>CM028347.1:57441422-58800004 GCA_016618105.1 Dendrobium huoshanense | reverse complement strand
TTTGAATGATTATTCTATTGATAATTTGATTGGCTCACTTATTGCCTACGAGCTAGGTTTGGGTCAAAGACTTTTGGATGCAGGTGAAATGATTGTTCTAAAAACTGAAGATACGGAAAAACATTGCTTAGTTGGTAACGAATGCATTGACTTGTCAAGCAAATCACAAAGCTCGCCAAAGCATAAGCAGAAGTGGAAAAAATGTAAAAGTGGTAAGAATGTCCAAATTTCTTCCGACGTTATTTACTTTTGATGTAGGAAGTCTGGACATATGAAAAATCAGTGCCCTAATTTAAGAATTCTTCCTATGAAAGAAAAGGGCAAGGCAAAGCAAAATTTAAACTGGAGAAATAATGAAAGGCAAAAAATCTCATGTGCAGATCTGGTTTCTGAAGCATCGGACCATCAGAGAGATAATGATTAAAAAGCCTTTCATATTTTTGTGTTGTATTTTTTATTTTTATGTTTTTTATTTTTTATTTTTTTGTTTTGTTTATTCTTTAAAATTTTTGTTTTCGTGAAAGTTTTTTTTTATCAACAGACACATTCACTTTTCCAAAAATGAAAAATCTGCTTTCTTGTTTTTTTCTTGAAATCTTTGGTAATTTGTGTTTGACTTCTCTAAAACAGTCAAAGGAAGGAAACTCATGTTTTTTACTCTCAATCTCTGTTTCCTAAAAGAGGTTATTCTACTTTTGATTTAAAATCTTTTTCATCTTTTAAATTGGTTTTTGAAACAAAATTTTTTATCTCCCTATGTTTCATTTATTGCATAGGAATATTTTGCAAGTTGTTGAATCTAACTCATAATTTTCTTAATCAAGAAATTTCCTTTATCACTAAGATGGGTTTTCCTTTATTTTTAAGATTTAAGAAAATGAGCATATTCAAAAAATTGGTCAATGATGCCAAAAATAAAAGATGCGCAAAGACGCCAAATTGAAAATACACAAAGTGTATCAAGAATCAAAAGATACGCAGTGCGCCAACCAATTGTCAAGAGGCATAAAATGAGCCCACAAAATTTAATGCTTATCATTCTTGTACTTCTTAAAGCTTAAGAAAACCCTTAATACTTTCGATACTTGAGTTTGAAAATCTTGATTCATGATTCAACAATTCATACATTGATCTTCTATTAGATATATTTTATGGAAGGAGTTTTTGAAAAATGATAGTTTTTTTCTCTAATTTATTTCAAGATTTAGATATTAAATTAAAACATTTTTGAGGCTTTTTAAAGAACTTGAGTTTGGATTATCAAATTCTGAATTTCTAACCTTTTCCGGGCTATGCGTTGTCAATCCAATTCTACTAAGTTTTTGACTAAAACCAAGATTCAACTTTCTCATTTTAAGAATATTTATTTTTCACTAGATCAGGGAACGTTTTTGTCTTTTGTTCGTTTTGTTTTTTGTTTGTTCCTCTTCTCTTTTTGATAATGTCAAAGGGGGAGAACGTACAATTGAATTTATATCATTTTTTTTCAAAAATTTAAAACAACAAAAATATTTTTATCTCCCCTATTTTTTAAAGTGTTATTCTAGTAAGGGGAAGATTATGAGAAAATGTTCCTTTTTTGCAAATTCAAAATGAAATGTTTGTCATCATCAAAAAGGGGGAGATTTTTGTGGATCTATAGCTTATTATTTTGATGATAGAAAACATTCTTTTTCTCTACGACTGCCTTATGTACTAAAATTTCAGGTTCACACGATCAGACTGTAATTTGGAATCAGCTCAAGATTGGGTAGAGTAGGTCTGAGTCAGTTTGTAATCTTTTTTTTCTTTCTTGAGTCTGTTGTATTTAGTGTGGGATATGTTGTTTTGTATCTTGGAAGATTTCCTATTGTTCCCTATAATATTTCTATTTTTGGTAATATCATCCGGGATGATATTTATATCGTCCTTGACGATCTGTCCAAAAATAGAAACCCTAATTAGGGCATCCTCATTAAAGCAGCCGTCATTAGCGGATCGACCTGGACGATACCTGTATCGGCCAAGACGATAGTCTAAATTTGGAAAGAATCAGCCGCCATAATCAGTTTAGGAATTCTCTTATTTTAGGAAATCGGCCAGGACGATATTTATATCGTCCAGACCGATCTAACTTAATTATGCCTAAATTGATCTGGTATCTTTGGAAAGCATTAATGGTTGATTGATACGATCACATTGTCCGGAACGATCGCCTAACTCAATTATGCCTAAATTGATCTGGTATATTTGGAAAGCATTAATGGTTGATTGATACAATTATATCGTTCGGGATGATCGCCTGATCGGCCAGGACGATGTCTCGGACGATCTACATCAGACAGCTCAAATTCAGGGCGATGATCAGGATGATTGAAATTAGTTTTAAACTAATCGGCCTGGACGATCGTGACATCAACCAGGACGATGTAACCAATTTTCTTTTATCGTACCAAATCGTCCCGTGCTGATAAGCTGAATTTGTACTGATCGGCCAGGACGATATATATATCATCCTGGATGATAAGGTCGGCAACTTGCATTAATGTGCTCGTTTTTAGCTCTTCTATTTAAGCTATGACAATGCACTTTATAAGTGTCTTTGGCAGCCAATGTAGCTTCGTTCTTATGGGAAAAACTTGAAGAGAGAGCTTAAAAGGGAGAGAGGAAAGGGTGGAGTTTGAGAGGAAGAAGATCCTGAGAGGGGGGAAACTCAAGGGAGTGTGGAGGGGATTCCACATGATTGCTCTGGCAAACTCGCACCTTAGTACCATTGGATTCAAGGCTTGTCCTGAGGTAAGTTTACCAAAGAAAAAGTTCTCTTTGGTGTCAAAGGACTCGGCGACTCCGTCGCACCGAGGAAGGTGGAAGTGATTTTGTAATGGTTTCTTTGCCTAGTTGTGGGGGCTAAAAGAGATACACTTGTTTAGTGCAATACTTGGAAGGTGCCTCCAAGGAGTGGACATAGGTCAAGGTTTGACCGAACCACTATAAATTCGATGTGTTCTTTTCTTATTATTGCTTCCGCATTATTTTCTTCCGCACTTTGATTTCTATGGTGATTTTGGTTTCAGTTTTCACTACATGAAAAATGGCTATTACCGGCGGTTCTAACCGGCGGTTTATGGACCGCCGGTGTTACCGGCGGTCTAGCCGGCGGTTAAACTGCCATCATTTAATGGCGGTCTACCGGTGTTTTTTATACATTAAACCGCCGGTATTAACAGCGGTTCGAAAACTGCCGGCAAAATGCCGGATTATATTATTCACCGGCGGTTTAACGGCGGCAAGACCGCCGTTGATAAGTGATTTTGTTTCGGCGGTTTAGACCACCGGAAAACCGCCAGTTAGTGCCCTAAAACAACCAGGCCCGCAACTCACATTTCATTCTTTCTCTCTCGTTTCCCTCGCCTCCGCTCGCCTCTGCTCGTCCGACCATGACCACGACCGACGAAGGTTCTCCGACCACCGCCGATGAAACTTCTCCAACCGCCGACCCAGATCCGACCGGCACTCCGACGTCCGACCTGGCTGACCCAGTCCGACCCCAAACTGATCGCCGACTTCAAGTTTTCAACCCTAGATTTCTATTTTAAGATATATTTTATATTTTTCCTTTGATTATTTCTTCTCACTAGACATAAGCAAGTGTTAGAGTTATTTTGGATGATTTAGATAGTAAATGTTATAATAATTTTGGTAGATCTAAATTTTTGTGAACTATAATTAAGGTCCTATTGTTTCTAAAAAATATTATTGTGTATTTTTTTTTTGTTCAACTATGAACCTTGTACACTATTTTGAATGTGGTTGTTAACATAATGGATCTAGTTATTTTAGTTTTGAATGTGGTTTTGAATTAATGGATTTTGTTATTCAAGTTTAATTGCAAAAAATAATTGAATCCATATTCAGATTTGAATAACTAGATCCATTATGCTAGTAACTTAATTCGAAATTGTAATGACCATGCATCCAAAATAGTAGAAATCAAATTCATAGTTTGGTCAACTTTTTTTAATCAATGAATTAAAATATAATTTGTGGTAAAATATTAGGGTCTTAGTGATAAAGCCTTATAAAATTCATCACAACATCTCATTGTCACCATTAGCCTTATTCTAGCTGAGATTGATGTTTTGAATTGTCATTTTTCATCCATTCATGTTGAGTATTCTGAGGTGTCAAATATATTTTTTTCAAATTATTTTGAGCAACTTCTATCCACCTTTTATCATGATGGAGCTTACAATTCCCAACTCAACAACAAAATAAAGATGGTTGATTTGAAAACTTTTGTACAGGCCACCCTCACCATCATGTTGAAGTTCCTCCTCAATAATAACCTAATTCAATAATTGTTGATAATACTACTTCAACTTTAATTTGCCTTCTTTTCCTTCTCGACCCCCTCACAATCATAATTCAATCGCAAATCTTGTTTTGTGGCAGAATTGCAATGGATTCAAATCTGACGGTAAATCGTACGTCGCAAACATATTTTTGGCGGAGTAAATACGTCACAAAATTTGTGCGGCAGATTTCGACAAATTTACAAGGAAAAATCTTATATAAAATGACGTCTTATTTTTGTGCACTGTTAGAAATTTTTTCACAAATTACAGCGGATTTGCCGCCAATTGTTGCAGATTTGTTGCGGCAATTCCGTCGCAATTTGTGATGAAATTTCCGTCCCAAACAACGATAGTCAACTGTCATATGGACTTTTGCAATGAAATTATAATAACATTCCATAAAATTCTACTTTTAGTATAAAACATATTTAAAGTTCAAAAAGTTCTTATACATCAAAAGAAATAAAATGCTCCAAAAACTCCTACATAGATCATCTAAGCGGAATCTGTATCATCTCTCTTCTGCTCCGCCAATCTGTTCTCTCAATCTCCGCAGCTCATTCAGTATCTAAATGTTCATGAGAGAACTAATTAAGAGCATCTTTCTTACCTTCAACTCCCCTCTCTAGTCTTATCAACTAGAAGAATAGCATCAACAAAAAGTATACATATTGTTATATTCTAATAATTATTTTCATAACTATGTAGGGTGACGTTTGCTTCAACGTCCAAATGACTATCCAAGAAGAGAGATATTGGATGTATAACAGATTGTTGCCGAGTCGAAAAGGATTGACAGTTGAATTTATAGAGGGAGTTGAAACTTTCATTCAAGTTGCATCTCAACTGCCTTCCTTTCAGTTTGATAAAATATTTAGATGTCCATGTTTGAAGCATAAAAATCTAGCATTCCTCAAGCCCGATGATGTGAAGCTTGATTTATATCGTAGGGGATTTCTTCCAAACTATTAGATTTGGACTTCACATGGCGAGTACGAGCCACATAGAGATGCTCATGTCGGTTCATCTACAGCTTATGAAATATTTGATTAAGATCAAATGAGTAGACCCTATGAAGATCTTATTTTTGATGTAGCGGGTCATAATTTAAGGTCTAATGGGGAAGAGCCACCAAATGCAGAGACACAAAAATTCTTTGAGTTATTACATTCAGCTCAAAAGCCAATTTGACAAGTTTGCAGTACACATTCGGAATTATCCATTGCAGTGAAGATGCTAAGTATTAAAATTGAGTATAATATTCCTCGTGAGTGTTTTAATGATGTTATTGGTCTTATAAAGGAAATTAATCCAACTGGCAATTTAATTCCCTCAGACTTGTACCGAACAAAGAAATTAGTATCCAAGCTGGATCTCACTGCTACAAAGATTGATTGTTGTATCAATGGATGTATGTTATACTATAAGGATGATGCAGTAGAAGTTATTTGTCGTATCTGCAATGCTCCTCAGTTTAAGCAAAACTCGGGAAAATAATGTCGTCCAAAGAAAGATGTGTCATATTCCCGTTTGTTTTATTTACCAATCATTCCAAGACTTCAGCGGCTCTATGCATCAATGAGTTCAGCAGTCCATATGAGATGGCATAAGGAGAAAATAGCAAAAAGTGATGTTCTTTCTCATCCATTAGATGCTGAAGCGTAGAAACATTTTGATCGAGTGCATCCTTCATTTGATGCTGAACCCCGCAACATAAGATTGGGATTATGTACTGATGGTTTTACTCCCTATAGTCAAACAGCTACACCGTATTCTTGTTGGCCAGTTATATTAACACCATACAACCTTCCACCAGAGATGTGTATAACTACTCCGTTCATGTTCTTAACTCTGATTATACCTGGACCACATAATCCGAAAGCAAAGATTGATATCTTTTTGCAATCATTAATTGATGACCTCAAATTATTATGGGAAGAAGGAGTGCTCACATATGACATATCAACAAAACAAAATTTTCTCCTTCGAGCTGCTTTGCTGTGGACTATCAGTGATTTTTCAGCTTATGGTATGTTGTCTGGTTAGAGCACAGTAGGAAAATTAGCATGTCCTTACTGCATGGAGAACAGTAAAGCTTTCACATTAAAACATGAAGGGAAAAATACTTAGTTTGATTGTCATCGTATGTTTCTAAATGCTAATCACCAGTTCTGAAGAAATAAGGAAGCATTTGTTAAAAAAAGAATTGAGCGATCACCTCCTCCACCCAGATTAAGTGGTGATGATATACTACAGAGACTTTCCGACATTCCAACAATTATTGATTATCCAATGCTATCAGAATCTAAATTTCTGGGTTATGGCGTTCAACATAATTGGATAAAAAAAGTATTTTCTGGGCATTACCTTATTGGAGAACTAATTTGATAAGACATAACTTGGATGTTATGCACATTGAGAACAACTTTATGGATAATATTTTTAATACAATTATGGATGTTAAAGGCAAGAGTAAAGATAATGTCAAAGCGAGGATGGACATTAAAGAGTTTTATCGGCGAAAAAATCTGGAGTTAGTAACAACAAATGATGGTAAATTAATGAAGCCCAAAGCTCCTTACTCTTTCACGTTAGAGCAAAAAAGAATGATATGTTAGTGGTTTAAAGGTTTAAAGATGTCTGATGGCTATGGATCAAATATAAGCTGATGTGTTGACTTGAAATCTGTAAGGTTATTTGGACTCAAAAGTTATGATTATCACATAATTATGGAGGTTCTTCTTCCAATCATAGTCTGTTTGTTACTCGATTACATATCAAATCCATTGATTGAGCTTAGCATTTTCTTCAAAGATTTATGTTCATCTAAACTAAGTGAAAATACTTTACGGAGGTACGAGGATAACATACCAATCATCCTATGCAAGTTAGAGAAGATATTTCCCCTGGGTTTTTTTGATTCTATGGAACATCTTCCAGTCCATCTACCTTACGAAGCTAGAGTTGGTGGACCTGTACAATATCATTGGATGTATCCTTTCGAAAGGTAAATGTGTTAAGACTTTTATTAATTCTTCAATATTTTTGAATCAGTTGAGATAACATATTTTTATTAACTTCACGATGATTGTAATTGATTAATAGATATTTGAACAAGTTGAAGAAATATGTTAAGAATAAAGCACGACCAGAAGGATTGATATGTGAAGCATATTTGTCTCAAGAGACCACTCACTTTTGCTCCTACTATTTCAAGCCACATGTAAGGAGTACAAGAACAAAAATTGGTCGTAACATGGATTTTGATGTAGAAGAACACTCACATGTTACACTATCAGTATTTAGAAGGCAAGGAAATCCTAGTGGCAAATGTGTTGAAAGATATCTCAATGATTTAGAAATAAATACAGCGAATTTGTATGTACTACTGAACTGTGAAGAAGTTGAGCAAATCTTAGAGTAAGTTCTAACATAATGTTAATAATTAATTAGTAATATTTATTTAAAATACTAAAGTATTATTTGTCACCAGGTATTTCATAAGCAATTTATCTTTGACAGATTCAAGGGATATTGAGCAAGCTGTTGTAAATGAATTTCCAACTTGGTTCAGATCATATGTGAGTACATTTTTTTATACCTTTAAATCTTATTTATTATCAAAAATACTAAAAGTTAAAAATGTTTGTAGGTACAAAACCCTGATAACAAATGTTTCGATAAAGGTTTGCAAGCATTAGCATGGGGTCAAATGCGAAAAGTAAAAACTTGGCCAATATATATAATGAATGGGTTCAGATTTCAAACCAAATCATGGAGTGAAGAAAGAAAAACTAAAAATTGTGGAGTATGTGTTAGAGGGAACACTCCTGAAGAAGATGAGTGTGATTATTATGGTATTCTGAATGAGGTCCTTGACTTGAAATACCTAGGCGAAGATGAGAATTTTGTATGCTTATTTAACTGTCAATGGTATGATCCAGTACATAATAGAGGCACAAGGGTTCATCCTGCGTATGATTTAGTAAATGTTAAACATAGTAGAAGATACGAAAAGTTTGATCCATTTGTGTTAGCAAGTCAAGCCATTCAAGTTTATTTCAGCAAATATCCCAGTGGTCGTAGAGACTAGCTGTCATAAAAACAAAAGCACGGGGAATAATTGATCAATAATACATTATAGCAACTGCACATCAAGAGGATGAGATGTCAACTTGTATGCCTGTTGAAATTGAGGAGATGACAACTACAACCTCTACTATTGAAATGGAGTTAGATGTGAATAGTTCAACTAGTTCAGGCGAAAAAGAGAATGAGGATGAAAGTGAAGATACCCTTGAGAGTGATGAAAATAGTTTTGATGATTCTGATTAGTTTTTGTAATTTAGAATTGTAAAATTTTAATGTTTTGTAATATTTTGAATTCTAAGAAATGAAATTGTTATTTGCCAGCTTGTAATTCATTAACTACTTCTCGTATTTCATTACCTGCTTTATTAACTGCTTTATTAACTTCTTTTCAATGCTTTAGTAATTGTGTTTTTTTAATATTGTAGATGGCTTCAGGCGACGATCCTCCTCGTAAATAATTTGCCTCAAAGTTCCGCCGGAAGAAGATTACTGCTAGAATACCCACACAGGCTGAGGTAGGTGATGGGCCTTCAGTTCCACCAGATCTACCTACACCACCACCGCCACCACCTGCCAGGAGCCAGTAGCATTCACCAGAGCAGGGTCAGGGACATTTAGATCCACCTCCTATTGTACCTCCATACTTCCCTGGCCACTTCCCTCCTCCCAGCTCGATGAGTCCTCGCTTCCCCTCTCCAGATCAGACACATGCTTCTCCATTCTATCCATATTACCCCCCACTATCATCACAGGCAGCTGGTCCATCCACTGGTCCCCACCCTCCTTACCCTTACCTATATTACTACCCCTATCCGGTGCAGCATGAACAGGGTGGACCATCAAGACCACCAGAGGTTAGAGCTAGTCCGCCTGCAGTAGCAACAGATAAGCGTCAATACATCGAGCCTGACGGCAAAAAGTAAGTTCAATTTAAGTTATTAAGTTGTTTTTATTTTGATATATTACATGTTATTGAAAAAAAAGTCACTCGCAGCTTCAATCCTTCAAGGCTGCCTATACATATGATTCGGGATATAATAAAGAATAAATATGATGCTCCTTACCTATCCTGGAAGAAAATCCCAAAGCCAGTTAGAGATATGTGGTTTGGAGAATTTCAGGTATGTTTTTTTTTTGTTTGATTTCAAATATATGATTTAATTTGTACTAATATTTTTGATATTGCCTAATTTTAACAGAAAGAATTTAGGTGGTTGCCTGAGTACAGCACAAGAATCAGATCAAATTTTGAGAGGAGAGGAGCGACCCATCTCAGAGATATGTTCACGAACATTAGAAAGTCTGGGCAGCGTCCTAATTGGATTGGAGAGGGCGTTTGGGCTGATTTGAGTAGTGCTTGGGCTACCCCTGAGTTCATAAAAATGAGAGAGCAGAATAAACAGAATAGAGCCTCTGACTGCGACGGTTTAGGAAGCTCTCTTCATACTGGTGGATTTGTACCTCATACGGAACATAGGCGGTGACTGATAAGTATTTTGAATTGATTTATTACATATATTTATGTTAGTATAACTAAGCATCAAATTTTCAGAAAGAACATCTTGGTCGGGAGCCAACACCATTGGAGTTGCATACAAGAACTCATCAACATCAAGCTGACCATCAGTGGGTTGATGAGAAGTCTAAGAAGGCTCATGTGAGTAAAATTTTTTGGAGTTTTAGAATAAAAATTTATTTTCATAAAACTAATTGTAACTCGCAGGATGATTTCGTACGAGCTAGAGAAAGTCGGCAGTCCACTGGCGAGGGATCATCTTCTGGATCGGCCCACATTTCTGAGTATCAGACATGGTCAGAAGTTGTTGGTGGAAGACAGAGGGGGAGGGTATGTGGCATGGGTTCACAGGCTTTTGCTATTGAGGGCAGTTCATACACCTCTGCATTTCATGATCCAAGTGGAGCTGAAGAATCTGTAAGCGAGAGGGTTGCAGCGCTTACTAGAGAGATTGAAGAGATGAAAAGGGTTCAATCTAGAGAGATTGAAGAAATGAGAAAGGTTCAGAATGAAATGCAAGCAGAGTTGCAATCCTACAGAGCTAAAAAATAGAGGAAGAAGGACCAACAGGAGCAGCCATCTGCAGACAGTGAGGATACATATGAGGATTAGATATTTTTATGTTTGATAATTGTATTAATTAGAACTTGTGAACTTCAGAACTTGTGATTGTAACATTCTCATGAACTTACTTGTGAACTGTGATTGTAATGTTATGATGAGTTTGTGATTGTATTTATAATTTATGGTTATGATGAATATAGCGGCGTGTTGCCCAACATATGATTGTGATGAATATAGCGGCGTGTTGCCCAACATATATTGCTCTTGTTGCAGGTTTAGATTTTAGGGTGAACCTCCCTCAAATAGAGGGGATGCTGTCAATTTTTTTTTGCAGGTGCTACAGGTTTTCGGCGGCTAACCGGCGGTTTGGCCGCCGGAAACTACGATACCGGACGGCCAATAATCAGCCGCCGGTAAAGGCATTACACTGCCGATTTATTACCGGCAGTTACCGACGGTCACCGGCGGTTCGCCGGCGGTTTATATCGTCGGTTGTACCGACGGGTTGAACTGCCGGCGTTCGCCGGTAAAAGACTGGCGGACTACTGGCGCCCTCCAGCGATTTCAAAAACAAACGACGCCAACTATACCGCCGGCAAACCGTCGGTATATTTACCGCCGGTAAGTCGTCGGTCAAATAACCGGCGGTCTAACAGCCGAAAGACTGCCGGTTCAAAATCCGCCTGTAACCGGCGGTCTAAGCCGCCGGTAAACCGCCGCCACAATAAACCGCCGGTGAAAGTTTCCTACGCGATTTTTTCCGGCGGTCAAAAAACCGCCGCCAAGCCGCCGGTAAGGAAAAAAACTACCGGTTATTATAGAGTAACCGCTGGAAAAAACCGCCAGATTTCGGCATTTTTCCTGCAGTGTTTATCTTTGGTTTTAAAGTTATCTAATTCACCTCTCTCTTTGTTAGCCTTGGGCCAGTTCTATAGGGCTTAACATCCCTAATAAACTTTCTAGTGCCATAAGAGCACTTTCACACTTCTCGTCGTAGGCGCCGTACCGGGGTCCCATCCCATCACGCGCAATAAAGACGTGTATGGGTAGTTTTTCGGTGCGCCACAAACTCTGAAATGTACTATCGAGCTTAAGGCTTTGAGTTTAGGAATTTGATACCTTTGTAACATTGGTGGCGACGACGAGTGACAAGAGAAATTAACTAATTATGAAACTAATAGTTAATAAAAATAATTTAGTTAACTATACTATAAATAGTTAATAAAATTAATTTAACTAACTATAACACAAATAGTTAGAAAACATAATTTTGATAACTATAGTACAAATAGTTAACGAAATTAATTTTACTAACCATAATACTAATAGTTAGTAAAAAGAATAATTAATTAACTATGATATAAGTAGTTAACAAAATTAGTCTAATTAACTATAAGACTAACAGTTGGTGAAAATGATTTAATTAACCATAATATTAAATAGTTAAAGAAATTAATTTGACTAACTATTATACTAGCAATTAGTAAAATAATTTAATTAACTATAATATAAATGGTTAATAAAATTAATTTAACTAACTGTAAGACTTAACAGTTAATGAAAATAACTTTAAAAAAAAAGTTTTTTTTAATATTTACAGTATGCATGGAGTTAAACTATTAACTTAATAGCTATGGTACAAGTGGCTAAAAATGTACTAACTTGCTAACTATCTCACAAATAATTAAAACAATAATCTTAATAACTACGGCATATAATAAAGGCATAAACAATGTTTTGAAAACCGAACCGGACTGGTCGGTTCAACCGGTTCAATCGTGAACCGGTCTGGTGGCCGGTCGGCTCAAGCTCCATAACCGGCTCTGCATCAAACCGGATCAAACCAGATTGAACCGGCGATTCAACCGGTGAACCGTTGAACCGGTCTGGTTGGGAAAGAGCCGGTCGGTTTATAAAATAATTTATTTTTGTTTTAATTAAAATTAAAAAAATATATTTTAGTTAATTAAATTTTTAAAATTTTTTAAATGTTTTTATTAAGTATGATGATTAATATCACCATAATACATGCAAGTTATTTTAAATAAATCACATAGTTTGTTTTATAATAAGAGTGCACTTCTCACTTTATAAAGGGTTGGAGGAAACATCCTCAAACTCTCCCTATGATGTGAGACTAAAAAAGTTGCATGAATAGTTTAGAATGTGAATTTGAGCTTTAAATTTTTTCTTAGTTGGGCTACAAATTTGGATAATATATATTATAAATTTACTATAATATATATTATAAATTTATATATTATATTAAATATTATACTTATAAATATATTTAATTATAAATCTATTATTTTTAAATGATATTTATATTTATAATTTTAAATTATATATATTTTTAAATTTATAAATATATTAAATGGTCATATATTTAATTATTTATATTATATTAATGATTATACATTTTTTATATTATAAATTTATATATTATATTAAGTATTATTCTTATAAATATATTATTCTTAAATGATATTTATATGTATAAAATTTTATTATATATTTTAAAATTTTATAAATATTATTAAATATTCATATACTTATATTTTATGATTTTTATTTTAATAATTTTTAATAATATTATTATTTATTATGTCATCCGGTTCGACCCCGGTTCAACCGGTCGAACCGATCGAACCGTGAACCTCTCCCTCTTCCAGTTCGTTGTCCGGTCCGATTTTCAAAACCTTGGGCATAAACAAAGAAAATGATCTAGGAAAAATCCAAAACAGAGATATGTTAGAACAAAAATAAATAAAAGGAATCTAACTTTATTGCTTTGGAAGGACTAGTGGGCCCCTCAAGGTAATCAAGTGGCTTTACCATTTAACTTTGAATGATAAGAAGGAAAGTTCAACTAAGGCTACAGATTTGTTAATAGAGAAGAGAAAAAAAATTGGTCTATGGTGACGGTTGTTTGAAGTGATATATAGAAAGATAAAGCGTCTTTATGGTTTGAATGTAAAAAAAAAACGTGCTCACTATTTTATTTTATTTTATTTTATTTTTAAAGCTTAAGATTACTACAGAAATATTCATTTCTTTATTAGACCGTCCTTCTTTTGTCTCTAACAAGATGAAAATAAGTAAATCACATGAAATATCTGAGAAAATAAGTAAATCACATGAAATATCTGATAAAATTAAATAAAAATAAATAAATCCATGTTAGACCCCATCTCCCCTTCCTCGAAACAGGAAAAAGAACTGTTGTATACTTTTTTTTTATATAAAAAAGAAAGATCTGCATATTCTCACATGAAACAAAGCGAGAAGACATGTCTAGCAAAAAAAAAATTTGCAGTTGCAATTTCTCGTAAAAATAAATAAATAATAAATAAAAAAAATGAGTTTAAAATTTATGTAAGAACTCTGCAACTACTGATGTCCCATAAAAGGAGGGGGAAGATGGGTTACTGTGACGGGGTGTGAGGGTGTCTGAAGACTAAGAAGTGGAGTTCGACGTGGGCTTGGGAAGAGGTTGAAGTCTGACGGGAGGGAGCTTTTGGTGTGAGATCTGATTGTGATTTAGGAAGTCTATCGCAAGAAGAGGTAAAGACAGAAGGGTGGAGGAGCCAAAACCGGGAGAGATAGGACTGGTTTGGACGTCGGCTTTAGGGCATGGAGTTTGGAAACTATCAACAGAGGGAAGCTTGAAGGGAATACTGTAAGCAGGAGCTTAATTTGTGGGAACCCCTTGAAGAGCTCGTTTCATTTCTATTTAACGACGAAGGCTTCATCCAAAACGAGGTGAAACGTCTGTCCGAGATTTCCATTCAACCGGATATCCGGGATTCGGCAGAGATTTTTTTTTGCAGAGCTTCGACAGTCTGAGGTATGCATTTAATTTGATTGGGCTTTTCCTTGTGTTTGACTTCAGCTGGCTGATCTTCTTAATTCTGTCAAATTAAATTAAATTTTTTTTACTAAATCAATAATGATGTCGAAGCTTTATCATTATTAACCATGGTAATAAATTTTCTTAAGAAGGAGACGCTTTTCAAAGCATCTATTAGCAGCACCAATGAATCCCTTACAATGAGATTGCTAAGCATGAAATGGCCATTATTAATAACCTTCACTTCTCCGTGTATACCAATAGAAATCAAATTGGAGTAGCTTGTATTTATTACATGCCTTAGTGCTGCAAGTCTTGCTATTTCATCAGCTAGATGAGAGATGAAATATTTTGATAGCCAAATACCCGTTAACATATTGAGGGAAATAAAATATGAATTGTCTTTTGACTTCGGGCAATAAAATGGGTCCTGCTTCGTTGAGCGAGGGAATAAACATCCATCTTCAGTAGTTATTCTCGCCTCCAACCAATCATTTAATATTTCTAATTCGAGAATATGCAACATCTCTAGTTTGCTATTTATCATTCCCGTTTCTCCTTCGAGCCCTTTTACTATTGGCATGTTAACAAATCTTAGTGACTTAAGGCAACGAAGTTGTCCGAAAGGAGGAAGAGTTTCCCATTTACTACAATCTCCCATCTTGACCTTCTCAATAGTTAAACTTCCCAATTCCCCCCTTTTTGTGTGGATTTTGGAGTTTGAACGGCAAGTTTCAAATAGTCTCAAGAATTTTGAGAGACGACTCTTCATTATTCACAAGTTTATTACATTCCTTTCCCGATATGCTCCATAGTCATTCCTTGAGATGGCTGAGCAACACCCAATGTAGTCCACATTCAGACTAAATTATCTTTATCAAACGTATGATCTTGTGAAGCATACAACAAAAATGTGAAATAATTTTGCAGATGATTTTGCAAAACTTTATAGTTAGTCTTAAAATGGAAATTATAGAATTCTGACTCAAATAAGTTGCTTTCTAGAGCTGCCTTCCAATGCCTTTCGTTCAATTTGTCCTTCAGAACACCACCAACGACTTTAGCTGCTAATGGAGATTTTAAGAGCCTTCTCTCTTTTTTTTTTAAAACTCTCTCCAATAAAAATAATAATAAAAAAAAAATTTATGATCATCATAAAGGGTTCTTTACACCAGCAAATGCATGAGAGTTGAGGACCTGCAATCACTCATCTTTCTTAACGCTTGTTCATTTAACTATTTCCTCTTCCTTTTTTTGATTACATTTGCAAACATTAGTACAACCGAGTCCGTTCGAGTTGTTACCAAAATTTTACTTTCCAAACTTTCAAAAGACAGAGGGGCGAGCGCATTTTCTCATTTATTTATTTTTTATCTTGTTTCTCATCATCCTCCGAAATGCCATGCGGCACAAGTAAGAACTTTTTGGACATGATCTTAGCCCGAAGACTATCTTGAAGTGCCTCAAGTGTTTCCAAATGAGGCCTTTCCTCCTTAAGAGATTCCAGCATATATGCAATGACTTTTTTTTTTCAAATCAAAGTTGTTGGGAACACAAACCCACATTTTAAGATCAAATTTCTTTGTCATTTCGTCTTCATAAGCATGTTGTAAGAGAGTTGTCTTTCTTATATCACCATGACCCACTATAGATAGAAGAGAAATGTTTCTGTACAAAACAACTCCATTAACATGAGCTTGCGGTTCCCCATTTGATTGCTTCTTCCACCAGTGCATAATAAAATCCAAGGAAATCCACATTCAAACTGAATTCTCTTTATCAAATTCAAGATTCCTGGGTTGGTTGTAGAGGTTAACAATAATAAAATCGACGGTCACCGACGTTCTGACTGCCGGAACTTAGCCGGCGATATAAATTACCTGAAAACCACCGGTGGAGAAAATCGTCGGAAAAGGTTTCCTACACGGTTTTTACCGACGGCTTTTGAACCGCTGAAAAGTCGTTGGTGGTTTACAAAATCATTGAAAATTTAATGCTACCCACCGGAACAAACCGCCGGTAATGAGTGATTTTCCTGTAATGAGATGGCAGCTAGGGCAAAGAATTTGGTTTAGGTTCGACTATGGGTAGGAGGATCTTGGCTTAAAGAGATAGTTTGCGAGTTAGGTCGAGCGGTGAAGGGCAGGTATGAAAGAGAGGAGTTGAATGGATTGGATAGAAATAGAGGGAGGAGGCAGTTCGGATGGCTCTAGAGGAGCTTCACAACGAGTGAAGCCTGTCGCTACTTCCAATTCGACAGAGGAACATCGTCGAGGGAGCGAAGTCGGAGTCGGGAGCTCGATCTAGACAAAAGATATGGGGAAGAAGCTCTCTCTCTCTCTCTCTCTCTCTCTCTCTCTCTCTCTCTCTCTCTCTCTCTCTCTCCCCCCCCCCCTCTCTCTCTCTCTCTCTCTCTCTCTGGGCCGTAGAGTTCGGGCAAAGGAGGAGCTGGGCTTCAGTAGAAAACGAGAAGAGGTCAGCTTCATGTGGGATCGGAACAGGTCGGGGCGGCTCTGGCTTGCAATTTGATGGTGGAATTCAGAAGGTGGAGGGAGATCAGAACTTCGCTTGGGAGAAGAAAAATACCCCCGAAGGCTTCGTTTGCTCCAGTATTTAATGACAAGAGTGGGACAGAGATTGAGAGCTGGATTTCGGCAGGTATCGCGGCAAGAGATCGTTCGGTGCAGCCGAATATCCGGAGATTTGAATAGGATTTGCAGAGGTATTTCGACAGGTATGTACTCCGTATTTGATTTGATTTTTTTTTTTGTATTCTGTTATAGATGTCAACAGCTTATATGCTTTATATTGGGATGGAACTATATATATATATATATATATATATATATATATATATATATATATATATATATATATATATATATATATATATATATATATATATATATATATATATATATATAGCATTATTTTTATACATCACACGTTAGGATCTAAAGAAATTATTATATAATATTAGAAAAAATTTTGATTAATACAATTAAACTATATGCATTTATAAATATAATTACGATATAAAAAATTGTAAATGTCAAATAATTTAACTGTATATCTTTTAAATTTAATAATATTATCTAAAATTTCGATGTATTAAAGAAAAAATTATAATAAATAAAAAAAAATACTGTAATAAAATTAGTGTCATCGTAATATAAAATATATTATGTCATTCTTTTTTTTTTGGTCTTTAAAATATTGTCTTCCGTCTAAAAATAATTATGAACTTTCTATTTTTTTTTATTTTTTTTTGTCGTTGAGCGATAAGCGCCTTTAGAGCAGTTATCGCCTTTGAAAGCGGTTGGGATTAACCGTCTCCATACTTGTATAATAATTCATTCACCCAAAAAAGAGTTGCATATCATTTTCTATAATTGTTCCTCTTCGACTTCACACCAATTTTCCCTTCTTGAACTTTCTCAGTTCACTGGAACTCCTTCGCAGCTCCAGCAGTGATGTCTTCTTGCCTCTTCTTCTGCCGTAACCTATTGTCATCGTCTTTGCCGGCCACCGGGTGGCTAAGGTGTCATTGGGCGCTGCGGTCAACCAGGTGCGTGAGTACGACGGAGGAGAAGAACGCACGGGTGGTGACTCTGAAGAACGGAAGTGATTCGCTGGTGATATGCCGAATTATTAATGGGATGTGGCAAACCAGCGGCGGATGGGGCACCATTGACGGCGGCGCTGCCGTCGAAGCTATGCTAAGCCACGCCGACGCAGGACTCACCAGCTTCGACATGTCCAATCACTGTAATAATTTATATTCTACCTTCTTTTTATATATATTTGGGGCGAAGCCCGTAACATTGATAAAAAGAAATTACAGGTTAAATGTAAAAAAAAAAAATGAAAACAAAACAAAAAAATAAAAAAATAAAAAATAAAAATAAAAAACAAAAAAATAAAAAACAAAAAAAAAACAAAAAAAATAAAAATAAAATAAAATCTAAAAAAAAAAAATAAAAAAAAAACAAAATAAAAATAAAAAAAAAACAAAATAAAACGAAAAAATTATGAAAACAAAAAATAAAAAAAATAAAAACAAGGCTCTTTTGATTGCTGAATACGACACAAAAATCTTGTTTTTTTTCCCTGCATAAACTTTTTTTTTATGTTTATATTTTATTATTTATTTATTTTTTCTTCCTTCTATTTTTCCTTTCATCCAACTTGGGACTGCAAGCCATAATATTTTAAGTCATTTTTCTGATATTAGGATAACTTCTAAGATGCTGTATCCTTCCTTTATTATATATAAAAACGAGGCTCTTTTGATTGCTGAATACGACACATAAATCTTGTTTTTTTTTTCCCTCTGCTTAAATTTTCGACTCGGCTATCGTTCACACTTCACAAAGCTTCTACTGCGAGATTTAGTGTTTGGCATGTGGTATCAATTTTCCAGGTGATTCATAGATAAAATTATTCTTTTCCAAGTCTATTAAAAACGACAGGTGTTCGAGTAAGGTTTTTTCTTGAAGAAGGTAACCATCTAGGCTAGTTCCTGACTGTAATGTGAATCTTTTCATGATGTGCTCTTTATTTCATTTCTAGATCCTGATAGTAATAGGATGGGTAGTTCAGGACAGTATATTGTATGTTATTCATGTTTGGAAATTCATGATAACTTTTTTGATTTACTTCTTGATGATATAAGGGAAGCAGAAAATAATTTTTTATTAAGAAATTTCTGGACTTCTCGATCTAAAGACAATAGAGGCTTAATGGTTGATGTAAATTGCTGGAACGGGTTGATTAGAGGGTATAAACGTCGCAAGAAATGTCTTGCGAAGAAAGTTTTTGCTAAAACCTGCAAGGCATTAATAAACAGAGAGAAGAACAATGAAGAAGGAAACGATATTAAAGAAGCTGCAACTGTTGTATTGATTTCACTAATCTCATTTCATAACAGTGGTAACATATATATAAATGTAAAGCTGAATAGTTTGTTAGAAAAGGGAGAATATGCAGAGCTGCTGTAGCTGCCTGATCCAGACAGAGAAGAAGATGGAGTGCATCCGATAGCAGGTGGTCCAAGAATGCTGACATGGCATGGATGCATTAGCAGCCCGCCTCAAACCAAGCATCCAAGGAGCAGATGGTTAGTTTGGATCGCAAATCAAGAAACCGCTTAATCAATAACGGTTTGGCGAGAAGATCTGCAATTTGATCTTTGATGTGTGTACAGATAAAGTGATAATCAATTTCAATATGCTTCGCGCGAGCATGAAAAACAAGATTGTTTGCAAGAGCGAGGGCAGAAGTATTATCACAAAATATAACAGTAGGCTGTTTTTGTGAAATATGAAATTCATCAACTAGGCGACGAAGCCAAATGACATCAGATGTGATAAGCACATGTTATAAGCTACTCAGCTTATACTGCAATAGCCGCCTAACATATGCAATGTTCACTTCTCTGCCAAAAGCAGACCTGCACATACAGAACCTTTTTGTCTCAGCCGTTGATGCCTAATGGCTTGATCCAATGGCTAGTAACTATTCAGCCATTATATATTATGTATGCAGGACAATGAAAGGAATACAAGAAAGGTTTTGGAATACTGTTCTTTCTCACATTTATTCCTTGTGTCTCTGTTTCTCTGTTTCGGTATTTCTTGCAGGTAGAAGATGATGCAGGTGAAGAAGATTCACATGGTATTAGAACAACCAGGTTTCGTCTCTGATTTGTAATCCTTTCTTGAAATTTCTTAGAATGAGTACTGCCGATTCGTCAGGCAATACCTCTTCCGTCTCCTCTCAAACCCCGGTGAAGATGGGTGATGCCGTTATTCCTCCACAACTTAAGTTTCTGATACTTAATATGAAGTCGGTGATGAATACTCAACTGACTTCGGATAATTTTCTTCTCTGGAAATCTCAAGTACTCAAGCTCTTTACGGCTAATGGGTTTGACGGATATCAGGAAGGAACAACATCAAAGCCGGAAAAACACACAGTTAAAGCTTTAGGTGAAGTTGTTCCTAACCATAACTATCAAACTTGGTTCCTTATAGACCAGAATCTGTCCGCGGCTTTGTATTCGGTGATCTCACCAAGTCTTTTGCCATACATCTTGAATCTGGAAACCTGTGCGGATATCTGGAAAATGATCGAACGACGCCTGCAATCTTCGAATCGTTCTTGATTACTTCAGTTAAAGAATGAGTTGCACCACGTCAAAATGAAAGATCGATCGATGATGCAGTATCTTTCTGATATTAAGAGCAAATGTGACGCGATTGCTTCTTCCGGCACTCCATTAGATCCTGAAGATGTTAATATGTATACCTTGAATGGACTGCCTCCGGTGTACCAGGACTTTAAAACCTACATTAGAGCAAATATGCAGCCAATTAATATAGACAATTTTTATGCCCTGTTATGCAGTGAAGAACTCAACATTGCTGCTGAATGTGCTCGTGAAAATCAGCTGCTACCGTCTGCTGATCCTCAGCTTGCATTGGCCGCTTCCCGTGGTCGTGGCCGTTTCCGCTCCAACAGAGGTCGTGGACGATATATCCACGCTAATTCCTCTCCGGTATAGCAGGCTACTCCTTTTCGGCAACCTGGACGGTCCGTCAACACCAATTATATTGAATGACAAATTTGTCATAAACCAGGACATTCTGCATTCAAGTGTTGGCATAGAGCAAATTTGCAGTATCAACCTACCGTCTCCTCTGCATTTATTGCCAGCTCGGCTTCAGAAATGAATGATTGGGTGTTAGATTTCGGTGCCACCTCTCATCTAACACCTGATTTTACTCAAATTCAAAATCCACAGCAGTATATGGGATCTCAACAAGTTCAAATCGGCAATGGCGACATGCTACCAATCACCCATTCTGGTCAAGGCCTTCTACCTACTCCTCACAGTAAGCTCCTCTTAAATCCTTTGCTTCATGTACCTTCCATTTCACATAATCTAGTTTCTATACACAAATTAGTCCAAGATAATCCTTGTTCCATTCAATTTGACAAATCTGGTTTTTCTATAAAGGACTTGACGAACAATTAAACACTTCTCCAAGCTCCATCTCGTCAAGGCCTCTATAGACTGCAAGCTTCTTCAACAATCAACACATCTCCCATCGTTCTCCTCAGTACACTTTGGCATCGTCGCTTGGGCCATCCATCCACTTCAACACAAGCGAATTTACCAGCTATTTTTAGGACTTTATCTTCTAGGTTTCATTGTAAATCTTGTGCTCTCTCAAAGAGTCACAAGTTACCCTTTTCTCTTTCCTCAAACTGTAGTACAAAACCTTTTTTGTATTCCTTTCATTGTCCTGCGTACATAATATATAATGGCTAAATAGTTACTAGCCATTGGATCAAGCCGTTAGGCATCAACGGCTGAGACAAAAAGGTTCTGTATCTGCAGGCCTGCTTTTGGCAGAGAAGTGGACATTGCATATATTAGGCGACTATTGTAATCAATAACTCAACTACACTCTTCTGTAACAATATTTCAGCAATCTCTTTAGAAAATAATCCTGTTTTCCATGCTCGTACCAAACATATAGAGATTGACTATCATTTCATTAGAGATTGTGTGAAGTCCAAATCTGTCACTATTCAACATATTGCCACAGTTGATCAAGTGGCTAATATTTTCACTAAACCTTTGTCTACAAAACGGTTTCAAGATCTCAGAATCAAGCTTACACTCTTTGATGCGAGTGTCATCTTGACGGGGGGTGATAAGCACATGTTATAAGCTACTCAACTTATACTGCAATAGCCGCCTAACATATGCAATGTCCACTTCTCTGCCAAAAGCAGACTTGCACATATAGAACCTTTTTGTCTCAGCCGTTGATGCCTAACGGCTTGATCCAATGGCTAGTAACTATTCAGCCATTATATATTATGTATGCAGGACAATGAAAGGAATACAATAAAGGTTTTGGAATACTATTCTTTCTCACATTTCTTCCCTGTGTCTCTGTTTCTCTGTTTCGGTATTTCTTACGGGTAGAAGATGATGCAGGTAAAGAAGATTCATAAGATGTTGCAGAAGCTAGAGAACAGTATTCATATTCCGTTGAAGACTTAGCCACAATCACTTTCTTTTTAACAGACCAAGAAATCAGAGTATTACCTAAAAAGGTACAAAAACCTGAGACGGATTTGCGGTCAGAAGTATCAGCAGCCCAATCGGCATCTGTGTATGTGTGAAGCTGTAAATCACCAACTGTTATAGGAAGACCAAAGTCTAGTGTACCCTGTACATAGCGAAGCAGCCGCTTAAGTGATTGGAAATCTTTGTTTCGAGGTTGATGCATATGTTGACAAATAGCATTTGTTGCAAAGGCAATATCAGGTTGAGTTATAGTTAGATACGGAAGCGATCCAGCGAGTCGTAGATACTGAGAAGGATCACTGAATATTCAGCCAAGTGTTCTTGAGAAGATTTTATAGTCATGGGAGTTGGAGTCGACTTACAACTAGAGAATTCTGCAGACAACAAAAGCTCCTGAGCATAATACTCTTGATGAAGAAATAAATCTGATGTGGTTTTACAGATTTGAATTCCCAAGAACAAGGAAGCTTCACCTAAGTGTTTGATAGAAAATCTGCCTTTCAATTGAGTAATAAGATGCTGAATAGTTTGATTGTCATTCCCAGTTAAAAGCATGTCATCAACATATATTAAGAGATACAATTGGACATGAGATTATGAATATAACAAAAGTGATGGATCAGCTTTACTGAAGCTGAAACCGAACTCAAGTAAGAAGGAAGTAAAATTTTCAAACCACTACCTCGGAGCTGGCTTAAGACCGTAGATAGATTTGCGTAACTTGCAAACATGATTGGGATGTTGAACATCAACAAAACCAGGTGGTTGTGTCATATAAACTTCATCCTGAAGGTCGCCGTAAGAAGACATTGGAGACATCCATTTGAGCAATAGACCATCCATGATGTATAGAAATTAGAAGTAGAATTCTAATGGTGGGCATTTTAGCAACCAGACAAAATGTGTCAGAGTAATTAATGCAAAATTGTTGACTGAAACCTTGAGCTACAAGACGAGCTTTATAGCGATCAATTTCACCATTTGGTTGGAGTTTAGTTTTGAAAATCCAGCGGCAACCAAGAATGGGCTTATTAGGCGATGGAGGGGTAAGAGTCCATGTTCTTTGCTTTTGCAAGGCTAAAAACTCAGTTGACATAGTACTCCTCCACTGAGGAAGACGAATAGCTTGAGTATAACATGAGGGAGTTGTTGATGAAACGTGAACAACAGCAAGATCAAAAATTTTCTTGGGACAGGATAGACCAGGCTTAAATTTGGTTTGCATAGGATGTTGAGGGTTTGGAGGATGGTGTAATAGCACAGGAGCAGAAGGTGAAGTATTTGTGGTAGGTAATTGGGACATTGAGGAATTTGTAGTGGTAGTGGATGGAGGATACGGTGGGGTAGAAGAAGAATTATTGTATGAGAGATTAGAAGGACAGATGTTGGAACAAGTAGTAAAGGAGAGTATGAGGTGGGTTGGGTGGATGTAGGATTAGAGGAAGAGGTAGGTGATTGGAATGGAAACATGTGTTCAAAGAACACCACATGACGTGAAATGTAGAGATGTTTAGTTGGAAGATGAAAACAACGATATCCCTTATGAGATGTGGAATAACCCAAGAAAATACATTCAAGGGATCGAGGTGTTAGTTTATTTGAGGCTTGAGGTTGTAACCAAGGAAAACAAAGACATCCAAAGGTACGAAGATGAGTGTAAGACGGTTGAGTTTTGTAAAGCTGTTGATAAGGAATTTGTAATGAAAGAGCTTTTGTGGGAAGACAATTGATCAAGTAGTCGACGGTGGTAAGAGCCTCAGCCCAAAACTGTAATGGAAGATGTGCAACATGCAAGAGAGTTCTTGTAAGATCAAGAAGATGACAATTTTTTTGTTCGACAACACCATTTTGCTCAGGGGTATAAGGACAACTAAGCTGGTGGGAAATGCCATGAGTTAGCAAGTAATTTTTAAATTGGTTTCTATTGAACTCTCCACCCCCATCAGACTGAAAAGTAAGAATAGTGGAGTTAAATTTAGTTTTAACTAAAGAACTGAATTATTGAAACTTTGTAAAAGTTTCTTGCTTGGAATGCATTAAATACAACCAACAAAATCTAGTAAAGTCATCAATGAAAATAACAAAGTATTTATAACCATTCAAAGATGACAAAGGTGTTGGTCCCCAAACATTAAAATGTACTAAGTGAAAAGGAGCTTTTGATAAAGAGGTGCTTGTATTAAATGATAGCTTGTGGTTTTTGGCTACATTACATGAAACATATGAAGAAGTGGAAGGAGAAGTACATAAAGATGGTATATATTTGACTAAAACAGATAATAGATTATGATGTGGATGACCAAGCCTGGCATGCCACACGGACGACGAGAGCTGAGTCGCTTGAAACACTTTGGCTGAAGGAGACGAAGAGCTAGAAACTTGATAAAGACCATCAGGCTGAACCCATGAAGAAGAGGTTGATTGTCCTGAAGGTCCTTGATAACGAAGCCATTAGCATCAAAGGAAATAAAGACATTATTGTCAGAGGTGAGTTTAGATATGGAGAGTAAATTATGAGACAAAGATGGAACATGAAGAAGATTTCGAAGGCGAAGCTTACAGGAAGAATCAGGTAGAGGTAAAAGACCTTGACCGTTGTTTTGAATAGGCAGCGAACTCCCATTGGCAATAGAAACAAAGCCTGAACCAAAATAAGGTGTCGGCTATTGCAGATTTGAAACATCTGGGGTGGGGTGGGTTGATGCATCTGAGTCGAAAACTCATTCGGTCATTGCAGCTGTGCATTGTGGTTGATGTTGAGCCATCATAGCTCGTGGATTCCATGAGTTTGGAGGAGCAAATTGTAGATTACACCTATGCCAACAATTAAGGGCAATGTGTCCAATCTTTCCACTTGACAAGATGGACGGGATGACGAAACCTAAGCAGGTCCCGTGGGTGAACCATATGGATGAGGCTGAGATCCTCTGCCACGCGAGAATTTGGTGCTGTTGAACCATGGACGTGCCAATCTAGGTTGAGCAATATTGTGGCTAGAGAACAAAGCTGTGTCTTCATCAGGTACAGCCGTTTCTTTGGACTACTCATTTTGAAGACTGATTTCTTCACTGCACAATAATGAGTACAAAACTTCCAGTGTAATAGGATTTAAATTTGTGCGAATGGAGGTCTTAAAGGCATTATACATGGAAGGCAAACCATTCAAGGTATAGAGGATTATATCCTCTGTATCTATTTTGCTACCAGTAGCAGCAATATTATAAACAAGTGATTTGATCTTAGTAAGATATTGAGTCATTGACTTATCCCATAGCTGAACATTGTGAAGTTCATTCTTAAGTTGCATGACTCATGACCGATTTGTCGGTTGAAGTCGCTGTTCCAACGTGGCCAAATCACTAGCAGTAGAAAGAGTCAGCACATAGGGTAAAATTGAAGGTGATATCGTAGAAAACAGGGCAGAAATTAGATTTTTATATATGAGAGACCAAACCTTGTATTCAGCTGAAGATGAGTCGGTAGGAGCTGGTTGAGTGCCTGTAAGATAAAGTTCAAATCCATTTGCATAAAAATGCTAGAAGATTTGTAATCTCCAAATAGCATACTTATCATTGGTGAGTTGGGTGGGCACTATATGCATGAGATTGGAGATGAGAAACTTTAGTGAAGGAGGGATGGTGAGCTCAGTGGCTGAAGCTGACACATTAGAGTTCTGAGGAATGGAGTTGGAAGACTCTCTGTCCGCCATCAAGAAGAAATAGTTGCTGTTGAGCAAAGAAGCTCTGATACCATGCTAAAACTTATAAGGCATTAATAAACAGAGAGAAGAACAATGAAGAAGGAAACGATATTAAAGAAGCTGTAACTATTGTATTGATTTCACTAATCTCCTTTCATAACAGTGGTAACATATATATAAATGTAAAGCTAAATAGTTTGTTAGAAAAGGGAGATTATATAGAGCTGGTGTAGCCGCCTGGATAAGATAGAGAAAATGATGGAGTGCATCCGGTAGTAGGTGGTCCAAGAATGCTGACATGGCATGGATGCACTAACAATTTTATTATTGAAATGGAGGAATTCTTATTGAGGGAGATGGTTAGATAAATACACTTCAGTGTTGGAAGGAGCAAGTAATGTGAAGCTTCCATCATCATATGCTAATGAAGTAGGAGGCGTTCTAGAAGAGCATGCTATGGAAGTTTAGAAGAGACAAATATCTTTATGAAAATGACATTTATGAAACAAAGATTTTAATATATTACAAGATTGTACTACAGAACCACTTTTAGCATAAGGGCAACCCAAGCTACGAAACTTGGTTGCCTGGCCCCGGGATCAAATTTTGGCTATATTGGTAATGTCTTGAGCCAAAACAAATGTATCCAAACATTCACAAATGATAAAAGAATTTAGTGGGAGACTGATTAATCATGTACATAGCAATTAAGATGGTGCCGCCCAAAATTTCTTAAGAAGTTTGACTAGGGATGATAAAACTTGGGCAACCTTGAGAAGGTGACTATATTTTCTTTCAGCTATTCAATTTTATTATAGAGTGAAGAAACAAGAAGTTTCATGGACGATATAAAAATTTCTCATTATAAATTAAAATCCATTATCATTTCGAAGATCTTTCACTTAAGTAAGAAGTATGTCAACGAAAATGATGAATTTGGTGATGTATAAACAAGTATTTGATTTGTGATGCATCAATGAGTCTAATCATTGGCGTTGGCATGAAAATATCTACATGATTGGCTTTGAAGGAGAAATTCTTACAATCTTATTGATCGGGTTTGTTATCTCTTGAGTTTTTTGTAGCATTCAATTGACATAAATAGTGTTACAATTACAGTGGTAAAGTCATATTTGATCAGAGACACTCAGCTTATTTTAGATAAGTGTAGAATTTCACCACAATTCTCAAACTTCAAATGAGGATATTTTCGTGCACAATTCCTCTCAAACTTTGTGAGTTGCTATTCAAATCAAAGGCTAAGGCTTTGACTAGTTGTTTACTTTCATTTGATATTCCTTATTGTTTATAATCCTTAGAGAATGATATATTGAGCTTTCTTGATGGTAGGAAATGGATCCATGAGTAAGATATGCCCTCAAACAACAACATGGATTTCATTATGTCTCACGAGGAGTTTCATAGATTTTTGAATTTGTTGGAATTATAAGACAATTTTCATTGCGCCACATATGCATTTTAGATTTTAACATAATACACTTCAGTCATCCTTTAAGACTTTGAGCTTGGTCATATTTTCTTTTTCACAATCATATATGACTTCTTTGACATAGAAGTGATAACATTAGTGCATGGAAACCATCTTTTAAATCAAACTAGATTTCATGATCACTTTCATTGTATATAATGCTTTATTCAATGTTTTGGAAGATTGAGTAAAAAAAAATGAAGCCTTTACAAGATTATTATAGTTTATCCACTATTAGAGTTCGATAATGGAAGACTAGTAGTTATAAGATAGTGCTATTGGTGATCCTACTTTAAACTTCATGCTGAGAGCCATGAGCATGACAAGACTCCAAGTGTGCCATGGTTTCTTTCATTTACTAGCTCTATGTTAGTATGAGCCATGGTATGAATAAGGTAGGTAAAGAGGTCATTTGAAATATCAAAATTATTGGTCTTAGGCTTACTTGACTTTTAGTTTTGACTTCTTTTCCTACCATAAAGTCACTTTTGTGCATTGGTTGAGGTGGCAAATGACATCTTGAACAACCCTTCAATGTGTAAAGAAGTTAAGGATGATAGAAGCTCATTTTCGAGATGCTTTGATACAATTGACTCGAGCACCAATGACAAGAACAATGGCCTATTAACATGACATCTTTCATGAATTGAGTTTGAAGTATCTCAATTGGGATAGAAATTGCTTGAACACCAACCAATTAATCACAAAACGAATTCAGCCAATGTGCTCAGAGCACCAAGATTACCAAGGAAAATGCCTTCCATGTTCGACTTGATCAAATTCAAGCAAAATAATGGCCTAGGAACACAATGCTGAGTGAGATAGTTCAAACAATGATTGTTTATGAAATTAATCTTGCCATTATATTTATAACATCAAAGATTTACCCTAAAAAGAACCTTTCATAAAAATTTTGATCAATCCTATATGTTGAACTATGGATTTAATGTTAAAATTTTATAAAATTAGGATAGTAAGAAAATCTTAAATGATAATTTGAATGAATAATTCATAATTTGAAAAGCTTAATAATTAATTAATATAGATAAACTAAGTTATTGACTTAATTTGAATTTTGAAACTATATATTAATGCATTTATAACCGAATAGAAAAATGAATAATTAAGTTTAAGGAAAAGATGTGGGTAGCTTAAATTAGGAAGATCATGATAACTTAAAAATAGAATTAGTGATCTTATAGAAGCCTTACATTAAATCAATTCGGGTTTTTAGAAGGATGAAAGAAAATTTGATATCCAAAATTATATAATATGTACTTGACAAAACATGAAAGAATGAAATTTATAAAAATATTTTAAAGAGTATGTGAAAAAGATGAAAGATTAATATATTCAAAAATTACTATCAATTAAAGCTTTAGTTCAAATGCATCCTTTTTGTTATTATTATTATTTTTTTAAGTTCAAATGCATCTTAATACGTAAAGAAAAATAGACAAGTGAACAAGTATATATAATTGTGAACTTATAAACTTACATTTTAAATACAAGCACAACTAATCTCTAAGTTATATTATTCATTTCTAAATTTACAAGTCAATTTTACACTTACTTGCATAAGGGATAGATTCAATACAAGCAATAGCAAGGTTGATTAATTGTGATAATTGCTATGACATTTTTTAATTAGAATTATAACTTTGATCTTTCCAAATTACTTCTAGACCATAATATATTATCTCATGTTTTAGTAATTTTCAAATATTAATTTTTATTTAGCTATTAAGTGATCATTTATTGATTTTTACTGTTATTTAAGGACAAGTAAGAGCTCAAATTGAGGAAAATTTATTAACTATAAATTATATATTATTTATTGTGTTTAAATTCCATGAAAATATATTATTTTAGTGGTGTTATTGAAGGAAATGTTCATGAGAAGGAAAAAATCTACAAGTGTTGAACAACCTCGCAGTCCCATCATCAGAAGCACCACAACGTATGATTTTACAGTACCCCATCACTAGATTAAGACATTGTAGCATTGGTTTCCCTATTTAAAATGTACGATTTTATAGTATGCCGACACTAGATTAAGACGTTGCATTTTTGGGTTCCCTATTTTCTAGCACCGCCGAGATCCCAATGTGAGTGTCTTAGTATTACATGGCGTGGCTATGCCAAAATTCAGCACTGCAGCTTTAAAGCCTAAAGAAAATGAGCACCGAATGGTTGAGCCATGCAACACCTTAGTGCCAAAATTCATATTAAAGTGCCATAGGGCTCAAATTTTGGAGTTGCCTAGATGAAAATTATGCTGAGTTAGCCAAAAAATGGGCTATTTTAATCATTAACTCTACCAAGTCATTTAGCACCGCAGCAGAGTCAACATTACATCACCAATGACTAGTTCATTTTATGCCACTTCGCTGCTACTTTATCGAGCACCACAATGATTGAACCCATTAGTATACTTAGTATAAATAACTTTTTTCAATTCTTTTATTTTGAGAATTTTATTACTTAAGTAAAATTATGTATTTTTAAGTTTATTTCCTTAGTGCCCCCTTAAAGTAAATTATAAAGGAGGTTATGGGGTCTATAGAGTAACCTATAAAATTATGAAATAATTTAGAGCTCGATCAATCCTAAATAATGCAGAGATTTTTTTTATTTAAAAAATAAACAAGCCCACTTAATATATGTAAAAATATTTGTTAAATCAAGTAATATAGTGATAGAGTATAGTATCATTCTTACAAGGAAGAAATGCTTACATGTAAATACTAATACTATTTAATAAAATTATAATAGTTATCCTACTCAATAAAATTTGATATTGTGGTTATTCAATCACTTAAATAAAATTAGATAAAGATAATGAATACACAACAACAACAAGCCTTTGTCTCACTATTTAGGGTCAGCTACTTGAAACCTTTTTATGAATTGTGTCATGATAAGGGTCAAATTCTCATATAAATCTAACAAAGAAAATTCATTTTTAATATTTTATAACCATGTCTTTTTAGGTCTACCTCTACCTTTCTTAATATAAGTGAAATCTAATACATCTACTTTCCTAACATGGTCATTGCAAGGCAACCAATATATGTGACAAAGTCATCGAAGACAACTCTCTCTAATCTTATCTTCCACTTGAGCTACTCCTAACTTTTCATGTATATGCACATTTTGTATCTTATTTTTAAGAGTAAAGCAATTTATCCACCTAAGCATCCTCATTTCTATAATACTTAATATTATGCTTCCCTTTAAATGGTCAAGATTCTTCACCATAAAGCATTGCAGGTCTTACTACCATCTTATAGAATTTTTCCTTAAGTTTGAAATGGATATTTGTATCACATAATAAGCCCAATGCATTCCTCCACTTCAATCATCCCACATGAATTTTACTAATAATATCCCCATCTATTTCACCATCACTCTGAGTAATAAGACCATGATATCTAAAATTTATGCCCTTATTAATTACTTGATCGCCTAAAGTACGTCAAAATCCCTCAACTAGATATATTATTACTAAAATTATACTCCATATATTCAGTTTTAGATATAATCAAACGAAGCCTTTAGACTCTAAGGTTGACCTCCATAATTCAAGTTCACCTTCAACTCCCTCTCGAGTCTTATCAATAAAAAGAATATCATCAGTAAAATGCATGCACCAAGGTACAACCTCTTACAAATGTCTAGTGAGAACATCCATGACTAAAGAAAAAAAGATATGGGTTTAAGACTGATCCTTGATGTAATCCAACTGAAATAGAAAAATACTTGGTCAAACCATCTTGTGCTTGAATACAAGTAACAACTCTTGCTTGCATATCCTTAATGACTTGAATATAAGCATTATTAACCCTTTTTTTTTATAGAACTCTCCATAGCATTTCTCTTAGATCTTTATAATATGCTTTCACTAAATCATTAAAAATCATATGTAGATCCTCCCATCAAACCTCTCAATAAATGTATGGTTTCCATAGTAGACCTATCTAGCATGAGCCCTAATTAATTTTGGGAAATATTAAAGTCATGCCACAACTTATGCTTCATAACTCTCTCCCATAGTTTTAAAGTATGTCACATTACTTAATTCCTCTCTAATTCACACAATCTTGTTCATCACCTTTATTCCTAAAAGTAGGAATCAACACACTCATTCTCCACTCATCTAGCACCTTTTAATATTCAAAATAAAATTAAAAAGCTTAATAAGACAAGAAATTCCTTCATGTCCTAAGCATTTCCAAACTTCTATTGGAATATCATCAGGTCCAACAACTTTTCCACACTTCATTTTCTATAAGACCTCTTTAACTTCAGTTTTACTGATACATCAATAAAAATAAAAATCTTTATTTTTATTTAGGGTGCTAAGATCACTGAAATCAATTACATATATCTTTCTCCCTCCTTAGTATCTAATCTATTATATAAATTATTAAAAGCTAAAATATTTGCATTGTAAATTACTTTCTTAGACTCCTTACTGACCTTTTTATATCTTTCCCAATTATCAAAGTTTTTACACCTAAACTAACTTTTATAATAAATCTTTTTATTTTTATCTTTTCTTGCACATTTTGATTCCACTACCAACTACTTTTACTATTAGTAGCTTTTTCCTTTGATACTCCAAACACATCTTTTGTAATATTTTTAATTTAAAGATAATGAATACACTATATGGATAAATTTTTTTAGATTGATGAATATAAATAACTTATTTTTGTAATGAATCTCTTTAATTGTGATGTTATTTAGAGCATATGCATCCCTAGATCATTGTCAAGCTTGTAGGGATAAAGGATGTCCACCGACTTCCTATGGTTATATCATCTTATTAAGAATTAAGTATATTTTATACCATATGCTAAAGTATGTTGCATACTAATTTAATATTGCTAGTTATTCATACTTTCCTCCATCGAAGCTCTACTTTACACCAAATTTTAACTTTATGTGTGGACACTATGTGGATTAAATTAAGATCTAGTAATATTAAAAACATCATTTTAATTATTTAAATAATAAGAGAACTCATTAGTATTATATATGATATTTACATCATTAATCCAAAACTAGAGAATTTAGCCAAACATGAAGTAGAATTGAAACAAACTCATTTTTATTGATAGAATAGAAAAAATACAAGAGATAGATATCATTATAATGGATCAATAGATCTCATATACTATCCTTTTTTAAATACAGAATTACTTTCACAAATAAAAGTTCAACACTCCAATGTTGGTATCAAGTACTTCCCTAAATTCCTTTAGTTGTCACCCTAAAAAGAATTAGGCAAGCGCTATGAATTGTACTGAAATTATCCAAGTGATTGAACTCACTTACAAACATAACATAATGATTATTTATAAGAAAAAGAAAATTAGACAACTAGCGCTATGACGCTTGAATGCTCGGCTCCACTGCACCAAACAAATAAACTAATTCCACCACACTACTTTTTGGCTCTATCACGGTGCTTGCTGACTTGGATCAAATACTTAGTGAGTAGTTTCATGATAGGTTGTATCCTTGGAAAACTACAACTACTACGCTACGACACTACTGACTTTCGAATGTTGTGGCACTGGAAGGGTAATTTTTTCCCTTAGGCTTTATAAATTGTGACGTTGTGGCACTATAAGATAGAGAGCATGGTGTTACAAAAATGACCATTTTAATGTTGTGGAAACGTCCAACAAAGAATTTGGCACTGGACTATCAATGTTTTGGTGTTACGGCGGTACCTTTGATGATGTTATGGTAGCGCTAGATGAGACTTAAAATTTTTTGTATTTTTTTATTATTTTTCATGCAAAAATAATAATAATAGTATTTTTATAAGCTTCATTTACAAGAGAATAACTTAAGTTTGGAATTAAATAGTAAAACATATAGTCCATGAGTGAAATCTTTACTAAGAAGTTTCTTATCATGTCATTTTTTAACCATATCTTTATAAATCCTTATATTTTTATAAGCTTCATTTCTAATTTCTTCCATTTCACTCAACTACATCAATCTTTTTCCATTTTTAATTTTAAATATACAATTCAATTCTTAATTGCCAAGAATGCTTTGTTTTTTAATTTCACATAAAGGTGGCAAGCCTTTCCATAAATTAATTTATAGGATTGCATACTAAAGGAGTATTATAAGCAGTTCTATAAGCCCATAGTGCATCATCTAACTTAATAACCCAATCTTTTCTATTTGAGTTGACCATTTTTTCTATGATTTTCTTAATCTCCTAATTACTTATCTCAGTCTGATCCCCTAGTTTGAGGATGGTAATTAGTTACTATTTATGATAAACTTCATATTTCTTTAAGATTGTTTCTATTTTTATTAGAGAAATGGCTTCCTCCATCACTCATCAAAACTCTTGGCATTCCAAATCTCAAAAATTATTTTTCTTAAAAATCTTGATCACAGTTTGAGCATCATTTTTAGAAGTTGTCACACCTTTAATCCACTTTGAAACATAGTCCACAACAATAAGAATATATTAATTTTCATAGAATGACAGAAAAGGTCCTATAAAATCTAATCCCCAAACATCAATATTTCTATTTCTAAAACATAGTTAAAATTTTTTTATTTTTTGTAGTATTTTATACTCTTTAGCATTAATCACATTTATTAATATATTCATTTACATCCTTAAAAAGAGTAGGTCAAAAGAATCGTGCTTGAAAGATTTTATAAGTAGTTCTAAATCCTCCAAAATGTCCCCCATAATGCAAATCATGACAGTCCTTAATGATTAATTATATTTCTTATTCAGGAACACTTCTTCTCATAATTTGGTCATTGCAAGATTTAAATAAATAAGGTTCATCCCAAAAATAAAATTTTTAACCAAGTAAAAAATTTTCTCTTTTGACTAGTATTTAAATTATATGGAAGTATAACACTAGTAATAAAGTTAACAATGTCCACATACAAAGGTGAATTATTCTCATGAAGTGCAAATAATTATTTATCAGGAAGATTTTCATTTATATCATCTTCATTTAATGTATACTTTTTAATATAAAGTATAGAAAGAAAATTAACAGTTTGATTTTCAATACCCTTTCTATCTAAAATTTCAACACCAAATTCTTGTAATAAAAAAATCCATCTCACTAATCTCGATTTTCTATCTTTCTTTGCCATAAAATATTTGATGACAACATGATCAGAGTAAACAATCACTTCGGTGCCGATCAATTATGATCTAAATTTATCAATCACAAAAATAATAGCTAACAATGCTTTTTTTTCAGTTGGTGTGTAATTATGTTGTGTAAAATTTAATGTTTTGCTAGCATAAAAAATGACATGAAATTTCTTATCTTGCTTTTGTCCTAGAACAATACTCATAGCAATGTCACTAGTATCACACATTACTATAAAAGGTAAAAACCAATCAAGAACAATAATCACTAGAGTAGTAATTAAATGTTATTTTAATGCTTGAAAAGCTTTAGGATAAGCATAATTAAATATAAAAGGAATATACTTCTCCAATAGTTGACCTAATGGTTTAAATATTTTAGAAAAGTCCCTAATAAATCTTTTATAAAATCCCGCGTGACCTAAAAAAACTTTTAATGCCTTTAAATGAATTGAGAGGGGGTAGTTTTTCTATTACCATAATTTTTGCAATATCTACTCCCAATCCTTTCTTCGAAACTTTATGTCCTAAGATAATGCCCTTGGTTATCATAAATGGACACTTCTCCCAGTTTAATACTATATTTATTTCTATATATATTTTAAAAATAGAAGTTAAATGCTCAAGAAAAGAATCAAATGTAGTGCTAATTACTAAGAAATCATCCATAAAAATTTCAATATGCTGCTCCATTAAGGTTAAAAAGATAGACATCATAAATCTTTGAAAAGTAGAAGGAATATTACATAGACCAAAAGGTATTCTTCTAGAAGAAAAAGTTTCATAAGGACTAATGAAAGTAGTTTTATCTTAATCTTCAGGGGCAATAGGAATTTTATGATATATTTAATATCCATCTAGAAAATAATAAAATGAATGCCTTGCCAACCTATTTAGCATCTTATTGAGAAAAGGCAAGGGAAATTGAACTTTTCTAAAAGTTTTATTTTATTTCCAATAATCTTTGAAAATCCTCCATCCTGAAATAGCTCATTGTGTTCATTTGTAATAACAGTTAATCATCCTTTTTTTATGAACATAATGAATGTGATTAACCAATGAATTATCTGAAATAAAATAAATAATCCCAACATCAATCCATTTAAGAATATATTTTTTATTAACAAATTTCATAAAAGGGTTAAGTCTTCTTTGAGGGTTAGCTTTTGGTATCGAATTAGCTTATATTAAAATTTTATGCATGCAAATTGAAGGACTAATCATCTTAATGTCAGCAATTGTCCACCTAAAAGCACTTTTAAAATTACTCAATTCCTTAATCAACTCACTTTCTTGTTGTGGTTTTCAATTTGTTGAAATAATTATAGGAAGAGTAGAGTTATTACCCAAAAAAGGATATTTGAGATAATAAGGTAAAGCCTTAAGCTCTAAAGTAGGGGCTTCCTAAATGGATGGTTTTAAAGTTTTCTTGAAAGAATAAATTTCCAATAATGCAAAATTTTCATTGGCTAAGTTTTCATTCCTTACTATATATTCTCTTGACATTTTTTATTCTCTTCCACTTTTTCCTCTTTCGATAACTCCCCTTCTAACAATTCTTCCTTAAGATTCTTTATTATAACATCTTGTAAATCCACCATGAAGCAAATAAAATCATGAAGCCCCTACTTAAAAAAAAAAAAAAAAAACCATGAAGCAATCTTTATTCTTCTCTTGAGAGAATTTATATTTTTAAGTACATCAATTTTAAATTTCTAATCTTGAACCCTTATATTCAATTCACCTTTTTGTGCATCAATCATTGCTTTTTCAGTGGTTAAAAAGTGGTCTTCCTAAAATGAAAAGTACTTCTTCCATATCTTGAACAATAAAATCAACCAGGAAAATGAATTTATCAGCTTTAATCAACACAAGAATTTTTCTACTTTAGAGTTATTACTCCTTTAAGGTAAGTGAAAGATCTACCAGCTTACTGAAGAGTAACAAAAGTAGGTTAAACCTCTCTAATATGTAGTCATTCAAAAATAGAAAATGGTACGAGGTTAATATTAGATTCCAAATCACATAAATGCCTACCATAGAATTTATCTCCAATAGTTATAAGAATAGAGAAACTCCGTGTGTCTTTAAGTTTTTCAAGGATTTTCTTTTCAAATTATAACAATATACTTTTCAATTAATGCCACAGTTTCAAATTCCCCTAGCTTCAATTTCTTGTTAAAATATCCTTCATGAATTTTGCATATGCGGGCATCTGTTCTAAAGCTTCAAAGAAAGGTATATTAATAGTTATTTTTTTAAAACATCTAAACATTTGTTGAGAATTGCTTATCTTGATTTTATTTGATCAATCTCTGAGGAAAAGGTGGTGGTGATCTCTCTTCAACTATCCTAATTACTCATTCAGGTTCTTTTTGTATGTTTAGGTAGAAATTTAATTGTAATTAGGCAGAATACTTCCTCTTATGTTCGACACTCCATTCTATTGTTTTATTATTTGATTTGACACATATACATGTATATTTTAATAGGCTTTCATTAATTTTATATCAAAGAAAACTTAAGTATATTTCAACTTAGCAAGTCATATTCAATCTTCATGCCCATAGGGCATCAAACAAAATTTTTACTAGTGGTTTATTACTATATGTGCAATAGTAAGAAATACAATAGGAAAATTATAAAATACTAAATAATTAATAATTAACAAAATAATAATTCTATTATTTCAATAAAATAAAAACCGTGACAACACAAAGTAGGTTAAATAATAAAAGGAAAGATTAAATTAGTAGTTCGTTCGACAATATAAAATGCAAGAAAGGAAAATTAACTCTAATTCCTCAGCAATGGTACCAAAAATTTGACAGACAATTCTACAGACTACTTAGTCTATTAGCTAATATTTGTTACGCTAAAGTGTAATTCATGTTCTAAACAAGTGCACATGTCATGTCAACTAATAAAGTGATGAGATGAGTATTATTCCCATAAGGAATTTGAGTTATCCTTAGCTCACTCTAGTATTGCTAAATAAAATCACATAATTTATCTTGTCAGATGAGTAACAAGGGTGATGCAATGAAAAGGAAAAACCTATTGTTACAAAAGATTAATACAATAATTATAAAACTTTGAACCAGTGATATTTAAAAATATATGCTTGCAATAGAGAGATTTCTTTCTAATGTTGTTGTAAATCAGAGCATAAGTACTCCACTCTTTGGAGCTTGTTGAAGTATTAGCTATAATTCATCCCACCTATTATTTTACTATCTCCTTAAGATCCCATAATGCTAACCAGCATATGTCCATGCATGTGAAGATTATATTTTAAATCATATATTCTTTTTTCTACTTCTCAGTCGAGGCTATATATCACACTAGGTTTTAAGTTTATACACAATATATACACTAACTAAAGGAGGCATGGAGGAGTTAAAATAACATCAAGCAATTTATAAATTTATATGTCAACTTTATATAGTATCTATTTCTTAAATTACCATAAGTTTAAATAGAAGATTTTAGCCGCATATAGAGATACAATTAAATGCAACAAATATTATATTTCACTAAACAAATAAATGTTAAAATATAGAATAAGTATAGATATGACCTAGCGAAGTAGTATAGACTCCTTTGCACTCCTTCATTCTCTTCATACTAGTACAAGACTCACAAAAAAAATACAAAAGAGCTAACCTCCACCAAAACTAGCTTCACACACACACACACATACACTCACTCATGTCTCTCACAGTTGTCAACTTTCTAAAATGAACACTAAGCCTTCTATTTATAGGATTCCAAAATAATTGAGCTCACACCAAGCCTCCTATTTATAGAAAACTAAGCCTGGGTTCACCTTTCTTCAACTATTTCTCATAGTGGCATTGGGGAAATTTGTCATTACGACGCTTGATTTAAAGCTACAACACTCCTTGGGTAGCACCTATGCGCTAAGCTTTCTAGCGCTCAACTAGGATTTCGCAGTTGTGGTACCACTCTATAGTGCTACGGTGCTAGAGGAAAATGTAGAACTACGATGTTGGATCCGTGTCACTATTATATTGGGTAAATTTTGATAATTTTGATCTATTTCCATCATTAAAAAAAAAAAAACTAGAACTTTATAACAATATCTGAAATTTGGAGCATACAATCTTTCTACTCATTAACCATTCATGCTTAAGTACAATTAGGCAAAAATGAAATTTTTGAAAGTTCGGAGAGGTTATAAGACCTAATAGAACTATCCCTAGGCACACCAAAAGAGGGGGGAGGGGGTTTTATTGGTAATTTTAAATATACTAATACAAAATATCCCCTTTTTTATTTTAAGCAATATCACAACTTTTGAAATTTTGAGTAACTAGCACCGCCGGCAATTTAAAAACTTAATTTTCTTTTTCAAAGTTTTGAAACACAAATAAATCAAGAGGAAGTTTTTTTTTGCTAACACAAATTAAATCTAGTTGTAGCATGCAATGAGAATTTAAACTCATTTTAGAAATTTAAAGTGCAGAAAATAAAAGTGAATAAAATAAAATTTAGAAATAGCACACTAGATATTTTATGGTGATTCATTCAATGTTAACCTACATCCATTCCACAGTATCCTCCTCTCTAGGTATTGCACTAGTACTATTGTGACTCTTCTTTTTCCCCCACAGTAAGGCGGAGAAGCTCTTATAAATCACTTCCACCAAACTCAGCACAACAGAGAAATGAAAGCTACATTACCCTCCCCGTGACGGTAGTTAAACTTCAATCCTTTTTCACCCTCCTAGTAAAGGTAGAGAACCTACAAAATATTTTTCATCCTCTGGGTGATGGAAAGGAACCTTTAATTCTTTTTCACCCTCTTGGTGAAGGCAGAGAACCTAGGACGTTTGACTTTGAACTTTTTCTCCCAAGAGTTACTCCAATAACTCACCAAGGCAACTAAAAGAAGCAAGGTGCAATCTTGCCTGGAGCAACTGTGTGAACCCCCCTCACACTCCTCCCTCATGCACAACCTCACCTTCTCGCACCTATAATCCCAAAGCTCACTCAAGAATTCTTCCTAAGAGTCCCATCAATAGCCAAAACTTTAACTTGAGATTTGGCTGAGTTACTTTAGTACAAGGCTTGAAAAAACCAAAAATTTTAATTAGGCTATCACTATTCATATAATACGATATAATTTTAGACAATATAATTATTTTAAAATAGGGGTTTGTCTAGTATGGTGGAACAATCGTTCATATAAACTATTGAAATTCTATGTAATTATCATACAATATGATCGTAAGTTCATACGATACGATTAGTTCAATTTTGTTCTATTCATATAAGATGATTACAGGGATGAATAGAAATTATCTCCATCAATTTTCTAGTATGATTAACATTGTATTGTATGTTTAGTTCAAATTTTAAGGGTTTATATAGTACAATAAACATCCTACTATACAGTTAGTTCAAAAATTTATATTTTCATGTAGCACGATATCCAGAATGATGATCGAATTTCATCTTTTTCTATCACACAATAAGATCTATATCATATAATATGATTTTTATATTTATTAAACATTAATTCAAATGAATAATCATAGGGAATAACTTAAGTAAGATTTCAAATATCATAAAATATAATTATGATCGTATAGTACGATTAGTTCATAATTCATTTTTTAAAATACCTAAATTATTTGCCACCTAGTGTTTCCTTATGAAAATAAGTTGTACAGTACGATATACATCGTATATTATGATTTATTCATAAGCATTAATTACAGTATGATCATAATTGTACGATATGATTAGTTCAAAAAATCTTTGTTCTCTTTTCTCACTCCCTTGTGTGTGTGCATGATCAACAATTTATTATATGCCCTTATATGGCTGGACTCAAGAAATATAAAATAAAAATAAATGAAAATATAGACTATTTTGAAAGACAATCTTATTCTACCCAAACTTGATCCTTAATCAAACGTGAGTGGTGTATGATTTACCTGAAATATTAGTACAGAGAGAACAACAATATCTAATATATATAGTAGAAGAAATAAAATTTCAATCAATAATATTTGTTATCATCAAAATCACAAGTTAGGGATCCTAGATTGCAACAATTTTAACAGTGCAAAAAAATATTCTTACTTGTTTTCAATACCATCAAATCCATAAAATTTCAAAATAATTATATCCATAATACTACGCCCCATTCAACAAAAAATGCCTAAACAAATAATTAAACTTGAATATTTTTAAAATCTTACATAGATATAAATGTGATTATAAAATTTAAGAGCATCATTTCGAGAAGCATTGCATAGCCTCAAGAGTGTGCCACTGCCAGAAGCTATCTCAAAAAGAGGACCATCACTTTAACAAAAAGAAAATATAACAAATAAACTACAATGAAAATTATATAAATAAATTAAAAAATGTATAAGTGCATCATGTAGGTGCACTAAAAAGCATGTAAATGTCTTGAAAGGTGTTTGAGTGTGAAAGTTCGATGGGGATGTTAAGCCCTATGAACTTAGTCCCAAACTAACCAAGAGGGGGGGGGGGGGGGTGAATTGGTATTTTAAAAACTTCTTTTTAAACAAAGAAATAAAATCACATAAACCAAATCACACCACGAAATAATGCGGAATTTAAAAGTGCGGAAGCAAGAAAAAGAACACAGAAATTTATAGTGGTTCGGTCGACTCGACCTACATCCACTCCTTGGAGGCACCCTCCAAGTATTGCACTACACAAAAAGTGACTCTCCTTTAGCCCCCACGGCTAGGTGGAGAAACCCTCACAAGAACCTCCTTTTTGCCACCCCGGCAAGGCAGAGAACCTATCTCCTTTTGCTTCCTCCTGAAGCTGGCAGAGAACCAGAACCAAAAGCAAAACTCCTTACCTCTACCGACCCTTCCACGGAATTGAAACTCTAGACGAAGACGACGCAGAGAGATCCTTGAAGCAACCCTTGTGAAACCCCTCACAAGCTCCCCCTCACAAGATCCTCTCTCTCTCTTCTCTCTCTCTTTCTCTCCTCAAGGCCTTCTTAAGTCAAGGCAGCAGCCAAAGGTTTTTAAAAACGTTGAACATGAGCTCTTAAATAGAAGAGCTTCAAAAGAGCTCATTAATTGCAAGTTGCCGACAATATCGTCCAGGCCGATATGGACATCGGCCTGGCCGATCAGTACAAATCAATGAAGATCGGCCAGAGCATAGCCCTGGATGCAGAGCTGGACGATTGAAAAATAGCTTGATCGTCCAGGCCGATCTCACGATCGTCCTGGCCGATTAGTTCAAATCAGAGGAAAATCGTCCTGACAATAACCCTGAATACGGGCTGGCCGATATTGATCGTCCTGAAGTAACTTAAGGTTTTTGACTAGATCGGCCTGGCCGATCTTGCGATCGTCCAGGATGATATGATCGTATCAATCATCCTTAATAACTTCCTTGATTTCCTGAACAATTATGGCATAATTTGTTAATATCGTCCAGGCCGATCCAAGGATCGTCCTGGCCGATAATTTAAAGATATGGTATACCATACTTGTCTATGGCGGCTACTTCTTTCTGTTTTGAGCTTATCGTCCTGGCCGATACACGTATCGTCCAGGATGATTTGTTAACGTCGGCTGCCTTAATTAAGAATTTTAATTAGACTTTCTGTTTTAAGCTGATCGTCCAGGCCGATCCAAGAAATCGTCCTGGCCGATATGAGTAAAAACAGAAAATCTAATTCTCTCAAGTGTGTGTGTGAAGGGTTACAAAGCATCAGCCTCTTTGACTATTACAAGTGGACTCAAAAGGTAAAAAACAAAAGTACAGACTGACTCAACCCTAAACCTACGCATTTCTGAACTTGGCTTCTTTTTGATTGTCCGATCGTCGATTCCTGAAAAGTTAGAAGCAATAAGCTGTCCAAGAAAAGCAGTGTTTGTCAATCATCAAAACATAAGACATGAAAAATAGATTTGCAACAATCTCCCCCTTTTTGATGATGGCAAAACACAAGTAAGAAAAAAATAGATTCATTAGAAAACAAAGTTACAACAAAAAATTTTTTTTACCATACCCTATCCTACTCCCCCTTTTTGTCATCACAAAAAGAGAGTCCAGAAACAGCAGGGAAAAGAAGAAAGAAAAAAAACAAACATCACGAAAGACAAAAAGACAAGAAACAATAACTCAAAGCACAAACTAAAAGAATGAGGGATCCTGATCATCAGATGGAGGAGGTGGAGGTGGCTGCTGAAAGTAACTGGCAAGGGTAGTAAACTGAGCATTGAACCAGGCGATGTCCTGGTCATGCTGCTGCTGCTGGTGAGTAAGAAAGTTGTCAAATCGAGCTAAATCCTCAGCGCGGTGATGCTCGTAGCGGGCAATGTCCTCAGAGTGTTGCTGCTCCTGGGCAGCAACATATGCATCAAATCGGGTCTCCCAACGATCAAATCTCTCAATCAACTGATCAACCGGTGAGTGTTGGTGGAGAGGGACAGGGTCAGGAAAGGGAGCTGGAGCGGGAGCCTCCTCCTCTCGAGCCCCCTGAGGTTCCTCAGGGTGGAGACGAGTACTGTGAAGGATGCTGAAGGAGTTGTTTGAGTAGAAGGGAGTTGGAAGGTTTGGTGGTATAGGATATTGAAGTTGGTATTTAGTTTCAAGAACATAGGCTATGATGTGTCCTAAGGCTAGATTTGGCTTTCTTCTGTGGCCTGGATCGCGAATTGTTGTGAGGTGATCAATGTAACGAAAAAATAGGTCAGCAGTGTTGAATTCCCTATGAGCCATGATATAGAAGGTAGTGAGGGAAAGTAGAGGGGTAATGTGGACACGGTCGCCGGCTTTTGGAATGACGGAGGTGCGAAGGACATGTTGGATTGTCCTAGCATCTCTGACTAAAGAGCTAGTCTCTCCAACATGGTAACAGACATTGGTCTGGCGAAGAAAGTGATTTGCCGTGGACCCGTCAAGATCAGGGTCAAGGGCAATTAAGTGCAGCTTATCTCCGGTGGTGGATAGCTGTAAGAGATCAACACAGTCCTGATATGTGATTTCGACAGGGCGTCGATTCACATAGGAGGACAGGGCTGTGAAGGTGGAGTTGATGCGCAGGTTTGCAAAAAATTCTAGAAGGAACTCAGAATTGAAGGGGAAAACAAGAGACAGAATGAAGCAAAGGGAAGTGTGAGCGAAGAGATCCATTACCGGGTAAGAGATGTGGACAGGATTGATAATTCTGGAAACAGTAATTCCACATTCTTTATAGCGATGATATGCGGCTTCATCTTCTGCTTCACGGAAACGAGGGTCAACCCTTGCCCTCGAGGAACTTCCAGAGGTCTGACGGACGCGCTTCCCACCAGCCATTTGAGAGAACTTAAGCAAAAACACAAAGGAGAAAGGATGAGGAGTGAAAAACATGGCTGGATCGGCCTGAATTTAAAGAAACGTCCATATCGTCCTGGCCGATCGCGGAATCGTCCAGGCCGATATGTGTCAATAATTACGTACAGGCCGATTGGTCAAAAAGGCGATCCAATCGTCCGGGCCGATCAGATATCGGCCAGGCCGATTAGACACAGGCTATCGGCCCGAGGAGTCAGTCCGGACAACCGTTGAAAAAGCAGATCGTCCGGGCCGATTAGGTGGATCGTCCAGGACGATGCACAATAATTGATCGTACCGGTCGAAGTTAAAACGTTTTAAATGCTTACCACGTGTATCGTCCAGGACGAACAGTGGATCGGCCCGGCCGATGGTCCAATAATGGATCGTCCGGGGCCGAATTTAAAGATCAAAATGTACTAACACGTGGATCGTCCCGGACGGTCCAGTGTATCGGCCAGGACGATGCACAGAGAATGCATCGGCCAGACAAATTTACTATCGGCCAGGACTATCATCATGAGTTTGATCAAATCGTCCAGGACGATAATGTATCGTCCAGGACGATGAATTTCAGTAAGCACAGCAAAAAGGTCAGCAGATGGATTTTGGTAAGAATTTGTCATATCGGCCATGACGATAAAAATATCGGCCAGGCCGATGTGACTTGAATTTGAAATCAAGAAAAGAATAGTGATGATCAAGACCCTCAAAAATAAAACACAAGAAAAGACAGTCAAAGACACAAAAAGAAAAAAATAAATAAATAAATAAAACAAACACCGAATATTTTTGGATTTTAATTTTTCTATTTTTTTGTTTTATGGAGGCATCATATGAGAATTCTTTTCATGAATTTAATTTTTTAAAGTTTTTAGGAGATCAAGAGGTTTAACAAAATCCAATTAGAAGAAGGCAGAAAAAACTGATTCCATTTATCCTAGATCGGACATTCTTCAGGGTACAAAATTCTCTTAAAAAATAATAGAGTCCTGACTCGGAATAACAAAAAGGATAAGAAGATCCAATCAAGACTTGTTAACAAAATATCTCATAAATAATAAACCAAAATAGTTTTTCTCAATCATGGAATTTGAAATCAAATTTTTGAACGTATCACATAATCAATGAGTTTTCTAAGTTTTAAGAGTTTTACCAAAGAGATGATAGCTTGCATTTAGTGGGCTAATTTTATGCTTCTTGTCACTTTTATTGGCTCTTTGAGCATCTTTTGATTTTTGATACACTTTTGTGTATATAGCTTTCTTTTCAATTTGGCTTCATTGGCCTCTTTCCTTTTTAACTTTTGTAAGCTAAAAAATCTTTAATATACCCTTAAAAAAAACTTAGTTGTGAGTATATCCTCCAAATATTAGAGAATAGGAGCTCTCTCTCTAACATAGGGAAGAACAATCCACAACACAAAATCAAAATCACGTGATAACTGCAATGGTAAGATTTCAAAAGCTTGAATGATATCAAAGAATTTTGACTATTATGCATAAGATGATTTAATGTAGCAAGATTAGAAAGAGATCTTAAAAAGCCATTGGTTAAACTGAGTTTAGACTTTTGTTTTATAGAAGAAAATCATGCCACTAAACAAAGTCAGAAGAAGGGAAAAAGGAAACATCAACAGTTTACTCCCTTTAACCAATTTTAAAAAGCTAATCCATATCTCCAAAAACTCCAATATTTAAAAGCTTGAGAAGTTTTATCATATGTAAGCCCAAAATAAAGACCAAAGTGAAAAAACAAAAACTCATAAAAAAAACAGCACAAAGTGAACACAAAAACTAAAAAATAAAAAAATATACAAAAAGAAACTAAAGATTTCAAGCAAGTGATAAAGCAACGGATTTAAGCAATTGAGCTGCAAGCCTCCTTATATTCAGTTACCTTATGCTCCCACGAGGTCTTTGGTGAGAGCACTCCTGCAAAACTCAACAACAGTCAGTTTTAGAAACCCAAACAGATTTGGGCTCCTTCTTAGGAAATGTAGAGTGCAATGTAGATGTGGTATGCTTTGAATCATGCATCTTAGGTCTCCACACCCAATGTGTACTGCGGTGAACTGTGCAAGTGTGTGAGATGTGTCCTAGCATGCCACAAGAAAAACATTGAACTCCAGGAAAAAGTTTTCTTAAATGGTTTAGATAAAAATGCTTCTTCATAGTTTCTGGCCTTTGATTAAAAGTTGGTGTCATCCTAGCTTTCTTACATGTTTTCAAATCATTTTGAATTCTCAAGTTAGTTCTTTTTAATGCATCATTCTCAATCCTGAAATCTTTCTCAATCTCTTTAGATTTCTTAAGATCATCATTAAGTGAGGTGTGTGAAGCTTTTAATGCATTACTTTTCTCAACTAATTCCAAATGCTTCTTGTTTAATTCATCAAATTCATCAAGGAGAGTCATGTGATTTGAATCAATCATTGCATGATCTTTGAGAAAAACTTCATGCTCTTTTTGTAGATTTGAATGTTCTAATTTTAGGCTAGCATGAGTTTTCTTAAGTTTTTTGTATGATGTATGGATTTTTTCACAAATTTCAAACAATTCATCATAGGTTGGTCTACATACCTCTTCCTCATCACTTTGATTTTCTCCCATGAAACACAAGTTTGTAGTCTCTTCCTCTGGTTCAGTCTCAGAGGAATCAGTACCAGATTCTGCCCAGAAGCCTCTTTGGATTTTCTTATTCTCCTTCCTAGACTTAGCTTTCTCCTCACCTTTTTCTTTTTCTTTGCTTGATTGATCTTGAAGTGTAGGACAATCGGCTCTTACATGTCCCGGTTTCCTGCATTCAAAACAAACAACATCAGAAGATCCTTTAATATGTTTATTATCTTTACCTTTTCTCCAACTTTGATGATGCTTTTGTTTCTTCCTTAGAAAGCTTTTGAATTGCCTAGTGATGAAGGCAACTCCATCGCTTTCAGACCCGGAAGATTCAGAATCCGATTTGTGTGCCTTTAATGCAATTGTTTTCTCCTTTTTCTTCTCACCTGCATCAAGATTTCTTTGATTCACCCCTTGCTCGTAAGCAATGAGTGAGCCAAGCAAGTTATCAATAGAATAGGTGTTTAAATCTTTAGATTCAGTGATTGCAGTAATTTTTGCATCATAAGAAGAAGGCAAGCATCTCAAAATCTTGTTAACTTTTTCATAGTTCGAAAGTTCTTTTCCTAGTGCATGCAATGAAGTAGCAATCTGAGTAAACCTAGTGTACATGTCAGAAATCGATTCATGAGGTTTCATACGAAAACGTTCGTAGTCATGCAAGAGAATGTTTAAACGGGATTGTTTAACTTCATTAGTGCCTTCATAAGTAATGCACAATTTATCCCAAATTTCTTTACCAGTCTTGCAAGTTGAAACACGCATGTAATCCTCAGATTTTAAAGCACAGAAAAAACAATTCAAACATTTCGCATTCAATTGAGCTAAATCTCGTTCATCAAAAGTCCATTCGGTAAAAGCAACTTCAGATTTAAAACCGTTAATCTCTCGAGAAGGTGGAGAATAACCTTCTTGAATAAGCATCCACATGCGATAATCAGTAGATTGTAGAAAAGTTGACATGCGAGTTTTCCAAAAATCAAAAGGTAGGTTATCGAACAGAGGAGGTCGGGTAATAGAATACCCTTCCGTAGTGTTGCGATTCCCAAAGTTAGACATGGATCAAATTCAAAAAGTTTTCAAACTTTAATTTTCGAATTAAGCTCTGATACCACTTGAAAGTTCGATGGGGATGTTAAGCCCTATGAACTTAGTCCCAAACTAACCAAGAGGGGGGGGGGGTGAATTGGTATTTTAAAAACTTCTTTTTAAACAAAGAAATAAAATCACATAAACCAAATCACACCACGAAATAATGCGGAATTTAAAAGTGCGGAAGCAAGAAAAAGAACACAGAAATTTATATTGGTTCGGTCGACTCGACCTACGTCCACTCCTTGGAGGCACCCTCCAAGTATTGCACTACACAAAAAGTGACTCTCCTTTAGCCCCCATGGCTAGATGGAGAAACCCTCACAAGAACCTCCTTTTTGCCACCCCGGCAAGGCAGAGAACCTATCTCCTTTTGCTTCCTCCTGAAGCTGGCAGAGAACCAGAACCAAAAGCAAAACTCCTTACCTCTACCGACCCTTCCACGGACGAGAAACTCTAGACGAAGACGACGCAGAGAGATCCTTGAAGCAACCATTGTGAAACCCCTCACAAGCTCCCCCTCACAAGATCCTCTCTCTCTCTTCTCTCTCTCTTTCTCTCCTCAAGGCCTTCTTAGGTCAAGGCAGCAGCCAAAGGTTTTTAAAAACGTTGAACAAGAGCTCTTAAATAGAAGAGCTTCAAAAGAGCTCATTAATTGCAAGTTGCCGACAATATCGTCCATGCCGATATGGACATCGGCCTGGCCGATCAGTACAAATTAATGAAGATCGGCCAGAGCATAGCCCTGGATGTAGAGCTGGACGATTGAAAAATAGCTTGATCGTCCAGGCCGATCTCACGATCGTCCTGGCCGATTAGTTCAAATCAGAGGAAAATCGTCCTGACAATAGCCCTGAATACGGGCTGGCCGATATTGATTGTCCTGAAGTAACTTAAGGTTTTTGACTAGATCGGCCTGGCCGATCTTGCGATCGTCCAGGACGATATGATCGTATCAATCATCCTTAATAACTTCCTTGATTTCCTGAACAATTATGGCATAATTTGTTAATATCGTCCAGGCCGATCCAAGGATCGTCCTGGCCGATAATTTAAAGATATGGTATACCATACTTGTCTATGGCGGCTACTTCTTTCTGTTTTGAGCTTATCGTCCTGGCCGATACACGTATCGTCCAGGACGATCTGTTAACGTCGGCTGCCTTAATTATAATCCTTAATTAGACTTTCTGTTTTAAGATGATCGTCCAGGCCGATCCAAGAAATCGTCCTGGCCGATATGAGTAAAAACAGAAAATCTAATTCTCTCAAGTGTGTGTGTGAAGGGTTACAAAGCATCAGCCTCTTTGACTATTACAAGTGGACTCAAAAGGTAAAAAATAAAAGTACAGACTGACTCAACCCTAAACCTACGCATTTCTGAACTTGGCTTCTTTTTGATTGTCCGATCGTCGATTCCTGAAAAGTTAGAAGCAACAAGCTGTCCAAGAAAAGCAGTGTTTGTCAATCATCAAAACATAAGACATGAAAAATAGATTTGCAACAGAGTGCACTATACGAATGCATCGAAGTCCGTACAAGTAAATTGTGTAAAAATATTAAAATACCATACATTTCATTTAAAAGAAAAGTCAAGTTCCCTACATGTGCTTCAATAAGTGCTAGATGCTCAAATACAAAGTTTAAAAATATTGCACTACATTAAAAGCAAGTTGAGCTAAAATCTCTCCATTTAAAAAATGTGCAACTATGATGCATAGCTTACAATAACTTTAAAATGTGTAAACTCTTTGAATTAAAATACTCACATGTGCTTTGACAAAATACATTGAACTCCTTAACCTAAGGTTTGAGAATGCTTCATGGGTTAAAGCAAAAGAATAAATTTCAACTATATTCATGTTAAAAACATGCAAGTATGTCATATATTAGCATAAAAAAATATGCATGTGCACCAAGAAAATATATTAAATGACATGAAAATTTATTATTTAAATGCACTAAAAAGTATGCATTCCAACTAAATTTATGCTTAAGTTCTTAAAAATTAAAATGTTCTACATGTGCTCTGACAAGTAAAATAAATGTCAAAACTTGTCTAAGAATGTTGTGCGGATAAAATAAAATAAAATGATAGAAACTCATATCAGATTTGGTCCTTAGCAAGCAAGTTTTCAAAGCGAACAAGTTCAAAAAATAGCAAAATGAAAATATTCAACTACCCTTGTCACTACGGGAAAACACGCGATTACTGTCAGACGTTCCGACAGGTTTTTCGTCATCATTTCCAGTGAAACAGTCGTTGGTAGTTTTTTGACGCCCAAAATGCCGGGGTTAACATCGAAAAATAAAAGCATTTCATTCTGAGCGGTAGATTTTACGGTGGAAATAGCCCGGTGCATTTACCAGCGGATAAGACGACGACCATTTTAAACTCAATGACTTGTAACCAGCGCAAAAGATCCTGGAAAATGTTCTGGCGTACAAGACGCCAGAAATTCCACCTGCGAAAGCCCTATTTTTGAACCCGAGCCAGTCTAGCTGTGTGGGCTCCAAAAATTCGGCCCCGGCCTCCGCTCGCTTTTCTTATTCGGCGAGGGAGTTTTAACGAATAAGTTCCGGGGTAAATTTTGGAAGGCAGATGGGTTTGTAGATAAGACACTACCCAGAGATTTCGCCCTCATTTTGCGAGGACTTTATGATCTGAGTTTTGGTTTCCTATAGGCGCAAGCCCCTATAGTTAATTACCCCTCCCGATCACGAGAGAGAACTTTCGATTAAGGCTAGTCGTCGATCAGATACGTATAGAATACGTGTTATCTGGCATATAGTAGCAGCATAGGTTTAGGTATTTTTGAAATTGGGTTTAGATTTTGGGTTGAAAGATTTGATATTTAAATAGAAATTGCACCATCTTGCACTTAAAGCGGATGGTGGGGGAATGGATGATAGACCCGATCAAGATCCCATGGTTCCGTCGTCCCGGGCCATCATGGTCCCTGGTCTACTTAGTCAGAGGAGGTAGTCGACCCAACCTGACAGAAGGATCCTTGTCGGCAGCCATGGGTTGATTCGTCCAAGGGGACCTTGTAGACCGGGGTTGAATGTTTATCTAAGGGGACAAATTTGAATCCACCTTAGCTAACAGAGGGCTTTGTGCCCTATCAATCATACCCTATTGATTCATATCTCAAGGATTTAACGCCATTAAGGAGCGTATTGGCTCTGGCCATAACCGCTATCTGTGGTGCCATTTGGCGGCAAAACCACTCGGTTCAGAGGGCCCCGGGTCATAACCGTTTACATGCAGTGCCATTTGGCGGCGAAACTGCCAGTTAGAGGACACGTACCACGTCCTTACTGGCAAGAGATTATTTGAGAATGGATCCTAGTGATATTTTCGACTAGGCATTTGGCTCTTTGTGAGCTAGAGTTTAGTTGAATTTGTCCACTCCGACAGACTGTTGCGGAGGGTGGATGGGCTTTGCTTTAAGCGATTGATGGTTTGATTTCATTTTTAAATATATTGAATTTGGATTTTTGGGATTTTTGTGGAGTTTTTTGGATTTTTGTGGGTTTGGATGGAGCTTTGAAATATTTGAAATAAACTTTGGATATTTAGAAGATGTTTGAAAATATTTGGGAACCCCTCCGGTTGAGATCTGCATTCAACACGGCCATCATCGGGGTGTTTGGGGGTCGTTTCTCTTTATGGATTGAACCTTGTCGACTCTGTCGGGCTATCGACAGAGGATTGGGTTTTGTAAGCTTTTTGCCCTTGTAAGTGAATTCTTTTTGTTATAGGCCTTAAAGGCCTAAGTTGAATGTATTATGACAAATATATCGGTCGTAGTAACCGTATATTTGTTTGAGAGTTCGAACCTTGTCGACTCCTATTGACCCATATAGGAGGATCGGGTTCGAACTAGAATTCACTTGTCAACCCGCGCAGCATCCCTAGACGTCACGTGTGTACCAATAACACGCTCGTCGGGGCCCATGCGGGTGTTTGGGGGAATTTTATAATTGAACCTTGTCCACTCCTTTTATCTTCTTAGGAGGATCGGGTTCAAATTTGATAACCCGCGCAGCATCCCTAGACGTCACGTGTGTACAATAACACGCTCGCCGGGGCCCATGCGGGTTTTATAATTATTTTTACCCCTTTTAGTGTACCTATGTGTATACAATTTATAGTGCACGTGCAGGGGTATTCTTGGAATAGACGCCTTCTATCTGCTTGTACGGAGGTTGCAGATCCGGTGGTGTGGCGTAGCAGCTTCTAAATGGAGTTTGTTCGCTGCTTCGTACAGGTAGACTGTCGTGCACTACTTGTTGATTTTTGTAGGCGGGTCATAGTGCACTAACTAATCTCCTGCCTTAGGTTGTAGAAGCTTGTATTTGTCGTATATCAAATTCCCTTCGCTTGTTGGAGACAGATGCATCTACATACCACTGCCTAATTATGGATTGTATTAGTATCTTAACACTTGTGGCAGACTCCTTGTATCCTTCTTGTAGATGACATGTTGTGTGTATGTCGAATCCCTTATAAAGACCCTTTACTCTTGCTTGTAGGGAGCTAGTATATTTGCTTAGTACTGGATTATTACTGATTGTAGGAGTATTATAACATTCATGTATATTGCACTGAGTATGTTGAATTTGGGATAAGTCTCTCACATCATCATTAGACTCTTCCATTAGAAATAGAATAATGTATCATTGACCACGGGCGGGTCACATTTCATTGTCAACCCCTCCACATATGATGCTCTTTTTCACTCATAGATGGGCCATTGTAGGCATATCAAAGAGTCTTATGTTACTGCCAACATATATCTACATCTACTATATATTGATCACCACTACTTGCAAGGGTCGAATATGTTTGCTCAAATAAAATTTATGCCAAAAGCTTGTAGTGAATTTGTGCACAAGTCCTTTGTTTGGATGAGATTTGGATAGGTCTTCCACCTTTACCTTAAGCTTGTTTTTTTTTTTTTTTTATAACTCACTCAAGTCGGATCCTTTATGACTCGTTCAAGTCCACATTAAGTTTCTTTGCATTTGCTTGAATATGGGTCCAAGTGATCCAAGTTCAAGTTCTATGTCAAAGTTCACTCATTCATTTGAGCTTGGTTCAACTCAAATGCTTCATTTAGAACCAAGTCCAATATTTCTTAGTTTCATTTTGGGTCCTTTATATTTTATTCAAATTCAAGCTTAGTCCACCATGATGAAGTTCAAGTTATCTTGCTTTAACTCCTTTGCCATGTTCATGTTCAAGTCAAAGCTCCTCGCTCCAAACTCATTTGAGTTCAAGATCTCGTTCTAACTCAAGTCCAATCATGAGTTCAAGTTCATGTTCACTTGATATATAGATCAAGTTCAAATTTAATTCATTTTGATTTGAGTTCTGAGCATAGTTCCAAGTCCTTGGTTGTTCTGAGTTCAATCAAGTTCTAGTTCTTCGTTCTTCTCATTTGACTTTCAAATCAAATGTAGGCTAAAATTTTGTATTTTCAAGTTTATTTGAGTTTGAGTTTATTTAAGTCAATTGAATCAAGTCCACAAGTCCGTTGTCTTCTCAAGTTCAAAGGTTCAAGAGTCCGAGTCCAAGTTCGATCGTCCTTTGAGTTCAACCAAGTCCAGGTACGAGTCTCATTTTTGTCCATTTAATGTGCAAATAAAGTCCAAGTACAGTCCGTCTTCACCCGAAATTTCGGCAGCCTCCCAGCGTCTCCCCCGTTTAGGGGAAAACTACGAAAAACTGGGCCTTTCCCACCACGCTAAGAAAAGCGTGCATGATAGATGCCCTCTTTCGAGGACACCATGACCACGTAATTTTTTGATCCCCCACCACGCTAAGAAAAGCGTGCATGGGTATTTTTTGTTTGTAGAAAAGTATTTTTTATTTTTGAAAATATTTTGCAAGAACAGTTATTTTCCCGCAAGCGGGTACTTAAGGGTATCCCCGCTTCGTCGCGCGCATAGCACCGGGATCCCTTCCCACCACGCTAAGAAAAGCGTGCATAGGTGGGGTTTCCAAGGCGATACGAACTTCAAAGAAGGAATTTGGTGATTACCCGCTTCGTCGCAAGCGTCGGGACGCACTCCCTCCCACCACGCTAAGAAAAACATGTATGGGTGGTTGTTTTCTCTCGACGCATGCATTGAAACGGGTTCTCGGAGTTTTAGGGTTAGAGAGTTATACCTTGGCGGTCGTCGTCGACGGATCGAGGTAAGAGAAGGAAACAAGCATTTTCTTAATCAATTTTAATTAATTATAACTAATATTAATTTTAAAAATAATTAATTATAATTATAATTGTTAATTACAATTAAAATAGCTAATTATACTTAATTTTAATTAATAACAATCAATTAAAATTAAAATAATAAATTTAATTAATCTTAATTAATTATAGTTAATTATTAATCATAATAATTAACCATAATTAAAATAATTAATCAAAATCAATTTAATTAATTTTAAATGATTATCATTAAAAAAATTAAATATAATTAAATTATTTAATCATAATTAATTCTTAATTAATCATAATTAATCACTATTAAAGTTAATTAGTTATAATTAACAGAAATTAATTTTAATTAACAGTAATAATAATAATAATAAAAACAATAAAATACAAAATATCCTCCCCCTCTCTTACTCTCTATTTCGGTCAAATGCAGGCCGAAGAAGCACGCTAGGGGGAGAAAGGCGACGGGCAGAGGTGATCGGGAGGAGTTCGGCCGGGTGGGTGGATCTCTCTCTCTCTTTCTCTCTCTCTCTCTCTCTCTCTCTCTCTCTCTCTCTCTCTCTCTCTCTCTCTCTCTCTCTCTCTCTCTCTCTCTCTCTCTCTCTCTCGGGATTGAGCTGGACGGGAGGAGGCGAGCTCGCCTGGGTGAGGTCGTAGGAGGTTGAGTGGTTCGGCCGACTGGAGGTTCGGAGAGGGAAGAATCGTGGATGGGGAGCTTCGGCAGTGGAGTTGAGAGGGAGAGTTGGGGTTGTCGGGAGGAGAAGCAGAGAGCGAGTGTGTGTGTAGAGGAGTGAATGGAGTCGTGTGGGTTTTATAGGCGCGAAGATGGAGCACGGTCGAGGCGAGCTCGCGGGATTTACGCAGAAGATGCAAAGAAGCGACGCGAACGGCGCTGCACAGCGGGATTTCAGCTGGATTTGCGGAAATGAACGCGAACGGCGCCGCGTGTACAGTGATTTTGACGGGATTTCTGGCTGAATTCGTGGATCACTTGGATAAGGTATGTTCTATTATACATTTTTTTGTTTTCTTTTGGTTTTGATCCGGAGGTCAACAGGCTGCTCATTTGCTTCTGCCATTTCTCTCATCTATGCTCTTCTCTAGTCACCCCACCCTAGATCGTCGTCGCCGAGGCTTCTGGACGTTCACGCGACGTCGCCGACGATCACCACTTTCGTCGCCGGCGAAAGGAGACTGGTTTGGCAAAAATTGACCGTGAGTTTCCGAAGTTCGCTGCCTCCCGATTTCGTCGATTGTAAGATTTTTCTTCATGTAATTTGTTATTAGACATTTGCTAGAGGATGTGCCTTGGTGTTTGCTTTTGCTTAAGATATTTTTTTTGTTGATAAACAAAGAGAGAATGTTTCTCAAAATCAATTTGGATTCAAGCCGGTAGGTCTATTATGGAAGCCAAACATTTATTGAGAGGTTTGATGGAGAAATATAGAGAGAATAAGGAGGATCTACATATGATATTTATTTGATTTAAAGAAAGCATATGATAAAGTTCCAAGAGGAGTGCTCTTGAGAGTTCTTGCAAATAAAAGAGTTCATAGTGCTTATATTCAAATCATTAAAAATATGTATGCATGAGCTATTACTTGTGTTAAAACACAAGATGGTTTGACCAAGTAATTCCCTATTTTTGTTGGATTACATCAAGGATAAGCCTTAAGTCCATATCTTTTTACTTTAGTCGTAGATGTTCTCACTAGACATTTACAAAAGGATATACGTTGGTGTATGCTTTTTGCTAATGATATTCTTCTTGTTGATAAGATTAGAAATGGAGTTGAAGCTAAACTTGAATTATGGAGGTCAACCTTAGAGTCTAAAGGTTTTCTCTCTAATCTTATCTAACACTGGAGCTATTCCAACCTTTTCATGTACGTATATGCTCATTTCGTATACTATCTCTAAGGATCAAGCCACCCATCCACCTAAGCATCCTCATCTCTGCAACACTTAACTTAGTATTATGCTTCTCTTTTAATAGCCAACATTCGTCACCATAAAGCATTACAGGTCTCACCACCATCTTATAGAATTTTCCCTTAAGTTTGAGAGAGACTTTTCTACCGCACAACAAGCTCGATGCATTCCTCCACTTCAACCATCCATCTTGAATTCTACTGTTAATATCCCCGTCAATTTCAGCATCACTTGAATTCTACTGTTAATATCTCCATATATTCAGTTTTAGATCTACTCAAGCGAAAACTTTTATACTCTAAAGTTGAGTAATGGCACGGCCTATGTCCTCTAATTGGTTGTTTTTATAGACAAATGACACCAAAGTTAAATGATAGTGACAGGAGCCCTCTAATCTAGTGGTTTTGCATTAAAATTACATCAATAAATTATGATCACGGTCAAAACCCATAAGTTCTTAATTGATTCAACTTTTGAATGATGACTTATAGGGTGCACTTGATAAGCACAAGGTCCTTTGTTTATTAGGGTCATCTTGATTTATCTGCTTAGGAAACATCCAATTTAAGTCTATAAGGTACACTTAGATTAAGCAACCCATTATATCAACAAGAATCCTTTGGTCATGTTGGATCGATTAACTTTTTTTACTAAGTAAACCATGAGAAATAATTACCCGAGAAGACAAAAAAATGGGATCTTGATCAAGTTCACATTTTTTTCTTCCACGATCTTCTTTATCGACAGAATGGTAAATTTTAAATATTAATATAAAATTCGTTGTTACTATTTACTTGTTATTTAATGACTATCAAACAACTAGCTTTTATAAAACTTTTTTTTCTTGCAATCGAGAGGGGTAATTAATCATAATAGCTTGTGTCTATAAAAAACCATTAAACAATCAAAATATCAAGTTACCTTAGATTTTGTGTATGTTATAATAAATATACATAAATAACAAAAACTATAAAAAAAATTCTTACTACCACGTGTAGTTATGGGCAATAGTCATTTCTTACATTTTCACTCTCTGATACCTGCATGCAATTAAAATAAATTTTTTTTGTTTTATTAGACGGTCCTGCAGAAGACTTGTATGGCTTTTTCATCAACAGAGTTCGTCGGGAACGACCTCCAGAGTTCCTTGAAAAGATCAAAGGGTCAGTGTTTCATACAATGCTTTCTCTTTATTTTACTTGTATATGAATCTGGAACATTTGTAATAACATCTTAATCACGCTTGTAACAAGCATCAATAGAAAATTTGATTATATTAAAATACTTCATCATATGATGAGTTTTAGGCACTTGAGTTGGATAAATCATGTCATCCATAGCTTCTGATTCAAGTTGTCTTTTTTTATAGCCTTACAAAATGGGTGCCATCTCCTGTTAAGATGACAAGCAATTATGTGAGGGAGAGCATCAATACCTCACTTAAAAGGATGGATGTTGCTTCATTGGACATGCTTCAGTTCCACTGGTAAGTATATATGAGTGCTTGTATTTTTCCTATTCTCCCTGTCAAAATTTGTATGTATGATATATATATATATATATATATATATATATATATATATATATATATATATATATATATATATATATATATATATATATTAAAAAAAAAAAAAGTAGAGTTCCTAACAAATCATTCTCCCTGTCAAAATTTGTAAACTTCAAATATTCAAAGAATATGGTTGATAAATTTAAGCTTTAGAATTCATTTTTTTCTTCTCTTCATTCTTAAGTAAGAACGGTTACTTTTGATGTCTATTTTTGAATTTTTAATTCACATAAGAAATTTGTCATATGCTAATAAAACTTCTTTTTATATATTGCATTCTCTTTTGGTTCAGTATTAAGCAAAAGTTAATAAGGCGCATCAATAATAGATTAGGATTTGTATGGATAAACATATGCATGTGACACCAGTTTTTCAGTGTAGTGCTACACGCTGCATTCTGTTTTGAACAAGATCTCCAGCTAAGCCAAAATTTTCTTCAGCATGTTCGCTAGATCGTGGAAAGCCTAGCTCCCAAAAGAGGCTTCCAAGATTATGGCATGGGTTCTTATCTCTCCAGGAAGACTTTCCTGGGGTTTTCTAAGCTACTACGATAGTGAGATGTCCTGTGTTGATGGTGACCTTGTTCTCCTCTTCCTCTATTAGCTATAATGTGCTTTTTAATAATGGAGAGCTTGCCTCTCCTTTCTTAGATTACATCCACGTATCTCTCAAGATCTAATAAAGCATAATCAGTTTGTTACAAAGTAACTCAGTAGCATAAGAAAGGCAATGATGGTGAACTTGTTAACACAACCTTTCATATACTCGCAGCACAAAATAGCTATCGTGCTCAGCAGCACGAACTCCTGCTGCACTGTCTCTACAATTTGTCTCAAACGGCTGCCTGACATTCTAACTACCTGTCTCCAATACTCTCTATAAAATTCATGTATTACACGCAAAAAAGATATACAATGAATATTGAAACTCATCTGCCTTCTTCTCCATTCTTTCTGTTCTTCTAACCTTTGCAGGGACTCTATCTGAACTTGTCTTATTTATGATGATCCTACCATAGTTTTACTAAGTCTAAAACTTGCTAAATATATAGTGAATGCACAAATGTTGTAATTAACTTAACAGATTCACAATGAAACTAAGGCTTCATTTGGGACGGCTTTCTCACTGCTTCTTAAAGTGGATTTTTAGTACAAACATTTTAATTTTGTACTAGAAAGCCGCTTGCAAGAAGAAAGCCGTCCCAAATGAAGCCTAAGAGTGGCATGCTCGGTGCAAAGCTTGCTATTCATATAGTGAATTGTCAGGCTTATAATGAATTGGTCATGTTTGTTAGCCAAATGCATAATCGGTTTAAATCTCAACTATGTCAAGTTACAAAAGCACAAAGCCTACTTTTCCAAAGCTACTCATTTGCACTTCATCTAGCAAAATCAATAACTTGACCCAACAAATTTGATGACTCTGCCTGGCCAGTTGGCTATTAAGCATCTAGAAATTTCATACTAGTAATTGACTTGGCTGATTGTCCATACTTTTTTTTAAACATTTTTTTGCTACATGCGTGGTGTATTTAGATGTGTTTTTTTATTTCGTAAGTAATCTTTTCTTTAACACCAAAAACTTTGGCTTGAATATAGAAATAGATAGTCAAGAGGAGTATTTGGAAACCAAGTCATTCGAAGGCAATCTCGTGAAATGTTAGAGCTTCTCACTACAAAATTCTTTTTAATTATCTCTAAAATGTTTATTCTATCTACCTTGTAATTCTTGTTATCAATGTTATATTGTTTCCTATGAAAAAATTTGGAAACAACATCATCTATGGTTTGGTAAGCATGAATATATGGTAATAAGTAGAAACCAAGCATTACAAGGAGCACAAGAGCGAAACAAAGAAGCCTCGTGGAACATGGAAAACCAAAGTTTCTTGACAAACAAACAATCTGCATAGATAGAAAAATGTATCACAAGAAAGATCCATGGACCCAATCATTGGTAGGTATTCTTGAGAAATCTTAAATATTCTCACTCCATTTTTTTTTTTTAATCACATAAATTTTCATCTTATCTTCCTTGTTATTCTTGTTATAAAGATTATGTTATTGCCCATGAACAAATTTGGATCCAACATCTTCTAAGTTTTAGTGAGAGCGAATTGATGACAATAAGAAAAAGCCAATCATTATAAGGAGCATAACAATGAAACAAAGAATCATGGGGGGAAGCTGGACAACAAAAAGTTTTATTATATATAAATAAACTACATAAATTGAAGAATGTATCACAAGAATAATCAAGGGATGTTTGGAGTATGTTCCAAAAATAACTCCAATGGTAGAGATATTAAAGGGATCTTCAGGTTCAATAGTTTGAAGGCAATGAAGAGAGCAAGAGCATTAACCTCTAGTTCAACATTAGATGAAACTTATAGTTCAGATATCAGTGAAGTATCCACTCCCCCTCCGAGATGAATTGGGAAGCATACCCAATGGACTTGTGAATTCTCAAGAGAAATGTCAAAGGTGAAACCTCCCAATAAGTTCAAACTCGACTACCTTGAATCATATAAAAGGAGGATGGATCATCCTAACCATGTGTCTTACTTTTAGTTGGCAACCTCCATATTGAACATCAATGATGTGTTGAAGTGTCACTTATTAGTTACTACTTTCAAATAATCACCACTAGATGGTTCATTCTCCTTTTGCTAGGGAAAATAACATCATTTTCAAGTTCAAGAGGTTTTTATTCACTCAATTCATTACTATTTGAAATTATTGAACAACTCACAAGGTATAAAATATCGATGAGACAAAATTTTAAAGAGTATAAACATTTATTACTCACTAATAACATGATATTTAAATGTTAAGGATTTAGAACTTATGGTCACTCTTGCTATGCTGATCTTGGAGCGATCTTTCAAGTATGCACTATGATTGAAGTAACCCAATAAATTAACAGAAATATTATAAGTAACCAACAATTACATGTAAACATACAAGTAAAATCATATGGAAAATCCAAAATCTCGATATTATAAATTTGGAATTCATGATGGTATCAAATCTATTAGAATTGACTCAAATTCAATTTGGCTAAAGTGAAACTGCCATGACACTCCCTAGAATCAACCACCACTTCATTATACTAAGCCATAAATTGAACATTGGTACACACAAGCACATCTGTCACTATGAAACTAATCTTTTATGGTCTTCAAGAATGTCACCACACCCTTTTTGGGTCTCTTATGCCGAGTTGGTGAACACGATATAAAGAATATCTTTGTCGACCACCCACATTATATACACAGCCTCATATATCCAACCTAAGAAAATATTATGCTTTCCATAAATAAAATGTTCACATCATGGAAGGTTGTTAGAATTTGTTGGTTGGTTAAAGGCGAGTCAATCCAGGGTTAGGGGCATGTTGGGTCTGGGTTTGAATTTCTAACACATTTTTCAAATCAGATCGGGTTCGGGTCTAGTCAATTAAAGGCGAGCCGGTTTATGGTTGGATCTAATAGAAAAATGACGGTTCTTTTTTTTTTTTTTTTTTTGGGGGGGGGGGGGGGGGGGGGGGGGGGGGGGTTGGCAAACTCACATACACAATACCTAAGACTCGAACTCAAGATCTCTTGGTTGATAGCCAAAGCTCTAAACCAACAGACTAAGATGAGCTGCAAATGAAATAATCCAATAAAATTATCAGCATTTATTGTTTTGGGAATATTTTAGCAATTTCCGGAACCAAAATTGGCTTTGCAAATATCATCGATATTTAGGTTATGTAAATCACTAACTAATAAATAGTTATAGAACATCTTTCTTGAAGTTAAATTTGATGAATTACAATGTAGGAAATTTTAAATTTATTATGTGATTTTTTTCATTTTAATCTATCCCAATCATTGAAAACAAAAAAATAATTTAATTACTTATACTAAAAATAAATAATTTCTTTCTAATAATCTAAATAAACAATAATTAACATTCATTACTTTCAAAATAATATTATTTTATTAAACTCTCTAATTTTCTTAAATTCTGTATTTAATTTAAAGAAAAATGACACAATTTTAAAATCGAACTGTAAAAAAAAAAAAAAAAAATCTAAAATCCAATCGCCGATAAAAGAATTTAACTATATTCAGTTGCCCGAATATAGGCAATGGCTGCCAGTCAATAGTCGGTCACTGATAAATTCGGACGACTGTACAAGATCTTAAACTTTTTTCTCTTATTTATTTTAATTAACGAAATTTGTAATGTGCTAGTTTTAAAAAAATTGTTCTTGAAAAAAGCACATTTCGAAGACGATTGGCAATAAAAATGTTTTCAATTACCTCTACAAATGCTGGATGCAAGAAATGGTAGCTTTGTTTCTTTAGTTCATTTCTGTATTTTAAGTTGGTAAATTCCTTTTTTTAAAAAATAGGTGGGATTACTCCAACTCTGGATATCTTGATGCTCTCAAACACTTGGCCGATCTCAAGGAGGAAGGTCTGAGTATTTATTTGTAAAAATTTCACCCAACACTTTATTAGGTTCTGATCAGATTTGAAATCAATTAATTAAGCACGTACAGGTAAAATAAAATCCCTGGGTTTAACAAATTTCGATACGGAGAGATTACAAATTATACTGGAAAACGGTATTCCAATAGTTAGCAATCAGGTAATAAGGCCTTTTTTTTTCCTTCAATTATCTCATAAGTTCCATGGTTATCTTTCATGCCTATGCGTTTAAATGATTCTTCCAGGTGCAACATTCTGTTATTGACATGCGACCTCAACAAAAAATGGCAGAGCTTTGTCAGCAAACTGGAGTTAAACTTATAACGTCTATCCTTCTCTCTCTCTCTCTCTCTCTCTCTCTCTCTCTCTCTCTCTCTCTCTCTCTCTCTCTCTCTCTCTCTCTCTCTCTCTCTCTCTCACAAACACACTCTCTCTCTCAAACGCAGATTACTACATCATTTTAATATGCTTACTGATGCAGGTATGGAACTGTTATGGGTGGCCTCCTGTCTGAGAAATTCCTAGATGTCAATTTATCAATCCCTTTTTCAGGCCCTACTTTAAATACCCCATCGCTGAAGAAGTATAAAAGGGTATAAGATGCATCTAATATGGACAGATTCTATTGCAAACTGGTTTCCATCAGATCTTTTCTGATTTCTATTATATTGATATTTTAGATGGTTGATGCTTGGGGAAGTTGGAGCCTCTTTCAAGTTTTGCTTCAAAGACTGAAGAACATTGCATCAAAGCACGGGGTTTCTATTCCTTCCGTAGCCGTTAGATATGTTTTGAATCAGGTAATAAATATTAAAACTTCATAATATTTACTCATAGCTGATAGATAATCATAACTATTTTTATTTACTTTGTTTCCTGAAAAGATACTATAAAGAAATTACGAAAAGCTGGAAATGAAATTCAATCCAAGTACATTACGTTCTCAAACTTATGTATTACTGTCATTTGATGTCATCTGGATGATTGCAGGCATCAGTTGCTGGATCAATGGTTGGAGTTAGGCTAGGTCTATCCGAGCATATAAAAGATACATGTGCCATATTGTCCCTTGATCTGGATGAAGAAGATATGAGAAGTATCACAGAGGTGTCAATGAACGGGAGAGATCTTTTGAAAGCGATCGGAGACTGCGGTGATGAATATCGCTAGGCCAAAACACTTTTTTTAAGCACCTTTTAAGTTTAGAAATATACATATAAATAATATTTTATATATTTATCCAATAAGATGTAGATCAAGCCAGATTTAAACAATAGGTCTTACGGTTTGTCCGCAGAGTACGAAGATATTCGTGTTTGGTAATTATTCATAATGAAACTATTTTTATTCTAATAATTAATTTATATTAACGTTGCTTTCACTGAACATCAGAACAACAATGAATAAACTTCTAAGTTTAGCGGGCTGAATTTTTGTAAGAAAATTTGATTTTTTATATCCTTCAAAATAGAGGAATTTAGACTAATATGCCTCGTATATATTTTCTTTAAAAAATACTCCTCAGTGCTCCATTTGCATAAAAAAATGCCTTTATATATATATATATATATATATATATATATATATATATATGTGCATTACTCGAACTGTCTGTCATATTTCAAGTATTTTCTTTGCCACTTACTGGGACATGGTGATCTTTCGAAGCCTTTAACACGCATCTCTATCTTCTTGCAAGGTAAGCTTTAATATTTGTCTTTACTTTGAATTAGAACGCATGTATATTAGTCCTTATAGCTTACGGCCGGTAGGAAGGAAAAATAAGGAGATGGGTTTGACAACTACGTTAAAAAAAAAAAAAAAATTTGAATAGTTGGTTGGAACTAAAGGTTCAAAAAAGAACTTGTTACAATGGTAAGAGGTTCAAATTGAAATTTAAACAAGTTTTTAATTTAAGTATTTGGTTTGACAAAGTTTGAGTATGGGGTTCAACCATTAGAATCAGATTGAGGTTTGAAATAAACATTCAAACATTAATGGAACTTTTCATATTCATAGCTTCCAAGGTAAATTTGCAGATTTGTTCTTAAATAATTTGGATCCTCACGTTGTCCGATGTATTATAATGCTTACAATTATGTTATTATAAATAATTGTAAAGCTTTGTAGAATGATATTATAATACAAGTTTTGCTTTTTTTTTTTGCTCCGTCGATCTTATACTATGATTAATGCTTTTGAAGTGGCAATTTCTTGTTGGATAAGGTTCGGAGCTTATTGGAACCTTTTTTTTAACATAATTCAAATTTAGTATGGTCTGATTACATTTGAACCTAATTCGAACCTTTTTAGACCATGTTCAAACGTCATTTGAACCTCTTTAAAACTTAAGAGTCATATTCAAAATTTTTCATGCCAAGTTCAAATCTATTTGTCTATATAAACCTTGTTCAATCTGGCATAAATCTAATTTGAACATGATTTAAATTTTATTAATATAGGTTCATATGCCACTTTTTTCTCTCAGGGCTCCCGCTCTCTGTTAGGACTCCATGATGGTGGCGCTTCCACGCCTCCTCACCGGTTGTTCTTCCAGGGAAGTTATCTTTTCTCTCTTTTCTACTTTTCTGTTTTTCTTTGTTGTTCATTTTGTCACCCTCTCCGGCCCCCTCGGCCGGAATTGTGGTGAAACGCCTATGAGACCCTAGTTTTAAGAGGGCCCACTTAAATCTTGTTCCTTTCTCAATGTTCTTGATGGAAGTTCATCTGATGGGAAATTTCTTAATCTTAGACCTACTTCTTTTCGGGGCTTGTCGTCACTTTGGATCTCAGAGGAGGAAATCACTAACTTAGCGGTCCCTTTTCCATTTTCATTAGTTGGTTTTTTTTCCTCTAAGCTCCCTTCTTTTGACTCCCTTCGTAGATTCTTCTTCAACCTTAAGTTTATTGGTGAAGCGTCGGTTACCTTGCTTGATCTATCGCATATTTTGATTAAAATGATTAATGATCTTGATTATAGTATATTTTTCTATCATAGATCTTATTTAGTTAACAATTGCTATATGAAATTGACCAAATAGGCTCCTCTTGTTTATGTTGGTGATGAATCATCTATTATTCCTAGTTGGGTATCTTTCCCTAAGCTTCGCCCTCATCTATTCCCCCCTTGTATTCTTCATGGCTTGGGTGCGCTATTTGGCAGACCATTAAAGGATGATAACACTACTTATGTTGGTTCACATCCTTTTGTTGCTCGCATTCTGGTTGAGCTTGACATCACAAAAACTTATTCGGATAAAGTGTGGTTGTGACTTGAGAAATTTTACTATATTCAACATGTTGTTATGGAGGCTTTCCCCTCATTTTGTGCTTCTTGTAAATGTATAGGACATTTGACTAGTAATTGTCAGCCTATTTCTATCCCGCCTACTATTTTTCCTAATTCCTCTAAACCTCTTAATGTTAATGGTAATGCTAGCTAAGAGGGGGTTAGGATGGTTAATGATGTTTCTTGTGGTTCCAATGATTTGGTTCAGTCTTTGGGTCCTACTGATGTTGATGTTAGGCAAGATGCTGGTATCTCGGTGGAAGCTGCTAATCCTGTAGCTCCTATCTCACCCTTGAATGACTTTGCTAATTTTGTGGAGGAAGTTGCACCTTTAGCTAATTATGTTCTTGTGAATATCGATTGTGCTAATATAGATGATGTTGATGTTGTTGATGTTGTTGATATTGACATGAATGTCAATAACTATTGCATGAACCTTAAAGCTAGTCTTACTTGTGCTGATGTTGTGGATGAGTCGGATGATAGCTCGATTCCTTTAGCTGCTCGGGGTGTTGGAACTTCAGTGTGGCAGGGTAATTTGGATGTTGTGACTTCTAGGTTTTTTAATTTATTTAGTCATACTTTACTGGATTATGTGGGTAGTGTTAAAGTTGAGTTGCCTCTAGTTGATGTTCCTATTTTTGTTATTTCCAGTGATGATATGTTAACTCACCTTGCTAGGAATAATGTGCAGTAAGGTGACTGCTTAGAAGATGGAAATTCTTCTGCAGGAGGGGAGGATATGAATGAAAATAAATTTTTATTTACTTTGACCTTAGTCTCCTTCAAATTGCGGATGTTGGTTCCTTTAAAAATAGTGGTAAGCATAGAAAATACAATGCTAAAAAAGAAATTAGTTTAGGCGTTGGATTGGTGCTGCAGGTTTTTTCTATAGGCTGTGTTGACCTGATGGTAATTTTGTTGGCTTTTTATTTTGGGAGGTTTTTGCAATGGCTTTGTTGTTTTATTTTTTTGGTGGGTTATATTCGGGTGGTTGATGGGCACTTATATGTTATGGATTTAATTCTTACACCGATTTTGCATTTGGACAATGATGAAGCAAATTTCCTGCATGCACCTTGGACGGCCATGGCTTGGTTTGCAACCTAGGTGGACTTTGGTGAATTTATATTTTTGAGAATAGATTGCACTTATAACTTCTGATGCTTTTTTCTTATTCTCCTTTGATGGCCTAAGCCTAACAACCAGGTGTCGGTCTGAGTCCAACTGCCTTTGGGGTTGTTTAGTTTGGTTTCCCTTGATGTGGGTTGTATTTCTCTTACTGTAATCTTGCTCTATGTGGCCAGCTTTTGGCCTTGTGGTGTACGGTTACTATTTTCTAATAGAATTTCTTTTGGTTAAAAAAAAAGAAGATTAACTTAGGTTGATGCATTATTTGAATCTTACTGAACAATTGATCAAACCTTTTCATCAACTTATCAGAGCCAAACAACACTTTAGCAAAGGCTTATAGAATCGTTAATTGAAAACAATTGCATAAATTGAATACACTTCGGTACTAACACCAATTAAAATAACAAACAAAATTAAAACATTAATATTGATTAACAAGCTAGTGTTTAGCATTTAGGACCATTTACTTTACATCAGCTACACATGTGTTGCACCACTTTATTTTCATCTTCAAAGGACTTCTAGTTTTATTCAAGTGACAAATCTTAAGATTCACTAATAATAATATAAGTACAATGACATTTATTTCTTTTGGAATATCTAATTTCACCTCATTGCCTACTAGATATATATTATCATGGTATGAATTAATCATATATACTTACTAAGTACAAGAAATGGAACTTAGGCCATAATAGCTTACACTTCGATCATGAGCTACAAACTAATGCGTGCTCCCTTGAAAGACCTATTACATCCATTTTTTTTAATTGTACATATTTTGCTTTGCAAATTAATCTCACCATCAAGTACATACAATTTAAATTGACTGATTCTGTAAAAAAATTATTGCTTAGGCCTTAGCTAAGAGCTTTTTAATTCTTCATTGATCTATTTTGATAAAGTTATTTATACTTTCATTGCGGTAATTATATCATTCAAATAACCATGCATATCTTTGATGTTTATCTTTGGAACATGCCCTTCAAATTATTTACAAACCTTTTAAAATTAAATTCAAAAGGTTCAAACATATCCGACAAGATTCAAAACAAGTTCAAAACTATTTTAATACAATTTGAACCAATTTCAAAACCTAATTCAAACATCTTAAAACTAGGCATGAAATAGGTTTAAACAATATTCAAACTAAGTTGAACAATGTCTAAAACTTCTTTAAACATTATTTGAATCAAGATTTAACCTAATTCAAATATTATTTTGGTTATGTATTTAGATTGTATTAAACATAGCTCCATTTTCATAAATTCTCTTACTCGTTATAAAAATATCTCTAATCATTAATTAAATAATAACTTAAATCATATGCTATAATATTATTTAAACATTGAAAATAGTAATCCATATGGCAGGCAGGTGATGTTTTCTACGAGGACAGAGAAATGATGTTTACTAAGGAGCACTCAGGTATGGGTAATGATAGTAATTTTCTTTTGAATACTAATTACAATAGTGATGCTTTTAATGATAATGAGGACATGGACATTTTGGCAAAGTGTTATGCTAGAGATGATAATGATACTAGTTTTTTTAAGGGCCATGGTAGGAGGGAAGGTGAAAGTTTGTTAGGGATGTTAAGCCCTATAGATTTGGCCCAAGACTAACCAAGAGCGGGGGAGGGGGGGGGGGGGGTGAATTGGTATTTTAAAAACTTTAAGTAAAGCTCAACAAATTTCATAAACCAAAACAACATAAAACAAACAATGTGAAAATTTAAGTGCGGAAGCAGTAAAAACAAGAACACAAAGGTTTATAGTGGTTCGGTCAACTCGACGTACGTCCACTCCCCGGAGGCTCCCTCTGAGTATTGCACTACAATCGTGACTCTCCTTTAGCCCCCACAGCTAGGCGGAGAAGCCTTTACAAACACCTCTTTTTTCCACACCCGACAAGGTAGAGAACCTTTCTCATTTTGCTTCCTCCTGAAGTAGTAAGAGAACCTCGATCACTTGCTGAAACTTACCTCTCTCATTCCTTCCAAGGACAAGAGACTCTATGGAAGAAGAAGTGGAACAATGCTTGGAGCAATCCCTTGTGAATCCCCTCACAATATCCTCTCTCTCTCTCTCTCTCCCTCTCTCTCTCTCTCTCCTTTAGGTTTTCTCAGGTCAAGATAGTAGCCAAGGATGTTAAAAAATGTTGAACTAAAGCTCTTAAATAAAAGAGCTTCAAAGGAGCTTATTAATTGCAAGTTGCCGACTTTATCGTCCATGATGATATGGACATCGTCCTGGCCGATCAGTATAAATCTCAGAAGATCGGCCAGAGCATCACCCTGAAGATGATCTGGATGATTGAAAATTGGCTTGATCATCCCGGACGATATCACGATCGTCCCGGACGATCAATTTAAATCAAAGGAGAATCATCCTGAGAATCGCCCTGAATTCAAGCTGGCCGATATTCATCGTCCAGGAGTAACTAAGGGTTTTTGAATATATCGTCCTGACCGATCTTGAGATCGTCCAGGATGATGTGATCGTATCAATCATCCTTAATTACTCCCTTGATTCCTGGATTAATTTAGGCATAATTGTGTGATATCGTCCTGGCCGATTTTCAAAAATACAGAATACCTAAATTGATTATGTTAGCAAATTTTTTCTGTATTAAGCCTACTGTCCTGGCCGATACAAGTATCGTCCAGGCCGATACAAGTATCGTCCAGGCCGATCAGTTAATTACAACTGCCTTAACAAGAAATCCTGATTAGAACTTCTGTTTTGAACTCGATCATCCAGGACGATATAAATATCGTCTGAGACGATGTGAGTAAAAACACAAATTTTAAATCTCTCAAGTGTGTGTGTGTAGGGTTACCTTGACATCGGTCACTTCAAACAATTACAATTGACTCCATAAGGGGAAAATAAAATTACAGACTGACTCAACCCTAATCTACCCAGTCTTGAGCTGATTCCGATTTCCATCCGATCTTTTAGTCCTGAAAAGTCAGTAGAAAAAAGGTAGTCTTAGTGAAACAAGATTTGTTTGCTATCATCAAAATCATAATCTAAAAGCATGTTTGTAACAATCTCCCCCTTTTTGATGATGTCAAACATATCGATAATCAATTCTAAAACAGTAATGCAAAACTAACCAAGCTTTCAATTTTTCGAACAGAACAAGTACTACAAGAGCAAGTACAAACACACTACTCCCCCTTTTGACATCTCGAAAAGGAGGAGGAAACTAAAAATAAAAACTAAAGCAATGAAAAAATACAATACAGAAAAAGAAAGCAATCCACAGAAAACATAAACTAAAACTAAAAAAATGAGGGATCCTGTTCATTAAACGTACACATGTGGATCGTCCAAGACGATCATGTGTATCGGCCAGGACGATGATCATAAATGCATCGGCTAGAATGAAAAGTGTATCAGCCAAGACGATCAAAAATGATTGTAATAGAGTTTGATCAGATCATCCGGGATGATGTAGGATCGCCCGGGATGATGAGTTACAAAAAGCTTAGAAAAGTTCAGCAGATGGAATTTTGAAGAGAAATTGCTATATCGTCCAGGATGATATAAATATCAGCCAGGACGATGTGATAAAATGTTGAAAATCAAGGAAAGATGGAGATGATCAAAGAAAACCCTAAATATACATAAATACAAAAAAAAAAAAAAAAAAAACAGATAAAAACAAGAGAAAAGAAAAAAAATGAAGTTTTTGGTTTTTTTATTTTTCTATTTTTTTAGCAAAGCAAGCATATTACAAATTTCCCAAATAATTAAATTTTAAAGATTTGAAAGATTGATGAGTTTGCATTATCACAATATGAAAACAGTAGAAAATCCGATCCTGTTTACCCTAGCTTGGACTTCTTTCAGGATAAAAATTATCTTTTGAAAACAAGAGGTCTAACTCAAAATAAATTGGATAAAAAGAAGATCTATTCAAAACTTGGTTACAAATAAGATATCTTATAAAATAGTATACCAAAGTAATTTGTCTATATCATGGAATTTGAAATCAAGCCTTTGAAAATATCAAATAACACATTAGTCCTTCTAAGTTTTAAAAGTTTTGAAAAGAGAGGATAACTTGCTTTTAGTGGGCTCGTTTTATGCCTCTTGATACTTTGATTGGGTCTTTGAGCATTTTTTGATTTTTTTTGATACACTTACGTGTATATACTTTTCTTTTCAATTTGGCGTCATTGGACATTTTTTTTTTTTTTTTTGCAAGCTAAAAACTCTTTAACAAACCTTTAAAAAGAAAGGTTCTTAGTTGTGATTATATCTTCTAGATATTAGAAAAGAGGGGATCTCTTTCTAACATAAAGAACAACAAGCCACAAAACAAAAATTAAAGTCATATGATAAGTGCAACGACAAGATTTCAATTAACTTGAAAGATATATAAGAACTTTGGATCATATATATAAGATAGACTACTGTAGTAAGATAAAAGATCTAATTTCAAAAACCATTTATTAAAATGAGATAGACTTTTTGTTTAGAAAAGAAAACTATGTCACCAAAAGAGGTTAGAGGGAGGGAAACTATCAACGGTGTTTTTTCCCTTTAACCGATTTAGAAATGCTAATTATTGACCATAAATCTCCAAAGTTTAAGAACAAGGAAAATTATTATAAAGAAAACAAAAGTAAAAACGACTAGAACAACTAAAAAAAAATTAAAATATAGCAATAATCAAAATGCAATTCAAGAATTTGTTAAGCAGCAAGTTTAAGCAGTTATGAGCTGCGAGCCTTTGTTTGTCCAAGTATCATATGCTTCTCAAGAGGTTTTTGGTGAGAGCAATCCTGTAAGAATCAACAGCTGTCAGACTTAGGAACCCAAATAGGTTTGGGTCCTTTCTCATAAAAAGTAGAGTGTAATGCATGTGTGCTATGCTGTGAATCTTGAAATTTTGGTCTCCAAACCCAATGTGTACTACGATGAACAGTGCAAGTGTGTGAGATGTGTCCTAGCAAGCCACATGAAAAGCATCTAACACCAGGAAAAAAATTTATTAAAGGGTTTGTGTCATAACACCTCTTCCTAGGTTTTGGCTTTAGATCAGAAGTAGGTGTCATCCAATTTCTCTTAATTGAGTTTAATTCATCTTTAAACCTTAAGTTAGTATCTTCCAAAGCATTATTATTAATCCTCAAGTAGTGCTCTATTTCTTTAGATTTCTTCAAATCATATTTGAGTTAGGTGTGTGAAACTTTTAATGCATCATGCTCATTAATTAATTCTAAATATTTTTTGTTTAAATCATCAAACTCATCAAGTAGAGTCATGTGATTTGAATCAATTATATAATATTCTTTGAGAATAATTTCATAATCTTTTTTGTAAATTCGAAAGTTCCAACTTTAAATTAGCATGAGTCTTTTTAAGTTTTTTGTATGATGTATGAATTTTCTCACAAATTTTAAATAATTGATCATAAGTTGGTTTACATACCTCGTCACTTTGATCAAGATGATCTTCTCCCACTAAGCACAAGTTTATTATTTCTTCTTCTGGTTCCATCTCTGATGAATATAATGCAGAATCCGTCCAAAACGCCTTTTGGACTCTCCTCTTGTCCTTCCTTATATTAGATTTCTCTTCACCCTTTTATCTGCTTGAGTGACCTTCAAGTGTAGGACAATCAGCTCTCACATGTCCAGACTTCCTGCATTCATAACATATAACATCAGAAGATCCCTTTGAATATTTATTATCCTTACCCTTTCTCCAATGATGATTTTGCTTCTTCCTTAGAAAGCTTTTGAATTGCCTTGTGATTAAGGCAAATTCATCGCTTTCAGACCCGGAAGAGTCAGAATCCGATTTGTGCGCCTTTAGTGCCACTGTTTTCTCCTTCTTTTTCTCACCTGCATCAAGATTTCTTTGATTCACTCCTTGCTTATAAGCAATGAGTGAGCCAAGTAAGTTGTTAATCGAATATGTGTTTAAATCCTTAGATTCACTTGTAATAGTGATTTTAGCATCAAACGACGAAGGCAAGCATCTTAAAATCTTGTTCACTTTTTCATAGTTTGAAAGTTCTCTTCCTAATGCATGCAATGAAGTAACAATCTGAGTGAACCGTGTATACATATCAGAAATAGATTCAGAGGGTTTCATACGAAAAAGTTGGTAGTCATGCAAAAGAATATTCAAACGGGATTGTTTAACTTCATTAGTGCCTTCATAAGTGATACACAATTTATCCCAAATTTCTTTACCAATTTTGCAAGTGGAAACACGCATGTAGTCTTCTTATTTTAAAGAACAGAAAAAGAAGTTCAAACATTTTTCATTCAATTGAGCTAAATATCTTTCATTGAAAGTACATTCAGAAAAAGCAACTTTCATTTTAATTCCGTTAATTCCACGAGAAGGTAGGGAATACCCTTCTTTAATAAGCATCCACATGCGATAATCAGTAGATTGTAAAAATGTTGTCATATGGGTTTTCCAAAAATCAAAAGGTAGGTTATCAAATAAGGGAGGTCGTGTAATCAAATATCCTTCAGTAGTGTTATGATTCCCAAAATTAGCCATGGATCAAATTCAAAAGGTTTTCAAACTTAATTTTTATGAACCCCGCTCTGATACCACTTGAAAGTTTGTTAGGGATGTTAAGCCCTATAGAACTGGCCCAAGACTAACCAAGAGGGGGGGGGGGGGGTGGTGAATTTGTATTTTAAAAACTTTAAGCAAAGCTCAACAAATTTCATAAACCAAAACACCACAAAACAAACAATGTGGAAATTTAAGTGCGAAAGCAGTAAAAATTAGAACACAAAGGTTTATTTTTCTCAACTCGACGTACGTCCACTCTCCGGAGGCGCCCTCCGAGTATTTCACTACAATCGTGACCCTCCTTTAGCTCCCACAGCTAGGCGGAGAAGCCTTTACAAACACCTCTTTTTGCCAAACCCGGCAAGGCAGAGAACCTTCTCCTTTTGCTTCCTTCTAAGTAGGCAGAGAACCTCGATCACTTGCTGAAACTTACATCTCTCAACCTTTCCAAGGATAAGAGACTCTAGGGAAGAAGAAGTGGAATAATGCTTGGAGCAACCCCTTGTGAATCCCCTAACAAGCTCCCCCTCACAAGATCCTCTCTCTCTCCCTCTCTCCTCTCTCTCTCTCTCTCTCTCTCTCTCTCTCTCTCTCTCTCTCTCTCTCTCTCTTAGGTTTTCTCAGGTCAAGACAGCAGCCAAAGATGTTCAAAAATATTGAACTAAAGCTCTTAAATAGAAGAGCTTCAAAGGAGCTCATTAATTGTAAGTTGCCAACTTTATCGTCCATGACGATATGGACATCATCTTGGCCAATCAGTACAAATCTCAGAAGATCAGCCAGAGCATTGCCTTGAAGATGATATGGATGATAAAAATTTGGCTTGATCATCCCGGAAGATATCACGATCATTCCGGATGATCAGTTCAAATCAGAGGAGAATCGTCCTTAGAATCGCCCTAAATTCAAGCTGGCCGATATTCATCGTCCAGGAGTAACTAAGGGTTTTTGAATATATCGTCCTGGCCGATCCTGAGATCGTCCAGAACGATGTGATCATATCAATCATCCTTAATTATTCCTTTGATTCCTGGATTAATTTAGGCAAAATTGTGTGATATCGTCCAGGCCGATCTCACGATCGTCCTAGTCGATTTCCAAAAATATAGAATACCTAAATTGATTAGGTCGGAAAATTCTTTCTGTATTAAGCCTATCATCCTGGCCGATACAAGTATCGTCCAGGCCGATCAGTTAATTATGGCTGCCTTAACAAGAAATCCTGATTAGAACTTCTATTTTGAACTCGATCGTCCAGGACGATATAAATATCGTCCGGGACGATGTGAGTAAAAACACAAGTTCTAAATCTCTCAAGTGTGTGTGTGTTGGGTTACCTTGACATCGGTCACTTCAAAAAATTATAATTGACTCAAGAAGGGAAAAATAAAATTACAGACTGACTCAACCCTAGTCTACCCAGTCTTGAGTTGATTTCGATTTTCGTCTGATCTTTGAGTCTTGAAAAGTCAGTAAAAAAAAGGCAGTCGTAGTGAAACAATATTTGTTTGCTATCATCAAAATCATAATCTAAAAGCATGTTTGTAACAGAAGGAAACCTAAAGCTATTGTTATTCAAACTCATAGTTCTAGAAATAATTGTCCTCTCACCTTGAAGCAATTTTGTTTATTTTTTTTGTGTTTAATGCTATTATTTGGATTTTTAGGGGTATTGGTTGCCCCTCTTATAAGGTCAGAGTTAAAAACTTATGCCGTATTCATAATGTTTATCTTCTTGTTTTACTTGAGCCTCTTATACCTTCTGATAAGTTACTTAGTACTAGTAAATCCATGGGTTTTAAACATTCTTTCTTTAATGTTTCTAATAACATTTGGATTTTTTGGAAACATTATGTCAGGGTTGATGTTATTGGTGATTTTAATCAAGTTATTTATTGTAATCTTGAGAGTTCTAATATGCAATGTTGTGCTTCCTTTTTTTATGCTGGTTCTTTTAGGTATACTAGAAAGATTTTATGGGATCAAAATTTTCAATTTCACACTATTTCCTCTCTTTCTTGGCCTATTGGAGGAGACTTTAATACCATTGCTAACCCTTCAGAACGTATAGGAGGCTTTGTCCCTATCTATCAATCTATGGAATATTTTAATAACTTGATTATGGATTGTAATCTTGTTGCTATTGGTTTTATTGGTGACAAACTTTACTTGGTATCATGGTAATTTATGACAAAGATTAGATTGTGTTCTTTTTAATGATTCTTGGTAGCATTCTTTTGATTATACTAATGTTGAACATCTGAGCAGGACCCTCTCGGATCATTCTCCTCTTCTCATTAAAATTAAACCGAAATTGAGAGATGTGCCTTCTCAATTTAGGTTTCAAAATATGTGGATTCTGCATGATTATTTTAAGAATGTGGTGAAAGATAACTGGATTACCCCTTTACACCCTAACAATTCTATTTCTGGTATGCATATACTGTGGTACAAACTGAAAAGACTTAAGTTTGTCTTAAACTGGTGGAATCATACTATGTTTAAGAATCTTTTTGCTAACATTTTAATTGCAGATGATCAAGTTAATTACCAGGAATCTCAATGCCAATTATATCCTTCTGAGACTAATTTTTATCTTTTTAGGGAAGCTAAAGATGGGTTTTTCAAGTTACAAGCTCAAGAAGAAATATTTTGGAAGCAAAAAGTGGCTTTTAAACATATTGTTGAAGGGGACAATAACACTAAATATTTTTATGCTTTAGTTAAGAGGAAACACAATATTAATTGTATTCATAAAATTCAGAGGGCTGATGGTACTATTACTGATGATGATTCTAAAATTGCTAGCTTTACGGTTGATCATTTTCAGAATCATCTTAATAAAAATTTCATTCCATCCACTATTCATAATCCTAATATTATTCCTCCTCTTATTTCTCATAAGAATAACTTTTTCGTTTCTATGCCTCCTTCATTGGAAGAAGTTAAAGATACTATTTTTGGTATGAACTCAAAGTCGGTTGCTGGGCCTAATGGTTTCACCTCCAAGTTCTTCCAAAAAACTTGGCATATCATTGGTAATGATTTATTCTCTGCGGTTCTAGATTTTTTTGAGGGTAATGCTATCCCTATATTTTTTACTACTACTTTTATTGTCGTTATTCCCAAAATTAATTCTACTTCTACTTGGAATGATTATAGGCATGTTTGCCTTTACACCTTTTATTATAAGTTGATATCTAAAATTATGATGAATCATTTATTTATTTTCATGTTGAAACATTTTTATCCTTTCTAAATGAGTTTTGTTAAAGGTTGTGCCATTGCTGATAACATTCTTTTAGCTTAAGAGTTTTTTTTCATGATTTAGATGCCAATATGAGAGGTGGCAATATGATTTTGAAACTTAATATTACTAAGGCTTATGATAATCTTGATTGGAACTTTCTTTATGATATTATGAAGTTATTTGATTTTGATTTTAAGTTTATCAATCTCATTAAGCTTTGTATTGAAAGTTCGAATTTCTCTATCATTGTTAATGGTAAATCTAATGATTTTTTTAAGGCTTCTCATGGTCTGAGATAGGGTGATCCCATTTCTCCTACTCTTTTTATTATTGTAGCTTATTACCTTTCTAGAGGTCTGGCTGATCTCTTTGATAAGTCTCCCAGCTTGTATTTTAAAACTATTGGTGGTTTCTATATATTTCACTTATGTTTTGTGGATGATTTTATTATTTTTAATAATGCTTCTTTAAATCATATTAGTAAATTGTTGAAGTTATTTAAATATTTTGAATTGGTGTGTGGTTTGGCCCTTTATAGTCATAAATGTGGCTTTATTTCGGCTAAGAAAGTGCCCTTGGATCATATTCTGGCTATTCAAAACTTAACTGGTTTTAATCATATTGGTTTACCATTAAAGTACCTTGGTGTACCTCTTTATAAGGGTAGAAAAAATTCTTTTCTTTTTGATGATTTAATTTTGAATGTGCTAAACAAACTTCTTTCTTGGGATTCCAACTTTCTTAGTTTTGGAGTAGACTTACTCTTATTAAAAGTGTCCTCTGTTCTATTTCTGTTTATAGCTTCCAAACTTTATTTCCTATTCAGGCTGTGTGTAAAAGGCTTAAGAAAATTATTTATAAATTCTTTTGGAAAGGGACTAGTAGAAGTTCTAAAATTCACTGGTTTTCATGGAATAAATGTTGTGGTATTTTGAATGAAGGGGCTTTGGGGTGTAAGTCGTTGAAGGATTTGTCTTTATCTTTTTCTTTTAAATTGTGGTATAGTTTACGTGCTAACATGAGCCTTTGGGATAATTTTATGAATGTTAAGTATTATGGAAATAAGCATCCCACCATGTGTTGTTTTACTAAAGGGAACTCTAAAGTTTGGCAGCACGTTTGCGAAGTTAAATGGCTGGTTGAGCCGTTTATCAGTTGGGGTTTAGGTGGTTGTAATATTTTCTTCTGGCAGGATTGTTGGTTAGGTGGATATTCCCTTGATTCTATCCTTAATAATTCTTCCAATGTTTATGTGAAGGTTAATTATTTCTTCACAGATATTGGTTGGGATATTGAGAAACTCTCTAATGTGCTTCCTAATTTTTTGATTCAACAAATTTTGAAGATCCCCTTAAATATGAACTCTCCTGATGATCAGATTTGTGCTTTCAATAGAGACGGTAAATTTTTTTTAAGGGTGCTTGGAATTCCTTTAGAACTATGAAAGAAACTTCTAATATTTACAAAATGCTTTGGCACCATAGTATTCCTTCTTGTTGACTTAAAAAAAAAGAAAAAAAATGAAAATAGAAAAATTACGAAGCAGTAACCGCATCTGCCGACCCTACTTCGCGTGATTTCTCCAAATGACACACCATTTCGTTCCTGTAACTTCCATTTGGTAAAGGGATCAAATAAAAGAAGGAAGAATTTGAGGAAATGAGTAAGTTACGCTCATTTTTGGCTTCCTCGTCGCTGTTCGGCTTCATTGCTTCGCACGAGCGTCTAGGGTTTGCTGTTCATCTTCTCCTTCCATCGTTGTTGTTCGTGTTTGTTGATTCGCGTAAGGTGTAGAGATTACACCGTCACTTCTCTGACTTCCTGTGGTTGTGCGATTTCGACCCCCTCGTCACCGTCCGACTTCATTCCTTCATTGGAGAAGAAAAGGCTGCACGCGTCGCCTCTTCTGCTCCTTCATTGCTGTCCGACTCCCTTGCTTCGCGGAAGAAATAGAGATTGTACAACTTGCTTCTTCGGCTCCTTGCTGTTCGGCTCCGTTGTTTCACTGAAGGTGCAGAGATTGCACCGTCACTTCTTGGGTTCCTCTCCCCTTTATGATATCATATATTATATATATAATATAATATGATAATATAATATTATATATTATATAATCATATTAAAAAAATAATATAATATTATATATATATAATAAAAAAACGAAAGGGAAAGAATTAAAAAAAAATGGAAATTCAAATAAATGAAAAAAGACCTCGCGCCGTCGATCTTAGATCCGGCCGAGATGGTTTCAAATTGAAGACCTCGTGTCGTCGATCTTAGATCCGGCCAAGATGATTTTAAAATACAAGACCTTGTACCGTCGATTTCAAATCCGGTCAGGAAGAATTCAAATTGAAGACCTCGTGTCGTCAATCTTAGATCCGACCGAGATGGTTTTAAATTCAAGACCTCGTGTCGTCGATCTTAGATCCGACCGAGATAGTTTTAAATTCAAGACCTCGTGTCGTCGACCTTAGGTCCGACCGGGAATAAAATATAGGCAAATGCCGTCCTGATTTCTCTCTGGTGGGGAGGTGACGCCGAGAGGCTGCCAAAATTTTCTTGAAAATTTGGGACTTAGCGAATTTTGGAAAAAGCACGGATCTCTAAAAAAAAAATTAAAATTGGGGAGCAATCAAATTTTGAATGTTATTAATAAAAAATTTATTAATTGACTAATATTAATTAATCAAAATTAATTAAAATTAATTTATTGATTAAATTGTATTAATACAAAAGTTTTTTAAAATATAAAAAATATTTGAGAGCAATTTAAATTCAGGAGCATTTTAATTGACTAATTAGAGCAAGTAATATAAAAACGCATTGAAGAAAATCGAGAAAGGAGGTGGGGAAGAGATCCACTAATCAACATATGCTGCTCTCTAAAATCTTGTACAAATTGCTCTCCCAAACTCTTAAACTCCCCAAATCCCTTATACAAACTCGCTCAACCTCTCCAAACAACTCTACCCACTCAAAATTGAACTTCTTTCAAATTCTCAATGCTCATTGACTTTGAACATCTAACAATCTCTTTAAAGTCCCTCTTATATGATCTCCCGAAACTATCTGCAAGCTCCCTGAACTACAGCAAGTATCATGTATCTGCAAACAAGAAGATAAAAGTTAGCACAATTATAAATAAAATTAAATGCTGAAAAAATTAAATCTAGCCACTACTAGTAGAGGTAAGTGCTAAAAAGCAAGAAAGTCAAATTCGAAAAGCTAGTGGAGCAATAGCACTAGACAGGTAGGGTAGTGGAATACTGTCGTGAAAAAAGGCTACGAGCACAAAACAGAACAACTCAAACACTAATGCTAGTGTCAAAACTCCGAAGTGTCAAAATCACAAACTCAAACAAACCCAACAAACAAATAATCAAACTCAACATTTTTGGGCAGCCTTATTTATAAGGACTTGGTTGTAAGACCCACTATCCGGCAACTTTTGTAGAAAAGTCGTAAGCCCGACCTTAGGGGAAAATTTTAGGCAAAAATTGAGCTAACTCCTAACCCCCAATTAAAACCCCGGCCACTTCTAATAGAAGCCATAAGTCCGACATCTGAAGGAAGTGTTTAGGTGATATCACAAACCAAGACCCCTCAATTGGGCATCCTAGCCTATAGGACTTGGTTGTAAGACCCACAACTTGGGCCGCTTAGCTTATAGTGCTACGTCGTAAGACCCATCAATAGGAAACTTCTAAGGAAGAACTAAGACCTAATCAAAGTCCAATTCAAGCCAAATTAAAACCTCTTGGCATCCTATTCTATTGGATTAGGTTGTAAGATCCGCTTTCGGGCAACTTCTTACTGAAGTCGTAAGCCCCACATTTTAGGAAATTTGCTAAATAAATAGTAATGATCCTAAACCCTAAAAAATTAAAATTTAAACCTATGGGCACCTTAGTCTAAATGATTAAGTTGTAAGACCCGCTTTTCATTCTACTTCCTAAAGGAAGCCATAAGTCCTACCAAAATAATTAAAATTCTCGGGGATCTTAGTCTATATGGCTTGGTTGTAAGACCCACAACTCGGGCCGCTTAGCTTACAGGGCTAGGTCGTAAGACCCACCGTTAGGCAACTTCTAAGGAAGCCATAAGACCTATCCAACCAAAATTCTTCGGGCAACTCCTAATTGGAGCCGTAAGCCCCAAACTAAACAAACTATCCGGGCAACTCCTAATGGAGCCATAAGCCCCAAACTAAATAAATTAACGGGCAACTTCTAGGGAAGTAATAAGCCCTAACCCAAATTAAATCAAACTAAAATTCACATTTAACCACTTCAGTCTACTCGGGATCCCTGAGAGGAGGTAACCCATGGCTGCTAATCAGATTCCCTGGACACTACGGTCAATGATTGTTAGTGTTGGTAGACTGAAATCTACGGTATAACCGGGACGACGGAACCATGGGATCTTGATCGGGTTTACCTTCATCTTCCCCACAATTGAGACTAAAAATATCTAAAATTTATTCATTCTTAATCGAGAGTTCTCTCTTACATAGTAAGAGGGGTAATTAACTACGGGCACTTGCGCTCATAGGAAGTAAGAACCCCAGATCTTTAAACCCTGACACTACCCTCAGAGGAAATCTGGTTAATTTCAATCTGACTTGGGGAGATTGGGGAGAAATCAAATTTTGAATGTTAATTAATCAATTTATTAATAAATTTTTTATTAATTGACTAATATTAATTATTTAAAATTAATCAAAATTAATTGATTGATTAAATTGTATTAATACAAAAGTTTTTTAAAATATAAAAATTATTTGAGAGCAATTTAAATTCAGGAGCATTTTAATTGACAAATTAGAGCAAGTAATAAAAAAAATGCATTGAAGAAAATCGAGAAAGGAGGTGGGGAAGAGATCCACTAATCAACATATGTTGCTCTCTAAAATCTTGTACAAATTGCTCTCCCAAACTCTTAAACTCCCCAAATCCCTTATACAAACTCGCTCAACCTCTCCAAACAATTCTACCCACTCAAAATTGAACTTCTTTCAAATTCTCAATGCTCATTGACTTTGAACATCTAACAATCTCTTTAAAGTCCCTCTTATATGAGCTCCCGAAACTATCTGCAAGCTCCCTGAACTACAGCAAGTATCATGTATCTGTAAACAAGCAGATAAAAGTTAGCACAGTTATAAATAAAATTAAATTCTGAAAAAATTAAATCTAGCCACTACTAGTAGAGGTAAGTGCTAAAAAGCAAGAAAGTCAAATACGAAAAGCTAGTGGATCAACAGCACTAGACAGGTAGGGTAGTGGACTACTGTCGTGAAAACAAGCTACGAGCACAAAACATAACAACTCAAACACTAATGCTAGTGTCAAAACTCCGAAGTGTCAAAATCACAAACTCAAACAAACCCAACAAACAAATAATCAAACTCAACATTTTATGGGCAGCCTTATTTATAAGGACTTGGTTTTAAGACACACTATCCGACAACTTTTGTAGAAACGTCGTAAGCCCGACCTTAGGAAAACATTTTAGGCAAAAATCAACCTAACTCCTAACCCCCAATTAAAACCCCGGTCACTTCTAATAGAAGTCGTAAGTCCGACATCTGATGGAAGTGTTTAGGTGATAATACAAACCTAGACCCCTCATTTGGGCATCCTAGCCTATAGTACTTGTTTGTAAGACCCACAACTTGGGCCGCTTAGCTTATAGTGCTACGTCATAAGACCAATCAATAAGCAACTTCTAAGGAAGCACAAAGACCTAATACAAGTCCAATTCAAGCCAAATTCAAACCTCTTGGCATCCTATTGTATAGGATTAGGTTGTAAGACCCGCTTTCGGGCAATTTCTTATTGAAGTGGTAAGCCCCACATTTTAGAAAACTTGCTAAATAAATAATAATGATCCTAAACCCTAAACAATTAAAATTTAAACCTATGGGCATCTTAGTCTAAACGATTAAGTTGTAAGTGTTGAGTCCAGTAATTAGGTTGTTAAGCCTAAGTAAATGTCCCACGGCTACCAAGAGGGGGGTGAATTGGTAGTTTTAAAAAATTTTAAACCCTCTTAATGATAAAGTTGAACCGAAATAAAATTTTCTTTTAGAGTTTGTAGAAAAATGTTTTTTCAACCACAGAGTTGTTTAAACTGAAATTTAAAGTGCGGAAACGTAAAAGCAATAAAGTAAATGACACCAGATTTATAGTGGTTTGGTCTATAACCAGACCTACATCCACTCCTCAGAGGCACCCTCTGAGTATTGCACTAAAACCAATAGTGAATCTCCTTTAGCACCCACAGCAAGGCGGAGAAGCCTTTACAACACACTCTTTTCACCACTACCCGGTGCGGCAGAGAACCGTCGTCCTTTTACACAAACCACAGTGCTGGCAGAGAAATGTCGTCCTTTTACACTCTCTTAGTGTGGGCAGAGAACCCTACGGCTGGTCACACTCTCCAAGTGTAGGCAGAGAACCTTTCCGCTGTTCACACTCTCCAAGTGTAGGCAGAGAACCCTTCGGCTGTTCACACTCTCCAAGTGTCGGCAGAGAACCGGATCTTCTTGACTGATCTTCTCACAAGAATCTAGAAGGAAAAAGGAAAAGAGTGAAGAAATCCAATTTCACAAGTAGAGACTCTTACCTTAGTAATCCAAGTGAAGCCTTCTCGCTCCAGTGGTAGGAATCCTCCTTTGAATGCTCTCTTCCACTCTCTCCTTGGCTATTCTCTCAAGAGGCATGAAGATCAAATGATAAAAAGATTGGGTGGCAGTCTAATTTGGACTATTTATACAAAAGACATGAAAAACCGCCCAAAAACTGCATATTTTCAATTCTGTACGCAGTGGATCGTCCGGTACGATTCTGGATCGTCCTGGACGATTTTACTTAAATGATCTGAAATGACCCAATTTGTATATGTGTACGAAATGACTTCGTACAGCATATCGTCCTGTACGAAATAGGTTCGTCCAGTACGAACGGTTATTACAAGGTCGGTTCTAGAAACTGCTGAAAATTATTCTAAGTCGGTTAATCGTTTGGACGAAAATATGTTCGTCTGGACGAAAATTTTCCAGAGAGCCGATCGTTTCTAACTGCTGAAAATTATTTCGTCTGGACGAAAATTTTCCAGAGAGCTGATCATCCGGTACGATATTTATTTTCGTCTGGACGAAAATTTTCTAGAGGACTGGTCGCCTCGTACGATGATAAAATTTGTCTGGACGAAAATTTTACAGAGAACTCATCGTCCGGGACGATAATAAATTTCGTCCTGGATGAATAGGACTTAGAAAAATTTTTCGAGCAAATTCCTATTCGTTCCAAGTGCTCTATAGGAGATAACTGACGGATCGTCCAGTACGATAAAAATCGTCCTGTACGATCAGTATAAAATTGTATGATCTCCTTATGTGTGTGTGTAAGTTTTTTTATTCACTCAATTACAATCACTCCCTTTCAAAATTAAATCAAAGAAAGTGCAAACTTCAAATAGACAAAATATCTCATGTTGAATTTGATTTGAAGTTATCGTAGTCTGGAGTCGGATTTTCCTAAAATGTTAGTACACACAAGAGCAAAAGCAAGTCTTCTAAAATTGTTAGGAGATAACTATACATTTGAACAATAATATTTGGAATCATCAAAACTACATAAGTTGCACAAATATAAATCATTCAAATAGCAACTATTCAAACAATCTCCCCTTTTTGATGATGGCAAAACAATTATTATTTGTAAGGTTTCAAGTTAAACAAATCTCCTATTTCCTAAACTCCCCCTGAATTGATGAGTACATTAAAATAAGGAGGCATAAAGAACAAAATTTTTGTTTTTCTAAAATTTTAACACAAACAACTACAAAGTAAAAAACTTGCAAACAGAATAATCAAAACAGAAAATGCAATAATTTCTCCCCCTTTTTGACAACAACAAAAAGTGAAGAAGAAAAAGACAAGAAATGTAAGTAATTATATGAAAATCATTTTTTAAAATTTAATCTAAATTGTGATTGACATAGGGTATGCAATTTTAAACTAAAGATATTAGGTCAATCATAGAAATTCATACAATTTAAGAACTGATATAACATTGTAAGTAAGAAGAATTTATCAAAGACATGATTCAATTTAGACATTTGACTATAGAAAATCATTACAAGAGAGATGTATAAAAATTCTAGATTTCAAAGTTCAATAGAATATAAATGAACATAAGATCAATTTGAATTAAGAGATTGAACGAATTTGGAAAGAAGAGAATTACCTCATGTGGCACTTTGCGCATCTTTTTCAAAATTTTGGGGCACATTTTTGTGCATTGTTTTTTCTTGATTGGGCTTATTTTGTGCCTCTTTTTCACTTTGCAAATCTTTGCGAATTCCTTTTGATTTTTGTACATTTGTACAATGTTCAAGAGTAATTGAGACCAATTCTTTCCAAAATCTATAATCTAAAATTTCAAATATTTCTAGGTGCATAAATATCACTTGAGCATAGAAATACAAAATAAGAAAACATCTAAATTGCAATAGTAATATTAACTTTTATGTAGTCTAAATGAATAGACATGAATTTAAAAGTTCTAATTACAACAAGTTATAAACAACTTATAAATTCAGAAAATCTAGATTTTCTAATATAGATAATCTCAAATTACAATCGAATTTAAGCACTATGTAGATTAAATAATACTAATGAAATTCATAAACATTAACCACATTTCAAAACAAATCTAATAAAAGAAAACTTTCATTGATACTTAAGAAACATATTACATAAAAAGAAGAAAAATACATTGAACTTAAAAAAGAAAAACCAACATAAACACAGACATTTAACAAATAAAACAGACACGATACAAACATAAAAAATACAATAAACACATAAAAACATTTCTACTGTTCTGGAGGAGGAGGAGGAGGAATGCCGCCAAAAAGATTGAAGTAGGAGGCCATTAACATTACATTGATATTAATTTCATGAACTTCATCTTTAATATTACCAATGTCTTGTTGCTGCTGCGTAAGTTGAGCATCAAATTGATCAAATCTTTGATCAATGTGAGTCTCTAATCTATCAAATCTCTCAATCAGATTCTGATAATCTGATTGAGAAGCAGAAGCTTGCACTCCTTCTTCTTCTTCCTCTTCTGAAGCACTACCATGTGCTTTTTCCTTTTCTTTTTCCTCCTTGAAGAGCAATCTGAATGATGCATCGTTATAGTAAACTGGCTCTCTATATTCTTCATCAGGATGCACTATATTGTACTTCTTTTCTAAAATATAAGTAATTAGGTGTCCTAATGAAATGTTCTTCTTCCTCTTCTGATCAGCATGTCCTATTTCTGAAAGCCCATAGATATGGTCTATGATAAGTTGGGCTTCGTCAATAGGATGTCCTTTCATGATTAAAAAAGTTAGACAAGAAAGGAGAGGAATAATGTTAATCCTATCACCAGCTTTAGGAATGATTGAGGATCGAAGGATATGCTGGATGATTCGGGCATCTTGGGTCATACCGGAGACTCTACCAACATGATTGTCAATAGCATTTTCTCTAATTACCCTATTGATTTGAAACCATTTGAAGGAGGTTTTCTGACATTAGGGTGTGGGCTCTATATCCCTCAGTTCTTAAGTTTAAAAATGCACCAAGATCATGCTTGGTGATCTCCACTTTTTGCTTAAAAACATAAGAACTAATGGTGGAGTGGTCAGAATTGAAACTCATGTTAGCTAGAAAGTAATGGTAGGTTTGCTTATTGTAGAAGTGGGCGAGAGAAAGAATGAACTGAAATTGGGTTGAGGCGAAGAGGTGTAATACCCAAAATTTCAACTCTGTTTGGATAAGAATGCGAGACGGAGTGATTTTTGCGGATGCAAAATGAGGAAAAGATTCCTCATTTGCCTTGGAAAGAAAGTTGTCTGGGGCATTCCTATTTGGTTTCTTCACCAAAACCTTTTGTTTTTTGCTAGAGGAGGCCATTGTTGATTTGATGTAGAAAGGGATTGAAAAAGAAGTTTGGAAGTGTGATTGTTAAGTTTGAAAGCCTTCATATTTAAAGAAAAACGATACGTTCGTCCTGGACGAAAATATTCATCCTGGACGAAAAATTATCGTTCGTCTGGACAAAAAAATTCGTACAGACGATCCAATTCGTCCAAAATGTAACGGCTTTTCGTAATCAACACAACTTACGATGCGTCCCTTCGTACAGGCTTTTTGACTTGACCGATCGTACAGACGAAAAATTTTCGTACAGACGATCAAAAAGTAAATCGTTTTAATGACTCTTGAAAACCGTCCCCTACATCGAACCGACACATGTTCGTCTGGACGAACAAAAATTTCGTACAGACGAAGTTCATATTAAAAACTGTCTTATCCACTCAACCGCTGCATTCAATCGTCCCGACGTTTGAGAGATCGAAAAAATTTGTCCTGGACGATCATCAGATCGTACAGACGATTTAATTAAAAACTGCTCTCAAAACGGTTAAAATTCGCGCAAACTGTTCCTTCACACATCGTCTCGTACGAAACATTTTCGTCCTGGAGGATTTCCTCCAAAAAAAATTTTTAATTTTGAATTTTTTAAATTAAGAAAATCAACAAAAATATTAAAAAAAAGAAAACATAAAACAAAATCATAAATCCAAAAACAAATCATTCAAAACACACAAAATTTCACAAAATCAAAACTAAAACAAAAACAAATATCAATGTTGCAAAGACATTTTGTTTAAGCATTCAAATCAATAACACCAAGTCTTGTTCTTAAAGTACTGAAGGTATCAAAGGCTAAAGGTTTTGTAAAAATGTCTGCAAGTTGATTTTCAGTTGAAACATATATGAGTTCAATTTCTCCTTTGGATACATGATCCCTTATGAAATGATGCCTTATATCAATGTGTTTGGTTCTAGAATGTTGAATAGGATTTTTGGAAATGCAAATAGCACTAGTATTGTCACAATAAATTGGAATAGTGCCTATAGTTAATCCTAAATCAATCAACTGTTGTTTTAACCAAAGTACTTGTGCCACACAACTTCCTAATGTAATGTATTCTGCTTCTGCAGTAGATAGTGCCACTGAATTTTGTTTTCTACTAGACCATGAAACTAATGAATTTCCAATGAATTGACATGTTCCAGAAGTGCTTTTCCTATCCACTCTACAGCCTGCAAAGTCAGAATCTGAGTAACCAATAATTTCAAATGAAGAGCTAAACTTAGGATACCAAATTCCTAAATTTTGAGTTCCTAGAAGATATCTTAAAATCCTTTTCACTGCTGTCAAATGTGATTCTTTTGGATCTGATTGAAATCTAGCACATAAGCAAACACTGAACATAATATCTGGTCGGCTAGCAGTCAAGTAAAGTAAAGATCCAATTATCCCTCTAAATTTCTTTTGATCAACAGATTTTTCCTTAAGGTCCTTATCCAACTGAACTGAAGAACTCATTGGTGTACTAACAGGTTTAGCATTGTCCATTTCATATTTTTTGAGGATGTCCTTAATATATTTAGTTTGACTAAGAAAAGTACATTCCTCAAGTTGCTTAATGCTAAATCCTAGAAAGTAATTTAAATCTCCCATTAGACTCATTTCAAATTCACTACTCATTGTTTTAGAAAAATCATCACAAAGATGTTTATTTGAAGATCCAAAGATGATGTCATCCACATAAATTAAAACAATAAGTATATCCTTTCCAATTTTCCTCAAAAAGAGAGTTGTATCCACACTTCCTTTTTAAAAAGATCTTTCAAGTAGGAAGGTGCTCAACCTCTCATACCAAGCCCTAGGTGCCTGTTTCAATCCATATAATGCCTTTTTTAATTTGAAAACATGATTTGGAAATTTAGAATTTTCAAAACCTGGAGATTGTTCTACAAACACATCTTCCTCAATTATCCCATTTAAAAAGGCACTTTTGACATCCATTTGAAATAATTTAAAACTTTTAAAACAGGCAAAGGCTAGTAAAACCCTAATTGCTTCAAGTCTAGCTACAGGAGCAAAAGTTTCCTCAAAATCAATTCCTTCAATTTGATTATACCCCTTAGCTACTAATCTAGCCTTATTTCTAATGACTACTCCTGAGTCATTCATTTTATTTTTGAACACCCACTTGGTTCCAACAACACTTTGATCTTTTGGCCTTGTAGTTAGTTCCCAAACTTTATTTCTTACAAATTGATTTAACTCTTCTTGCATGGCCAATATCCAAAATTCATCTAAAAGTGCTTGATCAATGTTAGTGGGTTCAATAGTTGAAATAAAGGCTGAATGATTGACTTCCTTGTTTAATCCACGCCTAGTTCTAACACCCTCACTTGGTTCACCTATAATCAATTCCTTTGGGTGGTTTTTAGAAAATCTCAAATCTCTAGGCAAAGGATCTTCTCTTTCTAAATTTTCTTCCACATTTTCTTCCAAATTTAATCTATCAATCTTTTGGGAGTTTTCTTCAATTTCTTCTTCAACAACATTTGGCTCTTCCATGTTTCCATTTTCATCAAAAACAACATGTGTGGTTTCTTCAATGACTAAAGTTCTTTTGTTGAATACTCTATAAGATTTTCCAACACTTGAATATCCAACAAAAATTCCTTCATCTGATTTTGGATCAAATTTTCCTAAGGCAGATTTTCCATTATTATGTATGAACACCTTGCAACCAAATACATGCAAATGAGACAAATTTGGTGTTCTACCTTTTAGCAACTCATAGGGTGTTTTATTCAAATTTGATCTCACATTCACCCTATTCAGAACATAGCATGCAGTGCTAACCGCCTCAGCCCAAAAATATCTAGGAAGCGAGTATTCTGCTAACATTGCTCGGGCGGCTTCTATTAATGTTCTGTTCTTTCTTTCAACTACTCCATTTTGTTGAGGAGTTCTAGGAGCAGAAAAATTGTGATCAATCCCCTTTTCTTTTCAGAAATCTTCAAATCTTTCATTTTCAAATTCTCCTCCATGATCACTTTGTATAGAAATTATTTCAAATCCTAGTTTTCTTTGTATCCAAGTTGAAAAATTTCTGAATTCCTCAAATGATTTACTCTTATGAAAAAGAAATTTAATCCAGGTGAATCTTGAAAAATCATCTACTATAACAAATCCATATACCTTTCCTCCTAGACTAACAGTGCTTACAGGTCCAAAAAGATCCATGTGAAGAATTTCTAAAGGTTTACTGGTCCTAAGATCTTTATTGAACTTAAAAGAGGACTTCACTTGTTTTCCTAATTGACATGCATCACATAGATGGTCCTTGGTAAAGTCTAGTTTAGGTATTCCTCTCACCAAATTCTTTTGGGTAATTCTTCAAAGATTTTTCATACTAGAATGACAAAGTCTCCTATGCCAAAGCCATGATTCATCAGAAACAGTTTTAAAACAAAAGGCAGTAGGAGATTGAATACAATTTAAATCTAGCATGTAGACATTGTTTACCCTTTTTCCATTTAAAACAATTTTCCCATTTAGGCTAATTATGCAGCTAGTAGGTAAAAATTTTACATTATAGCCCTTATCACATAGCTAACTTATGCTTAGCAAATTATGTTTTAAGCCTTCAACTAATAAAACATTGTCTATGAAAATTTTTTCAAATTTCCAATCATACCTGATCCAACCACTTTCTTTGTGGTATTATCTCCAAGTGTAACCTTGCCTCAACTCCTGGCTTCCAGCGTTATGAATTTAGCAGTATCTCCAGTCATGTGCTTTGAACATCCGCTGTCCAGGTACCATATACTCTCACGAGGTCTTGTGTGAGAGTATACCTGCAAAATTCTCAAATGTTAGACCTGGGAACCCAAACTAGTTTGGGTTCACCTTTATGAAATTTATAATCAGATGCATGTATGATATGTCTAGGTTTATGCATCTTAGTTCTCCACACCAAATTAGGTTTCATCTTTAAAGTGCAGGTGTGAGATATATGTCCCAAAAATCCACAATTGTTACATTTAACATTAGGAAAAATATTCCTATGTTTTCTTTCATATGATTGTCTTCTAAGGGATTTCATGAATTTAGGATAATATTTAGGATTTGTAAAATCTTCAAGTTTAGGGGGGTTCCTATTATCCTCGAGAGCTCTTATAGTGAGTTTGTAAAATGAATTCATATCCTCCAAGATTCGATTGGTATAATTGATTCTATATGTCTTGCTCTCAGATTTATCCTTAAAATTCTTAAATTCTTTTTCAAGTTCAGCATAGGATGATTTTAAATTCTCAAAATTTTTATTCAAGTCATCATATTCATCAAGTAGTTTCATGTGGTTGCTATCAATTAAAGCATGATCTTTCCTAAGGATTTCGTGTTCCTTTTTAAGCTCTTCCAATTCTAAAACTAAACTAGCATGCATCTTTTTCATTTTCCTATATGCATCATGCATGTGTTCAGAAACTTCAAACAATTCATTATAGGTTAAATCACATACATCTTCTTGATCTGATTGTTCAGTATTATCTGCCATCAAGCAAAGGTTGGTGACTTCTTCTTCTTTTTCAGTCTCAGATGAGTCTGAAGCTGACTCCGCCCAAAAAGCCTTTTGAAACTTCTTCTTGCCCTTCTTTACCATTGGTTTCTCCTCTACCTTCTCCTTGTTAGGAGTGGCTTTGAGTTTTGGACAATCAGTCTTTATATGACCTGGTTTCCTGCATTCATAACAAATCACTTCATTAGAAACCTTGCCATTTCTGTTATACTTACCTCTATTCCATTGCTGGCATCTCTTCTGCTTCCTCTTTAAAAAGCTTTTGAATTGTCTAGTCATCAGTGCAATATCGTCTTCATCCTCAGGTTGTGAGTGTTCACTTTCTGACTCTTCCACATTTAGTGCAATATTTTTGTCATTTCTTGGTTCACCTGCATCAATCTTTCTTTGACTTACTCCTTGCTCGTAAGCAATGAGTGAACCAAGAAGATTATCAATGGAATAAATGTTCAGATCTGTAGACTCTGTAATTGCAGTAATTTTAGCATCGTATGCAGTAGGTAAACAACGAAGAATCTTATTAACCATTTCAGCATTAGTTAATTCCCTACCAAGTGCATGCAAAGAGGTGACAATTTGAGTGAATCTTGTGTACATGTCAGATATAGATTCATTAGGTTTCATGCGAAATAATTCGTAGTCATGTAACAAGATATTGAGTCTTGATTGCTTAACCTCATTTGTCCCTTCATAAGTAATACAAAGTCTATCCCATATGTCTTTTCCGCTTTTACAAGTGGAAACTCGCATGTAGTCTTCAGATTTTAAAGTATAAAAGAAACTATTTAAACATTTCGCATTTAATTGTGCTAAGTCACGTTCTTCAATAGTCCAATCTGCATAGGGGGTTTCTACCCTAATTCCATCAACTAATCTAGTTGGTTTTGAGTAACCTTCCTGGACTAGCATCCACATGCGATAATCAAGTGACTGTAAGAAAGTAGACATGCGTGTTTTCCAAAAATCAAAAGGAATATTGTCAAACAGTGGAGGTCTAGTGATAGAGTAACCCTCAGGTGTGTTTCGGTTTCCAAATGTAGCCATCTACGTTAATCAAAAAGTAGTTCAAACTTATAATTTTGAAACTATGCTCTGATACCACTTGTTGAGTCCAGTAATTAGGTTGTTAAGCCTAAGTAAATGTCCCACGGCTACCAAGAGGGGGGTGAATTGGTAGTTTTAAAAAAATTTAAACCCTCTTAATGATAAAGTTGAACCGAAATAAAATTTTCTTTTAGAGTTTGTAGAAAAATGTTTTTTCAACCACATAGTTGTTTAAACTGAAATTTAAAGTGCGGAAACGTAAAAGCAATAAAATAAATGACACCAGATTTATAGTGGTTCGGTCTATAACCAGACCTACATCCACTCCTTAGAGGCACCCTCTGAGTATTGCACTAAAACCAATAGTGACTCTCCTTTAGTACCCACAGCAAGGCGGAGAAGCCATTACAACACACTCTTTTCACCACTACCCGGTGCGGCAGAGAACTGTCGTCATTTTACACAAACCACAGTGCTGGCAGAGAACCGTCGTCCTTTTACTCTCTCCTAGTGTGGGTAGAGAACCCTACGGCTGTTCACACTCTCCAAGTGTAGGCTGTTGACCTCACTTTTGTATGAGGTCACTAAGACACATCCAGAATCCAGATTTAATCCTAGACCCTAGGATCCACTCTAGAACTTAAAATTCTTTCCTAGAGCCAGACCTTAGAGCCTATTCTAGAGCCTAAGATTCCCTTAAATCCTAGATCTTAGAATTCTTCTAGATCTTTGGATCACTCCGACTTCAAATCAATCTCCACCCTTGATCAACTTCATTTTTTTTTTAAATCAATTCCTATATTTGATCCACTCCAATTTCAATTTGATTCCTACCTGTGATCAATTTGAATCTCAAACTCCATCCAATTCAAATCCAAATTAATTCAAATTTCAAACATATCTAAACCTTGATCCAATCAATTTGACAATCCAAACTTCAATCTAGATTTTGATCCAAACTTCAATCTAGTTGTGACCATATCCACCCATTAACAATCACCACATGATTGTAAATGGTTTGGATACTTCAATATTAATCATTCAAACTTCAAATCAAATCCAAACCCAGAATTCAGACTCAAATCCAAATTCTAGAGGCCCTGTCCTAAACACCCTTTTCAGAGATTTTTCAAACATTTCAAAACCCAGTCAAATGACCTCTAATTCAGGGTCTATCACTTGCAAAGTGATAAGACACGTCTCTAGAGGTTACCCCCCAACTTTGAGCTCATTCTGAGGTCTCTAACCCCAGAATCTGAATTAAAATTCAAAGGCTGTAAAACCTTCAAATATTTACAGCCTATGCCACTGAGCCTAACCCCTTTGAGATCTTGATCTTGGAATCTTTATCAAAGCCTCCAATCACTTCCAGACTCTTGATTTTAACCCATTGAGCAGTAAACTGCATTTTTCAGAACCATTTTTGACCCTAGTTGACCAATAGGTCAAAATTGACCAAAATACCCTTATAGGATTTCAAATGCCCATTTCAATTCAAATCAATTTCAAACCCTTTGAAACCACTTCCAATGAATTTTAAATGTTAAACTCAACTTGTTGAACTCAAACCCAAACCTTGGGTCAACTTGGTTGACCAAGTCAACCAAGTTTGACCCATGGATCCATACACCCTTCCTTTTTTCAAATTTTGAATCAAGTCCATTCCAAGTTCTTTGAATGTATGGGAAGACCCCTTGGGTACCCAAGAGACCCCTCTTGGTGACCCAAGCCTTGGGCTCACTTGGGTTGGCCATATGGCTTGACCCAAGTGACCAAGAAGAGGCCTCCCTTGAGCCATTATTTGATCTTAACCAAATTGAATCCAAATCAGGGTGCCATTGGGTTCCTATGGACCCAACACACTTTCCTTGATTAGCCCATGCCTTGGGCTAGCTTGGGTCAAGAGTTAGGCTAGCCCAAAGTGCCCAAAAACACTTGGGATTGAGCTAAATCTCAACCTAAGCCCAATTGAGCTTGACCAACACCTCCCATAGGTGGCCCTAGGTTCAATGCACCTTCTCCAGCCAGCCCATGCCTTGGGCTAGCTTGGGTCAAGAGTTAGGCTAGCCCAAAGTGCCCAAAAACACTTGGGATCGAGCCATCTCCCTGTCCAGATCAAATTAGACCCAATTGCCACTTGCATTGGGTGCACCAGACCCAGACCCACTTCCCACCTCAAGCCCAGGGTCTGGCCTGACCTGGGTTGAGCCCAAATCGACCCGAACCGAGCAGGTTTGGATCAACCCGAGCCATCTTTTAATCCAGATCGAATTAGACCCAATTTCCACTTGCATTGGGTGCACCAGACCCAGACCTGCTTCCCATACCAAACCCAGGGTCTGGTCTGACCTGAATCGGGCTCACTTCGACTCGAACCAAGCAGGTTCGAGCCCAACCGAGCCACCAGATCGACTCCAGCTTCCCCATGCCAAATTGGCTCCACATTTAGCTCCAGCATGTCCCCATCAGCCTTCCCTGGTCAATCCGACCCAGACCATGGCCGGCGGCGGTCGGAACCAATGGAGAGCAAGTTCCGGTGGTCCCCCCAGACCGAAAGCCTTCCAAAGGCTGTGGCTCGCCGGCTTGAGGCTCACGAGCTCTCTGGAATGGTGCCCCTTTCCACTTGGCATCAATCCGAGACCTCCTCCGATTCAATCCTGGCCGTCCGAGCTCGCTGGAGGAGGCTGAATAGGGTGGTGCTCCCCAAGGCTCGCCAGACGATCCCAGAGTTTTCAAACGGTTCCCCAGAGCTCCCTCGATCTCCCAGCACCTTCCTTCGAGCTCCCAGACCGTCCCTTCTATCGCTTCGAGCGAACTCCGGCGAAAGGCTTCGGCGTCCCGCTCGAAGTCATACTTCCAGCCGTCCTCCAGTCGCGGCCTCTGAAGGAGACCTGCTCGCCTTCGTCTCCTGAAGCTTCCAGATAGAGAAGCTCATTCGTTGAGACTTTCTCTGTGGTAATTCCTTCATCCCGAGCTCCCTAGCTAGGTAGTCCGGTCAAGTGTGAAGGAAACCTTCACCCCAACGGATTTCCACCGTTGGATTGAAGGTTTCCACCCCCCTGATCCTCCCTGTGAAATTTTGTCGAAGTTCGCCGGCGGGATCAACCGGATCACGCCGGAGAAAGTTCACGGCTTCGGGCAAAGGCGGAGGTTGAAGACGAAATCTCAGCCGTTGATTTCGATCAACGGCTCGGATTAGTTCCCGCGGTCCCGGAGCGCGTTTAATCCCAGCCGTTCGATCCGCCATCCGACGGCTGTGGTTAATCCGATCGTTACCCAGTCAGCGCCAATGATTGCCCAGCCAATCGGGACGCGCCGCGTGTAAAGAGCGGCTGACTGTGTAATGGCTGGATTATTAAATCCAGAAATTCAAGGGAACTTCAAAAATCCATATCTCCCTGCACACTTGACCAAATTAGGTGTTCTTAGGCTCATTGGAAAGGTCTTAGGGAGACCTTCAAAAGCCCTATGGTTCCAGTCCCTAATTGCATGTGTGTTAAGCTTAATTTCATTAATGGTATTATTTCAATTTATGCAATTACTATTTGTAGTTAAGTCTCCAGGGCATGGAACTTTGGGAGATTGAATTTGGGCATGTCTTTGACATGTCCAAATTTTGTCTCCCCTGTTTTAAAAGTCTAAGGGCACTTTCCCCCAATTTTGAGTTTAAGGGTCATGGTTTGACCCTTAAATTCAAATTGGGATTTAAGCCTATCCAATGAGAATTAGGATCTGGTTTTTTGTGTGTTGATTATGCTTAGGATATGGAGTTTAGGGCCACTGACTTTGCCCCAATCCAACCTTAGGATAGCTCCCTAGGATTTTTTGAAGGTGACTTAGAGCTTACCTTAGGTGGCTTAGTTAGCCACCTTAGAGTATTCCAATTGAGCCCAAATTTGGTGTGTTTAGGCCTTGGGATCAGGTGACCCCATGGTCCAAATTTCATCAGATTTGGAGTTCATTTGGTTCACCAATTAGGAGCCATAGCTTGCCCTTGCTAGAATTGCCCCTTAGCCTTAATTAAATCTCAATAAATCCATTTTAAATCCAAAATTTAAGTTTAATACTTCAAATTAATCAGTGTTGAACCCTTAACCCGTGAGAATTAAAAGCCCCTTGATTGGACATCAAATTAAGCCTTAATTTAATTTTAAGTAAAATTCAATGTTTAATTAATATTAATTAATTAATAATCATTAAAAAATCCCAAGAATTAATTTAATGCTTGATAATCTCCCCTTAGATCACCTCTGATCTTTGGGAGAGATTTCAAGGAGTTTGAGATCCATTTAGGCCCAAATCACTAGAATAGCCTTTAATTGAAATAATTAAAAATTATCATAAATATCCAAACTCTTAAAATTCACCATTAACTATAGAAAATTCCAAATCAATTAAACTCAGTGGCTAATGACTCTAATTAAAATATAGTATTTTCTAAAAATGTCAAACCCCCAAAATCTGGTCAAAGTCAAAAGGTCAACAAATTGGTCAAACCGTAGTTAAAACTAGTTCAAAACTTCAAACCTTCGTAATAAAATGTAAAAAAATCCGATTTCAGCGTACTTACCTTCTAACTGATCGTAGTAAGGTCTAATATTTTAATAAAATACAAACATTCCAGAATTTGAACTTAATCAAAAATTCAACTTTCAACCCCTTTAATTAAATGATTAAAATATTCTAAAATATTCTTAAAGCTCAAATCATTCTAAAACTCAGAAAATATTGGTTTAATGCTTAAAACACTTAACAAATCCTTTAAAACACAACAACCACCCTAAAGTTGAAGTTTATTGGCTGGACTACTCCGGGCTGCGGGGCTAAGTGTCCTAAGGAGGCTGGTTCCTCGAGCCTGGTGGCACAACGCCACGAATGAATTCTAAAGGGTGTCAAACCTTAAAATGGATTAATTCTTAATTATTTAACATTTAAAAAAAAATCTCTAATTCAATTATATTAATTTGGTTTATCGGCTGGACTACTCCGGGCTGCGGGGCTAAGTGTCCTAAGGAGGCTGGTTCCTCGAGCCTGGTGGCACAACGCCACGAATCAATTAATGGCAAACTTAAATTAATCAAGCTTTTAAAATCAGTAACTAACTCATTTTAATATTAATCCACTCTTTTAATTCTAACCAATTTAAATCAACTTAATCAACCCCGATTGCTACTGGGTAACCCAGGCCTACGAGGCTATTAGCTTAGCCCCAAGAAAGGTGAAATAAACTTCACGGCCTCGGTGTGAAACAAAGGTAGTAATCATTTAATTTTTAAAATATGTCTAATTAAAACTCTTAATTCATTAATACTTAAATTTTAATCTAAATCCCACCCTTTCTAAGCCTTAACAAATCCAAACTTTTAGACAACATTAATTAATCACCTACATTAGGATCTATCCCAGCCACACGACCTTTCTCACATACTTTAGATGATGTGCTAGGACAACCAACTCTAGATCTAGGTTAGGCCGGTGTTTACTTTACTGCTGTGTGCCGGATTTTTCGTAGTTTTCATTGCATGATGTGGATGAAATTGCTTTGCTATGTCTGCTTACTTTTTCTGTACTATGTGGATGGATTGATGTGTTTGGCGACTAGATTACCCTTAGGTTAGGTACGATCTGGATGTTGACATAGTTTTCTGCAGGTGGCCACGCTCATGCAGGGCAATATAAAAAGGGGGCAAATTAAAAATGCATAAATATTATAAACTCTTTGCACAGGTGCTTCAGCTGCTAAAGCCCCCAAATAAAAAGAGCGTGGCCAGTGTGTTTACTTTCTTTTCTGCTCATATACAACTGCTTGGGAATAACTGCTTTTTTTATATATATATATATTAATTGCTTAGGATAACCCTGCAGGTGAGTCTAGATTTTTATTTTGATATCAATGTAATTTGTGCAAGTGTCAAGTGTTGTGAAAGTTTATTTTGAGTTGGGATACATAGATCCAAAGCTTGGATTCCAAAGAGGAAAGGATACCCCTTTGGGGAACACTCCTTTTCCATTTGGAAATCAAAATTTGGACCATACCTCTTCCTTACCCAAAGAGGAAAGAGTGGCCTTCCCCTTAAAAGGAAGTGCCCTCTTGTCCATTTGGGTAATCCACTACGAAGATTCCAAGAAGATTGAAGAAAAGGAGTCCAAAGAAGAATGAAATTGAAGATTTGAAGATTTGAAGATTGAGAGTATCCCATTCAAAATAACTTGCGTCATTACTAGGCTTAGAATCCGGGTTGTTGTCAGTGGTGCCCGGCCACTTTACTTTCTGTAATATTCTGGTTTGTAATAAGCAAGGCAATTCTGCCTATGGACATTTATTAATTAATTTGTATTTGATTTGATGATTTGATTGCCTTTAGGATTACTTATTTTTACTAGTTTTTTGGCGATTGCATGCCGCTCTTTGTTTTCGCCTGGATACGTGAGGCTCGTGAGGGTGTGAAAGTTTTATACTCATAATCTTAAAAGTCTAAAATTTTAGTGAGTCTAAATAACATAGAAAGATAACGAATCTAGGGAATTAGCCGGGGATCGACCCCGGGGTCGCATGCATATTTCTGCATTACTCTTTCCTTGCTTTAGACCCTTCCCCGCCTGCGGGTAGAGTCCGGATAGTCTGACCTATGAGGACGAGGTGCCGGACCTGGGGAAGTCCAGTCTTCTAAAAAAAATTATTTTATAAGCCTGTTTTTAAAAAAATTTCAAGCATATTTGATTTGAGGTTGTAAACCAGCACGCATTGCATTAGATACAAATTAAAGAGTCAAAATTTTAATTTCATAGTCCTTAGCATCTTAGCACCCAACATAAGTCAAAGGGGCCAATTAGGAAAATCTCTAGATGTCGGCCCCGCCTCACCAAAACTTTAATTATAACGTCCCTACCACTCTTTCATAAAAGACCGGATTCATGTATTTTAAATCGATTAGGTGGTTAGCTGGCTCCCCAATCCAGGCCGGGGTAAGTCCAGATCTTGCACTGCATTAGTTAGGATCGGACGACTGTGGTCCAGTGTCCAAAATAGATTTAGGATCTGGGACAGATCTTTGATTATAAGACCCCAAATTTCGAGAATATAGTCTCAAATTTCTAATAAAATACTTAACTCTAATTAAAGCTTCATTTCAATCCTAAAACATAAAGCCCAACACTTAGATTAAGTTGGGACACTTCCGGATGGTTTTGGAATCTCAAGGTGTCCCCTACCTCTCCTCCTTTAACTCCGTTAATAACTGCTCAATTTTGATCCATTCCCTTTTGAGTTTCCAAAATTCACTTCTCTTTTTGATATCACTCCTAGAAATTCTAACAAAATTTTGCTGTTATTTTAATCAAGAGTTTTCGTAGGGGATTTTATCTCCCTATGATGTAATTAACTACGAGGGCTTGCGCTCGTAGGAGATTTAGAACCACACACACCTGATTTTAAAAATTGATTTTTCAAAACTCAATTGGATTTCTTTGGGAGAACTTAAAATACTAGTGATCATTATTATTGTCATATCTAAAGAATTATCATCGAACGATATTTTCTCCCTTCGGAGAGATGTATCTTTCTTTGATAAGGCTTTGGATGTGAACCTAACGATCACACTTCTTGAATATTGTAGCTGGATATCAAATTGAACCTCATTTTGACCCTTCGGGGTCATATGAATTTCTCTTTAGCATCCGCTCACAATATTCAAGATGAATTTCATAATTCTAAATCTGAACGCCGTTATGAAATTTTATTTTCATCTTTCGAGGTGATATATTCTTTCTAACAGGATGATTCAATTTTAGAATTAGAATTTGACTTTAACTCCCAAAGAAAACCAATACTTTCAAAACATGTTTTAAAATTTCCACCAACAAAAAATGGCACGCCCGGTGGGACTAAGCTCTCTCTCCATCTTTAATAATGGCAAAATTTTGTTTCATCGGTAGTTTTAACTATCACTTCTTCCGTTGGTCCCTTTGCTCATTTCTTCCTTGGGTGAGTGTGGCCAACATCTAAAATAATAACAAAATATTAAAAGAGAGGTTCCACCTCTAAATTTGGCTTTATTTAGATTTTCGTTCTGATTTTGACCTTCTGCCCCAGCATAGCCTGTGAGGCGACAGTGTCAAATCAGATCTCTGGATATCCTTTTTAATTTTATGGATTTATGGTCGATAAATTTCTCGTTCAACATATAAATCCTTAAAATTGAAAAGAATTCAAAATTTTTGATTTCATTCCAACCTTTTTAGTTTTAACCCCCTCATTTCCCCTTTGACTTCTAAGGGTGGGGAGGGTTAAACTATTCCTTTTTACTTGGGCTTTCTCACAATTCCATAAGCCTTCGGGCAAGGGGAAACTCTGTCCGTTGTGTTTTGGGAACCTGTAAGAAAACCCCTTTCAAATTCTCAAAATTTCCTCAAAAAATTTCTTAAACTCTAAGTTGTCATGTGTTACCCCATACGATTTCCTCGTGGGCCAACATATGTCATACTTTCAAAAAATAATAACAATAAAATCCTTTTTTTTTTACCACTCTTTTCAAAAAGATCTAATTTCAATCATTTTCTTTAACTTTCAGAAAATTTCAAATGGCTGGCCAACTGATTTTCTCCTTTGACCGAGAGTTGTCTTCGACTGTTAATGACCAAGGGAGCACTGTTATTTTTGGAATGGGATTTAGTACTCTAGAGCTCTCTATGGATGGACACCAGATTGTTAGCTTGGATGCCAGTAAGGAAACTCCCCCAGTAGTTGAGTTAATTGTGGGATCTGCACCCACCTTGCCAGTAGTCAGTGATGATCAGAAACAGTCTGAACCAGTTGTTGAGCCTCCCACTGAAATTAAGTCTGTTTTTGAAGAAGGGTCTAGTTCTGGACTTAGATTCACCACTAAGAATCAGAAGAAGAACTATTTGAGGAGACTTAGAAAGAAAATCTCTAAGGCTAAGAGAGTTCTACCCTTTAAGACCTTGGCTCAAGTAGAACCTGAGGCTGTTGAGGAGCTACCTATTCCTGCTTCCTCTCCCCTCCTAAAGGGAAGTCGCTTTTACCCCCTGGCTTCAGCTCAAGGGAGGAGAGGATAGCTAGGATAGCCCGTTCTCCACCATGCCCGGTCGACTACTCGACCAAGAAAACTCAGAAAGAAAGACATCTCCAAAAGACAAGGACTCTGAGAAATATAATTCATACCTGCGCTGCACAGACTGGGCAGACTAAAGAAGAATATGTGAAACAATTGAAGGGAGTGATCTCACATCGCTTCCAAAAAGAAGTGTTGAAGGAAGAAGTATCTGAAGCAAAGAATTTAACCCCACAATTCGTTAGGAAAAATAAGAAGTATGCTAGACAGCCCGCTACTTCAGTACTGGTTGATGGATATCACTGGGTGCCACGCCCTCTGTCCTCTCAAACAGAGGGTATTGTGTTGACTGGGTCCGAGAGAGGCCGCCATCCTACTGGTAGACCCCCGGTACCCCCACATAAACCTGTAAGATTGGCCTCAGTGATTGTCAAACCAAAGGGGGTTGAAGTTCAAAAGTCTGTGGACCTTAAAGGAAAAAGACCTAAATCTCCTGAAAGGAAATATGTGCCAAAGAGAACTAAGTTGGAGAATCTGCCACCACCTCCTAGAACTTCTAAGTTCATTCTGCAGCTCCAACGAGTTTCAGCCAACCCTACTCCGAGTTCAGTTGAATTGATGGATGTTCAGGCTAGTACTCCAGTTGTTACAGTTGATAGTCCTGCCATAGCCAGTCTGACTCCAGATCCAATAGTCACCGTTCCTGCTACCCCAGTTGATGATCCCCAAAATTCGAGTGTCATTCCTAGGCCCCTTAGTCAGGTGTCTGAGGACCTTACCTTACCAGATGTGGGAACTATCACTCTACAAGCTCCTACTTCTCCTGAGGAATATGTCCCTCTCCCTGTAGAGGATGCCACTCTTCTGACTACCACCTCTGGGATAGTCGAAGAGGAGAGAATTGACCAGGATTTAGAAATGGAAGATGAACCGGATACAAAGTCTCAACCAGATCCTAATCCAAAACTTACAGAAATTATTGCCCTTATGGATTCTGAAGAGTTGTTTGATATGGCTGAGTATAAAGGATACTTACCCCTTGACCCTAAATCAATTGGGGATAGACCGGTCGAGGAGGTAGTCCAAGAAATAAGAAACATTTTGTTGAACAAAGAAGGAATGGCTTCTTTTGACCCCGATATGGATGATCTCCTTGGAGATGAAGATGATTATGTTGGGGGCATTCATGTGGTAGAAACTAGAGGGTCTAATAAAGAAGCTGAGCCCAGCAAGCGCCGATTTGTTAAGGATGATGATCCGCATGCTGTTGAGTCAGAGTCAGATGAGTCTGTGAAAGATAGAGATGAAGAACATATAAAAAACTTGGAGACTCAGCTTGCTAGCATGATGTCACAAGTTAGAGAAATGCAAGAGAAGTTGGACAAATCACAGCAAGAGTCTTTTATGATCCACCAGTCAGCTCGAGAGCTCACAGAAAAGGCCAAAAGGGCAGAATTTAATTCCAGACCTCTCGAGTCACCACCTGTGACTCTCCCTTGTCCAGTAGAGACACCTCCAGTTCACCCTGCAGTCTCCTCCATTCCTTCAATCCCACCTCAGAAGGATATCAAGCAGTTAATTGAGGACCAGGTAAGGGAGGCCTTAGCCCATGCTCAAGGAACTGTGTCTATTTCAAAGGGTAGACCCTACCCCGAAGAATATGACTTAGTTCCTTACCCAAAGGGCTTTGTGCCACCAACTTTAAAAGTTTTCACTGGAATCAAAAATCCGAGACAGCATCTGGCCCACTTCCGAGCAAGCTGTTGCAACGCAGGAGGGTCAGATGCTCTACTATTTCGCCAATTTGTAAGTAGTCTATCCGGCATTGCTTTTGAATGGTACGCCGATCTGCCCAACGGTTCAGTAAGAACCTTTTGCGACCTAGAAAACCTCTTTCTTAAGAGATTTTCTGGAGCGCAACAACGTACCACTGTGGGCGATCTCGTGGTTGAAAAGCAAAAGCCAGGAGAGTCTCTAGTTGAGTACATCTTGAGGTGGCGAAACCTCTCGATGAAGTGTGAACCCCAGTTGCAAGAACAACATACTGTGGAGATTCTTTTGAAGAATATCCACGGTCCTGTTGCTTTTCTCCTGAAGGGTTTCACTATTAAAACTTTTGAGAAACTTCTTAATAAGGCTAGCAATTTGCAGGAAGAGGCTCCTAGGATGCCATTCTTACGAGAGCAGTCTGAAGAAAGGAAGGGTCTAAAATTGGTGAAGACATTTGAAAAGAAAGCTGTGGTCTCAGCAGTAGATAAAGGAAAGAGGCCAGTGATTAGTCAGCCTAGCACTCCACTTCCACCACAGCCGCCTCAGAAGCAGCCCTTTCAGATAGTTCCTCAACATACTAGAGATCCCTCCTTCATCCCTTTTAGAGAGAGATTGGCAAAGCCTTATCCATTTAAAAGGGAGTCAGTTAAGAAGATCTTCAGAAGTCTGTTAAAGAAACCAGATTTTCAGTTGCCAGAGGCTAGGAGGCCTGAGGATGAGAGCAAGAAAGATGATCCCAAGTATTGCCCGTACCACAGGATGCTTAGTCACCCTCTTGAGGACTGCGTTGTGTTCAAAGACTGGCTTGAGAGGAACTACACCCAAGGTAACATTATAATACCTAAAGAATACTTGGTTGATCCAGAAAAGGCTTCAATTAAGACCATTTCAGGTAATCCTCTTAACTCTTCTTGTTTTGTTGAAGATGGTTGGGACATTGCTTTGTCCCGGGCACTTAAAAAGTCGATTAACAAGTCTTTTCGTCTTTCTCAACAGCTGACTACGATAGCCCAGGCCCCGGTGTGGAAGGTTGACCTGGACGCTTCGCAGAAGGATGTTGAGCCACTTCCCTCTCCAGTAGTCTTAGGAACTACTGAGAAAAATGTAAAAGAAGAAAAATTTGATTTTGTAGAGAGGAAGTGTGTAGATGAGAGATGTATTAGAATGGCGGATGGTGGTGTTAAAACCCTTTCCCCTCTTTTGTTATCTGACTTTTACTTTGCCCCATCAAAGGCGAAGGGTCAAAAGATGAATAAAAAACATCCTTCTACTTCTGTCTTGATGATTAACCATGAATCTCAAATGCAAATTGATGACTCTCCTGTTTTGAATCAAATTCCTAATGAAATAAATATTGAGGTTAATCAAACCAACCTCACTGAATCGACTATTCAAGAAGAGGTCGAATGTGAAGCTTTATCAGAAAGTGATTTCCCTCAGATCAATTTCCAAGGAAATCCTATCTTGATAGAACTTTCAGATTCTGACTCGCTTTCGGGAAACGACGATCCAATGCCACCTATGGTGTGTGTAGACACTGCTCTAGTTTGCCCGCCCGAAGACGTCGAGCAGGTGCAACTCCGTGGCGGTAAAGTCTTACCCCCTAGGTTGCCCCCTCAGGACAAAGGCAAGCAATCCTCATTCGAAAATCTAAATCCAGATTCCCCTCAACAACCAGAATTCCCTTTAATTCCTCCGGGTTTCGAGTCTGTCGTTCCTAAGGTTGATTACAATGTTCTAGCCCACCTTAGGAAGTTGCCAGCAAAATTAAGTATTTACGACGCCCTCCTTCTCTCCAAAGAAATGAGGGAGTCTCTAATTAAAGCACTTCTCGATCCCGAGATTTGCTTAACACAGTTGGCTGCAACTTCAGAAGGTGAGGCTCTCTACTTCAAAGAGGTCCCTGGGGTTACCTTTTCAGACGAAGATTTACTCTTGGGAACTGCTGACCACAATCGTCCCCTCTACATCACTGTAGATGTGGAAATTTCAAGTTATCAAGAGTCCTTGTTGATCCGGGTGCATCGGTCAACGTGATGAACATAAAGACCCTTGCTTATCTCAGAGTTGATACTAGCAAGCTTTCAACCGACAGGTTGGTGCTTCGTGGGTTCAACGAGAAGGGCGAGAGAGCTTTAGGTTCAATCACTCTACTCCTGGAAATAGGAGGTTTAAAAACTGAAGCTAAATTTCATATAATTGATTCGACTACGTCCTTTAACGCACTTCTAGGTAGACCTTGGATTCACGAATATAGAATGGTTCCATCTACCCTGCACCAATGCATTAAGTATCAACGAGACGGCATTGAACATGTGATTAAGGGTGATTTGCAACCATTCTCGATTCAAGAAATTGGGATCTACGAAGATGCTGCATATTTCATACCAAAAGGGTCCTCGTCCCGTTCTAAATTAGAGATCAAATTTGAGGAGAAAATGGTTGGACAAAAATTCAACCAAAAGAAAGAAAAAGATAAGGATATCAATCAAGAAATGATTCAATCGAGTAGTGAAGACGACTCTGATATCGTTGTCCTTAGACCTCCAAGCACATTACCTCAAAGAGGTGGGAGGATGGCTTTAAGGGCACGAGGTCGAGGCCGCGCTTCATTAGACAGGAGAGCAGCACCTGTATACATTGATTTGGAATCAGATTCCGATGGTGAACTAGAAAGTCAAGGTGCTGCCCTCTCTCTCGATTATCAAAACATAAATACTCCTCCAAAATTTGATCTCACCTTAGACCAGGACAGTGACCCTGAGGTAGATATTTCAAAAGTTAAAAGTGACGAGCCCGAATTAACAATGTATGAAAAGCTCACTAGAAGGATTGAGGCCCTTTCTCTGACCCCACTGTCGGCAGGCAGGGTTGTAGGGTTGGAAGTCAAAGTGGCCCCCAACTTGGATGGTGAAGTTAAGAAAGTCCAGAAATTCTTTCCTGGCTCCTCCTCCGCAAGGGACGAAGGTGATGTAACCCTTGAGGAGGCAGATTTTAATGAATTAATGGAATTACCTTTCGGCTACTTCCCTGTTTGTGTAAAAAATACTTTTTCTAAAGGTTCTATACCATACCGATGGACTAAGGGTCAAGCTAGATACCACGAGAATATTTGGCGAACAAAAATAAATAAAAATCCAACAAGTGGTATTGGCTTTGGAACAGTTAGTTCATTCGATGATGATGAGTATTGCCTAATGATAACTTACCATCTCGATTCTCCAAATGTCCCTACAGATCCTCCTTGTCCTCTAGATGGACTCTGTTTGGAGACTTTAGACGATCCCGATGATCTTCAAGTTCGGGATGCACCCCCTGAATTTGAAGAGGAAATTAAGTCGACAGTCGATGAGTTGAGAGAAATTAACCTGGGAAACGATGATGACCCCCGTCCGATTTTCATAAGTACTTTGTTAAGCGAGGGTGAAACCCAAGACTTAATCCAGTTGTTATTCGAGTTCAGGGATTGCTTTGCCTGGACATATGACGAAATGCCAGGTTTGCCTGCTGAGGTAGCAGTTCACAAACTTGGAGTTCGGCATGATGCCATCCCTGTTAAACAAGCTCCTCGACGCATGCGCTTAGAGATTGAGCAACAAGTCGTTTCTGAAGTTAAGAAATTGGCAGAAGCCGGATTCATTCGAGAGGAACAATACCCCTCTTGGGTGGCCAGCGTCGTGCCAGTTCGAAAGAAAAATGGTCAGATTCGGATTTGTGTCGACTATAGGGATCTGAATAAGGCATGCCCTAAGGATGAGTTCCCTCTACCAATACCAGAACTCATGGTGGACATTGCCTCCTCACATGCTATTTTCTCATTCATGGATGGCTCGTCGGGTTATAACCAAATCAAGATGGCCCCTGAAGATGAGAGAAATACGGCGTTCAGAACCCCTATTGGAATCTTTTGTTATAAGGTAATGCCATTCGGCTTAAAGAATGCCGGAGCAACCTACCAACGGGCCATGACCCGTATCTTTGACGACTTAATTCATAATCAAGTTGAATGTTATATTGATGATTTAGTTGTCAAGAGCAAGGTTAAAGAGGCTCACCTGTATGACTTAAGAGTTGTTTTCGAACGGTTGCGCCGCTACGATTTGAAAATGAACCCTTTGAAGTGCGCCTTCGGCGTCGCTTCGGGAAAATTCTTAGGATTCGTAGTGAGGCACCGCGGAATCGAGATAGATCCTGCTAAAATTGAAGCCATCTTAGATATGCCATCCCCTAAGAGCCTTACTCAGTTAAGGTCTCTACAAGGTAGATTGGCATATATAAGGAGGTTTATTTCTAATCTTTCCGGGAGATGTCAACCCTTTTCTGTCCTTGCGAAAAAGGATACTAAATTCGTATGGGGCGAGAAGTGTCAGAATGCTTTTGACGATATCAAACAATACCTTTCTAACCCGCCAGTCTTGGCAGCTCCGATTCCGGGAAAGCCATTAATCCTCTACACCGCAGCTCTAGATGAGTCTTTAGGTGCCCTGTTAGCTCAAGTTAACGACGAAGGGAAAGAGAATGCTCTCTACTACCTTAGTCGAAGACTTCTTCCTACTGAAATCCGATACCCGTCAATTGAGAAGCATTGTCTTGCTCTGGTTTTTGCAGCTCAGAAACTGAGGCATTACATGCTCTCCCACTCAATCAGTCTGATTTCAAGAGTTAATCCTTTGCAATATCTTATGACCCGACCTACGTTGTCAGGACGTTTAGCTCGTTGGGTCTATGATATTGTTGCAATTTGAGATTACTTTCACTCCTCTTCGTGCTGTGAAAGGACAGGCTGTTGCCGACTTTCTGGCAGCACACCCGCTGCCGGCAGATTCTCCTCTGAACGATGACCTACCCGACGAACAAATCATGAGTTTGGGGGAATCTGGCGAGGCCATCTGGGAATTATATTTTGATGGGGCAGCATCCTCTCGTAGGATTGCGACTCAACAATCTGTAATTCCTGGAAAGGCTGGAGTCGGTCTAATTTTTATTACACCAGAAAAAGGAATGATGCATTTTTCCTACCACTTATCGGAGCCTTGCACAAACAACGAAGCTGAATACGAAGCTCTGATAACTGGTTTGGAACTTGCAATTCTAATGGGAATTAAAGAGATTAAGATCTTTGGAGATTCCCAACTGGTTATTAACCAAGTCGCCGGAACTTATAAAGTCTTGAATCCGAATCTCCTAAGATATCACCAGTACACGCTTCACTTGTTGGAACAAATCCCTATTGCTACTTTGTATAGGGTTCCCCGTGGAAGCAATTCTGCGGCGGATGCCTTAGCAAAACTTGCAAAGGAATTTGCATGTCCTGAGGAGGATTCCATCCCTATAGAGATACAGGGTCGTAAGACCCTCTCTCTTATAGATTTGGAACACATTAGTAAGACTCCCCTTCAGATCCTTTCTGCCTCTTCGACAACTGACGAAGAAGGCGATTGGAGACGACCCTTAGTCGATTACCTTAAAGAAGGGAAGCTTCCCCAGGATAAATCACTCTCCAACCAGATTAAGAAACGTGCCCTATCATATGCACTAGTTAACGATCTGTTGTACCGTCGGTCTTTCGATCACATGTGGCTGCGCTGTTTGAACAAGCGAGAAGCCCAGAAAATTGTTAATGAAGTTCATTCAGGACTGTGCGGTGCACATCAATCGGGTCCAAAAATGAAATTAAAGATTAAAAGACTTGGATACTATTGGCCTACAATGATTGACGATTGCATGAATACTGCAAAGCACTGTCATCAATGTCAGGTCCATGGTGTGGTTTTACATCAGCCGCCTAATGTGTTACACCCTACGATAGCCTCGTGGCCCTTCGAGAGTTGGGGCACGGATATCATTGGGCCGATTGACCCTCCCTCCGCGAGAGGTCATCGTTTCATATTAGCAGCAACTGATTACTTTTCAAAGTGGGCGGAAGCAATTCCCCTACGAAACGTAACATCACACCATGTCTTAAAATTCTTTCGTGACCATATTGTATATCGATTCGGCGTACCTCGCAGAATCATATCCGATAATGGGTCCGCATTCAAGTCTACAAAAATCAATAGTTTTGTAAGGCGCCATAATATTGATTGGAGATATTCGACGATCTATTACCCTCGGGCGAATGGATTGGCCGAGGCCTTCAACAAAACCTTGGTGCAAATTGTCAAAAAGACCCTTGATGATAACAAACGGCAGTGGGATGAGCGGTTGGTGGAAGCTTTGTGGGCTTATCGTACCACTTATAGAACCCCGACCCAATCCACCCCGTTTGCACTAGTGTATGGATCTGAGGCTGTTCTGCCCTTGGAAATACAAATCCCTTCGCTTAGAATTGTAGTTCAGAATCAAATTACCAATGAACAAAATGCAAAACTACGATTGGAAGAACTCGAAGGCCTTGAAGAGCGACGTCTCCAAGCTCAACAAAGTTTAGAGTTGTATAAATCCCGTATGGTTCAAGCCCATGACAAGTTAGTGCGACCTAGGACCTTCCAAGCGGGAGACTTGGTATTGGTCCTTCGGAGGCCTATCTTGGCCCATCGGAAGCTGGGAGGCAAATTTGAACCTACGTGGGAAGGACCCTTCGTTATAGAGACTGTCTACGAAGGAGGCTCGTATCAGTTAGTAGATTGTAAAGGGAACCACCCAATGCTACCTGTTAATGGGCGTTTTCTTAAGAAATACTATGCTTGATGTAGCTCATTTTATCAATTAATAAAACTTATTTTTCTTGATTTACAACTTGATTCTACCTTTTTTTTTAAGTTTTTTTTAACGCTCTTCGCCTTCTCCTTAAGGTTAGGTCTTTCCTTCCCTTAGGATTAGACCCGCTAGTGGTGGAGTACGCCCTCTGTGGCACCACCCTGGCATTTCACCCGGGGATTAGTGGTGGAGTACGCCCTTCGTGGCACCATCCTGATTCCCATTCGCTAGTGATGGAGTACGCCCTTCGTGGCACCATCCTAGTTTGCCAGTTAATCTGCCTATTTAGAGTAAGTCTTCTATCAGCATCCTATAGGCCTAAGGTTGGGTGATGCCCTTCCTTAGACCCAAGGTTAGGTATTCCCTACCTTGGTTTCCAGTTGATCCGTCTACTAGGAGTAAGTCTTCTATCAGCATCCTGTAGACCTAAGGTTGGGTGATGCCCTTCCTTAGACCCAAAGTTAGGTATTCCCTACTTTGGTTTCCAGTTAATCTGCCTATTTGGAGTAAGTCTTCTATCAGCATCCTATAGGCCTAAGGTTGGGTGATGCCCTTCCTTAGACCCAAGGTTAGGTATTCCCTACCTTGGTTTCCAGTTGATCCGTCTACTAGGAGTAAGTCTTCTATCAGCATCCTGTAGACCTAAGGTTGGGTGATGCCCTTCCTTAGACCCAAAGTTAGGTATTCCCTACTTTGGTTTCCAGTTAATCTGCCTATTTGGAGTAAGTCTTCTATCAGCATCCTATAGGCCTAAGGTTGGGTGATGCCCTTCCTTAGACCCAAGGTTAGGTATTCCCTACCTTGGTTTCCAGTTGATCTGTCTACTAGGAGTAAGTCTTCTATCAGCATCCTGTAGACCTAAGGTTGGGTGATGCCCTTCCTTAGACCCAAAGTTAGGTATTCCCTACTTTGGTTTCCAGTTAATCTGCCTATTTGGAGTAAGTCTTCTATCAGCATCCTATAGGCCTAAGGTTGGGTGATGCCCTTCCTTAGACCCAAGGCTAGGTATTCCCTACCTTGGTTTCTCCAGTTCCCTTGTCTACTAGGAGTAAGTCTTCTATCAGCATCCTGTAGACCTAAGGCTGGGTGATGCCCTTTCTTAGACCCAAGGTTAGGTATTCCCTACCTTGGCTTTACCAGTTTTCCTTATCCAATAGGTGTAAGCCTTCCATTAGCATCCTATAGGCTTGAGGTTGGGAGATGATCTCCCTTTCACTCTCAAAATTTTGCTTCCATTTGGTCAACGCCAATGTGTGCAGCAGAAGTTCCTTCTACTACACACATTGGGGGTCCATTTGTTGACCTCACTTTTGTATGAGGTCACTAAGACACATCCAGAATCCAGATTTAATCCTAGACCCTAGGATCCACTCTAGAACTTAGAATTCTTTCCTAGAGCCAGACCTTAGAGCCTATTCTAGAGCCTAAGATTCCCTTAAATCCTAGATCTTAGAATTCTTCTAGATCTTAGGATCACTCCGACTTCAAATCAATCTCCACCCTTGATCAACTTCATTTTTTTTTTAAAATCAATTCTTATATTTGATCCACTCCAATTTCAATTTGATTCCTACCTGTGATCAATTTGAATCTCAAACTCCATCCAATTCAAATCCAAATTAATTCAAATTTCAAACATATCTAAACCTTGATCCAATCAATTTGACAATCCAAACTTCAATCTAGATTTTGATCCAAACTTCAATCTAGTTGTGACCATATCCACCCATTAACAATCACCACATGATTGTAAATGGTTTGGATACTTCAATATTAATCATTCAAACTTCAAATCAAATCCAAACCCAGAATTCAGACTCAAATCCAAATTCTAGAGGCCCTGTCCTAAACACCCTTTTTAGAGATTTTTCAAACATTTCAAAACCCAGTCAAATGACCTCTAATTCAGGGTCTATCACTTGCAAAGTGATAAGACATGTCTCTAGAGGTTACCCCCCAACTTTGAGCTCATTCTGAGGTCTCTAACCCCAGAATCTGAATTAAAATTCAAAGGCTGTAAAACCTTCAAATATTTACAGCCTATGCCACTGAGCCTAACCCCTTTGAGATCTTGATCTTGGAATCCTTATCAAAGCCTCCAATCACTTCCAGACTCTTGATTTTAACCCATTGAGCAGTAAACTGCATTTTTCAGAACCATTTTTGACCCTAGTTGACCAATAGGTCAAAATTGACCAAAATACCCTTATAGGATTTCAAATGCCCATTTCAATTCAAATCAATTCCAAACCCTTTGAAACCACTTCCAATGAATTTTAAATGTTAAACTCAACTTGTTGAACTCAAACCCAAACCTTGGGTCAACTTGGTTGACCAAGTCAACCAAGTTTGACCCATGGATCCATACACCCTTCCTTTTTTCAAATTTTTGAATCAAGTCCATTCCAAGTTCTTTGAATGTATGGGAAGACCCCTTGGGTACCCAAGAGACCCCTCTTGGTGACCCAAGCCTTGGGCTCACTTGGGTTGGCCATATGGCTTGACCCAAGTGACCAAGAAGAGGCCTCCCTTGAGCCATCTTTTGATCTTAACCAAATTGAATCCAAATCAGGGTGCCATTGGGTTCCTATGGACCCAACACACTTTCCTTGATTAGCCCATGCCTTGGGCTAGCTTGGGTCAAGAGTTAGGCTAGCCCAAAGTGCCCAAAAACACTTGGGATTGAGCTAAATCTCAACCTAAGCCCAATTGAGCTTGACCAACACCTCCCATAGGTGGCCCTAGGTTCAATGCACCTTCTCCAGCCAGCCCATGCCTTGGGCTAGCTTGGGTCAAGAGTTAGGCTAGCCCAAAGTGCCCAAAAACACTTGGGATCGAGCCATCTCCCTGTCCAGATCAAATTAGACCCAATTGCCACTTGCATTGGGTGCACCAGACCCAGACCCACTTCCCACCTCAAGCCCAGGGTCTGGCCTGACCTGGGTTGAGCCCAAATCGACCCGAACCGAGCAGGTTTGGATCAACCCGAGCCATCTTTTAATCCAGATCGAATTAGACCCAATTGCCACTTGCATTGGGTGCACCAGACCCAGACCTGCTTCCCATACCAAACCCAGGGTCTGGTCTGACCTGAATCGGGCTCACTTCGACTCAAACCAAGCAGGTTCGAGCCCAACCGAGCCACCAGATCGACTCCAGCTTCCCTAGGCCAAATTGGCTCCACATTTAGCTCCAGCATGTCCCCATCGGCCTTCCCTGGTCAATCCGACCCAGACCATGGCCGGCGGCGGTCGGAACCAATGGAGAGCAAGTTCCGGTGGTCCCCCCAGACCGAAAGCCTTCCAAAGGCTGTGGCTCGCCGGCTTGAGGCTCACGAGCTCTCTGGAATGGTGCCCCTTTCCACTTGGCATCAATCCGAGACCTCCTCCGATTCAATCCCAGAGCTCCCTCGATCTCCCAGCACCTTCCTTCGAGCTCCCAGACCGTCCCTTCTATCGCTTCGAGTGAACTCCGGTGAAAGGCTTCGGCATCCCGCTCGAAGTCATACTTCCAGTCGTCCTCCAGTCGCGGCCTCTGAAGGAGACCTGCTCGCCTTCGTCTCCTGAAGCTTCCAGATAGAGAAGCTCATTCGTTGAGACTTTCTCTACGGTAATTCCTTCATCCCGAGCTCCCTAGCTAGGTAGTCCGGTCAAGTGTGAAGGAAACCTTCAGCCCAACGGATTTCCACCGTTGGATTGAAGGTTTCCACCCCCCTGATCCTCCCTGTGAAATTTTGTCGAAGTTCGCCGGCGGGATCAACTGGATCACGCCGGAGAAAGTTCACGGCTTCGAGCAAAGGCGGAGGTTGAAGACGAAATCTTAGCCGTTGATTTCGATCAACGGCTCGGATTAGTTCCCGCGGTCCCGGAGCGCGTTTAATCCCAGCCGTTCGATCCGCCATCCGACGGCTGTGGTTAATCTGACCGTCACCCAGTCAGCGCCAATGATTGCCCAGCCAATCGGGACGCGCCGCGTGTAAAGAGCGGCTGACTGTGTAATGGCTGGATTATTAAATCCAGAAATTCAAGGGAACTTCAAAAATCCATATCTCCCTGCACACTTGACCAAATTAGGTGTTCTTAGGCTCATTGGAAAGGTCTTAGGGAGACCTTCAAAAGCCCTATGGTTCCAGGCCCTAATTGCATGTGTGTTAAGCTTAATTTCATTAATGGTATTATTTCAATTTATGCAATTACTGTTAGTAGTTAAGTCTCCAAGGCATGGAACTTTGGGAGATTGAATTTGGGCATGTCTTTGACATGTCCAAATTTTGTCTCCCCTGTTTTAAAAGTCTAAGGGCACTTTCCCCCAATTTTGAGTTTAAGGGTCATGGGTTGACCCTTAAATTCAAATTGGGATTTAAGCCTATCCAATGAGAATTAGGATCTGGTTTTTTGTGTGTTGATTATGCTTAGGATATGGAGTTTAGGGCCACTGACTTTGCCCCAATCCAACCTTAGGATAGCTCCCTAGGATTTTTTGAAGGTGACTTAGATCTCACCTTAGGTGGCTTAGTTAACCACTTTAGAGTATTCCAATTGAGCCCAAATTTGGTGTGTTTAGGCCTTGGGATCAGGTGACCCCATGGTCCAAATTTCATCAGATTTGGAGTTCATTTGGTTCACCAATTAGGAGCCATAGCTTGCCCTTGCTAGAATTGCCCCTTAGCCTTAATTAAATCTCAATAAATCCATTTTAAATCCAAAATTTAAGTTTAATACTTCAAATTAATCAGTGTTGAACCCTTAACCCATGAGAATTAAAAGCCCCTTGATTGGACATCAAATTAAGCCTTAATTTAATTTTAAGTAAAATTCAATGTTTAATTAATATTAATTAATTAATAATCATTAAAAAATCCCAAGAATTAATTTAATGCTTGATAATCTCCCCTTAGATCACCTCTGATCTTTGGGAGAGATTTCAAGGAGTTTGAGATCCATTTAGGCCCAAATCACTAGAATAGCTTTTAATTGAAATAATTAAAAATTATCATAAATATCCAAACTCTTAAAATTCACCATTAACTATAGAAAATTCCAAATCAATCAAACTCAGTGGCTAATGACTCTAATTAAAATATAGTATTTTCTAAAAATGTCAAACCCCCAAAATCTGGTCAAAGTCAAAAGGTCAACAAATTGGTCAAACCGTAGTTAAAACTAGTTCAAAACTTCAAACCTTCGTAATAAAATGTAGAAAAATCCGATTTCAGCGTACTTACCTTCTAACTGATCGTAGTAAGGTCTAATATTTTAATAAAATACAAATATTCCAGAATTTGAACTTAATAAAAAATTCAACTTTCAACCCCTTTAATTAAATGATTAAAATATTCTAAAATATTCTTAAAGCTCAAATCATTCTAAAACTCAGAAAATATTGGTTTAATACTTAAAACACTTAACAAATCCTTTAAAACACAACAACCACCCTAAAGTTGAAGTTTATTGGCTGGACTACTCCGGGCTGCGGGGCTAAGTGTCCTAAGGAGGCTGGTTCCTCGAGCCTGGTGGCACAACGCCACGAATGAATTCTAAAGGGTGTCAAATCTTAAAATGGATTAATTCTTAATTATTTAACATTTTAAAAAAAAAATCTCTAATTCAATTATATTAATTTGGTTTATCGGCTGGACTACTCCGGGCTGCGGGGCTAAGTGTCCTAAGGAGGCTGGTTCCTCGAGCCTGGTGGCACAACGCCACGAATCAATTAATGGCAAACTTAAATTAATCAAGCTTTTAAAATCAGTAACTAACTCATTTTAATATTAATCCACTCTTTTAATTCTAACCAATTTAAATCAACTTAATCAACCCCGATTGCTACTGGGTAACCCAGGCCTAGGAGGCTATTAGCTTAGCCCCAAGGAAGGTGAAATAAACTTCACGGCCTCGGTGTGAAACAAAGGTAGTAATCATTTAATTTTTAAAATATGCCTAATTAAAACTCTTAATTCATTAATACTTAAATTTTAATCTAAATCCCACCCTTTCTAAGCCTTAACAAATCCAAACTTTTAGACAACATTAATTAATCACCTACATTAGGATCTATCCCAGCCACACGACCTTTCTCACATACTTTAGATGATGTGCTAGGACAACCAACTCTAGATCTAGGTTAGGCCGGTGTTTACTTTACTGCTATGTGCCGGATTTTTCGTAGTTTTCATTGCATGATGTGGATGAAATTGCTTTGCTATGTCTGCTTACTTTTTCTGTACTCTGTGGATGGATTGATGTGTTTGGCGACTAGATTACCCTTAGGTTAGGTACGATCTGGATGTTGACATAGTTTTCTGCAGGTGGCCACGCTCATGCAGGGCAATATAAAAAGGGGGCAAATTAAAAATGCATAAATATTATAAACTCTTTGCACAGGTGCTTCAGCTGCTAAAGCCCCCAAATAAAAAGAGCGTGGCCAGTGTGTTTACTTTCTTTTCTGCTCATATACAACTGCTTGGGAATAACTGCTTTTTTTATATATATATATATTAATTGCTTAGGATAACCCTGCAGGTGAGTCTAGATTTTTATTTTGATATCAATGTAATTTGTGCAAGTGTCAAGTGTTGTGAAAGTTTATTTTGAGTTGGGATACATAGATCCAAAGCTTGGATTCCAAAGAGGAAAGGATACCCCTTTGGGGAACACTCATTTTCCATTTGGAAATCCAAATTTGGACCATACCTCTTCCTTATCCAAAGAGGAAAGAGTGGCCTTCCCCTTAAAAGGAAGTGCCCTCTTGTCCATTTGGGTAATCCACTACGAAGATTCCAAGAAGATTGAAGAAAAGGAGTCCAAAGAAGAATGAAATTGAAGATTTGAAGATTTGAAGATTGAGAGTATCCCATTCAAAATAACTTGCGTCATTACTAGGCTTAGAATCCGGGTTGTTGTCAGTGGTGCCCGGCCACTTTACTTTCTGTAATATTCTGGTTTGTAATAAGCAAGGCAATTCTGCCTATGGACATTTATTAATTAATTTGTATTTGATTTGATGATTTGATTGCCTTTAGGATTACTTGTTTTTACTAGTTTTTTGGCGATTGCATGCCGCTCTTTGTTTTCGCCTGGATACGTGAGGCTCGTGAGGGTGTGAAAGTTTTATACTCATAATCTTAAAAGTCTAAAATTTTAGTGAGTCTAAATAACATAGAAAGATAACGAATCTAGAGAATTAGCCGGGGATCGACCCCGGGGTCGCATGCATATTTCTGCATTACTCTTTCCTTGCTTTAGACCCTTCCCCGCCTGCGGGTAGAGTCCGGATAGTCTGACCTATGAGGACGAGGTGCCGGACCTGGGGAAGTCCAGTCTTCTAAAAAAAATTATTTTATAAGCCTGTTTTTAAAAAAATTTCAAGCATATTTGATTTGAGGTTGTAAACCAGCACGCATTGCATTAGATACAAATTAAAGAGTCAAAATTTTAATTTCATAGTCCTTAGCATCTTAGCACCCAACATAAGTCAAAGGGGCCAATTAGGAAAATCTCTAGATGTCGGCCCCGCCTCACCAAAACTTTAATTATAACGTCCCTACCACTCTTTCATAAAAGACCGGATTCATATATTTTAAATCAATTAGGTGGTTAGCTGGCTCCCCAATCCAGGCCGGGGTAAGTCCAGATCTTGCACTGCATTAGTTAGGATCGGACGACTGTGGTCCAGTGTCCAAAATAGATTTAGGATCTGGGGCAGATCTTTGATTATAAGACCCCAAATTTCGAGAATATAGTCTCAAATTTCTAATAAAATACTTAACTCTAATTAAAGCTTCATTTCAATCCTAAAACATAAAGCCCAACACTTAGATTAAGTTGGGACACTTCCGGATGGTTCTGGAATCTCAAGGTGTCCCCTACCTCTCCTCCTTTAACTCTGTTAATAACTGCTCAATTTTGATCCATTCCCTTTTGAGTTTCCAAAATTCACTTCTCTTTTTGATATCACTCCTAGAAATTCTAACAAAATTTTGCCGTTATTTTAATCGAGAGTTTTCGTAGGGGATTTTATCTCCCTACGATGTAATTAACTACGAGGGCTTGCGCTCGTAGGAGATTTAGAACCACACACACCTGATTTTAAAAATTGATTTTTCAAAACTCAATTGGATTTCTTTGGGAGAACTTAAAATACTAGTGATCATTATTATTATCATATCTAAAGAATTATCATCGAACGATATTTTCTCCCTTCGGAGAGATGTATCTTTCTTTGATAAGGCTTTGGATGTGAACCTAACGATCACACTTCTTGAATATTGTAGCTGGATATCAAATTGAACCTCATTTTGACCCTTCGGGGTCATATGAATTTCTCTTTAGCATCCGCTCACAATATTCAAGATGAATTTCATAATTCTAAATCTGAACGCCGTTATGAAATTTTATTTTCATCTTTCGAGGTGATATATTCTTTCTAACAGGATGATTCAATTTTAGAATTAGAATTTGACTTTAACTCCCAAAGAAAACCAATACTTTCAAAACATGTTTTCAAATTTCCACCAACATAGGCAGAGAACCTTTCCGCTGTTCACACTCTCCAAGTGTAGGCAGAGAACCCTTCGGCTGTTCACACTCTCCAAGTGTCGGCAGAGAACCGGATCTCCTTGACTGATCTTCTCACAAGAATCTAGAAGGAAAAAGGAAAAGAGTGAAGAAATCCAATTTCACAAGTAAAGACTCTTACCTTAGTAATCCAAGTGAAGCCTTCTTGCTCCAGTGGTAGGAATCCTCCTTTGAATGCTCTCTTCCACTCTCTCCTTGGCTATTCTCTCAAGAGGCACGAAGATCAAATGACAAAAAGATTGGGTGGCAGTCTAATTTGGACTATTTATATAAAAGACATGAAAAACCGCCCAAAAACTGCATATTTTCAATTCTGTACGCAGTGGATCGTCCGGTACAATTCTGGATCGTCCTGGACGATTTTACTTAAACGATCTGAAATGACCAATTTGTATATGTGTATGAAATGACTTCGTACAGCTGATCGTCCTGTATGAACTAGGTTCGTCCAGTACGAATGGTTATTACCAGGTCGGTTCTAGAAACTGCTGAAAACTGTTCTAAGTCGGTTAATCGTTTGGACGAAAATATGTTCGTCTGGACGAAAATTTTCCAGAGAGCCGATCGTCCTGGACGATTATTTATTTTGTCTGGACGAAAATTTTCCAGAGGACCAATCGCCGCGGACGATAATTTGTTTTCGTCTGGACGAAAATTTTCCAGAGAGCTGATCGTCCGGTATGATATTTATTTTCGTCTGGACGAAAATTTTCCAGAGGACTGGTCGCCTCGTATGATGATAAAATTCGTCTGGACGAAAATTTTACAGAGAACCCATCGTCCGGGACGATAATAAATTTCGTCCTGGATGAATAGGACTTAGAAAAATTTTTCGAGCAAATTCCTATTCGTTCCAAGTGCTCTATAGGAGATAACTGACGGATCGTCCAGTACGATAAAAATCGTCCTGTACTATCAGTATAAAATTGTATGATCTCCTTATGTGTGTGTGTAAGTTTTTTTATTCACTCAATTACAATCACTCCCTTTCAAAATTAAATCAAAGAAAGTGCAAACTTCAAATAGACAAAATATCTCATGTTGAATTTGATTTGAAGTTATCGTAGTCTGGAGTCGGATTTTTCTGAAATGTTAGTACACACAAGAGCAAAAGCAAGTCTTCTAAAATTGTTAGGAGATAACTATACATTTGAACAATAATGTTTGGAATCATCAAAAACTATATAAGTTGCACAAATATAAATCATTCAAATAGAAACTATTCAAACAGTAAGACCCTCTTTTCAGTCTACTTCCTAAGGGAAGCCATAAGTCCTATCCAAATAATTAAAATTCTCGGGCATCTTAGTCTATATGGCTTGGTTGTAAGACCCACAACTCGGGCCGCTTAGCTTACAGGGATAGGTCGTAAGACCCACCGTTAGGCAACTTCTAAGGAAGCCATAAGACCTATCCAACCAAAATTCTCCGGGCAACTCCTAATTGGAGTCGTAAGCCCCAAACTAAACAAACTATCCGGGCAACTCCTAATGGAGACTTAAGCCCCAAACTAAATAAATTAACGGGCAACTTCTAAGGATGTAATAATCCCTAACCCAAATTAAATCAAACTAAAATTCACATTTAACCACTTCAGTCTACTCGGGATCCCTGAGAGGAGGCAACCCATGGCTGCTAATTAGATTCATTGGACACTACGGTCAATGATTGTTAGTGTTGGTAGACTGAAATCTACGGTATACCCGGGACGATGGAACCATGGGATCTTGATCGGGTTTACCTTCATATTTCTCACAATTGAGACTAACAATATCTAAAATTTATTAATCCTTAATCGAGAGTTCTCTCTTACGTAGTAAGAGGGGTAATTAACTATGGGAACTTGCGCTTATAGGAAGTAAGAACCCCAAATCTTTAAATCCTGACACTACCCTCAGGGGAAATCTGGTTAATTTCAATCTGACATAAGGGAAATGGAATCCTAAGGTTACAAAGCAGGATTCGTGCACTCGTGCCATTTTTCTTGAGCCAATAGATTTCTATAATAGAGGGGAAGAGAGGGAGATCGGGAGAGAGCCCGATCGAAATAGGTTGGAACCACGCACGACAAGGGCTCGGGCATGGTCGGAGGATCGACGTTCGGTTCAGCCGGCGATATCGTAGATATGCTTTCGTGAATGAATATCATGAAGAGCATTAAGATATTTCGTGAATGATATATTATATCGTAGATCATTTGGTCAAATGTGGCTACGATTTTTGGGTCCCGATGAATCCCAAAAAGTTATAGGTGAAATACATGAAGGATTGTGTGGTGCATATATCTCTGGACCAAAAATAAAAATTAAAATCAAACGTATGGGATACTACTGGCCAAGTATGGTTCAAGACTGCATCAATCATGCTAAAAAGTGCCATCAATGTCAAGTGCATGGAGATACCATGCATCGACCTCCTAATCTGCTACACCCTACAATAGCATCATGGCCATTTGAAAGTTGGGGTACCGATATAATAGGTCCTATAGAATGACCATCTTCTTTAGGACATCGGTTCATCTTAGTTGCCACTGACTATTTCTCAAAATGGGCTGAAGCAATTCCTCTAAGAGAAGTTAAGTCAGATAATGTGATGAAATTATTCCGAGATAACTTTGTCTATCGTTTTGGAGTACCTCGTCGAATTATATCAGATAATGGCACTTCCTTTAAAAATACCAAAATTTATTGATTTATAGAACGTCATAAGATAGACTGGCGTTATTCATCAATATACAACCCAAGAGCTAATGGTTTGGCCGAAGCATTTAAAAAAAACTTTGGTTAAACTACTTAAGAAAATCTCTCTAAAAATAAAAGAGAGTGGCACGATAAATTGACAGAAGCTCTCTGGGCATATCGTACCACTAATAAAACTGCAACGCATGCCACCCCATATTCGCTAGTTTTCGGAACTGAGGCAATAATACCTCTTGAGGTTGAATTGCCATCTCTTCGTATTGTTGTTCAATACGAATTAACTAAAGAAGAAAATGATCTTCTACGACTTGAAGAACTTGAAGCTCTTGATGAAGTTAAACTTCAGGCTTAGCAAAGTTTAGAGTTCTACAAAGCAAGAATGATTAGGGCTCATGACAGAATGGTTCGTCCTAGAAGCTTCAAAGAAGGTGAACTTATTCTAGTTCGCCGAAGACCTATAATCCCTCACCGTCGCCTTGGCGGTAAATTTGATCCAATATGGGAAGGACCCTTCATCATTGAAATAGTGTATGAAGGAGGTGCCTATAAACTCATAGATCTAAATGGGCAAAGGCCCATGCCAGCAATAAATGATCAATATTTAAAGAAATATCACACATAAAGATAATATGTGTGCAAATTTACCTAAACAAAATCTTAAGTCTCCGAAAGACAGAAGATAATTTTTTTTATTATCTCCTACAATGCAGGAGATAAATTTAACCCCCCCTCCTAAACGACAGGAAGCAATTTTTATATTCTATTGCAATGGGAGAAATAAAATTCACTCCCCTCCTGAAAGACAGGAGGCAATTTTTATATCATCACTTGCAATGTAGAAGATAAATTCAATCCCCTCCTAAAAAGTTAGGAGGTAACTTTATCCCCTTTACCAAATAAAAATAAGGGAATTAAGAAAATTTTTACGCTCACAAACCTAAGGGTCGAGCTAAAATCCACAAAGTTCAAAAAGCCTAAGGGCCAAACTTTGAAATCTTCTACGCTCATAAACATAAGGGTCGATCTAAATCCTTAAAGTTCAATAAGACTAAGGGCTGAACTTTGAAATCTTCTACGCTCATAAACCTAAGGATCGAGCTAAATTTCCAAAGTTTAACAAGCTTAAGGGCCAAACTTTATAATCTCACCTACTCATAAAGCTAAGGGTCGAGCTAAATCCCCAAAGTTCAACAAGCCTAAGGGCCGAACTTTAAAATCTTCTACGCTCACATACCTATCGAGCTAAAATCCATAAAGTTCAATAAGTCTAAGGGCCGAACTTTAAAGTCTTCTACGCTCATAAACCTAAGGGTCGAGCTAAATCCCCAAAGTTCAACAAGCTTGAGGGCTGAACTTTAAAATCTCACCTGCTCATAAACCTAAGGGTCGAGCTAAATCCCCAAAGTTCAACAAGCGTAAGGGCCAAACTTTAAAATCTTCTACGCCCACAAACCTAAGGATCGAGTTAAAATCCATAAAGTTTAATAAGCCTAAGGGGCAAACTTTGAAATCTTCTACGCTCATAATCCTTAGGGTTGAGCTAAATCTATAAAGTTCAATAAGCTTAAGGGCCGATTCTCCATAATTTTATTCCTACTTATGATAATTTGATTAAACGTGATTTCATTCTACCTTCTAAATGTCAATGTTGTTATCACTTGTATAATATGTACCATGTGTTTGTCTCTGACCCTTGTGCTGTTAAGGTCTGGACTTATTTTGAGAATATTTTTCATTTAAATTATTTCAATGCTAAGGCTTCTATTTATGTTTTATTAAAGTGCTGGTTTGTTAATTCCAAAGGTCATATCATGAATGTTATGCCTTCTATTATCCTTTGGTTCTTATGGTTGAATAGAAATAATTACTGTTATAATGATGTGCCTATGAATCTTCTTAGGATTATTCAAGATGTGAAAGATAAAATTAGGAACCTCTTTTCCGCCAAGTTAATTTCTTCCAAGAATTTCACCAAGTACCAAACTGTTGCTGTTGATTTTGGAATTAAGCTTGAAGGGGAAAACAGTCAAAAGGTTACTAGAAGTATTATGTGGCATTAACCTCCTGATAATTTCTGTAAGTTAAATGTGGATGGGTTTTTTGTTAAGCCTATGGTTGGTTGTCGTGGTGTCTTAAGGGATTCTAACGGTAATTGCATTATTAGCTTTGCGGGTCCTATTTACAATGGGGATGTGATTACTGCTATCTCTTTTTCTATCCTCTATGGTTTAAGGTTATGTCTCTCTCTTGATTTCATTAATATTATGGTGGAAGTCAGCTCTTCTTATTATTTCCAATCCCTTATCTTGAGGAATGAGAATATTTGCTCTTCTAATTTGTTTTACATTAAGAGGGATATTAAAAGGGTTTTAAGCATGCTTAATTTTTCCTTTTTACTATTGAGAGGAATGGGAATGCTTGTGCTAAAGTCTTGGCTAGGTTGGGTTGTACTTTGGACTCTATGAAGGATTTTAATGGTTCTAATTTGCCTCTTCTTATAAGGGGCATGTTAAAGCTGGACAAACATAATATTTCTTATGTTAATTTTTAAGGTGGTTGAGGCTATTATTTTTTGGTGGTTTATATGCTTTTTCCTTAGGTTTTTATTGGGTGGCTGGATTGTTACTCTCCTTACTAGTTTTCTTATTTTTGTTGGTTCTCAGCCTTGGTTGAGGTTGTTTGCTATTGGTTTCTCTTTATCTTGTTGTTCTTGGATGTGGTCTTCATGTTTTCCTACTTTTTAACTTTGGTTTGGAAGAGGGTTTGTGTGGACTGGTGGCCTAGGTTGTGTAAGTTTTTCTCTCTAGTTATTTCTTAGTGTGTGCTATTAGACACCATTTTTTATGGCAAGGAATTGTGTTTCTTTGATGGGCTGCTGGATGTTCTTGGTGTTTGGAGTTTGTTGCTTGTGTTGGTGAGAACGGATGGTCTTGGGAGTTTGGGTCATTGCTTGCCTTGGAGCTTTGGCTGTTGGTTTGGCCCTCTTGTTTCTTCTAGCTACTTGTTGTGTTGGTGCAGGTGGTGGGAAAGTTTTGGTATGGTTTGGCCTAATCTTTTTGGTTTATAATTATGGAGGGATTTTGATACTAGGATCTGGGATCTTCTGGCTTATTCTCGGTATATTGTTGTTATTGGTATTATTCATTTGATGTATAATGGCTTGATCAATTGTTGTCTTTACAGACAATACATCTGTAGGTTGTTTTGGCTTATTCTTAGTGGTAATTGTGACAATTATGGTTGCTATAACAGGTTTTTGTCCTATTTTTTCTTCCATTTTTGTGTTGTTGTCTTTTATTTGGTTCTACAGAGTGTTTGCCTTGCATGTGTTTGTGCTGTTGACTGGATCAGAAGGAATATGGAGCTGGTTACTAATTTTTGTACCTTTATGGTTTTTTGGGTGCTTGTTCTTGTGCACCATAGAATATACCTAGATTTTTTTGTTACTTTTCTTAGTAGGGAACTCAAGCTTGTAGGTTTTTTTTTTGTACTTTAAATTTTGTAGCTATTCAAAGTAGTAAAGAGCTTGAGTTCCTTTTAAGGACCTTGTAATCATTATTTTTTATTAATGCGTAGGCTCCTTCGTTGGTTTCTCCAAAAAAAAAAAAAGGAAAAAAGTTGCCTAATGTCTACTTAAATCCACTTTGCTCAACTGAAATCCTACAAACTTCATATGATGCTTTAGGAAGAAATACTACATAAATGAACTGAAAATTTACCAATGCCTATGAGAGGAAATGCAATACTAACTATAAAAGAGATTAGAACTAATGGTGTTTCTTTGTGCTACAAGCTAGAAATATGTACTTTGATGCGTATTTTCATCATGAAGGATTTTGAGGGATGTTTGGCCAAATCAAAATATAATAAGAAGATTTTTGCCCAAATATCCCTATCAGGATAAATATAAAGTCAAACTACCTTTAAGTAGTTAACTATGCACACTAATATGATTGGTCCAATGTAAAGCTTCATTTTTCAGCATTGAATTTGGAGATTATTTGAATAAGATTTGAAATATAACAGTAGAATTTGGAAATAAGTTTTTTTGAACACAATAATTTATTCATGAATTTATATAAAAAATATTAATTTTAGTTAATATAAAGTTTTTTTTTTTTAAAAAAAGTTAAAATTATTAAGTTTGAAAATTGCAATGTTTGATGTGTACTAATGTCTTTATGAAAATTACTTAAAATATTATTATGGTGTAGAAAATTTTCAAAGATTGCAACTATTTGGAGGAGCAATTGGTGCAACGTCGCGATGTTTCACATCGAAGCGATGTAGCATCATAGGCTTATATTGTGTACTAAAATAGAAAGCTCAGCGTCGTAGCACCATGTCCAACATTATAGAACTTCAAAGAGAGGATTTTAAGAAAGTTCTCAACATCCCAGTGCCATGTTCCAGCACCATGATAATCTAAAGGCGTGATTTCTAACAAAGAGATTAGTGCTATAATGTTAATTTCAGCACCACATCGTTAATTTGAACATCTCCGCACTTAGACTAGGAACACCACTGTGTTGGAATGTCACTTCTGAATTAAAGATATAGAGCTTGACATCATAACACCAAATTGCGTCAGCGCTCTAGTGCTAAGATTAATATCGTGGTGCCATATAACTACAACACAACGACAGGATGACAATTCTCAAAATTTTTGAATAGAAGTGATAATTCATTGAGAGTGTTGCATCACTCCAATCAAGTGTCACAGTGATGTGGTTCATTTTGCATAGTATAAACTATTTTGGAAATGAAAGGAGGAGACCTTTTTCACATTTTGGTAGTTTTGTACTGATTTTGCTTTAGTTCCTATTTGTGTAGATTGTATGTTTCATATTTTTGGAAAAAGGATGAGTGCATGTGATATATATTTAACAATTTCTAATTAATTACAAATCCTTGTTCTATTTTTTCGGCTCCCTTTCTTTGTTTATTTGTTTATTTCCTTTGTCACCATTACTTATATATTAAATTTTTTATGTGTGAGTTCTGGCTTAGTATTTCTTTTTTTAGGCATATGACGAGAAATGCATGTATTTCGATAGATTCCTAGAAGGTTTGGGATATTGTTGATTAGCCGAGGCCTACTACTATACTTGAGGTAAGCAGCTTTCTAAGCATGGATTTTTTCAGATTTTTTCTTCTCTAATGAGATAAACTTTGAAGTGTGTTGCTTCTGTTTGGACATATAATATTGAGGCTAGCTTTTTGTGACTGAAGGATTCTCTAACTTTTGCTTCAGTTCTGACACATCCATTTGATGCAAAAGGATTTCAAGGATTTTTTATGTATCACTGAAAGGATTGGGATATGTTTTAATGCAACACGAATAAAGTTATAACTTATACCTCCAAACAATTGAACTACATGGAAGGAACCATCTGACATATGATCAAGAACTTATTTTGATGTATTTACTCTAAAATTTTGAGACACTATATGTTTAGAGTGAGGTGGGCTCCAAAAATTTGTACCCCTCGCCTTTGGAAAAGTTTTAACGAATTAAGTTTTGGGGTAATTTTTCAAAAGGTAGATTGGGTTTGAAATAAAATAATAAAAAGATATTTCACTCCATTTTGTGAGGACATTATGATCCGAGTTCTAGTTTCCCATATGTGCAAGCCCTTATTGTAAATTTCCCTTCACGATATGGGTCTCCGAAAGGATGCTTCTTATGGGGTTCGAATGTAAAGAGTACGATCACACTATCCCGTAGGACAAAATTCTCTTAGACCTTTATGCTCGACATGAGCAGACCGATGGAAGAGCAGATCAATGGAAGAGCAGATCGAGTTATACATACGATTATCCATGGAGGATAGCGGCTTTCACCTACCAACCTCGATGGATAATAATATGTATAACCCAAAAGTTCATGAGATTTCCCCCATTCGATACATCAGCTCGAATGGGATTTATTTGATTGTGAGGATCGATTTCCTACAGGCGCAAGCCCCCGTAGTTAATTACATCTTAGACCTTGATCTAAGAAAACTCTCAATTAAGGATGTTAGATTATCTTCTCAAATGGGTTTAATGCAAAGAAATTTCTAGGTTTTCCTAATCAAAGGGGAAGGAGGTCCCAACTTGGTTCAATCAATCACACGTAGTTCAGTCATCATCTGGTCGGCTCGAAGAAGTGGAAACTGAAAAAAAAAGGAGAGACACTGCATCCCAAGAAAGCGTGAGAGAAAGAAGGAGGTGGCAACATCTATGCGATGCAGATGGGTAGGATTTATAGCTTTCAGAAGAAAAGAAAGCTTACCCACCAATAAGGTGTATAGTGGTTCACTCGTACCACTCACCTTTAGACCCTAAATCTATAAAAGATGTAGTATCGTACATACGACACTAACATCTACGACCTAACTAATGCAATCCTGGACTTATTCTTGCCTGAAAAAGGAAACCAGCTAAAACCACATAATCGTATAAAATCCATGTTATCCGGTCTGTATGAAAGATGGATGGGTAGTTTAGACATTGGAATTTGGGATCGACAACTAGAGAAGTTCCTAAGTGATCCCACACTTATGAATGGTATTATGCACCTAAACTAATGCAATTAAGTTTTAATTTTAATTAGTTGCTAATGCAATTTATGCTGGTCAAAGTCTCCAAATTAGAAATATATGAAATTTTAAAAAGGCTTACAAAATAATTTTTTTGAATGACTAAACTTCCCCCGGTCCGGCACTTCGTCCTCATAGGCTAGATTATCCAAACTCTACCCGCAGGCGAGGAAGTTATCTAGAAGAAGAGAGAATGCATGTATGCGACCCCGAACGATTCTGGCTATTCCCTAAATTGTTATATTTCTATGTGAATTAATCTTAAAATTTTATTACTAATTACGAGCAGAAGAATTTTATCCTAAAAGAGCCTAGCGAGTCAGACACAAGCACATGCAAGAAAGAAACCTATGAAAAGCATGCTGGTTCTACTGCGTAACCAAAGTAAACAAACAATCAACAAAACAACAAAAAACCCATGAAAAAGAGTGTCCATGGCAAGTGACATACAATATTACATCAGAGAGTACATAAAATTAGTGGTGGCCGGGCTCCACCGACAACAACCCGGGAATGACGCAAATCTTAAAATATGGCATTTTACATCTTCAGTCTTCTTCTTCACTTCCTTGATACGTCTTTGGATCATCTTCAGTCCTTCGGGCTCCTTGAAGTGAATGCTCCAAAAGGATGCCCAAATGAAAAAAAGGAAACCCCCTGTAAGGGTTTTCTTTTCCTTTGAACCCCTTTATATCTAAAATGTCTTATTTTAATGATTTCCACAAAGCTTACTATCAAATACATTACATTACTGAAAAGAGAAAATCTAGACTCTCCTGCAGGGGTTATCCTAAGTAGTTATAATAAAAACTCATCCAAGTAGTTATATATATATGAAATGAAAAATGCTCAAAAATAAATCACACTTGGTCGTGCACTAATCATTGGGGGCTAAGCAGCTGAAGCAGGTACCTAAAGCAGTTATATATTTTTTATTATTAATTTTAGCCCCCTTTAGCGTTGTATGAGCACAGCCACCTGCAGGAAGAAAGTATCAGTATGAAAAGAGCATTCCTAACCTATGGGTATCATACCGCTCACAACACTGTGTAGAAAGAAAGCTAGAAAACATGTCACCGAAACGCGTGACACAAAAGCTAAAGCGAGTAACAAAAATAACCAGCACACGGGTCACATGCAGAGCATCACAATACAACACAGAAAAGAAAGACATAACATCAACCTATCCTAAAGCTAGTAGTCGTGTCCTAGCAAATCAATTTAAGTGTAAGTCGTGTGGTTTTGGTGGGTCCTATATAGGATAGTTTAATTAAAGTTATTTGTATTTTTGTTTGTTAAAAGGGGCAAAAAGAAATTTTAGTTAAAATTCAAATCTTAGTATTTTAAGATTAATTTTAAATATTTTATTTTAGTATTTGATTAATTATCACCTTTATTTCATACTGAGGCCGTGAGGTTTATTTCACCCTCCTTGGGGCTAACTTAATAGCTTCGTAGACCTAGGTTACCTAGTGATAATTAAATTTATTAGATTATTTTAATTTTTTATGAAAAGAAAAAAAAATGTGAATTAAATATTTTATTAATCAAGTTTGTTAGTTGATTTTTAAAGATTATTCTAAAGTTTGATATTTATGAGTCTTTTATCCTAATGAATCTTTTAATTTATGATTTGATTTCCTAATTAAATCTACTTCTTTTAAATCTTAGATTGGTTAGGAGTTAATTATTAAATTAGTTGAATTAGATTTTAGGTTTACATTTTAAATTTAAAGTTTAATGATTATAAAATATTAATATTAATTTGATTAAGAATAGAGTGTTTTTGCATATTTTAAGAATTAGATTAAATTTGGTTGGTTGATTATTAGTGTATTATGAAAAACCAAATCTAGGAAAGTGTGTCACTAAGTTTTTGTTTTAATGTCTCTATCCTATAGGGAGTATGCACCCTAAGTCTATATTTTTTAAGACTTAGTCCTTAATTTTTTTGTCCTTAGATGTCACTAATGTTGTAGGACTAAAGGTGGTGTTATTTTCTAACCCTTAAGACTTCTATACGTGTGTCAAAAGGTTTTAGGAATCTAATTAAAAAAAAAAAAGCAATCCTAATTATAAATGAAGTTTCTACAAGGCCCTAAAGGTGGGAGGCGTACAATCATCTAGGCCCCTAAAGGTTTTCTATGTTTTAAAGTAAACTTACAGCACCGGGGGCTATGACCCGGTGGTTCCGCCCGTAGCGCCCCTACCGGAATGAATAGGGGTGACTGATGCTTGGATCCAGTTGTCCTAGCTCCTTCCCCAAGTGCTCCAGTGCTCCTTATCCATTGCTTTCCAAAAGGTACCTCGCAAAACACAGAAGAAAGGGGATTAGAGCACATTCTATCAGCAAATAATAATATAAAAAAATGCAATAAAAAGAAAGAACATATCTTTTTGAATATTGGTTGAGCCATTTGTCTTTTGGGTTCTCCTCATTTTCCAAGTGTTTAAAACATAAAGCATGAAAGAAGTGACAGAAAAGCTAAAGGGCAAACTGAAAGACAACTAGAAGCAACAAAAAGAAGAAGAATGAAAAATCATATATAAAAGGGATGTAGGCATTATTGTTTTGGACACACTTCTTTGAAGTCAAGTGTACCCTAAATCAACATTAATAATGCCCCTTTGTTATTCCCACAATCCAAATAAGGCACTTGATACGTTTGAAATATCTATCTACAACACACTACAAACAAAGCCCAAAGCAACTAAGAGAAACAAACTTTTAACACTAAACTTAAGATAAGATTATCTTTTGTTTTATATTCATCTGACATTCTATATTTTTTTTTGAAGTTAACCTTAAAGAAAGCTAACTTAAGTAAGGATTATTTGCTCCAAAAAGACACTAAAAGCCTCTAACACAAAGCTCCTAAAGCTTCAAATCCCAAAACTCATTTTTAGAAAGAAACACTAAGAGAATCTAACACAAATGAGAAAGCATCATTTGTCCCCAAAAGACACAAAGAGACCCTACTACACAAGTCTAATTAATCCCAACATGACTTGTAAGAACTTCTAAACTAAGTGCCACACAAAACTTTATAAAAATTATCTACCAAAAATCTCTTCTTTTGTTTTTGACACAAAACCCTACAAAATATCTAATAATCAAGTGCTTCTTTTTAAAATTCGGTGTGGGGGAATCTGTGGAAGTTTCTCAAATGAATTGGCACTAAGAAGCCCTCCTTTTAAGAAACATTCACAAAAAAAAAAATGCTACAAAACTTCAACACAAAACAATTCATGAAAACTTTCGATAAAGCCTCTCGATGTAAAACAATTCGCAAAACTTCTAACCATAGAGTCAAATTTTTTTTAATACAAAGCATTTCCTAAAACTTTCCAAACCATACAAACATTCACAAAACCTTTCAAAAACACTCCAAATGATGCCAATCGATAGTGACGAACAGACAACAATAATATCTTGATCATGAAAATATGGCCCCATTTCATTAGAAGAAAACTCGAAACTTGCTTCAACCATTTGCATGAAAAAAATAAAGTGATACTACTATGCTCAAAAGTTCCCAAACACTATTCGTTAGCGACCAAATCTATGAAATTTAATGCAAATATCCTTACCAAAATGACAATAAAAGAGCCTCATCGCAACACAAATCTATTTGAATCTGATTGAAGACCTTGAAATAGGATAAAATAGGTGATATTAAACTATTATATTTCACATCAATTTGCTAAAGTGTAACCATAACATTCTAAACTTGAATTATTTAACACAATCTTCTCATGACTCAATGTTGTGTTCATGTTGTTGTTTAGCAACTACAAGGCTCAATAATTTCACATAAGCAATAATAATACGGTTTTTTTTTTTTTAAAGATGGCATGGCTCAAGCAATCATTTGTAAAATAAGCTTTGCTCCAAACAAGTCCTCATAACAATACAGATAAATGAAATATAAACTAAATAGAAAAGATGCCAAGGCTCCAAATTTTATCCCATATGTAAACATCTTTCATGTAATAGATTGTCAACCCTCTCTAAACATTCAATATACCACATAATTTTAACCACCCACATGCTTATAAAACCGATGCATTGTAATAGAATTAACATCATTCGTAGCCTATCTCAACACTTGTCGATCAAGGTGCCAATGAAGGGAAAAGATTATACACCATTCAATATCAATGCCAATACTCATTTTAAAACGACTTAGAGCACAAAACAGTGAAAAGTCTGCAAATAACCTACTCTTAAAGCAATTCAGAAGCTCAAAACAGTGAAAAACTGCATGTATCTCATTCCTACAATAATTCAGAAGCTCAAAACAGTGAAAAATTGCACTTATCTCATTCCTACAACAATTCGGAAGCTCAAAACAATGAAAAACTGCATGTATTTGTTTCCAAAAGCAGTTTGGAATGCGAAACCGGTAAAAACTGCACTTATTTAGTTTCCAAATAAAACTATTTGGAAGCTAAATAGAGAGAATTCTGCATTTTGGTTAAGAATGACAATGCTTGTATCAAATACATGGGGCCTTAAGAATATTTTCTCTTTTCTTACCATAGCTATGTAATTTTCATCAATATAAAAGCATGAATCTAACCACCTTCGAGATGGATCATCAAGCAAAGGTTCAACTTCAATATTGCATTACTAAAATAAAGTAAGAATAAAATAACCAAATCTACCAACTAAGTATCCTTCCAAAACCCTCCACGATTCATGTAATAACCAATTCAATAAGAAAGCACATGGGTATACGCATAAAAGAGAAAACCGAGGGAATGTCAAGTTTTAGACTTTTTTTTTTAAAGGGACTTGAATGCTATTGCTTTTATTTTTTTTGTTAGAATATAATACTCCTAACAAATCTTCATAGAATGATATAGAAATTTCAATATCTCAGTGCAAGTAATCACCGAGCCATTGGTTCAATTCTTTTATAAAGAGTCATGAGGAGAACGCAATCTCCTCCCCAAACTATGCAAGCAAACCTTCTATTTTTACTCAAACTTCACTGAGCACAACCCCAAATATATCCATGGTATCAAACCTCACGAGTACATGCAAATCAACATATAATGGAGCTACCCACTTGCTACATATTTTATGCTAAGCTTTACATACAACAACAAGTTTTGTTAGCAAAGAAAAAGTAAAGTGATGAGCATCAAAAACATGGAGTTTCATATGAGCACAAAGCATTGTTTCATATTACCTTTTCACCAAATCAAGATATGAAACCAAACGTTCATGATACCAATCTAGATTTCCTAACGGAATCAAGTATTCTTGCTCTAATGACATTCCACCAAACGCTTGATTAAATAGCTTCACATGCTTCATGAGTTGCCTACAAAACATCACAAAAATTTCTTAAAGGCACTTTACCAAACACTTGGTGTGCAAACTTTTATAAAGAAACAATATGGATCTTCAAGACTTGTTATCAATTACACCTAAGATATCAAATCATGTAACATGCCCCAAGTCCAAGCTTTGTATATCAACTATTTACTTTTCAAACAAAATAGACCAACACATCATTTGTTCAAACCATATAAAACTCATCTCGGTTGGCAACAACAACATTCATCTTTCAAAGCATTAACATATCACTTGAGAATTAAAAAAAAAAAACAAGATAACAAGAGATAGTAAATGTTTTGTCAAACTAATTCTAATAGAAATCAAACCATTCTGACCATGTATTAGTGATGATACATTAACCAGATAAGGAGAAGCAAGAAGGAAAGGGAAGCAAATAACAAATGAAAGAAGCATAAATCTAGGAGAAGAATGGAGTAAAGGAAGAGAAGAAAAGGAAAGTAGAAGGAGAAGAAGAAGAAGAAGAGGAAGATGAAGGAATACTCACCTTGCAAGCAACGAGAAGCTCACGGCTAGGGACGACGGGAGCAGATCCGTCCAGGTAGGAGATCTGGACCAGCTCAGGTGGCGTCAGATCCCGCTCGGGTGTGCGAAGTCGGGGGCATTCAGGTTGGACGAGCTTCGGGCACAAGAAATTGGGAGCGGGGAGAAGTCAGGTCGCTGGGCGGCATTTGAACGCGAGCAGGAGGGAGGGAGTTGGTCGTGAGAGAGGGAGCGGGGGTTCGGGGCATCTGCGAACTGAGAACCAAAGAGAGGGGGAGCATTTATGAGAGAGTCGGAGGAAGAAAGATTCAATCCTGAGCCGAGAGCCTTTGGTTTGGGTAAATCAATTTCGTCGCCGAAAGAGGAATCTCGCTCATTCCTATCCGTGGTCACAACGACTACAAAATGCACGCAAGGAGTCTGCCATCTTCTTCATATCACTGCTCTATCTGTGAGAGATCTCAAGCCTCAGGGAAAGGACCATACGGGCTCTTGATTCAATCGGGACCGCTCGATTGAATTCCTGATATGGTATCAAATTCGAATTTATCAGAAAGTGGATTGGAGTTTATTTGGAATTGTTTTGAGCTGAATTAGGTCAGATTTGATCTCAAATTAACCTTAGCTTGGGTCTAATCAAATGAACTTGGGCTCAATGCGACTCAACAAGACTAGTTTAATGAAAATTAACTTAAAATTAATGCCGATTAAACTCATACTACTTTCGACGAGGTTCGTGAACACTGATCAAATTTAATTAAGCTTAGTCGGACCTAATTCAACTTGATTCGAGTCGACTCGAGCTTGAATTGGGTTCGACGGGATTCGATTAAATTATTTGAAGGTTCTCGAAGGCACTCAAGCGAAAAACGAGGTCAATACACGATAATGATATAGAACTTTTGATTTAGGCTAGTATTTAATTTGATATATATAAAATACATGGTATCTGGTGTATAGTGGTTGCATGGGATTGGGTGTTTGAGAGTTTTATATTTAAAATTAGAAATTTACCACAATGTACTTAAAATCAGAAGATGGGGGAAGTGATGATGAGCCCGATAAAGATCTCATAGTTCCATCATCCTACATCATCGTATTCCCTATTCTTCTTAGACAGAGGAGGTAGTCAAACCAACCTAACAAAAGGATCCTTGTCGGTAGCCAAAGGGCATCCTCCAAGGGTACTTTGTAGAACTGGGGTGAATATTTATCTAAGGGGATGAATTTGAATCCAACTTAGCTTGTATAGGGCTTTATGCCCTATAAATTATATCCCATTGATTCATATCTCAAGGATTTAGTGCCATTGGAGAGCATACGGGCTTTAGCCATGACCGTAATTTAGTTATGTCATTTGGTAGCAATCTTCTCGGTTCTGAGGGCCCTTTGGTTCCATTTGATAGAAAAATTCTCATTTAGAGGTCATGTGTCACATCCGTATTGGTAAAAGACTGTTTGACAATGAATTCTATTGATATTCTTGACAAAATATTAGGTCTTTGCGAGCTGAATTATATTTTTAATTTATCCACCTCGAAAAACTACTATGGGGGAGGGGGGGGGGAGGGGGGGAAGCTTTGCTTTAATTTTTTATTGGTTATTTCAATTTTAAATATTTGGATTTTGATAACTTTTAGAATTTTGAATCTCATGGGCATTTAGGAGGCATTTTTAGATATTTGAGGACTTCACCGATAAAGATTTACAATCAATGTGGCCATCATCAAGGTGACTTTGAAATCACTTGTATCTCCATAGGAATGTGTGAGAGGCATTTTAAATAATTAGGATCCCATATGGTTGATATTTTCTATTAATATGGCCATCATCAGGGTACTAATAGGCATTTTAATTTCATTTATTAAATCTTGTCTGCTCGCTGCTAGATGATCAGGTTTGTTGTCAATTGTATACTTTTATTATTGAATTTCTCTTATTACAAGCCTTGAAAGCCTAATATGATTATTTTAAAATAAATATATCGGTCGACACTATGAACGCATATTTATTTGATAGATCATACCATGTCGACTCCTATTGACCCACATAGAAGGATTTGGTCTGAACTTGATTCACTTATTAACCTGTGGAGTATCCTCAGACAGTTGCAAATCTAGATCCAAGTACTGTGATTTTGATGATAACAAATATTATTGTTTCTTTATCACTACTATTATTGAATATCTTTTTTGTTTTCCCTACTTACTAACCTTTCATGTCAACAAGTTCACTTGTAATACAAATCAGCTCAAGATCAGGTATGTAAGGGTTGAATCTATTTGTAATTTAAATTTTAATGTATTTTTTTTACTTTTCTTAACTCAAATCATGTATCTGGTGGACCCCAAGCTAAGACACCTTGTACACACACACTTAGGGGGAGAAATTTGGTGAGTTAGAGAATTCTTTATTTTTGATATAATCGTATATAACGATTTTAAATCGTAAAGGATGATCAGTAAAAAGCATAAACCCTAATTAGGGCATCCATGCTAATTACAAGTAATTAAATTAATTATATTGGATGATCAATATCATCCAGGATGATCGATTTAGATGATGAAAAATAGATGCCAATCATAATTTAGGCAATATTTAATTTTCAAATTTTGTACTAATTATACAGGATGATATACATCATCCTGGACGATTCAGGACAATCGTGCCTAAAGTAATCCCATGATTAAGAGAACAATTATGGTAAAATTTAATTCGATACAATCGTATAGATGACTGGTGACAATCGTCCTGAATAATAGAGAATATATATGGTATGATAAGGGATCACAACCTATCTTACCCGATGAATACCATAATTTTTAAACTAATCATCTAGAACGATTGACCTCTTTTGTCTTATATGATAAAAAAGTGCTTGGGATGACTAGGCATTGCCAGGTATTTTACTAGACTAAGTTCAATAGATTTAAACTAATTGTTCAGGACAATATTATAATAGTCCGAGATGATCATCCTATTTCTCTTGAACTAATCGTACATGACAATGCTGATCATCCAAGCTGAAAGGGCTATTTTGTACTAATTATACAGGATGATCTATCAATCATACTGGAGGATTAGTTGTGCATAATTAAAAATTAGGGCTTCTTTTGGTGGCTCTCTATTTAAGCAATTATATTAACCCTTGAGTTAATCTTTTACTGCGGAGGAGATTGAAGAGAGAGCTTAGAGAAGGAAGAGGGCTTGGGAGAGAGAGATATTCTTGTGAAGGGGAGTTATATGGGATTCACAAAGGTTGCTCCAACCAAAGTGTTCATCATCTCCTTCAAGATGCTGTCTAGGTTCCTTATGGGCTTTGAGGGAGATCTTCATCAACATTAGATCCAGGTTTTCTGCCTTCACCATGTGGGTGAAAAAGGCTTCCAAGGTTCTCTACCTACTCTAGGAGGGAGTAAAAGGATTTTTGAGTTCTCTACCTTCACCAAAAGGGTGAAAAAGGATTTGTAGATTATCTGCCTACTCCAAATTAAGGGAGTAAAAAGATTACTTCGGTCTTTGCCAATCTGGAGGGTGAAAAAAGATTTTTAGGATCTTTACCTACTCAGGAGGGTAAAAGAATTCAAGATTTTCTACCTCACCGGGTCGTTGGAAAGCTTTTATAAGGGCTTCTCCGCATTATATTCAGAGTAAAATAAATCTTGGGGTGTGATAAATTGGTTTCATAGTAATGATTATTGAATGAATTTGATTGCGATTAGAGCTACATTATTGTTTATATTATTCATGTATTTATAGATTTATTTTATTTCTAATGGTTTGTTTTATATGAATTTATTTTGTTTGAATAATCTGTTTTGAATTTATGATTTATTAATTTATTAGGCAAATGGACCCAACTGAAAAAGGAAAAAAAAAACCTGACACTAAAGGAATTTCAGTTACTTTGGAGAATATGGAAAGGTTTGTCAATATGATTGGTCACATTATAAGTGATCGATTAACAAAATATTCTAGGTAGAGCTATAAGAAGATAGAGGAAATTAGTTAGGAAAGGATTGTTAAAACTATTAAAGAATCTATCACTATAAAATGTATTCAGTGTGGAAGGAGACATGTAAGATCCTGATATAGGGTGACTAGATAATATTTTAGGAGTTTTGATGACATAATGCCCATTCTTGGGGTAGGGAAGGATAAGCTCAAACTAAATGTGAATTGTTAGAAAGAATGAAAAAATTTCTTGAAGTGTTTGAGGATATGGTTAGTATGTTTTTTATGTTATATTATAAATTACAAGTTAAGTTTTGAGATAAATTTAAATTTATTTTAACATGATCTCTGACTCATCGTTCTTTAAATACTGATACAACAATTTGATTTTCAAATTAAATTTTGAGCTTGTGTTCCCTCTCTCATATTGTTATAGAAATGTCAAGGATGTTATTTTTTTAAAGTACGAAGATTGTAATAACCCAATTATTAAAAAAAACATTTTGTAAATAGAAAAATACAATTTATAAATGTTTGTTTGAACCAGAGCATTTTGGTTGTGTGCTTTGGAGCATTTTAGCACTAAGCCAAGAGCACATCGGCACTAGAAGCTATTGTTGTGATGTTTGTGACTCTATTCTATAGTAACTCTCAAGTAAACATACGACCTAATGGCCTTGGGTCAGAGTGCTTCAGTGCTAGGTTAAAAATGATTTGAAATATATTTTACTCCAAATATCTATGTCATTTCACCACCACCACTTCCCTCACTCTTTTCTTGGCTGGGATGAAACCTAAGAAGGGAAAGGAGGAAGAGAGAGGGTTGGAAGAGAAAGTCCATAGGGGCCATTCTTCCATCATTCCTTTTACTAAAATTATTCTATTTAGTGTAAGAAATTATCATCTTATCGTTGTCTTTGATGATTTTAATTTTTATGAATTCTATCTCTCATAAATTTACTAAAAATGCATTATCTCTAGATTTCGCAAGCTTTTACCATATAGCTTTTAATATGTTATAGATTTGATCATTCTGAATAATATGATATAATTATATTATATTTCCACTAGCTAAATTTGAGAATAGAAATTTCTCTATAAAATGTGCGAGAAAAAGTATACTAAAATGAAGTGAGAAGAGTGATGTATTGTGATTGGTGTTATGAGATAAATGGTATGATGAATGGAAATGATTGTTAATAACTAAAATATAATAATTATATGATTCACATGTACTGGCATGTAGTCTTGATACTAGTGAAATTATGTAATGAATAATACAAAATATAATAACCACATAAGATATCTTCAAGATTTACATGAATAACTAATAGGAGTAATAAGGAGTCGGGGCGACCGATTCATGTCACACAAGGGAAGTTATAAGGAGTACACTGATTGAGAGTCATAAGAGGAGACTAATTATTAGTTATAAGTACAGAAGCAAGATCAAGATACCCTCTTCTTAATATATGAATAATGATTATTAATACTAAATACTAACAACTAATACTAATTATTGTTATTAATTTCATATAGTATACTATTACTGATTAATCATTACCAACATTAATAGTACTATATTGATAATGATATTACATATGATCATTCCTATTAATGCTTCTGTTAGTTAATTTGTGCGTTGATACTATTGTTATAACTAATAAACAAATATGTTTAACTAATAGACATATGTGAAGGATTAGATGATAAGAGTAAATGAAACTAACTGAATGATAAGGACAGGCTGGTTAATTGATTAAATAAGATAACTTTTCTAATTTAATTTTCTTAGATGATTTATAACATTTTTTTTTTTCTTGCATTGATTTTAAATGTAAGATTTTGATTACATGTTGGGCTATCTGCACATCACATGATTTTATATATTTTTCAAGTAAGATAAGAAACCTATAGTTTGAGGCTTAGTAGTAAAGATGTTTTGGCTTTATTTTAAATCCTTGAGTTAATATGTATTCTTTTGTAGCTTAAATCAACAATTATACATATTGTTTTAAACAAATGATAGTAAAATGTAAATATTGACTATATAAATCTAATGAAGTTATTTCTTTATTATTATTTATTTTCTTTAATGAAATTAATTAGATCTGGATGTCAAATTGATCTAGTTGTTAATTGAAAATTTTAATCTTGATTTATTTATTTAATTAATGGAGAAAATTAAGCAATATTCATTAAAAATTATATAGTATGAAATATTTTGTATAGTACAACTAGGCAAAAATCAAATATCAAATTTGCTTAACTTTGGTAACCAAAATTCGACAATGGGGTTTTACTAAAGTATCTAATCATCTTGTACAATTGTAAGTTTACAATATAATTAGTTATGCTAAAAATTAATTTAATTTTTGAAATAGCTAATTGTACAATAAAATATAACAAAGAAAATAAAGTGTTTAATTTTCTCACCCCCACATGTGTATGTGTGCTTGTTCTCCTTTCCAACATACACCCAATACAAACAAACTCAAGAAATAAAAAAAATTATAGAGTTTTGTTATTACAACATGTAACTAGACTCACTGTTGCACTTCTTGAGTTCTTTTCTCTACCTTGGCTCACTATACATTGAACTTGAAATGTTATTATCACACAAAGAAAACTATATATATATATATATATATATATATATATAATGCAAAAAAAAAATCATAAATGATCAAACCAATAATGTTTCTATTCATCAAAGCACTAGGTCGAGCATACACGTTTCAAAAAATTGTTTTTAACACTTAGACGTGATATGACATTCTTATCAAATCATAAGTCTAAAGAATAATTTAGCCCTATCATGAAAATCAACAAATTATAAAAAACTTCATTATAATTATAAAAATAAGTACAAGAATAAAGCTAATGATGGATAGAACAAGATTTTCCCTTGAAAAAGCATAATAAAACTCTCCTTGCCCTTTGATGCTTTTCTACTTGCTCACACACACTCATTGCTCACTATTGGACCCTACCTAGAAGTAACACAGAGACATTCGAAGTAGTAGTGCTGTGGCACTCATTAATTGAACTAGCACCGTTGTGTTTATAAAGAATAGTGTTGTGCCTCTAATTCCAAATCGACAGGTCATTTTCGCAGAATAATTGAATTAATTGCTCCACTATGGTACTCTAGGGATTCGATGTTTTGACGCCCTTGAAAGCACTACAGTGTTGTGGAGATTTAGCAATGCGGTTCTTGAATGGCACTGAAAACCAACTCATGGAAGCTCTTTGTTATCTGTCTTAAGGTCAAATATTCTACTTTTTTTTTTTTCATTTTTCTTTGAATTTTATTACACAAACTCATGAAGTGAGACAATTTTATTGTAAAGAGGATAACTTTAAAGATATTACTTTTTAAACTATCATCGTTCAAGGACATGTACATTAAATTTTCTTCAGGTGCATAGATGACATGTGCCCATATGAACAAGGCTAAGGATTAGAAAGCCAAGAATGTTTTTAATGACTTGTCAATTGGTTTGTTGATGTTGACTACTACCATCCCCTTCGCCAATGAGAAAAAAAACAACTTTCTAAGTTGAACCTAACTATACTAGCAAGTTTTTTTAGTAAAAAACTAGAGAATATAGATATATTCGAGTATGTTTGAGAAAAAAGAAAGAAAAAAGGAAGGGAGCATAAAGCAAGCCAAAAAATCAAAGAATATCCCTAAAGATCCAAAAAAGATATTTTTCTCTTTATTTATAGGATTTAGATGGTTTATAGGGATAGCTACACTAAACAAACTGAAATATTCATTCTGATCCATTACAAATTATAAAAGATATGTTAATAGGCTTATAACGCTCTCATGGCTTACTGCTTTTGAGATGGGCCTTTGCTTGAGGGTGAGTCTTCAAGGGAAAGTGTGTTGGCCGGGTGAGCGTCAAGATATACTATGCAAGATGAATCTATGTATGTTATTGTGAAACCCTTAAATTTTCAATTTATGTTTGAAATTTTTTTTTTGTGCTGTTAGTACGGACGAACCGTCAGTACAAACTTAAGAAAATGTTGAAAATCTGTATAGTTCGTCTGAACGAACCTGGGTTCATTGGGACGAACTGTCGGGACGAACTGAACAGAGAGCATCGTCCAGGAACGAAACAAATTGGAATTAATTTTCGTCTGCACGATAGCAGTCCAAAGGAGATCATCCTGGGACGATTGGGACATCGTCATGGACGATCCTGTTTGATAAATATCTGAATAGTGCATTTTTGAAGAGAAAAAAAGCTAAGGAGAGAGAAAAATGAAGGGAGAAGAAGAAAATCTATATTTTGGGCGACTTCGATCCGTTTTCGTCCTTCGTCGTAGTTGGAAAAGTTGATCGACTCGAGGTAAGTCACATTCTGCCTTTCTCAATTTTCAAAAATGTGGATTTTGATGATTTTTTTGTTCCGCAATCTATTTCCGTTAGCAAATAATTAGTTTCATTTCGCACTGATAAACGTTTTACCGCGTAACTTTTGGTATGTTTCTGAGATGATGTTTTTGCACTTTTTGAGTATTTTCTGGAAGATTTTTACCGGGTATTTTGAATTCTGCGGTGTTTTAATCGAATAATGAAGTATCTGGAAGTTGAAATATGTTGCTTCAGTACAATGAAAGTCTTATCTTTATGTTTTGTACTATCTGTAGTAATTTGGTAAATTTCTGAATTTGTAAATTCTGTGGAAATTTTGTATACTGTCGTTATGCCGCTGACGTTTTTTCTGACGTAATCTAATTTTCTGAATTGAATGAATTGATATGTTTATATGCTATCAGAAGGGAGTTATAAGGGGACAGAATCCTTCGAGATTTTGTCTGTGTCAGGGAAATCTGAAAAGTCTGATTTGATCTGAAATTCTGTATATCTGACAAGTTCTGGTGCTGTAAGCAAAAGGGAGACATAAGGGGCCAGAATCCGTTGAGATTCTGTCTGTGTTAGGGAAGGGAGGCATAAGGGGCCAGAATCCGTAGAAATTCTGTCAGGGTCCAGGGATCTGATATGTGAAATCTGACATGTGAACTCTGATTTGTGAAATCTGTATTATATGATTTTATCCGATTTGACAATGTGCTTATGATTTGTACGGATTTGTACTATTCTATCTGTTCTGTGATTTAAAGATAATTCTAATTTGAATATTCTGCTATATGAATTCTGTACGACTATTCTTCAGATGTATTTGCTGATGTGAATTTCTGAATATTTTGATTGGCTAGTGTAGTCTTGCTGAGCTGTTAGCTCATCCTTGTTATCTGCTTGGTTTTTAGGTTCTAGGAAAGGAAATGAAGTCTTGGACTAGCCGTTTAGTATCTGATCTGTGATTAGGTATTTTTGTAGTTTTAATTTTTGTACAGTCATGACTTTTCTGTTATGTTTTTCTGTTTAGAGCCATGCACTGTAATGTACATGATTATTTTGAGGAAAGAAAGAAGAAAATCATGGATGAACTTTTTTGTATATTTGGATATTTATAGTAGCTTTGTGTTTTTTGTATGTTTGATTATTGGAAGAAAGTCCAAAAGCAAATTCCATAACTAGATCCTGGATTTTCAATATTTGTTGCGGCCCGACGCGAAGGGATTCGTTCCGGTCGGGTTGGGTCGTGACAGTTATCCCTATATATGCAGTTTGAGTCCTTAGAGATAATATATAGAACTCTATGTCAAGGGGCCGAGTCCTTTTGGATAAAAATGACACTAACCAAATATTGTCTAAGTCTTGAGGATCGTAGTCATTGACCCTTAAGATATTGACTTCCTTTAGTTGGATTAAAGAATATCATTATAAGCTTGAAGGCATAGATGATAGAAACTGACCTCAAATGGACAATTTCTGCAAAATTAAGCAATTCACAAAAGGTTGGACAAATCTGCATGAGTACGTTGGTGTACAATCCTAGAACGAGTCCTTGATCTAGTCAATAGGAATGAGTTGTTCCCTAATTCAGGTCCCTTTAACGGATAGTATGATAGTTCCAATAAACTTCTTTTTATATAACTTTTTTTTTTAAAGGTTGTATAATACATTTTTTAACAAAAATAAGGAAAGAATTATAAAGATATCAACAATGAAATCAAACCTGAGAACTATTAATCTCTTTATAAAATAAAAGAGAGAAAATACTAATGAAGACAAAATTGCAACTACAAGAAATTTTAGCACAAATAATGACAATTAAAAGGACCAAGGAGTGAAGATTATCATCTACCAGCCTCTTGCTCCCATTTACCAATAATGTGCCATTAATATAGTGAGTTTGTGACATAACAATTATTTCTTTGATCAAATTGGGATGATGGGGATGCCAATATTTTGAGAACAATCATAAGGGTTAGTTAACATCCAAGTGGTTCCAATAATATTCAAAGAAAATATCAGTTAGCCTCCAAGAAACAACTATTTGAATCAACCTATTTGAAGTAAAAAAAAAAGCATAGATTGATAGAAGGTAACAAAACAAACAACCTATGCACTTAGGCTAATGTGCACATTCTATGTCATGAATCTATGAGCATCACTCTTTTGGCTTACAATGGAAAATTCATTTAACTAAAGGGAATGCGTCCTCGCCTTATGAGTAATGAAACATTTATTAATATAAGCATAAGTAGAATTTACTTTACTTTCTTGACATTTGAGGAATGATGCTGAATCGGCCTACTATTGGTCTACTTCCATACCATACTTGAAGCCAACATATCAAATTTTTGCAGCCTCTTGGAACTACATCCCAAACTAAAAAGTTGTTAAATTGAATGATCCACAGTCTTATGGCAATTGGCCAATTTATTTGAAGCATTATGTTTGGTTTTTTCTATAAGGTCTCGTTAAGAAGAATTGAGACTTGGATAATTCCATCTTTCGGTCACATAAGTCCAAGAACCATCCTCCTTTTCTTTGTCTATAGCATTTTCCTTTCCCTTAAAGAGATCACTGGCCATCAGTTGTGCTATTTAACTTTCGCCATCCTTTTGTTGGTCTGCCTGCTTACCCAAGGTAAGAGACGAGTTCGTCCTCATAATATTGGGGTCTATTTTATTTTTGATAGCGGGCTTATATTATGACCAAGAAACAATGTTCCAAGGCCCATAGTTGTTTTCTTTGAGCAATCCCTGCTGAATTGAATTAAAATTACTATGAACATTTACCTCTCTTTTCAATGTCGTGTCTGTCTGCTTAACTTCAGTAACTATATTCGCCAAATTTGAATTCGCTGGTTTGGTTGGAAAATTAGGACTTATATGTCCCAAGATGCCACATTTAAAATATAAGGTATAAATAATTTCATATTCCACATTTTGAAATACCTTCCCAAGACCCAACACCTTCCCAATAAGAGCAGTATTTAGGCGTCTCACATTCTGTTTGGCATCTTCAATACTTGGTAACACCGTTACCCCATCACCTAATATTGCAGCAATATCTTCCACTTCATAAATAAGAGAGACTTTAGGCTTTTGCAAAGCTTTGGTATAGGAAGAAACCTGATTGAGATGGGCTTTTTAATCTAGAGATTTAAATTATCGTCACTTGTACATTTTGAAAACGGTCTTCATAGATCACGATGTTTGGTGGACATGAGCATTAATGTCATTAATTTTACACTTTGGAACTAAATGATTAAAGGATCTTTTTCAAAATTTAAGCGTGTCGCTTATGGTTCAACCAAAGAGGAAGAATTCATAAATCCTAAACCCAACTGGGCTTGTGGATTAACACCATGAATGTCATTTTGCATTAGAACACGGCATTTAGCAGTTTCAGAATTTTGAAACTTCGATTCTCCTTTTCTTTTACTTCCAAAAGATCAGCATTCTTCTCTTCAAAAAGTAGATTAAAATGGCTTGAATTACTATCTTTTTCTATTGAAAATAGATGAGTATCTTCGTTAGAGATTTGAAATGAATTAGAAGATAGATTTCTAGATTGTTGTAACTCCTTATTGACAAGAAGATCATTCTTAGCGTCTTCCATTGAAATTAAGAATGAAGAGGATTTCCTCTCCCTTTACAGATCAGTACCAACCTTAAAATTTTCAGATATGGCACCTAAATGAAATTCTTTCCTCACCCCTGATCTTGTAATCCAATTGCTAAACTGGATTGTTCTTCATGAACTGACAGATCTAGTATCTTTTATTTTAAATTATATAACTTGAAGGTCAGAATCCTCAGAACCACCATCCTCCTTGATCCTCTTCTTGCCACCAAAAGATTTAATGTGAGGAGCCACCTATACCGAAATTGTATGCAAGATAGTCTCTCACCAGAATCCCAAAGCTTCTCTCACAAGAAACTAATTGATTGTGATATGAATATATTTGTTTCAGCCAAACTTGTTAGGTACCTCTAAAACACATAATTCATATCTTATAAATTAATTACCTACCCAAAGTTAAAACAACAACAACAACAAAACAGTTCACAGCACACGTGATTACAAGGAAACTGGCATTCCTTGTTAACAACGACAAATTTGCACTCATCGCACTAAAAGTTAAGTATTCATTTTGCTAGATTGACGAAACAGCAAAGAACATCAAACATGAAGCTGCGGGAATATCTTTTGATATGATTATAATTACTGTAGCGGTTACAAACACCTCTTATAACAGCAGGAAAGCTACAAATCTCAACACACACAAGTTATTCTAAGGCTTCGTTAGGGATGACTTTGTTACTATTTTTTAATCAGTTTTTTAGTATGAAAAGTTAAATTTTCATACTAAAAACCTGTATTAAGAAACAATAAAAAAATAATCCCAAATAAATCCTAATTTATTACTAGATCAGAAAAGTTGGCAGCTATTTATACCAACAACAAGGACAAAAAGTAAGGCTCGCGGCTGGCCTAACATCCGTTACATAGAAGGTGATTCTTCAAGAGGGGCTGCTATTGCTTCGTTGAAGTGAGCGGCTAGTTTTGTCCATCTTGTGATGTGTCTGCTTTGCCATTGCCTCCAAAAGCTACAAATAATAAAGCCAAGGCAGGTCGCAAACGAATGAGATTCTGATGCTATTGGTTTACTTGCAAATGCAGTTTAAAGTTAGATTTTTTAATAGATTTTATCGAACTTATTTTAAACTATGCAACCCTGATAAATTAAAATTTACTGAATTAAATTTCTAATAAATGTAACTATCGAGTTTTTAATAGGCTTTTATCAAACTAAACAATTCTGGAATGAGGGTGAAAACTGCAACAAGAAATTGAAGATAGTGCAAGAGCATACCATTTGCTTCCTTATTTGCATTGCCTTCCTCTGGAAAAAAAATCGAAGTTTAAAAAAAGAAATGAACACAAAAGACATTAGTAACTTGCAGTGCAAGAAGATTTAAGAAGTATTCAATGATCTTTAAAAATCGAAAAATAAGTGAAGTGAGAGTGATAACACAAATATTAATTCAAAATTAAAAGAAACTTAACTCACAATTAAATTAAAAGTCTTTCCTACTAAATTAAAGTTCCATTTAGGATGATTTTCTTATTGTTTTTTAAAGCAATTTTTTGATAAAAAAAATTTATACTAATTTTTTTTTTTTTTAAATAATAACAAAACCGTCCAAATAAAATCTAAATTTATATCATCTCTAAGCTGGCTTTGGGGTTTAATAAAGTTAAAGTACAGAAAAGAATATTTACCTCCTCTTCTCTTAGCCGGGCATTCTGCTCCTTAAGGATGTTAAGCTCCGTCTCCAGCTCCACCGTATAAGCCTGAATACTCTCAAAGAATTAATGCCAAATAGTACACTGGCACAAAATTCAAACACTAGCAGCTAAACATAAAGAAGGAAACCAACAACGACAAAAACTGTTATTAAACTTGATGTAATTATTTAATTAAAAAAGAATAAAAAGAGATTTGAATATCTTAATCAAAACAACAAAAAGAAAGAAAGAAATAAATAAATAAATAAAAAATGGAAAAGCGACGTTACCTGTTTTCGAGCGCGTGATCTTGCCGCAGACTCCCTGTTCTTTATCATCCTCCGTTGCCGCCGCTCCACGACCTTCTCCACCATCCCTTCCACCATTCGCTTCCGTTCTCCACATCCGCCCTTCTCAGAAAACCCATCAATTCCGATTCCGTACGTATCGACGCCTCCGTAGCTTCCCCCCTTCCCATCAGCCGACATCGGACTTGCCGGCGACCCAACCAGTCCCAACTGCAATCCACCGCCAGCATCACCGGTTTTGCAGTAAAAATCTCCTCTTCTCACATTTCCGAGCGCTCCTCCATCGTTCAAATGGCCCAAACCTGGTGCTCCGTTTGCCTCCATTGCGCAAGCCGTCAATCCGTTGCCTTTCCTGACCACCCCTGCCTTAATGAGAAAATCTTCCAGCGTCATCTCACCGAAAGTAGGCTTCCGCGTTGCTTCGCCGTTGTTCTGGTTCAAGCGGTCTATATTCTGCTGCTCGCGGTGGATCTCGGCCCACACTTCGTCCACCGTCTTTCTGCAGAGCTGGGATGGAAGAGAGAGAGACCCCTGCCTGTTCAGCGGCGGCTGACCTTCTACAGGGTATTGGGCTTGAACGGCAGGTCCTGAAGCATCGAAGCCATCTTCGACATTCCAAATGTTGGTAAGGAACTCATCCATGTTCATGGAGCCAAAGTTCTTCCCTGGCACACACACGGTGTTCTGGATCTCGTCCAGTGTACGGGAGTATATGGAAGACTGCCGTACTAGCGAAAATACGGCCGCTATCTCCATTGGTTGCAACACTGATATTCCGGCGCCATCTTCGAGCTGTTCTTGCGGATCTGACGTTACCTCCAAAACCGCCGCCGCCAAGTTCTTGCAGCTCCCCGGCTTTGACGCCGCCATCGCCGGTAGCTGATTAAAATCCTATTAGATATGATTGAATGCCGCTCGCACTTCAAAGTTCACCCTGCGTTATACTTCAACAAAAAAAAAGGAAAAAAAAAAAAAAAAACTTTAAATCCAACTTGGGAGCGGCACGGACCATTCATAATGAGAATTTGCGGAGCGAAGAAGCAACAATATATGCTCAAGACAAAGTATCTTAACGAGGACAAGGTGATCTAAGTAATCATCAGAATGATATTAAAAAATAATTGTGTGTCAAATTTTATAATATTAGATATTGGACTGTATTAGGATTTAAGGATTAATACTAGAAATGTCTTATTTAATTTTTTTAGCAGATTGAAAATTTGTTAGGATATTCCAACAAATGATATATTTAGTTTAATATCTAAAAGTTTTAAAAGTAACTCCTCTTTACCCTTAAGTTTCATAAATTAATGAATGAAATGAGATGCTCCAAGTATATATATATATATATATATATATATATATATATATATATATATATATAGTTAGGATTGATATGTCATGTGAAAATTTTCCTGATCGGACGCGAATCTCGAGGCAAAAAGCTAGTTGAAAATTTCAAAATTTAATTTCGAGAGCATCCGAACTTTGATTTCAGCGAGCTTACAGTCAAACTGAGCGTCTCGGAAATACGAACCCAACGACACCGAGATCAACCCAATCCGAGCACAAATGAGTTCGAATCAAGGGCTCGAAGTGCTGTCCGAAGGTTCAAATAGCAATTTGAGTTATCAAACGGTCTCCGATTTTTACGAGCTTATACTCGAATCGAACGGCTCGACGAGACGAATCCAACGAGCCCAAGATCGCCAAATTCTGACATCACTAAAGCCTTAAAATGGCCATCAAACGGTGCACGATCGTAGAATTCAACATCGGCCGTCCATCTGACCACTCTCTATTCGCCCCTGATCTCACGCCTATTTACGGGCCATGCCACTCCAGAAAATCTATAAATAGAGCCCTCATTCTTCACAAGAGAGGATCCAAGCAAGAGAGAGAAGAAGAGAAGAGAAGGAAGGAGTTCCTCCTCGACAGCCGCCGGACCACTGCCAGACCACAGCAGAACCTTGCCGGACCACCGCAGAACCTCGCCGGACCACCGCCAGACCACCGCAGGAATCTCGTCGGACCACCGCCAGACCACCGCAGGAACCTCGCCAAACCACCGCAGAACCTCGCCGGACCACCACCTTAAGGCCCGACGTTTAGTCCCTACGTCCTGCCAAAGACCCGACGTCTTGTTCAAGGCCCTACACTCAGTCCCTACTTCCTGCCAAAGACCCGACGTCTTGTTCAAGGCCCGACACTCAGTCCCTACTTCCTGCCAAAGACCCAACGTCTTGTTCAAGACCCGACACTTAGTCCCTACGTTCTGCTGAAGACCCGACATCCTACTCAGGGCCCGACATTCAGTCCCTACGTCCTGCCGAAGACTCGACGTCTTACTTAAGTAATTGATTGTAATATGTTCACCCCTGAAGGTGATTCAGTCCTTTGTAACCAACTCAAAGTCTAGTGGAACCATTTTCAACTGGGCTAGGCCTCGTGGTTTTTTCCCTTTTAAGGGTTTTCCACGTAAAAAATCTTGTGTTCTCTGTGTGCGCTAGTTATACGTACAACGCTAAGACGTAGAATAAAATCTCTATCGCCGCGTAATTTCTAGCCCGTATCAGATTGGCGCCGTCTGTGTGAAAGCCAATCCCACTACACTAAGGAATCCTCCAATGGTCAATAGGCGTAGCCATCGCATCATAGGAACCTCCCGCTCTAATTCACACCAATCCAGGAATCAGTCCCTGAATCAAGGTCGACAGGCATCTGCCTCCTTTCACCCCGGTAACCGACACCCTGCAGGAGAAGGAACTTCAGGGCCGTCCCTAGAAGAACGTATCAGAAAAATAGAGGAATCTCAAAATGAGATCCTTCAGCTCTTAAGGGGAGCTCGAGGACCAGCACCGGTACCCCAAGAAGATACTCTTCTCCCTCGAGATCAGCCAGGATCCGAAGAAATTCTTCATGTCGAAGTCCCCCTTCCTCCGCCAAGGATGCGACCTCCTACACGTCCAAAGAATGAGCTTGCTGATACAGCAAGCTCTACCCATCCTTCGCGCACAGGCCATCGGCAGCATATGCCGCCGGACGTCCCTGAGGACTTGGACAAACAGCACGTCACTGAACTCCCCCGTAATACTCTACTACATGAGTTATGGAGACTAGTCCGAGAAGAGTTCCCCACAGGGGGTATCATGCAGTCCCTTCACCAACGGGACATTTAGGAGTTATCACCTTTCACCGAAGCTGTCCTCCGATATCCCGTTCCGGCAAGATTTAAACTCCCGAATATTGATTCTTATGATGGGACTTCAGACCCCTACGAGCATATCGATCACTACCGTACTATTATGCATATCCAGCAGGCCCCAGATGCTCTACTCTGTCAAGTTTTTCCTGCCACCCTTAAAGGGCAGGCTCGGACATGATTCTACTCACTACCCCCTCGGTCCATTCCACTATTCGTTAAATTGGCCAAATTATTTGTCGAACAATTTGTCGCCAACCGAAGAATGATTAAAAACTCCTCCCACCTTTCGGGGATACGATAGAACGAGGGTGAATCTCTTAAAGAGTATTTTCAAAGGTTTTCTACGGAAGCCCGGCAGATTTCAGGGGTAGATCCAGAATTGCTACGAGGTGTATTTCTTGGAGGGCTTCGCCCAGACCCTTTCTACTCGGCACTTATGCGAGAAACGGTCCATTCTTATGCGGATTTAATCCATCGAGTAGAGGCCCAAATCACTGCCGACGAAGCCATCAATGCTCATAAGAAGCAATTCGAGCAAGCGACCGGGAAACGTAAAAATCCCCCAGGGACAGAGAATCCAACCTCGCAAAGGAAGAAGCAAGGAAACTACAATCTTCCTCCTCGACCCTCACAGCCACGACGAGAGCCCCGACAAGAAAAAGAGTACACACCACTTAATACATATCGAGCAAATGTATTAATGGCCGTCCGGGACCAAGAGAGTGTAAAGTGGCCGTACCCTTTTAAAGCCTAATACCGGAAACCAAGAACAATATTGTCATTTCCACCGCAGTCGTGGACACACTACTGAAGCATGCAGGCAGCTCAAGGAGGAAATTGAGAGACTGATCCGAAAAGGATATCTCCGACAGTTCGTCAAGAATCCGACAGCTCGAGAAGAAACTGTTCCAACTGGGGGGCAAAATCAACAAAAACAGTCGACGAACAATCGCCAGATAGTCGGCGAAATTGAAACTATTGCTGGAGGCCCTTCAACACCTTATCAAGTTCTAATCGCATAGAACAAGGAGCCACCAACAAAAAAGCTTCATGTCGATCACTCAATCACCTTCAAGGAGTCTGATCTAGAAGGCGTAAAGACTCCTCATTAAGATCCACTGGTGATTAGCGCAGGAATCGGTGACCCATGCTACAATGTTAAAAGGATCTTGGTAGACAATGGAAGCTCATTAGATGTTCTATTCTACTCCACTTTTCCTAGCATGAGCCTATCTAGAGAGAAACTGCAGCCTGCTGCCGGTCCACTGTACGGATTTGACAATCGACCTGTAAGAGTTGAAGGAACCATTACTCTCCCGGTCATACTTGGAGAATTCCCCCGTCAGGTTGAGCACTCTATTCAGTTTATTGTAGTAAAGTCCGAATCGACCTACAACGCGATTTTTGGAAGGCCACTCCAAATAATCTTTGGAGCAATTACTTCAATCCCCCACTTAAAATTGAAGTTCCCTACCCCGTCAGGGATTGGAACCATATGTGGAGATCAACAGGCAGCACAATCGTGCTATCTTAAGCAAGCCCAACCGCGTTCATCAGTTACTTTGAGCATCAAAGATTTTGATCTTCGGAATGAAGATACCCCTCAAAGGGCCTCCCCTGTAGAAGATCTTACTTGTGTCTCTTTGTCAGAAGAGCATCCTTCAAGAACGGTACAGATCGGATCGCTCCTCTCAGATGAAGAAAAGAAGGAGTATGTAGACTTCCTACGTAAAAACCAAGATCTATTTGCATGGAGTCCAGCAGATATGCCGGGAATCAACCCTGAAGTAATTAAGCACTCCCTCAAGATCAATCCAGTGCTCAAGCCAATAATCCAAAAGAAAAGAAATTTCGCTCCCGACCGTCAACTGGTGATTGAGGAAGAGGTTGATAAGCTTTTAAATGCAAGATTTATAACGGAAGTACACTACCCAACTTGGCTAGCCAACATCGTAATGGTTCGAAAGATAAGTGGAGCTTGGAGAATGTGCGTAGACTATACCGATCTCAACAAAGCTTGCCCCAAAGACAGCTTCCCGCTCCCTCGAATCGATCAGCTAGTTGACGCCACATCCGGACATCAGATGTTAAGCTTTATGGATGCCTACTCCGGATACAACCAAATACAAATGGATCCTATCGATGAGGAGGCAACATCTTTTCAAACAGATAAAGGGTTATATTGTTACCTGGTAATGCCATTCGGACTCAAAAATGCAGGGGGAACTTACCAACGACTTATGAATAAGGATTTTAAGAATCTTATTGGGCGTACAATGGAAGTCTATGTGGATGACATGCTGGTGAAGAGCCTCGAGAAATCTCAGCATATCTCAGATTTGGAAGAATGTTTTAGCCTCCTCCGTTCTTACAACATGCGCCTCAACCCCTCCAAATGTGCATTTGGAGTCACCTCAGGAAAGTTTCTGGGGTTCATGGTTACCCACCGAGGGATTGAGGCCAACCCAGAAAAGATCAAGGCCCTAAGGGACATGCTACCCCCCACAAATATCAAAGAAGTTCAGAGACTGAATGGAAGGATTGCAGCACTCTCTCGATTTCTGGCTCGTTCGGGAGATAAATATTTGTCTTTCTTCAAGATCCTCAGAGGGGCTCGTAGCTCAGGATTCCAATGGACTGATAAATGCCAAGAGGCTTTTGAACAACTCCGGACTTATCTAGCTTCACCACCGCTACTCTCAAAGCCAATTCCAGGGGAAATTTTGTATATGTACGTGGCTGTCTCTTCTCAGGCTATAAGTTCGGTCTTGGTTCGGATGGATGATTCGATTCAACGCCCAGTCTATTACATCAGCAAGATACTTTCAGATGTTGAGATGTGTTATCCATTGGCAGACAAAACAGCCTTAGCATTAGTCTTCTCAGCTAGGAAGTTACGACCTTATTTTCAGGCACACGCAATCAGGGTTTATACAAACCTACCGCTGAAAAATATTCTTCAAAAATCCGAGGCATCCGGAAGATTGATCAAATGGTCCGTAGAATTTGGAGAATTCGATATACAGTTCCTACCTAGACCCGATATCAAGTCACAGGTGCTTGCCGATTTTGTGGTCGAATGTACTAGCTACACCTCTGAGGAATCGCCTAATGTGTCTCCTTCCTCCTCATGCTGGAACATTATATGTCGACGGAGCTTCTGAGAGTTCTAGTGCTGGCGCTATAATCTTATTAATCTCCCCGCAAAAAGCCACACTCGAATACGGGCTTAGACTTAAGTTTCCGGCAACAAATAATGTTGCTGAATATGAAGCTTTAATCGCTGGGTTAAGATTGGCGATTGATTGCGAAGTCCAAGACTTAGTGGTTCACACTGATTCCCAACTGGTTGCTTCTCAAGTAGAAGGGGAATTCGATACTCACAATCCACTCTTGGCACAATATTGCCAGATAGTTAAAATCTTGTTGGCCCAAATAGTAAAGCATCAGGTCATCCATATCCTTCGAGAGCAAAATGCAAGGGCAGACTCTCTCTCAAAGCTAGCAACTTCTACAACGGGAGATGTTTTTAAAAGAAAATTTATTGAGGAGATCCACTTCCCGAGTATTCAAGGCTCATGGGTACTTCAATCAATAGATGAATCAAAACAAACTTCTTGGATCGACCCCAATCTTGCTCTCCTACAAGAAGGCTCTCTCCCTGAAGACCCAGCTATGGTAATACGACTTCGGAGGCAAGCAGCCAACTTCACCATTATTAACGGAGATTTATACAAACGATCTTTCACAGGGCCATACCTCAAATGTCTTCCTCCTTCGGAAGCAAACTATACACTTCGCGAAGTACACTCGGGCATTTATGGGGAGCATTTGGGAGGAAGTGCGCTAGCACAAAAGGTTCTGAGACAAGGGTTCTACTGGCCAACGATAAAACAGGACGCATTAGAACTCGTACGAAAATGTAACAGCTGTCAGTTGCATGCCAACCTCACTCATCTACCCGCCGTAGAGATATCGACATTACAGAGTCCCTGGCCTTTTGCCCAATGGGGAATCGACATAATGGGACCATTTCCTATGGCCACGGGACAGCGAAAGTTCATCATATTGGCTGTTGACTATTTCACGAAGTGGGTAGAAGCAGAACCACTAGCAAAGATCACTGAAGCAAATGCCAAACAGTTCCTGTGGAAGAGCATAATATGTCGCTTTGGCATTCCTGCAAAAGTTATTACTGATAACGGAGCACAGTTCACCGGAAGGGTCTTTACCACATTTTGTAAAGATCTCCACATCCATTTAGTACATATGGCTGTGGCTCATCCTCAGACTAATGGACAAACAGAGGTCACTAACCGGACCATTCTGAGAGGATTGAAGACGCGGCTGGAGAAGGCTGGGGGGCAATGGGCTGACGAGCTCCCAAACGTCCTTTGGGCCTATCGAACGACAGCAAGAACTCCAACAGGAGAGACACCGTAACCTTTGCTTTGGTATAGAGGCTGTCATTTCAGTCGACATTGGAGTCCCCAGTCATAGGGTACAAACTTTCGACTCCAATGCCAACGACGAAAAACTCAGACACAACCTATACCTCCTTCCAGAAGTAAGAGATGGGACAATACTTAAGGTTGCTGCCTACCACCAGAGAGTTGCCCGTCACTATAACAGAAGGATGAAGTCGCGACATATATCAGTGGGAGATTTGGTCCTACGCAGCATTGAGGCGGCAGGCAAAGGCCCTCAACGAAATAAACTCTCCCCCCTCTGGGAAGGTCCGTACCTAGTAGCAGCTATGGTGAAGCCAAGGACTTTCAAATTAAAGGATGCTGAAGGGAAGATGCTTCCTCGAACTTGGAATATTGATAACCTCCGCAAATACTATCAGTAGAGCGTGATCGTGTTATTTGTTTTAGAATATCGTTTGTCTTTCGTATTATGTGTCTTTAATTTCGAACGTTATTTGTGATGTTTCTAGTTTCCTTCTCCCTTGATCTGACTTTGGGAGCTATGTTCTTCATTTAATGGCAGTAAAGACTTTGTTAAGTTATGAACCTTAATATGTTTGATTCGAGCAGTAGATGATTATTGTTCAATTTTTAGTTGATCAATCCCAGGGGGTTTCGGTCCGACCTCTTCCACGCAGGTTAACGTCATCGAGCAGGGCTCTGACACACAACCTCGGATAGGTCTTACATTATTGGTGGATTCTCCCGACCTCTTCCACGCAGGTTAACGTCATCGAGCAGGGCTCTGACACATAACCTTGGATAGGTCTTACATCCTTGGTGGATTCTCCCGACCTCTTCCACGCAGGTTAACGTCATCGAGCAGGGCTCTGACACACAACCTCGGATAGGTCTTACATCCTTGGTGGATTCTCCCGACCTCTTCCACACATGTTAACGTCATCGAGCAAGGCTCTGACACTACAACCTCGGATAGGTCTTACATCCTTGGTGGATTCTCCCGACCTCTTCCACACAGGTTAACGTCATCGAGCTGGGCTCTGACACTACAACCTCGAATAGGTCTTACATCCTTGGTGGATTCTCCCGACTTCTTCCATACAGGTTAATGTCATCGAGCAGGGCTCTGACACACAATATCGGATAGGTCTTACATCTCTTATAGATACCTTTAACCTCTTTCATACAGGTTGGCGTCATCAAGCAAGGCTCTGGCGTACAACTTCGAATAGACCACACATCCTTAGAGGATCCTTCTAAACTTTTAAACACAAGTTGGAAGACAAATACCTTAAGCAAACATGAATAAAATTTACTCAGGGCGAATAAATACACTAGAATATTTAAGTCATATAACAACAGAACAATAATCCACTCCTAAATCAAAGTAGATATCACACAACAGTACAAACATCAGGTACATCACAATCGCTAAAAAAGTCAAATTAATACAGATAACATGAACTAGAAAACCTACTCAACATCTACTATCTCATCATCTGCATCAAGATCAAAGACCTTCCGCAGATCACTCTCAACCTCATCACCATCAGAGCCTAAAGGAAAGTCATCTGAAGCCTGGCTAGGGGTCACCTCTTCGGCTGAAACTCCGGTCTTTCGCTGCATCAGGTGAACCCCCTTAAAGAAGCCTCTAATAAATCCATCCTCAGTACACTGCTGCTCCAAACCTTTCTCTTCTATGGCATAGATGTGATATCAGGCCTCCTCAATGTGATCCTGAATGATAGTCTTGAAAGTCATGGACTTCTTAAAGTCTTCAATAACTCTTGAAGGTTCTAGGCTAGACAAGGCAGCCTCCTTCTCAGCTATAATGCCTGAGACTTCTTATCCTTCGCCTCAAGAGACACTATCTTCTCTACAGAAACTTTCTGCTCTTTCAAAAGCCTGGTGATCGTCGCTTGAGCCTCCTCAAGATCTATCTGATGCCGATCTGCTTGCCGATTTTGGAGAGATACAGAGCGCAGTGTGTTGGCCAGCTCAGTCCTGCACTCGCTCAACTCATCTTCAAGCACCTTCACCTCCTTAACCTTCTGCTCATACTTCCGCTTGAACTCCCCCTGAAGATACTTGATCTTAACAAACTAACTGTTCTAGTAATTAATCTCGATCCCAATGCGTGACAGCTGAAATAAAAAGAAAAGTTTATTAGAAGTCACCTCAGAAGCAAATGAAATAAAAAATATTGAGAGATGTTACTCACCAAATTACTGGTCTTGTTATGTCCGAGGCATTGATGATTCATGACATCCTCAGGGATATGCAGCTTGGCTGGGGAAGAGTCAGGTGGGGTCTTGTCAGTGTTTATCTCTTCCAATCTCTTCCTCTTCGAAACCTGGGGGTCGTCGCCTCTAGCCGGTCATTTGAGAGCCGCTTTTGAAGCAGGGGCAGGAGGCTCAGGAATTCTGGATGTCGGCTTCAACTTCCTTGCATCAGACCTCCCAGTATGAAATGAAATCCCAACCTTGAATAAGAACTCTTCTTCAGTGTATTTGCTCATATGATGAATCTCAAATAGAAGATGTTCAAGATCGGAAACCTTCAAGATCCTCATTATGTCTTCCTCGCTGACATGTAGAGGGGATGGCAAATCCCTCATCTTTTTCCACTTCTCTATCAAGCCCCAATCATTCTTCACAAAAAAGAAAGCATTGACCCAATTCTTTGAAGGATCACGGGTACGTACATCCAACCATTTGGATCTAAAAGTCACATGCCCAGACGTATCGCTGGTGAGCTTGCTCATCCGTGAAAGGTGCTCCGGGGTCATAGTAGCTCTCCGATCCCGAAAGAGAGCAATCAATCCCATAGCCACTGACATTGCTCTAAATGAAAGTTGGAATAGGTTCACACCGCACCTTTGTAAGACTTCAATCAGCTCAGTAGGAGGCGGAAAGCGTAAACCACCCCGTAAGTGGGCCTCAGAAATGGTCACGTACCCGGGAGGAGGAAAATTCGCCCGATCAGACTTCCTAGGGACCATCGTCTTCACATCATTCAGGAAGTAATAATTCTTGCGAAAAAGGAATAAGAAGTCATTTGTAACCGTCGACGTTGCCTCATCCACCTCCCTATTCGGCCTCCGCTCGCCATCATGCGGTGCGACGGGGTCTCCCCGGATCGTAGGATCTCTTGGTGGGAGGCGATCACCTGACATTTCTCTTAAAGGGTGTAGAAGGAAAGAAGAGAATCTCCGGACTTCCTTGCCAAGAGAGGGGCCTCAGAAAACTGAGGGAAGGCCTCAATAGAAAGGACAGAGGGAGATGAGAAAAGAAGAGAATATCTGGACTTCCTTGCCAAGAGAGGGGCCTCAGAAAACTGAGGGAAAGCCTCAATAGAAAGGACAGAGGGAGAAGAGAAGGAAGGAGGAAAAGAAGAGAAGAGAGGAGATGAGTGATTTTCTAAAGGCTTTAAGGGGCCTATTTATAGTTTTTTAGAAGAAAGAAAATTTCTGGAATTTCTAATTTTCCAAATTTTTCTAAATTTTTCTGATTTTTTTCGGAATTTTTTGGGATTTTTTAGGAATTTTTTCGGCCAAAAAATCAATTTTTTTGCGCAGGTGGGGCCCACTAGGTCGGTGGGGCGAACCGACCCGTCCATTCACTCAAAAGAGGCGGTGGGAACCTTCTAGACGGGCTGACCGTGCGGGCCATGGCGGGCCGCCGCGCGGGCCGACAGTAGGCCCAGCAGCCCGCCGCGCAGGCTGCAGCGCGGGCCGCAGGCGTGGCCCAGGCGGCCCAGGCGGGCCGCCACGCGTGCTGGAGCGCGGGCCCAGGCGGGTCGGGCGGCCCAAGATGGCCGCCGCGCGTGACCCAGAGCGAGCCGGCAGTGTCGCCGGCGGCGGCGGCGGTCGGCCGGCCGGTCTGGCCGGTCCGGCCGCCTAGCCCATTTTGGGCCCGATTTTCGTCCCGAAAGCTCCGATTTTGACGTTTTTAGGGTCCTCGGACATGTTTTTCGACGTTTCGGACTCAATTTTGACACTTTCAGAGCTCACCAAGGCCTCTACGGTCAAGTTTGTGAAAATTTTCAACTTTTGGAAATCAATTTTTTGCGGTTTGACCAGTGAAAAATTTCGAAACAAATATTTTCAGACTCCTATAGCTTCGACATCCGAAAATAGGGGGGTAACTGATATGTCATGTGGAAATTATCCTGATCGGACGCGAATCTCGAGGCAAAAAGCTAGTTGAAAACTTCAAAATCTAATTTCGAGAGCATCCAACTCCGATTTCAGCGAGCTTACAGTCAAACTGAGCATCTCGGAAATACAAACCCAACGACACCAAGATCAACCCAATCCGAGCCCAAATGAGTTCGAATCAAGGGTTCGAAGTGCTGTCCGAAGGTTCAAACAGAAATTTGAGTTACCAAACGGTCTCCGATTTTTACGAGCTTATACTCAAATCGAACGGCTCGACGAGACGAATCCAACGAGCCCAAGATCGCAAAATTCTGACATCATTAAGGCCTTAAAATGGCCAACAAACGGTGCACGATCGTAGAATTCAACATCGGCCGTCCATCTGACCACTCCCTATTCGCCCCTGATCTCACGCCTATTTACGGGCTATGCCACTCCAGAAAATCTATAAATAGAGCCCTCATTCTTCACAAGAGAGGATCCAAGCAAGAGAGAGAAGAAGAGAAGAGAAGGAAGAAGAGAAGGAAGGAGTTCCTCCTCGACAGCCGCCGGACCACCGCCGGACCACCGCAGAACCTCGCCGGACCACCGCCAGACCACCGCAGGAATCTCGTCGGACCACCGCTGGACCACCGCAGGAACATCGCCGGACCACCGCAGAACCTCGCCGGACCACCACCTTAAGGCCTGACGTTCAGTCCCTACGTCCTGCCAAAGACCCGACGTCTTGTTCAAGGCCCTACACTCAGTCCCTACTTCCTGCCAAAGACCCGACGTTTTGTTCAAGGCCCGACACTCAGTCCCTACTTCCTGCCAAAGACCCGACGTCTTGTTCAAGACCCGACACTTAGTCCCTACGTTCTGCTGAAGACCCGACATCCTACTCAGGGCCCGACATTCAATCCCTACGTCCTGCCGAAGACTCGACGTCTTACTTAAGTAATTGATTGTAATCTGTTCACCCCTGGAGGTGATTCAGTCCTTTGTAACCAACTCAAAGTCTAGTGGAACCATTTTCAACTAGGCTAGGCCTCGTGGTTTTTTCCCTTTTAAGGGTTTTCCACGTAAAAAATCTTGTGTTCTCTGTGTGTGCTAGTTATACGTACAACGCTAAGACGTAGAATAAAATCTCTATCGCCGCGTAATTTCTAGCCCGCATCAAGGATAATCCAACATATGATAAACTTAGTTTAAAATATATTATATTGTGTTTAAATTTTTAGTAAAATGTGTTTTAAAATAAAAAAAATATCATACTATTAAATAAATACTAATACTTTTTCATGAATAACAATAATTTTTTTTTATTTTTTTAATAATGTAGAATATTATATGATAAACTTATATTAAGTTCTGTTGCGTCATGGAGTATTCGCGGCGGTAGAGAAATATATAGTTTAATGTCTTAGCATTGTATGAAAATCCAGCACACAATCATAAAAGTGAGAGGCTGTAACATTCATAAGAGGTGAAGGTGATGGCCTCTAACGAAGGTGAGGGCCTCAGGTGGTGGTCCGGCGAAGCTCCGGCGGTGGCCTGGCGAGGGTCCGGCGAGGCTCCGGGGGTGGTCCGATGAGAGTGAGGGCCTCATGTGGTGGTCCGGCGAAGCTCCGGCGGTGGTCCAGCGAGGCTTCGACGGTGGTCCGGCGAGGGCTCCTGCGGTGGTCCGGCGAGGCTCCTGCGGTGGTCGAGGATGAGCTTCTTCCTTCTCTTCCTTCTCTTCTCCTCTTCTCTTCTTGCTTGGCCCCCCTTTGTGAAGAATGAGGGTTCTATTTATAGTTTTTTCTGGAGTGGCATAGCTCGTAAATAGGCCTGGGATCAGAGGCGAATAAGGAGTGGTCGAATGGACGGTCGATATTGAATCCTACAATTATGCACCGTTCGTCAGACATTTGAAGGCCTTATTGATGTTAGAATTCGGTGATCTTGGGCTCGTTGGATTTCACTCGTCGAGCCGTTCGATTCGAGTATAAGCTCGTTAAAATCGGAGACCGTTTGGTAACTCAAATTGTGATTATAACCTTCCAACAACACTTCGAGTCTTGGATTTGGGCTCATTTGGGCTCGGATTGAGTCGAATTTGGTATCGTTGGATTCGTATTTCCGAGGCACTTAGTTTGACTGTTAGCTTGCTAAAATCAGAGTTCGGGTGTACCCGGATTTAAGTTCTAAAGTTTTCAACTTGATTTTTACGCCGAGATTCGTACCAGATCAAGATAATTTCATTATGACGTATCAAGTTCTTTTAAAAAAACTTTTAAATTTTAAAAAATTATCTTAAATCTATTTTTATTAGAATATTAAAGTAAAATTTTTATTTTTTAGTTTTAATATTTTCAAGCATATAGTATATTAAAAAATATTCTGAAATTTTTATTATATTCATTTCAAAAAATATATAATAATATTAAAATTATTAAAAACTTAACGAATATTCAACCTTTTTTTTATTTTTGGGTGATATCTTTTGCGGTCGAAGAAACTTTTTTTTCGGGGGGGGGGGGGAGAAACCTCATAAGCGACAAATATTTATGGCATTCATAATGAAGTGAGGTGGTGGCCATGCAGGCTTGCGTCAACAGCTGCCGCTGAATAAGGACAGCCGTCGACTTGGCCGAGATAGCTATTGTCCGTGCGACCACCTCCGAACGAGCGAAAATAAACTTAATGAAAAACAAAAAAACTACTGCGATTGCATTACGAATTTCCAGAATAAAAGCACACGTAGTCTGTCCTGGGAGAAATCCTCAGTTGAACACAAAAATTCAGAATCTCATTGATATTTAGATTGCGTTATTGATTATTGGATTGGAATTTATTTTTATAAACTATATTATATTTCTTTTAAAAAAAAAATCATAACATAGAGTTATTTTTAAATTTTATTTCAATGTCCAACTTAAAATTTCTTAGGTGAATTTAATGTAAGTTTTAAAACTTAATTATATTTTTTTATTGTGTGTCCGAATGTTTACAATAGTTGAGTGATAGAATTTACTGTTACAATTTTGCATGAAGATCTTCCAAGCACACTGAAAAGAGTAGAGTGCAAAAATTATAAGAGATACAAAAGGTTTTATATGAAATATGCGAGAAAGAAAAAAACTATGGGACATGACCCATTTAAAATGATTTCAGTTGTACTTGCATTGATTGTAAATGGTATCTTTCCTTGAGCGATGACTATGATTCAAAGCAAAGTTAATCTTTGTTGATGTTGGAAGAGCACTTAGGCAAAAATCCAGCAAAAATAAAGTTTGGAGTTCGAGTTGATGTTGATGGCCAACATAAATCTTATAAGTGATGGGATGTGTTGATTTTTTAGTGATTGTAGGTGATGAAGCCAACTAACGTTCGAGTAGCCTGGTGATAATAGAAAGAAAAAATTATAAGTCATAGGATTGTAGTTGTCATCTGATGCAAGTCAAAAGCACAATATTTGGCAGAAGATGGGGGTTTGAATGACCGCAATTAGGTGACAATAATATGAGAACCATAGTCGAGCAATGAATGACCATGGACCATAGTTGACGAGTTACAAAAATTTCAGTATCGTATGTCACATCCTAAGATCAATTTTAAAAAGAAATTTTATATACATATTTTCCTCAAGATTTATAAACAATTTTTTTATATCATCTCATAACAATAAATAGCACTACTTATATTCTTTTGTTTACTTCTCCATACTATAAAATCAAATAAAGTTATATATCAACCAATCATATACATTAACAATGAATGTACGTCAACCGTTTGAGTTTATAAAATAAACGTACCTATAATCAGGTGCCTTATAGGCATCAATTATCTCTAGTCAACTAAAGTCTTATTCATTCCTAAAAAAGCACAAATAAGTAATTAAGTAGAGGTGAATAACCCTTGCTCGGTAAGTTACTCAAAACTAACTATAGAATTTAATCTATACACATGAAATAACTTGCATGCCAATATATATCCTATGAATAGTCATATAAATGTACTGTGAACTAACATGATGTCTATGTCATATTTTATAACGACTAATTTTCTATCATTAGAAAACAAATCTCAACGTTACATACATGTTAGAAATGGCAACATAAGCATTTTTTTAACATGACGTCAAAAATAAAATTACACGTAAAAAAAAATTAATGAATGACAATTTATCTCAAAGCATTTTATGCTATTCCCTCCCCCTTTATTCCTCCAAGTCCACTTATATCTCTACTTGTACACATTTCTCTTTTGCCCTTTTATACCTCTACTTCTACTTATCCCTCCACTTCATCATATTTTCTTTTTGCTCCTTATACCTTCACCTCAACTTATGCCTCTACTTGAACAGTTTTCCACTTTGCTCTTATATAGATCTACTTCAACATATACCTCCATTGTTTATATTCCTCCATTCTCTTTTTACCTTCACTTGTTCACCATCTATTCAAGTATCTCAAATGCACATATTGATAACTATATATGTACACAAGCCCTTATATGTCCACTTGAATACATTAAAATATCACTACCTGCATTTTCTCGTCCTCTCCATTTTCACACTTTTTCAGGCATATATGTACAAGGCCTTATAAATCCACCTAAATGCACATAAAATATTAACAATAAGTCACCTGCATTTTCTCCTCCTCACCCTTTTAATACATGTTTAGACATATGAGAACAAATATATTAGTTCCAATAATATGTATAATTAGTTGAAAGATCGTGGAGGTTATTAAACCTCTAAGAACTAGCCTGAGGCTAACCAAGAAGGATGCGAGTGGGGTGAATTGGTAATTTAAAAACTTTTTTAAGAAAAAAAATCCCATATATAAAGCTTTTTAAATATCTTAAAATATAAATTTTATCCTTTGATGTGAAAGTAGATTAAATTCACAGTAACAAAATAAATCAGATTTTTCAACTATATAGTAAAACACAAAAAGTGCAGAAATTAAAATGTTAAAAAATAAAAGAACAAACACGCCAGATTTTATAGTGGTTTGGTCAAATCTGATCTACGTCAACTCCTCGGAGACCTCCACTCCAAGTATTGCACTAAACCTTTTAATGAATGTCCTTTAAACCTCACAGCTAGGCACAGAATTCTTTACAAGAATCTCTTCCACCAACATTGTGTGACAAATAATTTTAACTCTTTTAACCCTCCAAATGAAGGTCAAGAACCTGAAATTTTTTTCTCCCTCTTGGAGATGAAAAAGAACCAAAAATCATTTTAGTCCCTCTTAGAATTAGCAGAGAACCACGAATCCTTTTACTCCCTCCTAGAGTTGGCATAGAACCACGATCTATTATTGAAGAATGTCTTGCTAGTGCCACGCAAAATTATTGCTAAGGTGCGAAGAAGGTTGGATGGAACTTTATTTAGTGTAACCTTATGAAGCTCTAAGAACTCCCCCTCAAAAGAACGCTCTCTCTCGTCTCTCCCAAAGCTCTCTTCAACTCTCTCTCTAAGCTATCTCTGAACTAACTCAACAATAAAAGATCTTCTTATAAGATAATATGAGAGCTTAAATAGAGTGCTTCTAATGAAGCCCTAAATTTTAATATGACACTTCTTATCGTCCAGTATGATCCAAGATTGTCCTATACGATTAGTTCAAAACAACACTTGCAGCCAGTATGAATTGCATTGATCTGGATGATCTGTTTAACAAATTATACTAATTGTCCTGTACTATCCTTTTATCATCTTGTATGATTAGTTCAATACATTTAACTAATTTTCCACTACTATAGCTAGCAATTAAATATAATCCAATGTAAAGATTGGTTCATACCGTACAAAATTTGGGGATCGTCTTGTACGATCAGTGAAAGAAAATGTTTTTTCATCTTGGACAATGGGCGATGTTTAATTATCATCTCATGCAAGAATCGGGTCGTATATTACGATCGTCTCAAATCATCATATAGATTTAATTGAATAATTTAACCATAAATAAACACCCAATTACAGGATAAGTTTACATATAATTATCGTCGATCATATAGCACAATGAAAATCATACGGCATGATTAGACTCAGATTTTAAATATTAAAATATTACCTAAATTATGATTTGCAGCTATTTTATTTATTATAACTGATCATTTTATACTATCTAGATCGAACAATATGATGAGTTTAATCGATCTTAATTAACTGAGGTGCCTTAATTAGGGTTTTTTATTTTAATGTATTATTTAATACAATCTAAATCATATTGTATGTTTAGTTTAAAAAATAAATTTTTTTCTAACTCACCAACTCAATCCATTCAATGTGTGTGTGCAAGGTTAATTAGCTTAGTATCCACCATATACATGTGTTGACTCAAGAAAGATAAAGTATATTAAAGCAAAAAATTACAAACCGACTAAATCCTAATATACCCAATTTTACGCTGATTGAAGTTATAAGTGAACGATGGAACTAAAATGTTAGTGAGCAGGACAAAATATATATGCAATAGAATGAAATAGCATAGTAAAAAGTTCAATAATATTTGTTATCATCAAAATCATAAGAGTTGGATCCATATTTGGAACAATCTCCTTCTTTTTTATAATTAAAAATATTATTTGTTTATAATTCAAGAGTATTTTCTATTCTCTAAACTCCCCCTTACTAATTTAATTTTTAAAAAATAATGGAGTTGTCAAAAAAAAAAAAAAATTTAATTACTACTTTTATTTTAAAAAGAAAAATAAAAGAATAATACAAAATAGGTGAACACAGCAGATGAAAAAATAAATCTGAAATTGAACATTTCAAAGCAAAATATTAACTACCAATATATACTACTCTCCCTTTTGACAACTCAAAAAGAAGAGAAAACAACATCAAACAAATAAGAAACTATAAAATAAGAAAAGTACATAAATCAGAAAATACAAAGTAAAGAATAATACAAACAAAGGAATAAAACATAAAGCAATTTAGAAAAAAAAGGAAGAATCTTGATTTGGTAGAGGTGGTGGTGGTGGTTGAAAGAAGTGGTGAGTGGAAGCAAATTTCTCCCCTAATCAAGCCATATATTTTTCTTGATGTTGTTGCTGTTATGCTGCATAGCATTCAAAATGAGCCTAATCATTTTCATGATGTTGCCACTACTCAACAACGTAGTTTTCAAATCTAGCTTCCCACTGATCAAATCTCTATACCAGCTAATCAATATGAGACTACTAGTGGATAGGAGATAGTGTTTGAGGTTGTTTATCCCACTCCCTCCTCTATCTCGGGGTCAACATATCAAACATGGTGGTGACCAACACTGGGATGGACATGGAAGGAGCTATTAGAATAGAAGAATTATAAATGATCAGCTGGTGCAGGATATTAAAGGTTGTATTTTCTTTCTACGACAAAGCCAATGAGATGTTCTAAGATAAGTTTAGGCTTTCTTTTATGTTTAGAATCTTTAATGCATGTTAGATTATCAAGATATAAAATTTGAAGGTAAGATGCATTAACATTCATTTGATCCATGATATAACAGATAGCAAGTGTGAGAATATGTGTAATGTTAAATGTTAATCCTATCACCAGCTTTAAGAATTAAAGAATTTTTAGTATATACTGGATGATACGAGCATCCTTGACTACAATATTAACTTATGTGATATGATAATTAACATTAGACTCCCTAAAGATGGTGTTAGTAAGGGTCCAATTGTAGTCAGGATCTGAGACTAAAATATGAATTTTGTCCCCAGTATGTAATTTCTATAGGCCGTCTATTAACATAATATTGTAAGGCAGTGACCTCATTATTAATGTGAAGGCTTATGAAGAATTCAAATAAAAGCTCATAATTAAATGGAATAGCTAGAGTGAGGATGAAGCCAATAGTAGTATGGGTAAAGAGATCAAGAACCTAGAAAATTTGAATTTCCTGATTGACAATTTTGGATGGTGTGATCCCAATTATTTTGTACCACTGACAGGCTTCTTCATCAACAGCCTTAGTGAACCTAGGATTGATATTTGATCTAATGAACTACCCACTAGTGCTCGGAACCAATTTCCACTAGCCATTACTAGGAGGGAGAGTTCAAGAGGAAAGTAAGGATTAGAAGATTAGAATGGTGTGAAGAAATTGAAAGAATTCTAGTTGTTTAAATAGAATCAACCATATAAAAAATTTTGATCGTGAGATCGTACAAAGTTTTAACATGTCCTGGCTTCCTGCATTCAAAACACATTATATCATTACAATTTTTAAACTTTTTGTCACCCTTACCTTTATTCCACTTCTGATGATTCTTGTGCTTCTTCCTTAGAAAGCTCATAAATTGCCTTGTGATTAAGGCAATATCATCATTTTCAGACCCGGATGAGTCAGTGTCCGAGTTGTTCGCCTTAAGTGCCACCATTTTCTCCTTCTTCCTCTCACTTGCATCAAGATTTCTTTGGTTCACCCCTTGCTCGTAAGCAATGAGTAAACTAAGTAAGTTATCGATCGAATAGGTATTTAAATCTTTAGATTCAGAAATTGCAGTAATTTTAGCATCAAAAGAGGAAGGCAAGCATCTTAAAATTTTGTTCACTTTTTCATAGTTAATATGTTCTCTTCCTAACGCATGTAATGAAGTAACAATCTGAGTAAACCTTGTATACATTTCAGAAATTGTTTCATTAGGTTTCATACGAAAAAGTTCATAATCATGCAATAAAATATTCAAACGAGATTGCTTAACTTCATTAGTTCCTTCATAGGTGATACACAATTTATCCCAATTTTTTTAGTAGTTCAAGTAGAAACACGCATGTAATCTTCAGATTTTAAAGCATAGAAAAAGTAGTTCAAACACTTTGCATTAAGTTGTGTTAAATCTCTTTCATCAAAAGTCCATTCAATAAAAGATATTTCAATTTTAATTCCATTAACTTCACAAGAATGTGGATAATATCCTTCTTTAATAAGCATCACATACGATAGTAAATTGATTGTAAAAAAGTAGACATGTGAGTTTTCCAAAAATCAAAAGGAAGATTATCAAACAGAGGTGGTCGTGTTATAGAATATCCTTCTGTTGCATTACGATTATCATTGTTAGCCATGGATCAAAATTCAAAAACTTTTTAAACTTAATTTTTATGAATCCTGCTTTGATACCACTTGAAAGTTTGTTAGGGATGTTAAGCCCTTAAGAACATGCCCGAGGCTAACCAAGAGGGCGGGGGGGGGGGGGGGGGGGGGTGAATTGATTTTTTAAAAAATCTTCTTACAATCAAAGCACAATCACAAACCAAAATCACCACAAAAATCAAAGTGCAGAAAAATAAATATGGAAATCAAAACAAAGAAAGATCACACCAGATATATAGTGGTTCGGTCAACTCGACCTACGTCCACTCCCCGGAGGTGCCCTCCGAGTATTGCACTACAAAAGTGACTCTCCTTTTTCTCCCACAGTAAGACAGAGAAGCCCTCACAAAAACTCCTTTCCGCCAACCCTGGCGAGGCAGAGAACACAACTCCTTTTGCTTTCTCCTGAAACAGGCAGAGAACCCAACTCCTTTTGCTTCCTCCTAAAATAGACAGAGAATCCAACTCCTTTTGCTTCCTTCTGAAGCAGGCAAAGAACCCAACTCCTTTTGCTTTCTCCTGAAGCAGGCAGAAAACCTTGACCAATTGCTGAAGCTTACCTCCCTTGAACCCCCAAGGATGAAGGACGAAGACTGGAGAAGACGCCTTGGAACCTTGCTTGGAGCAACCTTTGTGAATCCCTTTCACAAACTCCCCCTCATAAGTTCCTCCCTCCCTTCCTCTCTCTCCCTCTCCTCTTGGCTCTCTCAGGTCAAGACAGCAGCTAAAGGTCTCTCTGCATGAGAAAATTTGGGTCCTTTAAATAGAATTTCAAGAATTGACATTATCATCCAGGATGATTGGAATATCGTCCTGGCCGATCGGTATAAAATAAGCTTAATCAGCCGGGATGATTTGGGATGATCATAAGAAAATTTGTTACATCGTCCAGGCCGATACAATATTGTCCTGGCCGATTAGTTCAAATCCGAGTATAATCATCATGAACATCACCTGGAATAGATGCTGGCCCATGTCAATCGTCCGGAACATCATCCTGGCCGATCCTGTGATCAGCCCGGCCGATGTGATCGTTTCAATCAGCCTTAATTGCTTTCCATAATTATCATATTAATTTAGGCATAATTATGCTGCATCATCCATGCCAATATCTTAAAATAAAGAATACCTAAATTGATCATGGCGGTTGATTCTTTCTTATTTGAGCCTATCGTCCTGGCCGATACAAGGATCATCTAGGACGATGTGCTTAATGACGGCTACTTATTAAGGATTCCCTAATTAGGGTTTCTATTTTTAGTCGGATCGTCTTGGATGATATTAACATCATCCAGGCTAATATACTCAAAATAGAAAAACATAAAATCCCTTAAGTGTGTGTGTGTAAGGTACTTAGCATCAGGAACTTTTATAATTGACTCATGAAAAAGAAAAATATTACAAACTGACTCAAACTAAATCTACCCAATCTTGACCTGGTCTTGAGTTGCATTCAATCATGTGGACCTGAAAAGTTAGTAGGCTAGGCAGTTGTAGAAAAATATGAATGTTTACTATCATCAAAAGTCTAATCCATAATATCAAATTTGTAATACCCTGAACTTAGGAATCTGGTATCCTAGGCACAACACTTTCTTCAAAATCTTAGGGTACTCAGATTTTTATTTTGTATGATGTAGGATAGATAGAAAAAGCACCTTTGGTACCTACCAATTCATAGGATAATGTTTAGTTTCTTGGTCCAATAGGATACAAAATTCAGTAGCCCTTTCCATGGCCGAGGCAGAATATATTACAGTAGCAAGTTGCATTGCATAAGTACTATGGTTAAAATAATAAATTCTTGATCTTGGCTTATCTGTAGGAACCATCTCAAATGTGTGACAACACCAGTGCAATTTGCATCTCTAAAAATTCAATTTAACACTCTTGAATTAAACATATAGACATTAGACATCACTTCATAAGAGATCATGTTGCTAAGAGAGATATAAAATTGCATCACATCGCTACAGGAGATCAATTGTCAGACATATTCATAAAACCACTAGCATTCGACACCTTTAGCACTTTGAGAACTAGACTAGGTGTCAAAGACATTAATGCATAAAATAAAAAAAATAATAATAAAAAAAAAATTCTAAGGCTGTTCCTGATCATCACACACTCACCACAAAAAACTGTATATTTAACAATCTTCTTATCATACTATACGATATATCTACCTACACAAATCACATTACTGACTCAAGTTTTCATCTCTATTCATCGTACTGTACGATACAGGTGATAGTTTATTCTATTCATTCGGTACGACATTATTGATTATTGTACGGTATGATCTTCTCACTTCGTACTATACGATCCACATCAGTGAACAGATTGGGATGAATTTATGCAGTTTGGTATGACATTATTGGTGATCGTACGATATGATACCTCTGCTTCGTATTGTACGATCCACCTCAGCAAAACGAATGAGAACGACTTAAAGTTGACTGGTACGATATAATTGACGTTCGTACTGTACGATACACTTATTTGTATTGTATAAAACTTTTTGTCAAAGGTCGTATCGAGGACCCTCGGGATGATCAAAATCCTTTTGATCGTACTGTACGATACCCATCATACTGTACGATACCCATCATACTGTATGATACCTATAGTACTGTATGATACCCATCGTACTGTACGATTTGACCGTATTTTCATGAACCAACTCGTTAGAGAAATTATTACACATCGTACTGTACGATACCAGATTGTATTATACGATTTAGGAAAAGTTCTATAAATAAGCCTCAATTGCAGATCACTTCACTCACATTCACCTCCTCACCTTCACTCAGCCTTTACACAATGTCGAGCTCTAGCAAGCGCAGTCATCTCATTGTGGGAAGCTCCTCTTCCTCTCTTCGTCACAGCGCTCCTTTCTTGAGTGCTAAAATTGAGGATGCATACCACAAGTACAAAGCCTGCAAGATTACACCATCCAAAATGCTCAATGAGGCTACTCTAAATTTTGAAGTACTGAACCTCTTCACTTTCATCACTTTACAGTTCCTTCTTATGCTGGCTTTCCCCTACAACTCTGAACTCCTATTGGAATTTCTAGCTAACCTTACCTACACCGTCGATAGCCTGACTTTCCACTCCTTTGTCTGTTGACAAAATATAGAAATTACCAAAGCTAACATCGCCCAATACATTGGGCTATCCTCTAAAAAGCCTAGGGTTCATTCCTTTCTCACGAATGAATTTAACTAGAGTGATGTCAATCATGTCCTTAGAAATTAAGCCTTCTATCAACACTTGCCCCTCGTCCAAATTAAGCCTTCTATCAACACTTGCCCCTCGTCCAAACCCTCAATCGAAATGCCAGAATAATTTAACATGTACTTAGAACTTCTATAGTACCCAAAGCTGGTGATCGAATTTGTATCACCCCTAATTTATCTATCATTACCTATCTTATCATGTTAAACACCAAATTTGATGAGGCAGACTTAATAATCAACTACATTTAAAATACGATCATAATTCGCCTCCTTACTACCTGTAGAAAATAAAACATAGCCCTTGGCCACATTATAGGGTACATTCTTCAAAATAAATATCAGTTGACCTATCCCAGTGAACCCGATAACATTCCTATTTTCTATACTGATGCTTCCTTATGTATCTTATTTCATCAGGGGCCAGAGCCGGATGAACCCAACTTTGATGAAGAATAAGGAGACGCTGCCCCAACAGCAGCTCCTGCTCGACCACGACGGCAAGCAGCACACCGAGCGCCTGCACCAGCCTACCCTCACGATGATTTGGTCGAACGCTTAGATCAACTGCAGATTCGTCTTGACACACACATACAAGAACAACATCAGCAACACAATGACAACATGTAGTGGTTTGGGGAATGCTTCGCTTTGATTGATCACCAATTTTTCACAATCCTTTAATATTTCCAACCACACCCTTCCAAGTGATCAAGATTCTCCTCTTTGAAATGTATCTGTGTTGTACTTTCTTTTTTACTGTTGTTTGCTCCTCTTTTTGGTGCTGTCAAAAGGGGGAGAAGGTTGTTGTAGTTTGCTTATGCTTATATTTCCTTATGTTTCAATAGAATGCATTTCTTTTCTTTTCCTATCTATTTGATTTTTTTATTATTTAAAAAAAATAAAAAAAAACAAAAAAAAAGTGTCATTCAAACTTGCCTATAACAAACTTTATTTGACATCACAAAAAAGAGGGAGATTGTTGCAATCCATAACCCCTAGTTTGAGCTTTTGATGATGACAAATAATGTCGTCTTAACTACTATTCATTGAATATCTTTTGATTTCTACTATTATCTATGACTACTAATATTTCAGGAAGATCATGAGTTACTCAGGATAACAGGAAGACTCAGGTTGGGTAGTGTAGGAGTGTGAGTCTGAAATAATGTAATCTTTTATTTATTTATTTATTTTTAGTCTGGCCACAAACTGTATGTAAGTTTGAGCAACCATGCACACATAGAGGGGGAGAGGGTTTTAAAAGATAAAAAAATGAAGATTTTTCTCTATTGATCGTACTGTACGACTTTATATCGTACTGTACGATTTGATATTATAAAATGATTTTCTGTGAACCGATCGTACTGTACGAACCATATCGTACGGTATGATGTGTTACAAATCCAAAACCCTAGCCGGCATATTAGTTTAAGTAAGTTCTATTAGCCGTTCATATTGTACGAAGTAATTCATACTGTACAATTTATTTTGAATACTTACTTAAATTAACCCGTGATTAGCGGCCAAGTTTTAATCACTGATTGGTACTTATACTATACGAACATGTTCATACTATACGATGAACAGGGAAGAGTTTTGGTTGTCCCTGACTTCGTCCTGGATGATCTCTTATTTTTTCCTAATCGTACTATACTATGTATATCGTACCATACGATGTACAGAGCCGAGTTTTGATTGTCCCGGACTTCATCCTAGATGATGTCTTAATTTTGACTATTCATACTATACGAAGTAGTTCATACCCTAAGATGTACATAGATGAGTTTTGATCATCTTGGCTATCATCATGTACGAACAGAAGAGTTGATGATCATACCGTATGATTGTAAATCATACTGTATGAATATATTTAGAGTTTTTGAACTGTTCGTAAACCTTCATACCAGGATGAAGCCTGTTATAAAAATTATACTGTATGATGTTAAATCATACTATACGATAGTAACAGCTACTTTGAAAATTTTAGGGATTTTGGAGCCCATTTTAAGTATCAAAATAGTAATATTTTTGAAAGAGAGAGAGAAAAGGGGGAACGTGATTAGAGAGAGAATCCTTGGGAGAGTGCTCTTGACAAGTTTTTAGGGTTTGAGAGAGGAAGGAGAGGGTGAGCTTGGTGAGGGAGAATTAGTGTGAGGGAGATCACACGGTTGCTACATTCTTCCTGCATCTTGCTCCTCCTATGGCCCGAGAAGAACCTGTGGGAGGCTCTTTGAGGGGGAGACTCTTCTACATCTGTGACCTCAAAGGCACTCTACCTTCTTTAAGAGGGAGAAAATGAGAAGGTATGTTTCCATTGCCAGGAGAGTGAGAAAAGTGCTTGGCACTCCGCCACACCGGGTTGGTGAAAGTGAGTCATGTGAGGGCTTCTCCGCCATGCCGATGAGGCAAAAAGAGAACTATAGTTAGTAGTGAAATTCCAGAAATGGAGGACTCCGAGGAGTGGACGTAGGTCTTGGTTTGACCGAACCACTATAAAATTCTGGTGTGCTTTTTTCTTATCACTTTTTATTTTTGCTTGCACTTTTTTTATTATATTTGCTTGGTGTAATTGTGAAAGAAAAAATTATTTCATTGTTGCATGTTGAGTTTAATTAATTGCTTTCATATTAGTTAAAATTTTCTTGTTAAAAATTTAAAAACATAAAAAATATTAGAACTCTTGCCTAATATTTTAATTATTGTAACAAATTTTTGCAATTCACCCCCCTCTTGGCGATCTAGTAATTTCTGCTAACTCATTGTAGGCTCATTTTTTGCCTCTTTTATTAATGTTTGGTGCACTTTATGCATCTTTTAATTTTTTATACACGTTGTGCATCATTCAGTTTCTTGTGATCATTGCACTTCTTTTCAATTTTTCGACATATTTTGTTCCTATTTTTCACTTTTGCAACCTTTCTTCCTTTCTTTCCTTTAAAGACTCCCATTTGTGAGATTATCTTCTAAATATAAGAGAAGGATCACTCTCTTATTGAAGGAAAAGTAAACCACAATTCAAAATTTGATCCATTTGATATAGTCAAACAACTTGATTAAAAAGTTTGAAATAGATTCATTGATTTGTAAAAATATTCAAATGAGATAGATAACTGTAGAAAGATGAAACAAATCTCTATTTATTGGTCCAATTTTTAATTTGAGATAAATTTTTATTAAAAAGGAATTACACCACCAAAAGAGTTAAAGGAAGAGAGATAATCTCTAATTTCTTCCCTTAACTATTTTTAGAGGAGTTAAACAGTGATTACAAAAATAGGTAAGTTTTTCATTTAAAGAAGAGTTCAACTACTGAAGTGAGTAGTGCTCGAATTCTTAAATTTTTAAAAGAAATAAACAACATATGCATAAGAAGAGAAAAAATCATTAAAAACTAAAAAATAAAACAAACAAAATAAAACATAAAATATAAAATAAAAAAAATAAAAAATGTCAATCAGATTTCAAATTTTTAGCATGGATATATATGAAACCTAATCTGATTCTTAGGGTATTGAAAGTTTCAAAACCTTGTGGTTTTGTAAAGATATCTGCATGTTAATTTTTAGTTGCTACATGATATAACTCAGTGTCTCCCTTGGTGACATGGTCCCTAATGAAATGATGTCTTATGTCTATGTATTTGTTCATGGAGTATTGGATTGGATTCTTTGAAATATATATTGAACTAGTATTATCACCTAAGATTGGAATGGTGCCTATAAGTAGTCCTAAATGTAGAATTTATTGCTTTAACCAAAAGACATGGGCCACACAATTTTCTAAGGCTATGTATTCAACTTCTATGGTGGACAGGGCTCTTGAGTTCTATTCTCTACTAGACCAAGACACTAAATATTTTTTTTTAAATGAATTGACAAGTTTTATAAGTACTTTTTCTATCAACCATATATCCGGCAAAGTCTGAATCAGAATATCCTATGATTTCAAAGAAAGTGTTGTGCCTAGGATGTTAGATTCCCATATTTTAGGTTCCTAAGAGATATTTATGAAATCTCTTAACAAAAGTCATGTAAGATTCTTTTAAATCAACCTGAAATCTAGCACAAAGATAAACACTAAATATAATAATTTAGGTCTACTAGCAGTCAAGTAAAGAAGTGATCCAATTATTCCTCTTTATTTTTTTTATCAACTAACTTTTCATTTGAGTCTTTATCTAATTGAATAATATAACTCATGGGAGTGTTTATTACCTAGGCCTTATCCATTTCATACTTTTAAAGATATTCTTAATGTATTTTAATTGACAAAGAAAAATTTCATCATCTTTTTGCCTTATACTAAATCTAAGAAAGTTTGTCTGTTCTCTTATCATACTCATTTCATACTCCTTATATATTATTTTAGAAAATTCATCACATAGCTTTATATCAAAAGGTCCAAAAAAATCATCAATATAGATCTAGATAATGAGTAGTTCCTATCCTATTTTTTATGAAAAAGAGTGGTGTCTATGCTCCCCTTAGCAAAGGTTTTATTCAGTAGTTATGTGCTTAACCTTTTATATCATGCTCTAGGTGCTTGTTTCAGTTTATATAATGTCTTTTTTAATTTGAACACATGATTGAAAAATTATGAATTTTCAAAGCTTAGGGATTATTCAACATATATATCTTCTTTTATTACCCCATTTAGAAAGACACTTTTGATATCCATTTGGTACAGTTTGAATCCCGTAAAATAAGTAAAAACAAGTAGCACTCTTATGCCTTCCAATCTAGCTTCAAAGGGAAAGGCCTTTTCAAAATCAATTCCTTCTATCTAGATGTACCCCTTAGCTACTAATCTTTCTTTATTTCTCACAACTATAATAAAATTATTTATTTTATTTTTAAAAATCTATTTAGTTCCAACAATACTCTAGTCCCTAGGCTTTTAACTAGCTCCTAAATATCATTTATCATAAATTAATTTAATTATTATTGAATAGCTAGGATCCATAATTCATCAGATGGTGCTTAATTTATATATATAGGTTCAATTATTAAGATAAAGGCAGAGCAATTTACTTATTTCATAAGTTTATGCCTAGTTGTAACACCTTCAGATTGGTTTACTAAGATCAATTCCTTATGATGACTCGAAGAATATCTACATTCTCTAGGTAGTGAATTTTTAGGTTCAACCCTTTCTTCCAAATTTGTAGATTCTACTCATTGGGTAACTTTAATAACTTCCACTTCATCGACCTTAGACCCTCAAGAATTATCAAATTTATCAAAAAACTATATGTGTGGTCTCCTCTACCATCAGTGTCCTTTTATTAAAAAGTCTAAAGGATTTTCCAACATTTGTGTATCCTAGGAAGACCTATTCATCAGATTTTGGATCAAACTTTCTAAAGAGATTTTCCATTACTTAGAATGAATACTTTACATCTAAAGATATGAAAGCGAGAGAGGTTGGGTGTCTTACCCATAAGGATTTCATAGGGTGTGTTGTTTAGCTTGGATCTAATATTAACCCTATTAAGAACATAATAAACTTTGTTTACTGCTTCTACACTGAAGTATTTAGGAAGTAGGTGTTCAGCTAACATGGCTCTGGTACCTTCTACTAAGGTCTTGTTCCTTCTTTTAGCTACCTCATTCTGTTAAGTGGTTCTAAGAGCTAAAAAATTATGATCTATCCATTGCTCCATACAGTGAGATTCAAAATTTTTATTCTCAAACTCTCTATCATGATCACTATGATTTGTCAAAATTTCATAACCTAACTTCTTCTGAATCTAAGTGAAGAGTGCCCTAAATTCCTCAAATAATTCACTTTTATGGAATAATAATCTAACTTAAGTAAACATCAAGTACTCATTAATACTCACATACCCAAAGACTTTCCCTTCTAGGCTTGGAGTGTTAATGGTTCCAAAAAGATCCTTGTGAAGGACTTCTAAAGGTTTTCTAGTGTTAATGTCCTTGATTGATTAGAAGGAGGATTTGACTTATTTTTTCTAACTAATAAGCATGCCACAGGTGGTCCTTAGTGAATTCTAGTTTGGGTATGCCTCTCACTAAGTCTTTTTAGGTATTTTTTTAATGATTTTTCATGCTTACATGACAAAGTCTTCTGTGTCACAACCAAGATTCATTAGTAACAATTTTTTATGCAAAGAGAGTTAACAAGTTTAAAACAATTTAAATCAAGCACGTAAATATTATTGATTCTTTTTCCTTGCAGCATAATATTTTTATTTACACTTATGATGCATTAGGCAGACAAAAATTTAATGTTGAAGCTTTTATTACTGAGTTGGCTTATTCTAAGAATATTATATTTTAAGACATCTACCAATAAAATATTTTCAATGAGAAAACATTTTGAGTTACCAATTATACCTAAGCCCACCACTCTCCTGGTGGTGTTATCTCTAAGTGTCAGCTTACCTCTTTCCTGACCTTTAGCAAAATGAATTAATTTGCATCTCATATCATGTTCCTTTAACACCTATTATCTAGGAATCACATGCTCTCATGAGGATTTTTGTACGAGAATCCCTATAAAATCATCAAAAGTCATATTTAAGAACCCAAATAAGTTTGAGTTTCACCATAAGAATTGAAGAATGAGATGCATACATGCCATGCTGTGGAATATGCAATTTTAGTCTCCACACCAAATATGTTCTACGGTGGATAATGCAAGTTTGGAAGATATGTCCTGGCAAGCCATAAGAAAACATCTATTACCAGCAAAATTTGTTGAGTCTAGTAATTAGGTTGTTAAGCCTAAGTGAATGTCCCAAGGCTACCAAGAAGAGGGTGAATTGGTAGTTTAAAAATTTTAAACCCTCTTTGAAGATTAAGTTGAACCGAAATAAAAATTTCTTTTAAAGTTTGTAGAAAAATATTTTTCAACCACAGAGTTGTTAAGACTAAAATTTAAAGTGCGGAAACGTAAAAATCATAAAGTTAATGACACCAGATTTATAGTGGTTCGGTCTATAACCAGACATACATCCACTCCTCAGAGGCACCCTCTGAGTACTGCACTAAAACCAATAGTGACTCTCCTTTAGCACCCACAGCAAGGCGGAGAAGCCTTTACAACACACTCTTTTCACCACTACCTGGTGCGGCAGAGAACCGTCGTCCTTTTACACAATCCCCAGTACTGGCAGAGAACTGTCGTCCATTTACACAATCTCCAGTGTTGGCAGAGAACCGTCGTCCTTTTACACTCTCCTAGTATGGGCAGAGAACCCTACGGCTGTTCACATTCTCTAAGTGTAGGCAGAGAACCTTTCGGCTGTTCACACTCTCCAAGTGTCGGCAGAGAACCGGATCTCCTTGACTGATCTTCTGACAAGAATCTAGAAGGAAGAAGAAAAGAGTGAAGTAATCCAAATTCACAAGTAGAGACTCTTACCTTTGAAATCCAAGTGAAGCCTTCTCGCTCTAGTGGTAGGAATCCTCCCTTGAATGCTCTCTTCCACTCTCTCCTTGGCTATTCTTTCAAGAGGCACAAAGATCAAATGACAAAAAGATTGGGTGGCAGTCTAATTTGGACTATTTATATAAAAGACAAGAAAAACTGCCCAAAAACTGTAAGTGTTCAATTCTGTACGCAGTGGATCGTCCTGTACGATCATGGATCGTCCTGGACAATTTTACTTAAACGATCTGAAACGACCCTATTTGAATATGTGTACAAAATGTCTTCGTACAGATGATCGACTTGTACGAACTAGGTTCGTCAAGTACGAACGGTTATTACTAGGTCGGTTCTAGAAACTGCTGAAAACTGTTCTAAGTCGGTTAATCGTTTGGACGAGAATATGTTCGTCTGGACGAAAATTTTCCAGAGACCCGATCGTCCTGGATGATTTTTTACTTCGTATGGACAAAAATTTTTCAGAGGACCAATCGCCACGGACGATAATTTATTTTCGTCTGGACAAAAATTTTCCAGAGACCCGATCGTCCTGGACGATATTTAATTTCGTCTGGACGAAAATTTTCCAGAGGACCAGTCGCCACGTACGATAATAAAATTTGTCTGGACAAAAATTTTATAGAGAACCAATCGTCTGGTACAATAATTAATTTCGTCCTGGATGAATAGGACTTAGAAAATTTTTTTCGAGCAAGTTCCTATTCGTTCCATGTGCCCTATATGAGATAACTGTCTGATCGTCCCGTACGATCGGATATCGTCCAGTACGATCAGTATAAAATTTTATGATCTCCTTATCTGTGTGTGTATGTTTTTTTTTTATTCACTCAATTACAATCACTCCCTTTCAAAATTAATTCAAAGAAAAAATGCAAACTTCAAATTAACAAAGTATCTCATGTTGAATTTGATTTTAAGTTATCGTAGTCCGGAGTCTTATTTTCCTGAAATGTTAGTACACACAAGAGCAAATACAAATCTTCTAAAATTGTTAGGAGATAACTACACAATTGAATAATAATGTTTGGAATCATCAAAACTATTCAAGTTGCAAAAATGTAAAAGCATTCAAATAGCAACTATTCTAACAATCTCCCCCTTTTTGATGATGGAAAAACAATTATTGTTTGTATGGTTTCAAGTTAAACAAATCACCTATCTCCTAAACTCCCCCTAAATTGATGAGTACATTAAAATAAGGAGGCATAAAGAACAATATTTTTGTTTTTCAAAAATTTTAACACAAACAACCACAAAGTCAAATACTTGCAAACAGAATAATCAAAACACAATAATTTCAATAATTTCTCCCCCTTTTTGACAGCAATAAAAAGTGAAGAAGAAATAGACGAGAAATGTAATTAATTATATGAAATTCATTTTAAAATTTAATCTAAATGGTGATTGACATAAGGTATGCAATTTTAAACTAAAAATATTAGATCAATCATAGAAATTCATAAAATTTAAGAAGTGATATAACATTGTAAGTAAGAAGAAATTTTTAAAGACATTATTTAATTTAGACATTCAAGTATAGAAAATCATTACAAGAAAGATGTAAAAAAAATTATATTTCAAAGTTCAATGGAATATAAATGAACATAAGATCAATTTGAATTAAGAGATTGAAAGAATTTGGAAAGAAGAGAATTACCACATGTGGCGCTTTGCGCTCTTTTTCAAAATTTTTGGGGCACATTTTTGTGCATTTTTTTTTGTTGGGCTTATTTTGTGCCTCTTTTTCACATTGCAAATCTTTGCGAATTCCTTTTGATTTTTGTACTTTTTGTACAATTTTCAAGAGTAATTGAGACCTATTCTTTCCAAAATCAATAATATAAAATTTCAAATATTTCTAAGTGCATAAATATCACTTGATCATAGAAATACAAAATAAGAAAACATCTAAATTGCAATAGTAATATTAACTTTTATGTAGTCAAAATGAATAGACATGAATTTAAAAGTTCTAATTACAACAAGTTATAAACAACTTTTAAATTTAGAAAGACTAGATTTTCTAATATAGATAATCTCAAATTACAATCTAATTTAAGCATTATAAAGATTAAATAATACTAATGAAATTCATAAAAATTAACCACATTCCAAAAACAAATGAAATTTAAAACAAGTACAACATCCATTGATATTAATGAAAGGATTACATATTTCATAATATCTAAAAACAAGTAAGAAAATACATTGAACTTAAAAGAAAAAACAAACATAAACACAAACACTTAACATTGAAACTGACACAATAAAAACATAAAATACGAATACAACAAACACACAGAAATTCATCTCTACTGTTCTAGAGGAGGAGGAGGAATGCCGCCAAAAAGGTTAAAGTAGGAGGCCATCAATATTACATTGGTATTAATTTCATGTACTTCATTTCTAATATTACCAATGTCTTGTTGCTGCTGCGTAAGTTGAGCATCAAATTGATCAAACCTTTGATCAATGTGAGTCTCTAATCTATCAAATCTTTCAATCAGATTCTGATAATCTGACTGAGGAGCAGAAGTTTGCACTCCCTCTTCTTCCTCTTCTGAAGCACTGGCATGTGCTTTTCCTTTTTCCTCCTTGAAAAGCAATATGAAGGAAGCATCATTATAATATACTGGCTCTTCGTATTCTTCATCAGGATGCACTAAGTTGTATTTCTTTTCCAAAATGCAAGTGATTAAGTGTCCTAATGAGATATTCTTTTTCCTCTTCTAATCTGCATGTCCTATTTCTGAAAGCCCATAGATATGATCTATGATAAGTTGGGCTTCGTCAATAAGATGACCTTCCATAATTAAAAAGGTTATAACAGAAAGGAGAGGGGTAATATTAATCCTATCACCAGCTTTAGGAATGATTGAAGATCGAAGGATATGCTGAATGATTCGGGCATCCCTGGTCATTTCAGAAACTCTAGCAACATGATAGGTTAGGCCAATTTCTCTAATCACCCTATTGACTTCATACCATTTGAATTTGTTTTCACTCATTAGGGTGGTTGCTCTATATCCCTCAGTTCTTAAGTTCAAAAAGGCACCAAGGTCGTGCTTTGTGATTTCAACTTTTTTGCTTGAAGACATAAGAACTAATGGAGGAGTGGTTGAAATTAAAACTCATGTTCGCTAGGAAATAGTGGTAGGTTTGCTTGTTGTAGAAGTGGACGAGAGAAAGTATGAAATGAAATTGGGTTGAGGCAAAAAGGTGCATTACCCAAAATTTTAACTCAGTTTGGATTAAAATGCGAGAGGGAGTTATTTTGGCGGATGCAAAACGAGGAAAGGATTCCTCATTTGCCTTAGACAGGAAGTTCTCTGAGGCATTCCTATTGGGTTTCTTCACCAACACCTTTTGTCTCTTGCTTGAGGAGGCCATTGTCGATTTGAAGTAGAAAGGGATTGAAAGTGAAGTTTGGAAGTGTGATTGTTAAGTTATAAAGCCTTCATATTTAAAGAAAAATGATACGTTCGTCCTAGACGAAAATATTCATCCTGGACGAAAATCATCGTTCATTTGGACGAAATTATTTCGTACAGACGATCCAATTCGTCCAAAATATAACGGCTTTTCGTAATCAACACAACTTACGATGCATCCCTTCGTACAGGCTTTTGACTTGACCGTTCGTACAGATGAAATATTTTTGTACAGACGATCAAAAAGTAACTCGTTTTAATGTCTCTTGAAATCCGTCCCCTACAATGAACCGACATCTGTTCGTCTGGACGAATGAAAAATTTGTACAGACGAAGTCCATATTAAAAACTGTCTTTTCCACTCAACCGCTCCATTCAATCATCCCGACGTTTGAGAAAAAATATTTTCGTCCTGGACGATCGTCAGATCGTACAGACGATCTAATTAAAAACTGCTCTCAAAACTATTAAAATTTGTGCAAACTGTTCTTTCACATATCGTCCTGTACGAAACCAGATTCGTCCCGGACGATTTCCTCCAATTTTTTAATTTTAATTTTTAATTTAAGAAAATCAAACTAAACATTCAAAAAACACAGAAGACATAAAACAAAACCATAAACCCAAAAAAAATTCATTCAAAACACACAAAATTTCACAAAATTAAAAACAAAACAAAATAAATATTAATATTGCAAAGACATTTTGTTTAGGCATTCAAATCAATAACACCAAGCCTTGTTCTTAAAGTATTGAAGGTATCAAAGGCTAAAAGTTTTGTAAAAATGTCTGAAAGTTGATTTTCAGTTGAAACATGTATGAGTTCAATTTCTCCCTTGGATACATGATCCCTTATGAAATGATGCCTTATATCAATGTGTTTGGTTCTAGAATGTTGAATAGGATTTTTGGAAATGCAAATAGCACTAATATTGTCATAATAAATTAGAATAGTGCCTATAGTTAATCCTAAATCAATCAATTATTGTTTTAACCAAAGTACTTGTGCCACACAACTTCCTAATGTAATGTATTCTGCTTCTGCAGTAGATAGTGCCACTGAATTTTGTTTTCTACTAGACCATGAAACTAATGAATTTCCAATGAATTGACATGTTCCAGAAGTGTTTTTCCTATCCACTCTACAGCCTGCAAAGTCAGAATCTGAGTAACCAATAATTTCAAATGAAGAGCTAAACTTAGGATACCAAATCCCTAAGTTTTGAGTTCCTAGTAGATATCTTAAAATCCTTTTCACTGCTGTCAAATGTGATTCTTTTGGATCTGATTGAAATCTAGCACATAAGCAAACACTGAACATAATATCTGGTTGGCTAGCAGTCAAGTAAAGTAAAGATCCAATTATCCCTCTAAATTTCTTTTGATCAACAGATTTTCCCTTAAGGTCCTTATCCAACTGAACTGAGGAACTCATTGGTGTACTAACACGTTTAGCATTGTCCATTTCATATTTTTTGAGGATGTCCTTAATATATTTAGTTTGACTAAAAAAAGTACATTCCTCAAGTTGCTTAATGCTAAATCCTAGAAAGTAATTTAAATCTCCCATTATACTCATTTCAAATTCAATACTCATTGTTTTAGAAAAATCATCACAAAGATGTTTATTTGAAGATCCAAAGATGATGTCATCCACATAAATTTGAACAATAAGTATATCCTTTCCAATTTTCCTTAAAAAGAGAGTTGTATCCACACTTCCTTTTTCAAAAGATCTTTCAAGTAGGAAGGTGCTCAACCTCTCATACCAAGCCCTAGGTGCCTGTTTCAATCCATATAATGCATTTTTTAACTTGAAAACATGATTTGGAAATTTAGAATTTTCAAAACCTGGAAGTTGTTCTACAAAAACATCTTTCTCAATTACTCCATTTAAAAAGGTACTTTTGACATCCATTTGAAACAATTTAAAACCTTTAAAACAGGCAAAGGCTAGTAAAACCCTAATTGCTTCAAGTCTAGCTACAGGGGCAAAAGTTTCCTCAAAATCAATTCCTTCAATTTGATTATACCCCTTAGCTACTAATCTAGCCTTATTTCTAATGACTACTCCTGAGTCATTTATTTTATTTTTGAACACCCACTTGGTTCCAACAACACTTTGATCTTTTGGCCTTGTAGTTAATTCCGAAACTTTATTTCTTACAAATTGATTTAACTCTTCTTGCATGGCCAATATCCAAAATTCATCAGAAATTGCTTGATCAATGTTAGTGGGTTCAATAGTTGAAATAAAGGCTGAATGATTGACTTCCTTGTTTAATCCACGCCTAGTTCTAACACCCTCACTTGGTTCACCTATAATCAATTCATTTGGGTGGTTTTTAGAAAATCTCAAATCTCTAGGCAAAAGGTTTTCTCTTTCCAAATTTTCTTCCACATTTTCTTCCAAATTTAATCTATCAATCTTTTGGGAGTTTTCTTCAATTTCTTCTTCAACAACATTTGGCTCTTCCATGTTTCCACTTTCATCAAATACAACATGTGTGGTTTCTTCAATGACTAAAGTTCTTTTGTTGAATACCCTATAAGATTTTCCAACACTTGAATATCCAACAAAAATTTCTTCATCTAATTTTGGATCAAATTTTCCTAAGACAGATTTTCCATTATTATGTATGAACACCTTGCAACCAAATACATGCAAATGAGACAAATTTGGTGTTCTACCTTTTAGCAACTCATAGGATGTTTTGTTCAAATTTGATCTCACATTCACCCTATTCAGAACATAGCATGCAGTGCTAACCGCCTCAGTCCAAAAATATCTAGGAAGCGAGTATTCTGCTAACATTGCTCGGGCGGCTTCTATTAATGTTTTGTTCTTCCTTTTAACTACCCCATTTTGTTGAGGGGTTCTAGGTGCAGAAAAATTGTGATCAATCCCCTTTTCTTTACAGAAATTTTCAAATTTTTCATTTTCAAATTTTCCTCCATGATCACTTTGTATAGAAATTATTTCACATCCTAGTTTTCTTTGTATCCAAGTTGAAAAATTTCTGAATTTCTCAAATGATTCACTCTTATGAAAAAGAAATTTAACCCAGGTGAATCTTGAAAAATCATTCACTATAACAAATCCATATGCCTTCCCTCCTAGACTTATAGTGCCTACAGGTCCAAAAAGATCCATGTGAAGAATTTCTAAAGGTTTAACGGTCCTAAGATCTTTATTGGACTTAAAAGAGGACTTCACTTGTTTTCCTAATTGACATGCATCACAAAGGTGGTCCTTAGTAAATTCTAGTTTTGGTATACCTCTCACCAAATTCTTTTGGGTAATTCTCCTAAGATTTTTTATACTAGAATGACAAAGTCTCCTATGCCAAAGCCATGATTCATCAGAAACAGTTTTCAAACAAAAAGCAGTATAGGAGATTGAATACAATTTAAATCTAGCATGTAGACATTGTTTACCCTTTTTCTTTTTAAAACAATTTTCCCATTTAGGCTTATTATGCAGCTAATAGGTAAAAATTTTACATTATAGCCCTTATCACAAAGCTGACTTATGCTAAGCAAATTATGTTTTAAGCCTTCAACTAATAACACATTGTCTATGAAAAAGTTTTTCAAATTTCCAATCATACTTGATCCAACCACTTTCTTTGTGGTATTATCTCCAAGTGTAATCTTGCCTCCACTCCTGGCTTCCAGCGTTATGAATTGAGCAGTATCTCCAGTCATGTGCTTTGAACATCCGCTGTCCAGGTACCATATACTCTCATGAGGTCTTGTGTGAGAGTATTCCTGCAAAATTCTCAAATGTTAGACCTGGGAACCCAAACAAGTTTGGGTTCACCTTTATGAAATTTATAATCAGATGCATGTATGATATGTCTAGGTTTATGCATCTTAGTTCTCCACACCAAATTAGTTTTCATCTTTAAAGTGCATGTGTGAGATATATGTCCCAAAAATCCACAATTATTACATTTAACATTAGAAAAAATATTCCTATGTTTTCTTTCATATGATTGTCTTCTAAGGGATTTCATGAATTTAGGATAATATTTAGGATTTGTAAAATCTTCAAGTTTAGGGGGGTTCCTATTATCCTCGAGAGCTCTTATTATGAGTTTGTAAAATGAATTCATATCTTCCAAGATTCGATTGGTATAATTGATTATATATATCTTGCTCTCAGATTCATCCTTAAAATTCTTAAATTCTTTTTCAAGTTCAGCATAGGATGATTTTAAATTCTCAAAATTTTTATTCAAGTCATCATATTCATCAAGTAGTTTCATGTGGTTGTTATCTATTAAAGCATGATCTTTCCTAAGGATTTCGTGTTCCTTATTAAGCTCTTCCAATTCTAAAACTAAACTAGCATGCATCTTTTTCATTTTCCTATATGCATCATGCATGTGTTCAGAAACTTCAAACAATTCATCATAGGTTAAATCACATACCTCTTCTTGATCTGATTGTTCAACATTATCTGCCATCAAGCAAAGGTTGGTGACTTCTTCTTCTTTTTCAGTCTCAGATGAGTCTGAAGTTGAGTCCGCCCAAAAATCCCTTTGAAACTTCTTCTTGTCCTTCTTTACCATTGGTTTCTCCTCTACCTTCTCCTTGCTAGGAGTGGCTTTGAGTTTTGGACAATCAGTCTTTATATGACCTGGTTTCCTGCATTCATAATAAATTACTTCATTAGAAACCTTGCCATTTCTGTTATACTTACCTCTATTCCATTGCTGGCGTCTCTTCTGCTTCCTCTTTAAAAAGCTTCTGAATTGTCTAGTCATCAATGCAATATCGTCTTCATCCTCAGGTTGTGAGTGTTCACTTTCTGACTCTTCCACATTTAGTGCAATATTCTTGTCCTTTCTAGGTTCACCTGCATCAATCTTTCTTTGACTTACTCCTTGCTCATAAGCAATGAGTGAACCAAGAAGATTGTCAATGGAATAAATGTTCAGATCTTTAGACTCTGTAATTGCAGTAATTTTAGTATCGTATGCAGTAGGTAAACAACGAAGAATCTTATTGACCATTTCAGCATTAGTTAATTCCCTACCAAGTGCATGCAAAGAGGTGACAATTTGAGTGAATCTTGTGTACATGTCTGAAATAGATTCATTAGGTTTCATGCGAAATAATTCATAGTCATGTAACAAGATATTGAGTCTTGATTGCTTAACCTCATTTGTCCCTTCATAAGTTATACAAAGTCTATCACATATGTTCTTTCCGCTTTTACAAGTGAAAACTCGCATGTAGTCTTCCGATTTTAAAGCACAAAAGAAACTATTTAAACATTTCGCATTTAATTGTGCTAAGTCACGTTCTTCAATAGTCCAATATGCATAGGGTGTTTTTACCCTAACTCCATCAACTAATCTAGTTGGTTTTGAGTAACCTTCCTAGACTAGCATCCACATGCGATAATCAAGTGACTATAAGAAAGTAGACATGCGTGTTTTCCAAAAATTAAAAGGAATATTGTCAAACAGTGGAGGTCTAGTGATAGAGTAACTCTCAGGTGTGTTTCGGTTTCCAAATGTAGCCATCTACGTTAATGAAAAAGTAGTTCAAACTTATGATTTTGAACTATGCTCTGATACCACTTGTTGAGTACAGTAATTAGGTTGTTAAGCCTAAGTGAATGTCCTAAGGCTACCAAGAGGGGGGTGAATTGGTAGTTTAAAAATTTTAAACCCTCTTTGAAGATTAAGTTTAACCAAAATAAATTTTTTTTTTAAAGTTTGTAGAAAAATATTTTTCAACCACAGAGTTGTTAAGACTGAAATTTAAAGTGCGGAAACGTAAAAACAATAAAGTAAATGACACCAGATTTATAGTGGTTCGGTTTTATAACTAGACCTACATCCACTCCTCAAAGGCACCCTCTGAGTATTGCACTAAAACCAATAGTGACTCTCCTTTAGCACCCACAGCAAGGCGGAGAAGCGTTTACAACACACTCTTTTCACCACTACCCGGTGCGGCAGAGAACCGTCGTCCTTTTACACAATCCCCAGTGCTGGCAGAGAACTGTCGTCCTTTTACATAATCTCTAGTGTTGGCAGAGAACCGTCGTCCTTTTATACTCTCCTAGTGTGGGCAGAGAACCCTACGGCTGTTCACACTCTCCAAGTGTAGGCAGAGAACCTTTTGGCTGTTCACACTCTCCAAGTGTCGGCAGAGAACCGGATCTCCTTGACTGATCTTCTCACAAGAATCTAGAAGGAAGAAGGAAAAGAGTGAAGTAATCCAAATTCACAAGTAGAGACTCTTACCTTTGAAATCCAAGTGAAGCCTTCTCGCTCCAGTGGTAGGAATCCTCCCTTGAATGCTCTCTTCCACTCTTTCCTTGGATATTCTTTCAAGAGGCACGAAGATCAAATGACAAAAAGATTGGGTGGCAGTCTAATTTGGACTATTTATATAAAAGACAAGAAAAACTGTCCAAAAACTGCAAGTGTTCAATTCTGTACACAGTGGATCGTCCTGTACGATCATGGATCGTCCTGGACGATTTTACTTAAACGATCTAAAACGACCCTATTTGAATATGTGTACGAAATGTCTTCGTACAGATGATCGTCCTGTACGAACTAGGTTCGTCCAGTACGAACGGTTATTACTAGGTCGGTTCTAGAAACTGCTGAAAACTGTTCTAAATTGGTTAATCGTTTGGACGAGAATATGTTCGTCTAGACGAAAATTTTCCAGAGACCCGATCGTCCTGGACGATTCTTTACTTCGTCTGGACAAAAATTTTTAAAAATTTTTCAGAGGACCAATCGCCACGGATGATAATTTATTTTCGTCTGGACGAAAATTTTCCAGAGACCCGATCGTCCTGGATGATATTTAATTTCATCTGGACAAAAATTTTCAAGAGGACCAGTCGCCACGTACGATAATAAAATTCGTCTGGACGAAAATTTTATAGAGAACCAATCGTCTAGAACGATAATTAATTTTGTCCTGGATGAATAGGACTTAGAAAAAAATTTTCGAGCAAGTTCCTATTCGTTCCATGTGTCCTATAGGAGATAACTGTCTGATCGTCCCGTACGATCGGATATCGTCCAGTACGATCAGTATAAAATTTTATGATCTCCTTATGTGTGTGTGTGTATGTTTTTTTTTATTCACTCAATTACAATCACTCCCTTTCAAAATTAATTCAAAGAAAAAATGCAAACTTCAAATTAACAAAGTATCTCATGTTGAATTTGATTTGAAGTTATCGTAGTCTGGAGTCTAATTTTCCTGAAATGTTAGTACACACAAGAGCAAATACAAATCTTCTAAAATTGTTAGGAGATAACTACACAATTGAACAATAATGTTTGAAATCATCAAAACTATTCAAGTTGCAAAAATGTAAAAGCATTCAAATAGCAACTATTCTAACAAAATTCACCTCTCTTTGATATCACACCTAAAAAATCTAATAAAATTTTGCCACTATTTTAATCGAGAGTTTTCATAGGGGACTTTGTCTCCCTATGATGCAATTAACTACGAGAGCTTGCACTCGTAGTAGATTTAGAACCACACACACCTGATTTTAAAAATTAATTTTTCAAAATTCATATTTGATTCCTTTGAGAAAAATCAAAAGATGATCGTTATTATCGCATTCAAAGAATTATCATTAAATAGTGCTATCGCCCTTTGGGGACATACATCTTTTTTTATAAGGCTTTGGATGTGTACTCAACGATCACACTTCTTGAATATTGTAGCTGGATATTTAATTGAACTTCATTTTGGTCCTTCGGGGCCACACGAAGTTCTCTTTAGAATTCGATCATAATATTCAAAATGATATTCATAATTCTAAATCTGAATCCCGCTTTGAAATTTTGTTTTCACCTTTCAAGGTGACATACTCTTTCTAACAGGAGAATTCGATTTTAGAATTAGATTTCAATCTTATGTCCAAGATTCCCAAAGAAAACCAAGCTTTCCAAAACCTGTTTTCGAAATTCCACCAACAGACTCCAACTATTTTTGATAATATTCACAATTGAGTAGCATTTGATTCCTCTATACCCAGTGAGTCTTAGTGGCTACCCATGCTAAGAACAAGTCTATAATGTAAGGTTTTGCCTTCTAAAGTCAACTTCACATATCAATGTCAAGCTCATTCTTCATAGAGTCAGCCAACTCATGTAATTAGAAAGAAGTATCAAACATGAGTGGCAAGCAAAAAAATTAGACAAATTACTAAACATTGCTAGCCTCCTTGCCATTCAATCATTATCCATCCATCTCAGTAAAAATCTTGCATCTAAAAATATAACTTGTCAAGTTACATACAAAAGGTTGTGTAAATATAAAAGATTACTAAGACTTATATTTCCTACAAATCGGTAGAAAGCCAGTTTATTAAAGGAATGTAGGTGCTTTCTACCATACTTTCGCATAGTGATGAGTTGACTTAAACACTATAATATCAAACTCAAGTTTGCCTAAATGCATTATTCTTTCCAAGTTAAGAGACTTGGAAAAAATTCATGCTGTTTTTAAATTCCCCTAAATGTTTCATTCTAGAGAAGCTAACTTTCCTTGAATGATTGCCCTTATTATTTCTCATTTCACCATTTATAACACAATTAATCTTGTGATGCTAACCCACTTTACATAGAACAGCTAAATTTTTATATAGATAAGCACACTTAAATATAGATTAACTAATAAGGAATACACATGAACATTAACTTATCATTCAAAATTTTTTCCATAAGAACTTAAGAAAAAATAGAAAATGAAAATAAACAAGCAAGCAACTAGACCATTTCGCCCCAAATTAGAAAAAAGACTTTTTAAAAAAAAAAAAAAAAAAACTTGTGTTTGATGGGTGAAGGTGACTCACTTACTATTCACACTAGCCCCATCACTCTCATCATTATCACTAAATTTGTTAAGGGTTCTTAACTTTAGGAGAAACCTCACCTCTTTTCATGAGCTTGTGCATGTTGAATTCAATCTCTTGGTGATATTGCTCCCTAAAGCCTTGTCAAAATTGTCTCCATTCATGAATTAGTTAATCTCATTTTTCTTCATAGTTAGCTAGGTGACCTTCACCTCAGCTTCCTCATTGGTCTCCAGTGCTTACTGTGCATATGCATTGGCCAAATCTAACCCAAAATTATATTGCTCTTTGGATTTGGTGAGCTCATCATACAATATGCTCATTCTTATGGAACTTCAAGCTTCATGACACTCTCATTCTCTAAGCACCCTTGGAACTCTTTGTAGATCCTTGCCAGAAATACTGGTCTCCCCTTATGTTGTATTTGGCAGTGTGCAACAACGTATATAGTTTGCCAAGTTTGCCCCCATCGCATTTATGGTGAAGAAGCTGACCTCCATGCTTTTAAGGAATTGAGTCTACTTTTCTTTTTAAAAAAATGTCCTAGTCATAGAACCAATTGGACCCTCACCCCACCTCCTCCTATTCCACCTCGACATTCACCTTTCCCACCATGTCACATCTTATTGGGACTGACTCACCTTTTCTAAGTCTATAACTTTTTGATTATGTGGAAGATAAGGAGAGTTTTATAGGCTCCTTACCCTTAGCTACCATAGTATTAACTTTCTTCTTCTTGATCCTTGCCACCATTACAGCTTCTTCAATGGTGATCCCTTTTGTTGGGGTTTGTTACAACTCTTTGTGAGCTTATGGAGCCTTGGCAATAGGCTCCTTAGAGATTGTACCACCCTTGAGTTCTTTCTTCACCTTCTTGGGAGGGGGACCTCACCTACTATAGTTCTAGCAGATATATATCTCCTCTTATCACTTGGTGTAGTTTGGGACTTAGATCTTTATCTAGGTCTTCAAATCCTTGATGAATTCTTTCTTCTCTTTTTTTTTTTTCTTTTTTGTAAATAAAGAACATCAGGTGATTTCAATACTTAGAAAAATATTTCATTAAAATGAAATAAAATAACTTGTAATTACCTTAGATAAAATATTTTGTATATATGCTTTTATGTAATAAGATGTAGAATTATAAATGTTTTACTCTTAATGACAACCATCACACATTTCTCTCGATACAAGGTGAGGATCACTCCCTTCTTTTTACTGAATGGGATTTGATGAATAGGCACCATTCTTTGGATAATAAAAAACTTGGCCTTTGAGACACACACCTTGTTTGCCAGACCCACTACTTTAATGAAGTGGGCAAGAACTGCTCACAACCATTTTAGAATGTTTTCACTATGAAGACATCCCTAAATAAGCTGAGCCACCATTAAAGATTGTTCTTACAAAGGTATTACGTGAAGGAAATCCCAATCACTATGAATTTTTGTAGCAGCTGGGCAACGCAAGTTCATAATAATTTACCTCTTTGAGCTTAACACATAAAAGGAATTATATTACAAAGAAAAATTGGCTGGTTGGCACTCTAAACTAATCTACAAGGAACTTATTAAATAGTTAAATGGTCTTTAATTACCACACAAAAAAGTTCTCAGGCTAGTAGTAATATGCTTTTTAAACAACTTAGTATGATTAGTAGGAAATTATGTCCTCAAAAAATTATTTTTCTTAGCAAATTCAACAATGCATTTCTGAAGGGTCTCCATTACAAGTGCAAAAGTAATTGATGGAGAAATCATGAGTGAGTGAGATTTCGAATAAAAGTCCCACCAAATGACTCTGCCAACAATATTTATACAGATATATTGTGTAAGTATACCAAGTCAACAACCAAATCAGCATTAATTGAGAATATTGTCTCTCATCATTACAAAGATCTTCTCTATGATTATACATTAAGATTATAGTTTGTTGATAAATCAATTATCCTGATCACCTAAAAATATAATAGCACATAAAAAATAATTTTCTATTATAATAGTGTTTGTTGATAAATCAGTTATCCTGATCACCTAAAAATATAATAGCACATAAAAAATAATTTTTATGCTTGATCTTTATTGCACATAGTTTAACTCAGCCAATGTAATTGCCAACTTATTTTGAGTCATGAAGTTCCATCAAAATGCCCCTTCCTCTTTATGTAATAATTTAACCTTTAGCTTGAACTGCATTAATTTATATATTTATTGACCATAATATAAAATATTAGCTAATACAATATTGCATTTATGATCGTCAAAATATTGAATATAAGCTTAAAATTATGGGAACCATAATGTTAAAGAAAGTGGTTAAATATTACCCTATAAAAAGGTTAATAACTGGGATTTACTACTAACTAGTGTGGTAGATATGGATAGAAAACAAACATCTACAACAACATTCTATGGTTTTGATAGAAGAGTAGAGTTCAAACATTATTTGTTAGTACTTAAAACTGGATATCTATAAGCTCAACCTTGAGAGGGTGGAAGGGTCAACACCATAGAAAGATGGTGTGTAAGATTAAAATGAAGCAATGAAGAAAGATACTAAAATATAAGATTAATAGCTGAGAAGGCCTTTTGAAGTTTAAAAAGTAACACAAATCAAGGGAAAGATAGGCTCCTTCAAATTTTTGTGGTGCTGAATTTATGATAGAGATTATTGAAGGTGCTTGGAAAGATAACCCTAATAGTATTTAAAAGTGGCCAAGAAGTAACATAGGTCATATGGATGTAGTAATAAATAGGTGTTGGAATTTAAAGGGGTTTACCTTAGGTGCTTGAAAGGAACGCTAATGGTAGAGACAATATTCTATTTAGTTTTTATCAAACATTTGAATTATTTTGTGAAAAAATGAAAATTTTAACTTATATACATCTTACATAATTTGTTTTCAAGTTGGGCTTAATCAAATTAAAGTTTGGGATGAAAAAAATAATCTTGTTTTTAGAACTTTAACAAAGCTGAACACCTTCCAATTTACTTTATAATGAACTATAATTGTGCTCTAATTCTTTGGACTAAACATTGAAAAAGTAAATAATCATTCTTTTCATTTATAATTGAGTTTATACTTACCCTAAAACATATATCATTTTAAGATAAACAGGATATAAAAAATTATAATTGAGTTTATTTCATTCTTGAGTCAAATTATATTCATTTTTTTTTTTGTAAATGTTTGATCCAATTTTATGCAAGGATGATACCCAACCTTATTAGCATGCTGACTCTATGAGTAGCTTGTTTGAAACTTGTGTGAGAATGGAAATAATATCTTACTAAAGAAAATATAAAATATAAGTTATCAAAAATCTCAAAATATGAAGACCCAAAATACTTCTTTTCAATCTTTATGTATAGTGATCTTAAGGCTACAAGAAAGGCTACACCTATAAAAAGTAAGAAGTCTAATGTTACACATACTACCCTATATTCATGACACCTAATGGTTGGTTAAGGGAGAGGAAAAGCTATAGAGTTCTAATGATCTACATGAACTTAGTAATGTCAAGTGTGTATGGTTTAGTTCAGTATCACAAAGTGTTTAAAAGCAAGTATAAAAAAAGGTGTTCTTGATGGTTGCATAATGTTTGTGAGCAACTAGTGATTTGACTTGAGCTTTGGATTTCCTAGAGGAGAAGGTGAGTGAATAGATGCTACGAAGAAAAGTACCTCAATAAGTAGGTGATTATGGTAGGTTAAGCTGTGGGCACTCCAAGTAAATGCTATCTTATAGTGAAAATATGTTGTGTAGGGGATGAAGTCACTTGCCCTTTGCTAGGATAACTCTCTAAAAATCCTACCTCCCTTCTGCAAAGGGTGTGGCGAGTTAATTTATTGATAGGATCACTATTATACTGGCTGGCCATACTTTAATGGCATGGGTGAGTGGGAATTGATGTTCCTTGGGCATTTCCTTCTATGATGCCCATTAGATGTGGGTCTTCTTCTTATAACATGCTTGCAACCTATTAGTACATATGAAGAAATATGCGAGTATACATTTAATATCTTAACTAACTTTTCCCTTTGATAATAGAGTAACAAAAAGGACGAGTGAATGATTAAGTAAATAGTTTGACTATTAAATCTAAAATATAAAATTAAATTTTAAAGTTATTACCTTCTTTATACTCTAGCCTTACTTATTATCTATATTCAACATTAATGATGATAATGTGACACCACCTCTTCCCTAGATTCTTATAAATCAAGGTTCTACATTGAAGGAGCTTTACTTTTGACTAGAACTTATAAGTGTAGTGATATGAACCCATTTAGCATAGCAAGGTGTCAAGTGAGGGTATCTAGGAAGGTCACCTTTTGTATAAGCAAAGCTGAGGATGGAAAAGAAGGTGAGTTTTCATTTGTTAAGAAAGGACATTGATGGCAACGCATAAGCCATGTTGGAGGTCCTTGAACTCACTATTGTCCACCCAATAAAGAGAATTAAGATTGAACTTGGGGCGGTGATGAGGATCACTAACTTATTAACCATGGTTTTTAGCATAACTATATCCTTAACTTGATCATTGGTGATGGAAAAACTCTCTTTATAAGAAAATATGAAGCCTTTTAATTTGTGAAGTATGAGGTGAGTGCCTTATGTATGGCCTGAAAGTTCAATAAGGTAGTTAGACTTTATTCAACTATCCTAAGACTAACCAAGAAGGGGGTGAATTGGTAATTTTAAAAATTTCTTAGATTTTTGAAAACCATTTTTTGTAAGTTTAACGAATAATTTAGAAATATGAAATTGTGTATAAACTAATTTTCATAATAAATGTTTCAACCATAAAATTTTGAAACATTGAAAAATAAAAATACTAAAAAGTAAAGTAAACAGAAGAACACTAAATTTATAGTGGTTCTGTCTAAACTAGACCTACATCCACTCCCTGGTGACTCCTTCTCCAGGTATTTCTCTAAACCAAAGTGACTCTTCTTTTTCCCCCATAGCAAGGTCAAGAAGTCTTTGCAAACTCTCTTCAATCAACCCTAGTGCAGTAGAACATTAACATCCTTTCTCACCCTCATAGTGATGATAGAGTACCGACATCCTTTCTCACCATCTTGATAATGATAGAGTACCAAAGTCCTTCCTCACTCTCCTTGTGATGGCAGAGTAACAACATCCTTTCTCACCCTCCTGGTGATGACAGAGTATTGAGACACAATGCTAAAGATCTTCTCTCAAAAGCCTCCGGAGGAGATGGAATGCAATTTAGAAGAAGTAAATTGATCCTCACTTTGGACAACCTTATGAATCCCTCACAACTCCCCTCACTTGATCTCTCAGACTTCACTCTCATAATCTCTCCCAAACACTCACACTCAATGGACACTCTCAAGATAAAATCATAGCAAAGGTATAGAGTGTAAGTTTTTAGGGTACTTATATAGGAAAAATAAGAAAAATCACCCAAAAAATTAAAAATTAAAAGTCAACCGACCTAGGATTGTACATTACTATTGAAGATCATCTATACAAATAACTCAAAAATCCATGTATGATCATGTATGAACCTTATTTTGTACTCTGTCAATTATCTGTACAAAGTGACATCGTACTGTATGAATAGTTTAAAATTGAACATATTCATATGGTATGATTTTATACAAATCTTATTTAATACTCTATCGATCATCTGCATGAATTAACATCGTACAATATGAACAATTAACAAAAATCATGCTTTTTTGGTACGAATATGGATAACCCCATTTCATACTCTATCAGTCATTTATATGAATTGACTTAATATATTACAAATAGTATAAAAAAATCAATTCATTTAGGATGAACTAGTACGCACCTAATTTCATTCTCTTTTAGTTATCTTTGTGAACTAACATCACACAGTATAAATAATACAAAAAAGTAGTCATTTGGGATAAACTACTATGCACCAAGTTTGTACTCTGTGAGTTGTATGTATGAAATGACATCATATAGTACTAGCAATACAAATATATAAGACACAATTTGATTAACTTCTTTTTGGAGGAAAATATAACAAATTGTCTAGCATGATTATAAATTATACAGTACGATTAGTTTTAAAATTTTAAGTTTTGGCTCTCTCTCCCCCAGAGTATGTGTGTGATTATTATTAACCCTAAGGGCATAACCTACATAAGAATTATAGGATATTGAGCCTTTGGGAATGGTGGAACTCATAGGGGTTAGTGAGAAGGTAGGAGGTGTTTCCATTGAGTAAGTTGAGATTATAGCTAAAAAGAAAGAGAAAATAAAGTTTAAGTTTTTTAAAATAACTTAACAAAATAATAATCATTATTAATTTCTAAAGATATTTAAGTTAATTATTAATTATTAATTAAATAGGAAATTTAAATTAATTCATTAATTAAGATAATTTAGATAATTACTAATTCAAAATTAATAATTAAAAAATAAATTTTCTAAAATTTAATATAATTTATTAAAATAATAATAATAATAATAATATTAATAATATTAAATTAAAATCACTGATTAAAATGATTATAACAATAATAACAATAATGATAATAATATAATAAGTAAAATAATAATAATAATAATAATAATAATAATAATAATAATAATAATAATAATAATAATAATAATAATAATAATAATAAATAATTGAAGTAATACTAAAATAGAAAAAATAATAATAATGATAATAATAATAATTTTAATAATACTAAAATAATCATAATAATAATTATAATTTTAAAGTAATGTTATTTTTAAATTAAAGGAAATCATTTTTTTGAAAATAATAATATATATTTTGTATTTTTATAATTTTAAAAAATATTTTTTATTGATGTTTAAGGAAGTTTGATTTTAAAATAGATTTTAAAATAATAAGAAAAATTAAATCCGACGATAGCAATGTTGGCGATTAAACACGCGGCTGTCTTCGATTCGCCCGTTCAAATCATGGACGCGGTTAGCAATCATGGGCAATGATTGTGCTGTCGCACAATCATTGTCCCATGATTTTGTGATGATTGCCCATGATAGTGTCTTACTTATCCATGTGGGCAACCACGGGGAACCGTTACATGTCCGCGGTTTTGATTCGGTTGGTGGGGATTTGGCCGCACGAAAGATCTTAACTAGAGATTCATACGCGCGGTCAGGAAGAACTGCGGGACGACGATACCTATACCATTGATCGTAAGATCAATAATTTGAATAACTCATAATACATGCGTTACAGAGACTGAAACCCTATAACCTTTTTTTGTCTCATTTGATCGATTGGCTTGATCAATCGAGATGAAATTTTAAACATAAAAATTGTGTGGATGAAGAGCATTCTTAGGGTGCAAATTTCACGATCAAATATGCATTGTATGAAAAGTTATTTAAACTAGTGTAGCCTAGGCTAGGGTTCGTGATATACCTCAATCCACACAGTGGATTCAATAGATCTTGGATTCTCTAAATTTGTAGATTGTCCATGAATAAATTTGGAGAAGAAAACTGAAGCTCCCAACGCTTAGATCAAGCAGGAGAAGCTTTGGAAGGGAAATCGCCTCAGGTTTGCCGGAGGATCTTCGCCGGCGGCCTTGACCAGTCAGTTTTGACTTGGCAATAGTAGAGAAGGGTCGTGGGGGCTCTCTCACAAAATCTCACCGGCTAAGGAGGTTTGGTGAGAGAGAACGAGCAAAATGTCCCCTCTCATGAACCTTAACATGTGTATTTAAAGGCTTGGAGACATGATCAACAGCCTAGATTGAATTTAGAATGATTTAGGAGAGAAACTGAAGTTGAATAGATGTGGTTTTGAATCTATGAGTATAGGGAATCAATTAAGCCATTAAACGGGCTTTAATTGGCCTTCAATAGGTCAAATTGACATAAGGATGACTTGGGTTGACCAAGTCATGGTTTGACTTCATCAACCTAGTCAAATAAAGCCCAAGAGGTGACGGTTGCACCTAAGGAAGTTTGAATAGGTTAGAATTTGATTTGGGCCCAAAGGGTTCAAATAGGGTCAACAGTGGTTAATCTGGTCAACCAGGTTGACCCAAGGCACAGGTCTGGGCCTAGTAGGTTGGGTCTGACCTACTGGGTCCAGTGAAGGGGAGAATTAAGCTTGCAAAGCTCTGAATTTCATTTGAAACCAAATAGAGAGGTTTAGGACAATCTGGGTCAACCCAGGTTGACCTGGTCAACTAGGTTGATTCAAGGCCTGGGCCTAGACTTAACAGATTTGATTTGACCTAGGGAATCGATTGGGAAGGTGTCTTGGGACCTAGCTTGGTCAAATCAACCAAGTCAAACTCTTTGACCAAGAGTTTAGGCTAAAGAGAGGTCAACAAATAGACCCCCAACAGGAGCGATGAACAAACTAGTGAACCGCTCATGTTGGCATTGATCGAATGTGACAAAAAAGTAAAGTAAAGAGCATAAGTAAAAGATTACCAAAAGGGTATCTAAAAGGCACTGAATGTAAGGCCTTAAGGATCATTATCTTATAGTTGCTCTCTAATTTCATCCCTCGCATTTGTTTTGTCATGATGAAGGAGGCTATAGGATGACTCAGTGTTCTTGAGATGATGATAAATCTATATAGCAAGGTAGGTAAAGTAAGAAAGACTAGTAAATTACATGGGGTGTGATCATAAAGGAAATTATAGATCCAAGGAAGGAGGTCGCCTCCTTAAAGTTGAAGATGAGGGTGCCTTGTAATCAAGTGACAATTATTAAATTTATTAAAGAAGGGATGTTCATCTTAGATTAGTTGGAAGGTAATCGATTGGGATGATCTCTAACCTAGTATATTGGTCTTTTTATAATGTTAAGTAGCTTCATGCCACTTTATTATTATTATTTTAATGTACCATATGTACTTGTTATGACCTATGTAAAAAGTATTATTACTAATGAAACCTTTTTTATTTGGATAACTTTATTACTCATAATTTTATGGTTTTAAATTCTATTAATTCATGAGTATTAATCATATATAATATGTTACTATCTTTTGATCATCATTATGAGTATTCTAGTTTGGTCATTATGGTGAGCAACTATGTATGTGATCTTGAGTGATTTGTGGAATACTTAGCATATTTTTGAAGTTAAGAGTCTTACATCATCAAGATAAATGAGCAGATGTTGTTGAATGGTGAGTCAATATATATATTTTTTTTTGAAATATGACCAGCCTCAATTGGATGTCTTTAGTGTGAAGATGTAGTTTTAGTGAGTGAAACTTGGGTAATTTTTTAAATATATTGTCACAATATGATCTGGAATTTTTAAATTTGTATAACATCATCCACAATATGATGTGAATTGTTTTATGAGATGTGTATCTTGATATATGAGTTAAATGGCTTCAGATTTAAACCCAAGAAGATGTTTACTTTCCCTTAGAGATACCAAGTAAACCATAGGTCCATTAAACTTAAATAAACTTTATAAAGTTTCCTTATCATCCAAATGGGTTCAAATTTGTAGGGAATGCTCCTAATGTCTCTAGGAACTTCCAGATTTAATTCCATAAAAATTTGAATCATTGCTTAGAAAATTTGGAAATCGTGAATTCAAGTCGTAAGGAAAACCTAGATTAACTAGAACTTTGAAAATACATAATTAAATATATAAAAATAAAAAACTTAAACTTAAAATTTATTAAACTACTAAAGTAATAAATCCCCAAATTATGCTTTAAACGCACTTAATAACCACTTAAGTAAAATTCCCTACGTAAATTCAATAAATAATAAAGGGTAACAAAAATTCTAAACTTATAGTTAAACCTACTCTTTTAATAAATCAATAAAAAATTAATTAGATTTTTTTATTTTTTTAATTCTGAAAAGGCTCAAAATCTTGTGGGTTGGTCTTTGAGTCAACAATGAAGCATGGTCTAAATTTCATGAAATTTTGAATTCATTTTTGAACTCAAATAGTAAACCCTATTCCAGTAGGTATGTACAGATTGTTCAACTTAGAAAAATAACAAACAAATTAAGAAAAATTAAAAAGGAATAAAATAGCATGGACTAAACTCACTATTTTAAAAAATCATAGAAAAATAAAACCAACTAACATTAGTATTAAAAAGATATAAGTCAAATATAAACCAAATCTAAAATAAGCTTAAAGCACCCTTAAGTTAAACTTAAATAAAATGATTAATTTAAGTAAAATAAATATTTACAAAATCCTAGAAATTTTTGGAATCACTTTGAGTTTTTTTATTTATTTTAGTAATAATCTCATAGATTTTTAGGAGAAGAAAAAATTCAAAACACTTATTTATAGTGTATTTAACAACGTGAAATATAAAAATCCAAAATTCCTAAAGTAATAAAATAATTTTATGTTTTTATCTTATTATCTTGAATAAGGTGAATGCATTTGCAGGCATTCTTAGGACTTGTTGAATATAGAAAGCATTGCACATAGCATTTTTCTATTTAATATGTTTTCTAAATTTTTAAATAAAAATTAATGAAGAAACCATAAAAGCTAAATAAAATCGTTAACGAACAAATACTTATATATAAATAAACTCTTTTGGAAGCTTAACCCATAGACAAGCCAAAAATTAGAAAATGAATCCATAAAAGCCTAATACGATTGACTAAACACACATCTTAGCACACACCTTATTTTGTTTGTTAGGGAAATCGACTTTAGATTTAGGTTTAGAGTATTATTCTAAATGTTGAATGGGTTATTTACTATTTGTTTTTATTTTTTCATTTCAAATGGTTGAATGAGTTTGGTGATGTGTGCAAATACTTTGATGGTTGATTAATTCTATGATGATGATGATGATGATGATGTGACCTATGATAAATGTTTATATTCCATGTGATTAGGAGTGCTCTAGATGTTCGCTCCTAATAAAACTCTTTGTAGGTGGATATATTTATGCAGGGCTATCTAAAAGGGGGATAATAATCATTAATAGTTTTACACTAATAAAAGTTCTACAGAGGCTTACACTACTTATCGCCTTAAATTTAAAAGCATAGCAAAAATTATAAGTTGCTTAAGTATTGCGCAAATGTTTAGCATTTTGTTGTTATGAATGAATGTTTAAAATATAAATTACTTTTTACTAACCCTACAAGGAGTATGGAGACTTATTTATTTTCACATAAAATTTATAAATGAATGTGAAATTAAAAAAAAAAAGGATTATTAATCTTAAGGACAATGGAACAGAAAGAAAAGAATCTTCTTCCTTATAAGGTTTTCATCTTTTGGAAATCTATTTTTTTAGAGATGATTGATGTGTAAGAAAGTAGAAGACTTGTGAATAATCTCATTTGTTTATATGACATAAGTTAATTATAAGATTAGAGCTTGGGTTGTAAATTTAAAGGTATTACCTAGTTGCTTTACATTTTAAATGGTTCTAATTAAGTGACATTTACCAGATTTGGAATTACCTAGTTGCCTCACATTTTAAATGGTTCTAATTAAGTGACATGTACCAGATTTGAAATTTTTCTTTGGAAATTTGAATTTTATTTTATTTAATTTTCTTCAAGTTTGTTATGGCCATTGGGATAATGGTTTTTTAGTTTGACTGTGTTTTTGAAAAATCCTATTTTTTCTAGTTTAATCACTTGCATTTAGTATTACCTAAATTTTTATTATGCTCATAGGAATTAAAATTTTTATACTCAACCAATAAATAAATTTAAATAAAAATAACATAGAAAAGTTAATCAATTTAGAATATAAATTAGGGTTTGATTGTGTTCCATTGTGAAATTTACTTCTATTCCTCATTTAGACACCTCCCAGCCTGTAAGTTCTTATAGGTCACATGACCTACTAGGGTTTTTGCTATATCTCAAAGGAGGCCTACATTTTTTAGGGAAAAATGTATTTTTAAACCATTTAAAATTTCAAATCATTATGAATTTTTCATCAACTACTATGCATTGTATTAAAAATAAAATCAAAAAAAATTATTGCATTAACATTAGGAAAATAAATTCCATTCTTAAGACTAGGAATAATCAAAATATTCTTAGAATTCAGTCCAAATTCAAAAATTGAATAAAATCTAACTATCTTACATTTTATAAAAGGTATAAATCATGATTTAAATGAAATTAGGTGGAGTTTAGCTTGCATTTTACTTCATGCTGATTTAAGTCCAATAATTTCAAGTGTTCTCTAAAAATTACTTAAATTTTTAAACATATAAATCCTTTCTGATAGATTCCTCATTTTTGTTATGCTAAGTTCAAATAACTACTTTGTAATGATTCTTCCCAATTCTAAGATTTAAGCTCACCTTGAATCATTAATTTTCACTCTATGGGAATATAATCCTATCACTCTAATAAAATGTTAACCTCAATCTAAAAAATGTAGAGCCCAACCATAAGATAAATCGCAGTACTTCTGAGTTTTATAGAATCTAGTTCTACTTAGTCTTCTTCCTTTGAATAACTAATCAATTTTAAACGAATCTCGCTTTCAAAATTTCAAATTTATAATCCTTGTCTTTTACTTTAAAATCAAGAAAAGTTTAGACATTATTTTTTTGAAAAGTAATTTTCGGAGAATTTCTCATTAGATATAATTAACCTTAAGACCTTGTTTTAATTGGAGACCTATAACTCTAGATAAAAATAAACCATATCTTATTCTCATAAGATAGGAGAAAGATTTTTGAGAAAATATGTAATCTTAAAAAAAAAAAAAAAAACATTTTTGTATTTGGACACCCTTATACATCTATATGCTATTCTCTTTATTTTATTTGATTATAATAAAGGAAAAATTTCAAAGCCCCATTTTGTTTCAAATACAATTACAAAATTACTTGTATTTCTTTCAAAACATTATGATATTCTCCATATTGTATTTGATTATAAAAAAGTTATTTTTCAAAATCCTTTTTTTTTTTTTAATCTTTAAACCCATTAGAGAATAGCGAATCCATCTTTTGAGATGGTATGTTATTCTATGTGTTAATCTATCACAAAAGTAGGAGCATCCAAATTTGCATGATTATATTTTCAAACAAGGATAGTAATTTGAAGGCATTTTCCAAGGAGTAATTTTACATATCCTTAAACCACTTCACATTGGGCCTATGATTTCTCTTTTATCATAAATTTGAGGTGAACATAGTACTATAGAATCATCTAAGTTTTTTTTTTCTTTTTTTTTTTTTTTTGGTAAAAGTTTTTGTAGGAGTACAACTTGACCTAATGTGATTTCTCTTAAGTGTAGTGGGTGTAGATGGGGTGACACTAGCCTATGGTCCTCTATGTATTGAAGTTCATAGGTGTTTTCTACTTGTGAGGTGATGTAGATGGAGGCGACCATAAGGGGTCATTGGAAAGGACAAAGAGTAATGGGGGTTTTCCACTCATCCCAATGTGCCAACTATAAAGAAGGTGCTGATGCCTAAAGAATAGTGGATACCTCCCAATGAAAAGGAAATGATAACCTTAGTAGATAAGGATTCAAGGGCACCACCTCTTATAAAATGAGTCATAAGAAATAAGGAGATGACTTGTACATAGGTTAAAGTGGAGAGAAACCACTTAGTGTTGAAGGGAAGAAACTTGGTAAGGAGCTATAATTTGGTCTAAAAGATCATGGAAGAGGCGTGACAAGTGAAGTTCATTATACAATAGAAGGTGGAGAAACTTTATAAAATCCTCAACAACGTGAGGAAGACTCTTTAGGAAGAGTTCTCAAAGGAGATATTACATAAATAATAAATGTTGAAGTTTTTTTTTTTTTTTTTTGGAGGAGGAGTTGCTAAGGAAACTACCAACATTAGGACATATAAGAAAAAATGGGTCTCATTCATTATCTATATAATATGATGAGATATTTGGATAAAGGTTCATAGAGGCAATAAGGAATTACTTGTGGAAGCTAATTTCAATGTGCATTGTTAACTTGAGGCTCCAAGACCCCTATATCTTCTTTAAAGAGTTTTTTTTAAGTAACGAGAGTGATGGTATGAGTGGGATTGGTGATTTAGCTGCCCTAAACCATATCATATATTTTTTATCTTTTTTTTTTTTTTTGCCTTAAGGGGAAAATTATATATGTAATTTCATAACAATAAATGTAATGAAATAAAATTTATTATTTTTCTCACTTTTCTTATTCATATTTTAATTTTTTTACTACTTTCATTCTTGTTTTTTATTTCTAAGTATTGGACCTTATTGACCTCATTTTTATATGAGGTCACTAGGACAAATCCAAACACTAGGAAAAATCCAGATCTTAGACCAATCTAAGCCTTAATCCTATTCTTTCATCTACAATCATCTAATTGATTTGAGTGATGTGTATAATTCAAATTCAGGCAATAAAATCTAAAATCCAATTTAAATCCAGATTTCTAAACAAAAATCCACAGGTAAAAGGGTTTGTTTTGAAAGCCTTTTTGAGTGATTTTTTCAAACACTTCAAATTCCAGACAAATGACCCCCTCTTAATGATCTATCAATTGAATATTGATTAGGCATGTCCCTAGGGTCTAACCTCTAAATTTGAACTCCTTCTCAGTCCTCTAACCTTAGAAATTGAATTAAAACCCAAAGGATGTAAAACTTTTAAATATTTACAACATATGTCACTGGACCTATTACCCAATGGATTTAGACCTTGGAGTCTCTCCAAACCCTTTGATAATATATAAAACCATGATTATCATATGTTAAACATGAAACTATATTTTGGTGGACTCACTTTGACCCCCAGTTGACCAGGAGTCAAAATGACCAAAATACCCCTTTAGGGTATGAAATGCCATTTTGAATCACATGACCATATCTTTTGATGGAACCATTCCATTCAACTCAAAAAACTAAAAAAAAACCTATTGAGTCCAATCCCAGCCCCTGGGTCAACCTGGTTGACCAAATCAAGCAAAGTTAACCCAAATGCCCTTTAAGGGTCAATTAGGTCATTTTGACCCAAATGACCTTTCCAAACATTGGGATCACCTCTAACATATTCAAAATATCAAATCAAACCCATTGAGTTCAAACCCAATCTTGGGTTAATTCAACCCATTTAACCAAACATAGCCATTCAAGCACTCAAATCCATTTTAAAAAAATTATTCAAACAGATTAAAACTTTTTAAAGTTACTTCATGGTTAATTCAACCAAGTCAATTCACTTTGACTTGGTCAAACTCTCTCAAAATCACATATACCCTTTCAAATCATAATCCCATGGCTTAATAATCTTTCAAAACAAACTCAAGACCCATCCCATGTCACCTTTCATGCCACATCATCCTTTTGACTTGTTTCACTAGTGAAAGTATTCAAATAATTAACATGGGCATTCAAAGTGTTCAAATAAGTCAACTTGCATGCTTAGGTGGCTTTGCCACCTTGGCAAGTCAAAGCCACCTTGGTAAGATTTCTCCTCATGATAAATCCAAATCCTCATGCTTATGGGAGGCTGGGAGGGTTACTTGTCAATACCATAAAACTTCCCTCTCTCTCATTAGGTGGTAGGAATGATGGTTAACTCTACTCAAAGCCTTTGCCTCATTCACTTTCTTCCAAAATCCTCAATCCCATCAGCTTTTATCTCATCCCAGCCATAACTTAAGCTCGCCATCTATAAATAAGGCCCCTCCAGCCCTTAGGGTGGTTGTTGAAAATCTTGCAAGCTCAAATTGAGAATAGAGAGATAGAAAAAGAGAGAAAGGATAATTAGTGTAGCAGAATTTGATCAAGCCTTTAAAAGTTCTAGGACCTTTGAAGGAAGTTGTAGATGATTACTATACCTTTCTGACATGCTCAAGATCATCCAAATCCATCAATATGATTGTAAGATATTCTAACTTTTCTCTAAAACTTCAATTTAAAATTGTAGGAAATCTACAACACATGAAGCATCCAAACTTCAAGTGTTGGAAAATCATACTGCACTAAACCTGTGTTTCAAATTTCATCCAATTTGGTTGAATATTTTGAGAGTTATGGGCTTTAAAAATTCTTGTTCATTTTTGAACTGTTGATCTTAGAAAGATTTGGCCCGTCTAATCTTTTCCTTTACTAGATCGGACGATCAGCAAATGGTTGCATCATCCAGCCAAAACTGTGTGGCTGGGTTATGACTAGAGAAGTGGTTGTTTCAAAATGGTTGGAGCTGGATTTGCACGATCTAAACCATTTGATTAAACCTGAATCAAATTTGATGGCTAAGATCGATTGCAGACTCGGATTAGTCAAAGCCATGTCCATGGTTCTAATTCAATGCATCCGAGGACACGTGTCAGCCTCTTATACGGCACCGCCAGTTATTTAAAATAAAATTGATTTTAAAAATAAGTTTATAGCCCAGAATTTCCAAAATTCACAAAAATTCTTTATTTCAGCAAAATTAGTGTTTTGGACTTATTGGGAAGGAAATATTAGGTACTTTTATTAAAATTAGAATAGAAATGTTTTGACCCTTACATTAGGAGAATTGCAGTTTGTCTAAAAAAACCTTATTCATATTTTCTTACAAACGAGGGATTAGCCTGACTTCAAATTTTGGTCAAATGTGTTTTGGTATCTTTGGCATCACCTGTAATTTTTCTAGGGTTAGATACCCACTGAATTGTTGTGATATGAATTTTCAAGATAATGGGATCATTTTGAATCCAAAAGTTTGAAAATTCTTAGCTCTCTAATTCTTTAAAATTATGGTGCATATTTTCTGTTATTTGCTTGCATATGTCCCAAGGTTAGGTGACCAAAATTTCAAACCCATTTGAACACTAGAGACACCTAGAAAAAATAATTATGAAAACGGTCTAGCCAACTTAGAAAAATCCTAGAAAAATTTACACACCCCAATAGGGGTGAAACTTCTTAAAATTAAACTTAATGACATTATGTACCTTAGGTTCAAATTTCATTAGATTTTGAGGTCATTAGATTAGAAAAATATAACAAAGTCAAATTTCATCCTTTTTAAGGGCCAAAAAAACTCAAAACTTGTATTAAATCTTAAAATCACAATAAATATATCAAATTGACCATAACTTGATCCTTTATCTAGAAAAAAAAATAACAGCCCCATCACTGAACTTTTAATTTAACATTTAGTGAAAATTAACATTTAATTAAATAAAATATTTTAAAAAATATAAAAATCATAAATCAATTCTAAAATCTTGAAAACACTCCTATGGGTAATTTTTGACCTTTGGAAGTGATTCCATACAGTTTAGAATTAATTTTGATCAAAATAATCAAAACCTCCAAAATTAAATAATTTGAAAATTTCATTAATTATCCAAATTTTGAAAAATCATAATTAATTAAAATTAAATCTAGAAATTTTAAATAATATAAAATAAAATTAAAATCAATTTAATTTTATTTCAATTTGGAGAATAATTTAATTTTAAATAAAAAATTAGTATTTAATTAATTTAAAATAATAAAAAATTTATAAAATTCCCAAACACTTGTGAATCCGTTCATAGTTCATTCATGATCTTTGGAGTTGATTTTAAAGATTTGGGAGGTCATTTGGAACAAAATGGTTAAAAGGCTTCTTAATTAAGAAAGTTAAATAATTCAAATAAATTAATTTTTTTTGAAAAATCATAACTAATTGTGGAAAACTCCAAATTGAACAAACTCAAAGTCTAATTACTCGTTGAAAGAATTACTATTTGATAAAATTATCAAAACTCTAGAAATCTCTTTTAATATAATAGTCTATTTTTGACCCCTTAATTAATACATTAAAATAATCAAGAAAATTGTCAAAATTTTATAATGATTTTTAAATTATAGAAAATGTTAAGAAAATATAAAAATCACTCCATAAATCCTTTAATACATAATAACTACTCTAAAGATGATGTTTTTAGGATGAACAATTCTAGGGTGTTGGGCTACGTGTCATAAGTAGGCTTTATCCTCGAGCCTCGTGGCAGAACACCACAAATAGATTCAATGAAGTGTTAAACCTTAAAATTAAATGATTATTAATAATTTAACCCAAAAAAAATCCTTAATTTAACTATATCAATCAGGTTTTTAGGATGGACTACCTCGAGCTATGGGATTATATGTCTTAAGGAGGCTTTATTCCTTGAGTTTTGTGGCACAACGCAATAAACTGGTTAATGAAAAATATAAATTAATTTAGCATATAAAATTAGTAAATAATTCAATTAATTAAAATTACATTAATTATTTAACTTCTAATTAATTACATTCATTTAATCAATCAACCTCAAAAATCTAATTTTAAAATAAACCTTAACAAATAAACATTTGAACTATAACTAAAATTTCCCTTGAACCTTAAATAAACATGAACATTAGAAAAATTAAACTAATTACCAGATATAGGTTATATCTAAATCACAAGGCGTGCTATACAAACTTAGATGGTTTGCTAGGGCACCACTTCTAGAACTAGGCTAGGCTAGTATTTACTTTTCTACTATGTGCTATTTTTTTAGCTTTCACTGCATGCTGGTTGTTATATAATTATTTTGATTGTTTATTTAATTTATGCACTCTGTGATGTGACTGATTATGCATTATATTTACCCTTAGGTTAGGGGAAATTTGAATGCTGACATAATCTTATACAAGTGGTTGTGATCATACAAGATATTTAAAAATAAAAGGGGGGAAAATTATAAATATTAAATTTCTACAAATGCTTCAGAATGCTAAGTGCCCCTTTTAAATTAACAGAGTTTGGCCAAGTGTGGCTGGGTTGAGCATTTTAATTTCAATATATACAACTAATTGAGATGATCAAAGTATATATGCACAGGATAACCCCGTAGGTATTGAGATTAGATTTTAATTTTTATCAAATGTATTTCAAAATTATTAAGTTGTAATTCAAAGTGATATTTGGAAAGGGATACATAACTATCTAACTTAGATTCCAAAGAGGAGAGAACATCCCTTAAGGGAGAGTTGTTCTCTAATTGGAAGACTAAGTTATGATAGTTTACAAATATCCAAAGGGAAAGATAACATCCCATTTGAGCAGAAGCTTCTTTTCATTTGGATATCTAGACCTAAGGATCCATGGAGCCGAAAAAAGGATGAAGAAATGAAGGATGAGAAGAATCCCTCTCTCAAAGTCACTTGAGTTTTAGGAGTAGAATCTGGGCTGTTGTTAGTGGTACCCGTCCACTTTACTTTTTATATTCTATGGTTTGTAATATTAAGTAGCACTTTCTACATGGACTTTCAATTTGAATATTACTTAAATTTGATTGATAATTTATGCTTGATCTGTAATTAAGATTGTCTAGTTTTCTTAATTTTTTTGCGATCATGCATGTCGATTTTGTTTTTGCTTGGAACCTGATCGGAGGCTCATAAGCGACAAATATTTATGGCATTCCTAATGAAGTGAGGTGGTGGCCATGCAGGCTTGCGTCAATAGCTACCGCTGAATAAGGACAGCCGTCGACTTGGCCGAGATAGCTATTGTCCGTGCGACCACCTCCGAACGCGCGAAAATAAACTTAATGAAAAACAAAAAAACTACTGTGATTGCATTACGAATTTCCAGAATAAAAGTGCACGTAGTCTGTCCTGGGAGCAGATGGCCTTGAATCCTCAGTTGAACACAAAAATTCAGAATCTCATTGATATTTAGATTGCGTTATTGATTATTGGATTGGAATTTATTTTTATAAACTATATTATATATTTTTTTAAAAAAATCATAACATAGAGTTATTTTTAAATTTTATTTCAATGTCCCACTTAAAATTTCTTAGGTGAATTTAATGTAAGTTTTAAAAGTTAATTTTATTTTTTTATTGTGTGTCCGAATGTTTACAATAGTTGAGTGATAGAATTTACTGTTACAGTTTTGCATGAAGATCTTCCAAGCACACTGAAAAGAGAAGAGTGCAAAAATTATAAGAGATTCAAAAGGTTTTATATGAAATGTTCGAGAAAGAAAAAAACTATGGGGCATGACCCATTTAAAATGATTTCAGTTGTACTTGCTTTGACTGTAAATGATATCTTTCCTTGAGCGATGACTATGATTCAAAGCAAAGTTAGTCCTTGTTGATGTTTGAAGAGCACTTAGGCAAAAATCCAGCAAAAATAAAGTTTGGAGTTCGAGTTGATGTTGATGGCCAACATAAATCTTATAAGTGATGGGATGTGTTGGCTTTTTAGTGATTGTAGGTGATGAAGCCAACTAACGTTCGAGTAGCCTGGTGATAATAGAAAGAAAAAATTATAAGTCATAGGATTGTAGTTGTCATCTGATGCAAGTCAAAAGCACAATATTTGGCAGAAGATGGGGGTTGGAATGACGGCAATCAGGTGACAATAATATGAGGACCATAGTCGAGCAATGAATGACCCTAGACCATAGTTGATGAGTAACAAAAATTTCAGTATCGTATGTCACATCCTAAGATCTATTTTAAAAAGAAATCTTATATAAATATTTTCCTCAAGATTCATAAACAATTTTTTTATATCATCTCATAACAATAAATAGCACTACTTATATTCTTTTGTTTACTTCTGCATACTATAAAATCAAATAAAGTTATATATCAACCAATCATATACATTAACAATGAATGTACGTCAACCGTTTGATTTTATAAAATAAATGTACCTATAATCAGGTGCCTTATAGGCATCAATTATCTCTAGTCAACTAAAGTCTTAGGCTTCGTTTGGGACTGCTTTTTCATTGCTTTCTAAAACAGAGTTTTAGTACAAAAATAAAAAAATTTGTATTAAAACTCTGTTTTAGAAAGCAATAAAAAAGCAGTCCCAAACGAAGCCTTATTCATTCCTAAAAAAGCACAAATTAGTAAGTAGAGGTGAATAACCCTTGCTCGGTAAGTTACTCAAAACTAACTATAGAATTTAATCTATACACATGAAATAACTTGCATGCCAATATATATCCTATGAATAGTCATATAAATGTACTGTGAACTAACATGATGTCTATGTCATATTTTATAACGACTAATTTTCTATCATTAGAAAACAAACCTCAACGTTACATACATGTTAGAAATGGCAACATAAGCATTTATTTAACATGACGTCAAAAATAAAATTACACGTAAAAAAAAATTTAATGAATGACAATTTATCTCAAAGCATTTTATGCTATTCCCTCCCCCTCTATTCCTCCAAGTCCACTTATATCTCTACTTGTACACATTTCTCTTTTGCACTTTTATACCTCTACTTCTACTTATCCCTCCACTTCATCATATTTTCTTTTTGCTCCTTATACCTTCAACTAAACTTATGCCTCTACTTGAATAGTTTTCCACTTTGCTCTTATATAGATCTACTTCAACATATACCTCCATTGTTTATATTCCTCCATTTTCTTTTTACCTTCCCTTGTTCATCATCTATTCAAGTATCTCAAATGCACATATAGATAACTATATATGTACACAAGCCCTTATATGTCCACTTGAATACACTAAAATATCACTACCTGCATTTTCACGTCCTCTCCATTTTCACACTTTTTCAGGCATATGTGTACAAGGCCTTATAAATCCACCTAAATGCACATAAAATATTAACAATAAGTCACCTGCATTTTCTCCTCCTCACCCTTTTAATACATGTTTAGACATATGAGAATAAATATATTAGTTCCAATAATATGTATAATTAGTTGAAAGATCGTTGAGGTTATTAAACCTCTAAGAACTAGCCTGAGGCTAACCAAGAAGGATGCGAGTGGGGTGAATTGGTAATTTAAAAACTTTTTTAAGAAAAAAAATCCCATATTTAAAGCTTTTTAAATATCTTAAAATATCAATTTTATCCTTTGATGTGAAAGTAGTTTAAATTCACAGTAACAAAATAAATCAGAATTTTCAACTATATAGTAAATCACAAAAAGTGCAGAAATTAAAATGTTAAAAAATAAAAGAACAAACACACCGGATTTTATAGTGGTTTGGTCAAATCTGATGTACGTCAACTCCTCGGAGACCTCCACTCCAAGTATTGCACTAAACCTTTTAGTGTATGTCCTTTAAACCCCACAGCTAGGCACAGATATCTTTACAAGAATCTCTTTCACCAACCTTGTGCGGCAAATAATTTTAACACTTTTAACTTTCCAAATGAAGGTCAAGAACCTGAAATCTTTTTTCTCTCTCTTGGAGATGGAAAAGAACCAAAAATCATTTTAGTCCCTCTTAGAATTAGCAGAGAACCATGAATCCTTTTACTCCCTCCTAGAGTTGGCATAGAACCACGATCTATTATTAAAAAATGTCTTGCTAGAGCCACCCAAAATTATTGCTAAGGTGTGAAGAAGGTTGGATGGAACTTTATTTAGTGTAACCTTATGAAGCTATCAGAACTCCCCCTCAAAAGAACGCTCTCTCTCGTCTCTCCCAAAGCTCTTTTCAACTCTCTCTCTAAGCTACCTCTGAACTAACTCAATAATAAAAGATCTTCTTATAAGATAATATGAGAGCTTAAATAGAGTGCTTCTAATGAAGCCCTAAATTTTATTATGACGCTTCTTATCGTCCAGTATGATCCAAGATTGTCCTATATGATTAGTTCAAAACAACACTTGCAGCCAGTATGAATTGCATTGATCTGGATGATCTGTTTAATAGATTATACTAATCGTCAGGTACTATCCTTTTATCATCTTGTATGATTAGTTCAGTACATTTAACTAATTTTCCACTACTATAGCTAGCAATTAAATATAATCCAATGTAAAGATTGGTTCATACCGTACAAAATTTGGGGATTCTCTTGTACGATCAGTGAAAGAAAATGGTTTTTTCATCTTGGACAACGGATGATGTTTAATTATCATCTCATGCAAGAATCGGGTCGTTTATTAAGATCGTCTCAAATCATCATATACGATTTAATTGAATAATTTAACCATAAACACCCAATTACAAGATAAATTTACATATAATTATCGTCGATCATATAGCACAATGAAAATCGTACGGCATGATTAGACTTAGATTTTAAATATTAAAATATTACCTAAATTATGATTGGCAGCTATTTTATTTATTATAACTGATCATTTTATACTATCTAGATCGAACAATATGATGAGTTTAATAAATCTTAATTAACTGAGGTGCCTTAATTAGGGTTTTTTATTTTAATGTATTATTTAATACAATCTAAATCATATTGTATGATTAGTTTAAAAAATAAATTTTTTTCTAACTCACCAACTCAATCCATTCAATGTGTGTGTGCAAGGTTAATTAGCTTAGTATCCACCATATACATGTGTTGACTCAAGAAAGATAAAGTATATTAAAGCAAAAATTACAAACAGTAGTCCTAATCTACCCAATCTTACGCTGATTGAAGTTATGAACGATGGAACTAAAATGTTAGTGAGCAGGACAAAATAGATATGCAATAGAATGAAATAACATAGTAAAAAGTTCAATAATATTTGTTATCATCAAAATCATAAGAGTTGGATCCATATTTGGATCAATCTCCTCCTTTTTTATAATGAAAAATATTATTTGTTTATAATTCAAGAGTATTTTCTTTTCTCTAAACTCCCCCTTACTAATTTAATTTTTAAAAAATAATGGAGTTGTCAAAAAAAATTTTAATTTTTAATTTTATTTTAAAAAGAAAAATAAAAGAATAATACAAAATAGGTGAACACAGCAGATGAAAAAATAAATTTGAAATTGAACATTTCAAAGCAAAATATTAACTACCAATATATACTACTCTCCCTTTTGACATCTCAAAAAGAAGAGAAAACAACATCAAACAAATAAGAAACTATAAAATAAGATAAGTACATAAATCAGAAAATGCAAAGTAAAGAATAATACAAACAAAGGAATAAAACATAGAGCAATTTAAAAAAAAAAAAGGAAGAATCTTGATTTGGTAGAGGAGGTGGTGGTGGTTGAAAGAAGTGGTGAGTGGAAGCAAATTTCTCGCCTAATCAAGCCATATCTTTTTCTTGATGTTGTTGCTGTTATGATGCGTAGCATTCAAAATGAGCCTAATCATTTTCATGATGTTGCCACTACTCAACAACGTAGTTTTCAAATCTAGCTTCCCACTAATCAAATATCTATACCAGCTGCTCAATATGAGACTACTAGTGGATAGGAGATAGTGTTTGAGGTTGTTATCCCACTCCCTCCTCTATCTCGGGGTCAGCATATCAAACATGGTGGTGACCAACATTGGGATGGACATGGAAGGAACTATTAGAATAGAAGATTTAGAAATGATCAGCTGGTGCAGGATATTAAAGGTTGTATTTTCTTTCTACGACATAGCCAATGAGATATTCTAAGATAAGTTTAGGCTTTCTTTTATGTTTAGAATCTTTAATGCATGTTAGATTATCAAAATATAAAATTTGAAGGTAAGATTCATTAACATTCATTTGATCCATGATATAACAGGTAGCAAGTGAGAGAATATGTGTAAAGTTAAATGTTAATCCTATCACCAGCTTTAAGAATTAAAGAATTTTTAGTATATGCTGGATGATACGAGCATTCTTGACTACAATATTAACTTATGTGATATGATAATTAACATTGGACTCCCTTAAGATGGTGTTAGTAAGGGTCCAATTGTAGTCAGGATCTGAGACTAAAATATGAATTTTGTCCCCAATATGTAATTTCTATAGGCCGTCTATTAACATAATATTGTAAGGCAATGACCTCATTATTAATGTGAAGGCTTATGAAGAATTCAAATAAAAGCTCATAATTAAATGGAATAGCTAGAGTGAGGATGAAGCCAACAGTAGTATGGATAAAGAGATCAAGTACCTAAAAATTTTGAATTTCCTGATTGACAATTTTGGATGGTGCGATCCCAATTATTTTGTACCACTGATAGGCTTCTTCATCAACAGCCTTAGTGAACCTAGGATTGATATTTGATCTAATGAACTACCCACTAGTGCTCGGGACCAATTTCCACTAGCCATTACTAGGAGGGAGAGTTCAAGAGGAAAGTAAGGATTAGAAGATTAGAATGGTGTGAAGAAATTGAAAGAATTCTAGTTGTTTAAATAGAATCAACCATATAAAAAATTTTGATCGTGAGATCGTACAAAGTTTTAACATGTCCTGGCTTCCTGCATTCAAAACACATTATATCATTAGAATTTTTAAACTTTTTGTTACCCTTACCTTTATTCCACTTCTGATGATTCTTGTGCTTCTTCCTTAGAAAGCTCGTAAATTGCCTTGTGATTAAGGCAATATCATCATTTTCAGACCCGGATGAGTCAGTGTTCGAGTTGTTCGCCTTAAGTGCCACCATTTTCTCCTTCTTCCTCTCACTTGCATCAAGATTTCTTTGGTTCACCCCTTGCTCGTAAGAATGAGTAAACTAAGTAAGTTATCGATCAAATAGGTATTTAAATCTTTAGATTCAAAAATTGCAGTGATTTTAGCATCAAAATAGGAAGGCAAACATCTTAAAATTTTGTTCACTTTTTCATAATTAATATGTTCTCTTTCAAACACATGTAATGAAGTAACAATCTGAGTAAACCTTGTATACATTTCAGAAATTATTTCATTAGGTTTCATATGAAAAAGTTCATAATCTTGCAATAAAATATTCAAACGAGATTGCTTAACTTCATTAGTGCCTTCATAGGTGATACACAATTTATCCCAATTTTTTTTTTAGTAGTGAAAGTAGAAACACGCATGTAATCTTCAGATTTTAAAGCATAGAAAAAGTAGTTCAAACACTTTGCATTAAGTTGTTCTAAATCTCTTTCATCAAAAGTCCATTTAATAAAAGATATTTCAGTTTTAATTCCATTAACTTCACAAGAATGTGGAGAATATACTTCTTTAATAAGCATCACATATGATTGTAAATCTATTGTAAAAAAGTAGACATGCGAGTTTTCCAAAAATCAAAAGGAAGATTATCAAATAGAGGTGGTCATGTTATAGAATATCCTTCTGTTGCATTACGATTATCGTTGTTAGCAATGGATCAAAATTCAAAAAATTTTTAAACTTAATTTTTATGAATCCCGCTTTGATATCACTTGAAAGTTTGTTAGGGATGTTAAGCCCTTAAGAACATGCCCGTGGCTAACCAAGAGGGGGGGGGGGGGGTGAATTGATATTTTAAAAAATCTTCTTACAATCAAAGCACAATCACAAACCAAAATCACCACAGAAATCAAAGTGCAGAAAAAAAATGGAAATCAAAACAAAGAAAGATCCCATAAGATTTATAGTGGTTCGGTCAACTCGACCTACGTCCACTCCCCAGAGGTGCCCTCCGAGTATTGCATTACAAAAGTGACTCTCCTTTTTCTCCCACAGTAAGGCGGAGAAGCCCTCACAAAAACTCCTTTCCGCCAACCCCGGCGAGGCAGAGAACCCAACTCCTTTTGCTTCTTCCTGAAGCAGACAGAGAACCCAACTCATTTTGCTTCCTCCTGAAACAGGCAGAGAACCCAACTCCTTTTGCTTCCTTCTGAAGCAGGCGAAGAACCAAACTCCTTTTGCTTTCTCCTGAAGCAGGCAGAAAACCTTGACCAATTGCTGAAGCTTACCTCCCTTTAACCCCCAAGGATGAAGGACGAAGACTGGAGAAGACGCCTTGGAACCTTGCTTGGAGCAACCTTTGTGAATCCCTTTCACAAACTCCCCCTCATAAGTTCCTCCCTCCCTCTCCTCTCTCTCCCTCTACTCTTGGCTCTCTCAAATCAAGACAGCAGCTAAAGTTCTATCTGCATGAGAAAATTTGGGTCCTTTAAATAGAATTTCAAGAATTGACATTATCATCCAGGATGATTGGAATATCGTCCTGGCTGATCGGTATAAAATACGCTTAATCAGCCGGGATGATTTGGGATGATCAGAAAAAAAATTGTTACATCGTCTAGGCCGATACAATATTGTCTTGGCTGATTAGTTCAAATCCAAGTATAATCATCATGAAGATCGCTTGGAATAGATGCTGGCCCATGTCAATCGTCCGGAACATCATCCTGGCTGATCCTGTGATCAGCCCGGCTGATGTGATCGTTTCAATCATCCTTAATTGCTTTCCATAATTATCATATTAATTTAGGTATAATTTTGCTACATCGTCCAGGCCGATGTATATATCATCCATGCCAATATCTTAAAATAAAGAATACCTAAATTGATCATGGCAGTTGATTCTTTCTGATTTGAGCCTATCGTCCTGGCCGATACAAGGATCATCCAGGACGATGTGCTTAATGACCGCTACTTATTAAGGATGCCCTAATTAGGGTTTCTATTTTTAGTCGGATCATCTTGGATGATATTAACATCATCCAGGCAGATATACTCAAAATAGAAAAACATAAAATCCCTCAAGTGTGTGTGTGTAAGGTACTTAGCATCAGGAACTTTTATAATTGACTCATGAAAAAGAAAAACATTACAACTGACTCAAACTAAATCTACCCAATCTTGAGCTGGTCTTGAGTTGCATTCAATCATGTGGACCTGAAAAGTTAGTAGGCAAGGCAGTTGTATAAAAACATGAATGTTTGCTATCATCAAAAGTCTAATCCATAATCTCAGATTTGCAATACCCCGAACTTAGGAATTTAGGGTACTCAGATTCTGATTTTGCATGATGTAGGATAGATAGAAAAAGCACCTCTGGTACCTATCAATTCATAGGATAATGTTTAGTTTCTTGGTCCAATAGGATACAAAATTCAGTAGCCCTTTCCATGGCCGAGGCAGAATATATTACAGTAGCAAGTTGCGTTGTATAAGTTCTATGGTTAAAATAATAAATTCTTGATCTTGGCTTACCTGTAGGAACCATCTTAAACGTGTGACAACACCAGTGCAATTTGCATCTCTAAAAATCTAATTTAACACTCTTGAATTAAACATATAGACATTAGACATCACTTCATAAGAGATCATGTTGCTAAGGGAGATATAGAATTGCATCACATCGCTACAAGAGATCAATTGTCAGACATATTCATAAAACCACTAGCATTCGACATCTTTAACACTTTGAGAACTAAAATAGGTGTCATAGACATTAATGCATAAAATAAAAAAAAATAAAAAAAAAAATTTCTAAGGCTGTTCCTGATCATCACACACTCACCACAAAAAACTGTACATTTAATAATCTTCTTATCATACTATAAGATATATCTACCTACACAAATCACATTACTGACTCAAGTTTTCATCTCTATTCATCGTACTGTACGATACAGGTGATAATTTATTCTATTCATTCGGTACGACATTATTAATTATTGTACAGTATGATCTTCTCACTTCATACTATACGATCTACATCAGTGAACGGATTGTGATGAATTTATGTAGTTTGGTATGACATTATTGGTGTTCGTATGGTATGATACCTCTGCTTCGTATTGTATGATCCACCTCAGCAAAACGAATGAGAACGACTTAAAGTTGACTGGTACGATATAATTATCGTTCGTACTGTACGATACACTTATTTGTATTGTATGAAACTTTTTGTCAAAGGTCGTACTGAGGACCCTCAGGATGATCAAAATCCTTTTGATCGTACTGTACGATACCCATCGTACTGTACGATACCCATCATATTATACGATACCTATAGTACTGTATGATACCCATCGTACTGTACGATTTGACTGTATTTTCATGAACCAACTTGTTAGAGAAATTATTACACATCGTACTGTACGATACCAGATCGTATTATACGATTTAGGAAAAATTCTATAAATAAGCCTCAATTGCAGATCACTTCACTCACATTCACCTCCTCACCTTCACTCAGCCTTTACACAATGTCGAGCTCTAGCAAGCGCATTCATCTCATTGTGGGAAGCTCCTCTTCCTCTCTTCATCACAGCGCTCATTTCTTGAGTGCTAAAAATGAGGATGCATACCACAAGTACAAAGCCTGTAAGATTACACCATCCAAAATGCTCAATGAGGCTACTCTAAATTTTGAAGTATTGAACCTCTTCGCTTTCATCACTTTACAGTTCCTTCTTATGTTGGCTTTCCCCTACAACTCTGAACTCATATTGGAATTTCTAGCTAACCTTACCTACATTGTCGATAGCCTAACTTTCCACTCCTTTGTCTGTTGCCAAAATATAGAAATTACAAAAGCTAACATCGCCCAATACATTGGGCTATCCTATGAAAAGCCTAGGGTTCGTTCCTTTCTTACGAATGAATTTAACTAGAGTGATGTCAATCATGTCCTTAGAAATTAAGCCTTCTATCAACACTTGCCCCTCGTCCAAACCCTCAATTGAAATGCCAGAATAATTTAACTTGTACTTAGAACTTCTATAGTACCCAAAGCTGGCGATCGAATTTGCATCACCCCTAATTTATCTATCATTACCTATCTTATCATGTTAAACACCAAGTTTGATGAGGCAGACTTAATAATTAACTACATTTAAAATATGACCATAATTCGCCTCCTTACTATCTGTAGAAAATAAAACATAGCCCTTGGCCACATTATCGGGTACATTCTTCAAAATAAATATCAGTTGACCTATCCCGGTGAACCCGATAACATTCCTATTTTCTATACTGATGCTTCCTTCTATATCTTATTTCATTAGGGGCCAGAGCCGGATGAACCCAACTTTGATGAAGAAGAAGGAGACGCTGCCCCAGCAGCAGCTCCTGCTCGACCACGATGGCAAGCAGCACCCCGAGTGCCTGCACCAGCCTACCCTCACGATGATTTGGTCGAACACTTCAATCAATTGCAGATTCGTCTTGACACACACATACAAGAACAACATCAGCAACACAATGACAACATGTAGTGGTTTGGGGAATGCTTCGCTTTGATTGATCACCAATTTTTTTATAATATTTTAATATTTCCAACCACACCCACCTCCACCTCCAAGTGATCAAGATTCTCCTCTTTGAAATGTATCTGTGTTGTACTTTCTTTTTTTCTGTTGTTTGCTCCTCTTTTTGGTGCTGTCAAAAGGGGGAGAAGGTTGTTGTAGTTTGCTTATGTTTATATTTCCTTATGTTTCAATAGAATGCATTTCTTTTCTTTTCTTGTATATTTGATTTTTTTATTATTTAAAAAAAATAAAAAAAAACAACAAAAAAAGTGTCATTCAAACTTGCCTATAACAAACTTTATTTGACATCACAAAAAAGAGCGAGATTGTTGCAATCCATGACCCCTAGTTTGAGCTTTTGATGATGACAAATAATGTCGTCTTAACTACTATTCATTGAATATCTTTTGATTTCTACTATTATCTATGACTACTAACATTTCAGGAAGATCACAAGTTACTCAGGATAACAGGAAGACTCAGGTTGGGTAGAGTAGGAGTGTGAGTCTGAAATAATGTAATCTTTTATTTATTTATTTATTTTTAGTCTGGCCACAAACTGTATGTAAGTCTGAGCAACCATGCACACATAGAGGGGGAGAGGGTTTTAAAAGATAAAAAAATGAAGATTTTTCTCTATTGATCGTACTGTACGACTTTATATCGTACTGTACAATTTGATATTATAAAAAGATTTTCTGTGAACCGATCATACTGTACGAACCATATCGTACGGTATGATGTGTTACAAATCCAAAACCCTAGCCGGCATATTAGTTTAAGTAAGTTCTTTTAGTCGTTCATACTGTACGAAGTAATTCATACTGTACAATTTATTTTGAATACTTACTTAAATTAACCCGTGATTAGCGGCCAAGTTTTAATCACTGATTGGTACTTATACTATACGAACATGTTCGTACTATACGATGAACAGGGAAGAGCTTTGGTCGTCCCTGACTTCGTCCTGGATGATCTCTTATTTTTGCCTAATCGTACTATACTATGTATATCGTACCATACGATGTACAGAGCCGAGTTTTGATTGTCCCGGACTTCATCCTAGATGATGTCTTAATTTTGACTATTCATACTATACAAAGTAGTTCGTACCCTAAGATGTACATAGATGAGTTTTGATCATCTTGGCTAACATCAAGTACGAACAGAAGAGTTGATGATCATACCGTAAGATTGTAAATCATACTGTATGAATATATTTAGAAGTTTTTGAACTGTTCGTAAACCTTCATACCAGGACGAAGCCTGTTATAAAAATTATACTGTATGATGTTAAATCATACTATACGATAGTAATAGCTACTTTGAAAATTTTAGGGATTTTGGAGCCCATTTTAAGTATCAAAATAGTAATATTTTTGAAAGAGAGAGAGAAAAGGGGGAACGTGATTAGAGAGAGAATCCTTGGGAGAGTGCTCTTGAGAAGTTTTTGGGGTTTGAGAGAGGAAGGAGAGGGTGAGCTTGGTGAGGGAGAATTAGTGTGAGGGAGATCACACGGTTGCTACATTCTTCCTGCATCTTGCTCCTCCTATGGCCCGAGAAGAACCTGTGGGAGGCTCTTTGAGGGGGAGACTCTTCTACATCTGTGACCTTAAAGGCACTCTACCTTCTTTAAGAGGGAGAAAAATGAGAAGGTATGTTTCCATTGCCAGGAGGGTGAGAAAAGTGCTTGGCACTCCGCGACACCGGGTTGGTGAAAGTGAGACATGTGAGGGCTTCTCCGCCATGCCGAGGAGGCAAAAAGAGAACTATAGTTAGTAGTGAAATTCCAGAAATGGAGGACTCCGAGGAGTGGACGTAGGTCTTGGTTTGACCGAACCACTATAAAATTCTGGTGTGCTTTTTTCTTATCACTTTTTATTTTTGCTTGCACTTTTTTTATTATATTTGCTTGGTGTAATTGTGAAAGAAAAAATTATTTCATTGTTGCATGTTGAGTTTAATTAATTGCTTTCATATTAGTTAAAATTATCTTGTTAAAAATTTAAAAACATAAAAAATATTAGAACTCTTGCTTAAGATTTTAATTATTGCAACAAATTTTTGCAATTCACCCCCCCTCTTGGCGATCTAGTAATTTCTGCTTACTCATTGTAGGCTCATTTTTTGCCACTTTTATTAATGTTTGGTGCACTTTATGCATCTTTTATTTTTTTATACACGTTGTGCATCATTCAGTTTCTTGTGATCATTGCACTTCTTTTCAATTTTTTGGCATATTTTGTTCCTATTTTTCACTTTTGCAACCTTTCTTCCTTTCTTTCCTTTAAAGACTCTCATTTGTGAGATTATCTTCTAAATATAAGAGAAGGATCACTCTCTTATTGAAGGAAAAGTAAACCACAATTCAAAATTTGATCCATTTGATATAGTCAAACAACTTGATTAAAAAGTTTGAAATAGATTCATTGATTTGTAAAAATATTCAAATGAGATAGATAACTGTAGAAAGATGAAACAAATCTCTATTTATTTGTCCAATTTTTAATTTGAGATAAATTTTTATTAAAAAGGAATTACACCACCAAAAGAGTTAGAGGAAGAGAGATAATCTCTAATTTCTTCCCTTAACTATTTTTAGAGGAGTTAAACACTGATTACAAAAATAGGTAAGTTTTTCATTTAAAGAAGAGTTCAACTACTGAAGTGAGTAGTGCTTGAATTCTTAAATTTTTAAAAGAAATAAACAACATATGCATAAGAAGAGAAAAAAATCATTAAAAACTAAAAAATAAAACAAATAAAATAAAACATAAAATATAAAATAAAAAAAATAAAAAATGTCAATCAGATTTCAAAATTTTAGCATGGATATATATGAAATGTAATCTGATTCTTAGGGTATTGAAAGTTTCAAAACCTTGTGGTTTTGTAAAGATATATGCATGTTAATTTTTAGTTGCTACATGATATAACTCAGTGTCTCCCTTGGTGACATGGTCCCTAATGAAATGGTGTCTTATGTCTATGTATTTGTTCATGGAGTATTGGATTGGATTCTTTGAAATATTTATTGAACTAGTATTATCACCTAAGATTGGAATGGTGCCTATAAGTAGTCCTAAATGTAGAATTTATTACTTTAACCAAAAGACATGGGCCACACAATTTTCTAAGGCTATGTATTCAACTTCTATGGTGGACAGGGCTTTTGAGTTCAATTCTCTATTAGACCAAGACACTAAATATTTTTTTTTAAATGAATTGACAAGTTTTATAAGTACTTTTTCTATCAACCATATATCTGGCAAAGTCTGAATCAGAATATCCTATGATTTCAAAGGAAGTGTTGTGCCTAGGATGTTAGATTCCCATATTTTAGGTTCCTAAGAGATATTTATGAAATCTCTTAACAAAAGTCATGTGAGATTCTTTTAAATCAGCCTGAAATCTAGCACAAAGAAAAACACTAAATATAATAATTTAGGTCTACTACCAGTCAAGTAAAGAAGTGATCCAATTATTCCACTTTATTTTTTTATCAACTAACTTTTCATTTGAGTCTTTATCTAATTAAATAATATAACTCATGGGAGTGTTTATTACCTAGGCCTTATCCATTTCATACTTCTTAAAGATATTCTTAATGTATTTTAATTGACAAAGAAAAATTTCATCATCTTTTTGCCTTATACTAAATCTAAGAAAGTTTGTCTGTTCTCTTATCATACTCATTTCATACTCCTTATATATTATTTTAGAAAATTCATCACATAGCTTTATATCAAAAGGTCCAAAAAAATCATCAATATAGATCTAGATAATGAGTAGTTCCTATCCTATTTTTTATGAAAAAGAGTGGTGTCTATGCTCCCCTTAGTAGAGGTTTTATTCAGTAGTAATGTGCTTAACCTTTTATATCATGCTCTAGGTGCTTGTTTCAGTCTATATAATGTCTTTTTTAATTTGAACACATGATTGAAAAATTATGAATTTTCAAAGCATAGGGATTATTCAACATATATATCTTCTTTTATTACCCCATTTAGAAAGGCACTTTTGATATCCATTTGGTACAGTTTGAATCCCGTAAAATACGTAAAAACAAGTAGCACTCTTATGCCTTCCAATCTAGCTTCAAAGGGAATGGCCTTTTCAAAATCAATTCCTTCTATCTAGATGTACCCCTTAGCTACTAATCTTTCTTTATTTCTCACAACTATAATAAAATTATTTATTTTATTTTTAAAAATCTATTTAGTTCCAACAATACTCTAGTCCCTAGGCTTTTATCATAAATTAATTTAATTATTCTTGAATAGCTAGGATCCACAATTCATCAGATGGTGCTTAATTTATATATATAGGTTCAATTATTAAGATAAAGGCAGAGCAATTCACTTATTTCATAAGTTTATGCCTAGTTCTAACACCTTCAGATTGGTTTACTAAGATCAATTCCTTATGATGACTCGAAGAATATCTACATTCTCTAGGTAGTGAATTTTTAGGTTCAACCCTTTCTTCCAAATTTGTAGATTCTACTCATTGGGTAACTTTAATAACTTCCACTTCATCGACCTTAGACCCTCAAGAATTATCAAATTTATCAAAAAACTATATGTGTGGTCTCCTCTACCATCAGTGTCCTTTTATTAAAAACTCTAAAGGATTTTCCAACATTTGTGTATCCTAGGAAGACCTATTCATCAGATTTTGGATCAAACTTTCTAAAGAGATTTTCCATTACTTAGAATGAATACTTTACATCTAAAGATATGAAAGAGAGAGAGGTTGGGTGTCTTACCCATAAGGATTTCATAGGGTGTGTTGTTTAGCTTGGATCTAATATTAACCCTATTAAGAACATAATAAACTTTGTTTACTGCTTCTACCCTGAAGTATTTAGGAAGTAGGTGTTCAGCTAACATGGCTCTGGTACCTTCTACTAAGGTCTTGTTCCTTCTTTTAGCTACCTCATTCTGTTAAGTGGTTCTAAGAGCTAAAAAATTATGATCTATCCATTGCTCCATACAGTGAGATTCAATTTTTTTATTCTCAAACTCTCTATCATGATCACTATGATTTGTCAAAATTTCATAACCTAACTTCTTCTGAATCCAAGTGAAGAGTGCCCTAAATTCCTCAAATAATTCACTTTTATGGAATAATAATCTAACTTAAGTAAACATCAAGTACTCATTAATACTCACATACCCAAAGACTTTCCCTTCTAGGCTTGGAGTGTTAATGGTTCCAAAAAGATCCTTGTGAAGGACTTCTAAAGGTTTTCTAGTGTTAATGTCTTTGATTGATTAGAAGGAGGATTTGACTTATTTTTCCTAACTAATAAGCATGCCACAGGTGGTCCTTAGTGAATTCTAGTTTGGGTATGCCTCTCACTAAGTCTTTTTAGGTATTGTTTTTAAGATTTTTCATGATTACATGACAAAGTCTTCTGTGTCACAACCAAGATTCATTAGTAACAATTCTTTATGCAAAGAGAGTTAACAAGTTTAAAACAATTTAAATCAAGCATGTAAACATTATTGATTCTTTTTCCTTGCAGCATAATATTTTTATTTACACTTATAATGCATTAGGCAGACAAAAATTTAATGTTGAAGCTTTTATTACTGAGTTGGCTTATTCTAAGAATATTATATTTTAAGACATCTACCAATAAAATATTTTCAATGAGAAAACATTTTGAGTTACCAATTATACATAAGCCCACCACTCTCCTGATGGTGTTATCTCTAAGTGTCAGCTTACCTCTTTCCTGACCTTTAGCAAAATGAATTAATTTGCATCTCATATATTGTTCCTTTAACACCTATTATCTAGGAATCGCATGCTCTCATGAGGATTTTTGTGTGAGAATCCCTATAAAATCATCAAAAGTCATATTTAAGAACCCAAATAAGTTTGAGTTTCACCATAAGAATTGAAGAATGAGATGCATACATGCCATGCTGTGGAATATGCAATTTTAGTTTCCACACCAAATATGTTCTACGGTGGATAATGCAAGTTTGGAAGATATGTCCTGGCATGCCATAAGAAAACATCTATTACCAGCAAAATTCACCTCTCTTTGATATCACACCTAGAAAATCTAATAAAATTTTGCCACTATTTTAATCGAGAGTTTTCATAGGGGACTTTGTCTCCCTACGATGCAATTAACTACGAGGGCTTGTGCTCGTAGCAGATTTAGAACCACACACACCTGATTTTAAAAATTGATTTTTCAAAATTCATATTTGATTCCTTTGAGAAAAATCAAAAGATGATCGTTATTATCGCATTCAAAGAATTATCATTAAATAGTGCTATCTCCCTTTGGGGAGATACATCTTTTTTTATAAGGCTTTGGATGTGTACTCAACGATCACACTTCTTAAATATTGTAGCTGGATATTTAATTGAACTTCATTTTAATCCTTCGGGGCCACATGAAGTTCTCTTTAGAATTCGATCATAATATTCAAGATGATATTCATAATTCTAAATCTGAATCCCGTTTTGAAATTTTGTTTTCACCTTTCGAGGTGACATACTCTTTCTAACAGGAGAATTCGATTTTAGAATTAGAATTCAATCTTATGTCCAAGATTCCCAAAGAAAACCAAGCTTTCCAAAACCTGTTTTCAAAATTCCACCAACAGACTCCAACTATTATTGATAATATTCACAATTGAGTAGCATTTGATTCCTCTATACCCAGTGAGTCTTAGTGGCTACCCATGCTAAGAACAAGTCTATAATGTAAGGTTTTGCCTTCTAAAGTCAACTTCACATATCAATGTCAAGCTCATTCTTCATAGAGTCAGCCAACTCATGTAATTAGAAAGAAGTATCAAACATGAGTTGCAAGCAAAAAAATTAGACAAATTACTAAACATTGCTAGCCTCCTTTCCATTCAATCATTATCCATCCATCTCAGTAAAAATCTTGCATCTAAAAATATAACTTGTCAAGTTACATACAAAAGGTTGTGTAAATATAAAAGATTACTAAGACTTATATTTCCTACAAATCGGTAGAAAGCCAGTTTATTAAAGGAAATGTGGGTGCTTTCTACCATACTTTCCCATAGTGATGAGTTGACTTAAACACTGTAATATCAAACTCAAGTTTGCTAAATGCATTATTCTTTCCAAGTTAAGAGACTTGGAAAAAATTCATGCTGTTTTTAAATTCCCCTAAATGTTTCATTCTAGAGAAGCTAACTTTCCTTGAATGATTGCCCTTATTATTTCTCATTTCACCATTTATAACACAATTAATCTTGTGATGCTAACCCACTTTACATAGAACAGCTAAATTTTTATATAGATAAGCACACTTAAATATAGATTAACTAATAAGGAATACACATGAACATTAACTTATCATTCAAAAATTTTTCCATAAGAACTTAAGAAAAAATAGAAAATGAAAATAAATAAGCAAGCCACTAGACCATTTCGCCCCAAATTAGAAAAAAGACTCTTTTTTTTTCAAAAAAAAAAAAAAAACTTGTGTTTGATGGGTGAAGGTGACTCACTTACTATTCACACTAGCCCCATCACTCTCATCATTATCACTAAATTTGTTAAGGGTTCTTAAATTTAGGAGAAACCTCACCTCTTTTCATGAGCTTGTGCATGTTGAATTCAATCTCTTGGTGATATTGCTCCCTAAAGCCATGTCAAAATTGTCTCCATTCATGAATTAGTTAATCTCATTTTTCTTCATAGTTAGCTAGGTGACCTTCACCTCAGCTTCCTCATTGGTCTCTAGTGCTTACTGTGCATATGCATTGGCCAAATCTAACCCAAAATTATATTGCTCTTTAGATTTGGTGAGCTCATCATACAATATGCTCATTCTTATGGCACTTCAAGCTTCATGAAACTATCATTCTCTAAGCACCCTTGGAACTCTTTGTAGATCCTTGCCAAAAATACTGGTCTCCCCTTATGTTGTATTTGGCAGTGTGAAACAACGTATATAGTTTGCCAAGTTTGCCCCCATCACATTTAGGGTGAATAATCTGACCTCCATGCTTTTAAGGAATTGAGTCTACTTTTCTTTTAAAAAAAATTTCCTAGTCATAGAACCAATTGGACCCTCACCCCACCTCCTCCTATTCCACCTCGACATTCACCTTTCCCACCATGTCACATCTTATTGGGACTGATTTGCCTTTTCTAAGTCTATAACTTTTTGATTATGTGAAAGATAAGGAGAGTTTTATAGGCTCCTTACCCTTACCAACCATAGTATTAACTTTCTTCTTCTTGATCCTTGCCACCATTACAGCTTCTTCAATGGTGATCCCTTTTGTTGGGGTTTGTTACAACTCTTTGTGAGCTTATGGAGCCTTGGCAATAGGCTCCTTAGAGATTGTACCACCCTTGAGTTCTTTCTTCACCTTCTTGGGAGGGGGGCCTTACCTACTATAGTTCTAGCAGATATATATCTCCTCTTATCACTTGGTGTAGTTTGGGACTTAGATCTTTATCTAGGTCTTCAAATCCTTGATGAATTCTTTCTTCTCTTTTTTTTTTTTTTTTTTTTTTTTTTTTTTTTAAATAAAGAACATAAGGTGATTTCAATACTTACAAAATTATTTCATTAAAATGAAATAAAATAACTTGTAATGACCTTAGATAAAATATTTTGTATATATGCTTTTATGTAATAAGATGGAGAATTATAAATGTTTTACTCTTAATGACAACCATCACACATTTATCTCAATACAAGGTGAGGATCACTCCCTTCTTTTTACTGAATGGGATTTGATGAATAGGCACCATTCTTTGGATAATAAAAAACATGGCCTTTGAGACACACACCTTGTTTTCCAGACCCACTACTTTAATAAAGTGGGCAAGAACTACTCACAACCATTTTAGAATGTTTTCACTATGAAGACATCCCTAAATAAGCTGAGCCACCATTAAAGATTGTTCTTACAAAGGTATTACGTGAAGGAAATCCCAATCACTATGAATTTTTGTAGCAGCTGGGCAACGCAAGTTCATAATAATTTACCTCTTTGAGCTTAACACATAAAAGGAATTATATTACAAAGAAAAATTGGCTGGTTGGCACTCTAAACTAATCTACAAGGAACTTATTAAATAGTTAAATGGTCTTTAATTACCTCACAAAAAAGTTCTCAGGCTAGTAGTAATATGCTTTGCATACAACTTAGTATGATTAGTAGGAAATTATGTCCTCAAAAAATTATTTTTCTTAGCAAATTCAACAATGCATTTCTGAAGGGTCTCCATTACAAGTGCAAAAGTAATTGATGGAGAAATCATGAGTGAGTGAGATTTCAAATAAAAGTCCCACCAAATGACTCTGCCAACAATATTTATACAGATATATTGTATAAGTATACCAAGTCAACAACCAAATCAGCATTAATTGAGAATATTGTCTCTCATCATTACAAAGATCTTCTCTATGATTATACCTTAAGATTATTTTTACTTTTCAAATTTACACAATGCTTAATTTAAATAATTTTCTATTATAATAGTGTTTGTTGATAAATCAATTATCCTGATCACCTAAAAATATAATAGCACATAAAATTTTTTTTTATGCTTGATCTTTATTGCACATAGTTTAACTCAGCCAATGTAATTGCCAACTTATTTTGAGTCATGAAGTTCCATCAAAATGCCCCTTCCTCTTTATGTAATAATTTAACCTTTAGCTTGAACTGCATTAGTTTATATATTTATTGACCATAATATAAAATATTAGCTAATACAATATTGCATTTATGATCGTCAAAATATTGAATATAAGCTTAAAATTATGGGAACCATAATGTTAAAGAAAGTGGTTAAATATTACCCTATAAAAAGGTTAATAACTGGGATTTACTACTAACTAGTGTGGTAGATATGGATAGAAATCAAACATCTACAACAACATTCTATGGTTTTGATAGAAGAGTAGAGTTCAAACATTATTTGTTAGTACTTAAAACTAGATATCTATAAGCTCAACCTTGAGAGGGTGGAAGGGTCAACACCATAGAAAGATGGTGTGTAAGATTAAAATGAAGCAATGAAGAAAGAGACTAAAATATAAGATTAATAGCTGAGAAGGCCTTTTGAAGTTTAAAAGGTAACACAAATCAAGGGAAAGATAGGCTCCTTCAAATTTTTGTGGTGCTGAATTTATGATAGAGAATATTGAAGGTGCTTGGAAAGATAACCCTAATAGTATTTAAAAGTGGCCAAGAAGTAACATAGGTCGTATGGATGTAGTAATAAATAGGTGTTGCAATTTAAAGGGGTTTACCTTAGGTGCTTGAAAGGAACGCTAATGGTAGAGACAATATTCTATTTAGTTTTTATTAAACATTTGAATTATTTTGTGAAAAAATGAAAATTTTAACTTATATACATCTTACATAATTTGTTTTCAAGTTGAGCTTAATCAAATTTAAGTTTGGGATGAAAAAAATAATCATGTTTTTAGAACTTTAACAAAGCTGAACACCTTCCAATTTACTTTATAATGAACTATAATTGTGCTCTAATTCTTTGGACTAAACATTGAAAAAGTAAATAATCTTTCTTTTCATTTATAATTGAGTTTATACTTACCCTAAAACATATATCATTTTAAGATAAACAGGATAAAAAAATTATAATTGAGTTTATGTCATTCTTGAGTCAAATTATATTCATTTTTTTTTTGTAAATGTTTGATCCAATTTTATGCAAGGATGATACCCAACCTTATTAGCATGCTGACTCTATGAGTAGCTGGTTTGAAACATGTGTGAGAATGGAAATAATATCTTACTAAAGAAAATATAAAATATAAGTTATCAAAAATCTCAAAATATGAAGACCCAAAATACTTCTTTTCAATCTTTATGTATAGTGATCTTAAGGCTACAGGAAAGGCTACACCTATAAAAAGTAAGAAGTCTAATGTTACACATACTACCCTATATTCATGACACCTAATGGTTGGTTAAGGGAGAGGAAAAGCTATAGAGTTCTAATGATCTACATGAACTTAGTAATGTCAAGTGTGTATGGTTAAGTTCAGCATCACAAAGTGTTTAAAAGCAAGTATAAAGAAAGGTGTTCTTGATGGTTGCATAATGTTTGTGAGCAACTAGTGATTTGACTTGAGCTTTGGATTTCCTAAAGGAGAAGGTGAGTGAATAGATGCTACGAAGAAAAGTACCTCAATAAGTAGGTGATTATGGTAGGTTAAGCTGTGGGCACTCCAAGTAAATGCTATCTTATAGTGAAAATATGTTGTGTAGGGGATGAAGTCACTTGCCCTTTGCTAGGATAACTCTCTAAAAATCCTACCTCCCTTCTGCAAAGGGTGTGGCGAGTTAATTTATTGATAGGATCACTATTATACTGGCTGGCCATACTTTAATGGCATGGGTGAGTGGGAATTGATGTTCCTTGGGCATTTCCTTCTATGATGCCCATTAGATGTGGGTCTTCTTCTTATAACATGCTTGCAACCTATTAGTACATATGAAGAAATATGCGAGTATACATTTAATATCTTAACTAACTTTTCCCTTTGATAATAGAGTAACAAAAAGGACGAGTGAATGATTAAGTAAATAGTTTGACTATTAAATCTAAAATATAAAATTAAATTTTAAAGTTATTACCTTCTTTATACTCTAGCCTTACTTATTATCTATATTCAACATTAATGATGATAATGTGACACCACCTCTTCCCTAGATTCTTATAAATCAAGGTTCTACATTGAAGGAGCTTTACTTTTGACTAGAACTTATAAGTGTAGTGATATGAACCCATTTAGCATAGCAAGGTGTCAAGTGAGGGTATCTAGGAAGGTCACCTTTTGTATAAGCAAAGCTGAGGATGGAAAAGAAGGTGAGTTTTCATTTGTTAAGAAAGGACATTGATGGCAACGCATAAGCCATGTTGGAGGTCCTTGAACTCACTATTGTCCACCCAATAAAGAGAATTAAGATTGAACTTGGGGCGGTGATGAGGATCACTAACTTATTAACCATGGTTTTTAGCATAACTATATCCTTAACTTGATCATTGGTGATGGAAAAACTCTCTTTATAAGAAAATATGAAGCCTTTTAATTTGTGAAGTATGAGATGAGTGCCTTATGTATGGCCTGAAAGTTCAATAAGGTAGTTAGACTTTATTCAACTATCCTAAGACTAACCAAGAAGGGGGTGAATTGGTAATTTTAAAAATTTCTTAGATTTTTTAAAACCATTTTTTGTAAGTTTAACGAATAATTTAGAAATATGAAATTGTGTGTAAACTAATTTTCATAATAAATGTTTCAACCATAAAATTTTGAAACATTGAAAAATAAAAATACTAAAAAGTAAAGTAAACAGAAGAACACTAAATTTATAGTGGTTATGTCTAAAGTAGACCTACATCCACTCCCTGGTGACTCCTTCTCCAGGTATTTCTCTAAACCAAAGTGACTCTTCTTTTTCCCCCATAGCAAGCTCAAGAAGTCTTTGCAAACTCTCTTCCATCAACCCTAGTGCAGTAGAACATTAACATCCTTTCTCACCCTCATAGTGATGATAGAGTACCGACATCCTTTCTCACCATCTTGATAATGATAGAGTACCAAAGTCCTTCCTCACTCTCCTTGTGATGGTAGAGTATCAACATCCTTTCTCACCCTCCTGGTGATGACAGAGTATCGAGACACAATGCTAAAGATCTTCTCTCAAAAGCCTCCGGAGGAGATGGAATGCAATTTAGAAAAAGTAAATTGATCCTCACTTTGGACAACCTTATGAATCCCTCACAACTCCCCTCACTTGATCTCTCAGACTTCACTCTCATAATCTCTCCCAAACACTCACACTCAATGGCCACTCTCAAGATAAAATCATAGCAAAGGTATAAAGTGAAAGTTTTTAGGGTACTTATATATGAAACATAAGAAAAATCATCCAAAAAATTAAAAATTAAAAGTCAACCGACCTAGGATTGTACATTACTATTGAAGACAATCTATACAAATAACTCAAAAATCCATGTACGATCATGTATGAACCTTATTTTGTACTCTGTCAATTATCTGTACAAAGTGACATCGTACTGTATGAATAGTTTAAAATTGAACATATTCATATGGTATGATTTTATACAAATCTTATTTCATACTCTATCGATCATCTGCATGAATTAACATCGTACAGTATGAAAAATTAACAAAAATCATGCTTTTTTGGTACGAACATGGATAACCCCATTTCATACTCTATCAGTCATTTATATGAATTGACTTAATATATTACAAATAGTATAAAAAAATCAATTCATTTAGGATGAACTAGTACGCACCTAATTTCATTCTCTTTTAGTTATCTGTGTGAACTTACATCACACAGTATAAATAATACAAAAAAGTAGTCATTTGGGATAAACTACTATGCACCAAGTTTGTACTCTGTGAGTTGTATGTATGAAATTACATCATATAGTACTAGCAATACAAATATATAAGACACAATTTGATTAACTTCTTTTTGGAGCAAAAATATAAAAAATTTTCTAGCATGATTATAAATTATACAGTATGATTAGTTTTAAAATTTTAAGTTTTGGCTCTCTCTCCCCTAGAGTATGTGTGTGATTATTATTAACCCTAAGGGCATAACCTACATAAGAATTATAGCATATTGAGCCTTTGGGAATGGTGGAACTCATAGGGGTTAGTGAGAAGGTAGGAGGTGTTTCCATTGAGTAAGTTGAGATCATAGCTAAAAAGAAAGAGAAAATAAAGTTTAAGTTTTTTAAAATAACTTAACAAAATAATTATTATTATTAATTTCTAAAGATATTTAAGTTAATTATTAATTATTAATTAAATATGAAATTTAAATTAATTCATTAATTAAGATAATTTAGATAATTACTAATTCAAAATTAATAATTAAAAAATAAATTTTCTAAAATTTAATATAATTTATTAAAATAATAATAATAATAATAATATTAATAATATTAAATTAAAATCACTGATTAAAATGATTATAACAATAATAACAATAATGATAATAATATAATAAGTAAAATAATTATAAAATAGTAATAATAATAATAATAATAATAATAATAAATAATTGAAGTAATACTAAAATAGAAAAAATAATAATAATGATAATAATTATAATTTTAATAATACTAAAATAATTATAATAATAATTATAATTTTAAAGTAATGTTATTTTTAAATTAAAGGAAATCATTTTTTTGAAAATAATAATATATATTTTGTATTTTTATAATTTTAAAAAATATTTTTTATTGATGTTTAAGGAAATTTGATTTTAAAATAGATTTTAAAATAATAAGAAAAATTAAATCTGACGATAGCAATGTTGGCGATTAGACACGCGGCTGTATTCGATTCGCCTGTTCAAATCATGGACGCGGTTATCAATCATGGGCAATGATTGTGCTGTCGCACAATCATTGTCCCATGATTTTGTGATGATTGCCCTTGACAGCGTCTTACTTATCCATGTGGGCAACCACGAGGAACCGTTACATGTCCGCGGTTTTTATTCGGTTGGTGGGTATTTGGCCGCACGAAAGATCTTAGCTAGAGATTCATACGCAAGGTCAGGAAGAACTGCAGGACGACGATACCTATACCATTGATCGTAAGATCAATAATTTGAATCACTCATAATACATGCATTACAGAGACTGAAACCATATAACCTTTTTTTGTCTCATTTGATCGATTGGCTTGATCAATCGAGATGAAATTTTAAACATAAAAATTGTGTGGATGAAGAGCATTCTTAGGGTGCAAATTTCACGATCAAATATGCATTGTATGAAAAGTTATTTAAACTAGTGTAGCTTAGGCTAGGGTTCATGATATACCTCAATCCACACAGTGGATTCAGTAGATCTTGGATTCTCTAAATTTGTAGACTGTCCATGAATAAATTTGGAGAAGAAAACTGAAGCTCCCAACGCTTAGATCAAGCAAGAGAAGCTTTGGAAGGGAAATCGCCTCAGGTTTGCCGGAGGATTATCGTCGGCGGCCTTGACCAGTCAGTTTTGACTTGGCAATAATAGAGATGGGTCGTGGGGGCTCTCTCACAAAATCTCACCGGCTAAGGAGGTTTGGTGAGAGAGAACGAGCAAAATGTCCCCTCTCATGAACTTTAACATGTGTATTTAAAGGCTTGGAGACATGATCAACAGCCTAGATTGAATTTAGAATGATTTAGGAGGGAAACTGAAGTTGAATAGACGTGGTTTTGAATATATGAGTATAGGGAATCAATTAGCCATTAAATGGGCTTTAATTGGCCTTCAATAGGTCAAATTGACATAAGGACGACTTGGGTTGACCAAGTCATGGTTTTACTTTGTCAACCTAGTCAAATAAAGCCCAAGAGGTGACGGTTGCACCTAAGGAAGTTTGAATAGGTTAGAAATTGATTTGGGCCCAAAGGGTTCAAATAAGGGTCAACAGTGGTTAATCTGGTCAACCAGGTTGACCCAAGGCACAGGTCTGGGCCTAGTAGGTTGGGTCTGACCTACTGGGTCCAGTGAAGGGGAGAATTAAGCTTGCAAAGCTCTGAATTTTATTTGAAACCAAATAGAGAGGTTTAGGACAATCTGGGTCAACCCAGGTTGACCTAGTCAACTAGGTTGATTCAAGGTCTGGGCCTAGACTTAACAGATTTGATTTGACCTAGGGAATCGATTGGGAAGGTGTCTTGGGACCTAGCTTGGTCAAATCAACCAAGTCAAACTCTTTGACCAAGAGTTTAGGCTAAAGAGAGGTCAACAAATAGACCCCCAACAGGAGCGATGAACAAACTAGTGAACCGCTCATGTTGGCATTGATCGAATGTGACAAAAAAGTAAAGTAAAGAGCATAAGTAAAAGATTACCAAAAGGGTATCTAAAAGGCACTGAATGTAAGGCCTTAAGGATCATTATCTTATGGTTGCTCTCTAATTTCATCCCTCGCATTTGTTTTGTCATGATGAAGGAGGCTATAAGATGACTCAGTGTTCTTGAGATGATGATAAATCTATATAGCAAGGTAGGTAAAGTAAGAAAGACTAGTAAATTACATGGGGTGTGATCATAAAGGAAATTATAGATCCAAGGAAGGAGGTCGCCTCCTTAAAGTTGAAGATGAGGGTGCCTTGTAATCAAGTGACAATTATTAAATTTATTAAAGAAGGGATGTTCATCTTAGATTAGTTGGAAGGTAATCGATTGGGAAGATCTCTAACCTAGTATATTGGTCTTTTTATAATGGTAAGTAGCTTCTTGCCACTTTATTATTATTATTTTAATGTACCATATGTACTTGTTATGACCTATGTAAAAAGTATTATTACTAATGAAACCTTTTTTATTTGGATAACTTTATTACTCATAATTTTATGGTTTTAAATTCTATTAATTCATGAGTATTAATCATATATAATATGTTACTATCTTTTGATCATCATTATGAGTATTCTAGTTTGGTCATTATGGTGAGCAACTATGTATGTGATCTTGAGTGATTTGTGGAATACTTAGCATATTTTTGAAGTTAAGAGTCTTACATCATCAAGATAAATGAGCAGATGTTGTTGAATGGTGAGTCAATATATATATATTTTTTTTGAAATATGACCAGCCTCAATTGGATGTCTTTAGTGTGAAGATGTAGTTTTAGTGAGTGAAACTTGGGTAATTTTTTAAATATGTTGTCACAATATGATCTGGAATTTTTAAATTTGTATAACATCATCCACAATATGATGTGAATTGTTTTATGAGATGTGTATCTTGATATATGAGTTAAATGGCTTCAGATTTAAACCCAAGAAGATGTTTACTTTCCCTTAGAGATACCAAGTAAACCATAGGTCCATTAAACTTAAATAAACTTTATAAAGTTTCCTTATCATCCAAATGGGGTCAAATTTGTAGGGAATGCTCCTAATGTCTCTAGGAACTTCCAGATTTAATTCCATAAAAATTTGAATCATTGCTTAGAAAATTTGGAAATCGTGAATTCAAGTCGTAAGCAAAACCTAGATTAACTAGAACTTTGAAAATACATAATTAAATATATAAAAATAAAAAACTTAAACTTAAAATTTATTAAACTACTAAAGTAATAAATCCCCAAATTATGCTTTAAACCCACTTAATAACCACTTAAGTAAAATTCCCTACGTAAATTCAATAAATAATAAAGGGTAACAAAAATTCTAAACTTATAGTTAAACCTACTCTTTTAATAAATCAATAAAAAATTAATTAGATTTTTTATTTTAATTCTGAAAAGGCTCAAAATCTTGTGGGTTGGTCTTTGAGTCAACAATGAAGCATGGTCTAAATTTCATGAAATTTTGAATTCATTTTTGAACTCAAATAGTAAACCCTATTCCAGTAGGTATGTACAGATTGTTCAACTTAGAAAAATAACAAACAAATTAAGAAAAATTAAAGCATTGCACATAGAGTTTTTCTATTTAATATGTTCTCTAAATTTTTAAATAAAAATTAATGAAGAAACCCTAATAGCTAAATAAAATCTTTAACGAACTAATACTTATATATAAATAAACTCTTTTGGAAGCTTAACCCTTAGACAAGCCAAAAATTAGAAAATGAATCCATAAAAGCCTAATATGATTGACTAAACACACATCTTAGCACACACCTTATTTTGTTTGTTAGGCCACCCGACTTTAGATTTAGGTTTAGAGTATTATTCTAAATGTTGAATGGGTTATTTACTATTTGTTTTTCTTTTTTCATTTCAAATGGTTGAATGAGTTTGGTGATTTGTGCAAATACTATGATGGTTGATTAATTCTATGATGATGATGATGATGATGTGACCTATGATAAATGTTTAGCTTCCAAGTGATTAGGAGTGCTCTAGATGTTCGCTCCTAATAAAACTCTTTGTAGGTGGATATATTTCTGCAGGGCTATCTAAAAGGGAGATAATAATCATTAATAGTTTTACACTAATAAAAGTTCTACAGAGGCTTACACTACTTATCGCCTTAAATTTAAAAGCATAGCAAAAATTATAAGTTGCTTAAGTATTGAGCAAATGTTTAGCATTTTGTTGTTATGAATGAATGTTTAAAATATAAATTACTTTTTACTAACCCTACAAAGAGTATGGAGACTTATTTATTTTTCACATAAAATTTATAAATGAATGTGAAATTTAAAAAAAAAAGGATTATTAATCTTAAGGACAAAGGAACAGAAAGAAAAGAATCTTCTTCCTTATAAGGTTTTCATCTTTTGGAAATCTACTTTTTTAGGGATGATTGATGTGTAAGAAAGTAGAAGACTTGAAAATAATCTCATTTGTTTATATGACATAAGTTAATTATAAGATTAGAGCTTGGGTTGTAAATTTAAAGGTATTACCTAGTTGCTTTACATTTTAAATGGTTCTAATTAAGTGACATGTACCAGATTTGGAATTACCTAGTTGCCTCACATTTTAAATGGTTCTAATTAAGTGACATGTACCAGATTTGAAATTTTTCTTTGGAAATTTGAATTTTATTTTATTTTATTTTCTTCAAGTTTGTTATGGCCATTGGGATAATGGTTTTTTAGTTTGACTGTGTTTTTGAAAAATCCTATTTTTTCTAGTTTAATCACTTTCATTTAGTATTACCTAAATTTTTATTATGCTCATAGGAATTAAAATTTTTATACTCAACCAATAAATAAATTTAAATAAAAATAACATAGAAAGTTAATCAATTTAGAATATAAATTAGGGTTTGATTGTGTTCCATTGTGTAATTTACTTCTATTCCTCATTTAGACACCTCCCAGCCTGTAAGTTCTGATAGGTCACATGACCTACTAGGGTTTTTGCTATATCTCAAAGGAGGCCTACATTTTTAAGGGAAAAATGTATTTTTAAACCATTTAAAATTTCAAATCATTATGAATTTTTCATCAACTACTATGCAATGTATTAAAAAAAAAAAAAAAAAAAAATCATTGCATTAACATTAGGAAAATAAATTCCATTCTTAAGACTAGGAATAATCAAAATATTCTTAGAATTCAGTCCAAATTCAAAAATTGAATAAAATCTAACTATCTTACATTTTATAAAAGGTATAAATCATGATTTAAATGAAATTAGGTGGAGTTTAGCTTGCATTTTACTTCATGCTGATTTAAGTCCAATAATTTCAAGTGTTCTCTAAAAATTACTTAAATTTTTAAACATATAAATCCTTTCTGATAGATTCCTCATTTTTGTTATGCTAAGTTCAAATAACTACTTTGTAATGATTCTTCCCAATTCTAAGATTTAAGCTAACCTTGAATCATTAATTTTCACTCTATGGGAATATAATCCTATCACTCTAATAAAATGTTAACCTCAATCTAAAAAATGTAGAGCCCAACCATAAGATAAATCGCAGTACTTCTGAGTTTTATAGAATCTAGTTCTACTTAGTCTTCTTCCTTTGAATAACTAATCAATTTTAAACGAATCTCGCTTTCAAAATTTCAAATTTATAATCCTTGTCTTTTACTTTAAAATCAAGAAAAGTTTAGACATTATTTTATTGAAAAGTATTTTTCGGAGAATTTCTCATTAGATATAATTAACCTTAAGACCTTGTTTTTATTGGAGACCTATAACTCTAGATTAAAATAAACCATATCTTATTCTCATAAGATAGGAGAAAGATTTATGAGAAAATATGTAATCTTAAAAAAAAAACATTTTTGTATTTGAACACCCTTATACTTCTATATGCTATTCTCTTTATTTTATTTGATTTTATAATAGGCAAAATTTCAAAGCCCCATTTTGTTTCAAATACAATTACAAAATAACTTGTATTTCTTTCGAAACATTATGATATTCTCCATATTGTATTTGATTATAAAAAAAGTTATTTTTCAAAATCCTTTTTTTATATCTTTAAACCCATTAGAGAATAGTGAATCCATCTTTTGAGATGGTATGTTATTCTATGTGTTAATCTATCACAAAAGTAGGACCATCCAAATTTGCATGATTATATTTTCAAACAAGGATAGTAATTTGAAGGCATTTTCCAAGGAGTAATTTTAAATATCTTTAAACCACTTCACATTGGGCCTTTGATTTCTCTTTTATCATAAATTTGAGGTGAACATAGTACTATAGAATCATCTAAGTTTTTTTTTTTTTTTTGGTAAAAGTTTTTGTAGGAGTACAACTTGACCTAATGTGATTTCTCTTAAGTGTAGTGGGTGTAGATGGGGTGACACTAGTCTATGGTCCTCTATGTATTGAAGTTCATAGGTGTTTTCTCCTTGTGAGGTGATGTGGATGGAGGCGACCATAAGGGGTCATTGGAAAGGACAAAGACTAATGGGGGTTTCCCACTCATCCCAATGTGCCAACTATAAAGAAGGTGATGATGCCGAAAGAATAGTGGATACCTCCCAAAGAAAAGGAAATGATAACCTTAGTAGATAAGGATTCAAGAGCACCACCTCTTATAAAATGAGTCATAAGAAATAAGAGGATGACTTGTACATAGGTTAAAGAGGAGAGAAACCACTTAGTGTTGAAGGGAAGAAACTTGGTAAGGAGCTATAATTTGGTCTGAAAGATCATGGAAGAGGCGTGACAAGTGAAGTTCATTATATAATAGAAGGCGGAGAAACTTTATAAAATCCTTAACAACGTGAGGAAGACTCTTTAGGAAGAGTTGTCAAAGGAGATATTTCATAAATAATAAATGTTGAAGTTTTTTTTTTTTTTTTTTGGTGGAGGAGGAGTTGCTAAGGAAACTACCAACATTAGGACATATAAGAAAAAATGGGTCTCATTCATTATCTATATAATATGATGAGATATTTGGATAAAGGTTCATAGAGGCAATAAGGGATTACTTGTGGAAGCTAATTTCAATGTGCATTGTTAACTTGAGGCTCCAAGACCCCTATATCTTTTTTAAAGAGTTTTTTTGAAGTAATGAGAGTGATGGTATGAGTGGGATTGGTGATTTAGCTGCCCTAAACCATATCATATATTTTTTATCTTTTTTTTTTTGCCTTAAGGGGAAAATTATATAGTAATTTCATTACAATAAATTGAATGAAATAAAATTTATTACTTTTCTCACTTTTCTTATTCATATTTTAATTTTTTTACTACTTTCATGCTTGTTTTTTCTTTCTAAATATTGGACCCTTATTGACCTCATTTTTGTATGAGGTCACTAGGACAAATCCAAACACTAGGATCAATCCAAATCTTAGACCAATCTAAGCCTTAATCCTATCCTTTCATCTACAATCATCTAATTGATTGTGAGTGATGTTTATAATTCAAATTTAGGCAATAAAATCTAAAATCCAATTTAAATCCAGATTTCTAAACTAAAATCCACAGATAAATGGGTCTGTTTTGAAAGCCTTTTTGAGTGATTTTTTCAAACACTTCAAATTCCAAACAAATGACCCCCTCTTAATGATCTATCAATTGCATATTGATTAGGCATGTCCCTAGGGTCTAACCTCCAAATTTGAACTCCTTCTGAGGCCTCTAACCCTAGAAATTGAATTAAAATCCAAAGGATGTAAAACTTTTAAATATTTACAACCTATGCCACTAGACCTATTACCCAATGGATTTAGACCTTGGAGTCTTCTCCAAACCCTTTGATAATATATACAACTATTATTATCATATGTTAAACATGAAACTATATTTTGGTGGACTCACTTTGACCCCCAGTTGACCAGAAGTCAAAATGACCAAAATACCCCTTTAGGGTATGAAATGCCATTTTGAATCACATGACCATATCTTTGGATGGAACCACTTCCGCTCCACTCAAAAAACCGAAACAAACCTATTGAGTCAAATCCCAGTGGGTCAACCTGGTTGACCAAATCAAGCAAAGTTAACCCAAATGCCCTTTAAGGGTCAATTAGGTCATTTTGACCCAAATGACCTTTCCAAACATTGGGATCACCTCTAACATATTAAAAAAATCAAATCATACCCATTGAGTTCAAACCCAATCTTGGGTTAATTCAACCCATTTAACCAAACATAGCCATTCAAGCTCTCAAATCCATTTTAAAAAAATTATTCAAACATATTAAAACTTTTTAAAGTTACTTCATGGTTAATTCAACCAAGTCAATTCACTTTGACTTGGTCAAACTCTCTCAAAATCACATATACCCTTTCAAATCATAATCCCATGGCTTGATAATCTTTCAAAACAAACTCAAGACCCATCCCATGTCACCTTTCATGCCACATCATCCTTTTGACTAGTTTGATTAGTGAAAGTATTCAAATAATTAACATGGGCATTCAAAGTGTTCAAATAAGTCAACTTGCATGATTAGGTGGCTTTGCCACCTTGGCAAGTCAAAGCCACCTTGGTAAGAGTACTCCTCATGATAAATCCAAATCCTCATGCATTTGGGAGGCTGGGAGGGTTACTTGTCAATACTATAAAACTTCCCTCTCTCTCATTAGGAGGTAGGAATGATGGTTAACTCTACTCAAAGCCTTGGCCTCATTCACTTTCTTCCAAAATCCTCAATCCCATCAGCTTTTATCTCATCACAGCCATAACTTAAGCTCTCCATCTATAAATAAGGCCCCTCCAGCCCTTACGGTGGTTGTTGAAAGTCTTGCAAGCTCAAATTGAGAATTGAGAGATAGAAAAGGAGAGAAAGGATAATTAGTGTAGCAGAATTTGATCAAGCCTTTAAAAGTTCTAGGACACTTGAAGGAAGTTATAGATGATTACTATACCTTTCTGACAAGCTCAAGATCATCCAAATCCATCAATATGATTGTAAGATATTCTAACTTTTCTCTAAAACTTCAATTTAAAATTGCAGGAAATCTACAACACATGAAGCATCCAAACTTCAAGTGTTGGAAAATCATACTGCACTAAACCTGTGTTTCAAATTTCATCCAATTTGGTTGAATATTTTGAGAGTTATGGGCTTTTAAAATTCTTGTTCATTTTTGAACTGTTGATCTTATAAAGATTTGGCCCGTCCAATCTTTTCCTTTACTAGATCAGACGATCAGCAAACGGTTGCATCATCCATCCAAAACTGTGTGGCTGGGTTATGACTAGAGCAGTGGTTGTTTCAAACTGGTTGGAGCTGGATTTGCACAATCTAAAACATTTGATTAAACCTGAATCAAATTTGATGGCTAAGATCTATTGCTGACTCAGATTAGTCAAAGCCATGTCCATGGTTCTAATTCAATGCATCCTAGGACATGTGTCAGCCTCTGATACGGCACCGCCAGTTATTTAATATAAAATTGATTTTAAAAATAAATTTATAGCCTAGAACTTCCAAAATTCACATAAATTCTTTATTTCTTCAAAATTAGTGTTTTTGCACTTATTGGGAAGGAAATATTAGGTACTTTTATTAAAATTAAAATATAAATGTTTTGACCCTTAGATTAGGAGAATTGCAGTTTGTCTAAAATAACCTTTTTCATATTTTCTTACAAACGAGGGATTAACCTGACTTCAAATTTTGGTAAAATGTGTTTTGGTATCTTTGGCATCACCTGTAATTTTTCTAGGGTTAGATACCCAAGGAATTATTGTGATATGAATTTTCAAGATAATGGGATCATTTTGAATCCAAAAGTTTGAAAATTCTTAACTCTCAAATTATTTAAAATTATGGTGCATATTTTTTGTTATTTGCTTGCATATGTCCCAGGGTTAGGTGACCAAAATTTCAAACCGATTTGAACACTAGAGACACCTAGAAAAAATAATTAAGAAAATGGTCTAGCCAACTTAGAAAAATCCTAGAAAAATTTACACACCCCTAATAGGGGTGAAACTTCTTAAAATTAAACTTAATGACATTATGTACCTTAGGTTCAAATTTCATTAGATTTTGAGGTCATTAGATTAGAAAATTATAACAAAGTCAAATTTCAGCCTTTTTAAGGGCCAAAAAAACTCAAAAACTTGTATTAAATCCAAAAATCACAATAAATATATCAAATTGACCATAACTTGATCCTTTATCTAGAAAAAAAATAACAGCCCCATCACCGAACTTTTAATTCAACTTTAATTTAACATTTAGTGAAAATTAACATTTAATTAAATAAAATATTTAAAAAAATATAAAAATCATGAATCAATTCTAAAATCTTTAAAACACTCCTATGGGTCATTTCTGACCTTTGGAAGTGATTCCATACAGTTTAGAATTAATTTTGATCAAAACAATCAAAACCTCCAAAATTAAATAATTGAAAATTTCTTTAATTAACCAAATTTTGAAAAATCATAATTAATTCAAATTAAATCTAGAAATTTTAAATAATATAAAATAAAATTAAAATTAATTTAATTTTATTTCAATTTGGAGAATAATTTAATTTTAAATAAAAATTAGTATTTAATTAATTTAATTAATTTAAAATAATTAAAATTTCATAAAATTCCCAAAAACTTGTGAATTCGTTCATAGGTCATTCCTGATCTTTGGAGTTGATTTTAAAGAGTTGGGAGGTCATTTGGAACAAAATGGTTAAAAGGCTTCTTAATTAAGAAAGTTAAATAATTCAAATAAATTAAAAATTTTGAAAAATCATAACTAATTGTGGAAAACTCCAAATTGAACAAACTCAAAGTCTAATTACTCGTTGAAAGAATTAAAATTTGATGAAACTATCAAAACTCTAGAAATCTATTTTAATATAATAGTCTAATTTTTACCACTTAATTAATATATTAAAATAATCAAGAAAATTCTCAAAATTTGATAATGAATTTTAAATTATAGAAAATGTTAAGAAAATATAAAAATCACTCCATAAATCCTTTAATACATAACAACTACTCTAAAGATGATGTTTTTAGGATGAACTACTCTAGGGTGTGGGGATACATTTCATAAGTAGGCTTTATCCTCGAGCCTAGTGGCAGAACACCGCAAATAGATTCAATGGAGTGTTAAACCTTAAAATTAAATGATTATTAATAATTTAACCCAAAAAAAATCTTAATTTAACTATATCAATCAGGTTTTTAGGATGGACTACCTCAAGCTATGGGATTACATGTCCTAAGGAGGCTTTATTCCTTGAGTTTTGTGGCACAACACAATAAACTGGTTGATAAAAATATAAATTAATTTAGCATATAAAATTAGTAAATAATTCAATTAATTAAAATTACATTAATTATTTAACTTCTAATTAATTACATTCATTTAATCAATCAACCTCAAAAATCTAATTTTAAAATAAACCTTAACAAATAAACATTTGAACTATAACTAAATTTTCCCTTGAACCTTAAATAAACATGAACATTAGAAAAATTAAACTAATTACCATATATAGGTTATATCTAAATCACAAGGCCTGCTATACAAACTTAGATGGTTTGCTAGGGCACCACTTCTAGAACTAGGCTAGGCTAGTATTTACTTTTCTACTATGTGTTAACTTTTTTAGCTTTCACTGCATGCTGGTTGTTATATAATTTTTTTGATTTTTTATTTAATTTCTACACTCTGTGATTTGATTGATTATGCATTAGATTTACCCTTAGGTTAGGGGAAATTTGAATGCTGACATAATCTTATACAAGTGGTTGTGATCATACAAGATATTTAAAAATAAAAGGGGGGAAAATTATAAATATTAAATTTCTACAAATGCTTCAGAATGCTAAGTGCCCCTTTTAAATTAATAAAGTTTGGCCAAGTGTGGCTGTTTTGAGCATTTGAATTTCAATATATTCAACTAATTGAGATGATCAAAGTATAACTGCACAGGATAACCCCGTAGGTATTGAGATTAGATTTTAATTTTCATCAAATGTATTTCAAAATTATTAAGTTGTAATTCAAAGTGACATTTGGAAAGGGATACAAGACTATCTAACTTAGATTCCGAAGAGGAGAGAACATCCCTTAAGGGAGAGTTGTTCTCTAATTGGAAGACTAAGTTAGGATAGTTTACAAATATCCAAAGGGAAAGATAACATCCCATTTGAGCATAAGCTTCTTTTCATTTGGATATCTAGACCTAAGGATCCAAAGAGCCCAAAAAAGGATGAAGAAATGAAGGATGAGAAGAATTCCTCTCTCAAAGTCACTTGAGTTTTAGGAGTAGAATTTGGGCTGTTGTTAGTGGTACCCGTCCACTTTACTTTTTATATTCTATGGTTTGTAATATTAAGTAGCACTTTCTACATGGACTTTCAATTTGAATATTACTTAAATTTGATTGATGATTGATGTCTTGATCTGTAATTAAGATTGTCTAGTTTTCTTAGATTTTTTTACGATCATGCATGTCAATTTTGTTTTAGCTTGGAACCTGATCAGAGGCTCGTGAGGGTACAATAAAAATTCTACTTAAATAAATGAAAAAGTTTAAGCTCACATAGAAATTCTAATGCTTTTAAGAAATAAGCCCGGGATAGTCGGGAGTTTGCATTGCATTTTGTTACACTTTCTTACATTTGTTAGGCACCTCCCAGCCTACGGTTTTGGCATACTACCTAGCCTTTCATATTTTTTAACCCTTTTAAAAAATTAGTTCATGCATTTAATCGAACCGATCAGCATGCATTACATTAAAAATCAATTTAAAAGTGTGTCTAAAATTTAAATTGAAATTTTCTTTAGCATTTTCACCCAACAAAAGTTAAAAGGGCCAGTTAGGAATCTGCTCTAGATGTTAGCCCCAACTCCTTAAACTAAATCCAATTAACATTCCTACCTCCTTTTCAAAAGTGACCAGACACATGGTTTTGAAATGCTTAGGTGGATTTAGTTAGCTCCCTAATCCAGGCCAGGATAAGTCCAGATCTTACATTGCATTAGTTAGGTTCAGGTTACTAATTTTCAGTATCAAATTTAGATTTAAATTCTGAGTCAAGCATAGGATATAAGACCTCAACATCCAGAATTGAATCTCAACTTTCTAATAAAATTGACTAATCAAACATAAATCACTTTCAATCAAATTCAAGCCCAACACTTAGGATAGGTTGAGGTGTTTCTGAAGTAATTCAAAATCTCAAATCACCTCTTACCTTTTCTTCCTTTAACTCCAGAAATAAGTGTTCAACCTCGAATCAATCCCATTTGAGAATTCCAATCCTTACCTCCTTTAACATCAAATATTTAAATCTCAAAATAAAATTTCTACTATTATTTTAATCGAGAGAATTCGCATGAAGTTTTGGTTTCCTATGATGTAATTAAATATGAGGGCTTCACTAGTAGGATATTTAAAACCCGTATCAACTTTTCAAACTTAACTTTTCAGAACCGTAATTAATTTTCTTTGAGAAAATTTAAGTTAAAATAAATTATCATTATCTTCATTTTCCAATAATTAATAATAATTAATATTTTCTTATCTTAGAAGAACATGTCAATTATTATTGTAACTTTGATTATAAAATTAATAATGGTTTATTAAATTATCATAGTAAAATACCTAATTGAATAATCATTTTGAATATGTAGTTCTTGCTTAAGTTTGACTATAATAATCAGGATGAAATTTGAATCCTGTAAATTGAACCCATTATGGAACGGTATGCTCATATCGTGAGACAATATATATTATTCATAATGATGCGTTCAATTTCAAAATTAAAATTTAAGAAATTAAATCACCTAAAGATGATTAATCTTTTAAAAAATAATGAAATTTCAAACAAACATGCCTACATGTGTATGATAGCCTAATATGCAAGTGCACTCACACATATAAAGAAATAGTTGTATGCTCTATATAAGAACATAAAGTAGTAGTAATGGTATGTAAGGGCACTCACCCATGTATGGGCATGAAATATTTACTAAAAAGCATTCTAAGGTTTAACTTTTCTATGTTCAACCTCATAGATGAATAATGAACTTGAAAGCTGATGAATAGAATTATGGAATATAAATATTAAGGGAAAATTGGTAGTAATAAAGGAATGAATTGTTAAGCCTATATTCATCACTAGAATGAGTACAAACTAGTAGTTTAGAGTGGTTGTTCATCAGCTCGACATGATAACATGAATCATGAACTTTTAAATAAAAATTGTAATGATTCATTAGCTTGGTATGAGTTCAAAATTTTTAATAAAAGATATTTGTACTTAGGCTCACTAAGAGTATTAGTCCACCTGAACTCCATAAGAATTATTTATTATATATAGGCTATGTGAAGTAGTGTGATGGCTTAGTGTGTATGAGTACTACATTTTGTTTGTGTGTAATGCGATTAAAATGATATCTCTAGATATACATTTCCTCCAAGTCTTGAACTTGACTAAATGATGGTTAGTATTTATTTAATCCTTCTAGCTTGGTGAGAAGCTATATAATTTCTTTGGTGAGTTATATAGGGCAATATTATCATTTATATGAGCTTACTATAAAGTTTCCTTAGGTGGTTAGTGCCTTATGCTAAACTTTAATTCTTTATGATGATAACCACCTATATTCTTTGGTGATAGGGGATGTTTGTGCAACTCATTATGGATCTTGTTGTTAAGGGGGGAGTTTGTCTATAGGTTTATTTAATAGTTTGCATTATACTCACAACCAGCTTTAGTGGGCTTCACCATATGCTAGACTTCGTGGCCTTCCCAGGTGTAACCTTTTAGACTCACTAATTATAAGTGAATCGCATACTAATCTTTTCATATATTATCATAAAGAGTGGAGTCTACCTATAAGCTTTTCTAAATTGATGTATGAGCTCAATCACTATATTTTTTATCATATTTACCTGTGATGAAGGAGGTGAGTAAGTTTTTTTTTTTTTTTTTTTTAATATATTTTTTCAATTTTTTATTTAGTGATTGGGTAAGCTTCCATCCCCTTCCATTTTCCTTTCTTTTAACTCATTGTTGACCTGCCGTATAAAACAAAAGAGAGAAAAAACAAATTTTTTTTTTTAAAAATCCACGTACCTGTCCGGCGCCGAATTCAGCACGACGTCGCTTATTTTCCCACGATCTCCGCATAAGGCTCGCACGACGACGTCCTTTCTCTGTCGAATCGGAAGTTACGACATTAGGATTGGAAGCAAGAACCGGAGCTCATTCGCTGTGAAGATAACTTTCTTCCTTTGCGTGCTTCTCCCCCATCCGACACCGTTCGACTTCGCACCTTCCACGACATTCCCTTCTGTCGGGATCGAAAGTTACGACAGTTTGATCGAAAGCAACTCGGGAACTCGCTCGGCTGTGAAGATAACTTTCTCTTTTTCGGTTGCTTCTCCGACATCTTCGTGGCTGTGCGACTTCGCTCGATCGACGACGTCATCCCTTTCAATCGGAGCGGAAGTTACGACCTTTCGATCGGAAGCAAGACGGGAGCTCGCGGGCAGTGAGGGTAACTTTCTCCACTTCGTGTGCTTTTCCGGTTTCCTTGTTGCTGTTCGACTTTGTCCCCCTCCTCCGACGGCTTTCCTTCCCGCTGGACCGAAAGTTACGGCATTTTGATCCAAAGCAACGACGGGAGCACACTGACAGTGAAGGTAACTTTCTCCCTGCTCGCAAACTTCTCCGGCCAAATCCCATAATCCGCCGAACTGAGAGATTGGGGAGGGAGAGAAATTTTATTATTATTAATTAAAATTAATTTCTTTTAATTATAACTAATTTATTTTAAAAATCATTAATTATAATTAATAATTAATTATAATTAAATATTTTAATTATACTTAATTATTTTTAATAATAATTATTTAAAGCTAATTAAGTTAATTTTAATTAATTATTTTAATTATGGTTAATTATTATGATTAATAATTAACTATAATTAATTAAAATTAATTATTTTAATTTTAATTAGTTATTATTAAACAAAATTAAGTATAATTAATTATTGTAATTAAAATTAATTATTATAATTATAATTAATTATTTTAAAAGAGTAATTAGTTATAATTAATTAAAATTAATTTAAAATAATAATAATAAAAAAAAGAAGAAGAAGAGAAAGCCCCTCCCTTGCCTCGATCCACGAGCCGACCGTGCCTCTTGTCTCGATCCACGAGCCTCCACCGCCGAGCCCTAAGGTATACATTTCTAACTTAAATCCCGTTCTCGATGTCGCAGCGGACCGGGGAACCACCTATACGTGCTATTGTAGCACGGTAGGAGGGAGCCCGGTGCGAAGCATACGACGAGGCGGGTAAGCCCTATACATGCTCTTGTAGCGTGGTGGGGACGACCTCGACCTCGACCTCGACCTCGACACCGACACCACCGACGATTCCTACGCAAAGGTATGATGTTCCAAATCCCATTCTCGACATTTGCAGCGGACCGAAGAACCACCTATACACACTCTTGTAGCACGGTAGGAGGGAGCCCGGTGTGAAGCATACGACGAGGCGGGAGAGCCCTATACACGCTCTTGTAGCGTGGTGGGGAGAGTCACTGCTGTTCTGGTACGTCACTGCTGTTCTGGTACGGGTACTGCTGAAGGCCCCATACACGCTCTTATAGCGTGGTGGGATGAAATTTTGTACGGCCGCGGTGTCCAAGGACACCTACCATACATGCTCTAGTAGCGTGGTGGGAAGGCCCAGCTCCCATATTTTCCCCCAAACGGGGGATATGCCGGGGTGCTGCCAAAATTTTCACTGAAATGCACAAAGAACTTGAACAATATAAAGACCTTCTTGAGCAACAATGTATAAGACATGTACTTAAACAGAAATATACTGAACTTGAACCAAATGAGCAGAGGACCTGTACAAGAACAAAGGACTTGTGGACCTAAATCAGAACCAAAATTCAAATGATTTCTAAAGACCAAATTCAAATGAAATAAAATCAAGCTGAAGCCCAATTCAAATCATTTGAACAAGAAATTGTACCTCAAAAGATCCCAGAAAACTTTGAACAAGCACTCGAACTTGTTCTTGGAACTCAAACTGTGCAATATCAGGGGACCCGAACACTGAACTCAAACCAAATTGAATATGCAATTGAACTCAAAGGACCACAGGGAACTCGTACTTGAACTCAGACTCGAACTTGTGAACCTTAAAGTTGAGTCTAAATTTGACTGAATCATATGCAAGATGACTGGAACTTAAACTAAGTTGAGGAATCAAGCTAAATTCAAACGAGTTGACCTCGAGTGCAAATGATTTAAGTCAAACTGACAGATATTGAACTTGAACTGTATGACATCAAATGGAACTTGAACAAGACTTGGAACAAAGATCTGAACTCGAACTTGACAAGAACAATAAAGAACCTGAGCTCAACTGGGTCACAAGAGACTTGAATCTCTAAAGGCTTCAGGAGACTTGAAACTTAAACTCAATCTACAATTTGAACATGAACTATCAATTTGAATATGTGCTTTGAGTTCATATTTGAACTCAGACTATACGACATCAAGTGGGGACTTATAAACTTGATGAATTAAAGTCTGAATGAAATTGAATTTGGATCCAAACACATGCAAAGATCAAAATGTGGATCACACACGGGAAACTCAAACTACAAGACCTCGATGCATGAAATCCTACGACAATCCCTACAAATGCTTGTTGATTGAGAAGGTAATATGGGAGACCAATGATGGAGAATCTTCCCCCCCCCCCCTACAAACAAGGACAATCAAATCACCTGAGATTGGTGAAAGGTGGTTTTAATGCAAAAGCAAGGGTTCTCCTACGAATACTACTACAAGGTCGTAGAAGATACAACTGATCTCCAGCAAATGAATACTTGTGGATAACAACAGTGCATTGCATAACAAATCACTGTGGACACAAGTACAGATATCACCTACGACATTGGTGGTCAAGATCTTCAAGCATGCCGAGTACAAAGACAACCTGATGTACGAAAAAGTCCACTACACTAAAGATCTCGAAAGGAGATCTTTTCAAAGCAAAGCAGCAATCAGTGGACTTCAAAGTCCAAAAGAAAGCCACCCCCGATGAATGAGAAAGGGGGAGTCAACCTACAACGCTATGCCACCGGATCTGCAACACATATACAAGCAGACAGAAGGCGTCTACAACCTACAACGCTACGCCACCGGATCTGCAACACTGATTCAAGCAGACAGAAGGCGTCTACAATCTACAATGCAACGCCACCGGATCTGCAACATCTATGAAAGCAGACATAAGGCATCTACAGCTTACAACGCTACGCCACCGGATCTGCAACATTCGTACAAGCAGACAGAAGGCGTCTATAATTATTTCAAAGTACCCCTGCACGTACACCATAGTTTGTATACACATAGGTACACAAGGGGTAAATACAATCTCAACCCGCATGGGCCTTGACGAGTTATTGGTACACACGTGATGCCTATGGATGCTACGCGGGTTGACAAGTGAATTCAAGTTCGAATCCGATCCTTCTATACGAATCAATAGAAGTCGACAAGATTCGAACTACCTAACAAAATACACGGTTGTAGCGAACGGTGTATTTGTTTAAATACATTCTTTTTTGGCCTTCAAGGCCTTAAATCAAGGAAATTCATAAACAAAGGCACAAAGCCTATGAGAAACCCGATCCTCGAGCAACAGTTTGGTCGAGTTGACAGGGTTCAATAAACTAAAGTGGAGATGACCCCAATCACCCCGATGATGGCCGTGTTGAATGCTAATCTCAACCGGAGGGGTTCACACATTTTCAAAATCCACCCAAATACTTCAAAAATTCAAAAATCAATCCCAAAATCCCAAAATATTTAAAAATGAAATCAATCCATCAACACACTTAAAGCAAAGCCCATCCACCCTCCGCAACAGTCTGCCGGGGTGGACAAATTCAAATAAACTCTAGCTCACAAAGAGCCAAATGCCTAGTCAAAAATATCACTAGGATCCATTCTCAAATAATCTCCTGCCAATAAGGACGTGGTACGTGTCCTCTAACCGGCGGTTGACCGCCAAATGGCACCGCAGGATAAACGGTTACGACGACCCGGGGCCCTCTGAACCGAGTAGTTTTGCCGCCAAATGGCACCACAATATACCGGTTATGGCTAGAGCCAATACGCTCCTTATTGGCATCAAATCCTTGAGATATGAATCAATAGGATATGATTGATAGGGCACAAAGCCCTCTGTTAGCTAAGGTGGATTCAAATTTGTCCCCTTAGATAAACATCCAACCCCGGTCTACAAGGTCCCCTTGGACGAAGCAACCCATGGCTGCCGACAAGGATCCTTCTGTCAGGTTGGGTCGACTACCTCCTCTGACTAAGTAGACCAGGGACCATGATGGCCCGGGACGACGGAACCATGGGATATTGATTGGGTCAATCATCCATTCCCCCACCATCCGCTTTAAGTGTTAGATGGTGCAATTTCTATTTTAAATGTTAAATCTTCCCAAATATCCAAACTTCCCAAATTCTCAAATCCAAATCCAATTTTCAAATTCAAACCCATTGCTGCTGCTATATGCTAGATGCATGTATATTCTACGTATCTGATCGATGACTAGCCTTAATCGAAAGTTCTCTCTCGTGATCGGGAGGGGTAATTAACTATAGGGGCTTGCGCCTATAGGAAACCAGAACTCATATCATAAAGTCCTCACAAAATGAGGGTGAAATCTCTGGGTAGTGTCTTATCTACAAACCCCTCTGCCTTCCAAAATTTACCTCGGAACTTAGTTCGTTAAAACTCCCTCGCCGAATAAAAAAAGTGAGCGGAGGCCGGGGCCGAATTTTCGGAGCCCACACTCATAATTTTTTTTTTATTAATTTTGTTTGCTAAATTAGTTGTAGGAATTAAATGCTTCTTGCTAAAGTAACTTAGAAAGGAATAAGAAAATGACCTTACCTAAGTAAAGACTTTACATCAATTGGAGGCTTTAGCATGTCTTTAAATCTTTGTGCCTAAGGGACTTGACTGTTTTGCTAGGAGTACTCTAATTCACTTTTAAGCTTTGTCTAGGATCAAAACTCAGCTAGATATCATCTTAGTTGGTTCATTTGATTATTACACAGGCAGGGCAAATTTGTTTTCAATATAACTTTTTGGAGCTTGCCTAAGATTTGGGGCGAGTCACCCAATGGTTAGGAAAGTGTAAGTGTGCCTTAAGAGATTTTTGAATGCTTAAGTTTCTTATGGGAGTTCCCTAAGTGTAAGGAAAGTAAACTATATGGCATGTTATTTTATTTATGATCCAAGGGATGCACAAAATCCCTGAGTGTCACTTAAATACATAGGGATGAGTTCCACAAGTACTTTACATTAAATGATTATGAATTTTTATCTTATTAATTTTCTTATATTTACAGTTTCTCATGTAGAAAAACTAAAAGAAATGTAGTGAGAAAGAAGGAGCATTTAATTATATTTAGTAGGAATTGATAAGTAATAATTATAAGTTTGAGGACTGCCATATAAATAAAAAATCTTTAGGCCATCAACACTCTAGGTCGTTAATGCTGCTTTTCCAAAAAGTGCTTATAATTGATAAACCCCTAAACTTTCCCCTTGATGATATAGATAACTTTACATGTGGTTGCGATGTTGTTTAGTATAGAGTGGCATTCCAGTGCATCCACTTTCCCTATAACAAGGTTACCATGTTGGAAAGCATTCTCCCTAACATATGCGTTGCAGAACTTATCCCTCTTCATTTCTTCTAGCTTGAGGGAGGCTCTTTTACTTGAGTTTGTTTAAGAGGTCGATAATTATTTTCAAGCCTTTTTGGTTAGTCACCTCCTACTCACTGAGTTTGCTTTCTTCATAATTGCCAGCATTGACTAATTATTGGTTATGAAAATTAAGCAAGATATGTTGCAATGTTTTAACAAAGTTAGAATGATTTTTCTTAGTGGATGAAGAAGGAGTCATCCTTAGTGCCCACCAGATTAAAGGAAGTACCTCCACCCACTCATCCTTTTCTTTTTCTAACTTCTTCCATGAATGTTAATGGTCTACTTGTTGGTTGCTTCAACCTACCCATTAGTTTGCAGCTGGTAGACTCCGAAAATCTTCAAGCAAAAATTTTGTGAATGGCTGAAGTATTTCAAGTTTTTATTAACAAATTATGGGTCATTATCTATGATGGGGTTTAGTGGCACACCATATTTGTATATGAAGTTAGTTCATATAAAGTTTCTAACAACAGTTGAGGTCATCTTACTGAGTTCATTAGCTTTAATCCACTTGTTTAAATAGTTCATAATGACCAATACGAACTTCCTCTACCTAATGGGACGTGATAATTGTCCTAGAAAATACATTTCCCAAACTACAGATAGTCATGGTATAAAAATTCCAATTTTCACATGATTAAAGAAAAATTAATGACTTATTATTGAAGCTAATTGAATTCATTTATTTCTACATTTTGGCTAGAAGTGCTATAGCCTTGTGCTATCGAGCATAATAGTAGTCTCTATTTATTAAGATGGCTCTTGAATGTTTAGTAGTACTAAAATTTGGCGCTAAAATGCTAACCTCTCAAGTTTAAAATGTTATGGGTTAGCATCGTGGCACAACAATTACTTTTTAAAATGTTGGAGCACTAAAATTACTTTTTAAAATTTCTTTTTCCATTATCTAATGTAAGCTTCCTACACTATCCCTCACTCCTCTATGCACATGAATTTGGTTAAGGGAAGGATAATTAAATAGAGATATATAAAGAGAAGAAAGGAGAATGAATGTAATGTTCACACTGATATTTTCTATTGCTCTTATTTTGAAAGTTACACTAATCAATATCACCTTTACCAACATAAATTTTTAGTGGATTTGATTTCTATAGATTTATCTTTCTCAAATTCAATAAAAATGCATTTTTTCATTATTTAGATAATTTTCATCATGTAATATTTGATATGTGGTAGATATTATCATTTTGAGCATTTTGACATAATCAATTTGAGATTTGACTAACTAGTTTTGCATATATACTATTATGTATGAAATGACTAGGGTAAAAATAAGCATAAAATAAGTAGAAACTAGTGTACCTAAATCTGGAGATGGATTATATGATATGAATGAAGTTATTATTTATATAACATGACATGAATTTTTCATACAACATGCATACCAATAAGCAATTTGGATAGATTCACATGCTATTGTAATTTCACTGGATATGTAAATAACATGTGTAAAATACTATTATTTTGATAGTTTGACTTGGCATGGGTGTGAAAGATATAAAGGTTGGCCAAAAATAATTGAGTGATTCATCTTGCCTAGAGACATGTTATCCTATATAAGAAGGTGAGCAGTCTAGGTTTTCTTTTAAATAAGGTTTATGGTATAATCCTAAGTGATATATTGGGAAATACATGGAGTTTTATATGATATATCGATGGATAGGAAATGATGTCTTCTTACATGAAGCCACCTGAATTATGACTAATATGAGTGATTTCATCTTGTCGGACCGATATGAATAAAGTGACTAATTTATGTTTGGTTTGAAAAGCCTATATGACTTAATATATGAAAAACATGATATTGATAGCCAAATGTTTTAGTTTGCTTGTTAATATTGAATGACATGCATATTTATTATGATTTCATAGAATTGATGGGGCATAACATGACATGATAATTAAAAGTAATATGATGAGATTGATACATGAATATGATATAACATAAGACAAATACAGATGAGACTGATATAGAACACATGATATTCATGATAATCACATATATTAAGATAATATGACATGCATGGAGTAGACTCACGTATAAAATATATATGATACTATGATAGACATACTGACATGTATGGAATGACATAAAATGTCATCTTTATCCTTAAGCTACATTGATAATTTATTAAATAACGACATGATTCTTTGCAATAAATATACATGATATAATTATCTGGCTTATAGACTTCTATTCTAAGTATATCCACATGCATAAATTAATAGTTTCATCTAATGATATGAATGACATGGATATAGAAATAATAGAGTTCAATAATACGTTTATGGTTATTTATCAAATTCAATAACACTATTTACTTATTGATACTAGTTATAATGATTACTTTTATTTATAGTTATTTTGTTTTCTATTTTTACTAATATGGATTGAATGATTACATGTGTTTTATTCCTATTGTCATGCATTGATAACATTTGTAGGTTATGGTAACCTATTGAGCATTGTGCATATTATATGTGACTTTAATGATTTTTAAAAATGGGTAAGAATCGAGTGGAGTGAGGTCGATTTAAGGTTGGCGTGATATGTTTTTTTTTTTTTTTTTTTTTTTTTTTTTTTTTTTTTTTTTTTTTTTTTTTTTTTTTTTTTTTTTTTTTTTGTATCTAGGGATATATTTGAGTAGACGATGTGGTAGGTGTATTTTTGGTCATAATTATTTTAAAACTAGATAGAATTTTACATTTTAATATTTATGTGAAATGAAATAATATTTTGCTACTTTATTTTTGAAATGGATTACTACTAGCTATAGGAGATTAATTTGATAATAAAAGATATAATTCATCCTAATTATATTCGTAAGCTATCAAAAAAAGTAATTTTAAAGCAATGATTATTGGAAGAATTGAATTCTAACTTAATCCATAGGATTTATTTTGAGAAGTGTAGAATATTGGGTTGTTCTAAGGTGCATTTTCATTAGATATATGATTAAATGGACATATTTGATTGAATTGCAATAAGTTAAGAAATATAACTATACAAGTATTATAATGTACCTTAATGATTATGATATGTCACAAATGAGTAGAGTGTAGTAACTTCATATACATTATACCACATGATGCAGTTTGCCAATTGATAGGCTAAGTAATGAGTGATACATAAGGAAATTATTTTGGGAGCAAAGAAAATTAGGAGGATAAGCACTACATATGTTCCACATGCAGAAGCCTCAAATATTTAATGGTGTTGTAGACTTACAAATAGCTGAAGATTAGTTATTGATGATATAAAATATATTTGGTAGTTTGTTGTGTTTTAAGAACAGGAAAGTTCCACTAGTAATCTTTTTGTTTGAACGTAAAGATGAAAGTTTGTGGGCTGGACAATAGAGGGAAAACGTTTTAAGGTAAGATAAATTTACAAATCACCTAGGAAGAATTTGTTACTAGCCTCAGAGATTGGTTTGTATATCATTAGCTCAACAACAAATACATGAAGCTTTTATGAGATTAGACAAGGGAAATAGAATTGTAATTTAGTTCAAAGGTGAATTCATAGGATTGGTTAGGTATACTACATATTGAATTAGTATGGTAGAAGAGAAATGCTATTGATTTTTTAGGGGATTAAGGATGAGTTGAGACCACTAGTGCTTCTGATGATTCATAAATTTTCTAAGTTAGTGGAAAGGGAGACAATGGTAAGAATGTTTTAGCTATTCCTCAATTGAGATAGGATATGAGTAGAAAGAGAGTAGGTGAATAGATGACTTGAAGATATGGTTGTGGAAAGAAAAGCATATTCAACGATTCTTAGAGCGGACTTATAGTATTAGCTATTAGTTTGTTAGAGTGTGATGATATGGTAGGAGATAATTAAATAGTATGATCATAGGAGAATAATTAAGATGTGGTCAGCATGGGTATATGATGATTGAAGTTCCATAGTGAGGGCAGGGAGTGAGACCAACATCCATGATAAACTAACCTAGGCAAGCACATAGATAGATGAGTGAAACATCCAGAATGTATAGTGAATAATGTGTGAATATGATAGATAAAAGAAATGTTAGTGGGAGTTAGAGAGAATCGACCCCTTTAGTGATGGCATCACTAGCATGACCAAGGATCCACATGTTAAGTTAGTAAAAATATTAGAGAAGTGTCTAAGAGGTTCATTAGTATAATTCTTTATCTTAGTTGATGTTGTATATTTTTATTGAATTATAATTAATAATCATTCCACAAAATACTGAATGTTATATGATTTAATGATATGCATATATGAGTGAATGATTTGATTGAATAAATAATTTGGTTGAATGATATGATTGATGTGATAAGTAATTATTAAACTGCTTTGTTTATTAGTGATTTGCAGTGGAATGTCAAGGAAACTTTTTTCTAATATAGGTAGATTTTAATAACCCTAAATTTAATATGATTAAAGATCCATTAATGATCTATTTACAAAGCAATAAGAAATCCTTCAATAGTGTTATCTCTGTTAGGGTTCTTGTCCTAGAAGGTTCTCAATATTTTTTATCTCTCAATGGCCATTATTCCTCTTATCTTTCTTCCCCTGGTGTCTTCTCCTCCCTTTTAATAGTTTTGTTTTAGTTTTTTTTTTTTTTGTGCCACATTCAATCGATCTATGACTTGGATGGCAGTTAACCAATCAATCAATTGTGGCTTTCTTAATCAATTATTTTGTGACTTGGATGGAGGTTAACCGATTGACCTATAGTGTCTTTCTTGATGGGGATATAAAATATCATTCATTTCTGCAAACCTATATGGGACTTCTCTTAAATCTAAGTTCCTTGTCCTCAAACCTTCAACGCATTGATGGCTTCCATCCCCTTGGATTTATGAGGAGAAATCCTTTCCCTTGCTCAACCTTTTGAGTTTTCTTTGGTTGGAAAATTCCCCAATCGAATTCCTCCTCTAGAGTTGGTTTATAAATAATTCTTTAATCTAAAATTGATTGGTTATTGCTCCATAACTTTTTGGATCCTCACCACTTTTTAATCAAGCTAACTAATGATACGGATCAAAATAAAAAAAATTCCCACCATTCTTATATTGTCTCCAAATGTTATGTGAAATTTTTTAAGTGGTTTCCTTTATTTTTTTTTTTTTTGATATAATTATGGAGTCATTGATTATTGGTATTTGGGTTTTATTCCCAATTCTTAGGTCTCATCTATTTCATTTGGCATTCTTTATGGTTTGGGTTTACTCTTTTGTCGACCATGGAAAATTGATAATGTGCCTATCATTGGCTCAAGGCCATTTGTTGCCAGAGTGTTTATAAAACTGGATATCTCTAAAAGATGTCCAGATGCCATTTGAATTGGTCCTGATAATTTAGGTTATGTTCAAAAAGTTGTTATGGAGGAGTTTCTTCCATTTTGTGACCACTGTAAAGCACTAGGGCATTATAAAACTAATTGTTGTATCCTTCAACCCTAGTTAGTTAGAGCCTTATCTAAACACTCCATCAATAATATTGGAAATGGGTTTGATGATCATGTTCTATCTTAGGCTACATTTGTAAATGGTTTTCTTCCTCCTGTTGGTGATGTTGTTAGTCCAATTGTTGGTCATTAGCTAGTTTTGACTCACATGTATGCTTATGATGCAAATAATAGTCTTAATTCTATGGCTTTGGAAACCATTCATTGATAAGCCTTCTATTATCTCTGTAGACAACCAGATTGTTTCTCTGGAAGATTGCTTACTGATCCATGGTGTTGGGCCTTTTTGAGAATTGCCTTATCATCCCTCTCGAACAAGTTGATCCACCTCTGGTTGCTCCTTTGGCTACTATTTCACCAATGATTTTGTCTTGCAATAATAATGTGGGTTTTATGCCTATTGTGAACCATTTTTTTTTCCACATCTCAACTCCTCACCTATATGCTACAAATGTCATGGTCTCTCCTATTATCCCTTTGGCTTTAGGAAGGGATAAGCCTTAGGTTATGGCTTGATGCTTGTAATTTTGTGGTTATCCTCGATTTGGTTTGTTTTTTACTGCCACCATTGGATGGTCCTTGCCTAGTTTTGGGGTGGTTGTAGGGAGCCTCTAGCTATTTCCTGAGTTTGATTAGCTTTTTTGCCTTCTTCAAAAGTTGTTTATTTTATTGAGAATATTTTCCCATTATTTTTCCTGATGTGCTTTAGGTTTGGCTGCATTTAGGCCTTTGTTGTATTATCCTTTTATTAAATGGAATTTCATCTTTTGGTTAAAAAACTAGTAATGATGATCTATTAATAAACAAAATTTATTCTCTAATATTCTTAATTTTTTGGCTTGGAGGGATCCAATGCTGTGCTACCGAGCATAATAGTACTTCCCTCTCTACTAGGATGGATCTTAAATGAGTGACACAAAAGCGCTAGAGTTGGGCATTGCAACACTAGTCTATTGGGCTTGAAGTTTTGGGTTCAACAAAGTGGTCTTGTGAATAAAGCAATGTTGGAGCACTAAAATTATTTTTTAAATGTCTTTTCTTATTATTAATAAAAGTACCCTAAGACATCCCTCATCCCTCATTTTGTATGCAGTTGGCCTGGGAAGTGAGGAGAGATGGAAGAGATCGGAGAGTGAAAGAAAGGTTAAAGTTTCTACTTTTCATCGCATTTAAAGTCAAATTTTACTCAATTAAGCTAAATTTAAATGTGAATCTTGTTATTTTTAATGCTCCCAGTGAAAAATTGTTCTAACTTTTCTACAAAGTAGAATGGAGGAGACCATAATATGTTTGTGCATTGACTATCTAGATATGCTTCCTTGGATCAAATTAAATAGTTCATGTTATTTTTTCCTATACTACAAGATATATTTCAACTCGGTTGAATTAGTAATCAGTTGTGAAATTTGATCATGTGAATGATTTTTAAGATATATATATATATATATATATATATATATATATATATATATATATATATATATATATATATATATATATATATATATAGTTTGAAGGTAGGGACCATTGTTGATCAAGCCTTCTCCCGTGGTGGTGGCAAAAAGTGTAGAAGTAAATTTAAAAAGTAGTTCTTTTGTTGGCCCTCTCTCTTTGTATGATGTGCACTTCATTTTTCAGTATTTTTTTGTAGTTTTGGATAAAGATGAGGTTGCACCCTATGCACCACACTGTTGGCATTGGCTTGTTCGCAACCTTGGTCGTCATGTTCTCGTGCTTGATAGTAGCATGTTTGGGTTCTAGGTTAATGCTTATGTTTTTATGGTTATCCTCTATTTGGTTTGTGCTTTTTGTAGCCATTGGATGGTCCTTGCCTAGTTTCAGGGAGGTTACAAAGAACCTTTTTGAAACCCCAAAATATTCTTGTAAGAAATTTGACCTTAAACATTTAAAATTTAATTCTAGAGTCATCTGAAGTCTAAATTACAAACCTTCTTCGCCAAAACATTTATAATTTTGTGTTTTAAATACCCTAATTTTTACATAATTTTTTAACGCTACGAAAATTTCTTAACAAATTGACACTTTTCTGCATAAGTTGAGTTTTTGGGACAGACAGGAATCCGTTTTGCAAATCAATTTCACCAGAATGTTTTAAATAAAATTAGCTAATTTATTAATATTTGTTGTAATTTTTTGGATTTTTTGTATTTAAAGATATAAAAGATTTTGTGTTAAATTAATATTTTAATATAATATCTCATTCCACTAGTATATAAAATGATAAGATTTTTTTTTTTCAAGTTTTTCCAAAAAGAGATTATGGGAAAAAGTGAGTAGAGAGAAAAATTAAAAATCCAGTTTTGGGCGATTTCGGGCTATTTTCGTCTGTCAACCCAGTTGGGAAACTTATTCGTCTCAACGTAAGGCAAACTATGATAATCTCATTTTTAGAAAAATGCACAAGTTTTGGCAATTTTTTGAATTAAAATTTTGTATCCATTAGTCAAAAATTGGATAACATTGCGAAGATAAAACTTTCAACGCGTAACTTATTATATGTTGTAGATTACGATTATATATATTATGAATATTTTTTAGAAACTTTTCATTGGGGGTTTTGAAATTTATAGGGTTTTTATTGAAAAGAAAACTATCTACATATTGAAAAATAGTATTGTATTACAATAAAAGTATTAAAACATCATTTTACATAATCCCTTATAATTTGGCAATTTTTTGAAAAAGAGCATTTTTGCCTAGTGGATTTCATATTATCTATAATTATATAACCTTGTGAAATTTTGATACATGCTTAATTACTTTTTAATTATTATTATGTGATTATATATATGCATATGTGAGTAAATTATATCTGTTGTGAGCCATAACGGGCTATAATCATTTGAGATTCTGTTAGTGTTAGAAAATTGTTGGGAGTTATGGAGCCAAAATCCTTTGAGATTTTATCTGAGATAAAATGTGATATGTTATGGTGCTGTGAGCATACATAAAAACGGAGTCATAAGGGCCTATAATCATTTAATATTTTCTTTGCATCTGGGAAATATTATCTAAACTACTATGTGATATAAATTTTAATATATTTATTTTGTTATGTACTATTATTTAAATAAGAGGATAACTGTTATGCATTTATTACATCTTATAATTATGTGATTTTCATTTCAGTGATGTATTTAAATTGTAATTAACTTCTTTTAGATATTTAGTAAAATATTTGACAAAAGAATATTTAAAAATTTATATTAGTTTGTGTTTCTTACTAAGTTGTTGTTGCTCACTATGGTTTTTCTTCTGGTTTTCAGGATCTTGGAAGCGAAAGTAGATTATGAACTAGCAGTTCAGGTTCATATCTGAGGTCATAGGCATTTTGTTATTTTGATTTTCTTATAGTCATGACTAGTAAAATTTTTAATTTCGTAGATCTTGCTTGTAGCCATATACTATAGTGTAAATATTTACTTTGATGAAATGAAAGAAACTTGGTGGATGAGTTTATTTTCAGCAATTTGATGTTTTAGTAGCTGTATAGTTTGTATTTATTTTAATAAATTTTGGAAGAAAATTTTTAAAATAATTTTAAAATTATATCTTAGGATTTTGAAAGTTTGTTAGGGATGTTAAGCCCTTAAGAACTAGCTCGAGGCTAACCAAGAGGGGGGGTGGGGGGGGGGGGGGGTGAATTGGTATTTTAAAAATTCTTTTAAGCAAAGCACAACAATCATAAACCAAAATCACCATAGAAATCAAAGTGCAAAAAAATAAATAAACGCGGAAGCAGCAGAAATAGATCACAAAGATTTATAGTGGTTCAGTCAACTCGACCTACGTCCACTCCCTGGAGGTGCCCTCTAGGTATTGCACTACAAATGTGACTCTCCTTATGCTCCCATAGCAAAGCAGAGAAGCCCTTACAAAACCTCCTTTCCGCCAACCCTGTCAAGGCAGAGAACCCAACTCCTTTTGTTTCCTCCTGAAGCAGGCAGAGAACCTTGATTAATTGTTGAAGCTCACCTCTCTTAGCCCTTCTAAGGACAAGAGACTATGGTGGAAGAAGAAGTGGAACAATGCTTGGAGCAACCCTTGTGAATCCCCCTCACAAGCTCGCCCTCACAAAATCCTCTTTCTCTCTCTCTCTCTCTCCCTCCCTCTCTTTCTCTCTCTTCTAGGCTCTCAGGTCATGACAGTAGCAAAAGATCTTCTTAAGTGAAGAACAAGAGTTCTTAAATAAAAGATCTCAAAATGAGCTCAATAATTCAACTTGCCGACTTTATCGTCCAGGCCGATAGAAATATCGTCATGGCCGATCAGTACAAAATATGCTCAAATAGTCAGGATGATTTGGGACGATCAGAAGAAAATTGGTTACATCATCCAGGCCGATACCATATTGTCCTGGACGATTAGTTCAAATTTGAGAAAAATCATCCTGAACATCGCCCTGAATAGATTCTAGCCGATATCAATCATCCAGTTCATCATCCTGGCCAATTTTGTGATCGGCCCAGCCGATGTGATCGTACTAATCATCATTAATTACTTTCCATAATTTCCATAATTATGCTGCATCATCCAGGCCGATGTTGAGTTTGTCCTAGCTGATGTTTTAAAATAAAGAATACCTAAATTGATCATGGCGGCTGATTCTTTCTGATTTGAGCTTATCATTTTGGCCGATACAAGGATCATCCAGGACAATTTGCTTAATGATGGCTATTTAACCAGGATGCCCTAATTAGGGAATTTATTTTTAGTTGGCTGCTATGAACATCATCCAAGATGATATACTCAAAATAGAAAAACTCATAAAACCCCTCAAGTGTGTGTGTGCAAGGTTACTTAGCATCAGGAACCACTTTTGCAATTTACTCAAGAAAAAGAAAAACATTACATACTAACTCAACCTAAATCTACTCAATCTTGAGTTGGTCTTGAGTTGTGTTCGATCTTGTGGACCTGAAAAATTAGTAGGCAAGGCAGTCGTAGAAAAACATGAATGTTTGATATCTAAAAGTGCTCTGATGGCACTAGAAAGTTCGTTAGGGATGTTAAGCCCTATAGAACTAGCCCAAGCTAACCAAGAGGGGGGGGGGTGAATTAGTATTTTAAAAGTTCTTTTCACAAAGAAGTAAAAATCTCATAAACCAAAATCACACCACGAGAAAAATAAATGCAGAAATTTAAAGTGCGTAAGCAAGAAATAAGAACAAAGAAATTTATAGTGGTACGGTCAACTCGACCTACATCCACTCTCCGGAGGCGCCCTCCGAGTATTGCACTACAATCGTGACTCTACTTTAGCCCCCACAGCTAGGCGGAGAAGCCTTTACAAAGAACCTCTTTTTGCCACCCCGGTAAGGCAGAGAACCTATCTCCTTTTGCTTCCTCCTGAAGCTGGCAGAGAACCTCAATCAGATGCTGACTCCTTACCTCTACCGACCCTTCCATGGATGAGAAACTCTAGACGAAGAAGAAGAAGAGCAATCCTTGAAGCAACCCTTGTGAATCCCATCACAAGCTCCCCCTCACAAGATCCTCTCTCTCTCTTTCTCTCCTCAAGGCCTTCTCCGGTCAAGGCAGTAGCAAAAGATTGTTCAAAACGTTGAACAAGAGCTCTTAAATAGAAGAGTTTCAAAGGAGCTCATTAATTACAAGTTGTCGATAATATTGTCCAGGCCGATATGGACATCATCCTGGCCGATCAGTACAAATCTCAGAAGATCGGCCTGAATGCAAACTGGTCGATTTAAAATTGGCTTGATCGTCAAGGCCGATCTCACGATCGCCCCGGCCGATTAGTTCAAATCAGAGGAAAATCGTCTAGAGTATCGCCCTGAATTTGAGCTGGCCGATATTTATCATCCAGAAGTTACTAAGGTTTTTGAATAGATCATCCTGGCCGATCCTGAGATCGTCCAGGACGATATGATCGAATCAATCATCCTTAATTACTCCCTTGATTTCCTGATCAATTAAGGCATAATTTGTGAATATCGTCCAGGTCGATTAATAATCGTCCTGGCCGATTATTAAAAAATACATAATACCTTAATTGTCTATGTCGGTAACTTCTTTCTGTTTTGAGCTTATCGTCCTGGCCGATACACGTTTCGTCTAGGATGATCTGTTAATGACGGCTTCCTTAATTAAGAATCCTTGTTTAGATTTCTATTTTAAGCCCGATCGTCCAGGATGATGTAAATATAGTCCTGGCCGATATGAGTAAAAACAGAAATTCTAAGTCACTCAAGTGTGTTTGTGTAGGGTTACTTAGCATCAGTCTCTTTGAACATTACAAATAGACTCAAGAAGAGAAAAAACAAAGTACAGACTGACTCAACCCTAAACCTACGCAATCTTGAACTGGCTTCATTTGTTCGTCCGATCTTTGATTACTGAAAAATTTAGAAGTAACAAGCAGTCCAAGAGAATCAATAGTGTTTATCAATCATCAAAACATAAGTCATGGAAATAAATTTGCTACAATCTCCCCCTTTTTTATGATGGCAAACACGAGTAGGAAAAACTTAAAAAAAATAGCAGTTCATTAAAATTTCAAAATTACAAGCATATCAACTTTTTCTACCACAACCTACTCCCCCTTTTGTCATCACAAAAAGAGGGTCCTGGACACACAAAGGAAAAAGAAAAAAACACAATATAAACTAAAACAAACTACAAGACAAACTATAAAAAATAGAAAATAGACAACAAAAAATACAGACTAGAAAAATGAGGGACCCTGATCATCAGATGAAGGTGGTGGAGGTGGCTGCTGAAAGTAGCTTGCAAGCGTAGTAAACGGAGCATTGAACCAGGCGATGTTCTGGTCATGCTGCTGCTGCTAGTGAGTAATGTAGCTATCAAAACAGGCTAAATCCTCTGTTTGGTGCTGTTCGTAGCGGGCAATATCCTCAGAATATTGCTGCTCCTGTGCAGCAACGTAAGCGTCAAAGTGGGTCTCCCATCAATCAAACTTTTCTATCAACTAATCAAACGGTGAGTGCTGGTGGAGAGGAACAAAATCAGGAACGGGAGAGGGAGCGGGAGCCTCCTCCTCCTCAGTGCCAGACCTTCCCCATCTCCTGGGTGGAGATGAGTACTATGAAGGATAGTGAAAGAATTGTTTGAGTAGCAAGGAGGCTGAACATCGTGACGAGCAGGATATTGAAGATTGTATTTGGTTTCTAGAATGTAGGCTATGAGATGTTCTAAAGCAAGGTTGGGTTTTCTCCTATGGCCTGGATCGCGAATAGTTGTTAAATGATCAATGTAGCGAAAGAGTAGATCAGTGGCATTAAATTCTCTCCGGGCCATAATGAAAAAGGTAGTTAAGGAAAGTAGAGGAGTGATGTGGATTCGGTCCCCAGCTTTTGAAATTATGGAGGTGCGAAGGACATATTGGATTGTCCTAGCATCTTTGACTAAAGGGCTAGAATCTCCAACATGAAAGGCTGTGTTAGTTTGGCGAAGAAAATAGTTTGTCGTGGACCAATCAAAATCAGGATCTATAACGATTATGTGCAGCTTATCCCCGGTGGTGGATAGCTGTAAAAGCTCCGCATAGTCCTGATATGTGATCTCGACCGGGCATCGATTCACATAGGAGGTCAGGGCTGTGAAAGTAGAAGTTATGCGAAGATTTACATAAAATTCTAGCAGGAGTTCAGAAGAAAAAGGGACAGTGAGGGTGAGTATGAAATAAAGAGAAGTGTGGGCAAAGAGATCCATTACCGGATACGAGAGGTGTGCAGGATTGATTATTCTAGAAAGGGTAATGCCACACTCTTTGTAGAGACGGTAAGCTGCCTGATCCTCTGCCTCTCGGAATCGAGAGTCCATAGTGGCCCTCGAGGAACTCCCAGAAGTTTGTCGAGCACGTTTCCCACCAGCCATAGAAAGGAGTTAGCAAAAAAATACAAGAGGAGAAGGGATGTGAAATGAAAAATATGACTGGAATGTCCAGAATTTAAAGAAATGGCCATATCGTCCAGGCCGATCACAGAATCATCCAGGATGATATGGCACAATAATTACGTACAGGCCGATTGGTCAAAAAGGTGGTCCGATCGTCCGGGCCGATCAGATATTGGCCAGGACGATTAGACACAGACGATCGTCCTGAGGAGTCAAGCCGGACGACCGTTGAAAAAGCATATCATTCGGGCCAATTAGGTGTATCGTCCAGGATGATGCACAATAATTGATCGTACTGGGCGAAGTTAAAACATTTTAAATCTGTGCCACGTGTATTGTCCAGGACAAAAGTGTATCGGCCAGGCCGATTGTCCAATAATGGATCGTCCGGGGCCAATTTTAAGGATTTAAACGTGCTGACACGTGTATTATCCAGGACGATCTAGTGTATCGGCCAGGACGATGACCATAAAATGCATAGGCCAGGACGAAATAGGTTATCGGCCAGGACTATCATCATGATTGCAACAGAGTTCGATCAGATTGTCCAGGACGATAAAGTATCGTCCAGGATGAAGAATTATAGCAAGCACAGAAAAGTTCAGCATATGGGATTTGAAGAGAATTTGCCCTATCGTCCAAGACGATAAAAGTATCGGCCAGGACGATGTGACTAGATTTTAAAAAAATAATGAATGATGGGGATGATAAAAACCCTAAAAAATAAAACAAAAGTAAAGTAGAAGAAAAGAAAAAAGAACAGCGATAAAAAGGTAAAAACAAACAATTTAAAAAGAAGCCAATTTATTTTTTTCAAAGCAATTCATATGAGTATTTCTTAAATAATTTAAACTTTAGAGATTCAAGAGATCAATAGGTTAACAAATTTCAATCGGAAGAAGGTAGAATATATGATTTTGTTAACCCTAGATCGGACATCCTTCAGGGTATAAATTATCTTTTGAAAAATAGAGGCCTAACTCAGAATAACGAAATATGATAAAAAGAAGATACATTCAAAACTTGTTTACAAAAGAAAATATCTCATAAATAATATATTAAAGTAATTTTTCTCAATTATGGAATCTGAAATCAAGCCTTTGAAAATCTCACATAACCCATAGTTCTTCTAAGTTTTAAAAGTTTTGAAAAGAGAGGATAGCTTGCTTTTAGTGGGCTCATTTTATGCCTCTTGAATCTTTGATTGGCTCTTTGAGCATCTTTTGATTTTTGATACACATTTGTGTATATACTTTTATTTCAATTTTGGCATCTTTGCCACTTTTCCTTTTTATCTTTTGCAAGCTCAATTCTCTTTTGCAAACTCTTAAAAGAAGTTCTTAGTTGTGAGTATATCTTCTAAATATTAGAGAATAGGAGCACTCTCTCTAACATAGGGAAGAACTACCCACAAAATAGAACTAAAAATCATATGATCAGTGCAAAGGCAAGATCTCAAATAACTTGAGAGATATATAAGAACTTTGAATATTATGCACAAGATAGATTTTTGTAGCAAGATAAAAGGAATCTTAGTTTAAAAAACCATTGGCTAAAATGAGTTAGACTTTTGTTTAGAGAAGAAAATTGTACCACTAAACAAGGTCAGAAGATGGGAAATCATCAATGGTATTCCTCCCTTTAACCGATTTTGAAATGCTAAACATAATCTCTAAAACTCTAAGATTTAAATGTTAAAAAAATAATCATATAGGAAACCAAACAAAAAAAAACAAAAAAGAAAACAAAACAATCTAGAATAGCACAAAGCAAGCACACAATAAAAATAACACAAAACTAAAAAAGAATATTTCAAGAAATTATAAAACAGCAAGTTTAAGCAATTTTGAGCTGCGAGCCTCCATGTGTCCAATTATCCTATGCTCCCACGAGGTCTTTGGTGAGAGCACACCTGTAAAACTCAATAACAGTCAGATTTAGGAACCCAACCTAGTTTGGGTCCCTTCTTAGGAAAGGTAGAATACAATGCAGGTGTGGTATGCTGTGAATCATGTATCTTAGGTTTTCACACCCAATGTGTACTATGGTGAACAGTGCAAGTGTGTGAGATGTGTCCGAGCATGCCACAAGAAAAACATCTAACTCCAGGAAAAGGATTTCTTAAATGATTTGAGTTATAATGTCTCTTCCTAGGTTTTGGCTTTGGATGCAAAGTGGGAGTCTTCCAATTTCCCTTAAGTGTATCAAATTCATTTTTAATCCTCAAGTTTATGTTTTTTAGAACATCATTCTCAACCCTCAAGTTTTTTTCTTTCTCTTTAGATTTCTTGAAATCAGATTCAAGTGATGTGTGTGAAACTTTTAATGCATCATGCTCATTAATTAATTCCGTATGCTTTTTGTTCAAATCATCAAATTCATCAAGAAGAGCCATGTGATTAGAATCAATCGTTGAATGATCTTTAAGTATAACTTCATACTCGTTTTGCAAACTTACAAGTTCTAATTTTAAGTTAGCATGAGTCCTCTTAAGTTTTTTGTATGATGCATGGATTTTCTCACAAATCTCAAATAATTCATCATAGGTTAGTTTACATACCTCTTCTTCATCACTTTTCTCAAGATAATCTTCCCCCATTAAGCACAGGTTTGTAGTCTCTTCCTCTGGTTCAGTCTCAAAGGAATCAGTACCAGATTCTGCCCAGAATGCCTTTTGCACTCTCTTCTTGTCCTTCCTAAACTTAGGTTTCTCCATGCCCTTTTCCTTTTCTTTGCTCGAGTGATCTTGAAGTGTAGGACAATCGGCTTTCACATGTCCAAGTTTCATGCATTCATAATAAACAACATCAGAAGATCCTTTAGAGTATTTATGATCCTTACCTTTTCTCCAATGATGCTTTTGCTTCTTCCTTAGAAAGCTTTTGAATTGCCTTGTGATGAAAGCAACTTCATCGCTTTCAGACCCGAAAGATTTAGAATCTGATTTGTGCGCCTTTAGTGCAACTATTTTCTCCTTTTTCTTCTCACCTGCATCAAGATTTCTTTGATTCACCTCTTGCTCGTAAGCAATGAGTGAGCCAAGTAAGTTATCAAAAGAATAAGTGTTCAAATCCTTAGATTCAGTGATTGCAGTGATTTTAGCATCATATGACGAAGGCAAGCATCTCAAAATCTTGTTTACTTTTTCATAGTTTGAAAGTTATTTTCCTAATGCATGAAGTGAAGTAACTATCTGAGTAAACCTAGTATACATGTCAGAAATTGATTCACGAGATTTCATGCAAAAACATTCGTAGTCATGCAAGAGAATATTCAAACGGGATTGTTTAACTTCATTAGTGCCTTCATAGATGATTCACAATTTATCCCAAATTTCTTTACCAGTTTTGTAAGTAGAGACACGCATGTAATCCTTTGATTTTAAAGCACAGAAAAAACAGTTTAAATAATTTGCATTCAATTGAGCTAAATCTCATTCATCGAAAGTCCATTCAGTAAAAGCAACTTCAGTTTTAACACCATTAATTTTACGAGAAGGTGGAGAATAACCTTCTTTGATAAGCATCCACATGCGATAATTAGTAGATTGTAAAAATGTTGACATGCGACTTTTCCAGAAATCAAAAAGTAGGTTATCGAATAGGGGAGGTCGGGTAATAGAATACCCTTCCGTAGTGTTACGATTCCCAAGGTTAGCCATGGATCAAAATCAAAAAGTTTTCAAACTTAAAATTTTTAAATCCCGCTCTTATATCACTTGAAAGTGCTCTAATGGCACTAGAAAGTTCGTTAGGGATGTTAAGCCCTATAGAACTGGCCCAAGCTAACCAAGAGGGGGGTGAATTGGTATTTTAAAAATTCTTTTCACAAAGAAGTAAAAATCTCATAAACCAAAATCACACCACGAGAAAAATAAATACGGAAATTTAAAGTGCGGAAGCAAGAAATAAGAACATAGAAATTTTTAGTGGATAGGTCAACTCGACCAACGTCCACTCTCCGGAGGCGCCCTCTGAGTATTGCACTACAATCGTGACTCTCCTTTAGCCCCCACAGCTAGGCGGAGAAGCCTTTACAAAGAACCTCTTTTTACCACCCCGGCAAGGCAGAGAACCTATCTCCTTTTGCTTCCTCCTGAAGTTGGCAGAGAACCTCAATCAGATGCTAACTCCTTATCTCTACTGACCCTTCCACGGACGACAAACTCTAGATGAAGAAGAAGCAGAGCAATCCTTGAAGTAACTCTTATGAATCCCCTCATAAGCTCCCCCTCACAAGATCCTCTCTCTCTCCCTCTATCTCTTTCTCTCTTCAAGGCCTTCTCAGGTCAAGGCAGCAGTAAAAGATTGTTCAAAATATTGAACAAGAGCTCTTAAATAAAAGACCTTCAAAGGAGCTCATTAATTACAAGTTGCCGACAATATCATCCAGGCCGATATGAACATCGTCCTGGCCGATCAGTACAAATCTTAGAAGATCGGCCAGAGCATCGCCCTGAATGCAAACTGGTCAATTTAAAATTGGCTTGATCGTCCAAGCCGATCTCATGATCGTCCCGGTCGATTAGTTCAAATCAGAGGAAAATCGTCCAGAGTATCGCCCTGAATTTGAGCTGGCCGATATTTATCGTCCAAAAGTGACTAAGCTTTTTGAATAGATTGTCCTGGCAGATCCTGAGATCGTCCAGGATGATATGGTCATATCAATCATCCTTAATTACTCCCTTAATTTCCTGATCAATTAAGGCATAATTTTTGAATATCGTCCAGGCCGATCAATGATCGTCCTAGCCGATTATTAAAAAATACATAATACCTTAATTGTCTATGGCGGTAACTTCTTTCTGTTATGAGCTTATCGTCTTGGCTGATACACTTATCATCCAGGACGATATGTTAATCACGGGTGCCTTAATTAAGAATCCTTATTTAGATTTTTGTTTTAAGTCAGATCGTCCAGGATGATGTAAATATCGTCCTGGCCGATTTGAGTAAAAACAGAAATTCTAAGTCACTCAAGTGTGTGTGTGTGTAGCGTTACTTAGTATCAGTCTCTTTGAACATTACAAATAGACTCAAGAAGAGCAAAAACAAAGTACAGACTGACTCAACCCTAAACCTACGCAATCTTGAACTGGCTTCATTTGTTCGTCTGATCTTTAATTTCTGAAAAGTTAGAAGTAACAGGCAGTCCAAGAGAATCAATAGTATTTGTCAATCATCAAAACATAAGTAATGAAAATAGATTTGCAACAATATCATCAAAAGTCTAATCCATAATATCAGATTTATTACAATCTCCCCCTTTTTGATGATGACAAACACAAACAGAGAATTCCAAGCAGTTCTGGCAGTTCAGTAAAAAATAGTGTGACAAAAAAGCAGTTTACTAAGTTTCAGAATCAAATTACAAGATATATTAGACTACTCCCCCTTTTGACATCACAAAAAGTAGGGGAAAACAAAAAACAAACTAAAGAAACTAAAACTAAAGGAGAAACAAAATACAAAAAAACAAACTAGAGGAAAAAAAATATAAAGAAAATCAGTAAAATGAGGGCCCCTGGTCATCTGAAGGAGGAGGAGGAGGTGGTGGTGGTAGCTATAAGTAATTGGAGAGCGTAGAAAACTATGCCCCAAATTAGGCCATGTCATGGTCGTCCTGCTACTATTGGTGTGCAACATAGGTATTGAAACGGGACTCCCACTAATTAAATCTCTCCACCAACTAATCCAGCTGAGAGTGTTGGCGGAGAAGAACATGTTCAGGAATAGGAGCGGGAGCCTCCTCCTCCTCAGCCCCCTAAGCTTCCCCATCCCCTGGGTGGAGATAAGTACTATAAAGGGCATTAATGGAATTATTTGAGTAGAAGGGTGGCGGATAGTTGGGAGGAGCAGGATATTAAAGGTTGTATTTGGATTCTAAAATATATGCAATGATGTGTCCTAGAGCAAGATTGGGCTTTCATCTATGACCTGGATCTCGAATGGTAGTCAAATGCTCAATGTAGCAAAAGATTAGGTATGTGGCATTGAATTCTCTTTGTGCCATAATGTAAAAACTAGTGAGTGAAAGAAGTGGAGTGATATGGATTCTATTGTCGGCTTTGGGAATCACAAAGGTGCGAAGCATGTGCTGGATCGTCCTAGCATCTATAAGTAAAGAGCTATTCTCTCCAACATGAAAGGGTGCGTTGGTGTAGCAAAGAAAGTGATTTACAATTGACCAGTTAAAGTCAGGATCAGAGACAAGGGTATGCAACTTATCCCCAGTGGTGGATAGCTACAACAGTTCAGCACAATCCTGATATATGATCTCGACAGGACGTCGATTCACATAAGAGGTGAGAGGAGTATAGGAAGAATTTATGTAAAGGTTTGTGTAAAATTTAAAAAGAAGTTCAGAACTAAAGGGGACAGTGAGGGTGAGAATAAAGTAAAGAGAGGTGTGAGTGAAAAGATCGAGTACCAAATAGGAGAGACAGACTGGACTGATTATTCAGGAGAGAGTAATGCTGCACTCTTTGTAACGATGGTAGGTAGCCTGATCATTTGCCTCCCGAAAATGAGGGTCCAGCGTTCCCCTTGAGGAGATGCTAGACGTCTGACAAGCACACTTTTCGCCAGCCATTTAAAAGAAAAAGTAAGGAAATAGTAAGCAACAACAAGTAGAAAGCCAAGGAGAAGGTGTGAAGAAAAAATGTATGAATTCGGGCTCTATTTAAAGAATCGGCCAGATCCTCCAGGCTGATCGCAAGATCGTCTAGGATGATCTGGTGCAATTATTATGACAGACTGATTGGTAAAAATGATGGTCCGATCGTCCGGGATGATTAGACACAAACGATCGTCCCGAGGAGTCAGACTGGATGACATTAAAAAAAATAGATCATCTAGGATGATTATGTGGATCGTCCAAGATGATGCTCAATAACGGATCGTACCGGCCAAAATTAAAATGTTTTAAATCATGCGCCACGTGTATCATCAAGGAAGAATAGTGGATCGTCCAAGACGATTGTTCAAAAATGGATCATCCCAAGAAAAATTATAGATTTTAAATGTGCTGACATGTGTATCGTCCAAGAAGAATAAGTGTATCGATTGGGATGATAATCAATAAATGCATCGGCAAAGATTAAAATATATTTTTTGTTCTTGCAAGCTAGATCCCTTTTCAAAAACTCTTAAAATATATTTAGTTGTGAGTAGATTTTCCAGATATTAGAGAAGAGAAACTCACTCTCTAATATAAGAAAGAATATACCACAGAGCAGACTTTAGTAATTATATGATAAATGCAATGGCAAGATTTCAAATAACTTGAAAGATATATAAAAACTTTGAATATTATAAATATAAGGTAGATTATTATAACAAGATAGAAAAGATCTTAATTTCAAAACCAGTTGTTAATTTAAGATAGACTTTTGTTTAAAAGAGAAAATTATACCACTAAAAGAGATTTGAGGGAGGGAAAATATCAACGGTGTTTCTCCCTTTAACTGATTTAGAGATGTTAAAACATTGACTATAAATCTCCAAAAATAAAAATTAGGAGAAAATATCATAAAGCAAAAAGAAATCAAAGCAAAAGCAACTATAACAACAAATATGAAAAGCTAACACAAATTAAGGTAAAAAATAATCACACTCAATAGAGTAGAGGCATGCAATTCAAAATTTTATTTAGCAGCTAGTTTAAGCAATTTTATGAGCCGCGAGCCTTTGTCCAATTATCATATGCTCTCATGAGATCTTTGGTGAGAGCACACCTATAAAATCATCAAATGTCATATTTAGGAACTCAAACAGGTTTGGGTTCCTTCTAATGAAAAGAAGAATGTGATGCATGAGTGTTATGCAGTGAATTAATCAATTTGGGTTTCCATACCCAATGTGTACTATGGTGAATGGTGCAAGTATGTTCTATGTGTCCTAACATGCCATATGAAAAACATCTAACTCAATGAAAAGAATTTCTTAATCGGTTCGGGCTATAATGCCTCTTCCTAGTTATTGGCTTTAGATCAAATGTGGGTGTCATCCAATTTTTCTTACATGCATCCAATTCAGCTTTAAACCTCAAGTGAGCATTTTCTAAGGAGACTATTTTAAGGATGGTTTAAGGGATTAGGATAGTTATGTATTATGAGGTAGAGTTCACTACTATAGCTAGATATGCTCCATAATTTGTTAGCACTCCTACAGAAAAGTGCTACAGGTTCTTGAGAGGACTTCAGAATAGCTTGAGATAACCTCTTATGTCATTTTATATTTCTAATTTTTTTGAGCTTGTGTAGAGAGCTCATCTAATAGAGAATGACCTGATGGCTAATTAGAAGTAGTGGACTACTATTATGAAGAGATTTAATGGTGATACTTCAAGTTAAGGATTTTTTAGGAAGAAGAGTAGATTTACACGTAGAGATTCCAGGAGAGGTAGACATTTAGCATTTTAAAGCAGTTTCTAATAGTGGTAGTATAGCCATCTCTGATTGTATTATTGGGGCACCTTTATGCCAGATTAATGTTCGATGTCATTTAGGTTAGTGTTATAAGATGACTGGACAGTGTTTCAGATGCAGTCAAATAGGGCACATCGAGTAGCAGATTGTCCATAGGCAGAATTTGACTGATGTTCTGAGTCCAGATCTTAGAGCTTTATCAGAATAACAGCGAGATCGTGGGAAGTTCCTCTCCATACTTTTTCTGATGGATCACCTAGGAGAGCTGGTTGTTCGATTTTAGTGGTAAGGAGACCAACTGGTAGCGGTTAGAGAGACCCTAGTAGTTCTATTACTCCAGCTTTAACTCAGCTACGTGTATACAATTTGATATAGCATGAGGCTCGAGATGCTTCACATGTTGTGACAAGTATGGCTTATATTTCTTAGCATCCATGTTATATTTTATTTGATTTTGGAGTTAGTTACTCCGTTACTTCTAAGCATTTATTCGATTCACTACACTTGGCTTCATGTACATTATCTATTTCTCTTTATATTATTTACCAACTAGAGATAATATATGATAGCCAATAGATTTTATTTTTATGATATTGAGATTTCTAAAATAAAGTGTAAATTCAATTTAATTTTATTACGCATTTCCTCATATGATGTTATTATGGGTATGAATTAGTTGAGTCAGTATGGGGCTTAGATTAATTGCTTGAAGAAGCAAGTTATATTATTTATGAGCAATAAAAGTTATGTATTCCAGGGAGATAGAGGTGTTTTATCATGTTTGATCTCTATGTTGGAAGAAAATAGATTGTGCAAGAAGGGTTATATGGAATTTCCGGCATCAATAAAGGATAGAAATATATATATATATGCAAGTTCTCTTTATGATATCTTAATAGTACAAGATTTTTCAGATGTATTTCCTGATGAGTAAATAAGTTTACCTCTAGACTGAGATGTAGAGTTCTGTATTGATATATTTTTGGGTAAGTCCCCGATATCTAAAGCTCTATATAGGATGGCACCAAAGGAGCTTTAGATGTTGAAGGTTTAGTTTCAGGAGTTGGTTGACATGGGAGTTATTCGTCCTAGTATTTCTCCCTTGGGAGTACCTATTCTATTTGTGAAGAAAAAGGATGATAAGATGCGCATGTGTATTGACTATCAAGAGTTGAATAAAGTCACTATAAAGAATAAGTATCCACTAACACAAATTGATGATCTATTTCATTAGCTTGCTAGATCTTTTGTATTCTCAAAGATGATATGTGATCTGGTTTCTATTAGGTGAAGGTGAGAGAGGCTGATTTGATGAAGATAGCTTTTAGTACTCGGTATGGACACTATGGGATTTTGGTCATGCCATTTGGGGTGACTAATGTACCCTCTATATTTATGGACCTGATGAATAGAGTATTCAAAGATTTTTTGGATCAATTTCTAATTATTTTTATAGATGAAATTTTAGTATATTCTACTTCTGAGGAAGATCACGCCAGACATCTGAGAAGTGTATTGGAGACTTTGAGGTAGCACTAGTTTTATGCAAAATTCTTCAAATGTGTGTTTTGGATGAGGATTATTTCTTTTTTGGGACATGTGGTGAGTGGTGATAGTATCTCTATTGATCCTCAGAAAATTTAGGCAGCCACTTATTGGTCGAGGCCTACTATAATGATTGAGATATGCATTTTCTTAGGTATGGATGGATATTATAGGAAGTTTGTGAAGGGTTTTCTCAAATTTCATTACCTCTAATGAGACTAACTCAAAAGTCAAAAGCTTTGGTCTAGACACTAGAGTCTGAAGATAGTTTTTAAAGATTAAAGGATTGTTTGTCTTATGCTCCAGTTTTGGCTCTTCCCTCTAGTACAGAAGGATTTCATATATTCAGTAATGCTTCACTGTGAGGTTTAGGATATGTTTTGATGCAGTATGGTCGATTGATAGCTTATTCTTCAAGATAATTAAAGACACATAAAAGGAACTATTTGTCGTATGATCTAGAGTTGGTTGTTGTTCTATTTACTTTTAATATTTGGCATTATTATTTTTTACGGTGTCAGGTGTGAGATTTTTATGGATCATTATAGTCTGAAGTACATATTCACTCAGAAGGAATTAAATTTGAGGCAAAGGAGGTGGCTTTAATTGATTAAATACTATGTTCTTATTATTCAGTATCAGCCTGGTAAGGCTAATATGGTGGTAGATGATTTAAGTAGGAAGTCTTCTAGATTATCTTATATGCAACTCACTTCTAATGAATATTTAATACTAGATGTTGAGATATTATTGTTGGAGGTGATTTCTTCTACAGATTTGGATTCTTATATAGTGACTCAAATGATCATTCAGCCATCTTTAAAAGAAAAGATTCATGAAACTCATAAATTTGATATAGAATATTCGAAGTTAATTGATCAGATTATATCTGGTAATAAATTTGAACTCCAACTTTTTGATTATGGTGTTAATTTTTGTAAGGATAAACTTTGGGTTCATATTTTTAGAGATCGTAGGAAAGAGATTCTACATGATGCTCATTATTTAGGCTATATTATTCATCTAGGAAGTAATAAGATGTACAAAGATCTAAATGATATATTTTGGTAGATTGGATTTTAGAAGGAGATAACAGAGTTTATGTCGATGTGTGAGGCCTGTCAGCTAGTGAAGATAGAGCATCACTGACAGGGAGGTCTTCTACTGTTGTTAAATATTCTAGAGTGGAAATGGAAAGAGGTAATAATTGATTTTGCTATGAGTTTCCTTAGTTCGAGGCAGGGGCATGATGCTATTTGGCATGTTGCTAATCGACTAATAAAATTTTTCCATTTTCTTCTGATTTAACAGACAGATCTGGTGGACAAGTTAGCATAGATCTATGTTAAAGATATTATCAGGTTGTTTGGTGTTCCGAATGAGATTATATAATATCAGGATGGAAAGTTTACCTATAGATCGTGAAGAGATATTTAGCAAGGAATGGGTATGAAATTACACTTCAGTATGACTTTTCATTCACAGACAGACGGATGATAAAACTTGTTGAATCTAGAATAGGTTGTTAAACCTAAACTAATATTCCGAGGCTAACCAAGATGGGGGTGAATTGGTAATATTAAAAATTTAACCTTTGATTTAAAAATGAAACCGATTAATAAATTGAGCAAGTTGATTTTAAAAATTTTTAAATTAATTTTTCAACCCTAGACAAAAATAAACTTGTAAAAATTAAATGCAGTGGAAATAAAAAGACACAAAGGTTTATAGTGGTTCGGTCAAACACGAGCTACATCCACTCCCAGAAGTCTCCCACTTCAGGTATTACACTATTACCAAAGTGACTCTACTTTTGCTCTCATAATAAGGCGGAGAAGCATTTACAAAATCCTCTTCCACCAATACCTGTTACAGCAAAGAACCTTTATCCTTTCACACCCTCCAAGTGTAAGCAGAGAACCTTTGTCCTTTTATACCCTCCAAGTGTAGGTAGAGAACCTTCGGCTGTTCACACACTCCAAGTGTAGGTAGAGGACCTTCATCCTTTCTCACCCTCCTAGTGTCAGCAGAGAACCGGATCTTCTTAAAAGATCTTCACAGAGCAATCTAGAAAGACAAGAGAAAGAGTGAAGAAACATAAATCATATATAAAGATCCTTACCCTTGAGCAACCTTGTGAACCCTTCGCACTCTACTAGGAAGAAATCTCTCTCAAACACTCTCTCACACTCTCTCTTTCAATTGCCATTTATCAATCATGAAGAACAAATGACAAAACGATTGAGTGACAATTTTTAGTGGACCTTTTATAGAAAAGACATGAAAAATCATTTAAAAAACTAAAATTTTCAAATTTGACCATCTACGATCATTCTATACGATTGTATTTCATACATACAAATATTTTAAAAACTATAGCATACAAACCCTTTGTAAATTGGTATGAAATCTATTCATACCTGATCATCGTCCGATAAGAACCAACTTCATCTGATATGATATTCATACGTGAACAAAATAGAGGACATTGTCTTGGGATGATAAAAAACTATCGTACGTACGAATTTCATATTTGCCAAAAATAGAGGACATCGTCCTGGGACGATCAAAACTATCATACATATGAACTTCGTATTTGCCAAAAGTAGAGGACATCGTCGTAGGATGATCCAAAACTATTGTACGTATGAACTTTGAATTTTCTAAAAATAGAGGACATCGTCCTCAGATGATCCAAAACTATCGTACGTTCAAACTTCATATTTGACAAAATTAGAGGACATCAACTTGGTACGAACAATAAATATCGTATGTATGAACTTTATTTTTAACAAAAACATAGTTGTTTGTCCCGGTACGATCAACAAATATCGTCCGTACGAATGATACTTAGAAAAAAATTTACCATCTCTGTTTGCTCCAATGCTCGTTGGGAAAAATAATTGACCAGATTGTCTAGTACGAACTAGTTTTGTATTGTATGATTAGTTTAAAAATATGAATTTTAAGACTCTCTCCTGGTGTGTGTGTGTGTGTGTGTGTATGTGTGTGCTCAGTTAATCAATTACAATTACACTCCCTCAAACTCAATAAAATAAAAAAATATAGACTTCAATTTACAATACACCTTAAACTGATCTTGATTTTTGAAGTCTTCAACAATTCGGAGAATGACTTTCATGAAATGTTAGTACACGCAAGAGCAAAAATAATTCTTTCAAAATATGTTAGGAGAAAATAATAATCAAAATAATAATATTTGGAATTATGAAAAACATACAAGTTGCAAGAATGTCAAACATGCAAAGCTAAGTAGCAACTATCTCAACAATCTCCCATTTTTTAATGATGGCAAAATAATTATTATTTCAGTAAAATTAAAAATCCAAAATTTCTCCTTAACTCTCATGAATGAATAAGCATGCAAATATAAAAATTTTTCTATTATGAATAATTCAATATTTTTAATTTTTAAGTTTTTAACACAAACGCAAACAAAAATGAAAAGCAAATAACAAAAAAAAAAGTAAGATACAAAACACTACTACGAACTACAAACAAAGCAAACAACAAGATAAGAAACAAAAAATATAAACAATAAAAAAACATGAACAAAACACTTAAATGTCAAATAATATTTCTCCACCTTTTTTACAACAACAAAAAGAGAAGAAGAAAAGCAAAAGAAATGAATGAAGTCATATGAGAAACCTTGAATAATTGATCCTGAAAGAGATTGAATTATAATTGCAATAATAAGATTAAATTTCATTAGAGAAAAATAAAGATTCAAAATATTTAAATTAAGATAGAACATATGCAATATAAATATATCAAAGTCATGAAACATTCTAGACAATTAGATAAAGAGAATTATTGCAAAGGTGACGAAATGAAAATTAATTTAAGTCGATGTCCAATATAAAATATAATTGAATGTTAGATTGATTCGAAATTAAAGATTAAAAGACACAGGAAAGAAAATATACTTGTGGCAACATTGCGCATCTCTTAAATATTTTGTGGTACACTTTGTGCATCCTTTTTTTTTTGGGGGGGCTAATTTTGTGCCTCTTTTAAAGTTACAAACCATTGCGCATTCTTTCAATTTTTTATACATTTGTACATTTCTCATTTCTTTATTGATCATTCCGAAATTAATAATCTAAAAGCTCAAATTTCTCTAAGTATAAAGATACTTATATTTAAAAGAGAAATAAAAAAGTAATAAGATATTAAAATTTCAATAATAATATTAAAATTATGTATGCCTAAAATGAACTTCAATTTGATAGCATTAACTTAATCGAGTTATAAGTTAACTTAATTTTTTGAAAATTTACATTTTCTAATGCATTTAATTTTTGTATTACTTTTCAAAATACACCCCTTTTAAGATCAATTAAATCAGGATTATCATATAAGCAAACAAATATTTCAAATAGGGATCAAAATCAACTAAAATAAGGCAATACAATTTTTATTGATATCATGATGAAGATAATACAATGAAGTTCAGATAATATCAATTCAATAATAAACATTACATTATCAAACATAAAATCAAAACTAAAAGTCAATCTCAGAAATAATAGAAGTCATCACATCATATCACTAAGCACAGCAAAGACAATCACAAAAGAAGCACATCTATCACTCTGAGGGTCTCTAATTTGGAGGAGGTGGCTGGTTGAAGATATTAAAATATCTATTCATCATAGACAAGTTGGTGTTGACTGAGTCAAACTGATATCGTATCTAGCCCATGTCCTATTGGTGTTGTGCATCCTGCTGCTATTGTTTAATCTGAATTTGATCAAATCATTAATCAAAATGACTCTTAAGTCGGTCAAAGCAATGGACCATTCTTTGAAAATTAGGTCCATAAGCAGGTGTAGGTGCTCTCCTTTTTTCCTCATAATCCTCACTTCTATCATCTCTCCCAAAAATAGCTCGGAATGAAGCATCAGTAAAGTATATAGGAGTTTCTAGAAGAGGATCATGATGAACTAGATTGTACTTATTCTCAAGAATGTAGGTCACTAAGTGTCATAAGGCAATAATCTTCTTTCTCTTATGAGATATATGACCAATTTTAGAAAGCTCATAAATATAGTCAAGAATGAGTTTAGCTTCGTCTATAGGTTGACCAGTCATGATCAAATAAGTTACAGTGCAAAGAAGAGGAGTAATATTGATACGGTCACCAGCTTTAGGAATTATAATTGCTCTAAGAACATGCTGGACAATCCTAGCATTTTGGTTTAAAGTGGATACCTTGGGTAAATGATACACTTCTCTAATCCCTCTAATCACTTGTTTTATTTCAGTCCAGTCATAATTAGAAGTAGAGGTTAAGGTGTGGGCTCTTATTCCTTAAGTCCTTAAATATAAGATTGTTCCCAAATCCTCTTTGGTTATTTCAACCTGATTCTACAAAACATAGGATCTAATCCTACTTTGGTCAGTAATAAAATTCATGTTGGCAAGAAAATAGTGAAAAGTGTCCTTATTGTAGGAATGGGTTAAGGTCAGAATGAAAGAAAACTAGGTAGAATCCAAAATATGCATTACTTAAAAGTTTATTTTCTTGGAGAAGAACTCTAGAAGATGTGATTTTAGTAGAGACAAACCTAGGAAATGAATCCTCATTAATTTTGGATAGAAATTTTTCTTCATCATTCCTAGAAGATGAACCCTTAGCCAGTCTACCCCTCTTACTGGAACTTGCCATTGCAAAGAATTGAAGATGAGAAGGATTTTGAAAGGTTATTGAGGTGAGTGAGATTTGAGTTCTAAAGCCCTTCTATTTAAAGAAAAATAATCTTTTAAACATATGAAAAGAGGTTCGTACCATACGATACTTGAGTTCGTACGTACAAAATAAAATTTCATATAAATGAGTGAATGCATTTAAAATGAAATGACTTTTTATAATCACATAAGGTACGAGGTGTCCTTTTATACAGACTTTTTGACCATACGATTATACAAACAAAAAAGTGTTTGTCCGAGACGATCAGTTATTTAAGATTATTTTAATGACAATTTGAATCGTCCTCCCACATCAAATGCCACATTTTCATATGTACGAATGTCAGGTTCGTACATACGATCATAAATAATAACTGCTTCTGCCCGTATAATCGTCTACATGTATATATATGAATGAATACACATCATCCGGATGATCTGGGGATCATACAGATGAACTGTATTGAAAAACAAAAAAGATATGCAATCTGTCCTATCCAATGATCGATACACTACAGAATTCGTACAGTACAAAAGGAATTTTGTACATAACGAATAGAACACTTAGAAAAATTCACATAATCTATTAAAAAATATGCAATTCGATGTGAATATATTTTAAAATCATGCGAAACAAAAACACAAAAATCACAAAAATAAAAATGAACATAAAAATAAAAAACATAAAATACACAAACACACAAATCAAGTTTGTAGAAAAATTTTAATTAAGCATTGAGGTCAATCACACCAAGCCTTGTTCTTAAAGTGCTAAAGGTATCAATGGATAGTGGTTTTTTAAAAATATCTACAAGTTAATTTTTGATTGAAACATGGTTTAGTTCAATTTCTTCTTTGAATAAATGATCCCTTATGAAATGATCCCTTATATCAATGTGTTTGGTTCTAGAATGTTGAATAGGATTCTTTGAAATGCAAATGACACTAATGTTTGTACAATAAATTGGAATAGTTCTTATTATAAATCCTAAGTTAACCAATTATTATTTCAACAAAAGAACTTGTACCACACAATTTCCTAAGGAAATATATTCAGCTTCAATAGTAGATAGGGCTACGAAATTCTATTTTCTATTGGACCAAGAGACTATAGATGTACGGCTTCTATCAAACCTACAACCTATAAAGTCTGAATCTGAATATTCGATTATTTCAAATGAAGAGTTGAACTTATGATACCAAATCCCTAAGTTCTAAGTTCCTAAGAGATACTTTAAAATCCTTTTCACTATTGTCAAATGTGATTCTTTTGGATTTGATTAAAATCTAGCATACAAACAAACACTAAACATAATATCAGGTCTTCTAATAGTCAAGTAAAGTAAAGATTCAATAATCTCTCTAAATTTCTTTTAATCAATAGATTTTCCCTTTAGGTCCTTATCCAACTGAACTGAGAAACACATAGGTGTACTAATAGGTTTAGCATTATCCATTTCATACTTTTTTAGAATGTCCTTAACATACTTTGACTGACTAAAAAATATTCCCTCCTCAGTTTGCTTAATATTAAAACCTAGAAAGTAATTTAAATCTCTCATTAGACTCATCTCAAATTCACTATTCATTATTTTAGAAAAATTATCAAAAAGATTTCTATTTATAGATCCAAAGATGATATCGCTAATGTTAATTTGTACAATAAGTATTTCGTCTCTTAATTTCTTTAAAAAGGGAGTGGTGTCCACACTTCATTTTTCAAAAGATCTCTCAAGTAGGAAGGTGTTCAACATCTTATACCATGCACTAGGTGCATGTTTCAATCCATATAATGCCTTTTTCAACTTAAAAACATGATTTGGGTATTTAAAATTTTCAAAACCTGGAGGCTGTTCAACATAAACATCCTCTTGAATTAACCCATTCAAAAAGTCGTATTTAACATCCATTTAAAATAATTTAAATCCTTTAAAATAGTAAAAGGCTAACAAAACCCTTATTGCTTCAAGTGTCGATACAGGGGTAAATGTTTCTTCAAAATCAATCCCTTTAATCTGATTATATCCCTTAGCCACCAATCTAGCCTTATTTCTAATTACAACTCCTGAGTCATTCACTTTGTTCTTGAATACCTATTTAGTTCCAACTATACTTTGATCATTTAGCCTTGCAATTAATTCGCAAATATTATTCCTTACAATTTGATTCAATTTTTCTTGCATTGCCAAAATTCAAAACTCATCCGAAGGTGCTTGATTTATATTTGTGGGTTTTATTATAGAAATAATGGATGAATGATTAACTTCTTTATTCAGTCTACACCTAGTCCTAACACCCTCACAACATTCTCCTAAAATTAATTCCTTATCGTGGATTTTAAAAAATCTCAATTCTTTAGGCAACGTGTTTTTTATCTCCAAATTTTCATTCAAATTTATTTTCTCAATCTTTTGGGAGTTAATTTCTATCTCATCTTCTTCAATATTTAGCTCTTCCAAAATTCTAAATTCACCAAATACAACATGTATGGTCTCCTCAACTACCAAAGTTCATTTGTTGAATACTCTATAAGATTTACCAACACTAGAGTATCCAAGAAAAATTCTTTCATCTGATTTTGGATCAAATTATTTTAAGATAGATTTTCCATTATTATGTATGAACACCTTACATCCAAAAAATGTAAATGTGATAAATTAAGTGTTCTCCCTTAAAAAGCTCATAGGATGTTTTATTCAAATTTAATCTAATGTTCACCCTATTAAGAACATAATATGCAGTGCTAATTGCTTCTATCCAAAAATATTTAGGAAGTGAATATTCTACCAACATGGCTCGAGCAGCTTCAATCAATGTTACATTTTTTCTTTTGACTACCCTATTCTGCTGAGGCGTTATAGGTGCAAAAAAATTATGATCAATCCCTTTTTTCTTATAAAATTCTTCAAATTTCTCATTTTTAAATTCTCCACCGTGATCACTTTGGATTATTAAAATCTCACATCCTAGTTTCCTCTTAATCCAAGTCAAAAAATCTCTAAACTTTTCAAATGATTCACTCTTATAAAATAAGAATTTAATCCATATAAATCTAAAAAAATCATAAACTATAACAAATCAGTATACCTTCCTCCTAGACTCACAGTTTAAACCAATCTAAAAAGATCCATATGCAAAATCTCCAATGGTTTACTAGTTATAAGATTCTAATTGGACTAAAAAGAAGACTTCACCTGTTTTCCTAATTTATATGCATCACAAAGGTGATCCTTAGTGAAGTCTAGTCTAATTTTCTATAACTACTCTGTATATTCCTGGGTTGTAAAGATTTTGGCTTCAAAATAGGATTTATAAATTTTTTAAGTGTTGGTGGAATCCGATTTTTCTCAAGAGCTTCCACTTTCAATTTTAAAAATGTGTTCATATCTTCGAACACATTATTATTATAATTCAAATAATGTTCTTTATTTTCTAACTCAACCTTAAATTTATTAAATTCTTCTTCCAATTTTGCATATGATGTTATCAAAATCTCACTATCCTTATTCAAATTATCAAATTCATTATATAAGCTTATATGGTTGCTATCAATTAATGTTTGATCTTTCCTAAGGATTTCATGTGTTCTCTACAGTTCTTATAATTTTATATTCAAACTAGCATGCATTTTATTTAACTTCCTATATGCATCATGTATTCTTTTAGAAACTTCTAATAATTTTGCATAGGTTAAGTTACAAACCTCTTCTTGATCTGACTAATCAAGATTATTTTCCATTAAGCACAAGTTGGTGACTTTCTCCTTTTTAGTTTCTGATGAGTCTGATACTAAGTCCGCCCAAAAAGCTCTTTGGAATTTCTTCTTGTCCTTCTTCACATTTGGTTTCTCCTCTACCTTCTCCTTGCTAGGAGTGGCTTTATGTTTTGGGTAGTCTGATTTAACATGTCCAGGTTTCTTGCACTCATAGCAAATCACATCATTAGAAACCTTAACATTCTTATGGAATTTACATATATTCAAATGTTGGCGTTTCTTTTGCTTCCTCTTTAGAAAGTTCCTAAACTATCTAGTCATCAAGGCGATGTAGACCTCATCGTCGGGTTGCGATAGATCGCTCTCCAACTCCTCCACTTTTAGTGCAATATTATTCTCCTTTTGTGGCTCTCCTGCATAAATCCTTTGACTCACTTCTTTCTCGTAAGCAATTAGTGATCACGAAGATTGTCAATAGGATAAATATTTATGTCTTTTGACTCTGTAATTGCCATTATCTTAGCATCATATGTAGTAAAAAAATAATAAAGTATCTTATTAACCATTTCAGCATTTGTTAATTCTCTACCTAATATATATAAAGAAGAGTCTATTTGTGTGAATCTTGTGTATATGTTAGAAATTGATTCACTGAGTTTCATACAAAATAATTCATAGTCATGTAACAAGATATTAAGCCTAGATTGTTTAAATTCATTAGTCCCTTCAAAAGTTATACAAAGTCTATCTCATATGTCCTTTTCACTTTTGCAAGTGGAAACTCACATGTAGTCTTCAGAATTAAGTGCACAAAAGAAACTGTTCAAACATTTTACTTTAAGTTATGCTAATTCACATTGTTCTATAAATTAATCTGCAAAGGGAATTTCAACTCCAATTCCATCAACTAATCTAGTTAATTTTGTATATCCTTCTTGAACTAAGATCCATATATGATAATCAAGAGAATATAAAAACATAGACAGACGTGTCTTCCAAAAATTGAAAGGAATGTTACCAAATAAAAGAGGTCTAGTGATCGAATACCCTTTAGGTGTGCTTCAGTTTTCAAATGTAGCCATACTCATTAATCAAAAAGTAGTTTAAACTTATCATTTTGAAACTAAGCTCTGATACCACTTGTTGAATCTAAAATAGTTTGTTAAATCTAAACTAATGTCCTGAGGCTAACCAAGAGGGGGGTGAATTTATAATATTAAAAATTTAACCTTCTTGGATTTAAAAATAAAACTAATTAATAAACTAAGCAAGTTGATTTTAAAATTTTTTAAAATAATTTTTCAACTACAGAAAAAATAAACTTGCAGAAATTAAAAACATCGAAAATAAAAAGATACAAAGGTTTATAGTGGTTCGGTCAAACACGTCCTATATCCACTCCCTGAAGTCTCCCACTTCAGGTATTACACTATTACCAAAGTGACTCTCCTTTGACTCCCACAACAAGGTGGAGAAGCCTTTACAAAACTCTCTTCCACCAATATCCAGTGTGGCCAAGAACTGTCGTCCTTTCACACCCTCTATGTGTAGGCAGAGAACCATTATCTATTTACACCCTCCTAGTGCAGGCAAAGAACCTTCGGTTGTTCACACTCTCCAAGTGTAGGCAGAGAACCTTCATCCTTTCACACCCTCCAAGTGTCGGTAGAGAACCAAATATTCTTGAAAGATCTTCACACGAAAAGATAAGAAAATGAGTGAAGAATCACAAATGACACAGAGATCCCTACCCTTAAGTAACCTTGTGAACCCTTGACACTCTACAACGAAGAAATCTCTCTTAAACACTCTCTCATACTCTCTCCTTCAATTTCCCTTTACCAATTACGAAGACCAAATGATAAAAATATTGAGTGATAGTTTTTAATGGACCTTCTATAGAAAAGATACAAAAATCATCCAGAAAATTGAATTTATCAAATTTGACTGTCCATGACCAGTACGATCATATTTCATACATATAAATAGTTTATAAACTATTACATACGAACCCTTTATTAATTAATATGAAATCTATTTATACCCGATCTTCATCCGGTATAATATTCATTCATGAACAAAATATAGGACATCATCCTAAGATGATAAAAAACTATCATACATACGAACTTCGTATTGACCAAAAATAGAGGACATCATCCTGGGACGAACAAAAACTATCGTACGTATGAACTTCATATTTGCCAAAAATAGAGGACATCATCATGGGATGATCCAATACTATCATACATATAAACTTTTCATTGCTAAAAATAGATAACATCATCCTAGGATGATAAAAAACTATCGTACATACGTACTTCATAATTAAGAAAAACAAAAAAAACATCATCCTAGGATGAAATTAATTTTTGTCCGTACAATATGCATATTTGACAAAAATAGAGGACATCATCTTGGTACGATAAGAAAATATCATATGTATGAACTTCATTTTTGATATAAAAAATAGAGCCATTCATCCCGGTACGATCAATAAATATCATATATACGAACGATACATAGAAAAACCTTTACCATCTCTGTTCATTCCATTGCTTATTGGGGAAACTAACTGACCAGATAATCCAATATGAACTAGTTTTGTACTGTACGATCAGTTTAAAAATATGAATTTTAATACTCTCCCCCGGTGTGTGTGTGTGTGCTCAGTTACTCAACTATAATCATACTCTCTCATACTCAATAAAATGAAAAATATAGACTTTAATTTATAATACACTATAAACTGATCTTGATTTTTAAAGTCTTTAATAATCCAGAGTATGATTTCCTTAAAATGTTATTACACATAAGAACAAAAATAATTCTTACAAAATATATTAGGAGAAAATAATAATATTTAGAATCATAAAAAATATACAAGTTGCAAGAATTTCAAAGATGCAAAGCTAAGTAGCAGCTATCTCAACAACGGGCAGTCTGAAAAGACTATTTAAGTACTAGAGGATCTATATAGATTATGTGTTTTAGATTTTGGGTGCAGTTGATTGGATCATATATCGTTGATAGAGTTTTCATATAATAGTATCTAACAATCCAGTATAGGTATGGCTCCTTATAAAGCTTTATATGATAAAAAATGTTGAACTCCTTTGACTTTGATATAGGTGGGAGATAGACAGGTGATAGGTTCAACTTTTGCGCTTGATACTACTACAAAGATCAATTTAATTTTAGAAAGGTTAAAATCTTCACAAGATAGACATAATAAGTATTACAATTAGAAGCACAGGTTGGTTGAGTTTCAGATTGGTCACCTTTTTTATATTAAATCCAACCCGATAAAAGGTATTAGTAGATTTCAAAGAATTAGCAAGCTCAGTCCAAGATATATTAGACCTTTTGATATCACTGATCGAATTAGTAGTTCTGCTTATATGTTATTATTACCTGATCTTATGTATGATATACACAATAAATTTCATTTATCTTCTTTGAAAAGTGGGTGTCTGACTCTGGAAAGAGATTTCTATTGATGATGTTGAGGTTCGTTTAAATCTACAGTATAGGAAAAAGCCTGAAAGGATTTTGACATATAATATGAGAAAATTAAGAAGAAAACATATTCCTATGGTAAAAGTATAGTGGAAGCATAGAACTGTTAGAGACGCTACGTGGGAGAAGAAATTTGATATGAGGTTGCTATATCAAGGTTTATTATAACTCATTCTACTTTGAGAATGTTGAGGATGATATTTTTCCTTAAGGTGAGTAGATTTGAAACTCCGAAAATATTCTTATAAAAATTTTTGATCTAGAACAGTCAATATTTATTTTTGGAGTCATTTTAAGTCCAAATCATAAATTGTTTTTGAAAGAACATTTATAATTTTGTGTTTTATCTTCCATAATTTTTTTTTAATTTTTAAGCACTGTCAAAATTTTTTAAGAAATCGGCACTTGTAGGCATAAATTGGGTTACTAGGACTGTTAGGTGTCTGTTTCACAAATCAATTTCACCAGAATATTTTTAAAAAATTAGTTAATTTAATAATATTTTTTAAATTTTTTTCAATTTGTTTTGTTTAAAGATATAAAAGATTTTGTATTAAATTAATTTATTTTCACTAAATAATTATATTAATAATTAATATTTTAATATAATATCTCATTCCACTAGTATATAAAATGATAAGATTTTTTTCATGTCTTTTCCTAATAGAGATTGATTAGAGAGATTAAGGGAAAAAGTAAGGAGACAGAAAATAAAAATCCAATTTTGGACAATTTCGGGCTATTTTCATCCAGCAGTCTAGTTGGGAAACTTATTCATCTCGACATAAGGTACACTATGCCTATCTCAGTTTTCAAAAAATGTACATTTTTTGGCAAATTTTTCGATTAAAATTTTACACCCATTAGCAAAAAATGGGGATAAATTTACACTGGTAATATTTTCACTGCGTAACTTTTTATATGTTATAGAGATTACAATTATACAAAGATTGAAAAGTTATTCTGAGTGAAAATTTATGTACCCAACATCGATTATTAGTTTTGAACTTTAAGATAAAGGAAAATAAAATAAAAAATAAAGTAAAATGATATTCTATGATTAGATGGTGACATTTAAAGAATATTAACAATAATACATTTGAGAGTAAGATTTTAGATCTTAAGATTTTGTTTATGCATGATGATGCTAATGTTTTGTAGGAAAAAGTAGCTAAAGATATTATGAAAATTGTAAAAGATGTGCTTGGAGTATCAAAGGGAAAAACTCGTAATAATAAAAATAGTTTGTGGTGGAATCCAAATGTGTAAAAGTAAGAAGATTTATTACAAAAATTGGTTTAATTTTTAATGCTCTGATATTTGGAAAATATATAAAGAGGCTCGTAAGAAATCTAAGAACGTAATATGCGATGCAAAGACCTTAGCTTTTAATAATTTATATAATATATTAGATATTAAGAAGGGAGAAAGATATATGTATAAGTTAGCTATACAAAGAGATAGGAGTAGTAAGGATTTTGTTCAAGTGAAGTGTATTAAGGATGAAGATAAAAAAAATACTTTTCTTATAAGATGATATTCAACAAAGGTGGATGAGATATTTTGCTAAACTTTTTAATGAAGATTATAAAAATATGATTGACTGTACTGACCTTAGCACCCTAATTGAAAATAAAGATTTCTATTTTTATCGGTGTATTAGTAAAATTGAAGTTAAAAAGGCTTTAAAAAAATTAAGGGTGGAAAAGCTGTTGGATCTGATGATATTCCAATAGAGGTGTTGAAATGCTTAGGAGATGAAGGAATTTCTTGGCTTACTAAACTTTTTAATACTATTTTGAAGACTAAAAAGATGTCAGATGAGTCAAGAATGAGTCTGTTAATTCCTATTTAAGAATAAAGGTTATGCATAAGATTGTGTGAATTATAGAGGAATTAAGTTAATGTGTCATACTTTAAAACTATGGGAGCAAGTTATGGAGCATAGGTTGCGGCATAATTCTAATGTTTCTCAAAATCAATTTGGATTCATGCTAGGTAGGTCGACTATGGAAGCTATACATTTATTTTGATTGAGAAATATAGAGAAAATGAGGAGGATCTACATATGATATTCATTGATTTAGAAAAAGCATATAATAAAGTTATAAGAGAAGTGCTATGGAGAGCTATTAAAAAGAAAAGAGTTAATAAAGCTTATATTCAAATCATTAAAGATATGTATGTAAGAGCTATTACTTGCGTTCAAACACAAGGTGGTTTGACCAAGTATTTCCCTTTTTGGTTGGGTTACATCAAGGATCAGCCTTAAGTCCATATCTTTTTGCTTTAGTCATGAATGTTCTCACTAGACATTTGTAAGAGGATGTACCTTGGTGTATGCTTTTTGTTGATGACATTCTTCTTATTGATAAGACTAGAGAGGGAGTTGAAGGTAAACTTGAATTATGGTGGTCAACCTTAGAGAATAAAGATTTTTGTTTGAGTACATCTAAAATAGACTATACGGAGTGTAATTTTAGTAGTAATAGACCTAGTGAGGTGATTGTGACTTTGGGCCATCAAGTCATTAGTAAGAGTATACATTTTAGATATCTTGGATCTATTATTCAGAGTGATGGTGAAATAGATGGGGATATTATCAGCAGAATTCAAGTTGGATGGTTAAAATGGAAGAATGCTTCGGGCTTGTTGTGTGATAGAAAAGTACCCCTAAAACTTAAGGAAAATTTTTATAAGATGGCGGTGAGGCCTATAATGCTTTATGGTGTCGAATGTTAGCCATTAAAAAAGAAACATAATACTAAGTTAAGTGTGGCAGAAATGAGGATGCTCATGTGGAGGAATGGCTTTACCCTTAGAGATAGGATACGAAAAGAGCATATATGGGAAAAGGTTGGAGTAGGTCCAATAGAAGATAAGATTAGAGAGAGTCACCTTATATGGTTTGGTCACAAAAAATGGCGACCTTCCGATGACCTAGTTATGAAATTAGAGGTATTAGATTTGACTTATGTTAAGAAAGGTAGAGGCAAACCTAAAAAAACTTGGTTATAAAATATTAGGAATGACCTTTCTTTATTAGTTTTAAATGATAATTTGACCTTTAATAGGACACAATGCAGAAAAAAAAATCATATAGCTAACCCCACATAGTGGGATAAAGGCTTGATGTTGTTGCTGTGAGGATTACGATTATGCACATTTTTAAGATTTTTGGAAAATTTTCACTTGGAGTTTTGAAATTTGTGAGGTTTTTTTTTAATAGAAAATTATCTGGATAATGAAAAATAGCATTGTAGTACAATAAAAGTCTTAAAATATCATTTTACACAATCCCTCAAAATTTGGCAATTTTTTTAATATGTGCATTTTTGCCTAGTGGATTTTGCATTGTCTACTATTATACAACACTGTCAAATTCTGATACTTTCTTAATTATTATTTAATTGTTATAATGTGATTATATATATGCATATGTGAGTAAATGATATTGATGGGAGCCATAAAGGCTAAAATCCTTTGAGATTCTGTTTGTATAAGTGAATTGCTAGGAGTTATCAGGGGCCAGAATCTTTTGAGATGTTATATGAGATAGGGATATGTGATATGCTCTAATGCTATAAGCATAAATAAGAAGGGAGTCATAAGGGGCCAAAATCTTTTGAGATTCTACATAGGTCAAGGAAATATGATTTGAACTATAATATGATATGAATTTAAATTTATTTATTTATTTTGTCCTATTATTTAAATCAAAGAATAACTATTATGCATTTATTATATTTTATAATTTTATTATTCTCAATTAAGTGATTTATTTAAATTGTATTTAACTACTTTTAAATATTTGGTAAACTGTTTGATAAAAGAATATTTGAAAATTAGATTGGTTTGTGTGGCTTGCTAGGCTATTGTAACTCACTATAGTTTTACTTCTAGTTTTCATGATCTAGGAAGGTGAAATAGATTGAGGACTAGCAGTTCATGATCAAATTTAAAGTTCTATAGCTTTTGCTTATATCCATGTGTTGTAGTGTAGATATTAATTTTGATGAAATGAAAGAAACTTGGTGGATGAGTTTATTTTTAGTATTTTTAGGTTTTAGTAGCTTTTTAGTCTATAGTTTATTTCATTGAATTTTGGCAGAAAAAATATGAAATAATTCTAAAACTAGATATTGGGATTTTCCTATCACAACTCAACATGATAGGACATATTTTGGTCCAGTTGCGTTGTGATAGCCTCTAGCCATTTCTTGAGTTCAGTTGACTTCTTTGCCTTCTTCAGTGGTTTTTTAGTTTTTGGAGTATGTTTTCCTTTTTTTTTACTGATGTACTTTGGGTTTGACTGCATTTGGGCCTTATTTGTATTATCCTTTTATTAACTGAAATTTTATCTTTTGGTGAAAATAATAATAATAATAATATGTTAATAAATAAAATTAATTTTCTTAAATTCTAAAATTTTTGGCTTGGAGAGCTGTGGCACTGTGCTACCCAGCACAATATTACTTCCCTCTATATCATGAGGGATCCTGAATGAGCAGCACAAAAGCGCTAGATTTGGGTGATGCAGGACTAGCCTATTGGGTTTGAAGTGTTGGGTTCAGCATTGTGGTCTTAAGTGCAGTGATGTTGGAGCACTAATTTTTTTAATATATTTTCCTATTATCTAATAAAAGCACCCTAGAACATGCCTCACCCCTCATTTTGCATGCATTTGACCTGGGAAGGGAGGAGAGATGGAAGAGAGAGGAGGAGAGAGGAGAGTGAAAGCAAGGTTCATGTCTTTACATTTCATTGCATTTGAAGTAAAATTTTTCTATACTATGCTAAATTTCAATGCCAATCTTGTTCTTTGTAGTGCTCCCAAAAGAAAATTGTTCTAACTTTTCTACGAAGTAGAACGGAGGAGAACACTAACATGTTTGGGGTTTGACTATTTAGATATGCATCCTTGGATCAAATTAAATAGCTCAGGTTATTTTTTTCAATACCAAAACATATAAATCAACGCGTCTGAATTAGTAATTAGTTGTGAAATTTGATCATATTCGTCTATTCGATGACATATGCCTAATGGATGTAATGATAACAAAATAACTACTACAACAAAATAGTTTAAAAAGCAAAATCTAATCTTATTCTAGACTCAAGGTTTAGTTTACATAAAATCAATTTTAAGCTAGAGTTAAACGGATTAGAACTATTGTGGATCATAACTTTAGCTGTAGCATTAAAGAGAGACAATGTTGCATTGCTTAATTGATAAACAAGTGAGAAATCTTACGGTTCGTCACTTAGCACTTAACCATGTTGTTAAAAATATCATTTTATGAATTAGTATGCAAATTTCGAAGGCATTCTCTCCCATTTATGATTTCTCAAGCATTTAGTAAGTTTACTGGATAACAATAAATCTATCTATATTTAAGAAAAAAATTATATCAAAATATATTTAAAAATTATCAAATTTATACTAAAATGCCCTTAGTAATTATTGAATTTATTTTAAAATTAATAAAAAAATCTTTTTTACATAGTTTTGTTTTTTTTAGGAATATGAAAATTGCATTAAAGAGGAAACAAAAGAAAATACAATCTAATGAAGAAACTTAACTCCTTTACAGTCCTTTAATAAAGAAAAAATGAGGGAGTAATGTCTACACTACTAATATCATCCCAAACAAAATCCCTAAACAAAGAAAAGTTAGCACATAAATAAGCTAACTTATTACAATTTCTTTTGGTAAAACTAAATATATACTTGATTAAACCCTCTAAGAAAAGAAAAAGGATGAAATTGTCTCCTTCAAAAAAACCTTGAAGAAACTTCAAAATATTGAAGTTGTCGCGTTCAAAAATTATGCCTTCTACTTCCATCATCCAGTCCTGAATAACCTTCTCCAATGAATGAACAACCATCAACTCAAACTAAGCTATATCCCAATGTAAACCTTTGAACCAAAACGCTAGTAAGAACCTCCCTTCATGATCTCTAAAAACTCCACCAATACTAGCTCTACTAGTATTTAAGAGTGAAGCATCGATATTCACCTTTAACCATTTAGGTGGAAGAGGATTCCAAGAATAAGGCAACTTACACAGCTAATTAACATCCCAGGGTCCTGAATGAATAAAAGGAGTTGACGAAGTTGAAGCCAAAGATAAAGCATTTGCCGCAATAGAAACTAGTCCTTCTTTTCCTTCATGAACAAATTTATTTTTTCTTTTCCAAGAAAAGAATACTGTTGTACAATTTAAATTCTCTATAAACATATTTTTATACGAGAGGATCCTCACCTTATCAATGCAATTCAAAAAGGAGAAGAAAATTGGAACTTCAAAACCCCATTTATTTAGAAGCTTTAAAACAAGAATAAGTAATGCACATCTAGCTGCTATATGATTCATATTTTCCTCTTCTTCACATCCTCTTGGACAAGAGCTATATTCCAATAGCCCTCTATAGTTTAAAAAAGAATTAGAAGGTATTGCATTATGAAAAACACACCAACAAAAAAGCTCCACACGAGGTAAAATATTTAGTCTTTTAATCCAACTCCAGTAATTTTCGTCATCTGAATCCATTACCAAATTTGCCATAATTAAACCCGCAATAGTCTTCCCAAACATTATTAATTTTCAGTTCTAAACGATCCCTTAATAGCATAGCATTAATAGGAACATGAATAATTAAGTTGAACAGCTCCTAAAGAAAAAAAAAATCTAAGCTGAGTAGCATTCCATGAACCATCAATAATGAAATTAATAAGACCATACCCATCTTCCAAATCAGCAGTAACAAACATTGGCTATTTCATCAAACTTTTATTAAGAATCCATTGTGGACCTCCGAAAGGACACCGCCGGCAGCAGAGTGCAGAGAGTACACGACCGTACAACCACGAAGGATAGAGACGATAGCAGGCCTTCGCGCTCCTCACACATGGGCCAATGGAAGGGAAGATTAGATCGTATATATGACTAACCATTGGGGATAGAGGTTCTCACCAACACACCCTGATGGGTAGTAATATATACGACCTGATCAGAACAACGAGTTTCCCCCACCCGATATATCAACTCAAAGTGGGGTTTATTAGATGGTGGAATTTAGTTTCCCACGGGCACAAGCTCCCGTGGTTAATTACATCTCAGGCCAGAACCTGAGAATACTCTCGATTAAGGATTCGAGAATATCCTCTCCAAAATAGGATTGGCTTATAGGGTTTAGACTAAGAAGTCTTACTCAAAGGGAAGAAAAGGTGCAAAGGGCTTAGTCAACATACACATCTCACATTAACATCCAGAGGGGCTAAAGTAGTGAGAGGAAACTAGAGAAAAGAAATTAAGCACTCCAAATTGTCTAGAGAGAAAGATGGAGGTGGCATCATCCTATAATGCGGATAGGTAGGGCTTATAGCCCTATAAGGAAAGGAGACTTACCTACCATTTAGGCATACTACGAGACTGAATATAGTGCCTCGAATCCTAAATCTAAGTTAGGTTTAGTATTCTACACAATACTAAAACCCGTATCCTAACTAATGTAATGCAAAATCTAGACTTATCCCGGCCTGGATTGGGGAGTCAGTTAGCCACCTAAATGCTTTAAAACCATATCATCCGATCATTTTATGAAAGATGAGTAGGTGGTTTAGTTTTTGGAAATAGGGCCGACGTCTGGAGAATTTTCTAATTGGACCTAGACTTATGTTGGTTGAATGCTCCTAGAGCTAATACAATTAAAATTTTATTTTAGTTGATTTCTAATGCAATACATGCTAGTTGAATTGGCTTCCAATCATGAATGCTTTAGGCTTTTAAAAACATACTTATTGAAAATAATTTTTAGAAAAGATTAGGCCTCCTCAGGTCCAACACGTCATTCTCATAGGCTAAATTATTCGGTCTCTACCCGCAGGCGGCGAGGTGTCTTATAACAAGGAAAGAGAGATGTAATAATATGCATGTGACTACGGACGGTTCCGTCAGTTCCCTAAGTCATTAGGTTTTTATATTATTTAAAAATTAAAATTTAAATATTAGTTTTGAGTAAAAAAAATATTTTAGTCCTTAGAGAGCCTAACGAAATCTAGGCTAAAATAAAAGCATCATGCAAATCGCCAATAAACTAAGAAAAATATGCAACTCTAGAGGCACAAATCTCAAATAAAACACATTAAAATATTCAAACTAATAAATAAATATCCATAGGCCAACTACCCTTAATTATAAACCAAGGTCTGCAGAAAGTTAAGTGGCCGAGCACCAGTACCAACAACCTGGATTTCTAAGCCTATGAATGACATAAATGACTTTGAGTTAGATATTAGGTCTTTAGCTCTTCAGTCTTCTTGGACTCCTTGAATCTCTCCTCCTTAGACTCCTTGGATTCATCGTGGGTTGAATATCCAAACGAAGATATAATTCCCCCCTTAGGGAGGCATCGTCTTTTCTCTTTGGATATCTAAAAGCCTTCCGAACTTGATCTTCCAAATAAAAGAAGACTCTCCCCTTTGAGGATGCCTTCTTCTTTTGGAATTCGAGTTGGATAAGGATATCCCAACTTAAATATTATTTTCACAACTCTCACCAATATTATAAATAATTACATTAATTGAAAATAATAAATTCTAGACACTCCTGCAAGGTTATCCTAATAAAAATCCGAAGCAATTATAATCATCCCAAAAAGTTTATATGAAAATAAAAAAAATGAGTCATCATAGTCATGATTGGCCATGTTCCTAATTACTTATGAGGGCTAAGCAGTATCTAGATCACATGTAGCAGTTTTTATTAATGGTTTTAGCCCTCTTTTTTTTTTTTTTTTTTTTTTTTGGGGGGGGGGGGGGGGGGGGGGGGGGCGGGCTGAACAAATGAAAGTTCGTTAGGGATGTTAAGCCCTATAGAACTGTCCCAAGCTAACCAAGAGGGGGGTGAATTGGTATTTAAAAAAAAAATTACAAAGAAGTAAAAATCACATAAACCAAAATCACACCACAAAACTAAGTGCGAAAATTAAAGTACGGAAGCAAGAAATAAGAACACAGAAATTTATAGTGGTTCGGTCAACTCGACCTATGTCCATTCCCCGGAGGCGCCCTCCGAGTATTGCACTACACTCGTGACTCTGCTTTAGCCCCCACAGCTAGGCGGAGAAGCCTTTACAAAGAACCTATTTTTGCCACCCCGGCAAGGCAGAGAACCTATCTCCTTTTGCTTCCTCCTGAAATTGGCAGAGAACCACAATCAGATGCTAAATCCTTATCTCTACCGATCCTTCCACATATGAGAAACTCTAGAAGAAGAAGAAGAAGCAGAGCGATCCTTAAAGCAACTCTTGTGAATCCCCTCACAAGCTCCCCCTCACAAGATCCTCTCTCTCTCTCTCTCTCTCTCTCTCTCTCTCTCTCTCTCTCTCTCTCTCTCTCTCTCTCATCAAGGCCTTCTCAGGTCAAGGCAGCAGCAAAACATTGTTCAAAAATGTTGAACAAGAGCTCTTAAATAGAAGAGCTTCAAAGGAGCTCATTAATTACAAGTTGCTGACAATATCGTCCAGGCTGATATGGACATCGTCCTGGCCGATCAGTACAAATCTCAGAAGATCATCCAGAGCATCGTCCTGAATGCAAACTAAATAATTTCAAAATTGGCTTGATCGTCCAGGATGATCTCACGATTGTCAAGGCCGATCAGTTTAAATAAGAGGAAAAATCATCCAGAGCATCGCTCTGAATTTGTGCTGGCCAATATTTATCGTCCAGAAGTAACTAAGGTTTTTGAATAGATTATCCTAGCCGATCCTGAGATCGTCCAGGCCGATCCTGAGATCGTCTAGGCCGATATGATTGTATCAATCATTCTTAATTACTTCTTTGATTTGTCTGATTAATTAAGGCATAACTGTGAATATCGTCTAGGCCGATTCAAGATCATCCTGGCCGATTGCCAAAAATACAAAATACCTTAATTATTTATGATAGCAATTTCTTTCTATTTTGAGCTTATCGTCCTGGCCGATACAAGTATCATCCAGGACGATCTGATAATGTTTGCTGCCTTAATTAAGAATCTTGAATATAATCTCTATTTTAAACTAGATCATTCAGGCCGATACAAATATCGTCCTGACCGATGTGAGTAAAAATAGAAATTCTAAGTCTCTCAAGTGTATGTGTGTGTAGGGTTACTTAGCATCAGTCTTTTTGAACATTACAAATAGACTCAAGAAGAGAAAAAACAAAGTACAGACTGACTCAACCCTAACCTATCCAAAGTTGATCTGGGTTTGTTTGTTCGTCCGATCTTTGATTCCTGAAAATTTAGAAGTAACAAACAGTCCAAGAGAATCAATTGTGTTTATCAATCATCAAATCATAAGTCATGAAAATAGATTTGTAACAATCTCCCCCTTTTTGACGATGGCAAACATAAGTAGAAAAATCTCAGCAAAAATAGTAGTTCATTAAAATTTTAAAGTTACAAGCACATCAACTTTTCCTACCACATCCTACTCCCCCATTTGTCATCACAAAAAAAGGGTCCTAGAAACACAAAAAGAAAAAGGAAACAACACAATAGAAACTAAAACAAACTACAAGACAAACTACAAAAAATAGAAAACAGAAAACAGAAAATAAAGACTAGAAAAATGAGGGACCCTGATCATCAGATGTAGGTGGTGGAGGTGGCTGCTGAAAGTAGTTAGCTAGCGTAGTAAACTGAGCATTGAACCAAGCGATGTCTTGGTCATGCTGCTGCTGCTAGTGAGTAATGTAGCTATCAAAATGGGCTAAGTCCTCTGTGCGGTGCTACTCGTAGCGGGCCATGTCCTTAGAATGTTGCTACTCCTGTGCAGTAATGTAAGAGTCGAAGCGGGTCTCCTATTGATCAAACCTCTCTACTAACTGGTCAAGCTGTGAGTGCTGTCAAAGAGGAATAAGATCAGGAACAGGAGCGGAAGCGGGAGCCTCCTCCTCCTCAGCCCCCCGAGGTTCCTCATCCCCTGGGTGGAGACGAGTACTGTGAAGAATATTGAATGAACTGTTTAAGTATAAGAGAGTTAGGAGGTTAGGAGGAGCAGGATATTGAAGTTGATATTTGGTTTCAATGACATAGGCTATGAGATGTCCTGAAGCCAGATTGGGTTTCCTCTTATGACCTGAATCGCGGATTGTGGTTAAATGATCAATGTACCAAAAAATTAAGCCAGCAGTATTAAATTCTCGATGAGCCATGATGTAAAAAGTAGTCAGAGAAAGTAGATGAGTGATGTGGATTCGGTCCCCAGCTTTTGGAATAATAAAGGTTCGAAGGACATGCTGAATTGTCCTAGTATCTTTGACTGAAGAGCTAGTCTCTGTTGCAAATCTATTGTTCATGGCTTATGTTTTGATGATTGACAAACAATGCTTTTCTTGTATAGCTTGTTGCTTCTAACTTTTCAGGAATCGACGATCGGACAATCAAAAAGGAGCCAAGTTCAGGAATGCGTAGGTTTAGGGTTAAGTCAGTCTGTACTTTTGTTTTTTTACCTTTTGAGTCCTCTTGTAATAGTCAAAAAGACTGATACTTTGTAACCCTTCACACACACACTTGAGAGAATTAGAAATTCTGTTTTTACTCATATCGGCCAGAACGATATCTTTGATCGGCCTGGACGATCAGCTTAAAACAGAAAGTCTAATTAAGGATTCTTGATTAAGGCAGCCAACGTTAACCGATCGTCCTGGACGATACGTGTATCGGCCAGGACGATAAGCTCAAAACAGAAAGAAGTAGCCGCCATAGACAAGTATGGTATAGCATATCTTTAAATTATCGGCCAGGACGATCCTCGTATCGGCCTGGACGATATTAACAAATTATGGCATAATTGTTCAGGAAATCAAGGAAGTAATTAAGGATGATTGATACGATCATATCGTCCTGGACGATCGCAGGATCGGCCCGGACGATCTAGTCAAAAACCTTAAGTTACTTCAGGACGATCAATATCGGCCAGCCCATATTCAGGGCTATTGTCAGGACGATTTTCGTCTGATTTGAACTGATCGGCCAGGACGATCGTGAGATCGGCCTGGACGATCAAGCTAATTTTCAATCGTCCAATCTTGCATCCAGGGCTATGCTCTGGCCGATCTTCATTGATTTGTACTGATCGGCCAGGCCGATGTCCAGATCGGCCTGGACGATAAAGTCGGCAACTTGCAATTAATGAGCTCCTTTGAAGCTCTTCTATTTAAGAGCTCTTGTTCAACGTTTTTTAAGACCTTTAGCTGCTGCCTTGACCTGAGAAGACCTTGAGGAGAGAAAGAGAGAGAGAAGAGAGAGAGAGGATCTTGTGAGGGGGAGCTTGTGAGGGGTTTCACAAGGGTTGCTTCAAGGATCTCTCTGCGTCGTCTTCGTCTAGAGTTTCTCGTCCGTGGAAGGGTCGGTAGAGGTAAGGAGTTGTGCTTTTGGTTCTGGTTCTCTGCCAGCTTCAGGAGGAAGCAAAAGGAGATAGGTTCTCTGCCTTGCCGGGGTGGCAAAAAGGAGATTCTTGTGAGGGTTTCTCCACCTAGCCGTGGGGGCTAAAGGAGAGTCACTTTTTGTTTAGTGCAATACTTGGAGGGTGCCTCCAAGGAGTGGACGTAGGTCGAGTCGACCGAACCACTATAAATCTCTGTGTTTCTTTTCTTGCTTCCGCACGTTTAATTCCGCATTATTTTCGTGGTGTGATTTGGTTTTATGTGACTTTATTTCTTTGTTTAAAAAATAAAGTTTTTTAAAATACCAATTCACCCCCCTCTTGGTTAGTTTGGGACTAAGTTCATAGGGCTTAACATCCCCATCGAACTTTCAAGTGGTATCAGAGCCTGTTTCGAAAATTAAAGTTTAAAAACTTTTTGAATTTGATCCATGTCTAACTTTGGGAATCGCAACACTACGGAAGGGTATTCTATTACCCGACCTCCTCTGTTCGATAACCTACCTTTTGATTTTTGGAAAACTCGCATGTCAACTTTTTTACAATCTACTGATTATCGCATGTGGATGCTTATTCAAGAAGGTTATTCTCCACCTTCTCGTGAAATTAACGGTTTTAAAACTGAGGTTGCTTTTACCGAATGGACTTTTGATGAACGAGATTTAGCTCAATTGAATGCGAAATGTTTGAATTGCTTTTTCTGTGATTTAAAATCTGAGGATTACATGCGTGTTTCAACTTGCAAAACTGGTAAAGAAATTTGGGATAAATTGTGCATTACTTATGAAGGCACTAATGAAGTTAAACAATCCCGTTTAAACATTCTCTTGCATGACTACGAACTTTTTCGTATGAAACCTCATGAATCAATTTCTGACATGTACACTAGGTTTACTCAGATTGCTACCTCATTGCATGCACTAGGAAAAGAACTCTCGAACTATGAAAAAGTTAACAAGATTTTGAGATGCTTGCCTTCATCCTATGATGCAAAAATTACTGCAATTACTGAATCTAAAGATTTAAACACCTATTCTATTGATAACTTGCTTGGCTCACTCATTGCTTACGAGCAAGGGGTGAATCAAAGAAATCTTGATGCAGGTGAGAAGAAAAAGGAGAAAACCATTGCATTGAAGGCACACAAATCGGATTCTGAATCTTCCGGGTCTGAAAGCGATGGAGTTGCCTTCATCACAAGGCAATTCAAAAGCTTTCTAAGGAAGAAACAAAAGCATCATCAAAGTTGGAGAAAAGGTAAGGATCATAAACATACTAAAGGATCTTCTGATGTTGTTTGTTTTGAATGTAGGAAACCTGGACATGTAAGATCTGATTGTCCTACACTTCAAGATCAATCGAGCAAAGAAAAAGGTGATGAGAAAGCAAAGTCTAGGAAGGACAAAAAGAAAAACCAAAGGAGCTTTTGGGCAGAATCAGGTACTGATTCCTCTGAGACTGAACCAGAGGAAGAAACTACAAACTTGTGTTTCATGGGAGAAAACCAAAGTGATCAAGAAGAGGTATGTGAACTTTCATATGATCAACTTCTTGAAGTTTCAGAAAAAATTCATGCATCATATAGAAAATTAAAGAAAACTCATGCTAGCTTGAAATTAGAACTTTTAAATCTACAAAAAGAGCATGAAATTTTGATTAAGGACCATCAAACAATTGATTCAAATCACATGACTTTACTTGATGAATTTGATGAATTAAATAAAAATCATGGTAAGTTAGTTGAAGAGCATGATGCATTGAAAATATCACACATATCTCTTGAATCTGATTTTAAGAAGTCAAAAGAAATAGAAAAAAATTTGAGGATTGAAAATGAAATTTTAGAAAACACAAACTTGAAGATTCAAAGTGATTTAGAAGCATGTAAGAAATCTAGGATGAATTCTACTATTAATCAATTGTCAAAACCTAGAGAGAGGCATTATAACTCAAATCACTTAAGAAATCCCTTTCCTGGAGTTAGATGTTTTTCTTGTGGCATGCTAGGACATATCTCACATACTTGTACAATTCATCATAGTTCACATTGGGTATGGAGACCTAAGGTACAAGATCCACAGCATACCACACATGCATTGCATTCTTCTCTTCATAAGAAGGAACCCAAACCTGCTTGGGTTCCTAAAACTAACATTTGATAATTTTGTAGGAAGTCTCTCACAAAAGACCTCGTGAGAGTATGTAGTACCTGGACAGTGGATGCTCTCGACATATGACTGGTGATGCTAGCCAGTTTGTTGTACTAGAATCCAGGACTGGAGGCAAGGTTACTCTTGGAGACAACACCACCAGGAAGGTGGTAGGAGCAGGTATAATTGGTAATTCCAAGAACCTTATGATTGAAAATGTTTTGCTTGTAGATGGATTGAAGCACAACTTGCTCAGCATCAGTCAATTCTGTGACAAAGGCTTCATCGTACAATTCTTCACAAATTCATGCATTGTAAGTTTAAGCAATAACACCATTTTGCAGGGAAAGAGGGTAAACAACGTCTATATGCTTGATTTAAATAGCATTGAATGTGCTGCTTCTTTTTGCTTAAAAACTGTCATTGATGATTCTTGGTTGTGGCACAGGAGGCTTTGTCATGCAAGTATGAAAACCCTTAGGAAAGTGACCCAAAAGGACCTAGTTAGAGGTGTCCCCAAACTTAAGTTTACAAAAGACCACCTTTGTGATGCCTGTCAACTAGGAAAGCAAATTCACTCCTCTTTTCACCCCATAAAGGACATTAGCACCTCTAGACCTTTAGAAGTCCTTCACATGGATTTGTTTGGACCCATTAGCATAGCAAGTTTGGGAGGGAAAGTCTATGGTTTTGTGATTGTTGATGACTACTCGAGGTTCACTTGGACTAGATTTCTTTCTCATAAAAATGAGTCTTTTGAGGAGTTTAAAACTTTTTCTACTTGGATTCAGAAGAAGCTAGGATGTGAGATTTTGACCATCCATAGTGATCATGGGGGAGAGTTTGAAAATGAAATATTTGGAGATTTTTGTGAGGAGAAGGGGATTAGCCACAATTTTTCAGCTCCTAGGACTCCTCAGCAAAATGGAGTAGCTGAAAGGAAGAACCGGACCTTGGTGGAAGCCGCTAGAGCCATGCTTGCTGAGTATTCACTTCCAAAATATTTTTGGGCTGAAGCGGTTAACACAGCATGTTATGTGTTGAATAGGGTGAATGTTAGAGTCAAATTAGAAAAGACACCCTATGAGATCCTTAAGGGTAGAACACCTAATCTTTCCCACCTTCATGTCTTTGGTTGTAAGGTTTTCATTTACAATAATGGAAAGTCTCACTTGGGAAAATTTGATCCTAAATCTGATGAAGGAGTATTTCTAGGATATTCTAGTGTTGGGAAATCTTTTAGAGTGTTTAACAAGAGAACCTTGATGGTGGAAGAGACAACCCATGTAGTTTTTGATGAGTCTGATCATAAGAAGCATGGAGTAGATGATGATGATGTTGGAGAGATTACAAGTGGAGTAGAAAAATTGGGGAAGGGGAGTGAGCACCTAAGCAATGGAGGAGTAGAAGGAGTCACCCAAGGAATAGAAACTTTTGATGAAAGAGGAGAAACTTCACACACTTTGCCTAAAGATTGGAGATACTCTACTAGTCACCCCAAGGATTTGATCTTAGGAGACCTTTCTAGTGGAGTTAAGACTAGACATGGACTTAGGAAGGAGGTGAACCACTCTCCCTTTATCTCTATGACTGAACCCACCACCATTAACCAAGCCCTCTCTGATGAGTTTTGGATGTTAGCAATGCAAGAAGAGTTGAATCAATTTGTTAGGAATGATGTTTGGGAACTTGTGGAAAGACCTAAGGGACAAAGTGTAGTTGGAACAAAGTGGGTATTTAAGAACAAAGTGAATGATTCAGGAGTGGTGGTGAGGAATAAAGCAAGATTGGTGGCTAAGGGGTACAATCAAATAGAAGGGATAGACTTTGAAGAGACTTTTGCCCCTGTAGCTAGATTGGAAGCCATTAGAGTGCTATTAGCCTTTGCTTGTTATAAAGGATTTAAGCTTTTTCAAATGGATGTCAAGAGTGCCTTTTTAAATGGGGAGATAAAAGAAGATGTGTTTGTAGAACAACCTCCAGGTTTTGAGAGTTCTCAATTTCCAAATCATGTGTTTAAATTAAAAAAGGCTTTGTATGGTTTAAAACAAGCACCTAGAGCTTGGTATGAGAGGCTTAGCACATTCTTACTAGAGAGGGAGTTTGTCAAGGGGAGCGTAGACACCACCCTTTTTCTTAAAAAAGTTGGAGATGATTTACTCATTGTTCAGATTTATGTTGATGATATACTCTTTGGATCTTCAAATAAAAATTTGTGTGATGACTTTTCTAAAACAATGAGTAGAGAGTTTGAAATGAGTTTAATGGGGGAATTGTCTTACTTTTTGGGGTTTAGCATAAAACAATTGGAAGATGGCACTTTTCTAAATCAAACAAAATACATAAAAGACATTTTGAAGAAATATGAGATGGACAAAGCCAAGCCAATTAACACCCCCATGACTTCTAGTGCTCCGTTGGATAAGGACCCAAGTGGTAAGTCTGTTGATCAGAAGAAGTATAGAGGCATGATTGGATCTTTACTTTACTTGACTGCAAGCCGACCTGACATTATGTTTAGTGTTTGCCTTTGTGCTAGGTTTCAAGCCGACCCTAAGGAATCCCACATGACTGCTATTAAAAGGATTTTTAGATACCTTTTGGGGACACAAGGATTAGGGATTTGGTACCCTAGAAATAGCACTTCTTTTGAGATTATTGGTTTTTCTGACTCTGATTTTGCAGGATGCAAGGTGGATAGAAAGAGCACCTCTGGAACTTGTCAATTCATTGGACAATCCTTGGTCTCTTGGTCTAGTAGAAAGCAAAATTCTGTTGCACTTTCCACTGCTGAAGCTGAATACATTGCTCTTGGAAGTTGTGTGGCCCAAGTTCTTTGGTTGAAACAACAGGTATTGGATCTAGGAGTATATGTAAGCACCATCTCAATTTTTTGTGACAACACTAGTGCCATATGCATCTCTAAAAATCCTATCCAACATTCAAGAACTAAACACATTGACATTAGGCATCACTTTATTAGAGATCATGTGACTAAGGGAGACATTGAGTTACACCATGTGACAACTAAAAACCAACTGGCAGACATCTTTACTAAACCACTGGCCTTCGACACTTTCAGTTCTTTAAGGACCAGATTGGGTGTGATTGACATAAATGCATGAAAACTTTCTTTTTCTTTCTTTTATTCCTTTTTTGTTGTCTTTTTTTCTTTTCATGTACCTTAGTTTTAGATCTTCACTGATATGATATCTCTTGTCTTGTCTTTAACAATCTGTAGTTAATATGTTTTCATCCACTTAATCCCTAGATAGTATGAATATCTTGTGATTGTGTCTCTTTACCTAACTTAGTATTAGTGGCATAATTTTCTTTTCTAATCAAAAGTCTATCTCAAAATAAAAGATTGCTTATGAAACTAAGATTCTTTCTAAAGCTTGCTTAAGCAAATCTATCTTATATTTACAATGATTAAAAGTTTTTTTGTCAACTCATGATCCCTCGTTACTCTTGTCTTCAATTATTAATCCTGCTTGTGGTAATTCTTCCCTATGTTAGAGAGAGAGCTCCTATTCTCTAATATCTGAGAAGATATATTCACAACTAAGTTTTTTTAAAAAAGAGTCTAAAAGGGAATCTAGCTTGCAAAAATAAAAAAAATTTTGGCCAATGATGCCAACAAAAGAAGCGCAAAGACGCCAAAAAAATTGAAAAATCTATAAAAGGATGTGCAAAGCGCCACAACATTGACAAGAGGCATAAAATGAGCCCACTCAAAAGCAAGTTATTCTCTCTTTTTATATCTTTTAGAACTTAGAAGTTTTGATTCTCAAAGGCTTGATCTCGATTATCATTCGAGTATGACAAATCTACCTCATTGTTTTATGGAGATATTTTCCTTATGTCAAGTGGTGGGTAGATTCTCTTTCTCATATCCAATTAATTATTTGAGTTAGGTTATTGATTTCAAAAGATGATTCTACCCTAAGACAACGTTTTCGCTAAGGGTAAACCATGAACGGATATTCTCCTATTCTATGGATTAAATGAGATTGGTAACACATTAACTCACAAATTTTTAAAACAATCACATGGAATACTATATCATTGATGTGCTTAAAAAAAAAAAAAAAAAAAAAAAAAAAAAAAGGGGGAATTTCTTTTACTATGCTTTCATGTACCCTCCTTTTTGATATGTCAAAAGGGGGAGAAGTTTATAAGGTTATTTTTTCATGGTTGTGATTAAATCCCTTTAATATGTTTTGCCATCATCAAAAAGGGGGAGATTGTTGCAAATCTATTGTTCATGGCTTATGTTTTGATGATTGACAAACAATGCTTTTCTTGTATAGCTTGTTGCTTCTAACTTTTCAGGAATCGACGATCGGACAATCAAAAAGGAGCCAAGTTCAGGAATGCGTAGGTTTAGGATTGAGTCAGTCTGTACTTTTGTTTTTTTACCTTTTGAGTCCTCTTGTAATAGTCAAAAAGACTGATACTTTGTAACCCTTCACACACACACTTGAGAGAATTAGAAATTCTGTTTTTACTCATATCGGCCAGGACGATATCTTTGATCGGCCTGGACGATCAGCTTAAAACAGAAAGTCTAATTAAGGATTCTTGATTAAGGCAGCCAACGTTAACCGATCGTCCTGGACGATACGTGTATCGGCCAGGACGATAAGCTCAAAACAGAAAGAAGTAGCCGCCATAGACAAGTATGGTATAGCATATCTTTAAATTATCGGCCAGGACGATCCTCGTATCGGCCTGGACGATATTAACAAATTATGCCATAATTGTTCAGGAAATCAAGGAAGTAATTAAGGATGATTGATACGATCATATCGTCCTGGACGATCGCAGGATCGGCCCGGACGATCTAGTCAAAAACCTTAAGTTACTTCAGGACGATCAATATCGGCCAGCCCATATTCAGGGCTATTGTCAGGACGATTTTCGTCTGATTTGAACTGATCGGCCAGGACGATCGTGAGATCGGCCTGGACGATCAAGCTAATTTTCAATCGTCCAATCTTGCATCCAGGGCTATGCTCTGGCCGATCTTCATTGATTTGTACTGATCGGCCAGGCCGATGTCCAGATTGGCCTGGACGATAAAGTCGGCAACTTGCAATTAATGAGCTCCTTTGAAGCTCTTCTATTTAAGAGCTCTTGTTCAACGTTTTTCAAGACCTTTGGCTGCTGCCTTGACCTGAGAAGACCTTGAGGGGAGAAAGAGAGAGAGAAGAGAGAGAGAGGATCTTGTGAGGGGGAGCTTGTGAGGGGTTTCACAAGGGTTGCTTCAAGGATCTCTCTGCGTCGTCTTCGTCTAGAGTTTCTCGTCCGTGGAAGGGTCGGTAGAGGTAAGGAGTTGTGCTTTTGGTTCTGGTTCTCTGCCAGCTTCAGGAGGAAGCAAAAGGAGATAGGTTCTCTGCCTTGCCGGGGTGGCAAAAAGGAGATTCTTGTGAGGGTTTCTCCACCTAGCCGTGGGGGCTAAAGGAGAGTCACTTTTTGTTTAGTGCAATACTTGGAGGGTGCCTCCAAGGAGTGGACGTAGGTCGAGTCGACCGAACCACTATAAATCTCTGTGTTTCTTTTCTTGCTTCCGCACGTTTAATTCCGCATTATTTTCGTGGTGTGATTTGGTTTTATGTGACTTTATTTCTTTGTTTAAAAAACAAAGTTTTTTAAAATACCAATTCACCCCCCTCTTGGTTAGTTTGGGACTAAGTTCATAGGGCTTAACATCCCCATCGAACTTTCAGTCTCTCCAACATGAAAAGGTGCATTGGTCTGGCGAAGAAAATGGTTTGTCGTGGACCAGTCAAAATCAAGATCTGAAATGATTAAGTGCAGCTTATCCTCGGTGGTGGATAGCTGTAGAAGTTCAACACAGTCCTGATATGTGATTTCGATGGGGCGTCGATTCACATAGGAGGTTAGGGCTGTGAAGGTAGGATTTATACGAAGATTTGTGAAGAATTCACAAAGAAGCTCAAAATGAAAGGGGAAAGCGAGAGACATAATGAAACAAAGAGAAGTGTGAGCAAAAAGATCCATTACCGGATACGAAAGGTGAATAGGATTGATGATTATGGAGACAGTTATCCCACATTCTTTATATCGATGGTAAGCAGCTTCATCTTCTGCCTCCCTGAAATAAGGGTCAATCCTAGCCCTTGAAAAACTCCCAAAAGTTTGTCAAACTCGTTTCCCACCAGCCATAGTAAGGAATTACCAAGAAAATGCAAGAGAAGAAGAGGTGTGAGGTGAAAAACATGGCTGGAATGGCCTGAATTTAAATAAACGGCCATATCGTCCAGGCCGATCACAAAATCGTCCAGGATGATATGGTACAATAATTGCGTACAAGACGATTGATCAAAAAGGCAGTCTGATCGGCCGGGTCGATCAGATATCGGCCAAGATGATTAGATACAGGCTATCGTCACGAGGAGTCAAGCCGGACGACCGTTGAAAAATCAGATTATCCGGGCCGATTAGGTGTATCGTCCAGGACGATGCATAATAATTGATCATACCGGACAAAGTTAAAATGTTTTAAATCTGTGCCACGTGTATCGTCCAGAACGAACAGTGGATCGACCAGGACGATTTTCTAATAATGGATCGTCCGGGGCCAATTTTATGAATTTAAATGTGCTGACACGTGGATCATCCAGGACGATCTAGTGTATCGGCCAGGACGATTACCATAAAATGCATCGAACAGGACGAAATATGTTATCGGCCAAGACTATCATCATGATTGCAACAGAGTTCGATTAGATCATCCAGGACGATAAATTATCATCCATGATGAAGGGATATAGCAAGCAAAGAAAAGTTCAGCAGATGGAATTTTGAAGAAAATTTGTCCTATCATCTAGAACGATATGAGAATCGGCCATGACGATGTGATAAGAGATTTGAATCAAAGGAAAAAGTTGATGATTAAAGCCCTCAAAAAATAAAAGGCTCACAATACAAAGCTAAAAACAACAAAAAGGCAAAAAAAACTAAAAAGAAAACCGAAGAAAAAAAAATTTATTTTTGGTTAAACACATATTTTTTTGTTTTAGCAAAGTATCCATATAACAGATTTTTCAAACAATTCAATTTTAAAGATTCAAAAGATCAAAGAGTTAACAAGTCAAAATCTGAAAAAGGTAGAATATCCGATCTTGTTAATCCCTAGTTCGGACTTCTTTCAGGGCAATAATCGTCCTTTTAAAAACAAAAGGTCTAACTCAAAAAAACTTTACTGGGTAAAAAGAAGATTCAATCAAAACTTGGTTACAAAGAAAATATCTTATAAATAATATACCAAAGTAATTTGTCTCAATCATGGAATTTGAAATCCAGCCTTTGAAAGAATCAAATAACCAATGAGTTCTCTAAGTTTTAAGAGTTCAGAAAAGAGATAATAGCTTGTATTTAGTGGGCTCAATTTATGCCTCTTGTATCTTTGTTTTGGCTCTTTGAGCATCTTGATTTTTGATACACATTTGTGTATATATATATTTTTCATTTCAAATTTGCTTCTTTTCCACTTTTCCTCTAAATTTTTTTCAAGCTAAGTTCTCTTTAACAAAACCCTTAAAAAGAACCTTAGTTGTGAGTATATCCTCCAAATATTAGAGAATAGGAGCTCTCTCTCTAACATAAGGAAGAAAAAGTCACAAAACAAAATCATAATTAAGTGATAAATGCAATAAAAAGATTTCATTTAACTTGAACGATATATAAGAACTTTGGATATTACGCACAAGATAGATTATTGTAGCAAGATAAAAATAATCTTAGTTTCAAAAATCAGTTGTTAATATGAGATAGACTTTTGTCTAGAAAATAAAATTATGTTACTAAAAGAGGTTAGAGGGAGGAAAACCATCAACTGTGTTTCTCCCTTTGACCGATTTAGATATGATAATCAATGGCTTTAAATCTCCAAAATTTAAAAGCTTAAGAAAAAACTAATCATATAGAAAACCAAACATAAAAGCAAAGCGAAAACAAAATAATCTAAAACACTAAAAAGCTAGCACATAACAAAAATAACACAAAACTAATTAAAAAAAACATTTCCAGAAATTACGAAGCAGCAAGTTTAAGCAATTATGAGCTGCGAGCCTCCATATATCCAATTATCCTATGCTCTCACGAGGTCATCCCCTGCAAAACTCAACAACAGTCAGATTTAGGAACCCAAACTGGTTTGGGTCCCTTCTCAGGTAAAGTAGAATATAATGCAGGTGTGGTATGCTGTGAATCATGTACCTTAGGTTTTCATACCCAATATGTACTACGGTGAATGGTGCAAGTATGTGATATGTGTCCTAGCATGCCACAAGAAAAACATCTAACTCCAGAAAAAGTATTTCTTAAATGGTTTGAGTTATAATGCCTCTTTCTAAGTCTTGGCTTTTGATCAAGAGTAGGCATCATCAAAGTTTTCTTAAGTGTAGACAATTCTTTTTTAATCCACAAGTTTGTATTTTTTAGAACATCATTCTCAACCCTCAAGCTTTTCTCTTTCTATTTAGATTTCTTGAAATCAGATTGAAGTGAGGTGTGTGAAACTTTTAATGCTTCTTTCTCATCAATTAATTCAGTGCTTTTTGTTTAAATCATCAAATTCATCAAGAAGAACCATGTGATTAAAAACAATCGTTGAATAATCTTTAAGAATAACTTCATACTCTTTTTGTAAATTCACAAGTTCCAATTTTAAGTTAGCATGAGTCTTCTTAAATTTTTTGTATGATGCATGGATTTTCTCACAAATCTCAAATAATTAATCATAGATTGGTGTACATACCTCTTCCTCCTCACTTTGCTCAAGATGATCTTCCCCCATCAAGCACAGGTTTGCTGTCTCTTCCTCTAGTTTAGTCTCAGAGGAATCAGTACCAGATTCTGGCCAGAACGCCTTTTGGACTCTCTTCTTGTCCTTCCTAAACTTAGGTTTCTCCTCGCACTTTTTCTTTTCCTTTCTCGAGTGATCTTGAAGTGTAGGACAATCGGCTTTCACATGTCCAGGCTTCCTGCATTCATAACAAACGACATCAGAAGATCCTTTAGAATATTTATGATTCTTACGTTTTCTCCAATGATATTTTTGCTTCTTCCTTAGAAAGGTTTTGAATTGCCTTGTGATGAAGGCAACTTCATCACTCTCAGACCCGGAAGAATCGGAGTCAGATTTATACGCCTTCAGTGCAACTATTTTATCCTTCTTCTTCTCACATGCATCAAGATTTCTTTAATTCACCCCTTGCTCGTAAGCAATGAGTGAGCAAAGTAAGTTATCAATAGAATAAGTGTTCAAATCCTTAGATTCAGTGATTACAGTGATTTTAGCATCATATGACGAAGTCAAGCATCTCAAAATCTTGTTTACTTTTTCATAGTTAGAAAGTTTTCTTCCTAATGCATGCAGTGAAGTGACTATCTGTGTAAACCTAGTATACATGTCGGAAACAGATTCAGATGGTTTCATACGAAAAAGTTCGTAGTCATGCAAGAGAATATTTAAATGAGATTATTTCACTTCATTGGTTCCTTCATAAGTGATACATAACCTATCTCAAATCTCTTTACCAGTAGAACAAGTAGAAACACGCATGTAATCCTCAGATTTTAAAGCACACAGAAAAAACAATTTAAATATTTTGCATTTAATTGGGCTAAATCTCATTCATCGAAAGTCCATTCAGTACAAGCAATTTCAGTTTTAAAACCATTAACTTCACGAAAAGGTGGAGAATAACCTTCTTTGGTAAGCATCCACATGCGATAATCAGTAGATTGTAAAAAACATTGACATGCGAGTTTTCCAGAAATCAAAAGGTAGGTTATCGAACAGGGGAGGTCAGGTAATAGAATACCCTTTCATAGTGTTACGATTCCCAAAGTTAGCCATGGATCAAAATTCAAAAAGTTTTCAAACTAATTTTTATGAATCCCGCTCTGATACCACTTAAAAGTTTGTAAGGGATGTTAAGCCCTATAGAATTGGCCCAAGCTAACCAAGAGGGGGGTGAATTGATATTTAAAAAAAAATCACAAAGAAGTAAAAATCACATAAACTAAAATCACACCACAAAAATAAGTGCGGAAATTAAAGTGCGGAAATAAGAAATAAAAACACAGAAATTTATAGTGGTTCGGTCAACTCGACCTACGTCCACTCCCCGGAGGCTCCCTCCGAGTATTGCACTACACTCGTGACTCTCCTTTAGCCCCCACAGCTAGGCCGAGAAGCCTTTACAAAGAACCTCTTTTTGCCACCCCGACAAGGGAAAGAACCTATCTCCTTTTGCTTCCTCCTGAAGCTAGCAGAGAACCACAATCAGATGGTGAATCCTTACCTCTACCGACCCTTCCACGGATAAGAAACTCTAGACGAAGAAGAAGCAGAGCGATTTTTGAAGTAACCCTTGTGAATCCCCTCACAAGCTCCCCCTCACAAGATCCTCTCTCCTCTCTCTCCTCAATGTCTTCTCAGGTCATGGCAGCAGTAAAAGATTGCTCAAAAATTTAGAACAAGAGCTCTTAAATAGAAGAGCTTCAAAGGAGCTCATTAATTGCAAGTTGTCGACAATATCGTCCAAGCCGATATGGACATCGTCCTGGCCGATCAGTACAAATCTTAGAAGATCAGCCAGAGCATCGCCCTGAATGCAAACTGGGCGATTTCAAAATTGGCTTGATCGTCCAGGACAATCTCACGATCGTCCAGTCCGATCAGTTCAAATCAGAGGAAAATCATCTAGAGCATCGCCCTGAATTTGTGCTGGTCGATATTTATCATCCAGAAGTAACTAAGGTTTTTGAATAGATAGTCATGACCGATCCTGAGATCGTCCAGGCCGATATGATCGTATCAATCATCCTTAATTACTTCCTTGATTTGTCTGATAAATTAAGGCATAATTGTGAATATCATCCAGGCCGATCCAAGATCGTACTGGCCGATTGCAAAAAATATAAAATATCTTAATTATTTATGGCGACAATTTCTTTTTATTTTGAGCATATCGTCCTGGCCGATACAAGTATCATCCTAGCCGATGTGAGTAAAAACAAAAATTCTAAGTATTTTAAGTGTGTGTGTGTGTGTAGGGTTACTTAGCATCAGTCTTTCTGAACTTTACAAATAGACTCAAGAAGAGAAAAAGCAAAGTACAGACTGACTCAACCCTAACCTATGCAAACTTGATCTAGCTTCGTTTGTTCATCCGATCTTTGATTCCTGAAAAGTTATAAGTAACAGACAGTCCAAGAGAATCAATAGTGTTTATCAATCATTAAAACATAAGTCATAAAAATAGATTTGCAACAACAAGCACCTGCATAAAATAAGTTTAATATAAATCATGATATTGCCCCCCTATTATTTAGCGCTACATGAGCATGGCCACCTGTAGAAAATATTATTAGTATAAAAGTATCAATCCTAACTTATGGGTAGATCTAACGCACAGTTCACATCAGTTCTAATAGTGCAATAAAAGTAAGCAAACACAAACAATTTCATCCATAACATGCAACGAAATCTCGTAAAACCTGACACATAAAAGAAAAGTAAACACCGGCCTAGCCTAATTCTAGATGTGGTGCCCTAGCAAAAAATTCTATATGTGTGTAAGGCTTATTTGATTTTGGATAGGTCATATGCTGGATGATTAGTTCAAGTTGCCTAAGGTTTAAGTTTGTTGAAGGCTTGAAAAGGAAATTTTATTTAAAGTTTAAATATTAACAAATTAGGGTCCATTTTAGTTAATTTATTTTGTTATTCCATTTTTAATGTTAAGGGCAATGGTAATTGAAGTTTAAATTGTATCAACCAATTTTGAAAAGTTCAGGGTCCTCCTAAGTACTAGGCTAAGGGGGCCCAAAAGGCCACTATGGGAAATAGATTATGTTTTGAGTATTTAGCATTTTAGTTAAATATTAAGGTATAAGATGAGTAATTAAATAGGCAGTTTGTTGGATTTAGAGTTTCCTACATAAAGTTATAATTTTTAGAAGTTTTAGATCTTAGATAATAGGCTACGGTTGACAAAAAAATTGACTTTTAAATTTAAGTTAGTTTCTGGAATCCTAATAATTTTAATAAATACTAGACCCTAATTGGAGTTGAATGCCTTTGAGTTTGCCCAGTTTGAATTTTTCTTCAATTAGTTATGACTTTTTGAAGTTTAGGTATTTATGGAATTATTTAAATTATTTAGTTAAAGGGCTCTTTAGGGATTTTACTTAAATCAGCTCCAAACTGATTGGAATCAACCCCAAAAAATTTTAATCTCTCTTATACTCGTGCATCCTACACATGTAGAGTATGATAAAAGAAAAATAAGCACACTTAATGATGTAATTAGTGAATAATTAAGACTCAATCATCTATTAATCCACCTTTTCCGTGAATGCAATCCATGCATATAATCCATGTTTAAAATTCCATAGAGTCGATCTCCCAAAATTAGGGTTTAATAATATAGGTAATTTTAAAATAATTAAAATAGCTGTAAATATACAGCTTTTACAAAATAACATAATTAAAAATAGATCAATTCATAATATGTATAAATAAAAGGGAGATCCATTGGTCACCCGAATAAAGCCTTAAAATGATTTAAAAATTAATTTTTTAATATGATAATAACTAGTATATTAATTATTTAAATAATATATAAATAACCAATAAATAAAAAAATATATAGAAATACAATAGAGAACTTAAAACTAATATCCTAAATATATTTAAATAAAAATACATATTATTCTAAAAAGAACGAGATGTGGTACGTCAAAATGTGAATTAAAATAAAATAGTTATGAATTATTGAAATTTGAAGTAATTAAAGATAACTTTAAAATAATTTAAAAATAATTAATATTTGAAAAGTAATTAGTAAATAAAATTAAATTAAAATAATAAAGCTTCTAAAATTAGTTATAATTTAAAAATAAATCTTAAAATAAAATTATTTAAATTTAATTTAATTTAAAAGTAATTAAATATTTTATATAATTAATAAAAGGAAATATTTATTTATTGAATGAAACTTTATTATTTAATAAAATATTATAAATAATAATAAATAAAAAGCTCTGAAATTTAAAGTAATTTAGAATATAAAATGTAATTTTTAATTTAATAAAAGGCAATTAAATCTTAAATTAATTATTAATTGAACTAATAAGAATAATTAATTAATTACAAAATTTTAAAATAAAAATAATAATTAAAAATTGAAAATAAATTATGGAAAATAATTTCCAATCTTTAAATAATTTAATAAAGTAAAATAATAATTTTATGAATTTTTGAAAGTACTTAAGTTAATTATTAACTAATTTTAAGATTTTTATAAAATACTTAAATTTATATAATTTAATTATTTGAAATAATTTAATTAAAATAATCATTAATTATTAGTTTAAACTGAATAATAATAACACATAATTAATTTTCTAAATTTTATTTAAAATATTTATATAATAATAATAATAATAATAATAATAATAATAATAATAATAATAATAATAACAATAAAATTTAAAAATAATAATAACAATAAGAATAAGAATAATAATAATAATAATACATAATAAATAATAAAAATAATCAATATTTTAAAATAATTATATTTTAAATTAAAGATATTATTTTTATATTTTCTTTTTTTAACTAATTTTAAATTAATTTTTAAATGAAATCTGATTTTAAAAATGTTTTTTAAAATAATTTAAATAATTATTTTTAATTAAAATTGGGCGGCGGCTGAGTGGCCACGTGGTGCTCTCTGGATGTTTCCCAAAATGCGGGCAATCATTAGTGGCAGTGCGATGATTGTGCTGTCAACCAATGATTGCAATAATCATACCACAATCACCGACCACAGGCGAGACCCACTTATCCACGTTTGACAAGCTTCGGGTACGTTCGATCATCCGCGGTTTGAAACCAAAGGTCCAAATCCCACCGGATGGAAGAACTAGCCGCGGGAATTAACCCAGCGGTTGATCAGAACCGCGAAGAGGCTAGATCTCATCCGTTCTCATGGGATCAACGGACTTGATCCTTCTCCGACAAACAGCTAACGGAACCTAAACCATAGAACGATATTTTGCTTCGTTCTCACGATCCAGACATCCATTTTGCATGAAATTTTAAAAACAGATCTATGATATGAACAGAACCAATGGGGACGTGTTAGTTTTTCTTAAAAGCCCCTTTTAAAAATTCTATTTAACCCAGAGTGATGTGATCTACTCTAAGAGTTTTAAGGAGTTTTCATCGTTGGATCATCAAATCTTTGGTATGATTAAGCTTGTAGGCTATCCTCATACGTTTTCCTAGTTGAATTTGAGCCTTGATTCACCTTGGATCAAAGGGAATTCGTCTAGGGATGTTTGTAGCTTTGGTTGGCCAGAATCCTCACCGTCGGCAAGGATTAAACGGTTGGTTTTGGTCAGGAAAGGTGGGGGGAGGTGGTGAGAGCTCTCACACAAGGAATCTAGAGCTAGGAGGGCTTGGTGCAAGAGCAAGAGGGAAAAATGTCCTTTCCAAAGCACTAATTTTCTTTATTTAAACACCCTAAAACTATCACCAACAGCTAGGATCTAATTTAGGACTAAATAGGAGGGAAGTCAGCTTGAATTGCATGGTTTTGAATTGAAACCTATTAGTAATGAATTTGTATCTTCAAAAATGAGTTAAAGGGGTCTTAATGGATGGATTTGACTCATTATTACTTAGGTTAACCAAGTCAAGTGTTGACTTGGTCAACCTAGTCAAATAGGCCCAAGGGAGAAGTGGGTTGAGCTCAATGAGGGTTTGAAATGATTTGAAATTAATTTGGGCTCAAAAGGGCCTAATGGGTCAACCTGGGTTGACCTGATTAACCAGGTTGACCTAGGGCTCAGGTGTGGACCCAATGGGTTGGGTCTGACCTAATGAGTCTAATGGAGGGGAGAGATTGAGCCAAGGAGCTCTGAAATTTATTTGAAACCAATTAAAAGGAGTTTGGGTCAATTTGGGTCAACCCTGGTTGACCTGGTCAACCAAGTTGACCCAGAACCTAGGTTTAGGCTCAGCTGACTCAGTTTGACCTAAGAGATCGAGTGGGAAAGGTCTTGGGGCCTGGCCTGATCAATTTGACTAGGTCAACCCATTGGACCTAGGGTTTGACATAATCAAGATCAACATCCATGTGTCATTAAGAGTATTAATAAACTCTCCATTTGCAACTTCCCATTTTCTTATAAGACGAAGAAATCGAGCACCATTGACAATAATTTTCCAAGTGGAAGAATTCCCACTTTTAGCTTTAGCATTCCAAATTTCATTACCATACTAAGCAATCAAATTATGGTTAAAAAGAGAATTAGGTTTATCTATAAGATTCCAAGCAAACTTAGCTCATATAGGCCCTACTTTTGAAATAGTAGAGTAAATCCCACGTCCACCATAAATTATTGGTTTGCATAAAACATCCCAATGAACATAATGAATACCAAAATTTCCATTCTTTTTATACCAAATAAACCTTTTACACATTTTATCAAATTCATTCAATATTCCCAAAGGAACCAGAGAGTGTGTAGCTAAAAATATAGGAAGAGAAAGCAATACTGATTGAACAAGCACCAACCTTCCCTATAAAACAAAAAACTTGTTCAACCAAGCATTCAATTTACTAGCCTTTTCCAAAATAATCTTAAAATCTGAAGCCCGAAGTCTCTTTAAAGCAATCTTCACTCAAAAGTAATTAAATTCATTGACAATTTTGAACCTCCAAGCAAGAGAAATAGCCTTTTTCTCCTTCCTAACCACCGATTTGCCAAATAATATGATAGACTTTTACATATTATTGGTTTGACCTGACCACTTATAATATTTTCAAAGAATCAATTTTATTTTTTTCACACTGTGATATTTAGCTTCAGAAAAAATCAAAATATCATGTGCATATAATTAGTGTGAAAGAATTGGGTAATTTGGAGAAATTTTAATCCCAATATTAGTTCCTTCTTGGATAAATGCATTTGTCAAAATGCTGAGAGCAAATAATGAACAAATAAGGTGACAAGGGGACACCCTTGTCTAAAGCCACTCCTTGCTTTGATCCAACTAGAATTACTACCATTAACCAATATAGAGAATCTAGGTTCCATCACACATTCTTAGATAAGCTGAGAAAATTTACAAGGAAAATTAATGTACTCCAGGACTTGCCATAAAGAAGACCACCACATGCTATCATAAGCTTATTCCATATCTACCTTTAGGCAACCAAGCCCTTCTTTGCTTTAGAAAATCTGAATTTGTTGAACACTTCTCTAGCCAATAGAACATGGTCAGATAAAGAATGCCCTTTCATGAAAGCTGCTTGTTTATCTAATATAATTTTACGAATGACCAACTCTAATCTATTAAGCAACATTTTTGCTACCAATTTATAAATGGACAAACAAATACCAATTGGTCTATTGTTATAAGGAAAAATGGATTAGAAACTTTAGGAATGAGCACTATAAGAGTTTCTTTCCAAGTAGGAGACATTTTGTTTGAAGAAAAAAAAATGATTAATAGCTCTCGAAACATCCATACTAATGATACTCCAATATGATTTGATAAATGAGAAAGTAATTCCATCTATAGCAAGAGCAATGTTACTCCCAAGCTGATCCACTACCAATTGAAGCTCATCTTGAGAGAAGTCCCTATCTAAAATTGATCTATCAATATCTCCAAGAGAATACAAAGAATCCGACCATCCTTGAAGCACACATCTCCTCTCTATCCACTTTTCCTTGGAAAAAAAAAATTCCTTCTATTAACTTTTGATCTTCAACAACAACTCCATTTCCATGTTTAATTTGTTTGATCCAGTTAGTATTCCTTCTAGTCGTAGCATATGAGTGAAAAAACTGTGTTGGAATCACCATCTATCACCCAGGTAGCTTTAGCTCTTTGTGTCCACCAAATATTCAAATGAGCGAAAGATACATTCAACTCATGAACCTTTTTCCTTAATAACCACAACCTTTCTTCTGATGACCAACCTTCATATTCATCCAATTGTCATTCCAAATTCTCTTTCTTTAAATCATTTTTCAAAAAAGATAGGTTTTGTAACTTAGCTTTACTACAAAAGAATAAAGCTCTTAAAGTTCTACTAAACTTTTTATTTAGAATCCGGAAAGAATTACCTTTAACCAAGCTCTTCCATAATTTAGCAACAATACTAGTAGAGACATGATAGGAAATCCAAACATCTTCAAATCGTAGCCTTCTTTTCTATCAACAAATAGATTTGAACACCTCCATCATAATTGGACAGTGATCAGATGTCACTCTCAGAAGATGCTCAATAGCTGTAAACTGTAAGACCAACAAACACCGGTCTAGCCTCTCCAAAATACGAGCACTTCCAATCTTATTGCTACACCAAGTAAATTTATGCCCCACAAAGCCAACCTCATGAAAGTCATTATCATTCATAAACATATTCATCTCCTTAATCCCTTGAGAAGAAACAAACTTCTTACCACCCCTTTTATCTGCTTGAGACAATTAACAATTGAAGCCCCTTGATATAATCAATGAAGGAAGATCAATATAACAAGCCGATTCCAAACAATTCCACAAATCTCTCCTTTTATACACATCTCTACTAGTAGAAATTTCTGAGGGACCTTTATTAATTACATTTAACTCACCACTAATAACTTGAGTATTAGCCATCTTAACATGAAATGAAGCCAAATAAGATCTACAGAGCACCATAATTCCACAAAACATGCCATCAGAAGGAAATAAAAAATAATCCCAATCCACTCCATGAACCTATTGATTTCCATCAGATCAATAGAAGCAATTTTTGTTTCCACAAGCCCAATAAATAACACATCAAAATCGTTTACAAACTCTTTTAAATATAGAGAGGATTCCTTTTTATCTGCCCCTCTATAATTCCAAAAAGTAATGGACGTCATTAGGAAATGTTAGGAGAAGGGCCCCCACCCTTTACTTTTTTGAACGCTTCATTCCCCCTAACACGAGAAAGAATATTGACAGGTCCAAGTGATTTCAACTCCTTCTGAAGTTTAACTTTGCCACCTGTTGGAGTATCATCAACAACTGAACAATCATTAGTCAGTAACTCCTGCTTAGTGTCCAAATTAGAGATCAATTCTGGATTATGAACTACAATTTCCCCCTCCTCAGCTGTATCACACCATCTTCCACTCGACACATTAAAAATATTTTTGAACAAGGAATAGTTTCTAATCCAGATTTTGGATGCAATTTAGAAACTAATTCTTCATTTCCAAGTTGAGTTTATCGGCAACATCTTCATAGAGAGCAACACCATTCAATTCCACAGAATTTTTCAGATACACCATATTTTTATCAAATCTTGAACTTGTATTCTTCAGTTTCAGGTCTACTTGATCAGCAACAACTTCATCATGAATAGTCCATGTAAATCCACACCTTCCAATATTACAGGCATGTCGAGTTTCATTACATCAGCAATTGAAGAATGCTGATTGTCAATCACATCAAAGTCATGATGTGAATTTCTAAATACATCAACAATCCCTTTAACAATATTATCTTTCTTGCTCCACCAAACTGTACTATTATTTCTTCTGTTAATAGCTATAAAATGTCTTTTTTTTCCTCCCATGATTCACATGTATCCAAGGTCCATAAGTACAACCAGTCTCCATTACATCTGACAAAGCTTTGTTAAGGCTCCTATCTTCCCTATTAGACGTAGTTGTTTCACTATCAATAGCAACTTTGTCCTTCAAATTACATTCATTAATTAAATGACCATTTTTGCCACATTTTAAACAAAATGTAAAGATCTTCTCATATTCAGATTTTTGAAAAAATATGTCCCGATGAATATTCCACCCAACTTCCCAAAGAAAGTTGTTTATCTACTATGACCCGAACACATACTCTAGCAAACTCTCTTCTTCTCCATTTAAACATATTGCTATCAATTAAAAGGGGAGTTCCTAACAAAGAAGAAATTCTAGCTACATTAATCTCATCCCAACAATGCAAAGGGATGCGAGGAATTCTAACCTAAATTGGAGATGACAACCCCTTCATTAATGTAGGTGAGAAATTTGGCGCGCACTTATCAATACCAACAATGTGGCAATTTACATACCAAGGGCCACATGATAACACATTCTCCATAGATTCCACTGAAAAAAATGAGCATAATATCCAACCTCCTCCAAGCTTAGTAAGGTGGAACTTTCCAAATTTGGCCCATTGTCGATGTAGCTCCACAACAATCACCTGAACTAGGATAAATTTACCAAAACATTAACACCAACTGAATGTTTTAATTTTTTAGAATTGGCTGCTACACTAGGCTTATGTATATTGACTGATTTTCCAACATCTGAAAGGAAATATTCAATATTATAACATTAAATATTTATATCCGGGAGTCTAGCCACAGCTTTCAAAGGAACCTTATTAGCGTATTTTCATTTCCCTTCACTGCTATACCCTCATCCACCAGTTTAACATTAGTTATTGAATCAATATTCCTTTCTTGAAATTAAAACAATTGGCTGAAACCTTATCACAATTAACTTTCACAGGCAAAACCTCAACATACACCATATAAGATTTGTAAATAATATTACCAAATTTATTCACAAAAAGCTTCATTCCTGAAGAAGAAGAAGCTTCAAAATCATTAGGTCTATCTACACTCATCTTACCTCCAGAAGCAGGAGTATAATGAGGCGGTAAACCATTATACATTTCAATGCTCTTGCCTTTGCCTGCAACCAGGGACAACGATTTCAAAATATGAGACAATGGTTCTTTAATTACCAGTGAAGCATCTGAGACATATTTCTATTGAAAGATACCACAACATTGCCTAAATTTAGAGACATCTAGGTTTCGGGAGGAAGAAGAAGACAATCCAAGAGGAATCCAGCGAGCAAAAGAGCCTACCGCCGGCGCTGCAGCCATGAGTGCCGCCAAAAGTGTGGAACGACACTAAATTTAAGAAATTGGGAATTTCTCTCTTTTTTTACATAGTTAATCCCTTAGCAAATTCATTAATTTTTTGTTGGTTCTAAGATAATTTGTATTCAAATATTCGGATATAAATTTTTTTTTTTTCTTATAATAAGTAATATTTTAAATCAAATCAAAACAATTGAGAGCTTACCTACTGAAGTTTAGTTCGGAAGGATGCATTAAAAAGGTAAACCAGAGCTGCAACGAGGGGAGGGGTTACACCAAAAAGCAAGGTTCTCATACCTAATTTGAGAAGTTGTGGAATTGGTAGACTTAGCAGACGGTTCAATATGAACAACTAAGTACAACATAACTATCAAACAAGGCGTCAAATTCTTTCCAAACAGTTTCAACTGTAAATAAATATTGAAATGGGATGGATATTCATAATATTGAGAAAGGAAGGATGTTGTGCATTTAACACAAGGATTACGGCTGTCATGAGTTAAATATATTTGTGAGCTTCTTAAGCTCAACTGCATAACTAACTCGTTATCTTAACTTGATGAGTTAATAAGTCGACTTCGAATCAGTCACTCATCAGCTCATCAGCTAGTTTATTTAACATTTTTTAACATAAAATACTTTTAGATATATTAATATTCAACGAGATGGATAAAACAATTTTTAAAATTTTTAAAAAATGAGCATGGGCCAAAAATTCAATCCATTAACCTGAAAAGCCAGCAGAATTGAGTACTCAAAGCTAACTCTTCTTTATTCAACGGAAGAATTCATCAAAGTAACTGCCCCTATTTCAAACACACCTTACCTTTACTTCAGAAGCAATAGTCCAGATGTTAAGCAATTGAGATAATTTAGTTGGTTACAAAGTGAACAAGAGGCAGGTGCCGGGCAACCCGACAATATTCGTGTCAGGTTGGACCTAAAGTAAGACTTGTTTTAGTCTAGGGAGGAACAAAATCACATGCAGCTTGAAATAATATAATTTAATTTTTATCTCAGGGGAAGATTAATGTTTGTCGTACTACTATATATATATATATTGAATTTTGGTAAGAGTTCTTTTTATCTCAGAATCAAATAATAAGAGATCCTTACTAGTTTTACTAAGCAATCAACAATGATAAAAAAAACTAAAAATTAAAATTATGAACTAAATAATCAATAAAATTCTTTTTTTATTTTTTTTATCTTTTTTTAATTTTTTACCATAGCAAAAATAAAGATACAAGATTCAAGAAGGATTCAATAATATAGTAAGAATTTTAGTATGCAAGGTACTTCCCCAATAATGATGCCAAAAACTTGATGAAGGGTCTCTATGTGAATTACTTTTTTATTTTGATTTTGATTTATGCTTAGATTTTCTTTTATATAAAATTTATAAAAGCCAGCAAGATATGTGTCAAATCAAGTAAAAACATGATAGAGAAGAATTTTGATCCCACAACAAAATGTTCAACTTAATTACAAATAAACTATTATTATTTAATTTAAATGCAAATTTTATCCTACTTAATATAAAAATGGATGTTTTTTTTTTTTCTACAAAATCAAGACTTACAAGAAAATTTGATACTATTGGAAATAATTTTTTTTTGACTAATGAATGTAAGACAATATAGTTTTCCAAATGAGACTCTTTATTTTAGATGTGAATTAGATCAAATGCATCCCTAGAATGCTATCAAGCTTGTGGGGGTGAAAAGAGAGGTTTAAGGTCTTCCTACATTTATACTATCCCAAAAGAACCTAAAAAGTTTAACATCTTATGTCTAGGTATGCGAACATTCCATTTCAATAATCATATTTATTCCTTTATTTCTTCATTGAGGCTATACATCATACTAGATATAGACTACATACATGGCTATTATGTGCATTTCAAAAAGAAGAAGATATATTGAAAACATCTATGAACTAATTTAAAGCACAAAAGTCACTATATATTTACATCATTAGCCTAAAACTTCAAGAATTTTCCAGACATGGATAAAAAAGGAAGCAAAGTCATGTTTAATTCATTCATAAGAAAAAAGGTACAAAAGAATGTATAAGATAAATGTCACCCAGAAGGATTAATAAATAGTTTGCACGCTCATTCTTCTTTACATAATAGAATTGCTTATAAAATAGAGGCAGCAATCACCAAAATGACTGTATATTACAATTCCTTACACTCCCTTAAATTTTACTCTAAGGAAGAATTAGAAGATGACACTATAAAGTATAACACTCCACGAAACTGATAGAGCATTTTAAATAAAATAACTAAAAAACTATTTATACAAGTGTAGAAATGAACTCATGTACTATGGAGCTCAACAAGCTTGTGCCACGATGTTGTTAATTGAATTAGCACCTCAACGCTATAATATATGCTTCGTTGTGATGTTGGGATGACCTAGCATGGTTACTTGTTGAACAAGTGTATATTTTGTTAGAGCTAGTGTGGATCCTCATTTTTTCAATTGCTTCACCATGGCATTTCAAAAATTTTAACACTATGGTTCTTGAAACTATAATCTGGCACCATGATATAATGATGATTGTTGCTCCGACATTCAAATTGGTGAGGCTCCAGTGCTACAGTGCTAAATTATGGTGCAGCAAGGCTGTGGTTTTGCTTTGGAGCTAACCTTGGTTTCAGCTCGGTGCTGATATTCCCAAAATTTTAAAGTAGCCAATGTTGTAATGTATGAATTAGGCGCTATGATTCTGTAGATGCCAATATTATGGCACAAAAAATGTTGGAATTATCGTGTTCCTTCAAGACTTATGATTTTTTTCATTTTCCTGAATAGTTTATACACAAACATAACTAAAAATAAAATATTTTAGTAAATTTTAACTTAGAAAATAGTATAAAATTTACACTTAATAATGCACCCCATTATGATACAAAAATTCTAGCATAAAAAAAAAAATTATTTTTATAAGACTCAATAAAAATTGATAGATCCCTTCAAAACCCTTAGTAGACCTCCATTTTGGTTTTAGAGATGAATTATTATTATCACATTACCTAACATTATGATGCAAATCAAATCCAAATATTAAGTACTTTTGAACTTTTTGACTAGGATAAAATGTGGCTATTGCATCTTGACTATTTCCATAACATATTTTTTATCTATAATACTATAGTATGTATTGCTTCAATTAGTTAAATCTAAGGATAATGTTGGATTGAAACTTCAGTGCCATAGTTTCAAAACCAACCATAAAGTTCTCTTTCTTCTATAATAAGTCAAAACTTCAACGTAAATTTAGGAGAAATTAAAAACATGCATCATTACAAAAAATTTACTTTGTTATATTAGTTGATGTACCCAACCAAAAAATATGTGATTTTATATTGTATTGGTTTAAACAACATTAACATGATTGTTGAATCCTTATTCTTCTAGTGAATGATACCAATTGATAAGCATGAGGACATGAGTGCTAGGATGATGAAGATAAAATAGAAAAGGAAGAAGATAAAGAGTGGATTTGGACAAGATCTTTATTAATTCAGCCAAAAATAATATAATGAAAGGGAATGAGAGCTCTATTCTACATACCATATGCTAAATTATCGAAAGATAAAACATCACCCTCTCTCTCTCTCTCTCTCTCTCTCTCTCTCTCTCTCTCTCTCTCTCTCTCTCTCTCTCTCTCTCTCTCTCTCTCTCTCTCTCTCTCTCTCTCTCTCTCTCAATATTTTTGTGGTGCCATTTATTATCCTTCTCTTATCATCTTGTATCCTCCTCTTTTCTATATCACCTTCCCTCTATTTATAGGGCTTTAAGGGTTATAGTAAAATGTGCATGAATTACAATAGTTATACTATAGGTCTTTCATATTGCTCTACTAGCAGCAGTGTCGATCTTGTAGGAGCTGATAAGAGTGAGGTGTACCTGTGAGTGTCTAAAGATATTATTGGCATGAGGTAGAAAGCCTATATGAGCTCATTCACTCGAGCGAGAGGGGGTCAGTGATGATTTGACATTGATCTTTGAGATTGGTGATTACTATCATAAGGGAAGACTTCTAGGAGAGATGTCTATGTTTAGTTAATTTTTTTTTTGTATATCTCATGGGAGAGACATAATTTTGGTTGAGATAAATAAGGATTTCTTTGACATAGAGAGGAACTTTTGAGGTTTCCCCTATTGGGGAAGGCAATTGCTTAACGAAATTTGTTGAAGGAGCCCTGCTCTAATGTTATGTATTGAACCCATTTTGAATGAGGTAAAATATCTCCATAATAAACACACATTATTAAACTAAAATCATTAAAACACATTTCAAATTCTAAATCTAACTTATCACCATGTTTTTCTTGTTGATTTCATCATTGACCCTTGAAACCATCTCTTGACAATAAACCTTGACTGTTAATTGATGATCTAATATACCACTTGAAAATCACCCTTGATTGTAAGTGGTTTGATCATTCTAAAGAATAAAAATTTCTCAGTAATTGATCTACATTGATCGCTTCAAAATCTAAATCAATATCTAGCCCTAAATCCATTATTTGATAGTATCCATTGATAGTCAGCTAATTACCTATTCAATCACTAATGATCAGTAATGATTATCAATGATTTGAGTATTTAATTCCTTAAATCATCCCAAATCATTATCTAAATCCAATATAGTGACTAAACTCATTGATCAATTCCAAACTCCAGAATTCAGTGTCAGAACCAAACCTAAAACCCCTTGATCCATAACCTATTATTGGACAAATTTACTTTGCCTTGAAACATGAACAAATAACCTTGGATTCTTGAGCTCACTTGCATATTGATTTTTCTTATCTCTAGGGTCAACCACATCAATTTAAAGGAATTTTATGACCCCAAACCCTTAAAACCCAAAGTATTTCCATAGGATACAAAATTGTAAAATATTTAGAGCCTATGCAACTGAACATGACATCTTGTGATTTTAACCTTGGAGGCCTCTCCAAACTATTGATCATGATAATCAACATTGGGATGATACATTAAACCTACATTGGACCTTGGTTTACCATGGTTGGCCACAAAACCCTAAAATACTAAACCTTGGAAATTGAATTTTCCTTAAACCTTAGGATTGCCATCCATCCTTCTCCAAATATTTTCAAAATAGCATTTGTCATGCATTAAACACAAGCTCAAGCCATGATCAATCTTAGTTTACCAAGTCAACCTAGGTTGAACATATGGAACCGTTGAACCCTAAAGCAATATTTCACATATATAAACCTTACCATTGCATGAAATCCTTTCCAATGTGTTCAACATATCATTTAGAATGGGTTGAGCCCAACCTTAGCCCATAGGTTGACCTGGCTAAACAAGTCAACGTAAGTTGGCCAAATGCATATTTAAGGGTTTTAACATGCATCTCATACATGTAAGCTTTCCTAATACTTGAAACCTCCTCCAAAGTTTTCAACACATCATTTGGAATGTGATGATGAACCAAACCCGACCAATGAGTCAACTTGGTTAACCAATAACCAAGGTTGACCAAGCTTGCATACATTGAAACTCTTTGTAAATCCATTAACCAAGGCTTCATTAATCCCATTTGAATCTATAGGGCTATCCATAGAATGCTTAGGATCTAACCCAAGGTAACACATGCCTTTAGTCCACTAGGTTAACCACTTGGTTTAACAAAAGTGGTAAAAATGACCTTACATTGAACAAACTTTAAACTAGATCCAATTGACCCAAGTTAACACTTCTTTGTGTTTTCTATGCTGCATGGTATCAATCTTGGTTAGCCTTATCTCATTTGACCTAGCTCAATGACACCAATAATGCCAAAACTAAGACACATTATATGTTTGACCTGCCCAAGCCCAAGTGGTACATGAATTGAGTTCAAGAATTCTCCATAAGCTTTGCCACCTTTATTTCCCTCAGGTGGTGGTTGCGTCCAACCATAATTTAAGAATCTATCCATGTGACATGATGAGTTGAGCTAGCCCTTGTAACTCAGGTGAACCCAAGCCTATGGGACTTCATAAATCCTTCATTGTACCCTATGAAACCTCCCTGACTCGACCTAGTGTCCTGAGGCTCAAGTTAATAATAGTATGTTTAAAATTTGGAACAAGTAAATCAAACATGTTACGTGTATAAGATTACACTACTCCTCCTTTCACAATAGAGAACCCAACTCCTTTTGCTTCCTCCTGAAGCAGGTAGAGAACCCAACTCTTTTTTATTCCTCCTGAAGCAGGCAGAGAACCCAAATCCTTTTGCTTCCTTCTGAAGCAGGTAGAGAACCTCGACTCCTTTTGATTCCTCTAGAAGCAGGAAGAGAACCTCGACTCCTTTTGCTTCCTCCTGAAGTAGGCAGAGAACTTCGACCAATTGCTGAAGCTTACCTCCCTTGAACCCCCAAGGATGAAGGATGAAGACTAGAGAAGACACCTTGGAACCTTGCTTGAAGCAACATTTGTGAATCACTCTCACAAACTCCCCCTCACAAGTTCCTCCCTCTCTCTCCCTTTCTCTCCCTCTCCTCTTGGCTCTCTCAGGTCAAGACAGTAGCTAAAGTTCTCTTTGCATGAGGAAATTTGGATCCTTTAAATAGAATTTTAAGAACAACATTATCATCCAGGACTATAAGAATATCATCCTGGCCGATCAGTACAAAATAAGCTCAATTAGCAAGGACGATTTGGGACGATCAAAAGAAAATTGGTTACATCGTCCAGGCCGATACAATATCGTCCTGGTCGATTAGTTCAAATTCGAGTACAATCGTTTTGAACATAGCCTAAAATAGATGCTGGCCGATATCAATCGTTCAGGACATCGTCTCAGCCGATCTTGCGATCAGCCAGGCTGATGTGATCATATTAATAAGTCTTAATTGCTTTTCATAATTACCAGATTAATTTAGACTTAATTATGCTACATCGTCCAGGCCAATATATAGATCGTCCTGGCCGATGTCCTGAAATAAAGAATACCTAAATTGATCATGGTGGCGGATTCTTTCTGATTTGAGCCTAACATCCCGGCCGATACAAGGATTGTCCAAGACGATGTGCTTAATGATGACTACTTAACCAGGATGCCCTAATTAGGGTTTCTATTTTAAGTCCGATCGTCCTGATCGATATTAACATCGTACAGGCTGATAGACTGAAAATAAAAAAATATAAAAAATCCCTCAAGTGTGTATGTGTAAGGTTACTTAGCATCAGGAACCACTTTTATAATTCACTCAAGAAAAAAAAACATTACAGACTGACTCAAACTAAATATACCCAATCATGAGCTAGTCTTTAGTTGCATTCGATCATGTGGACCTGAAAAGTTAGTAGGCAAAGTAGTCGTAGAAAAACATGAATGTTTGCTATCATCAAAAATCTAATCCATAATCTTAGATTCGTAATAATCTCCACCTTTCTAATGATGGCAAACATAATCAGAAAAGTTCAAGTAGTTATGGCAGTGTAATGGAAGCAGTGTAACGAAAAAGAAGTTTTCTAAATTCCAAAATCAAAGTACATGGTACAGTAGACTACTCCCCCTTTTGACATCAGAAAAAGGAGGAAAACAAAAACAAAACAAAAACAAAAAATAGAACAGAGACTAAAATAACAAGCTATAGAAAAATTAGTAAGGAAGCAAAGTTTTTTTTTATTTATTTAAATCAAGGTATGAACATGATATAGTCTTCAATGTGATTGATTTTAAAAATTTATAAGTTAATGAGTTAACAACATAAAAAATCCAAAAAATGATAAAAATATCCGATCATGTTAACCCTAAGCTCGGACTTCCTTTAGGGTAAAATCATCTTTTAAAATTAAAAAGCCTAACTCAGAAAAATCAATTGGATAAAAAAAAAAGAGATTTAATCAAGACTTGGTTTCAAAAAAATATCTTATAGAATAGCATATCAAAGTAATTTATTACAATCACAAAATTTGAAATCAAGTCCTTGAAAATCTCAAGTGATACAAGAAATCTTCTAAGTTTTAAGAGTTGGAAGAAAGGAATATAGCTTGCTTTTTGATGGGCTCATTTTATGCCTCTTGTCCATTGAATAGCGCATTTTGCGTATCTTTTGAAATTTTTATACACTTTTTGTATTTTCTTTTTAAATTTGGCATCATTGCGCATATTTTGCTTTTGACATTATTGGCCACTTTTTTTTATTATTTTTGCAAGCTAGATTCTTTTCCAAAAACTCTTAAGTATTCTTAATTATGAGTATATCTTTCAAATATTAGAGAAAAAAACCTCACTCTCTAATATAGGGAAGAACAACCCACGAATAGAATCAAAGATCATATGAGAGATGCATTGATAGGATAACAAAAAATCTTGAAGTAATATAAAGACTTTGACTATTATAATATAAGCTAGATTACTATAGCAAGGTAGAAAAGATATTAATTGCAAAATCCAGTTGTTAATTTGATATAGACTTTTTGTTTAGAAAAGAAAATTTCATCATCAAAATAGGTTAGAGAAAGAGACACAATCAACGGTGTTTTTACCCTTTAGCAGATTAAGAGATGTAAAACATTGACTACAAATTTTCAAGAAGATAAAAACAAAGCATACGATATCAATTCAGTGATGATTTAAAAAAAAAAATTAAGGCATACGAAAAAGTAAAGTACCAAAAATAAAGAGAACATAAAAAAATAACACAATAAAAAATCTAACAAAAGATAAAGCAAAGTAATCAGCAGATAAAAAATCATTAGAGATCAAGTTCATGCATTAATGTCAATCACACCCAATCTGGTCCTTAAAGTGTAGAAAGTGTCGAAGGCCAATGGTTTAGTAAATATGTCAGCCAGTTGATTCTCAGTCGCCACATGGTGTAACTGAATGTCTCCCTTAGTCACATGGTCACTAATAAAATGATGTCTTATATCAATGTGCTTAGTCCTTAAATATTGGATAGGATTCTTAGAAATGTAGATGGCACTAGTGTTGTCACAAAGAATAGAGATGGTACCTACAGATAATCCTAAATCTAGTACTTGCTGTTTTAACCAAAGAACTTGGGCCACAGAACTTCCTAAAGCAATGTACTCGACTTCAGCAGTGGAAAGAGCAACAGAGTTTTGCTTTCTACTAGACCGGGAGACTAAAGATTGTCCTATGAATTGACAAGTTCCAGAAGTATTTTTTCTATCCACCTAACATTCTCCAAAATCATAATCAGAATATCCAATAATCTCAAAAGAAGTGTTGTGTCTGGGGTACCAGATTCCTAAGTTTTGGGTCTCTAAAAGGTATCTAAGAATTCTCTTAACTATAGTCAGGTGGGATTCTTTAAGATCAGCTTTAAATCTAGTACAAAGATAAACATTGAACATTATATCGGGTCGGCTAGTAGTCAGGTAAAGTAGAGATCCAATCATCCCTCTATATTTCTTTTGATCAATGGATTTTCTATTTAGGTCTTTGTCCAACTAAATTCTTGAGGATATGGGAGCATTAATTGGCTTGGCTTTGTTCATTTCATACTTCTTCAAGATGTCATTTATATATTTTAATTTATTCAAAAAGGTTTCATCATCTATTTGTTTTATACTAAACCCCAAAAAGTAGAATAACTCTCCCATCAAACTCATCTCAAACTTTTTACTCATTATTTTAGAAAAATCATCACATAGCCTTTTATTAGAAGATCTAAAAAATTATATCATCGATATAGATCTGAACAATGAGTAAATCATCTCCAACTTTCCTTAAAAATAGGGTGGTGTCTACACTCCCCTTAACAAACTCCCTTTTTAGTAAGAATGTGTTAAGCCTCTCATACCAAACTCTAGGTGCTTGCTTTAATTCATATAATGCCTTTTTAAATTTAAAAATATGATTTGGAAATTGGGAACTCTCAAAACCTAGTGTTTGTTCTACAAACACATCCTCTTTTATTTTCCCATTTAAAAATGCACTCATAACGTCCATTTGAAAAAGCTTAAATTTCTTATAACAGACAAAGGCTAATATCACTCTAATGACTTCCAATCTAACTACAGGGGCAAAAATCTCCTCAAAATCTATCCTTTATATTTGTTTATACCCCTTAGCCACTAATATTTCCTTATTCCTAACTATCACTCTAGAATCATTCACCTTATTCTTAAAAACCCACTTGGTTCTAACTACACTTTATTCCTTAGATTTTTCTACAAGCTCCCTAACATCATTCCTAACAAATTGGTTCAATTCCTCCTGCATGGTTAAGATCCAAAACTCATCAGAAAGGACTTGGTTTATGTTGGTGGTTTCAGTCATTGAGATAAAGGCATAGTAGTTCACTTCCTTCCTAAGTCCATGTCTAGTCCTAACTCCATCAGAAGGGTCTCCTAAGAACAGATCTCTAGGGTGACTCGAAGAGTATCTCCAATCTCTAGGTAAAGTGTATGAAGGATCAACCCTTTTCTCCAGATCTACATTTTCTACTCTTTGGGTAACCTCTCCTACTCCTTCGGTGTTCTGGTACTCTACCCTCTTCTCTAATTTTTCTACTCCAGTGTTAATCTCTCCAACATCATCATCATCCTCAACTCTATGCTTTCTAAGATCAGACTCATCAAACACTACATGAGTAGTTTTCTCCACCACCAAAGTCCTTTTATTAAACACCCTAAAAGACTTCCAAACACTAGAATATCCTAAGAACACTCCATCAGATTTTGGGTTAAATTTTTCTAAGTGAGACTTCCCATTATTATGAATGAAAACCTTACAACCAAAGACATGAAGGTGGAAAAGATTGGGTGTCCTACCCTTAAGGATCTCATAGGGTGTCTTATCTAATTTGGCTCTAACATTCACCCTATTCAACATATAACAAGTTTTGTTAACCTCTTCAGCCCAAAAGTATTTTGGAAGTGAATACTCAGCAAGCATGGCTCTATCGACTTCCACTAAGGTTCAATTCTTCCTTTCAGCTATCACATTCTGCTGAGAGGTCCTAGGAGCTGAGAAGTTGTGGCTAATCCTCTTGTCCTCATAAAAATCTCCAAACCTCTCATTTTTAAACTCTCCCCATGGTCACTATGGATGGTCAAGATCTCATAACCTAGCTTTTTCTGAATCCAAGTGAAGAAGGCTCTAAACTCATCAAAAGACTCATTTTTGTGTGACAGAAATATAATCCAAGTAAACCTCGAGTAGTCATTGACAATCACAAAATCATAGACTTTCCCTCCTAAGCTGGCAGTGCTAATGGGTCCAAACAAATCCATGTGAAGGACTTCTAAAGGTCTAGAGGTCAAATGTCCTAAATGTAGTGAAAAGTGTAGTGGACTTGCTTTCCTAGTTGACAGGCATTACAAAAATGATATTTTGAAAATTTAAGCTTGGGGACAACTCTAATTAGGTCATTTTGGGTCACTTTCCTAAGGGTTTTTATACTGGCATGACATAATCTCCTGTGCCACAACCATGAATCATCAACAGCAATTTTTAAGCAAAATGAAGCACACTTTCAATGTTATTTAAATCAAGTATGTAAACATTGTTGATTTGCTTTCCCTGCAATGCAGTGTTATTATTTAAGCTGATAATACATGAATTTGCCAAAACTTTTATGATGAAGCCCTTGTTGCAAAGCTGACTGATGCTGAGCAAGTTGTGTTTCAGTCCATCTACAAGCAAAATATTTTCAATCAGAAGATTCTTAGAATTACCAATTATACCTGCTCCTACCACCTTCCTGGTGGTGTTGTCTCCAAGAGTCATGTTGCCTTCTGTCCTGGTCTCCAGCAAAATGAATTGATTGGCATCGCCAGTCATATGGCGAGAGCATCCGCTATCCAGGTACCACATGCTCTCACGAGGCCTTTTGTGATAGCTTGCCTATAAAATTATCAAATATCAGATTTAGAAACACAAGAATGTTTGGGTTCCTTCTTATGAAAAGTAGAATGCAATGCATGCTGTGAATCATATAACTAGGGTCTCCAGACCCAATGTGGACTATGGTAAATGGTGAAAGTGTGTGTTATGTGTCCTAACATGCCACATGAAAAATATCTAACTCCAAGAAAATGATTTCTTAATCGGTTCGGGTTATAATGCCTCTTCCTAGCTATTGGCTTGGGATCAAATGTGGGTGTCATACAATTTTTTTAAGTGCATCCAATTCAACTTTAAACATCAAGTGAGCATTTTCTAAATTAATCTCCAAATAGTGCTTTTTATGCTCATATTCTTTAGTAGAAGCTTTAAAATCAGATTCAAGCGAGGTGTAGAAAGCTTTCAAAGAATTATACTCAATTATTAATTCAGAATGCTTTTTATTTAAATCATCAAATTCATCAAGTAGATACATGTGATTACTATCAATTTGAAAGTGATCTTTACTCAAATTTTATGATCTTTTTGTAAGTTCAAAAACTCCAATTTCAAACTAGTGTGAGTTTTCTTAAGTTTTCTATATGATACATGAATTTTCTCATATATTTCAAGCAATTTGTCATAGGTTCGTTGGCATACCTCATCCTGGTTAGATTATTCAAAATCATCAGCTATTAAGCACAAGTTTGTTGTCTCCTCTTTAGGTTCAGTCTCAGATGAGTCTGATGTAGAATCCGCCCAGAATGACTTTTGGAATCTCTTCTTGTCCTTCTTGGACTTGGGTTTCTCCTCACCCTTTTCCTTGCTTAGGTGAGACTTGAGTGTAGGGCAATCAGTTTTAACATGTCCTGGCTTCCTGCATTCAAAACAAATTGTATCATTAGAATTTTTGAAATTTTTGTTGCCCTTACCTTTATTCCACTTTTTATAATTCTTGTGCTTCTTCTTTAGAAAGATTTTAAATTTCCTTGTGATTAAGGCAATAACATCATTTTCAGATCCGGATGAGTGAGTGTCTGAGTCGTTCGCCTTAAGTGCCACCATTTTCTCCTTCTTCCTCTCACCCGCATCAAGATTTCTTTGGTTCGCCCCTTGCTCGTAAGTAATAAGTGAACCAAGTTATCAATTGAATAGGTATTTAAATCTTTAGATTTAGAAATTGCGATGATTTTAGCATCAAAAGAAGAACGAAAACATCTTAAAATTTTATTTATTTTTTTATAGTTAGTAAGTTCTCTTCCTAACGTATGCAACGAAGTAACAATCTGAGTAAATCTTGTATACATATCAGAAATCATTTCAATAGGTTTCATACGAAAAAGTTCATAATCATGCAATAAAATATTCAAACGAGATTGCTTAACTTCATTAATGCCTTCGTAGGTGATACATAATTTATTCCAAATTTCTTTTCCAAAAGAGCAAGTAGAAACACGTATGTAATCTTTAGATTTTTAAGCACAGAAAAAACAGTTCAAAAGTAGACATGCGAGTTTTCCAAAAATCAAAAGGAAGATTATCAAACAAAGGTGGTCGTGTTATAGAATATCATTTTGTTGCATTACGATAATCGTTGTTAGCCATGGATCAAAATTTAAAAAGTTTTCAAACTTAATTGTTATGAATCCCGCTATAATACCACTTGATAGTTCGTTAGCAATGTTAAGCCCTTAAGAAATGACCCAAGGCTAATCAAGAAAGGGGTGAATTGCAATTTTTAAAAAATCTTTATTAAAATGAAAGCATAATCACAAACCAAAATCACCACATAAATTAAAGTGCGGAAAAATAAATGCGAAAATCAAAATAAAGAAAGATCACACCGGGTATATAATGGTTTGGTAAACTCAACCTACGTCTACCCCTCGAAGGCGCCCTCAAAGTATTACACTACAAAAGCAACTCTCCTTTTGCTCCAACACCAAGGCGACGAAGCCCTCACAAAAACTCCTTTCTGCCAACCCCGACGAGGTAGAGAACCCAACTATTTTTGCTTCCTCCTGAAGCAGGCAGAGAACCTCGACTTCTTTTGCTTCCTCCTGAAGCAGGCAGAGAACCTCAACTCCTTTTGCTTCCTCTTGAAGCAGACAGAGAACCTCGACAAATTACTGAATCTTACCTCCCTTGAACCCCCAAGGATGAAGGATGAAGACCGGAGAAGATGCTTTGGAACCTTGCTTGGAGCAACCTTTGTTAATGCCTCTCACAAACTCCCCCTAACAAGTTCCTCCCTCTCTGTCCCTCTACTCTTGGCTCTCTCAGGTCAAGATAGCAGCTAAAGGTCTCTTTGCATCAGAAAATTTGGATCCTTTAAATAGAATTTCAAGAACCGACATTATCGTCCAGGATGATAGGAATATCATCCTGACCGATCAGTATAAAATAAGCTCAATCAACTAGGATGATTTAGGACGATTAGAAAAAAATTGGTTATATCGTCCAGGCCGATAATATATTTTCTTGGCTGATTAGTTCAAATCTAAATATAATAATCCTGAACATCGCCTGGAATAGATGCTGGCCGATGTCAATCTTCCAGGACATCGTCCCGGCCGATCTTGCAATCGGCCCGGCCGATGTGATCGAATCAATTAGCCTTAATTGCTTTCCATAATTATTAGATTAATTTAGGCATAATTATGCTACATCGTCCAAGCCGATGTATAGATCATTCTAACCGATGTCCTGAAATAAAGAATACCTAAATTGATCATGGTGGCTGATTCTTTCTGATTTGAGCCTATCGTCCTAACCGATATAAGAATCGTCTAGGATAATGTGCTTAATGACGGCTGCTTAACCAGGATGCCCTAATTAGGATTTATATTTTTAGACGGATCGTCCTGGTCGATATTAACATCGTCCTGATCGATATACTTAAAGCAGAAAAATATAAAAAATCCCTCAAGTGTGTGTGTGCAAGGTTACTTAGCATCAGAAACCACTTTTACAATTGACTCAAGAAAAAGAAAAACATTACAGACTTACTCAAACTAAATCTACCCAATCTTGAGCTTGTCTTGAGTTCCATTCGATCATGTGGACCTGAAAAGTTAGTAGGCAAGGCAGCTGTAGAAAAACATGAATGTTTGTTATCATCAAAAGTCTAATTCATAATCTCATATTTGCAACACATTCCTCACTGCCCTTTTTACCCTGGATGTTCTGTTAAAGACTAGGCAGACTTTCAATTTCGTGGCTTATTTACTTTTGTTGAGGCCAAGAATAAGTATTGAGTTACCTCAATCCACTATTCCTAAAAAATCAGGAGGACAAGGATTCCTTTCACCTTCTACCCCACTATCCTGACATGATAAGAATAGTAGTTGGTTTTACTTATCCGATTGACAGAGCCTGATAGAATCCCTGGGATGCATTCTTCAAAAACCCTTTACTTTAGATGTCCTGTTAAAAACTAGGCAGGCTTTCAATTTTATGGCTTATTTACTTTCACTGAGGTGAGGCAGAATTATTGAGTCACCCCCAATCCACTATTCCGAAAGGATTATGAGATGGGATCCTTTCACCTTCTACCCCGCCATCTCGATACGGTCAAACTGGTAGTTGGTTTTATTTATCAGATTGAGAAAGCCCAATAGAGTCCCTGGGAGATATTCCTCACCACCCCTTTACTATAGATGTCCTGTTAAAGACTAGGCAGGCTTTCAATTGTTGAAACTTATTAATTATGAATTAGGTTAGTAGACCTAAGCTTATGTCCCAGCGGCTAACCAAGAGGGGAAGGTGAGTTGGTATTTAAAAATTTCCCTCTTATATTTTAAACAGATAAAAAATCTTATAGTAAAATTTTCTGAAAAAGATTTTCAACCACAAATTAATAGAAAATAATAAAAAAATAAGCAGAGGAAAATAAAAAGACAAAATTTATAGTGGTTCAGTCAAATACGACCTACATTCACTCCCTAAAATCTCCCACTTCATGTATTGCACTATTACCACTTAGTGTCTCTCCTTTTGCCCTCATAGTAAGACAGAGAAGTCTTCATAAAAACTCTCTTTTACTACTACCCGATGCGGCAGAGAACTCTCATCCTTTTACACCATCCAAGTGTAGGCAGAGTACCTCCCACTATTCACACTCTCCAAGTATAAGCAGAGAACCTTCTCACTATTCATACTCTCCAAGTGTATGAAGAGAACCTTCACGTTATTCACACTCTCTAAGTGTAGGTAGAGAACCCTACGTCCTTTCACTTGATCTGATCGTACCATACGAACATAGTTCATCATGTGCTAACAGTATTAAAAATTGTGAATTTTAAAGTTCTCCCCTGGTGTGTGTGTGTGTGTGTTGAGTTACTTAATTACAATCACACTCTCTTTGACTCAAGTAAAATAAATACAGACTCTAAGTTACAAAAAATAATAAGTAGATTTTTGATTTGAAGAATTCAACAATCTAGAATATGATTTCCCTGAAATGTTAGTACACATAAGAGCCAAAAAATAATCCCAATTTTTTAAATTTTTATAAAAAAATACAAACACAAAAATACGAATAACACGTTAAAACACTTACGAATAACACATTAAAAAAATACTTCAAATAATATTTCTCCCTCTTTTTGACAACAACAAAAAGGGAAAAAGAGACAAACCAAGATAATCTAAAAATGTAAGAAGTCATATGAAAAGCCTTTGATAATCGATCCTTTAAAGAGATAGAATTATATTTGCAAATAGAAATTAAATACATTAGAGAAATAGAAAGATTCATATGATTTAAGTATATATATAACATAGACAATAAAAAAATATCAAAATTATGAATCAGTTTAGACAATGAAATATACAAAATTATTGTAAAGTAGATGAATAAAAAATTTCTATATTTTAAAATTCAATACAAAATAAAATTGCACAGAAAATTAATTTAAATTTAAAGATTTAAATATTGAGAAAAGAGCATATACTTGTGGCGCTTTGCACATTTTTTTAATTTTTGTGGCACACTTTGTGCATCTTTTTATTTTTGGGCTAATTTTGTACCTCATTTTCAATTTGTGAACTATTGCGCATTTTTTATATTTTATACATTTGTACATTTTCAAGTGTATTATTGATCTTTCCAAAATCAATAATCCAAAATCTCAAATTTCTCTAAGTACAAGAATATTTATATTATTAAGAGAAATACAAAATAAGAAAATATCATAATTACAATAATAATATAAAAATTATATTAGTCTAATAAGAGATATGAGATTGAAATTCTTTAACTAGATCAAGTTATAAACACAACTTAAATTTTTTAAAAATTGGATTTTCTAATGAAATCAATTTTATATTGCAATTCTAAATATAGCACTTGTGAGATCAACATTTCAAGGATTATCATATAGGCTAACACACATTTCTGAAATAAAATAAAAAATAGTAAAATAAGAGAGGATAACTTTATTGATATCATTGGTACAAGATAATACATTGTGCATGGATGATATCAATATAAAGACACAAATCCATAAATACATAAAAACTAAAAAATCACATTACAAAAAAAAGATAAAACATAAACATCAACATCCCATGACATGAAACATAAAAACAAAACAGCTAACAATCCCATCCCATCACATCTGGTAGAGAGAATCATAAAGAAGTACAATCATCACTCAGAGGGGCCTTAATCTAGAGGAGAAGGAGGTAGCTGGTTGAAGAAGTTATAATAGCTACTCATCATAGCCATATTCGAGCCTATAGCATCTAGTTGGCCTCTCATCCAACCCATATCCTGCTGGTGCTGCACGTCTTGCTACTATAGATGAGTTTCAATTTGATCAAAGCAGTGATCAAAATAAGTCTCAAGACAATAAAAAAGCTAGACCAAATCCTGAAAGTTTTGTCTAACAGTATGTGTAGGTGCAGGTGTAACTCTTCTCCTATCCTCCTTAGAGTCACTACTTAGTACATGTGGATCTCTATAAAAGATTGCTCGGAATGATCCATCATTGTAGTAGATAGGCCCTTCTAGATTTTGAATTAGATGGACTAAGTCATATTTCTTCTCCAAAATGTATGTCACAAGATGTCCTAAGGCTATATGTTTCTTTCTCTTGTGGGAAACATGGCCAATCTCAGAATGTCCATAATTATAGTCAATGATCAGTTGGGCTTCATCTATTAGTTGGCTTGTCATAATCAAATTAGTCACTATGGAAAGAAGAAGTGTAATATTTACTTGATAGCCAGCTTTAGGAATAATGGAGGTTCAAAGAACGTGCTGAATGATTCGAGCATTACGATTAAGAGTGGACACCTTAGGTAAATGAACTTCATTTCTAAACCCTCTAATAAGCTCATTTATCACAGTCTAGTCAAAGTTGGAGGAAGAAGTCAAAGTATGGGCTTTAATCCCTTGAGTCCTTAAGTTCAAAAATATTCCCAAATTTGTTTTTGTTATCTATACTTTCTTCTTAAAAACATACGACCTAATCACAGTTTGGTCAGAATTAAAAGACATTTGCAAGGAAGTAGTGGAAAGTTTTCTTGTTGTAGAAGTGGACTAGACTCAGAATAAGTGCAAACTGTGTATAAGCAAAAAGTTCCATAATTTTAAAAGTGATTTCTTCTTGGAGAAGGACTCTAGAGGGGGAGATCTTGGCAGATACAAATCTAGGGAAGGATTCCTCATTTTCTTTTGACAGAAAGTTTTGTCCAAGGATTCTAGAGGGGGGTCCCTTAGCAAGTACCTTTTGCCTATCTCTTTTGCTTGAACTAGCCATGGAGAAGATCAAGAAGATTTAGAGGATTGAAAGAGTTTTTGAAGTGAATGAGATTAGAGTTCAAAACCTTTCAATTTAAATAAAAAATAAATTTTAATACGAACGAAATTTATTTTGTCCAAGACAAATTTGGGTTCGTATGTACTAAATAAATTTCGTATGTACGAAAGAATGTGTCCTAAAATGAAATAACCTTCATAAACATTCAAGTTACGAGGCGTCTCTTCATACAGACTTCTGAACAAATGATCGTACAGACAAACAGGTGTTCATCTGGGACGATCAGTTATTTAAGATCATTTTTATGACGATTTGAAACGTCCCCATATTGAATTGCCACGTGTTTGTAAGTACGAACTGAACGTTCATATGTACAATCAGAAATAAAGAAATTGATCTTATCCATATAACCATCTATATGCATACATACAATTGAATACATATCGTCCAGACGATCGTCATAATCGTATAGACGAACAGTATTCAAAAATTTGAAAAACTGCATGCAAAACCATTCGAATCAATAGTTAATACGCTACACGATTCGTCCCGTACGAAAATAATTTCATACAGACGAATTTCACACTTTGAATTTTTCATGCCAACATTCAAAAATCATGAATCTTGATGTAAAAGAACACAAAATAAACAGACAGAAGATTGCAAAATCAAGCACGAACAAAACACTAAAAACACATACAGAAAATCACAAAATTCAAAGACGCACAAATAAAAATATCAATGTTGTATAACCATTTATTAAGCATTCAATTCATTCATACCAAACTTTGTTCTTAATATACTGAAATTATCAAAGTCTAATGGTTTAGTAAAAATGTCTGCAAGTTAATTTTTTATTCATACATGATTGAGTTCAATTTCTCCTTTGGTTACATGATCTCTTATAAAAGAACGCCTAATGTTTATATATTTGGTTCTTGAATGTTGAATAGAATTTTTAGAGATACAAATAGCACTAGTTTTATTACAATAAATGGGAATTGTGCCTATTGTTAATCCTAAATCAATCAATTATTGTTTCAACCAAAGTATTTGTGCCACACAACTTCCTAAAGCAATGTATTCAACTTCAGTAATAGATAAGGCTACTAAATTTTGTTTTCTAATGGACCAAGAGACTAAAGAATTTCCAATAAATTGACATATTCCATAAGTACCCTTTCTATCAACCCTACAACCTGTAAAATCTGAATATGAATATCCAATATTCCAATTATTGTAAATGAAGAGCTAAACTTAGGATACCAAATTCCTAAGTTTTGAGTTTCCAACTGATATCTTAAAATCATTTTCACTGCTTTCAAATATGATTCTTTTGGATCTGATTGAAATCTAGCACATAAACAAATAATAAACATGATATCAGGTCGACTAGCTGTCAAGTAAAGCAAATATCCAATTATCTTTCATTTGATCAATAAATTTTCCGTTAGGGTCCTTATTCAACTGAACTGAGGAACTCATAGATGTACTAACAGATTTAGTATTCTCCATTTCATAATTTTTGACGATATTCTTAACATATTTTGACTGACTTAGAAATATATCTTCCTTAATTTGTTTAATGCTAAAGCCTAGAAAATAGCTCAAATCTCTCATTAGACTCATCTCAAATTCACTACTCATTATTTTTGAAAAATCATCACAAAGGTTTTTATTTATAGAACTAAAGATGATATCATCAACATAAATTTGTATAAAGAGTATTTTCTCTTCCAATTTCTTCAAAAAGACAGTTGTGTCCACACTTCCTTTTTCAAAAGGTCTGTCAAGTATGAAAATATTAAACCTCTCATACCAAGCCTAGGTGCCTGTTTTAATCCATATAATGCTTTTTTTAATTTGAAAACATGATTTGGATGTACAATGAGTATTTTCTCTTTCAATTTTTTCAAAAAGAGAGATGTGTCCACACTTCCTTTTTCAAAAGATCTGTCAAGTAGGAAGATACTAAACCTCTCATACCAAGCCTAGATGCCTGTTTTAATCCATATAATATTTTTTTTAATTTGAAAACATGATTTGGATGTTTAAAATTTTCAAAACCTATAGGTTGTTCCACATATACATCCTCTTGAATTATCTCATTTAAAAAGTCATTTTTAACATCCATTTGGTACAATTTAAATCATCTAAAATAGGCAAAGGCTAACAAAACCCTAATTGCTTCAAGTCTAACTATAGAGGTAAAAGTCTCCTCAAAATCAATCCCTTCAATTTGATTATACCCCTTAGCAACTAATCTAGCATTATTTCTAATGACTACTCTAGAGTCATTCATTTTGTTCTTGAATACTCATTTAGTTCAAACTACTCTTTAATTCTTTGGCCTTGCAGCTAATTCTCAAACTTCATTTCTTACAAATTGATTTAATTCATCCTACATTGCCAACATCCAAAATTCATCTGAAAGTGATTGATCAATATTTGTGGGTTCTATTATTGAAATAAAGGTTGAATGATTCGTTTCTTTGTTCAATCCACGCCTAGTCCTAACACTCTCACTAGGTTCACCTTTAATCAATTCCTTTGGATAGTTTTTAGAAAATCTCAAATCTATAAGCCCTTGGTTTTATATCTCCAAATTTTCTTCCAAATTTATTTTCTCAATCTTTTAGGAGTTAATCTCTATCTCATCCTCTTCAACAATTGGTTCTTCCAAAATTTCAGATTCATCAAATACAATATGTGTGGTCTCCTCAATTACTAAAGTTCTTTTATTAAATACTTTATAAGATTTTCTAACACTTAAGTATCCTATAAAAATTCCTTTATCTGATTTTGAATCAAATTTTTCTAAGGCAGATTTTTCATTATTATGTATGAACACCTTACACTCAAAACATGCAAATGTGATAAATTAGGTGTTCTTCCCTTAGAAACACATAGGATATTTTATTTAAGTTTGATCTAACATTCACCCTATTCCAAACATAACATGCTATGCTAACCGCCTCAGCCCAAAAATATTTAGGAAGTGAGTATTCCGCCAACATGGCTCAAGCGGCTTCTATTAATGTTCTATTTTTCCTTTCGACTACCCATATCTGCTAAGGCGTTCTAGGTGCAGAAAAATTGTGATCAATTCTTTTTTTCCTTAAAAAAATCATCAAATTTTTCATTTTCAAATTCTCCTCCATGATCACTCTGAATTATTAAAATTTCACGTCCTAGTTTCCTTTAAATCCAAAGTCCAAAAATTTCTAAACTCGTCAAATGATTCACTCTTATGATATAGAAATCTAACCCAATTGAATCTAGAATAATCATCCACAATTACAAATTTGTATACCTTACCTCCTAGACTTACAGTTCTAACTGGTCCAAAAAGATCCATATGTAATATCTCCAAAGTTTTACTAGTTCAATGTTCCTTATTAGACTTAAAAGATGACTTCACCTGTTTTCCTAATTGACATGCATCGCAAAAGTGATCCTTAGTAAAGTCTACTTTTGGTATTTCTCTCACTAGGTTCTTTTGGGTAATTCTCCTAAGATTTTTCATGCTAGAGTGACAATCTTCTATGCTAAAGCTATGATTCATCAGAAATAGTTTTTAAATATAAAGCAGTAGGAAATTTGATACAATTTAAGTCTAGCATATACACATTATTTACCGTTATGCCATTCAAAATATCATTACCATTTAGGCTTAATATGCAGCTAATATGAAAAAAATTTACGCAATATACTTTATCACATAGCTAGTTAATACTTAACAAATTATGCTTTAAGCCTTTTACAAGTAGTACATTTCAATAGAAAAAATTTTAAGATTTCCAATCATATATGATCCTACCACCTTCCTTATGGTGTTATCTCCAAGTAAAACCCTGTCTCCACTCCTGACTTCCAGCGATATAAATTAAGCAGTATCTCTAGTCATATGCTTTGAGCAACCGCTGTCCAGGTATCATATGCTCTCACTAGGCCTTGTGTGAGAGCGATCCTGCAAAATCATTAAACGTTAGACTTGGGAACACAAACAAATTTGGGTTAACTTTTTTGCAAATTATAAACAGATGTATGTATGATATATCTAGGTTTATGCATCTTAGGTTTCTTTACCAAATGAGTTTTCTTCTTAAATGTACAGGTGTGAGTTATATGTTCAATCAATCCACAATTATGACATTTGACTCATGGAAAGGGGTTTCATAATCTTCTACAGTTTCTCTGTCTATTTATGAATTGCAAAAATTTAGAATACAAAATAGGATTCATGAAATCTTCAAGTCTTGGTGGTATCCTATTATCCACGAGAGCTTCTATCTTTAGTTTATAAAAAGAATTAATTTCTTCCAAGATATAATTTGTATAGTTTACTCGATATAATTTGCTCTATGATTCATCCTTACTATTTTTAAATTCTTTTTGAAATTCATCATAGGATGATTTTAACTTTTCATGATTCTTATTTAATTTGTCAAACTCATTAGGCAATTTCATGTGGTTGTTATCAATTAAAGTATGATCTTTTCTAAGGATATCTTATTCTCTTTGTATTTCCTGAAACTCTAAATTCAGACTAGCATGTTTTTTTTTTTACTTTTTATATGCAACATGTATGCGTTCAGAGACTTCTAAAAGTTCATTATAAGTCAAGTCACATACCTCTTCTTGATCTAACTGATCAAGAATAATGTCCATCAAGCATAGATTGGTGACTTCTTCTTCCTTTTCAGTCTTTCACGAGTCTGAAGCTGAGTCCGCCTAGAAAGCTCTTTGAAATTTTTTCTTATCCTTCCTCACCATTGGTTTCACCCCTACCTTCTCCTTGTTAGGAGTGGCTTTGAGTTTTGGGTAATCTGACTTAATATGTCCAGGTTTCCTGCACTCATAGCAAATAACATCTTTTAAAACCTTGATATTTCTATTAATTTTACCTTGATTCTATTACTGACATCTCTTTTGCTTCCTCTTCAGAAAGCTTCTCAACTGTCTAGTCATTAATACGATATCGTCCTCATCCTCTTGTGCAGATTGATCACCCTCTGACTCCTCCACCTTTAGTGCAATATTATTCTCCTTTTTTGGCTCTCTTGCATCAACCTTTCTTTGACTGACTCCTTGCTCGTAAACAATTAGTGATCCAAGAAGATTATCAATAGAGTAAATGTTTAAATATTTAGACTCTATAATCATAGTTATTTTAGCATCATAAGCAGTACGCAAACAACGAAGTATCTTATTGATCATTTCAGTGTTCGTTAGTTCCCTACCCAATGTATGTAAAGAGGTGACTATTTGTGTGAATCTTGTGTACATGTCAGAAATTGATTCATTTGGTTTCATCTGAAATAATTCATAGTCATGCAACAAGATATTTAGTCTGGATTATTTAACTTCATTAGTCCCCTCATACGTTATATAAAGTCTATCCCATACATCTTTTCCACTTTTACAAGTAGAAACCCGCATGTAATCTTTAAATTTAAGAGTAAAAAAGAAATTATTCATGCATTTAACGTTAAGTTGTGCTAAGTCACATTCCTCTACTGTCCAATCCCCAAAGGGAGTTTCATCTCTAACTCTATCAACTAATATAGTTGGTTTTATATACCCTTCTTGAACTAAGATCCAAATACGGTAATCTATTGTCTGTAAAAATATAGACATGCGTGTTTTCCAAAAATCAAAAGGAATATTATCGAACAAGGGAGGTCTAGTTATAGAATAACCTTTAGGTGTTTCAGTTTTCAAATATAGTCATAATAGATAATCAAAAAGTAGTCTAAACTTATGATTATGAAACTGAGCTCTGATACCACTTGTCGAAACTTATTAATTATGAATTAGGTTGTTATACCTAAGTTTATGTCCCAGCGGCCAACCAAGAGGGGGGGTTAATTGGTGTTTAAAAATTTCTCTCTTATATTTTAAACCAATAAAAAATCTTAAAGTGAAATTTTCTAAAAAAGATTTTGCAACCACAGATTAACATAAAATAATAAAGTAAAAAAGCAGTGGAAAATAAAAAAATACAAGATTTATAGTGGTTCAGTCAAACACGACCCACATCCACTCCCTGAAGTCTCCCACTTTAGGTATAACACTATTACCACTTAGTGTCTCTCTTTTTGCCCTCCACAGCAAGGCGGAGTAGCCTTCACAAAAACTCTCTTCCACCACTACCCGGTGCTACAGAAAATAGTCATCCTTTTACACCTTCTAATTGTAGGCAGAGTACCTCCGGCTGTTCACACTCTCCAAGTGTAGAAAGAAAACCTTCCCGCTGTTCACACTCTCCAAGTGTAGGCAGAGAACCCTTTGTCTTTTCATACTTCTCCAAGTGTAGGCAGAGAACCTCCCGCTTTTCACACTCCTCAAGTGTCGGCAAAGAACCGGATCTCCTTGAAAAGATCTTCTCACGAGAAATCTAAAAGGACAAGAGAAAAGAGTGAAGTAATCACAATTCACAAATGAAGATCCTTATCTTTGAGTTCCAAGTGAATCATTCACACTCCAGTAGTAAGAAATCTCCTTCAAATACTCTCTCACACTCTCTCCTTCAATCTCTCTTCAGTTTGCATGAAGACCAATAGACAAAAAGATTTCAAAACAATTTTAAGTGGACCTTTTATCAGAAAGACAAAAAAATGTTCAAAAACCGTAAAATTTCAATTCAGTACGCACTCGATCATCCCGTACGATCGAATTTCATACGCACGAACAGTGTAAAAACTATTGCATACAAACTCAATGTGCATTGGTATGAAATTTCTTTGTACTAGATCATCATCACATACGAACATAATTTGTCCAGTACGAACAGTTATTTCAAAGGTTTGTTGGGACTAAAAAATAGGACAAATCACAAGTTCAAAGAACAGAGAACATCGTCCAGGGCGAAGATGTCGATTTGTCTGGATAAACAGAATAAACTAAAAATCCAGAGGAGATCGTCCAAGTACGAATGGGACTATTCATTTTGATGAACATTTCAAACAGAAAATCCAGAGGAGATTGTCTAGGGACGAATGGGACTATTCATCTAGACGAACAGTTCAAACTAAAAATCTAGAGGAGATCATCTAGGGATGAATGGGACTATTTGTCTAGACAAACAGTTCAAACTAAAAATCCAGAGGAGACCGTCCAGGGATGAATGGGACTATTCTTCTAGATGAACAACACTTAAAAAAAATTTTACTCACCCTCTGTTCGTTCCATTTGCTCCTAGAGGTGTATAACTGATCTGATCATCTCGTACAAACATAGTTTGTCCTATACGATCAGTATTAAAAATTGTGAATTTTAAAGTTCTCCCCCGGTGTGTGTGCTAAGTTACTTAATTACAATCACACCCTCTCTGACGCAAGTAAAACAAATATAGACTCCAAGTTATAAAAAAATAACAAGCAGATCTTTAATTTCAAGTCTTCAATAATCTAGATTATGATTTCCCTGAAATGTTAGTACACATAAGAGCCAAAAAACAATTCTTCCAAAATATATTAGGAGAAAGTAATACTCAAAATAATAATATTTGGAATCATCAAAACATATAAGTTGCAAGCATGTGAAGCATGCAAAGCTAAGTAGCAACTCTCTCAACATCAATTTTGTGGCTTATTTACTTTTGTCGAGGTCAGGCAGAAGTATTAAGTCACCCAATCCAATATTCTGAAAGGATGAGGAGATGGGATCCATTCACCTTCTACCCCGCTATCCTCATACGGACATACTGGTAGTTAGTTTTACTTACCCGATTGAGAGAGCCCGACAGAGTCCCTGGGAGGCATTCCTCATCACCCTTTTACTCTGGATGTCCTATTAAAGACTAGGTAGGCTTCCAATTTCATGGATTATTTACTTTTACTGAGGTCAGGCAGAAGTATTGAGTCACCCCAATCCACTATCCTGAAAGGATCAGGAGGAGACAATATCCTTTCACCTTCTACCTCGCTGTCCCGATACGGTCAGACTGTTAGTTAGTTTTACTTACTCAGTTCAGAGAGCCTGATAGAGTCCCTGGAAGACATTCCTCTCCACCCCATTACTATGGATGTCATGTTAAAGACTAGGTAGGCTTCCAATTTTGTGTCTTATTTATTTTTGCTAAGGTCAAGCAGAAGTATTGAATCATCCCAATCTACTATTCTGAGAGGATAAGTAGGAGAAGGGATCCTTTTCACCTTTTATCTTATTATTTTAATATGGTTAGATAGATAGTTGGCTTTACTTACCTAGTTGAGAGAGCTCGATAGAGTCCCTAGGAGGCATTCCTCACCACCTTTTACCCTGAGTGTCCTGTTGTGATCAGGCAGGCACCAGATTTCGTGACTCCTTTGTTTACTGTTTTGATATGTTAAGGAAAATATTGAGTCACCCTAATCCACTATTCCAAAAGGATTAGGAGAGACGGGGCACCTTCACCTTCTATTCTATTTTTTTGATATGGTCAAGTAGATAGTTGGTTTACTTCACTCTTAGTCCTCTCTCTGGTTCTACCCTTGCTACAGGGTAAGGCAAAGAGAAGACTCTTCCCTACTTTTTCACCCTCGTGGTGACCTTTACTCTTTTGCTCTTCCCTTGGGTCTGCCCTTATTATATGGTAAGGCCAAGAGGAAACCCACCACTTCTTCACCTTTTGGTGATACTTTACTGGGGTTCATCCCTTGGCTCTACCCTTATTATTGGGTAAGGCCAAGAGAAGATCTCACTACTTGTTCACCATTTGGTGACATCTTACTTGTGTACTACTGCTCTTCACTATCTCCTAGGCTCTAAGCTTACTATAGGGCAAGGCTAGGAGAGGAGACCCCTACCTTTTCTTCCAAGATGGGTTTTCATATAATTACTCTGGCTAACATGCACTTAAGGTCCTCTAATTATGTTGGTGTATCTCTTGAGAGAAGCTCTATGAAGGGAATATGATAGGAAATACTTGAGTTCACAAGTAACCCTAAAGTAATACTTGAGTTCGCAAGCAATCCTAGTCAAGATTAGTACGAAAACAGAAGAAAAAACTACTGTCCCAGCAAAAAGACAGCACCCACGCAACAGGTTTTGCACCAAAACAGTGGAAATTAGGGAGGGAAAACACAAATTTTACTAGTAGATGCAAGAAAACAAACTAAGATACAATGTTCCTCAATTCGAGAGGAAGAACCACTCTCCAAAACTCTCTTGCAAAGCCTAGAGCTCCAATCCAGAAGTAGATCTCAAAATTTCAGCCAAATCTCAAGATGAAACCCTAACTCACACCATTCCTCCTAATTAAAGCAAAAGGACTAATTAAAAATTCCTAAACAGATCTTTAAGTAGGTCAAGATAACCTAACCATTATAATAATCAATTCACCTCCCTCTTGGTGTGCAATTTTAATGTTCAATTATTTCATATAAAATTATTAAACTTTTAATTTAGTGTATGCTTATGTGATAGACTTTAGGCAACCCCCAAAGAATCACGTCTAACTACAATCAAGAGGATATTTAGGTATCTCATAAGGATGCCTAACTTAGGTGTATGGTATCCTAGGAATAGCGTGCACTTTGAATTAGTTGGATACTCAAATTCATATTTTGTAGGGTGTAAAGTAGGTAGAAAATGCACATCATTAACTTGTCAATTTGTTAGTTTTTTTGATCGAGTAGAAAATAGAAGTCAATAGCTCTATCTAATACAAAGACAATATATAGTTGTAGGATGTTATGTTAACCAAGCCTGGTGGTTGAAGTAATAACTTCTTGATTTTAAATTATAAGTAGATACCATCCCCATCATGTATGATAACATTAGTGAAATATGCAACATTAAGAATACAATCCAACATTCAAACACTAAATAAATTGACATTATGCATCATTTCAAAAGAGATCACATAGCAGAGGGGGATATAGACATTCAATTCATTGACACTAACAATCAAATGTCAGATGTTTTTATAAAATCACTTCATTTTGAGAGGTTTAGTGCACTTATGACTAGATTAAGAGTAATTGATATAAGATAGGATAGGTTGTGCTTGTATGTTTTGTGTGATTTGTGCATAACATTGGAATTTGTGTTTTTGTTATGTGTATATCTTATTTGTGTTTATATTTTGAATATTTTCTAATTTGTTAATTTTTTTGTTTTAGAAAGTCCTGAAACTCATCTCAATTTGTACTATATGTTTCATGAAAGGGTCGTGGCACAACCAAGAGGGGCGTGAATTGATTATTTAAAAAGCTTTATTAAGAAGAAACAAAATTTGAGGTGGAAATAGTTTAAAATACTATTGAAACTTTAAAGTAGAAAATATTGAAAAATATTATTATTATTATATTTTTCGACACCAATAAAATTACTTAAGGCTACTTTATAAGTAATTTCACAACAAATAATTTTTTTATTGAAAACTTTATAAAAATCCTTTTTGAAAATTTTACTTGAACGTAACCATAGTAATTTTAAAATCATACATCGAACTTTTAATTGGTATCAGAGAGGTTCTCACATGTAGCATTTTAGAAAAACTTAAGAAAAAATGATCCATGGCACATTTTGGTAATAGAAACACCATAGAGGGTTATTTTATATCTTATCCACCTTCATTTGATAATATATTATTTGATTTTGAGAAAATTAGCATGTCTGCTTTCTTCCAATCTATTGATTTTTGCATGTGATTATTGGTACAATAAGGTTATTCTACACCCTCTCATTTTATTAATGGCATTAAAACTGAAGTATCATTTAATGAATGGAGCAATACGGATAAAGCGTTAGCCAAACTAAATGCAAAATATTTAACTTATTTTTAAAATGCTCTTAAGTCAAAAGATTACATGAGAGTCTCTACATATACCACTAGCAAGGAAATTTAAGATTAGCAGTGTATTACATACGAAGGGACTAGTGAGGTCAAAAATATAGGTTGAATATTTTATTTCACGATTATGAACTTTTTCACATGAAACCTAATGAAATTATCTCAAACTTGTACATTAGGTTTACTCAAATCGAGACACCTTGCATGTGTTAAGTAAAGAACTTTTTAATTCTGAAAAGGTTAACAAGATTTTACGTTGCCTACCTAGTGCTTATGACACTAAAGTCGTTACAATTTTCGAATCCAAAGATTTAAGTGTGTATTTGATTGATTACTTGCTTGTCTCGTTCGTAGTCTATGAGCAAGGAGTGAGTCAAAGATTACTTGCTGGTGATAGATAAAAGGAAAAGATTGTGGTCTTGAAAGCCAATGACTTGGACAGTGATAACTTTTCAATCTGAAGAGGATGACGACATTGCATTGATGACCCGTTAGTTCAAAAAATTCCTTAAAAGAAAGCAGAAGCATCATCAACACTAATGGCACAATGGTAAGAATAATAAAACTTTTAAAATGCCATTTGATACTATTTACTTTGAATGCAAAAAATCAGGCCACATGCAAATTGAATGTCCCGACCTAAAAACTCACTCGATTAACGAGAAGAGTGAATATAAGGCAAAGTTCCAAAAAGGGAAGCAACGAACACAGAAAACGTTTTGGACTGACTCTTCCTCATAATCATCTAAACAGGAAACAAAGGAGGTAAACAATTTATGTCTAATGACTACTAATAATCTTGATCTGTAAAATAAAGATGAGGAATGTTAGTTATCTTATGATGAATTATTTATCATATCTAAAAAAATTATGATGTATATAGAAAGCTCAAAAAGATATATGCTAGTTTAAACATTGATTTTTTTTTTACTTTTCAAAAAGAGCATAATTTTCTGATAGCTGAACATTCTACTTTAGAAAGTATTAATATATCTTTACTCGATGAATTCGATGTATTAAACAAAAAGCATATTGAACTAACCAATGCATGTGAATCCTTGAAATCAAAGTATCTTAAGATAAAATATGTATACAAACATTTAGAAATATCTGCAACTGAATTAGATAGTAATAAGCATGCATTAAAGTTGGAAGTTCCAAGTCTTGAAAGTGCAAATCAATTTCTAAAAGCAAAGATCCATGCACTTAAACAAAATAGAACACCACCTCCATTGACACAATGGTATAATCACACATCATAGCATGCATCATATATACCTAAGAAGAGGCACAACCCTCAACATAAACTAAAAATTTTGTTCTCTGGGGTTAGGTGTCATTCTTGTGGCATACTAGATCATATAGCCCTCACTTAGACAATACATTGTACAACACACCAAGTGTGGAGACACAATCACTTACACCACATCATAGCATGCACGTAAGACATTCATTAAGGCATAAGGTGGAACTCAAACTCACTTTAGTTCTCAAATTTAATGTTTTATTGATTTTGCAGGAGTGCTCTCATAAAAAGTCTAGTGATAGCATGTGGTACCTAAACAATGGATGCTCAAGGCACATGACTGGAGAGATGAAGCAATTCATCATGTTAGAGGCCATGGCACTGTTGAAAATCGTTCACCATGAATTAGATTGTTAAACCTAAGCTTATGTCTCACGGCTAACCAAGAGGGGGATGAATTGGTAATTAAAAAAAATTTTAACCCTCTTTTTAAATTAGGAAAAGAAAATAAAATTTTAGTGAATTTTTTTAGAAAACGTTTTTTAACCACAGTTTTAAAAGTAAAAACACAAAAAATAAAAAGCAGCGGAAAAATAAAGACACGAGATTTATAGTGGTTCATTCAAAACCAGACCTACATCCACTCCCCGGAGGCACCCTCTGAGTATTGCACTAATATCACTAGTGACTCTACTTTTGCACCCACAGTAAGGCGGAGAAGCTTTTACAAAACTCTCTTCCACCACTACCCGGTGCGGCAGATAACCGTCGTCCTTTTACACTCTTCCTAGTGTTGGCAAAGAACCCTTCGTCCTTTCACACTCTCCTAGTGTGGGCAGAGAACCCTTCGTCCTTTCACTCTCCTTGTGTGGGCAGAGAACCCTTCATCCTTTCACATTCTCCAAGTGTGGCTAGAAAACCCTTCGTCCTTTCACACTCTTCTAGTGTGGGTAGAGAACCCTTCGTCCTTTCACACTCTCTAAGTGTGGGCAGAGAACCCTTCGACTGTTCACACTCTTCAAGTGTCGGCAGAGAACCAGATCTCCTTGACAGATCTTCTTCACAAGAAATCTAGAAGAAAGAAAGAAAAGAGTGAAGTAACACAAATCAAAAGTAAAAGATTAAGTGGCAATTTGAATTGGACTATTTATAGGAAAGACATAAAAAATCGTCCAAAAACTGCAAATTTTCAAGTCAATACGCATTGGAGCATCTCATACGATCGTAGATCATCCTGGATGATTTTACTTAAATGCTTTGGAAACGAACCTAATGTACATGGGAACAAAATGACTACGTATACACACATCATCCCGTACGAACTAGATTCGTCCGGTACGAACGGTTATTCCATAGGTCGGTTCCCAAAAATTGCAGAACGTCACTAAAATTTCAGAGTCGGTTCACTTCGTCCTAGGACGAATATGGGTTCGTTCGGATGAAATTTTTCCAGAGAGCAACTCATCCTGGCACAATTATAAATTTCGTCTGAACAAAAATTCTCTAGAGGGAGATTTCGTCCTGGGACGAATACACTTCATCCTGGACGAAAATACTCCAGAGAGCAACTCATCCTTTAACGAATATAAATTTCATCTGAACGAAAATTTTCCAGAGAATATTTCGTACTGGGACGAATATACTTCATCTTGGACGATCAGGACTTAGAAAAATTTTCTTCAATTCATGTTCGTTCCATTGCTCTTACAAGGAGATAACTAACCTGATCCTCTCGTACGAACTAGGTTCGTCCCGTACGAACTAGGTTCGTCCCGTATGATCAATACAAAATTTTTAAGATCTCCTTAAGTGTGTGTGTTTATTCACTTAATTACAATCACTCCCTCTCAAACTTAATTCAAAGAAAAATACAAGCTTTAAATACATAAGATATCTCATGCTGAATTTGATTTGAAGTCTTCGTAGTCTGAATTTTGATTTTTCTGAAATGTTAGTTCACACAAGAGCAAAAAAAAATCTTTCAAAAAATGTTAGGAGATAACTACACATAAAACAATAATATTTGAAATCATCAAAATTATACAAGTTGCAAGAATGTAAAACATGCACATAGCAACTCTCTTAACAATCTCCCCCTTTTTTATGATGGCAAAATAATTATTGTTTGTATAATTTTAAATTCTAAGAATCTCTTAAACTCCCCCTGAATTGATAAACACGTGAAAATAAGGAGGAATTTTTAGAAATACAAAACAAACAAAAATAAAACAAACACACAACATATACAACATACACAAAACACAAAAAAAAAAACAGACACACATACAATACAATTCAAACAATTATGGTACAATATCACAATACAAATAATTTATCCCCCTTTTCTACAATAGCAAAAAATGAAGAAGAAAAAGTCTTGAAATGTAAGCAGACATATGAAAATCATTTGATAATTCAATCTTAAAAGTGATTGAAATAAGTTATGCAAATAAAATTAAAACATTATGCAAATCATAGTAATTCATAGAATTTAAGAAGAGATATAACATTGATAAAAAAAGAGTATTTATCAAAAACATAAGTCAATTTAGACACTAAGATAGAGAAAATTATTGCAAAAGGATGAATAGAAAATTTGTATATTTCAACTTTTAATACGGAATATAAATGTACAATAGATCAATGTGAATTAAGAGATTTAAAGATAATTGAAAGAAATAACTACCACAAGTGGCGCTTTGCGCATCCTTTTCAAATTAGTGGCACATTTTTATGCATCTTCTTACTTGTTGGCTTATTTTGTGCCTCTTTTTCAACTTGCGAACTATTGCGCATTTCTTTTGATTTTTGTATATTTATACATTTTTCAAGAGTAATTTTGATTTTTCCAAAATCAATAATAAAAAATTTCAAAATTTTCTAAGCGCATAAATATATATTAATAAGTGAAATATAAAATAAGAAAACATCATAGTTGCAATAATAATATTAGAATTAATGTAGTCTAAATAAGAGACATGAAATTGACAATCTTAATTATATTAAATTATAAGCAGAATTTAAATTTAGAAAAAATTAGATTTTCTAATCAATTTAATTTTGACTTGCATTTTGAAGTATAGCACTATTAAGATCAAAAATCTAATGATTGTCATAAAGGCTAACACACATTTCAAAACCATTAACCCAAAACACGAGAACATATATTGATATCAATATGAAGATATTACAATCTAAGCTCGGGATATTAATACAAAAACAAAATATCTAAAGAAAAGAAAATACAACAAACTTACTTAAAATAACAACTAACACACAAACTACATAAAATACATAAAATTAAGTGCAAATATCACTGGGAAGGATCCTAATCTGGAGGAGGAGGTGCAGCACCAAAGATGTTAAAGTACTCATCATAAGCACATTGGTACTGATATCACTCATCTGATCCCCCATAAAACTCATGTCATGCTGATACTGTGCGGCCTACTGCTGAAGATGAGTCTCAATTTGATCAAAACATTGATCAAAATGAGTCTCTAAGAGATCAAATTTTTGATCCAAATCCTGATTACTTGGTTCATTGGCGGGTGTAGGTGCAGCTTCTGGCTCTTTCTCTATATCACTAATGACATGTGCTTTACTTGATTCTTTTTTGAAGATTGCTCTAAATGATCCGTCGTTGTAGTAGAGCGGTTCTTCAAACTCTTGATCAGGATGAACCAAATTGTATTTCATGTCTAGAATGTAGGCAATTAGATGTCCTAAGGCGATGTTTTTCTTTCTCTTATGCTCTACATGACTAATTTCAAACAACCCATAAAGATAGTCAAGGATAAGTTCGGCTTCATCTATAGGTTCTTTAGACATGATCAAGAATGTCACCATAGAAAGAAGAGGGGTTATATTGATTCTATCACCAACTTTAGGAATTATAGAAGTTCTAAGAACATGCTGGATGATACGTGCATTTCGAAAAAGACTGGATTTTCTAGCCACATATTCGTTCAAATTGTTTCCTCTAATCACATTATTAATTTCATACCATTTATAATCATGAGTGTTGATCAAGTGATGGGCTCTAGCTCCCTCTGTCCTTAAATTCAAAAAGGCTCCTAAGTCAGCCTTGATGATTTCAATTTTTTGTGTAAAGACAAAGGAACAGATTATAAAATGATCAGAATTAAATGACATGTTGGCGAGAAAGTAGTGAAAGGTTTCTTTATTATAGAGATAAATAAGGGTAAGGATAAAACCAAACTGTGTTGAATCAAATCAGTTCATTACCTGAAAGGTAAGTTGTTCTTGGATTAGGATTCTAGAGGGTGTGATCTTCGCTGAGGCAAACCTAGGAAAAGATTTCTCATTTTGCTTTAGAAAGAAAATTTTCAGAAGAATTTCTATGTGGTTTCCTAGTCAAAACCTTTTGTCTCTTACTTGAACTTGTCATTTGAAAAAGATCTAAAGTACGAAAAAGATTGAAAGAGAAGTTTAGAGTATGACTGTTGAGTTCAAAAGCCCTTCTATTTATTGAAAATGACACGTTCGTACTGGACAACGAAATTTCATCCCGTACAAATTTTTCGATTCATCCTGAACGAAAAAATTTTGTATGGACAAACCAATGAGTCAGAATGAAAAGGCTTTTCGTAATCAACACAACTTATTAAGAATCCTTTCGTAAAGACTTTTGACCAGACTGATCGTACAGACGAACACGTGTTCGTCCTGGGACGATCAGAACTTATGATCGTTTTAATGGCAGTTAAAACTATCCCCTCCATCGAACTGACATGTGTTCGTCCGAACGAACCAAAGGTTCGTACGTACGAAGTTATTATTAAAAATTATCTTATCCATTCAACTGCTTTATTCATTCGTCCCATCGTTTGAAAAATATTTCGTCCCAGACGATCGTACAGACAAAGTGACAATAAAAAAACTTAAAACTGCATGCAAACAGTTCAAAATCTGAAAGATACACTACACAAATCGTCCCGTACGAAAAAATTTTGTCCAGGACAATGGACATTCAAAAATTTTAAAGCGTGCACTCAATTAAAACTAAACCACAAACACACTAAAAAACTCACTGAAAAATGAAGAACACAAATACTAAATCAAAAAATCACAAATACAAGTTCACAAACACATAAAAATATTAACTTAGAAAAACAAACATCAATGTTGCAAAAACATTTTTAATTAAGCATTCAAATCAATCACTCCAAGCCTTGTTCTTAATGCACTGAAAGTATCAAAGGCTAAAGATTTTGTAAAAATGTCTGCAAGTTGATTTTCAGTAGAAACATGAGTGAGTTCAATTTCTCCTTTGGATACATGATCCCTTATGAAATGTTGTCTTATGTCTATATGTTTGGTTCTTAAATGTTGAATAGAATTTTTAGAAATACAAATAGCACTAGTGTTATCACAATAAATTAAAATAGTGTCTATACTTAATCCTAAATCAATCAACTGTTATTTCAACCAAAGTACTTGTGCCACACAACTTTCTAATGCAATGTATTCAACTTCTGCAGTAGATAGGGCTACTGAATTTTGTTTTCTACTGGACCAAGAGATTAAAGAATTTTCAATAAATTGACATGTTCTAGAAGTGTTCTTTCTATCCACCCTACAACCTGCAAAGTCAGAATCTGAATAACCAATTATTTCAAATGAAGGGCTAAACTTATGATACCAAATTCCTAAATTCTGAGTTCCTAACAGATATCTTAAAATCCTTTTTACTGCTATCAAATGTGATTCTTTTGGATCTGATTGAAATATAGCACACAAGCAAACAATAAACATGATATCGAGTCGTCTAGTAGTCAAGTAAAGTAAAGATCCAATTATCCTTCTAAATTTCTTTTGATCAACAGATTTTCCTTTAGGGTCCTTATCCAACTGAACTAAGGAACTCATTGGTGTACTAATAGGTTTAGCATTGTCCATTTCATATTTTTTAAGGATGTCCTTAACATATTTTGACTGGCTAAGAAATGTACCTTCCTCAATTTGCTTAATACTAAATCCTAGAAAGTAACTTAAATCTCCCATTAGACTCATGTCAAATTCACTATTCATTATTTTAGAAAAATCATCACAAAGACTTTTATTTGAAGATCCAAAAATGATACCATCAACATAAATTTGAACAATGAGTATATCCTTTCCACATTTCCTCAAAAAGAGAGTTGTATCCACACTTCCTTTTTCAAAAGATCTTTCAAGTAAGAAAATGCATAACCTCTCATACCAATCCCTAGGTGCCTGTTTCAATCTATATAATGCCTTTTTAAACTTGAAAACATGATTTGGGTATTTAGAATTTTCAAAACCTGGTTGTTGTTCTATAAAAATATCTTCTTGAATTACCTTATTTAAAAATGCACTTTTTACATCCATTTGATACAATTTGAATCCTCTAAAACAGGCAAAAGCTAACAAAATCCTAATTGTTCAAGTCTAACTACAGGGGCAAAAGTCTCCTCAAAATCAATTCCTTCAATCTGATTATACCCCTTAGCAACTAATCTAGCCTTATTTCTAATGACTACTCCTGAGTCATTCATTTTATTTTTGAATACCCACTTAGTTACAACTACACTATGATCCTTTGGCCTTGTAGTTAATTCTCAAACTTTATTTCTTACAAATTGATTCAACTCTTCTTGCATGACAAAAATCTAAAATTCATCCGAAGGTGCTTGATCAATATTTGTGGGTTCTATAGTTGAAATGAAGGCTGAATGATTGACTTCTTTGTTTAATCCACGTCTAGTCCTTACATCCTCACTAAGTTCACCTATAATCAGTTCCCTTTGGCGGTTTTTAGAAAATCTCAAATCTCTAGGCAAAGAATTTTCGATCTCCAAATTTTCTTCAACATTTTCTTACTAATTTTCTTCTAAATTCATTTTATCAATCTTTTGGGAGTTAATCTCAATCTCATCTTCTATATCATTTGGCTCTTCCAAAATTTTAGATTCATCAAATACAACATGTGTGGTCTCCTCAATTACCAAAATTCTTTTATTGAATATTTTATAAGATTTTCCAACACTTGAGTATCCAATAAAAATTCATTCACCTAATTTTGGATCAAATTTTCCTAAGGCAGATTTTTTATTATTATGAATGAACATCTTGCATCGAAAAATATGCAAATGAGACAAATTAACTGTTCTACCTTTTAGCAATTCATAGGATGTTTTATTTAATTTAGATCTCACATTCACCCAATTCAGAACATAACCTGCAGTGCTAACCGCCTCAGCCCAAAATTATTTAGGAAGTGAGTATTCTGCCAACATTGTTCGGGCGGCTTCTAGTAATGTTCTGTTTTTTTCTTTCGACTACCCCTTTTTACTGAGGGGTTCTATGTGCAGAAAAGTTGTAATCAATTCCTTTTTCCTTACAAAAATTCTCAAATTTCTCATTTTCAAATTCTCCTCCATGATCACTTTGTATAGAAATAATTTCACACCCAAGTTTTCTTTGAATCCAAGTCGAAAAATTTCTAAATTTCTCAAATAATTCACTCTTATGAAATAGAAATCTAACCCATGTGAATCTTGAGTAATCATCCACAATCACAAATTCGTATACCTTCCCTCCTATACTCACAGTTCCAACTGGTCCAAAAAGATCAATATGCAAAATCTCCAATGGTTTACTAGTTCTAAGATCCTTATTGAACTAAAAAGAGGATTTCACTTGCTTTCTTAATTGATATGCATCACAAAGGTGGTCTTTAGTAAAGTCAAATTTTAGTATACCTCTCACTAAGTTCTTTTTGGGTTATCCTCCTAAAGTTTTTCATGCTAGAATGACAAAGTCTTCCATGCCAAAGTCATGACTCATCAGATACAGTTTTCAAACAAATAGCAGTAGGAAATTGAATATAATTCAACTCTAGCATATAAATATTATTTACCATTTTACCATTCAAAACATCTTTATCATTTAGGCTTAATATGCAGCTAGAAGGAAAAAATTTCACATAATATCCTTTTTGACATAGTTGGCTTATACTTAACAGGTTATGCTTTAAGCTTTCTACTAATAACACATTCTCAATATAAAATTTATTAAGATTTCTAATCATACCTGATCCAACCATCTTCCTTGTGGTGTTATCTCCAAGTGTAACCTTATCTCCACTCCTAGCTTCCAGCGATATGAATTGTGCAGTATCTCCAATCATATGCTTTGAACATACGCTGTCCAGGTACCATATGCTCTAACGAGGTCTTGTGTGAGAGTGACCCTCTCCTTAATCTAACTGATCAAGACTATCGGCCATTAAGCACAGATTAGTGACTTCTTCTTCCTTCTCAGTCTCTGATGAATCTGAAGTTGAGTCCACCCAGAAAGCTCTTTAAAACTTCTTTTTGCCCTTCTTTATACTTGGTTTCTCCTCTACCTTCTCCTTGCTATGAGTGACTTTAAGTTTTGGGCATTCAGTCTTGATATGACCAGGTTTCCTGCACTCATAACAAATCACATCATTTAAAACTTTGGCATTTCTATTAAATTTACCTCTATTCCAATTTTATCGTCTCTTCTGCTTCCTCTTCAGAAAGCTTCTGAATTGTCTAGTCATCAATGCGATGTCGTCTTCATCCTCAGGTTGTGAGTGTTCACTCTCAGACTCTTCCACATTTAGTGTTCTATTTTTCTCCCTTCGTGGTTCACCTACATCAATCTTTCTTTGACTAACTCCTTCCTTGTAAGCAATTAGCAAACTAAGAAGATTATCAATATAGTAAATGTTTAGATCTTTAGACTCTATAATTATAGTAATTTTAGCATTATAAGCAGTAGGCAAATAATAAAGAATCTTATTAACCATTTCAACATTCGTTCTTTCCCTACCCAATGCATACAAAGAGGTGACTATTTGTGTGAATCTTATGTACATATCAAAAATAGATTCATTTGATTTCATGTTAAATAATTCATAATCATGCAACAAGATATTAAGTCTAGATTGCTTAACCTCATTAGTCCCCTCATAACCTATACAAAGTCTAACCCATATGTCCTTCCCATTTTTGCAAGTGGAAACCCACATGTAGTCTTTTGATTTTAAGGCACAAAAAAAACTATTCAAGCATTTGGCATTTAGTTGTGCTAAGTCACGTTCTTCTACTGTCCAGTCTGTAAAAGGTGTTTCAACTATAATTCCGTTAACTAGTCTAGTTGGTTTTGTATACCCTTCCTGAACTAAGATCCACATACGATAATCAAGTGACTGTAAAAATGTAGACATGCGTGTTTTCCCAAAATTAAAAGGTATATTGTCGAACAGTGGAGGTCTAATTATAGAGTAACTTTCGGGTGTATTTCAATTTTCAAATGTAGTCATCTACGTTAATCAAAAAGTAGTTTAAATTTATGGTTTTGAAACAAAACTGTGATACCACTTGTTGAAACTCGTTCACTATGAATTAGGTTGTTAAACCTAAGCTTATGTCACGCGGCTAACCAAGAGAGGGGAAGAATTGGTAATTAAAAAAAAAATTAATCCTCTTTTTAAATTAGGAAACGAAAATAAAATTTTAGTGAATTTTTCTAGAAAATATTTTTCAACTACAGTTTTAAAAGTAAAAACACAAAAAATAAAAAACAGCTGAAAAATAAAGACACGAGATTTATAGTGGTTCGATCAAAACCAGACCTATATCCACTCCCCGAAGGCACCCTCCGAGTATTGCACTAATACCACTAGTGACTCTCCTTTTGCACCCACAGCAAGGCGGAGAAGCTTTTACAAAACTCTCTTCCACCACTACCCGGTGCCGTAGAGAACCGTCGTCCTTTTACACTCTTCCTAGTGTTGGCAGAGAACCCTTCATCTTTTCACACTCTCCTAGTGTGGGTAGAGAACCCTTCGTCCTTTCACACTCTCCTGGTGTGGGCAGAGAACTCTTCGTCCTTTCACACTCTCCTAGTGTGGGCAGAGAACCCTTCAGCTGTTCACACTCTCCAAGTGTCGGCAGAGAACCATATCTCCTTGACAAATCTTCTTCACAAAAAATCTAGAATGAAGAAAGAAAAGAGTAAAATAAACACAAATCAAAAGTAAAGATTCTTACCTTTGAACACCAATTGAAGCCTTCACGCTCTAGTAGTAAGAATCCTCCTTCGAATACTCTCCTTGACTCTTCTTTCAATAGGCACGAAGATCAGTAGGCAAAAAGATTAAATGGTAGTTTAGATTGGACTATTTATAGGAAAGACACAAAAAACCGTCCAAAAATTGCAAATGTTTAAGTCAATACGCATTGGATCGTCCCGTACAATCGTGGATCGTCCTGGATGATTTTACTTAGCGAGTCTAAATAACATAGAAAGATAACAAATTTAAGGAATTAGACGAGAATCGACCCCGGGGTCGCATGCATATTTCTGCACTCCTCCTTTCCTTGCTTTAGACCCTTCCCGGCCTGCGGGTAGAGTCCGGATAGTCTAACCTATGAGGTCGAGGTGCCGGACCTGCGGAAGCCCTGTCTTCTAAAAAAATTATTTTTTAAGCCTGTTTTTTAACTTTCAAGCATATCTGATTTGAAGTTGTTGATTAGTATGCATCGCATTAGAAACAAATTAAAAGTGTCAAAATTCTAATTGCATTAGTCATTAGCATTTTGCACCCAACATAAGTCAAAGAGACCAATTAGGAAAAATTTTAGATGTCGGCCCCAGCTCTCTAAAACTTTAAATAAAACGTCCCTACCACTCTTTCATAAAAGACTGGACTCATGTATTTTAAATTGATTAGGTGGTTAGCTGGCTCCTCAATCCAGGCTGGGATAAGTCTAGATCTTGTACTGCATTAATTAGGTTCGGACGACTGTGGCCCAGCGTCCAAATTTAGATTTAGGATCCGAGGCAGATCTTTGATTATAAGACCCCAACCTCCGAGAGTATAATCCCAAATTTTTAATAAAAATCTCAACTTTAAATAAATTCTCTCTCAATCCAAAATGTAAAGCCCAACACTTAGATAAAGTTGGGACACTTCCGGATGGTTCTGGAATCTCAAAGTGTCCCCTACTTTTCTTCCCTTGATTCTGATAATAACTGCTCAATTTTGATCCACTCACTTATGTGATTCCAAAATTCACCTCTTTTTGATATCACTCCTAAAAAATCTTTCGAAATTTTGTCGCTATTTTAATTGAGAGTTTTCGTAGGGGACTCTGTCTCCCTAAGATGTAAATAACTATGAAGGCTTGGCTCGTAGGAGATTTAGAACTACACACGCATCTGATTTAAAATTGATTTTTCAAAATTTATATTGAATTCCTTTGGGAAAGATCAAAAGATGATCATTATTATCACATTCAAAGAATTATCATTGAATGGTATTATCTCCCTTTGGGGAGATACATCTTTCTTTGATAAGGCTTTCGATGTGAACTTCACGATCACACTTCTTGAATATTGTAGTTGGATATTCAGATGAACCTCATTTTGACCCTTCGGGGCCATATAAAGTTCTCTTTAGTATCCAGTCACAATACTCAAGATGAGATTCATAATTCTAAATCTGAAACCCGCCCTGAAATTATATTTTCACCTTCCGAGGTGATATATTTTTTTTTAACGGGATAATTCGATTTTAGAATCAAAATTCAATCTCATTTCAAAATTCTCAAAGAGAACTAATATTTTTCAAAACATTTTTAAAAAAATTCCACCTATAGGAGTCCAGTACATATGTTTGCTCTTCTCCATAAATATTTTACCTGCAGCCTTATAAGAACTTGCATTATCTATCACAACTTGTACAACCAAATGTTCTCCAACCTCATCAACAATGCTATCTAATAATCTAAATATGAACTCAGCATCTTTGACCTGATCAGATGCTTCAATTGACCTTAAAAACACAGTACCATAAGTAGGACATTTTGTTCAAATCCAGAAAATTGCAAAAATTGTATAATCTTTAAACGTTTTAATGTGTCCACGACTTCAAAAGAAATTTGCTGAGCAAAATTATCACAGATTGTTCGAAAAATCGAAACATAGCATCAATAGGTAATAAGACGAACATATATCTGAAAAATAAAAATTTAAAACATATAAAATAAGTAAAAAAAGATACACACAAAAGACGCACAATATACGCATAAAGTACTCACAACATACGCACAAGCACGCACAGTATACGCATAGAGTACTCAGTGCTTATGCACAACGTACGCATTTCCTACACGCAAAATTAGCACAAACTACTCTATTTTAAAAATTTAGGGTTTAATTGTTAAAAACATAAAATTTATTTAGGGCTTAGGTTTCAAATTTCAACATAAAGTCATAAACCCTAAATACAGAGAAAATACGATGGCATCAAAGTATCAAACATTTAAAATGTTTCGAGAAGAAACGCATACACATAACATAAGCATAAAATACAAAGAACTTCAAAACCCTGAATGCCTACGCATAGCATAAGCATAAAATACGCAGAACTTGAACAGAAAACATATCAGCAAATTACCTTTCTCTTTGGGGGTGACATCTGAGAAGGAACTAAGTGAATGCTTGAAATTGCTCGGGAGTAAATGCTTGAAACATATTCCGGAAGTTGAAAACCGAAACACCGCGTGAACTGTGAAATTTTTCTGTCATTTTAGCTTTACCAGGGTTTAAATGTAGATGCCACGTCGACATCTCACTAGGCAATCCACGTCGGCAATTGGGGGGGGGGGGGGGGGGCGAACTGAACAAAAATATATTAGGTTAATTTGTTTTAGAGGCAGCGCCTCAAAAATATGAGGCGAGGTGCGGCGCCTCAGTAAACTTGAGGCGTAAGCCTCAAAACCTGAACTTATTGCGTGGGCTTTGAGGCTTAAAGGGACAATATTGCGCTGAGGCACTCCTTGAGGTGTGCCTTTTATTGCGCAATTTTAAACCATGGGTAATGTCACATAAAACTTCAACCATGTGATGACCCTGTTAAGAGAGTAGATGTTTTAGATCCGGCCTATTATAAGAAAGGGAGAGGTAGATTTTTAAAAAAGACTTGTTTAGAAAGTCTTAAAAAATAAAAATTTTATTAGATTTAAATGAGAATTTGATTCTCATTAAGACACAATGAAAAAAAAAAAGATTCATATAGTCGACCCTACAAAGTGGGATAAAGGTTTGTTGTTGTTCTTGTTCTTGTTGGTCTGATCTAGGAGAACAACTATGATTTCTAATCATATGATATGAGTAATCTAAGTTTAAAATCTAGACATTCAAGGTTTATTTTAACTTTGAGAAAAATAGAGAAATTATGTTTTTTATTATTTTATTTCAATAGAGCCAATAGCAAAGTTGTAAGTAAAAAATTTTTGAGTTTATCCCAACAATTTTCGGACAAACTCAATTTGTTCTTTGTTTAAGAATAAGGGCTCGATTCCATCAGAGTTTGTTTTTTTTTTCTTTCACTGAAGCTTTTTTTTTTTTTACCTATTTCTTCTCTTGGTTTGGAGGGTTTCTAGTTGACTAAAGTATCCTTTGGGCGATCGGATCTACCACAATGATCACACCAAAGATTATATCACTTTAGCATGTAGCTCTTTAGGCATTAACCTTCACGAACAAGAAGTGTTATGTTATATACTTATATCCATGGGAAACCATTAAGCACCCACCATGACATTATTGTCTTCTTATATCGGCAAATGCTTCGTAAAGGCACAAAGGAACTAAGGAAGCCTTTGAGCAAAAATTATTCCTTGAACATTATCAAACTTCTTATTAAAACCAATTAAGAAGTTTAAATAGACATTTCTTTTCAACAATCCTTCTATATTTAAATCCATCTTCAAGACAATCCCACATATGTTCTTCAAATATATCTAATTGTTCCCAGAGTCAATTGAGACTTTTTTAAGTATCGAGTGATAGAAATATTCCCTGCTCTTCAATCATAAAAGATGCACTCAATCTCAGATATCTTAGATGCATTTTCAATGTAGAAATATTTCTTGTTTGATGTTGATTATATTTTCTCAATTGATTGGATAGGAAAATGTTTAATTCTATTTCATTAGTCATGGAATGAATAAACCATGACATGATCATATTATTATCAATCTTCTAACTATGATGCACGGATATAGAGATAGTGACACAGACATGACAGACACAGACACAGACATGGGACACATCAATTATTGAAAATATAAGACATTGATACATTAAATATGATATTATCATTTTTATATCTTAAAAATAACACTTAAAATAAGTAGAATATTACTAATAATTAAGAAATAATAAATAATTTAATTAATATTTATACTTAAAATAATTAATATTAGGATTACGAGAGTCGAGCATAGATTTCGTGTGTTAGGAATCGAGGGAGAAAGACAACAATACTATTGAGAGTTTGGCATCGATGTTGTGCAATGGGCATCAGGCATCAATGTTGAGATGACGTTGCCTTCGATATCAAGACGACATATGTCATAGATGTTGAGATGGCGTTGGGCAAACACGAGATGTCGAGATGGCGCGTAAGCATGATTGTGAGTTTAAAAATTGCTAGCATTAAGCATCAATGCCAAGACTTTCAAAAACCAATATTGAGATTATTTTGAATGATTGACGTCGATGTTGAGATGATGTTGGACAAAGACAAGATGTCGAGATGGCGCGTATGCATGATTGTGAGTTTAAAATTTGCTAGCATTAAGCATTAATGCCAAGATAATTTCATAAATCGATATCGAGATGATTTTGAAATGTTGATATTATGACATTGTGGGACGCCGATGTTGAGATGATATAGTGTATTATTGTGAAACTCTAGCCATAACCTGCCAGTAAAAAATGAAGATGAGAATGTTCAAAAAATGAAGTATTGAGTGCGGGCGATTGATTTGAGATTAAGGAGAGGAAATAAGAATTTTATTTTTTTATTAATAAATAAAAATTTAAAATACAATAAATTATATTTAAAAAAAATTTATGAAATATTTAAGACATCCGTGTCCAATTTATTTTTAATATTTGTCTAATCAAACATATCTTTAGCATATCTAACATGAGTCAAATATGTGTCGTATCTCATACGTGTCGAACACTGCATACCTTTTGAAGAGAAGTATCGATGTATCATTAGCTTCCAAGATACATAAGATCTTCATTCAGTTGGAGAGCCTCTTTGGTATGATGCTCATCTCTCCCTCTCTCTGCGATGAATATGAGCACGATTGGGACCATTAAAACAAGAACACCCATAGTACTTACTATTGCCTATAATGCGACAAAGTGCACCCCTTGTGCTATTTGTATAGCACGGTACAAGGTATCAAAATGATGTGAACTATTTCGCTATTGGGCTACAACACAAAGCATATTCAACACATCCAATTTTGTTTCTCTATTTTATTGTTTAAAACTATTATAAACATTACTTAATTTTTATAATATATTAATATTATTTTTAATTAGAATTTTAATACTCGCTCATATCAACCGTCACAGTAACGCACTTGGCTTGGCTTGGCTCCTCTTTAGAGTTTTTTGCACCTAGTGATGACTTAACCTCCTCTTCAACTTGTAGATTCAAAATGATACCACCTCTTGCACGCAAGGTCGACTTGACTCCTCTTTATAGCCCTTCAAAAGGGACGACTCCTTTTCATATACAGAATTTTAATAAGAGTACACATTTTAGGTATCTTGGATCTATTAATCAGAGTGATGGTGAAATAGATGGGGATATTATCAGTAGAATTCAAGTTGGATGGTTGAAGTAGAATGCATCAGGCTTATTGTGTGATAGAAAAGTCCCCATCAAACTTGAGGGAAAATTCTATAAAATGGTGGTGAAGACCTACAATGCTCTATGGTGCAGAATATTGGCCATTAAAAGAAAAGCATAGTACTAAGTTAAGTGTTGTAGAGATGAGGATGCTCAGGTGGATGATGGTTTTGCCCTTAGAGACAGGATACAAAATGAGCATATATGTGAAAAGGTTGAAGTAGCTCCAGTGGAAGATAAAATTAGAGACGGTCGTCTTAGATGGTTTGGTCACATAAAATGACGGCCTTCCAATGACCCGGTTAGGAAAGTAGAGGTATTAGATTTGACTTACATTAAGAAAGGTAGGGGTATACCTAAAAAGATTTGGTTAGAAAATATTAGAAATGATCTTTCTTTATTAGATTTAAACGAGAATTTGATTTTTAATAGGACACAATAGAGAAAAAGGATTCATGTAGCCGACCCCACATAGTGGGACAAAGGCTTGATGTTGTTGTTATTGTTGTTGTCAATCATAGAACTTATGTCAAAATCCACGAAATGAAATGCAGAACTCATTATGATTATGTCAATTTCAAGACAAACAAAGCAATTCCAAGTCAAAATGTTTCAGATATTTCTGCATGCATCTCCATGTTGTCAAACATAAGCAAATTACAACAAAAACTTGGTAGTTTCCAAATAAATTGATGCGTGCATTCAACTAATCCAAGTTATCAACTGAACGTTATAATCAACATAAAGTCCTTGAATATATTACGTTGGAATCTACAAGTTACCAGAAGCTTGTATTTGTATATTCATCAGACGCGTATACTTTCCTAGAATCTCACTAGTTTTGAGTTTGGGTAACTAACTAATGAAAAAAATTTCAGGTCAAGCATCATCTGTAAATGCAAAGTGATGCCTAATTTTCAATGCACATGTAAATCAGATACTCTCAGATGGAAGAAATTCTTAAACAAATTGCAATTCAAAAACTGTGAGTCCTTGATCCCAATGGTATGGAGATCAAGCCAGGTTGTTCGCAGATTATATTGAATGAAGTACCTATGTGGAGCACTAAAACATGCCCATTTCTGAGTCAAGTCAGTTTTCACATCACATTTTAGATTGTAAATGGCCTGATTGCAGAGCGCTTGCTTACATGCATGATAAAATTAAAGATAATATAAACAAACCCAACAAAAATAATTTTTTCTCTTCCAAAAATAGAACAAATAAAAGACACAAAGATTACATATATTTCAACCTTCTTGCACGGCCCTGTCTAGAATAATTGAAACACTATTTTGCTGAAGTTTAAATTCAAAAGGATATTAAAAAAAATAAAGCTATGTACATTTGTTGATAATGATTATATACTAGATCCATCAATACAAATCTCAAAATACACTTAGCAGGTGTTCGATTATCATATTTAACAAGCCCAAGATATTGTCTTTTTTTTTTTTTTTTTTTTTTTTTTAAGCCCAAGATATTGTCTATTTTTAAGCCTTAGGAACGCTCAACTGTTTTATTTTGAAAGAATTTCAGAGCTGCCTAGAACTAACCTATAAACAAAAATATACTGCTCCAACTTACCAACGTGATAGCCAAGTAGCATTAATGAAAAAGCTCCTTAAAAAATAATATACAACAACTTGGTGGCTTGTAGCACACTGAAAAAAACTGTGATCATGTTTTTTGTTTTTCTAAATTGTCGAACTGCGCTGTGTCAAGTATTAACATGAGACGGCACCAAGTACAAGATGTTAAATTTATAGCTAAACAGAAAATTAACAGCACTATTTTTCTTAATATGCTGGCTAGCTAAGCATCTTAAGAGTCATGGATCATAAGACGCCTAAAAACAGCATGAATAGTGCAAAAATAAAATGACCGTTAATCAACAAAAAGAGATAATTTAAAGCAGGTGAAACATTAATTTATGTAGCATAAAATGAAAAATGTAAATGAAGGTAATAATTAAATTATATAAATTCCAAACGACGTTATACGAGAAAGATTTTAAAATTAAAAGACTATAAGCACCAGATCTGACCAGCTAAGTTGCATCAAACAGTAAAAGACAAAACTCTACCTTGAGTACGATGTGCATCTTTGTACAAATGATGAAGAACGAAGATATGAACCTTTGCAGGAATATACTCATTCATATTCAAAAAGCACATCAACATGTACGTATTTCCTCATGACAGAAAATACAGATGAGGTAAAATTTGCAAGCATTTGGCATTCTTCTCGAGTCTTTGCCTCAGATAGAACACCGTGAATGACTAACTTATTAAGGTTAGGACACCTATCAACCATCCCGAAAACCCATTGACCAAAGTGCTCACTTATTACCGACCATCCAAGTTCCAATGTTGTGACATTTTTAAGAGATAATGAGCCATGTAAACCATTATTAAACAAGCTATCCCTTATGTCATAGCTTAAGCAAAGATGCTTAAGGTGAGGGAAGCAAATAGCAACAGTCTCTGAATCCATCATCTCATCCTCATCGTCAAAAACTACACCCCAAAGCCGGAGTTTTCTAAGTTTAGATGACCTGGAAAGCATCTGGTAGAACTTTGACCAGGTGATTGTAAAGGTGCTGACATCTATGACCTCCAAGTGGTCCATGCTCTCACCAATATCCAAATGTGTGATACTGACATCATCAAGCTTAAAAATTTTCAAGGCACCTTTTCCAATTAGCTCAAACAGGTCAAGATTTAATGTATCTAATTGCAAATTCTCCAAATTATCAGCCTCCAAAATTATTTTATCGACAGCTAATGCTTTGGCATATAAGCTCCTCAATGTTAGGCTGCTTAGTTCCATTGATGATAGTGAATCTGATGTCACGATTTCCAGCGATACAAGTGTGAGAGTCTCTATCTTTGGACAGGCAGCTAATAGCAGGCTCAAATCTAAAGCGGAGACACTAGCATGTCTAAGGGAAAAGGATCTCAGTGAATTAAATCTCTGGTAGCTTGGTTCAACCCCAAAGACGGAATTGTGGTCCAAATCTAACACCTCAAGTTTCTGTCGACCACATTTCTCCAAAATGTTCACAGTAGGCACGGTGCAAACATTGAAAGATAGACTCCTCAGGGTTTCCCTCGTATACATGAGCCAAGCAATCACAGGTGCAGCCGAGAATTCCTGTACATGATCCATACGGATCGAAAGGCACTGAAGGCCGATTGTTTGGAATATAGTCTGCGTTATGATTATTTCAAGCCGCCTGGTAGTGAGATCACGGTAAGCAGGGAAATCATCAGAGGAAAAGCAAAGGGTGTGGAGGTGCTTCCTAAAGGATTCTCTCCATTTGCGGCAAGTTGAAGAGGCAACCACAACTTTCCTTGCACTTCCTAGATGGGATAGAATGTTACCAACAACTTCCACAGGAAGGTTATCCATGAACGATTCGGAGAGCATAGGCACTCGAAAGGAAGTCTCTACTGTTAAGAGGAATCGACCTCTTTGCATGTCATTGGTGGCCAACTATCTGTAGATAAAGAAGCCTGTGTGGCGTTCAAAAGATCCTAGAGCTGTTAGAAAAACTGAGTTCCCAGCATATGTAATACCCCACATCTTGCCTTCCTGCATAAGCTGCTTAGACATGGAAACAGGATTAAGAATTTATCAGAAGGGGGTATTTGAATCAAGAAATAACATGAAAAATATACTCAAATAAGAAAATTCGTATCCTCCAATTAATTATCTGCTTCATCCAAACACCAAAGGGCTGTTTGGCAATAGGACTTACGGAGGATTTGAGCAGGATTAGCGAAAATCCTGCCAATAAATTCTGCCAAAAAGGATTTCGACAAGGCATAATGGAATAAATCCTCCATTACCACTTTTTGCGGTAAATCCCGGATTACAAAATCCGGGAGTTTGGCGGATTTACGAGATTTGGCCGAAGAAACGCGCTAAAGGGAGAATATGGTTACCTTCGCAATGAGCGAGCTCCCTTCCGTCGTCGTCGTTACTTCCGATCCAACAACAAAAGAACGAACGGCGAGCTGTCCTGACTTCCGACCCCACAGGAAAAAACGTCGTTCAAAGAAGGAACGGCAGTAAGAAAGCCGTCCCAAACAAAGCCGAAATCTTTTATCGATTCGTTCAAAATTTTATCTCACGCGCCAAGCAGGCTAAGTCGAACAGGGAACAACCAGAGAAGAGGAAATTGCGAAAGCAAACCCTACGGCCTACGGCTGAAATCGGCGGAGATATCATAGGACGTAATTAAATTAAAATTATAGTTATATCGAAATTAAAAAGTAATTTCATAACTAAATTATTCTTTAATTATTTTATTTTTGCAATTGTAATTTATTAATGATAATTAAAATTGAAATTAATAGATAATTTGTACTTAAAATTTAAGTAGATATTATTAATTATATAATTAACAATGTAAATAATAATTAAATAATTAATGAGTTGTAGAATATTTAAAGGATTAATGAGATACTTAATAGTACAGTTAATCACTAAAACTAATTAAATAACACTTAAATAATTAAAGAATTTTTAGAAGTATTACGTAAATAATTACTTATTTCAAAAAATAATGAACTGATTAATTTAATTTGAATTACTTATTAAATTAACAACTAAATAAATAATTTCATACTTAGTACTATAATTAGTAATTAATTATTAGTTAAATTATATAATAATTTAACTAGTTTGTAATTATATTATTTATCATTATAACTTATTTATGATAATTAAAATTAAAATTAATAAATAACTCTTAATATGTAAATTAAATTGAAAACATAACAAATATAATTTTTAAATGAACTAACCACAGTAAATTCTTTATTATGTTGTCAAACATTTTCAAAGGATTTAACAGGATTTATCACTTAACTTAACAAATAGTTTTTAGGATTTAACAACTCTAATATTTATTAAATCCTAAATAGCTAAATCATGCTAGTTGCCAAACAGAGCCTAAGAGCTATGATTTCTTCCATATCTTGACATTAAATAAGCAATCCATGGAAAGGATAGTTGAGAACAAATTTCATAGTCATCCAGGTTTGTCATATGCCAGATAGTCAAGTCATGACATAAGCTGAATAATCCATGATAATGATACTTTCAGACAAATTTCATAACCACCCAGGTTTGAAATGTGGATAAATAAATAGGTGTTCCATCAACGAAAGTTAGCAAGACACACAAAACCTACTCGAAACTCAAATAGGCCATCTAATTGGTTTCAAGAATAACTCAAAATGAACACACAACATTCAAACATGTAAAAAAAATCTAGAATATATAAATTTCATAAAATTCACGGGTTTTTCCAACATCGCTTTACTTGATTGTGTAGGTTATAAATGATACTTTATTTGTGAAGGAATTAATTTGTATTCGCATTTCCGATTGACTCTCGCTCTCCATTCTTACTCCTTCCTATCCTATGAGAGCCTGTGGCTCTCCAAATCCATCCTGTCGCCTCCTCTCTCCTCACCTCCGCCAACAAAAAGCTCCGGCGATCATACCGTCACCTTCATGGACACTCTCCGCCTGCCCTAGGGTGTTCGTTTCCGCCTCCGTCAGCGGAGGACCCCCTCAATCCTATCAGCAGCTGCAATGGAGGCTTCAGTCCCACGCGAAGAGGACGGAGCACGATAATGACGAGGAAGAGGAGCGTCCGGTCCACTACAAGGTGGATGTAGTCTCATGGAGAGAGCGTCGGATTAGGGCTAAAGTTCTCGTCCATGCCGATGTGGACACGGTGTGGACGGTGCTCACTGATTATGAGCGGCTTGCCGATTTCATCCCAAATCTCATCTATAGTGGAAGAATTCCCTGCCCGCATCGAGGTAGAATATGGCTGGAGCAGAGAGGCCTGCAAAGGGCTTTGTACTGGCACATTGAGGCTAGAGTGGTCTTGGATCTTCTGGAGTTCACTAAATTGGATAATGGAAGGGAGCTACAATTCACTATGGTTGATGGAGATTTTATGAAATTTGAAGGAAAATGGTCTATCAAAACTGGCCCAAGGTCGTCAACAACAATTTTGACATATGAAGTTAGTGTGATCCCAAGATTTAACTTACCGGCCATATTTCTTGAGAGAATTATCAGGTCTGATCTTCCAGTTAACCTTCGGGCCGTGGCTTGTAGGGCTGAAAAATGTATTGAGGATTGCCAAATTTCTCCTTTGCTAGAAAATGGTGTGGGTTCAAGTCTCCCACCTACCATTCCTTCACGAACCATGAATTTTTCTGATGATCTATGGGAGACAGATATCCTGCCTTCGGAAATGCTAAAGGAAACTTATGCGGGTCATGCCTTTGTTTCTGTTCGTTCTTCAAGTAATAATGATTTCAACAGCAAATGTGGCGTGTTTGGAAAAGTCTGTATGTTAGATAGTAGGTCATGCATGGCAGATGAAGTCCATTTGCGTAGATTTGATGGCCTATTGGAAAATGGTGGTTCTCATCGTTGTGTGGTTGCTAGCATTACTGTCAAGGCGCCAGTTCATGAAGTTTGGAACGTTTTAACTGCCTATGAGACACTACCAGAGATTGTTCCAAATTTAGCTATCAGTAAGATTCTCCTCCGCGATAATAGCAAAGTTCGCATTCTTCAGGAAGGTTGCAAAGGTCTACTCTATATGGTCCTTCATGCACGCGTTGTTTTGGATTTGCATGAAAAGCATGAGGAGGAGATCAAGTTTGAGCAGGTTGAAGGAGATTTTGATTCGTTCCAAGGAAAATGGATATTGGAACAACTTGGGGATCAGCACACTTTGCTCAAATACAGTGTAGAGTCAAAAATGTACAATGATACTTTTCTGTCAGAGGCAATTGTGGAAGCGGTTGTGTATGAAGATCTTCCATCAAATTTATGTGCTATACGTGATTTTGTTGAAAATAGAGTAACTGTTATGAGTGATACTCCAAATAAAGCAGTATCCCCAGCTGAGGATGATGTGTATCTGAATGAAAATTTGCTAAAAGAGAATATTTCTAGAATTACTTCTTCTAATGCATTGAAGCGCAGGCCTAAGGTTCCAGGATTGCAGAAGGATTTAAATATCCTTAAAGCTGAAATTGTTAGATTTATATCAAAATATGGTCAAGAAGGTTTCATGCCCATGAGGAAACACCTTCGCTTGCATGGAAGGGTGGATATAGAGAAAGCAGTCACTCGGTTGGGTGGATTTAGGAAGATTGCGGGTTTGATGAACCTTTCCTTAGCTTACAAACAAAGGAAACCTAAAGGCTACTGGGATAGCCTTGAAAATCTGCAAGAAGAGATAGGTCGATTCCAGCGAAATTGGGGAATGGATCCTACCTACATGCCCAGTAGAAAATCTTTTGAGCGTGCAGGGCGTTATGACATTGCCCGAGCACTGGAGAAATGGGGCGGTTTGCAAGAAGTCTCACGCCTTCTGTCTCTTGAGATTAGGCACCCCAGAAGAAAGGCAGATTGTGATGGAGATAACCAACTAGATTCTAAAGCTTCTAAGGAGACCGTGGACCAAAGAACGACATCACATAAGCCAATTATTTCGCAAGATACACAAAAATGGCTCACGAAACTTAAAAATTTAGATATAAATTGGGTCGAGTAGGAGCTGGCGGACTCTTAAACTAATATCCCATTCTGTTCTTTCTCTCATCTTTTTCCTTTTGAGTCTTGTTTATAAATTTTTTTGGAATTTTGTTGATGTATGATATCATTGTTTCTAAGTAAATATTTGATCTTTTTGGTTAAAAAATAACATAAAAAATTATAAGTATGAGAGAAACAAGGAGCAATAATTAAATCTTTAATATATGCAAGTTCAGTTCTAACTCAAAATGAAAACCAAAAATTAATTGTCATTGGAGTGGAGTGAAAGTGAAACAAAATTAATCATTCCCAAAAAATGATACATGTACTCCTTTCTAACATCAACAAAATGATACTATCTATAGAGGAGATTTGGATCGAGGCAATCAAGTAGCTTTTAGGTTGAGTATGAATTATCATTTCTGGTAGCCCACACCAGATTGGCCAAATAATATTATAAATGGCTAAATTTAAAGAAGCGTTAAATGTGCCATCACATAAACGAGAATGGCAACTATCATAATGCCATCTAGTTAGAAAGAAAAACATCCAGCTTCATCCCATTTTTGGATATTTCCATTTATATTTCAAAGATTCATAATGTATAGGTTTAAGTTATGAATTACACTGTTATCCTCATTCTAGTGCAAGAGATATTGAACCCCACAAAAATGAGAAAAGAAAATTTCAATCATACATATCGGATTGCATGAGTTATGTTTCATAATTTTAGTTAAAGTGCTATCAAAGAGGAAAAATTGTACTTTTGGAATTGCTAACCTCATTTTTTATTAAGGTTGACTTTCTCTCCTTGGGCACTCTTAGCACTTAAGTTTCCTATCTTAGTGGAGAATCTTCTCCCAATGAGTTGTGGACAAATTTAATTTAACATCCAAATACAATGTAACACAATATTTGCTTTAAATTTATATTTTGAGTCTTTAATCAAATCTGCATAGATTGACATTGTACAATCTATAAGGATCAACAAATATTTTCACTATCGATTTGAGAAGAGAAACTTTTTATTCATGATTGAATAATATATAGATAATAATCAATTAGTCTCAAAGGATAAAAGAAACATTCACTGATATTTCAATTATGAAATTAATTCAATGTTTAAAGTTTAGGTCTGCATTCCATAAATCTTTCTCCTACCTTAGAAAGAAACTAAGATAGAATTTATTTTATTCTAAGTTATATACTCCCTATAGGGGCAAACCTTTATGGTTAATTATATCTCCTAAGAGAATACTCTCGATTAAAGTGAAGACTAAAGATTTTCAAAAACGTATTGATCTAAAGAAATATTTGAGCTAACATGATTTAATAAATAAGATTTAGATTATAATTTCTCTATATATCCTCAAAATTTAGATTTAGACCTTTTTATTTAAAAATAATTGAATAGAAATATGCAAGACTAAAGAGGTGGTTACAATATGAACGTATACTTGCTTGGAGTAAGTCGTCAGTTAACAATCATAATGCACAATCAATCACATTTGATGGAATGTGTGATAGGCTAAGCTCTATCCTAAGCGATAAAATGATTAATAATAATATCAATTTTATGACTCAAGATGAGTAGTTTTAACTTTTAATTTTAATAACACTAGCGAGAAGACTCACTGAGAATTCTAAATTTTATCTTATTTAATTTTCCTATTAAATTTTCCAACCAACAAAATTTCTTAGAAATTTTGACAACATAACTACCCTATCCAAAGGAAAAGCATAGCATCCCCCGAGTGCAATGAGGACAGGGCTACCTTGCCTACGATGGGCATAAAAGTTTGGTTTAACAATCATTATAAAAATTAAAATGTGTACATATATGTATGATTGGATAAAAGGGTTGTGTATATAGTATCCAATATTGTATCATCCTAGAACAAATATACATGTTGCTACAAAGTTTAGAATATGTACACCAAAAGAAACCTAAGAAAATTTCTACCCACTAATGCAAATTATCACCCATATGAATGTAATGTATAAAGAAATATTAATAATAAAATATTGAATATAAAAATTAATTTTTTATTCATTGATTTGATAATTTGGAACATACTCAAACCATGCATGAAAGACCAGTGGTCAGGCTCTAATACAACAAACCTCAATTTCTAATCCTACTATATATATATATATATTAAAATATTCTTGCTTATGATCTTCAAGCACCAAATCTTCTATGGAATTCTAAAAGAGAGTATCCTCCAAAGAAAAGGATATCATATTTTGGAGCCCAATTTATATATGTACAAGCATGTATATTTAAATTTTTTATAACTCAAGATGTTGTACAACTCGATCTATATATATATTTTATTTTTACGATAACTTATACATGTTTACATTATCCCTAGGTACATTCTACTTTAACTCTTATAGGAGTTACAAGAGTTAATTAAAGTAATATAAAAGCATATAAGGTGCAAAGTAGTTGTGTAATAACCTAATGCTTCTAATGTAATCCTTAAAGTGCTTGAGTGCACCAGTGGGAATTTAATATGTATGGCATTTAGGTTGCCATAAATAAATAAATATATAAGGTATTCTCCAAGAAAAGCACCTAAAAAGTAAAACGCACCACTGGCTTTGCCTAGGCTAGAGTTGGTTGCCCTAGCAAATCATCTAAATTTGTGTAGAAAAGCTATGTAGCTTGGATAATGATGGGGGCAATGGAGTGAAATTTTTAATTATATAAAAATTTAGAGCTCTATCACCCCTATATAATGCTTAGTTTTTTTTTATATATATAAATAATAACATAACCCCACTTAATATACATAAGTATGCATGTCGAATCAAGTAATAAAGTGATAGAGTAGTGTTAAACCCATGATGAAGTATTCTTGCTTACAACAAACTATTACTGTTTACTCTAATTATAATAATTATCCTACCAAAATAAAAATAATAATTTTTGAATATTCTACACTTAATAAAATAGTAAAAATATTGGATCTAATATTTTATTAAAGTATTTTGGATTGATGAATTTAAATTGCATATATTTTCTAATGAAATTCTTCATGGTAATGTGATTCAAAGAAATGCATCTCTAGATCTCTTTCGAGCTTGTAAAGGTGAAAAGGATATTTGCTGATCTTCTACAGTTAAAGTATCTCCTTAAGAACCTAGATCATTATACATCTTATGTCAAGGCATACAAACATACTATCTCAAAACTCCTAGTTATTCTTTTATTCCTCCATCATGGCTATACAGCACATTGAATTTTTATGGCCACTATGTGCATTAAATAAAGAGCGGGATAATATTGACAACATCTTTTAATAGTTACAGAATAAGAGTCTTCATTAATACTTCACATGCATTTTACTTTATAAATCCAAAATAAGATAATCAACCAAACATAAGATGAATCACTAACAAACTCAATTTCATTAAACTCATGGGAGAATTAAAATATAAGAGAGTGATATCACTAGGAAGAATCGGAATATCTCCTCTACATTATTTCTCCTTTAACTTGTAGAGTTGCTTCAAGAAACATAGTCTAATTACTCGAAATAATTATATCTTATACTTCCCTAGCCTTAGATTTTACTCTTAGAGTGAATTAGAGAAGTACTCTAAAAAGTACTAAATTTTATACAAGTGGATGAACTCTCTGACAAACATAACATCAGAACTATTTATAAAAAATATATAAACAAGACATATGGTGCTACGGTGCTTGAAATAATTGCACCGCGACGCCCTTAAAGTGAACTAGCGGCTCAACACTAAAACTTCTACACCACCGTTGCGCTTACTAATGTGAATCAGTTATTTAGTAAACAATTGCATCATTTCATTGAGAGATCATGGCCTTGGAAGTTACAACTATAATGTTGTGGTTCTATTGATGTTCGAATGTTGTGGTGTCCACGTAGCAAAAATAGCATCAAGATATGAGAAATTATGGCACCACGACATTCAAAAATTAATTGAAATAGCACTGCCAAGATGACTTTCTGATGCTATGATGTTTATAATGTTATGGAATTGCCTATGTTGTTATCGTAGCACTTACAAACAGAGAACTCAGTGCCACAATGTCATAATTGGGGCGCCTCAATGGTATTAAAGAAGGCTTTGGGGTGTTATTTCATCGAACACCTTGTTGCTATTGACTATTTAGAATTTTCTACCATTTTTTACTTTTTTACAAAAAAATAACTATAATATCACATTTTTATTAAAAAAAAAAATAATATATAATTTATACTTATCAAATTATTTCCAGCTTAGACTCTTGCTTATCCTCAAGCAAATAAAAAAATCTATAATTATGATTATCAAATAACTAAAATAAAAATAGATATTACTAAAATATAAAATAATATATCATGGTCTAGAAGTAGTAGAAATGAATATAATTATAATTCTAGTTAAAAATAATACTAGTAATTATCCTAATAGTCATCCTTATTATTGCTTAATTTAAATTTATATGTTATGAATGTAATTATTGACTTTTAAATTCTGAATTGAGTAATGTAGCTTAATGATTATATGTGTTTATAGTTAAAATTAAAATTTCATAAGTTCACCAGCATTTATATTAGTTCTTCTATCTTATCTTTTGTGAATTTAAGTATAAGATTGCAGTCAAACTCTAAGCTTTTATCTTATACCAAATTTTGATTGTATTTACTTTCTTTCTATTCTTTTCTTTTTTTTTTAACTCTTTTCACTTTTATTTTGTAGAGTACAGAGTTAATGAAATTGAATATCAATTTTGCTTAAAATCTTTTTATAATCCTAATGAGTTTAATGTAAAGATTTAATAAGATTGCTAATTCCAAATTTAGGTTGCTTATGATTTTCAATTTTAATCTATGCATATCCATTCTTTAACCTTAATTATTCTTCTTCGATTCAAAGATCAGTGTATAATTGTATGACTTATAAATTCAAGTTAGGTCAGTAATTTAATTGATCTAAGTTATTTAATTATTAATTTTTCCAATTTATGAATTATAAAATAGTATTCATTTGAACTAAGACCTATGATTTTATTATTATTTTAATTTTTCTTAACTTTTTAATTTTTATTTTTATTATGGTTAATTAAATTATTAGAATGCAAATATATTAATAGAATATAATATAAAAATTTAAGCATAAGGAGAATTTAATCAAATGTAAACAACAACACACAAAAATATTAATAATAAATGCATATATTTTCATATGAATGATAGAAATATACAAAATATGTGATACGTATAAAACTATAACACAAAGGATATGATAACTAGTATATAAGGCACCACTTTTACAATCATAATATATTGACTCTCAAAGCTAAAACTCTGATCATTACATCACTTAATCCTTCACACATAAAAGATTAAAAATAAGAGTCGCATTCACATGTATATTAAAATACATAGAAAATAAAAACTCTTTATATGCATATTCAAAATTTTTCTTATTCGTAATTCTTCTCATCCATAAGATTTTAATATATGGCCATTAACCTTGAATATATGAAAATTCTATTTATCCTAAATATTTATGGCACCATTAGGATATATTCTAATAATAGTAAAAGGTCTAGTCCATCCAGATTTAGGTTTTTCATGGTAATGCTTGCATCTTTTCATCTATGAATTATAGATTTTTATATATTCATAAACATCATTTCTGAATTCATAAAACTTGTCAACTATTACAGAATTCTGAATGTTTAGAGTAGAGAAGGAATCTTCATTCTTTAAGGGTACTTCACTTCTTTTTTAGGATGAATTATATTTTTTCATTTCTTTCCACCCATTACTTTAAATATTCTATAAAGGAAAGGAAAATACTCCTAAATACTACACTAAAAAGGGATTGATATGGATACAAAATTAAATGCTTAACTTACCCTTTTTATAAATTTTACAAGCACAGAAGAGCCAAAATTTAAATATTAAACCACTATAGCATAACCAAGTGTAATGACGCTGTAATCAGCACTATGGTGCTCCTTTCACTCCCTTAGTTTTTTTAAACTAATGAGTATTAATGCTAAATCTAATCTACCAAGTACATAACACATCAAATGCTAGGTTGCCTACCATACAATGTTAAGTTTATAGTCTTCAGCTATACTTGACTAGATTTATTAATTTGGATTGGGTATATTACTACCAATCTTCAAATGATTATCACTTAGATCTTTTTGAATTTTCTTTGGGTTAACTTCAATATTGATGGGCAATGATCCAGTGGTCTACTAATGACTAAAATTACAAACAGACTTAATTATGTTTTTTAAATTTTAAATTAAAGTAGCTTAATTTTGTAGTTGAGTTCATAACTGCATCACTATATCTTCCAATGGTGATTTTCTTCTTCCAAACTAATTACTTTGATTAAATCATGTATTAAATGTAGGTCTATAATCAACAGTATGTAGCCGAGGATTGTTCCAAGTTACACATTGATTATTTTGACTAGAATTTTATTGTTTATTCCCAGTAACATTATTCTACCAATCAAATTTTTGATGGTTCATTAAACCTGAATTTTATGTATTGGAGTAGAGATTATTTTATCTTCAAATCAAATGAATATTTTCCATCCATTACATATTACTATTTTCAATTAACTTTTGATCCTCTAATTGCATAGATAATTCAATTCTAAATTATGTATTTTCTTTTATTGTGCTCAAATTCTTAAAAATGTTACAACTTGTGCAGTTGAAATTGACAAAGCATTAAATTCATATGATCCTGCCACTCTTTTGAGATTTATCCTATCAGTAGGTTAGTGGAAATTTTTAGTAGATATTTTCTCTATTAATTCATATGCTTCCTCAAATGGCTTAGATATTAACAATCCTCCAAGTACAATATCTTTGATTTTTCTAAGAGATCATTTTAATCTATTATTAAATATTTGAATAACTTATTAATCAAGTAAAGTATGGTGAGGGCATTTCATAAGCATTTTCTTAAATCTCTCCAAACTCTCATAAATTGATTCTCCTTCAAACGAGGTAAAAGAAGTGGTATTATTTTTAAGTTTTGAAGTTTTGAAGGTGGGAAAAACTTAGCAAGAAACTTCTAACCCAACTCATTCAAAGTAGTTATAAAGTCTAGGGGTAAAGAATTCAACCACATCTTAACTTTATCTTTAGAGAAAATAGGAACAATATAAGTCTAATAGCATCATCACTAACACCATTATTGTTACATATTACACAAATTTCTAAAAACATGGCTAAGTGTAAATTGGGATCTTCAAAAGGAGTTCTCACAAATTGAGAATTTTGAATCATTTGAACTATGACGAGTTTTAATTCAAAATTATTAGCTTGGATCATAGGTCCATTAATGCTTTGATGAATTTTATCTATTAAAGGGCTAGCATAATTCTTAAGAGATTTAAAATGATCTTGATCTAATACAAGTTTTGCCATTTTTATAATCTCTTTAGTTTTATTGAATTTTTGAAAGTGTTCTTTCTATTTTTGCGTCAAACAACAAAGGTTCTTTTCTATGTTTATAAAGCATGCAACAATGAATATGCAATCATCAAATAAAAAAGAAAAGAAAAGATATAAGTCTAACTAAGAAATTAATTTAATAGTATAGTTAAAATTACAAAATGCAAAATACCTCCCCAGCAATGGTGCCAATAACTTAAGGGGACCTATGGAGTAAACTTTGAATTATATAAAAATTTGGGCCTCTATAACCCCTAAATCATGCTTAGATTTTCTTTGATATAAATAATAATAAAACACCACTTAATATATACAAGTATACATGTTAAATCAACTAATAGAATAGAGTGTCTAACCCACAAGGAAATATGCTTGCTAACAATAAACTACTGCTGTTTACTCTAATTGCAATAATTATCATACCAAAATAAAAATGATAATTTTTTGGAGATTCTATCACTGAATAAAATAGTAAAAATATTGGATACAATTTTTAATTAATGTGTTCATGAATGTTGAATTTAAATTGTACATCTTTTCTAATAAGACTCTTCATGGTAATATGATTTAGATCATATGTATCCCTATATCTCTATCAAGTTTGTTGCGGTGAAAAAGATATTTGCTAATCTTCTATAGTTATATTATTTCCATAAGAACCTAAAATATTATACATATGATGTCTAGGCATATATATATATATATATATATATATATATATATATATATATATATATATATATATATATATATATATATATATATATATATTTATATATATATATCCTTTCTCAATACTCTTAATTGTTTTTGTACTCCTCCTTCGAGGTTATACATTACACTAAATTTTAACTATACATATGACCATTATGTGCATTAAATAAAGAGTGGGATAATATTAAAAATATATTTTAACATTTATAGAAAAATATTCTTCATTGAGTTCAAATAAAAACTTTAAAAAATTAAAAAAAAAAAATTTATGCTCAAATGCCCCTTATTCTCACATGCTTTCAATTCAGGGGAAGTTTAGGAGATACTTTGAATTTAAAAATAATACAAATAATAATTATTTTTCCATCATAAAAAAAGGGGAGATTGTTAAGAGAGTTGCTACATAGCTTTAGCATGTTTTATATTTTTGCAACTTGTATAGTTTTGATGATTCGAAATATTATTGTTCTAATTATTATTTTCTCCTAACACTTTTTTGGAAGAATTGTTTTTGCTCTTGTGTGGACTAACATTTCAGGATAATCAAACTCCAAACTAATGAAGACTTCAAATCAAATTCAGCATAAGATAGTTTATAAATTGAAGTATGTATTTTTTTTTTATTTATTAAGTTTGAGATAGTGTGATTGTAATTGAGTAACTTAGCACACACACACTTCGGGAGATCTTTAAAAAATTAAAATTTTCTTCTAATCGTACAGGACGAACCATGTTCATACGGGACGAACCATGTTCGTACGGGACGATCAGATCAGTTTTACTTCTCGGAGAGCAATGGAACGAATAAAAAGTGAGAAAATTTTTCTAAGTCTTGATCGTCCAGACGAATTTCTTTATTCGTCCCTGAACCATGCCCTCTAAAATCTCACTTTGAAATGTTCATCCGGACGAAGTGTCCCATTCATCCCTGGATGATGCTCTCGGGTTTATCATATTGTACTGTTCGTCTAGACGAAGTGTCCCATTCATCCCTGGACAATGCTCTCGGGTTTCTCACTTTGTGCTGACCATCCAGACAAAATATACCATTCATGCTAGGATGAGGTTCTCTAGACTCATGACTTGAACAGATCATCCAGACGAACTCCTATATTTGTCCCAGGATGAAGTGCTCTGTTCTTTGAAAATTTGGGACCGTCCTGCAGTTCATTCAAACCAACCCAAGATATAACTGTTCATACCGGACGAACTTAGTTCATACAGGACGATGATCGGGTATGAAGTTATTTCATACCAATATTCAAAGGGTTCGTACGCAATAGTTTTTACACTATTCGTACAGGATGAAGTATCGGTCGTTCGGGACGATCGAGTGTGTACAGACTTGAAAGTCAGCAATTTTTGGACGATTTTTTGTGTCTTTCCTATAAAAGGTCCACTTAAAATTGTCTTATAATCTTTTTGCTTACTGGTCTTCGTGTAAATTGAAGGGAGAGTAAAGGAGAGAGTGTAAGAGACTGTTTAAAGGATGATTCTTACTACTAGAGCGTGAATGATTCACTTAGTACTTAAAGGTAAGAATCTTCAATTATAATTTGTGATTACTTCACTCTTTTCTCTCATCCTTCTAGATTTCTCGTGAGAAGATTCTTCAAGGAGATCCGATTCTCTGCCGACACTCAGAGAGTGTGAACAGCCGAAGGGTTCTCTGCCTACACTTGGAGAGTGTGAACAGCGGGAGGTTCTCTGCCTAAACTTTAAGAGTGTGAAAGAATGAAGGGTTCTCTGTTCACACTTGGAGAGTGTGAAAGGACTAACAGTTCTCTGCCAACACTTGGAGAGTGTAAAAGGACTACGGTTCTCTACTACACAGGGTAGTGATGAAAGAGAGCTTTATGAAGGCTTCTCTGCCTTGCTGTGGGGGCAAAAGGAGAGACACTATTGGTGAAAGTTCGATGGGATGTTAAGCCCTTATGAACTTATTCCCAAAGCTAATTAAGATAGAGGTGATTTGGAAAAGAAGAATATTTTAAACAAAGACAAAAACCTAAACCAAAATCACCACAAAAAGTGCGGAAGAAAAATAAATGCGGAAGCGATAATAAGAAAAGAACACACCGGATTTATAGTGGTTCGGTCAAACCTTGACCTACGTCCACTCCTTGGAGGCACCCTCCAAGTATTGCACTAACACAAAGTGACTCTCCTTTAGCCCCCACAGCTAGGCGGAGAAGCCCTTACACAATCACTTCCACCTCTCCCGGTGCGGCGGAGTTGCCGGGTCCTTTGACACCAAAGAGACTTCTTCTTTGGTGAACTTACCTCGAGACAAGCCTTGAATCCGATGGTACTAAGGTGCGAGTTCGCCGGAGCAACCGTGTGGAACCCCCTCCACACTCCCTTGAGTCCCCCCTCACAGGATCTTCTCCCTCTCTCAAACTCCACCCTTTCCTCTCTCCCTTTCAAGCTCTCTCTTCAAGTTTCCCCCACAAGAACGAAGCTACAATGGCTGCCAAAGACACTTACAAAGTACCTTGTCAAAGCTTAAATAGAAGAGCTAAAAACGAGCTCATTAATGCAAGTTGTCGACATTATCATCCAGGACGATAGACATATCATCAAGGACCGATTAGTTCAAATATGAGGAAAATCGTCCTGAATATCGCCCTGAAATGAAGCTGGACGATGTCTAATCGGCCCGGACGATCTTGCGATCGGCCTGGATGAAATCCCCATTAATTATTTTCCAAAACTGCCTGAGAAATTTTGGAAAAATTGACCTGGATCGGCCAGGCTGATATTTTATAGTCCAGGCCGATATACCAGGACGATATCCAAAAATAAGATTTTCCTAAGTAGATATGGCGGCAGATTCTTGCTGAATTGAGCCGATCGTCCTGGCCGATACAAAATCGTCCAGGACGATGTGTTTTGCAAAAAGACGACTGCTTTAATGAGGATGCCCTAACTAGGATTTCTACTTTTGTCAGATCATCCAGAACGATATAAATATCATCCCGGACGATGTTACCAAAAATAAAAATCTTTTGGGGCACAATAGAAAATCTTCCACGTTACAAATCATCAGATACCACACCAAATACAACAGACTCAAGAAAGGAAAAAGATTACAAACTGACACAGACCTAGTCTACCCAATCTTGAGCTGGTTCCAGATTGCAGTCTGATCGTGTGGACCTGAAATGTTAGCACATAAGGCAATCGTAGAGAAATAAGGAATGTTTGCTATCATCTAAATCATAGATCCGCAACATGATTGTAATTGAGTAACTTAGCACGCACACACACACACACTTGGGGATATCTTTAAAAAATTAAAATTTTCTTCTGATCGTATGGGATGAAACATGTAAGTACAGGACGATCAAATCAGTTTTACCCTTTTTTCCTTTCTTGAGTTTGTTGTAATTTGTGTGGCTCCTGATGCTATGTAACTTTACACACATACACCTTAGAAGATTTTATGGCTGTTACCTAGTGTTTACTATTTTTGGTAATATCATCTGGGATGATATTTATATCAGCCTGGATGATCGGTTCAAAAATAGAAACCCTATTTAGGGTATCCTCATTAAGGCAGCCGTCATTAAGCAGATCAGCCTTGACGATCACTGATCGGCCAGGACGATAGGCTTAAAATAGAAAGAATCAACCAATATAATCAGTTTAGGTATTCTTTATTTTAGGACATCGGCCAGGACAATATCCATATCTTCCTGGATGATCTAACTCAATTATGCCTAAATTAATCTGGTATTTATGGAAAGCATTAAAGGCTGATTAATTCGATCACATCGGCCGGGCCGATCGCAGGATCGGTTAGGATGACATCCTAGATGATTAATATCGATTAGCATCTATTCAGAGTGATGTTAAGGATGATTATACTCGGTTTTAAACTAATCGGTCAGGATGATATTGCATCGGTCTAGATGATGTAATGAATTTTCTTATGATCGTCCCAGGTTGATTGAGCTTAATTTGTACTGATTGGCTAGGATGATATGATAAAATCGACAAGTTGCATTAATGTGCTCGTTTTGAGATCTTCTATTTAAGCTTTTGTAAGGCACTTGGTAAGTGTCTTTGGAAGCTATTGTAGCTTCATTCTTTTTGGGGAAACTTGAAGAGAGAGCTTGAAAGGGAGTGAGAAAAGGGTGGAGTTTGAGAGAGGGAGAAGATCCTGCGAGGGGGGACTCAAGGGAGTGTGGAGGGGGTTCCACACAGTTGCTCCAGCAAGCTCGCACCTTAGTACCGTCAGATTCAAGGCTTATCTTGAGGGACGTTCACCAAAGAAGAAGATCTCTTTGGTGTCAAGGACTTGGCTACTCTGCCACACCGGGGAATGTGGAAGTGATTTTGTAAGGGCGTCTCCGCCTAGTTGTGGGGGCTAATAGAGAGACACTGAGTTTAGTGCAATACCTGGAGGGTGCCTCTGGGGAGTGGACTTAGGTCAAGGTTTGACCTAACCTCTATAAATTTGGTGTGTTCTTTTCTATATTACTTCCGTATTTAATTTCTGTATTTGGTTTTTATTATGGTGATATTGGTTTTGGTTTGTGTTTCGATTTAAAGATTTTTCTTTACCGATTCACCTCTCTCTTTTAATTAGCCTTGGGCCAATTCATAAGGGCCTAACATCCTTAACAAACTTTCAAGTGGTATCAGAGCGGGATTCATAAAAACTAAGTTTGAAAACTTTTTGAATTTTGATCCATGGCTAATTTTTCTAATCGTAATATTACGGAAGGTTATTTAATCACCAGACCACCTTTATTTGAAAATATTATTTTTGATTTTTGGAAAATTCGCATGTCTACTTTTTTGCAATCAATTGATTTTTGTATGTGGCATATGATTTTAACTTGGTATTCATTATCATCACATGTTATAGATGAAGTTAAAACTAATATTTCTTTTAATCAATGGAATAGGGAAGAACAAATCATTACTCAATTGAATGCAAAATCTTTAAATTATATTTTCTATGCTTTAAATTCTGAAGATTTTATATAGTATCCACGTGCACTACTAGTAATAAAATTTGGGATAAACGACACACCATATACGACAGAACTAGTGAAATCAAGCAATCCAAGTTGAATATTTTAATGTATGATTTTGAACTATTTTTCATGAAATCTTATGAAACAATCTTAAACATATATACTAGGTTTATTCAAATTGTGACATCATTGCATGCTTTAGGAAACAAATTTTCAAACATTAAAAAATTTAATAAAATTCTTCGTTGTCTACTGGATCAGTTTGATGCTAAAGTTGTTGTTATTTGTGAATAAAAATTTTTTAATGAATATTCTATTGATAATTTGATTAGCTCACGCATTGCCTACAAGCAAAGTTTGGGTCAAAGACTTTTGGATGCAGGTGAAACAATTTTGCTAAAAGCTAGAGATACAGAAAAAGATAGCTTAGTTGGCAACAAAAGCAATGACTTGACAAGCAAATTAAAAAGCTCACCAAAACATAAACATCAACAAAAGTGGAATAAAGGTAAAAATGATAAGAATGTTAATATTTCTTCTAACGTTATTTGCTTTGGATGTAGAAAATCTGGACATATGAAAAATCAGTGCCCTAATTTGAGAACTACTCCTGCAAAAGAAAAAGGTAAAGCTAAGCAACTTGTAGAAAGGGAAAATAATGAAAAGCAAAAAATCTCCTAGGTAGACCTGGTTTCTGAAGCATCAGACCAGGAGCAAGATGATGTTTAAAGGCCTTGTTTATGTGTTTATGTTGTGTTTTATTTTTAGTTATTTTCTGTGTTTTTTTTTATTTTGGTTTTATTTTTTATCTTCTATTTTTCTATTGCTTTAATTTTTTTTTACTTAGATTCGTGAAGTTCTCTCTGATCAAACACACACGTTCACCTTTTTAAAAATGAAAAATTTGCCTCCTATTTTTTTTAAATTCTTATGAAAATTGTGTTTGACTTCTCTAAAATAGTCAAAGGAAACTCATGGTTTTGACTCTCAATCTCTGTTTCCTAAAAGAGGTTATTCTACTTTTGATTTAAAATCTTTATTATATCTTAAATTAGTTTTTGAAATTAAAATTTGTTATCTCACTGCATTTTATTTATCGCATAGGAATCTTTTACAAGTTGTTGAATTTATCTCATAAGTTTCTTAATCAAGAAATTCATTTTTGTCAATAGGATGTGTTTACTTTTATTTTTTAGATTTCAGAAAGGTAGCATATTCAAAAAAAATGATGAAAAAAAAGATGAGCAAAGATGCCAAATTGAAAAAAAAGGGAATACACAAAGTATATCAAAAATCAAAAGATGCACAGTGCGCCAAACAATTGTCAAGAGTCATAAAATGAGCCCACAAAATTTAATGCTTACCATTCTTGTACTTCTTAAAGCTTAAGAAAACTCTTGATTTTCGATACTTGAGTTTAAAAATCATTATTCTTGATTCAATAATTCGTGCATTAATCTTCTATTAGATATATTTTATGAAAAGAATTTTGAAAAATGACTGTTTCTTTCTCTAATTTATTCCTTGATTTAGATATTGAATTAAAAAGTTTTTGAGCCTTTAAAGAAATTAGAGTTTGGATTATCAAATTCTGAATTTCTAACATTTTCTGGGCTATGCGTTGTCAATACAATTCTACTAAGCTTTTGATTAAAACCAAGAGGTAACTTTCTCATTTTAAGAATATTTGCTTTGTTCACCAGATTAGGGATCATTTTTTGGTTTTTATTTGTTTTTATTGTATTGTTTGTGCCCCTTCTCTTTTTGATAATGTCAAAGGGGGAGAACGTACTGTTGAATTTGTATGTTGAAGTTGTATCCTTTTCTTTTTTAAAAAAATTAAAAATATTTTTTTTTATCTCCCCTATTTTAAAAGTTTTATTATAGTAAGGGGGAGATTAGAAGAAAATATTTTCCTTTTTTCAAATTCAAATTGTAATGTTTCTCATCATAAAAAAGGGGGAGATTGTTGCGGATCTATTTTCATGGTTTATGATTTTGAAGATAGAAACACTCTTATTTCTCTTTTCAGGTCTACAAGATAACACTGCAATTTGGAACCAGCTCAAAATTGAGTAGACTAGGTCAGAGTCAGTTGTACCCTTTTTTTCCTGAGTCTATTGTAATTTGTGTGGCTCCTGATGCTATGTAACTTTGCACACACACCTTAGAAGATTTTTTGACAGTTTCCTAGAGTTTATTATTTTTGGTAACATCGTCCAGGACGATATTTATAACGGCCTGGACGATCAATTTAAAAATAGAAACCCTAATTAGGGCATCGTCATTAAGGTAGCCGTCATTAAGCAGATTGGCCTAGACGATCGCTGATCAGCCAAGACGATAGGATCAAAATAAAAAGAATCAGCCGCCATAATCAATTTAGGTATTCTTTATGTTAGGACATTGGCCAAGACGATATCCACATCGTCCTGGATGATCTAACTTAATTATGTCTAAATTAATCTGGTATTTATGGAAAGCATTAAGGGCTGATTGATTCGATCACATCGGATGGGCCAATCGCAGGATTGGCCAGGACGACATCCTGGACAATTAACATTGGCCAGCATCTATTCAGGGTGATGTTCAAGACGATTGTACTAGATTTTAAACTAATCGGCCATGACAATATTGCATCAGCCTGGACGATGTAACCAATTTTCTTCTGATTGTCCCAAATCATCCCGGGTTAATTGAGCTTAATTTGTATTGATCGGCCAGGATGATATTCATATCGGCCTGAATGATAAAGTCGGCAAGTTGCATTAATGAGCTCGTTTTGAGATATTCTATTTAAGCTTTTACAAGGCACTTGGTAAGTGTCTTTGGAAATCATTGTAGTTTTGTTCTTTTGGGGGAAACTTGAAGAGAGAGCTTGAATGGGAGTGAGGAAAGGGTGGAGTTTGAGAGAGGGAGAAGATCCTGTGAGGGAGGACTCAAGGGAGTGTGGAGGGGATTCCATACAATTGCTCCGGCAAGTTCGCACCTTAGTACCGTCGAATTCAAGGCTTGTCTTGAGGAAAGTTCACCAAAGAAGAAGGTCTCTTTGGTGTCAAAGGACCTGGCTACTCCGCCGGACCGAGGAAGGTGGAAGTGATTTTGTAAGGGCTTTTCCGCCTAGCTGTGGGGGCTAAAGGAGAGACACTGAGTTTAGTGAAATATCTGGAGGCGCCTTTGGGGAGTGGACGTAGGTCAAGGTTTAACTGAACCACTATAAATGTGGTGTGTTCTTTCCTTTATTAGTTTCGTATTTAATTTTTGCAATTGGTTTTTATTGTGGCGATATTGGTTTTGGTTTATGTTTTGATTTAAAGATTTTTCTTTACCAATTCACCTCTCTCTTTTTATTAGCCTTGAACCAGTTCATAAGGGCCTAACATCCTTAATGAAACTTTCACTCCTATATTCATCCCAGGACGAAGTGCTCTGTTCCTTGAAAATTTGGGACCGTCCTGCAGTTCATCAAAACCAACCCATGATATAACTGTTCGTACCGGATGAACTTAGTTCATACAGGACGATGATCGGGTATGAAGTTATTTCGTACCAATATTCAAAGGGTTCGTACGCAATAGTTTTTACACTATTTGTATGGGACGAAGTATCGATCGTCTGGGACGATCGAGTGTGTACATACTTGAAAGTCAGCAGTTTTTGGACAGTTTCTCATGTCTTTCCAATAAAAGGTCAACTTAAAATTGTCTTTTAATCTTTTTGCTTACTAGTCTTCATGTAAATTGAAGGGAGAGTGAAGGAGAGAGTGTAAGAGAGTATTTGAAGGAGGATTCTTACTACTGGAGCGTGAATGATTCACTTGGTACTCAAAGGTAAGAATCTCCAATTATAATTTATGATTATTTCACTCTTTTCTCTCGTCCTTCTAGATTTCTTGTGAGAAGATCTTTCAAGAAGATTCAGTTCTCTACCGACACTCGGATAGTGTGAACAGCCAAAGGATTCTCTGCCTACCCTTGGAGAGTGTGAACAGTGGGAGATTCTCTGCCTACACTTTGAGAGTGTGAAAGGATGAAGAGTTCTCTGTCCACACTTGGAGAGTGTGAAAGGACTAACGGTTCTCTGCCAACACTTAGAGAGTGTAAAAGGACAACGATTCTCTACCGCACCGGGTTGTGATGGAAGAGAGTTTTGTGAAGGCTTCTCCGCCTTGTTGTGGGGGAAAAAGGAGAGACACTATTGGTATTAGTGTAATACTCGGAGGGTGCCTCTAGGGAGTGGATGTAGGTCATGTTTGACCGAACCACTATAAATCTTGTGTCTTTTTATTTTCCGCTGCTTTTGTTTTTTACTTTATTGTATTGTTTGATTTGTGGTTGAAAAATCTTTCTCTACAAAAATTCACTAAAATTATTATCAGTTTAAAATTTAAAAAGAGGGAAATTTTTAAATTACCAATTCACCCTCCTCTTGGTTAGCTGCTGGGATATTAGCTTAGGTCTAACAACCTAATTCATATTGAACAAGTTTCAACATAACCTCCCTTAGATTTTACTCTAAGAGGAAACTAGAGAAGTACTCTAAAAGGTACTAAATTTTATACAAGCGTTTGATCTCTCCTATAAATAAAACATCAAAATTATTTATAAAAATATATAAAAAGGCATCTTGCACTATATTGCTTGAAAGAATGGTGTCATGGTGCCCTTAAAGTGAACTAGCACCTCTGTGGTAAAACATATGTAACATCACGTTGTCGCTGATGTGGTTTAGTTATTTAGTGAATAGTTACATCATTTTGCTGAGAGATTGTGGCATTAGATGTTATAAATGTAACATCATGGTGCTATTAATGTTCGAGCACTGCAACACCCAAGTAGCAAAAAATGGTGCCAAATAGTGACAAATTATGACACTGCAATATTTAAAAGTAGATAATCTTATCCTAACAAGCTGAATTTCTAACACCACAATGTTGATGTTGGATGACTATGGCACCCCAAGAGAGGGGTGAATTGGGGTTTTTAAAATTTCTATTAAAAAAACAAAATTAAAATAATTTTAAAGTTATTTAAAAATAAAAGAAATCACATAATTTTTATGAAAAAGATAAAGAAAAATAGATGCAATAAATAAAAATAAGAGGCACAACATTTTTATGTGGTTTGGCCCAGGTTCCAATCCGACCTACATCCACGCTAGCCAACTCTTGGGCTAGAATTCACTAATCTCAGGTTTGCTTTGCAAACCTCACTTCTTTAAACAAAAGAAGTTCTTTACCACCTAAGTACTCTTCTATACGGGCGAGTACAACCCATTCTAATTATAATTTAAATTTTACTAAGCCAAATGACTTTGATAAAGAAAATGAAAAAGATAATTTTATGTTAATAATATAAGTTCAAATTATCTTACAATAAAATGTCCGTAATATTTGAGGTGAAATTACAAATTAATTTTAATCACCTCATTACTTGCAAATGGAATATTAAATTTGCTCACTTTAAGAAAAATTTATATTTTGATAAAAATATGAATAATATTTTAAATTAAAATATTTTCTTACTGATTTAAACATTAACTCTTCAAATCAAAGAAAATAAATTTTTTTTATAAATGTAAATCTATGCCACCTTAAGAAAATAAAAATACTTGTTTTGCTAATTTTATGGATTTAAAAGAAGTAATATGGTAGTCTTAATATAACATTACCCACTAGTATTTTACTAAATGATAAATATTTTTAAGAATGAAATGTATGGTGAAAGCTAAAATAACAACAAGTAAAGATTTAGTAAAGGAAAACAAACTCAAGAACTCCAAGAGATGTTATTCGATTTTGTGTGTTGAAGCTTTCCAACCAAGAATTCGATCTCGCAAATGAAAAAAACTTTTGGAATAAAAAATCAGAGTTTCTCCTCTCAAGATTTAGAATGTAAAGAAGAAATGAAGAATGGAAGAATTGGTGGAGATTTCCTTTTTTGAGCATCCGTTACATGAAGAGGAAGAGAGATATTTAAAATGAAAGGATAAGTAAAGCTAAATTTAAATAAAATTATTAATCTAATATTAATTTATCAACTAATAGTATTATATTTGATCAAAAATTCATTTTTATTAAATATATATAAGATTCAAATGGCTATAAAATAGCTAGCCATATGGGAAAGTAAAAAAGGCTTCATATACATCCAAAATAAGACAAAAATGGCTACCAACAAATTATATTAAAATCAGATAATATTTGGAAATTCATTATAAAGTTAACTGAGATCCAAATGAGTCATATAACCTATAAATTTCTATCTTCATAATCTAAAGAATCTAATATAATAAAAATTAAACCACTATTCTATCAAAATAATATCATATTCAGTAAAATAAAAACTTATGCATATTTTTAAATAGTTAAGGATATATTAAATATTAATATAATAGTATGATGTAATTTGTATAAAATTAATCATACATCAATAAATTGATGTGAAACAAGTCTATTTAAAAAGAATAAATAATAAACATTTTACAACAAAAACTTATTTCCTTTAATTTTCCTAATTATATAACTTTCCTTATTTGATAATAATTATGTAATCAATGAAGGTTAAAAAATTTATTTATTAATAAAATCTTATAGATTTCAAATTATATATCAAGATTAATTTATAAAGTTACTGACATACTTCTTCGATAATATAAAGTCCTTCAAGTTGTCTATCTTGATCCATCTTAATTTCAACATTTGATTGAACTTGAGTTGTGCAATGTAAATATTATAAGTAATTACTATGCTCATCATTGCACCTAAAATATTTAACACATAAATTAAAACATCGAAGAATATGTTTGTTATCATCAAAATCTATAAAATAGGTCATGTGATAGATAATATCAACAATCTCCTCCTTTTTAATGATGACAAACTTATGTTGGGTATAGTTATAACAAAGGTGCAAATCGACCTTTTGTCATAACCTTTAAGCATTAGAAAAATATATATATGATAATTTAGAAATATTTTTGAATGCTAATTTGCTAAACAAAATAATTCTCCCCCAAAATATATGCATGTAAAAAGAATTATAACAAACATATATAATTCTTCTCCCCCTTTGACAACTTCAAAAAGAATAATTAAAAATATGAAATTTAATTGTTAGGATCTAACATCCCAAGCATACGTCTTAACATGCAAAATCTCTCTTTAGCTAAATGTTTCGTAAATATAGCATCTATTTGAGAATATGTGTTTACCAAAACTATATCCACATCACCTTTATTACCATGATCTCTATTAAAATGGTGTCTAATATCTATATGTTTAGTTTGTGAATGTTGTATATGATTTTTTGTTAAACTTATAGCACTTGTATTATCACATTTAATGTGAATATTCTTAAGCTTAATTCCAAAATCTTCTATTTGTTGCTTTAGCCATAAAACTTGAGCAACATAACAACATGTGACTATGTACTCTGCTTCATAAATGGATAAAGCAACTAAATTTTATTTTCTAGAAGACCAATAAAAAAGTGACAATCCTAAAAATTGATAGGTTCCAGATGTACTTTTTGTATCAATGATAAAACCAGCATAGTCTGCATCTAAATATGCAACTAAATTACATGATAATAAATTTTTGGGATACCATAAGCCTAACTTATGAGTTCCAATCAAATAGCAAAACATTCGCTTAACTATTGTTAAGTGTAATTCCTTAGGATTAGCTTGAAATCTTACACCTAAATATACAACAAACATAATATCAAGCCGACTAGTAGTAAGATACAAAAGTGTACCTATCATACACCTATAAAGTTTTTAATCTACTAGTTTTTCTGATTCATCTAAATCAAGTCTAGTTTATGGTCTTATAGGAGTTTTACTCAATTTGAATATCTCAATATCAAACTTTTCTAATAATTCATTAATGTACTTGGTTTGACATATGAATGTGCCAGACTAGTTATTTTACTTAAAGTTCTAAGAAAAAGGTGAGTTCTCCCATCATACTCATTTCAAATTCTTTTGATATTAATGAGGAAAACTCATAACATAAACTTTCATTTGTACTTCTAAATAATGTATCATCAATATAAATCTGTATAATAATCAAACCATCTCCAATATTTTTTATAAAATGAGTTGTATCTACCTTACCTTTTTCATAAATTATGTTCAATTAAAAAATTACTTAACCTATCATACCAAGCATGTGGATCCTATTCTAAACCATATAATGCTTTCTTTAATTTATATACATGATTAGAAAAATTAATGCTTTCAAAATCTGGTGGTTGCTTTGCAAATACATCTTGATCAATATAGCCATTTAAAAATGCACTTTTGACATTCATTTGAGAAAGTTTAAAGTCCTTAAAACAAACAAAGGCAAGGAGTAATCTAATGGCTTCTAGTCTTGCTATGGGTATTAAAGATTCTTCAAAGTCTATTCCTTCTATTTCTATGTACCTTTGTGCAACTAATCTAGCTTTTTCTAATAATACTTCCTAAGTCACCTAACTTATTTTCATAAACCCATTTAGTTCCAATTATATTTTGATCATGAGGCCTTGTGACTAACTCCCAAACATCTTTTCTAATAAATTGGTTAAGTTTCTCTTCCATAGAAATTATTCAAAAGTTATCTTCTAAAGCTTCATCTATATTTTTAGGTTCAATTTCTGATAGAAATGCAAAATATTCTACCTCATCCCTAAGGTTTCTCCTAGTCTTAACACCATGAGAAGGATCACCAATTATAAATTCTTTTTGGTGATTTATGTGATATTTCCATTCTTTAGGCAATGAATCATCCTCCTTTTCATCCAAATTTATTTTTTTTATATTTTCAATATCATCATCATTCAAATCATTTCTTTTTAAATCTATAGGATTTTCATCAAAAATTACATGAACAAATTCTTTAACAATTAATTTTCTCTTATTAAAAACTCTTAAAGATTTTTCAAAAATTAAATATTTTAAGAATATACCATCATCATACTTACCATCAAATTTACCGAAAGGATCCTTATCATTATTTAAAATAAAACACTTACATCAAAAAACATTTAAATTACTAATAATAGGTTTCTTTCTAGAAAATATTTTATAAGGGGTTTTTTAAAGAATTTGTCTTAAATAAACTATATTTGTAACATAAAATGCAGTGTTTATTACTTCTGCCCAAAATTACTTTGGAAGTTTATATTCATCTAACATTGATCTAGATAATTCGACCAAAGTACGATTCTTTCTTTCAACTACACTATTTTGTTGAGGAGTCATAAGAGTTAAAAGATTATGTCTAATTCCATTTTCATCACAATAATTTTCAAATGATTTATTTTCAAATTTTCCTCTATGATCTATTTGAAATCTATGAATCAAATAACTTTGTTCTCTTTGAATATACTTAGAAATTTTTTTAAAATCATCAAATGCATTATTTTTAATAGCTAAGAATAATACCCAAGTGTAACTTGAATAATCATCTACAATAACGAATCCATAATTTTACCACCTAAACTAGTTGTGTTAATTGGCCCAAATAAGTCCATGTGGAATAATTCTAAAAGTCTACTCATAGAAACTATATTTTTAATCTTAAATGAACTTTTCATATGTTTACCATGAATGAATGCATCACATATAGAATCAAAATAAAAATTAATCTTTGATAAACCAACTACTAAATCAAGTTTAGAAATTTTATTTAAAGTGTGGATATTGGCATGACATAACCTTCTATGCCATAACCAAGCATCATCATTTGTAGATTTCATGCAAAGTAAATTCAAATTAATATTATTTATATTTCCCAAATCAATTAAATAAATAATTTTATATCTATTTTCTATAAGCAAAATAGTTTCATTATTTCTAATATTGTAATGTGAAGCATGAAAAGAAACATTTCAACCTTTATCACATAATTAACTAATTGATATTATGTTTTTTTTTAACTAGAAATAAATAAGACTTTTTTTTAAAGTAATAGAGTTCTTACATATGGATCCAATGCCAATAATCTTTCCCTTTGAATTATCTCCATATGTGACATATCCTCCATCACTTGATTCTAATGTAAAGAATTTTGCTTTATCGCCTGTCATATGTCTTGAATATCCACTGTCCAAGTACCTCATGCTTTCATTGATTTTATTTTGAAGGCATTCCTACAAAAGAAAATCAAATGTTAACTTTTGGATCCCAAATATTTTTGGGTTCACATTCTAAATGATCAGTATGATATCTATTATGTATGATATATGAAGTGCTTGTATTTTTTGGAACCCATATAAAAGATGATTGTTCAGCATTCTGTGATTTACGAGCATAACAATCAAATGAGATATGTCCTTTTCTACCATAATAATTACACCAAATATTAGTGTTTGCACATGGCTTTGCATGATGTCTATGTGACATATAAGGAGAATTTTTATTTGATGTTGCACTTGATGGAACTTTATATTAAAAATGTGATTTCATGCATAAATCTAATCTTTCTTTTAATAGAATATTTTCTCTTTCAAGTCTACAAACAAGTAAACAATGAACTAATAAAGAACTATTTTAGTTTCCAAATCATCACATTCATTTTTTAAATCATTCAAATTCATATCTAAATTTTTATGCTTTTTTTTCTAAAATATTATATTTTCTTTTTAATTTTTTACTAAATAACTAATTCATTAAAAGCATCATCTAATTCTTCATAAGATATATCATTTCATACCTCTTGAGAATCGTGATCCGATTCTCCTCCATCCATAATGCTAATGTTCACCTTTTCATTTGATGAACTTAATTCATCGGAATCTGGGTTGGCCCAAAGAACCTTCTTCTTCTTCTTAAAATGCTTCTTTTCTTTCTTGTCACTCTTTCTCTCTACATCAATCTCTTTCTTCTTTGAATCAATAAGATTTGAACAATCTCCTCTTATATGTCTAGACTTCTTGCATTGGTAACAAATAATCCCTTCTCCTGTAGGAAATTTCTTAGTTTAAAATTTATAATTTTTTGGATTTCTTATACCTTTGATTTTTCTTCCTTAGTAAGCTCCCAAGTCGTCTTGAAAACATGGCCACCTCATTGCTATCTTCATTAGAGCTTGATGAACTTGGTTCATTATTATCATCAACCTATATGGCAATAGTTTTACCTTTCTCTTTCTCTTTCTTAAAAGAACCATCCAATTCATCCCTTTGAGCTATAATCTGTTCATGTGCTATCAAAGAACCCAAAACTTAATCAAGTGGATAAGTAGATAAATTGTTAGCCTCACTAATTACAATTATTCTAGCATCCCATTCTTTGGGAAGGCGTCTAAGAATCTTATAGTTTAAGTCTTGATTCTTATATATTCTTCCAAGAGCATGTAATGTATTAACTATTTTTATAAATCTCGTATACATATCAGTAATAGATTCAGAAGGAGACATATGAAATAATTCATATTCATGAACAAGTCTATTTATGTGAGTATCTCTAACTTCACTAGTACCATCATAAATTATAATTAATTTATCCTAAATTTTTTTTCTTAATTTAACATGGAAATTTTTAAGTAATCATCTGGTAGAAGTGCACAATGTAAAGTATTACATGCCCTAGTATTTAACTCATATAATTCCTTCTCTAATTTAGTCCGTTCATCAAATGGTTTTTAAATTCTAATTCCATTAATTTCTTTAGTGGGTGTGTGATATTGATGTGTAAGCATGTGCCACACACAAGAGTCTTGCACTATAAGAATGTATTAATTCTATTATTTCAATAATCAAAAGGAACATTATCTAACAATGGGGAAGATGAGTGGATTTTCCTTCATGAAGTGAACCCTTACGAAAACCTTGTGCCATAGTTGATAAGGGGATCAACTATAGAATGTTAAGAATAAATAATAAGAGCCAAGGCTCTGATACCAATCGTTGGATGACTATGGCAACCCAAGAGGGGTGGGGTGAATTGGGATTTTTTTAAAATTTTATTTTAAAGTTATTTTGAAAAGAAGAAATTAAAATGATTTTAAAGTTATTTTGAAAAGAATAAGAAACCACATAATTTTTATGAAAAATATAAAGAAAAATATATACAAGAAATGAAAATAAGAGGCACAATATTTTATGTGGTTCGGCTCGAATTCCAATCTTACCTACGTTCACACTTGCCAACTCTTGGGCTAAAATTCTTTTAATCCTAGATTTGCTTTGTAACCTCACTTCTATAAACCAAAGAAGTTCTTTCCAACCTAAGTACTCTGCTACACGGGCGAGTACAATCCAATCAAATTACTATTTAAACTTCACTAAGCTAAATTACTTAGATCAAGAAAATGAAAAATATGATTTGATGCTAATAATACAAGCTCAAATTATCTTGTAATAAAATGTCCATAATATTTGAGGTGATCTTAAAAATTAATTTTAATCTCCACACTACTTGTAAATGGAATATTAAATTTACTCACTTTAAGATATATTTATATTTTGATAAAAAATATGAATAATATTTTAAATAAAAATATTTTCTTGCTGATTTAAACTTTAACTCTTCAAATCAAAGAAAATGAATTAGATTTTAAATATAAATCTATGTCACTTTAAGAAAAATAAAAATACTATTATGTACTTTATAATAATAATAATTATTATTATTATTATGCTCTTAATTTCACTATTTTTGTAGGAAATATATGTAAATTAACAAAATTGATCTAGCACCACAGTGCCATGAATTCAGCACCTCCACCCTAAAATTGTAATAACCTGATATTTTTTAAAAATAAATTAAGAAATTAAGAATGTAATTTTTTTCTTGAATTGGAGTGCTACGATAATTAGCTTTTGAACGCTGCACCCTTTGGTCTATGAGTGTAGTGACACTAGAAGTTATTCCTGCGACATTGTGGGCTTTATCAAAATTAATTCTAAATTCAGCACGCAGCGCTACACAGTAATATATATATCTTCGGGTCATTGATTCAGACTCAATTGGACTCAGATTGGGTTGATCTTAGTGTCGTTGGGTTCATATTTTTGAGACGCTCAGTTTGACTATAAGCTAGCTAAAATTGGAGTTCAGGTGCTCCCGAAATTAATTTTGGAAGTTTCCAACTAGCTTTTGTCTTGAGATTCGTGCCCAATCAAGCTAATTTTGTGATGCCGTATCGGTTGCCCCCCTATTTTTGGACGTCAAAGCTTCAGGAGTCCAAAAATATGCATCACAAATTTTAGAGAATTTTTTTTGAGTGACTCAGGATTGATCTTGCGTGTAGGAGCCCCGAACGGCTCCAAAAGTGCCGAAATTGAGTCTGGAATATCGAAAAATAGTCCCGGGGACCCCAAAAACGTCAAATTTGAACTTGTCGGGGAGAAAAATGGGCCAGAAATGGTCCGGGCGGCCGGCAAGCTGTCGCCGTCGCTGCTAGCGGCGCGGAACCGCGGCCACACCTGCGCACGCTGGTCCGCGCCTGGCAGACGCGCTTGGGCCAGACCGCATCCGTCCGCACGTGAGCCAGTTCCGCTCGAGTCTGGGCTACCTGCGCGGCATTGCCGCTACCGTTGTCGCCGGCAGTGGCCGGCCGCTGGCCACATGTGGCCAGCCGCATTCCATGCGCTGTGTGCGCGGATTGATGCGCTTGTCGCATCTTTTCGCATTGCTGGTTGGCTGCACCGCCTTAGGTGCCACTAGCCAAACATAATTTTTTTTGGCTATTTTTGGCCCATAAAATTCCGAAAAAATCCCAAAAAATTTTGAAAATTTCAGAAAAAATTTAAAAAAATTGGGAATTTTTAAAATTGCAATAACTCTCCCTCATTCTCTCCAAAACCTATAAATAGGCCCCCAAGGCCTTTAGAAAACTTGCACATTCTCTTTCTTTCTCCCTCTGGCTCTCTGACAGTTGAGGCTTTCACTATTTGCGAGTGAGAAATTTCCTATGCTCGAATTAGCGCCCCTCCTCTCGTGCAGAAGTTACGGGATTTATTCTCCTCCCCCCGACTTTTTGACGGTTGAGGCTTCCACTATTTGCGAGTGGGAAATTTCCCCTACTCAAATTATCGCCCCTCCTCTCGTGCAGAAGTTACGAGATTTTTCTTCTCCCTCCCTGTTCTTCGAGAGATCTGTTGAACAGCAGAAATCCAACGTCGGGTAGAAATATGACATCGGGCAGAAGACCCATGAAAGTCCATTGACGGACAGAAGTCCGATGACAGGTAAAATTCTGACATCTGGTGGAAGACCGACAAAAGTTCATCGACGAGCAGAAGTCCGACGATGAGTAGGAGCCCGTTGACGAGCAGAAGTCCGACGGCAGGGAGAAGTCTGGCGTCGGGTAAAAGTTCAACATCGGGTAGAAGACCTATGAAAGTTCATCGACGAGCAAAAATCTGATGACGAGTAGGAGTCCGCAAACGAGCAGAAGTTTGATGACAGGGAGAAGTCCGGCATCGGGTAGAAGTTCAATGTCTGGTAGAAGACCGACGAAAGTTTGTCGATGAGCAAAAGTCTGACAACGAGTAGGAGTCCGCTGACGAGCAGAAGTCTGACGTTGGGTATAAGACCGATGAAAGTTTGTCTACGAGCAGAAGTACGACGACGAGTAGGAGTCCACTGATGAGTAGAAGTCCGACGACAGGAAGAAGTCTGGCGTCAGGTAGAAGACCACCGAAAGTTCATCGATGAACAGAAGTTTGATGATGAGTAGGAGTCCGCTGACTAGCAGAAGTCTGACGACAGGAAAAAGTGCGTCGGGTAGAAGTTCAACGTCTGGTAGAAGACCGCCAAAAGTTCATCGACGAGTAGAAGTCCAACGACGAGTAGGAGTCCTATGAAGAGCAGAAGTCTGACGACAGGAAGAAGTCTGACGTCGGGTAAAAGTTCAACGTTGGGTAGAAGACCGACGAAAGTTGATCGACGAGCAAAAGTTCGACGACGAGCAAAAGTTTGATGACGAGTATAAGTCCGAAAATATTTATTCTGAAATTTTAGACTGACTGAATTATTTGTATAAGTGATATATTTATCAATCACTTGCATTCTTTGAGTCTTTATAGAGAGAACATTGTTTAGTCAGAACATTGTTCGGTGATGTTGACCTTTATAAAATGGCTCGAGAGAATCCACCAAGGATGTGAGACTTATCCGAGGTTATAGGTCGAAGCCTTTACTCAACGACGTTAACCTGTGTGGAAGAGGTCGGAATAATCCACCAAGGATGTGAGACATTTTTGAGGTTGTATGTCGGAGCCTTTGCTCGACGACGTTAACCTGTGTGGAAGAGGTTCAAGAGAATCCACCAAGGATGTGAGACCTTTCCGAGGTTGTATGTCGGAGCCTTTGCTCGACAACGTTAACCTGTGTGAAAGAGGTCGGGAGAATCCACCAAGGATGTGAGACCTTTCCAAGGTTGTATGTCGGAGCCTTAGCTCGACGACGTTAACCTGTGTAGAAGAGGTCGAGAGAATCCACCAAGGATGTAAGACCTATCCGAGGTTGTATGTCAGAGCCCTGCTCGATGACGTTAACTTGTGTGGATGAGGTCGGATCAAATCCCCCTGGCATTGATCATCCGGTGATTGAGATACAATGTAGATTGTGCATTTCTCGAATCACAGAGAAAGAGTTTGAGAAATTTTTTCTTATCTTTCATAAGAGAAAATAATATCACAACATAAATATTATATTACTGCTTTATGTAAGACAGTACAATAGTCCCCTAGTATGACTTAGGAATATACAAATTATAAAGTACTCAACACACGAGATCTATGTACGGACACAATACAACATTTAACTTGAAAGAAGACATTAGAGATATCAAAGTGACACCATACCTAACATAAAAGAGACAACAAGACAAGTAGTATTGCTAATATAAATGCGTGATCATTTAATCTCTCCAACCATCTGAATATTATTCAATGGTTATCTTTATTGTTGATTCCCCCCCCCCCCCCAGCGGGACGAGCTTCCTCTCGGGTAAGTGGATCTCGAATAAATTGTCGAAGGTAGCCCTGGCGGATAAGTTTTTCAATCTCATCCTTGAGTTGCTTACGGGCTTTGGTGGTGTGACCATGACTTCGATGAAAGTGACAGTACTGATCTGCATTTCCTGTGTTCGACTTCAAAGGATTTGTCCATTTCAATGTATTTTGATCTCGAACAGCCATCAACACATTTGCTCGAGATGTATTAAGTGGTGTATACCCCTTCTCCTGTCGAGGTTCCCATTGTGGTGATGGAGACCTATGAGGTAGATTATTCTTCCCTTGCTTTTTTTGCTGTGAGAAAGAATTGTTCATCCCAGGTACACCTTTGCGCTTCCCATTGATTTCCTCAAACTGCTTCCTGTGAGCATTTATAGCCTCATATGCAGAGCTTTGCGCCTCCACGTGATGGATCAAGTTGACGTATGAATGGACGTTGTCTCGCATAAGGACCGAATAGAAGGGGCTAGGATGAAGGCCTCTAAGGAAGACCCCTCTGATTAATTTAGGGTCTACTTCTGGAATCTGTCGAGCCTCGGTGAAAAACCGCTGAAAATACTCCTTCAATGATTCTCCCTCATTTTGGCGGATCCCGGAGAGGTGGGAAGAATCCTTAACAATTATTCGATTGGCCACAAATTGTTCGACGAATACTTTGACCAATTTGATAAATGATGGGATCGTTCCAGGTGGAAGCGAATAAAATCACGTTCGGGCCTATCCTTTAAGGGTGGCAGGAAAGACCAGACATAGGAGCGCGTCCGAAGCTCGTTGAATATGCATGATGGTTCTATTGTAGTTGATATGCTCATACGGGTCGGTTGTCCCGTCGTAGGACTCAACGTTTGGCACTTTGAATCCAACAGGAATGGGGTGCTGAAGAATGGCTTTAGTTATAGGTGATGACACCTGGAAGTTCCTTTATCGGAGAGTATGCCTCACATCTCCTCGGGGGAACTCTTCCCGTACCAATCTTCGCTGTTCGCGATGCAGGACATTATGAGGGAGTTCCGCAATGTGTGGTCGGGCAAGCCTTCTGGAGATCCGAAAGAATGCGAGGCTGCCGAGTCGAGGGGGAAGGATGTGTTGAACTAGTTGTATTGGCAAATTCATCTTCCTGTCGTGATTCAGGATGTCTCCTAGGTGGAGGAAGATGAATATCTTCTTGAAGATGCTCGAATTAAACATTTTCAACCCTTGGTGGATCCCGAGGGAGAAGGACCTCCTCTAATGTCGGCTGTCGATCATCTCGCAAGAGTTGAAGGATCTCGTTCTGAGATTCTTCCATCTTCCAGATTCTTTCTTCTAAAGAAAGTCTCGAGGTCCCTTCTTCGGCAGCATTCTGCCCCCCAGGATGAAAAGAGGCAGACATCAGGCATCTGGGATTTGCAGACAGATTTCTGGATTGGTGGGAGTTGGAGTAGGAAGCTCCAATGATGCGACTGCTATGCCTGTTGGCCATTATAGCAATACTTGAAGTTGTGGGATAGTATTTCCCACAGACGGTGCCAAACTATTGTGTGCTAGAATATACGCTGTGGTATAGTTTGTAAATTTGGGTTTGAGCGTTGTACGAGTATTCAGCACATAAACAGAAAAGATAATACGAACACCAAGGTTTTTATGTGGAAAACCCGAAAGAGGGAAAAAACCACGGGGCCTCGCCTAGTTGTAAAGTTCCACTAGTGTTTTGCAAATTACAAATGGTTGATTCGTCCCACAAGTCTGGGAAATCAGATTACAATTCGTTTCTTCAAGCAAGTTTACAAAGTTCTACAAATTCCAGGTGTTTCTCGAAAATCCGGTAGAGTTCCGGCGTCTTCAGACGGCGGGAAGAGCTCCGGCGGTGGTCGAGGAGGAGCTTCTTCCTTCTCCTCCTTCTCTTCTTCTTCTCTCTCTTCACTTTCGTTCCCTTTGTGTAGAATGAGGGCTCTATTTATAGTTTTTTTGGAGTGGAATAGCTCGTAAATACGTGTGAGATCATAGGCGAATAGGGAGTGGTTTGAATGGATTGCCGATATTGAACCCTTCAATCGTGCACCATTCATTGGACATTTGGAGGCCTTAATGATGTCGGAATTTAATGATCTTGGGCTCGTTGAATTCTTCTCGTTGAGACGCTTGATTCGAGTATAAGCTCGTTAAAATCAGAGACTGTTTGTTAACTCAAATTGCGGTTTGAACCTTCCAATAGCGCTTCGGGTCCTTGATTTGGACTAATTTGTGCTCGGATTGGGTTGATCTTGGTGTCGTTGGGTTTGTATTGCCGAGACGCTCAGTTTGACTATAAGCTCACTGAAATCGGAGTTTGGGTGCTCCCGAAATTAATTTTTGAAGTTTCCAACTAACTTTTGCCTCGAGATTCGTGCCCGATCAAGGTAATTTTGTGATGTCGTACCAATATCTATCTCCTCCTTCCTTCCTCACCCTCCACAAACATTGTGGCTTTCCATGGAAGGAAGATATAAAAGGGGAGGAAAGGAGGAGAGAGGAAAGAGAAAGTTCATGTTTTGGTCACTAATTTGATTCACTACTTTTATGAAAAATCATAGATTATGGTAGATGAGTTTTATCCTATTCCCATTTTCAAAGATTTTGATTTTGACCATAAAATTTATTTTAAATTGATTTTTATTGTTTTTATTCTGATTTAGAGATTTTCTATCACTTAACTTTTGGTATATCATAATATTGATTATTAATATTTTAACAAGTGGATTTCATAATTTCACTAGATAAAATATAAATTATTATGTTTTGTATGATTTGAATATAATGGAAATTTAAATATTTCAATACAAACATTATGAATGAATATGAGCATGTGTGTGTGGATAAGTAAAAGGTAGTTTGGCTGATGTTGCCTGGAGACTGATTTACTTGTACAGGATGGTGGGCCAGTGGATTTTTTATTTAAATATTTTTTTATAGTACTATCCTTTATTGATTCAGTAATTGAGGGTTATAAGGAGTTATTATTATTCAAATGGGCAAAGAGTGATGTTTCTATTTACTAAGCCAACGATTACTGATTTGTTGAAATTTTAAAATTACAATGTAAGCCATAACTCCTTACTTATTTAATATGATTACTATACTAATTTAATTTTACTATATTATATTTATTATATTATTTTATTATTTTATCGATTCACTATTAATAATAATATTATTAATTCATTTTTTACTAATTTAATATTACTATTTCTAAGCGATATAATATATTGAATTGATACTAATATATAATGATTGAGCATTATATGTATATAGACTTAATAGTACTACTATGATGGCAACTTTATCGATTTGACACGCGTACTAGTTTATTATTTCATTTCTATACAGATTTCATTATTTTCATATTGTACTATTTTGCTAACTTCCATATTATATTGGTTTTTTATTTTACAAGCCTTATAATTATTACATGTATTTTTCTATTTTTTATAGATCCATGATCATATTGATTGCTTTAATTATAAACTATAGAATGACATGTGTACTACTTCTTTATCGTATTTTGAGTTTAGCTGTAGGATTTAGTTACATATTAGGCCTTTTAACTCATTATATTTAGTTTAAATAATTTTAGGTCAAGGAAGTGGATCATGAGTGTGAGACTGATCATTTATAGGATTCCTTAGATTTTACTATTATTTATTTCTTTTATCTTTAAATATTATTTTGTACTCAAGAGTGAAAAAAGGGTATTATATTTGTATGACTCCTAGATATTATATATGATTTTTCGGAGTATGAGTATATATTTATATTGATAATTTGTTCAATAAATTCATTTTCATTAACATTTATACTGATGATAAAAGAAAATAGAAAGTTCTGAATGTTGTTATTATAAAAAATAAAAGAGAATTCTTCCAATTTAGATTCTAGTGCATGATGAACTTAACATTAGAGTTGTTGTTGGAAGAATTGAATTGTAAATCAGAGCTATTGAATTTGATTGTGTGTCTGGTAGATTGGTTAGATTAAGGTGCATTATTTTGCATACAAAATTGAATATATGTGTAAATTATCCAAAAAAAAATTATGTAAGTGAATAGTTAAAATTGATTTACTAGAGAAAAATGTACCACATGAGCAACACAATGTCACTCCAATACCATCTTATATTGTTATACAATTGGCCAATACTCTAGCATAGGTAATGGGGATACACAGAGCAAGCCATCTAGGAGAAAGGAAGAAAAGGGGAATAAATATTGTTATATATTTCATAAATTGAAGCTTCCATTATGCAAACGAGCTGTAGGATCCTAGGCTACGAAAGATTGGTTATTGGGGATAAACAAGATATTTGATAGTATACAATATGCAGAGAATTGGAAAGTGTCATTAGAAGTATTTTTATTTGAAGGAAAGGTAGAAAAAGGATTGTTAGGATAGGAACAAGATAGGTTATAGGGGAAAGTAAATATAAAAAATCACTTGGGAGGAATTCACTATATTGTTCAGAATGTGGTTCGTAACTCATTTAGCCCGATAATAGATGTAGGAAGCTTTTATCAGACTAGAATAGGGATGCAATATATTGATGTAGTGTGAAGCAGAGTTTATAACATTATCTAGGTATACTCATTTAATTCCCACCATAAAAGAAAAGTATCCCTATAAGGATTGAATAGGAAATTGATAAATCCATTAGTGCCTCTATGGATTCAATAGTTTTTGAGTTAGTAGAATGGGCTAGAATGATAGAGATTTATTTGATAGTACTAACATCTAGGTATGATGTGGGCTCCAGGTTGATGTAAGAGGAGGAGGACTGGAGATGAATCAAGTTGAGATAAAGAAAGTGTTAGTGATAGGAAAAATATATATAATGATTTGAGGGGATCTGAATTGATAACATATACCAGCAGCTACAATGAATGTATTCATTCTGGAAGAATACATTTATGTCCATGTTATCTATTAGTAGAATGATGTTTTTAATGTGGATAGCTTGGACACATGGTATCAGATTATCTATAGCGAGGAAAAACTAATTCTGGTGCTGGATACTCTAGGCGCCAGAAGTTACCTTCATGACATTGAAGGCTATATTATATTGTAATTCTAAATTTAGCATGGAGTGCTGCAACACTGAGTGGTTACACTATGGCAATATATATATATATATATATCATCTGCCTCCCCTACCCTCCACCAGTGTCGTCGCTTGCCATAGAAGGAAGAAAGAGAAGTTAAGGAAAGTTGCAGAGATTAGAGAGAAAGTTTGTGTTTTGGTCGCCAATATGCTTCACTGCTATTATGAAAATTGCTCAGATTGTAGTAGGTGACTTTTATCCTAGTCCCGTTTTTAAAGAATTTGATTCTGACCATTGAAAATTTTTCATTTTTTTAACATTTTCTCTGGATTTATTGAACTTCTAAGCGTATCTTTTTATACATCATAATAGTGATTATTTTGGACATTTTGAATAGTTGATTTCATAATTTAACTTAGTAAATTAAAAAAAATATTGTGTTTTGTATGATTTGCACTGAATGAAAATTTTTATATTTTATTACAAGCAAACTATTAATATAAGCATTATGAATGAATATAAGCATTCGATTGGGTAATAACTGGTTCCTATTACTGTTATGATGCTATAATAATTATGTGTGTGAAGACAAGTAAAGGTTGATTTTACTTATGTTGGTTAGAGACAGACTCACTTGTACCGAATGATGGGCCATCAAGTTTTCTTTTAAATATTTTATTTTGATTTTATAGATTCTTATAATTCTCTAGTTAAGAGTTATATGAAGATATAACTGTGTCGATAGAAAAAGTGTTATGACTCTATTTATTGAGCCAATGGTTACTGATTACTAACTAACTATTGGAAAAATATCATATAGGGTATAACTCCTTATTTAGTTAGTACAATTACTATATTAATTCACGGTTACTGTATTAATGCCACTGTATAGTTTTATTATTCTACTAATTCACTAATAATATTATTGTTATTTATTTATTGTTTACTAAAATACTATGATTGAGCATATACTTTCTATTATTGAGCATGTGATATATGATATTGAGTTGATAATATATATATATATATATATATATATATATATATATATATATATATATATATATATATATATATATATATATATATATATATATATATATATATATATATATATATATATATATATATATATATATCAAGACTACTTTATTGTTTCAACATTCATATTGGTTTATCATTTTGTTGGTCTATAAATTTCATTATTTATGTACTACATTATATTTTTGGCATCTGTATTATGCTGGATTATTACTTTACATGCCTCATAATTACCACATGTATTTTACTTTTTGAAATATATTCATGATTTTATCATCTGCTATTATTATGAACTGATTAACGATATATATATTGCTTCTTTACTCTACTTTGAGTTCAGTTATATGATTTAGTGACACGTTGGGTTTTTTTAGCTCATTATATATGGTTTAATTAACAAATTTTAGGCCAGGAAAGAGACTAATGAGTTATAGGAATTCTTGAGTTTTATTATTATTTATCTTTAGATAATATTTTGTACTAAGGAGTGAAAGGAAGGGTGTTATATCTGTATAGCTCCTAAGTATTGTATATGATTTTTGGAGTATGAATATAGTTGTATATTAATGTTTTGATCAGTAGATTTTTTTTTTATGATGTTTATGCTATCAATAAAAGATAATAGACATTTTTTTTTTATTATTATAAAAGATGAACTTAAGAATTGGTTCAATTTAGATTCAGGGTTATGATTATAATTTTTCCTAGCATCACTAGGCTATAAAACCAGTGCCGCAACAGTCGAAGTCCCGGATGAGTTTTAGAGAGCTTAGCACCATAGCTCTACCTAAAGAGCATTGCAGTGTAGAATCACCCCAATGGTAGAGTGGAAGGTAATTAAAGGCAGTTGATTTGGTGAACCGATATAATGAGTGGGAAACTAACATATTTGTTGACCATACTTTTGCCTGAGGTTAACCAAATAATCAAACTATGAATCAAAATGAACAAGCTTAGTGCACTGACTCCTTGACTTCAATCATTGTTTAAACTTTACCATTTGGAGCTTCATACATTAAACTTTTTAATATGGGTTCCCTAACCTAGTGCATGACCTACTTGACCCAATTGAGCTAGCTCATCCTAGCCCAATTAATTAAACCTCATGACTGATGCATACAAACCCCAATCTACATCTAAACATTAGTAGTTCATTTTAAACTAAGGTCTTAGTGGATTGAACATATTTGGTCAACCTAGCTTATTCAAATATTGACTAGGTCAAATCTAGAATAAATTTGTCAAACTAGGTCAATTTGGGTTAAACCACTAATTACAACCACATTAACCCTCTAAAATAATCAAGCTTATTTTATTTCATGTCTTCATTGAACCCAAGGCATGAATGGTTCATCCCAAAGTGAGTTGTCTTTGTCAACTTACTCAAGAAGGTCAAACCCTTTGCATATGCACTCCCTTCATTCAAACTTCATATATATGAAAGAAAACCTTTCGAACTCCATGCAATTAACCTCTAGAAACCCTTCATGGTCTACCCTAGCCACTTTGATCCATGTTGACTATTCAACATATTCAAAATTAACAAAAATAATAAAATGGTTAACTCACCTAAAGCTTGCATATTCCCTCCATGCTAGCCCATTTGGCTTATTAAAATCCACTCTAAAACCATCCTAACTAACCCTTTATCCTAACCCATGTATTGAGTTTGCTTATACCCAACCCAATTATCCCCACTAGTGAAACTGACCTTATGTCAACCACTTCCCTACCTAAAAGTTATCCCCTAACAATCTATTCCACATGGAAATCATTCAAGGAAACTCTCTAATGGATCCCACTCAATGGATTAGCATGGGGAGCTTAAAATAGAGAAAACTAAGGGATTCATTCATGCATACATTATTCTCAATCCAATGCACACCCATAACTCCAAGAATTTTGTTTTTAATTCCCTCAAGCTCCTCTATAATCCCCCATAAATTTCTTGGTTTTTAAAAGCTTCCATCAATGAGAATATGAAGTGATCGAGAGCAGGTCCATCCAAAGCTTTCAAACTCCTTATTCAGACATTCTCTAGCCTAGACCCCTTCACCAAACTTGAGTTAGACCTCTTTGAGAAGGCTTCTATTATGGTATATGTCTAACCCAAGAGTTTTATCTAGGATTTTAAATAGCTTTCTATATAATTCTTTTCAGACCATAAAAACTATTCCCCGTTCTTTACCTGATCAAGAGGAACCTCTACCTAAAGTTTTAGGTCAAAAGGTTCAATATATAACAAGTTAAGGAACATCTTTCAAACTAGGGTTTCTCAGCCCTTTATTTAGGAAGTTTTTGTTAACATTTATTTTGATTTTGTCATCCCATCCACCATTTGAACAGTGGTTTAGGCTTCTATTGCACCTGCTATTTGTATAAGCTCATCAGAGTCACTCACTTAAACCATAAGTAATCAGACAAAGAAGTAGGACCAGTTGTGGCTGAAGTGGAGTGAAAGAAATTTAATAATTGACATGGTTTAAGGTGGTTGAATTTTGAATGTATAACCATAGGATGCGAAATAGGGGGTATGGTAGGTGGAATATCAGGTGATGCTTCAGAGATAGAAGAAGAAGGATCTGAAGATAGAATTTTGTTAAAGTGCCAGACGAGGGGGAAGCTATAGCAGGTGAAGAAGCGGAGCCACAAGAAGAAGGAACAAGTGATAAAGGAGTAGTAGTTTTGGTAGTTATACCATGGGAGATGAGTAGTTAAGAGATGGATTGGAATGGGAAGACATTTTCTTGGAAAAGGACATGACATACAATGATAACTTTCCCAGTTATGGAATCAAAGAAATGATAGCCTTTGTAGTTGGTGGGGTAGCCAATGAATATGCATGGAATAACTATAGGTGAAAGTTTGTGTGATTGTTCGTGGGGCTAGAGGATAACACTGATAGCCAAAAACATAAAGATGAGTATAAGATGGAGGCTGACAAAAAGTATCTTAAATGGGGAAAATGAATGTGCATTAGGAGAAGGTAGGAGATTAATTAGATAGTTTGCTTTAAAGTAGCATATACCTAAAAGTGATAGGGAAGATATATTTATATATTGATGTTTGCATTCAACAATTCATTTTATTGAGGAGTATAGGGACAACTAAGTATATGGGTAATGCCAGGATGAGGTAGAAAGGAAGTAAAATTTTTGCTACTGAATTCACCTCTGATATCCGTATGAAAAGTCATAATGTGGTGACCGAGAAGTTTTTCAATTTTAGTCTTAAATTGAACAAATTATGAAATATTTTAAACTTATGTAACATGGAAAATAACCATGAATAATGAGTAAAGTCATCCACAAATATAATTTAATAATGATAACCATGTATGGGAGGATTCGAAGAGGCCCTCCAAACATTAGAGTGTATTAATTGTAAAGGTTTATATGTAATTGAACTAGACATGTGAAAAGGTTACTTATGACTTTTAGCTTGATTACATATATGAAACAATAAATGGGAAGATGAAATAGGCAAATTAGGTTGTTGTTGATGAATATGAGAAATAGTAGCATGGTGAGGATGATCCAAGCGCTCAACGATCATGCAATGAGCTGGATGAGACAAACATAGAGACACTAGGAGCTGTGGAGGTCAATCGAATTAGATATAAGCCATTATGACTACGACCATGAAGGAGGGGTTGATTGGTCATCTAAAGCTTAAGTTGAAAATCATTAGCATCAATATAGAGATAAGAAGAGTTAATGGAGAGTAGCTTTGGACATAAATAAGAGTATAATTAAGAGAGGGAACATGATATACATGTTTTAGATGAAGCTTTCAAGTGGGTTTTGGTAATAATACTTGACCAATGGCAGCAATGGAAAGTTGCTGGTCATTTCCATCAGAGATATGCTGATTCCCATGACATAGTTGTGGTTGTTGCAAGTTGGTAACATCTAGATTTAAGTGAGAGGATGCACCAGCATCCAACAACATGTCCTAAGTTGGGTTGGTGTTAGTGGTGATAAATGTAGTAGATCCTGAATGTATTGGCTGATAGTTGAAGTTTGCTCAAAACCAACAATACACTGCAATATATCCTCTCTTATGAAAAATATGACATTTAGTAGCTGAGTAATTTGATCGAGCACCATGATTGGAGCTCGACTTGCCACCACATTATGTAGAGCGACCATGAAGAACAATATCTTTACAAGCATAACCATGAAGAAGACCTCTGATTCTATTGAGAGTAGTATGTGCAAGAAGAGTATTAAATAATTTTACATCACAAAGTGATTTACCAATTTGATTTGTCTCCTCACTATCCAAAAGTGAATATAGGTTATTGAGGCATAATAGTTACATATTTGTGCAAATTTTAAGGAATGATAAGATGGGGGTAATCCGTTTAAGGTGTATAAGATTATATATTCTAGATCTATTTAAATGCTAGCAGTAGAGATTGTATCAAAATTCTCTTTAATAGTAAATAAATAGTTTGTCATGGATTGATCTTTCATAGAGATATGATGCAATTAATTTTTAAGTTACAAGATGCATGACCTGTTGGATGCTTGTAACCTTTTATCGAAAGTTAGTCACACTTCACTACACGTGCTCAAGTTAAGAATATACTACAATAGGGAGGGGGAAATTACAAAATATAAGATTGTTGTAAGGTTTTGATTAATCTAAATCCACTGATTGTAATTTGTATTGGGAAATGGTAGACCTTCCATGATAATATATATTTAGCTGGTGGAGGGATATTTCTAGCGAGGAATTATTTAAAGACATTGGTAGTAAAAACCTTAAGGATTTGTGATTTCCAAACTAAATAGTTGTTAGAGCTGATAGGTGATTTTATCATGTCATTCATATTATTGATGAGAAACTTTAACTGACCAGATTATGAAGTTATGACAGTAGTAAACTTTGGCTGCTCTTTTCTTAGACTTTCTAAGAGTGTTCAAGTCTATATGTTTTATTCATGGTCAAGAAAATAGAAGAGAATACAAAGGAAAAAAAAAATAAAGCTGTAAAGCTTAGGTGCTTTGATATCATGAAAACATAAATCAACTTTAGAAAAGCAAAGCAAAGTAAAAGAAAGCACTCTATGAAGCACAAGTATATGCAGCTTTTCTTATTATCTTTTCTTTATAGTGAACCAAAACTTTATAATATAACAATTGTAATAGATGGTGAGGATTCACATAGTTTATTATCCATGGATGGTTGAGATGAAATAGACAAACACAGTAAGGTTAAGACTATGGTGGACTAGTGGAGCAAAGTAGAAAATAATTGACACCATTCCATATAATTATATTGTTAGAATAGTTGCTATTTGAATGCTTTAAATTTTTGCAACTTGTATAGTTTTGATGATTCCAAACATTATTGTTCAAATGTGTAGTTATCTCCTAACAATTTTAGAAGATTTGTATTTGCTCTTGTGTGTACTATCATTTCAGGAAAATCAGACTCCAGACTACGATAACTTCAAATTAAATTCAACATGAGATACTTTGTTAATTTGAAACTTGCATTTTTCTTTGAATTAAATTTGAAAGGGAGTGATTGTAATTGAGTGAATAAAAACATACACACACACATAAGGAGATCATAAAAATTTTATACTGATCGTACGAGACGATATCCGATCGTACGGGATGATCAGACAGTTATCTCCTATAGAGCACATGGAACGAATAGGAACTTGCTCAAAAATTTTCTAAGTCCTATTCGTCCAGGACGAAAACTAATTATCGTCCAGGACGATTGGTTCACTGTAAAATTTTCATCCAGATGAATTTTATCATCGTCCGTGGCGACTGGTCCTCTGGAATATTTTCGTCCAGACGAAATTAATAATTTTTCCAGGACGATCGGGTCTCTGGAAAATTTTCGTCCAGACGAAAATAAATTATCGTCCGAGGCGATTGGTCCTCTGGAAAATTTTTGTCCAGACGAAGTCAAGAATCTTCCAGGACGATCGGTTCTCTATAAAAATTTCATCCAGACGAACATATTTTTGTCCAAACGATTAACTGACTTAAAACGGTTTTCAGCAGTTTCTAGAGCTGACCTTGTAATAACTGTTCATACTGGACGAACGAAAATTTGTACAGGACGATCAGCTGTACGAAGACAATTCGTACACATATTCAAATAGGGTCGTTTCAGATCGTTTAAGTAAAATCGTCCAGGACGATTCACGATCGTACAGGACGATCCACTGCGTACAGAATTGAAAACTTGCAGTTTTTGTGCGGTTTTTCTTGTCTTTTATATAAATAGTCCAAATTAGACAGCCACCCAATCTTTTTGTCATTTGATCTTCGTGCCTCTTGAGAGAATAGCCAAGGAGAGAGTGGAAGAGAGCATTCAAGGGAGGATTCCTACCACTGGAGCGAGAAGGCTTCACTTGGATTGCAAAGGTAAGAGTCTCTACTTATGAATTGGGATTACTTCACTCTTTTCTTTTTTCCTTCTAGATTCTTGTGAGAAGATTAGTCAAGGAGATCCGGTTCTCTGCCGACACTTGGAGAGTGCGAACAGCCGAAGGGTTCTCTGCCTACACTTGGAGAGTGTGAACAACCGTAGGCTTCTCTGCCCACACTAGGAGAGTGTGAAAGGATGATGGTTCTCTACCAGCACTGGGAATTGTGTAAAAGGATGACGGTTCTCTACCAGCACTGGGGATTGTGTAAAAGGATGGACGGTTCTCTGCCAACACTGGGGATAGAGTAAAAGGATGAACGGTTTTCTGCCGCACCGGGTAGTGGTGAAAAGAGTGTGTTGTAAAGGCTTCTCCGCCTTGCTGTGGGTGCAAAAGGAGAGTCACTATTAGTTTTAGTGCAATACTCAGAGGGTGCCTCTGAGGAGTGGATGTAGGTCTGGTTATAGACCAAACCACTATAAATTTGGTGTCATTTACTTTATTGTTTTTACGTTTCCGCACTTTAAATTTTAGTTTTAACAACTCTGTGATTGAAAAATATTTTTCTACAAACTTTAAAAGAAAATTTTATTTCGGTTCAACTTAATCTTCAAAGAGGGTTTAAAATTTTTAAACTACCAATTCACCCCCCCTCTTGGTAGCCTTGGGACATTAACTTAGGCTTAACAACCTAATTACTAGACTCAACAAGTGGTATCAGAGCCTCATTTCAAAATCATAAGTTTGAACTACTTTTTGATTAACGTAGATGACTATATTTGGAAACCGAAACACACCTTAGGGTTACTCTATCACTAAACCTCTACTATTTTACAATATTCCTTTTGATTTTTGGAAGACACGCATGTCTACTTTCTTACAGTCACTTGATTATCGCATGTGGATGCTAGTCCAGGAAGGTTACACAAAACCAACTAGATTAGTTAATGGAGTTAGGGTAGAAACACCCTATGCAGATTGGACTATTGAAGAACGTGACTTAGCATAATTAAATGTGAAATGTTTAAATAGTTTCTTTTGTGCTTTAAAATCTGAAGACTACATACGAGTTTCCACTTGCAAAAGCGGAAAGGACATATGGGATAGACTTTGTATAACTTATGAAGGGACAAATGAGGTTAAGCAATCAAGTCTCAATATCTTGTTACATGACTATGAATTATTTCGCATGAAACCTAATGAATCTATTTCAGACATGTACACAAGATTCACTCAAATTGTCACCTCTTTGCATGCACTTGGTAGGGAATTAACTAATGCTGAAATGGTCAATAAGATTCTTTGTTGTTTACCTACTGCTTATGATGCTAAAATTACTGCAATTATAGAGTCTAAAGATCTGAAAATTTATTCCATTGACAATCTTTTTTGTTCACTCATTGCTTATGAGCAAGGAGTAAGTCAAAGAAAGATTGATGCAGGTGAACCATGAAAGGACAAGAATATTGCACTAAATGTGGAAGAGTCAGAATATGAACACTCACAACCTGAGGATGAAGATGATATTGCATTGATGACTAGACAATTCAGAAGCTTTTTAAAGAGGAAGCAGAAGAAATGCCAGCAATGGAATAGAGGTAAGTATAATAGAAATGACAAGGTTTCTAATGAAGTGATTTGTTATGAATGCAGGAAACCAGGTCATATAAAGACTGATTGTCCAAAACTCAAAGCCACTCCTAGCAAGGAGAAGGTAGAGGAGAAACCAATGGTAAAGAAGGGCAAGAAGAAGTTTCAAAGGGTTTTCTGGGCGGACTCAACTTCAGACTCATCTGAGACTGAAAAAGAAGAAGAAGTCACCAACCTTTGCTTGATGGCAGATAATGTTGAACAATCAGATCAAGAAGAGGTATGTGATTTAACCTATGATGAATTATTTGAAGTTTTTGAACACATGCATGATGCATATAGGAAAATGAAAAAGATGCATGCTAGTTTAGGTTTAGAATAGGAAGAGCTTAATAAGGTACACAAAATCCTTAGGAAAGATCATGCTTTAATAGATAACAACCACATGAAACTACTTGATGAATATGATGGCTTGAATAAAAATTTTGAGAATTTAAAATCATCCTATGCTGAACTTGAAAAAGAATTTAAGAATTTTAAGGATGAATCAGAGAGCAAAATATATAGAATCAATTATACTAATCGAATCTTGGAAGATATGAATTCATTTTACAAACTCACAATAAGAGCTCTCGAGGATAATAGGAACCCCCCTAAACTTGAAGATTTTACAAATCCTAAATTCATGAAATCCCTTAGAAGACAATCATATGAAAGAAAACATAGGAATATTTTTCCTAATGTTAAATGTAATAATTAAGGATTTTTAGGACATATATCTCACACCTGCACTTTAAAGATGAAAACTAATTTGGTGTGGAGAACTAAGATGCATAAACTTAGACATATCATACATGCATCTGATTATAAATTTTGTAAAGGTGAACCCAAACTTGTTTGGGTTCCCAGGTCTAACATTTGAGAATTTTGCAGGAGTACTCTCACACAAGACCTCGTGAGAGTATATGGTACCTGGACAGCGGATGTTCAAAGCATATGACTGGAGATACTGCTCAATTCATAACGCTGGAAGCTAGGAATGGAGTCAAGGTTACACTTGGAGATAATACCAAAAAGAAAGTGGTTGGATCTTGTATGATTGGAAATTTGAAAAACTTTTTCATAGACAATGTGTTATTAGTTGAAGGCTTAAAACATAATCTGTTAAGCATAAGTCAGCTATGTGATAAGGGCTACAATGTAAAATTTTTACCTACTAGCTGCATAATAAGCCTAAATGGAAAAATTGTTTTAAATGGAAAAAGGGTAAACAATGTCTACATGCTAGATTTAAATTGTATTCAATCTCCTACTGCTTTTTGTTTGAAAACTGTTTCTGATGAATCATGGCTTTGGCATAGGAGACTTTGTCATTCTAGTATGAAAAATCTTAGGAGAATTACCTAAAAGAATTTGGTGAGAGGTATACCTAAACTAGACTTTACTAAGGACCATCTTTGTGATGCATGTCAATTAGGAAAATAAGTGAGGTCCTCTTTTAAGTCCAATAAGGATCTTAGAACCAGTAAACCTTTAGAAATTCTTCACATGGATCTTTTTGGACCAGTAGGAATTGTAAGTCTAGGAGGGAAGGTATACAGATTTGTTATAGTGGATGATTTCTCAAGATTCACCTGGGTTAGATTTCTTTTTCATAAGAGTGAATCATTTTAGGAATTCAGAAATTTTTTAACTTGGATTCAAAGAAAACTAGGATGTGAAATAATTTCTTTACAAAGTGATCATGGAGGAGAATTTGAAAATGAAAGATTTGAAAATTTCTGTAAAGAAAAGGGGATTGATCATAATTTTTCTGCACCTAGAACCCCTCAAAAAAATGGAGCAGTTGAAAGGAAAAACAGAATATTAATAGAAGCCGCCCGAGCAATGTTAGCAGAATACTCACTTCCTAGATATTTTTGGGCTGAGGCGGTTAGCACTGAATGTTATGTTCTGAATAGGGTGAATATGAGATCAAATTTGAATAAAACACCCTATGAGTTGCTAAAAGGTAGAACACCTAATTTGTCTCATTTGTATGTATTTGGTTGCAAGGTGTTCATACATAATAATGGAAAATCTGCCTTAGGAAAATTTGATCCAAAATCAGATGAAGGAATTTTTGTTGGATATTCAAGTGTTGGAAAATCTTATAGGGTATTCAACAAAAGAACTTTAGTCATTGAAGAAACCACACATGTTGTATTTGATGAAAGTGGAAATTTGGAAGAGCCAAATGTTGTTGAAGAAGAAATTGAAGAAAACTCCCAAAAGATTGATAGATTAAATTTGGAAGAAAATGTAGAAGAAAATTTGGAAAGAGAAAACCCTTTGCCTAGAGATTTGAGATTTTCTAAAACCACCCAAAGGAATTGATTATAGGTGAACCAAGTGAGGGTGTTAGAACTAGGCGTGGATTAAACAAGGAAGTCAATCATTCAGCCTTTATTTCAACTATTGAACCCACTAACATTGATCAAGCACTTTCTGATGAATTTTGGATATTGGCCATGCAAGAAGAGTTAAATCAATTTGTAAGAAATAAAGTTTGGGAATTAACTACAAGGCCAAAAGATCAAAGTGTTGTTGGAACCAAGTGGGTTTTCAAAAATAAAATGAATGACTCAGGAGTAGTCATTAGAAATAAGGCTAGATTAGTTGCTAAGGGGTATAATCAAATTGAAGGAATTGATTTTGAGGAGACTTTTTCCCCTGTAGCTAGACTTGAAGCAATTAAGGTTTTACTTGCCTTTGCCTGTTTTAAAGGTTTTAAATTGTTTCAAATGGATGTAAAAAGTGCCTTTTTGAATGGGGTTATTGAAGAAGATGTTTTTGTAGAACAACCTCCAGGTTTTGAAAATTCTAAATTTCCAAATCATGTGTTCAAGTTAAAAAAGGCATTATATGGATTGAAATAGGCACCTAGGGCTTGGTATGAGAGGTTAAGCACCTTCCTACTTGAAAGATCTTTTGAAAAAGGAAGTGTGGATACAACTCTCTTTTTAAGGAAAATTGGAAAGGATATACTTATTGTTCAAATTTATGTGGATGACATCATCTTTGGATCTTCAAATAAAAATCTTTGTGATGATGTTTCTAAAATAATGAGTAGTGAATTTGAAATGAGTTTAATGGGAGATTTAAATTACTTTCTAGGATTTAGCATTAAGCAACTTGAAGAAGGTACATTTCTTAGTCAAACTAAATATATTAAGGATATCCTCAAAAAATATGAAATGGACAATGCTAAACCTGTTAGTACACCAATGAGTTCCTCAGTTCAGTTGGATAAAGACCTTAAGGAAAAATCTGTTGATCAAAAGAAATTTAGAGGGATAATTGGATCTTTACTTTACTTGACTGCTAGCCGACCAGATATTATGTTCAGTATTTGCTTATGTGCTAGATTTCAATCAGATCCAAAAGAATCACATTTGACAGCAGTGAAAAGGATTTTAAGATATTTACTAGGAACTCAAAACTTAGGGATTTGGTATCCTAAGTTTAGCTCTTCTTTTGAAATTATTGGTTACTCAGATTCTGACTTTGCAGGCTGTAGAGTGGATAGGAAAAGCACTTCTGGAACATGTCAATTCATTGGAAATTCATTAGTTTCATGGTCTAGTAGAAAACAAAATTCAGTGACACTATCTACTGCAGAAGCAGAATACATTGCATTAGAAAGTTGTGTGGCACAAGTACTTTGGTTAAAATAACAGTTGATTGATTTAGGATTAACTATAGGCACTATTCCAATTTATTGTGATAATACTAGTGCTATTTGTATTTCCAAAAATCCTATTTAACATTCTAGAACCAAACACATTGATATAAGACATCATTTCATAAGGGATCATGTATCCAAGGGAGAAATTGAACTCATACATGTTTCAACTGAAAATCAACTTGCAGACAGTTTAATAAAACCTTTAGCCTTTGATACCTTCAGTACTTTAAGAACAAGGCTTGGTGTTATTGATTTGAATGTCTAAATAAAATGTCTTTGCAACATTGATATTTGTTTTGTTTTGTTTTTTATTTTGTGAAATTTTGTGTGTTTTGAATGAATTTGTTTTTAGGTCTATGATTTTGTTTTATGATTTATGTGTTTTTGAATGTTTAGTTTGATTTTCTTAAATTAAAAATAAAAAATTCAAAAATTGGAGGAATTCATTCGGGACAAATTTTGTTTCGTACTGAACGATGTGTGAAAGAAACAGTTTGCGCGAATTTTAACCGTTTTCAAGAGCAGTTTTTAATTAGATCGTCTGTACGATCTGACGATCGTCTAGGACGAAATTTTTTTTTTCCAAACGTCGGGATGATTGAATGCAGCGGTTGAGTGGATAAGACAGTTTTTAATATGGATTTCGTCTGTACGAATTTTTGGTTCGTCCAGACGAACAGATGTCGGTTCATTATAGGGGACGGTTTTCAAGAGACATTAAAACGAGTTACTTTTTGATCGTCTGTATGAAATAATTTCGTCTGTATGATCGGTCAAGTCAAAAAGCCTATACGAAGGGACGCATCGTAAGTTGTGTTGATTACGAAAAGTCATTACATTTAGGACGAATTTGATCATCTGTACGAAATATTTTCGTCCAGATGAATGATGATTTTTCGTCCAAGACAAAAGTTTTCGTCCAGGACTAACGTATCGTTTTTCTTTAAATATGAAGGCTTTCTAACTTAACAATCACACTTCCAAACTTCACTTTCAATCCCTTTTTACTTCAAATCAACAATGGCCTCCTCAAGCAAGAGACAAAAGGTGTTGGTAAAGAAACCCAATAGGAATGCCTCATAAAACTTTCTGTCTAAGGCGAATGAGGAATCCTTTCCTCGTTTTGCATCCGCCAAAAGAACTCCCTCTCGCATTTTAATCCAAAGCGAGTTAAATTTTAAGGTAATGCACCTTTTTGCCTCAACCCAATTTTAATTCATACTTTCTCTCGTCCACTTCTACAACAAGCAAACCTATCACTATTTCCTAGCAAACATGATTTTTAATTCAGACAACTCCTCCATAAGTTCTTATGTCTTCAAGCAAAAAGTTGAAATCACCAAGCATGACCTTGGTGCCTTTTTGAACTTAAGAACTGAGGGATATAGAGTACACACCCTAATGTCATAAACCTCTTTCAAATGGTATCATGTCAATAGGGTAATTAGAGAAAATGGTCTTGACTATCATGTCGCTAGAGTCTCCGGTATGACCAAAAATGCCCGAATCATCCAGCATATCCTTCGATCTTCAATCATTCCTAAAGCTGGTGATAGGATTAATATTACCCCTCTCCTTTCTGTTCTAACCTTTTTTATTATAGAATGTCATCCTATTGACGAAGCCCAACTTATCATAGATCATATCTATGGGCTTTCAGAAATAGGACATGCAGAATAAAAGATAAAAAGGAACATCTCATTAGGACACTTAGTCACATACATTTTGGAAAAGAAATACAACTTAGTGCATTATGATGAAGAATACGAAGAGCTGGTATACTATAATGATGCTTCCTTCAGATTGCTTTTCAAGGAGGAAAAAGGAAAAGCACATGCCAGTGCTTCAGAAGAGGAAGAAGAAGGAGAGCAAACTTCTGCACCTCAGTCAGATTATCAGAATCTGATTGAAAGATTTGATAGATTAGAGACTCATGTTGATTAAAGGTTTGATCATTTTGATGCTCAACTTAAGCAGCAGCAACAAGACATTGGTAACATTAGAGATGAAGTACATGAAATTAATACCAATGTAATGTTGATGGCCTCCTACTTCAACCTTTTTGGCGGCATTCCTCCTCCTCCTCCTTCAGAACAGTAGAGATGAATTTCTTTGTTTTTGTTGTATTCGTGTTATATGTTTTGTTGTGTCAGTTTTTATGTTAAGTGTTTATTTTTATGTTTATTTTTTCTTTTAAGTTCAGTGTATTTTTCTTACTTGTTTTTAGATATTATGAAATGTGTAATCCTTTCATTAATATCAATGGATGTTGTACTTGTTTCAAATTTGATTTGTTTTTGGAATGTGATTAATTTTTATGAATTTCATTAGTATAATTTAATCTTCATAGTGCTTAAATTAGATTGTAATTTGAGATTATCTATATTAGAAAATCTAGTATTTCTAAATTTAAAAGTTGTTTCTAACTTATTGTAATTAGAACTTTTAAAATTCATGTCTATTCATTTAGACTACATAAAAGTTAATATTATTATTGTAATTTAGATGTTTTCTTATTTTGTATTTCTATACTCAAGTGATATTTATGCACTTAGAAATATTTGAAATTTTAGATTATTGATTTTGGAAAGAATTGGTCTCAATTACTCTTGAAAATTGTACAAATAGTACAAAAATTAAAAAGAATGCGCAAAGATTTGTAATGTGAAAAAGAGGCACAAAATAAGCCCAACAAAGAAAAAATGCACAAAAAGGTGCCCCAAAAATTTTGATAAAGATGCGCAAAGCGCCACATGTGGTAATTCTCTTCTTTCCAAATTCTTTCAATCTCTTAATTCAAATTGATCTTATGTTCATTTATATTCCATTGAACTTTGAAATATAAATTTGTTTTACATCTCTCTTGTAATGATTTTCTATATTCGAATGTCAAAATTGAATCATGTCTTTGAAAAACTCTTCTTACTTACAATGTTATATAACTTCTTAAATTTTATGAATTTCTATGATTGATCTAATGTTTATAATTTAAAATTGCATACCTTATGTCACTCACCATTTATATTAAATTTTCAACTGAATTTCATATAATTACTTATATTTCTCGTCTATTTCTTCTTCACTTTTTGTTGTTATAAAAAAGGGGGAGAAATTATTGTGTTGGTATTGATTTGTTTTGTTATGATTATTATATTTGCATTTTGCTTTTGTGATTGTTTATGTTAAATTTTTTTTTGAAAAACAAAAATATTGTTATTTGCTTCAAAATGCCTCCTTATTTTCATGTATTCATAAATTCAGGGGGAGTTTAGGAGATAGGAGATTTGTTGAAACCATACAAACAATAATTGTTTTGCCATCATCAAAAAGGGGAAGATTGTTAAAATAGTTGCTATTTGAATGCTTTACATTTTTGCAACTTGTATAGTTTTGATGATTCTAAACATTATTATTCAAATGTGTAGTTATCTCTTAACAATTTTAGAAGATTTGTATTTGCTCTTGTGTGTACTAACATTTTAGGAAAATCAGACTCCAGACAACGATAACTTCAAATCAAATTCAACATGAGATACTTTGTTAATTTGAAACTTGCATTTTTCTTTGAATTAAATTTGAAAGGGAGTGATTGTAATTGAGTGAATAAAAACATACACACACACATAAGGAGATCATAAAAATTTTATACTGATCGTACGGGACGATATCCGATCGTACGGAATGATCACACAGTTATCTCCTATAGAGCACATGGAACGAATAGGAACTTGCTCAAAATTTTTTTTAAGTCCTATTCATCTAGACGAAAACAAATTATCGTCCAGGACGATTGGTTCACTGCAAAATTTTCGTCCAGACGAATTTTATCATCGTCAGTGGCGACTGGTCCTCTGGAAAATTTTCGTCCAGACGAAATTAAAAATCGTCGAGGACGATCGGGTCTCTGGAAAATTTTCGTCCAGACGAAAATAAATTATCGTCCGAGGCGATTGGTCCTCTGGAAAATTTTCGCCCAAACGAAGTCAAGAATCGTCCAGGACGATCGGTTCTCTGTAAAAATTTCATCCAGACGAACATATTTTCGTCCAAACGATTAACCGACTTAGAACAGTTTTCAACAGTTTCTAGAACTGACCTTGTAATAACTGTTCGTACTGGATGAACCAAAATTCGTACAGGACGATCAGCTGTACGAAGACATTTCGTACACATATTCAAATAGGGTCGTTTCAGATCGTTTAAGTAAAATCGTCCAGGACGATCCACGATCGTATAGGACGATCCACTGCGTACAGAATTGAAAACTTGCAGTTTTTGGGCGGTTTTCTTGTCTTTTATATAAATAGTCCAAATTAGACTGCCACCCAATCTTTTTGTCATTTGATCTTCGTGCCTCTTGAGAGAATAGCCAAGGAGAGAGTGGAAGAGAGCATTCAAGGGAGGATTCCTACCACTGGAGCGAGAAGGCTTCACTTGGATTACAAAGGTAAGAGTCTCTACTTGTGAATTGGGATTACTTCACTCTTTTCCTTTTTCCTTCTAGATTCTTGTGAGAAGATCAGTCAAGGAGATCCGGTTCTCTGCCGACACTTGGAGAGTGTGAACAGCCGAAGGGTTCTCTACCTACACTTGGAGAGTGTGAACAGCTGTAGGGTTCTCTGCCCACACTAGGAGAGTGTGAAAGGACGACGGTTCTCTACCAGCACTGGGAATTGTGTAAAAGGATGACGGTTCTCTGCTAGCACTGGGGATTATGTAAAAGGACGGACGGTTCTCTGCCAACACTGGGGATAGTGTAAAAGGATGAACGGTTCTCTGCCGCACTGGGTAGTGGTGAAAAGAGTGTGTTGTAAAGGCTTCTCCGCCTTGCTGTGGGTGCAAAAGGAGAGTCACTATTGGTTTTAGTGCAATACTCAGAGGGTGCCTCTGAGGAGTGGATGTAGGTCTGGTTATAGACCGAACCACTATAAATTTGGTGTCATTTACTTTATTTTTTTTATGTTTCCGCACTTTAAATTTTAGTTTTAACAACTCTGTGGTTGAAAAATATTTTTCTACAAACTTTAAAAGAAATTTTTATTTCGGTTCAACTTAATCTTCAAAGAGGGTTTAAAATTTTTAAACTACCAATTCACCCCCCTCTTGATAGCCTTGGGACATTAACTTAGGCTTAACAACCTAATTACTAGACTCAACACATATCATCCTAATGTTAATTTGCTTTAATGCTTTCCACATTGGATAAGTGGCTTGACCGCCACCTTTTGCAAGGACCAATAGCGCAATCCTATGTAGAATACGAGGTTGAGTTAGCATCGCCACCAAAAATTCATTTAAATAGTTTAAAACGAAGCACAAGTTGCGGCTAAACAATTTTTATTACTATTTTGACTAAGAATACCAAATGAGTGGAGAATACATGTGTTGATTTTTATTTTTAAGAATAAAGGTGATGCACAAGATTGTGCAAATTATAGAGGAATTAAGTTAATGTGTCATACTTTAGAACTATGGGAGAGATTTATGGAGCATAGGTTGTAGTGTGATACTAATGTTTCTCAAAATAAATTTGGATTCATGCCAGGTAGGTCTATTATGTAAGCTATGTATTTATTGAGATGTTTGATGGAGAATTATAGTGAGAATAAGGAGGATCTGTATATGAAATTTATTGATTTAGAGAAAACATATGATAAAGTTCCAAGAGATATACTATGGCAAGTTCTAGAAAAGAAATGGTTTAATAATGCTAAAATTCAAGTCATTAAGGATAAGTATGAAGAAGCTATTACTTGTGTTCAAACACAAGGTAGTTTGGCTAAGTATTTCCCTATTTCAATTGAATTACATCAAGGATAAGCCTTAAGCCCATATATTTTTGCTTTAGTCATGGATGTTCTCACTAGGCATTTATATGAGTTTGTACCCTGGTGTATGCTTTTTGTTGATGATATTCTTCTTGTTGATAAGACTAGAGAGGGAGCTGAAGGTAAACTTGAATTATGGAGGTCAACCATATAATCAAAAAGTTTTTGTTTGAGTAAGTTTCAAACTGAATATATGGAGTATAGTTTTAGTTGTAATAGATCTAGTGGGAGGATTGTGACTTTGGAGATCAAGTCATTAATAAGAGTACACATATTACATATCTTTGGTCTATTATTCAGAGTGATGGTGAAATAGATGGAGATATTATTAGTAGAATTCAATTTGGATCGTTGAATTAGAGGAATGTATCGGGCGTGTTGTGTGATAGAAAAGTACCCCTCAAACTTTAGGGAAAACTCTATAATATGGTGGTGTGACCTGCAACGATTTATGGCATATATTTTTTGGCATTAATATAGAAGCATAATATTAAGTTAAGTGTTGTAGAGATGACGATGCTCAGGTGGATGAATTGCTTTACTCTTAGAGACAGGATACAAAGCACACATATATGTGAAAAGGTTGAAGTAGCTCTAGTGGCAGATAAGATTAGAGAGAGTCACCTTAGATGATTTGGTCACACAAAATGGTGGCCTTTCGATGACCTAGTTAGGATAGTAGATTTATTATATTTGGCTTATGTTAAGAAAGGTAGAGGTTGACCTAAAAAAACTTTTGTTAGAAAATATTATAAATGATCTTTCTTTATTAATTTTAAATGAGAATTTGACTCTTAATAGGTCACAATGGAGAAAAGGATTCCTATAGCGAACCCCATACAATAGGATAAGGGCTTCTTGTTATTATTGTTATTGTTGTTGTTGTTGTAGTTTAAAATGGTCTGAAACTTTGAGAAATCACCTAGATTTCATCTTTGAGCCAAATTTCATGATCTTGGACTCTATGGAATTAGGGTGAACCCCTCTACATTTTAAAATTAATTTTAGATCATGGAAAACAATGTATATGGAGTGTTTTGTCATTAACTGCCCATTATATTTTAATTATTATTCACAAACCATTAGTCATCTAGCGCTCATCTTCGGATAAGGTAATATCACGTAATTTTCCTTAGGCTTGGTGATAGGGCTAAGCTTAATAATTGAATTATCAAAGTTATGGGTCATTATTTAACCTAAAACTTTTGGAATTTAATTCATCCAATGCATATAGAATTAGGCCACTAATTTCTTGTGGAATGTTTGCATTATTGCAAGGGTTAGACACAATTAATTATAGACCCATTTGAATTCTAGAAACACATAGGAAAATAAATAAGAGTTGTGTCTAGTAAACTTAGATAAATTCTAGAAAATTTACTTAACATCAAATAGGGACAAAACTCAAACCTGACATATTTAGTGACATAATGAACACTCGAAATTAATTTCACCTTAATTGGAGTTTATTAGGTTAATTAATTAATAAATCCTAAATTCAGCCCTATTTTGAGGCTAAAATCTCTCAAATTCATGAGGGCATTTTATTTCCCGCCTCGCAGCACGACACCAGTGGCTTCCCACTCGATTTACAATCTCTCTACCCGCCCTAGCTTTATGACACGATGATGGACGCCATCATCGATTCCGATACCGACTCTGATGGCTCCCACGTCTCCGCCACCCCACCCAGGTCCTACCCTGCCTCTCTTCCTCCGAAGTCTAGGGCTAGGGGTTCTCCGATCGCCGACCTTAAGCGCAGAATGCCCCAATCCATACCACTAATGCTGTCTGAACCTGATCTCCCGCATTTCCCCGGCGTCGATCTGTCCAATCTCAACGGCATCTCTGTAAAGAAGATCCAGCGACCTCTGGATTCTCGGCGCTCGACTTCCTTCTCTTCCCTTGTCCGATCTCGTCGCTCTTCTTTTGATCCCTTATCTGATCCATCGAAAGAAGACGCCACTGTTCCCCAGCATGCTACCTCCTCCGATCGCCCTTGCCCTGGGAATGGGATCAATATGGCGAAGCTTCACCCGAATTGGCTAGGTCCGGAGGCTCGATCGGTAACGACAGCTGCTGTGATGCCGAAACGGTGCAAGAGCGGTAGCGAGGGAAACTTTGTTCGGCTTAACATCAATGGTTATGGTAGAAATAAAAAGTTTTCGTACAGGTCCGGAAAGAAGAAGGCATTCCCGACTTCAAAATCTTGGAGATTTTCTCGGGGTCCTTCCAAAGCAGAGAGTTTGGCTTTTGACGCGTCAACGAAACAATGTACAATCTCAAAGGTTGACTTGGAAATTGCGAAGGCGGCTGTGGAGGTTGCTCGAGTTGAGCCTTCTGATGAGAATCTGAGGAAACTTCTGAAGCTTACGCATGGATATGATTGCTTCCGTGATGGGCAACTGGAGGCTATCCGGCATGTGATTTCGGGGGACTCTACAATGCTTGTGCTCCCAACTGGTGCAGGTAAGTCCCTTTGCTACCAGTTACCTGCACTGGTTTTACCTGGGGTAGCATTAGTCGTGAGCCCTCTGGTAGCTTTGATGGTTGATCAGCTGAGGCAACTGCCTTATTTAATACCTGGTGGACTTCTAAGCAGCAACCAGACCAGCGATGAGGCTCTAGAGACATTGCAGAGGCTGCATGAAGGGCTAATAAAGGTGCTTTTTATCTCACCTGAGAGATTGTTGAATTCAGAATTTCTGTCAACATTCAGGGATGGTCTGTCTATATCTTTTTTGGCAATTGATGAAGCGCACTGCATTTCTGAATGGTCTCACAATTTTCGGCCTTCGTATTTGAGGTTGAGGGCATCACTGTTACGAACAGTGCTTAATGTTAAGTGCTTCCTTGCAATCACTGCAACTGCAACAACTCAGACTTTACATGACATCATGGGTGCTCTAGAAATTCCTTCAACAAGTTTAATAAATACACGTCAAATTAGGGAAAATCTACAGCTCTTTATAACCTCAAGTGACAATAGGCTGAAGGATTTGTTAATCCTTATGAAGTCAACTCCTATGGTGGACACGAGAAGTGTCATCATCTACTGCAAGTTTCAGAAAGAAGCTGAATTGGTGAGCAAATATCTTTGTGATAACAATATCTCTTCTAAGGTTTATCACGGCAGTCTTGCATCAAAGGACAGAATCCGAACTCAGGAACTCTTCTGTTCGAACAAAATTAGAGTGGTAGTAGCAACTGTGGCATTTGGCATGGGCCTTAACAAGAGCGATGTTGAAGCTGTTATCCATTACAGCTTGCCAGAAAGCATAGAAGAGTATATCCAGGAAACTGGACGGGCTGGGAGGGATGGGAGGCTTTCCAATTGCCATCTTCTTCTTGATGACACTACTTATCATAAGCTCCGTAGCCTTTTATACAGTGATGGTGTTGATGAATATGTAATTAACAAGCTGCTATCCCAAATTTTCGTGAAGGAAACTAACTTAGAAGAGAGTATTTGCTCCTTGATTAAAGAATCCACATCATTTAAATTTGATATTAAAGAAGAAGTTTTATTGACGATCCTGACACAACTGGAGATAGGTGATGTGCAATATTTACAGTTGCATCCTCAGCTCAATGTTACATGCACACTGTGTTTTCACAAGACATCACCTGAAGTGCTTTCTGGAAAGGATGCCCTAGTTTCTGCTATTATTAGTAAGTCAGAGAAGAAGCATGGGAAATTTGTTTTTGACATCCCCACCGTAGTGAATTATGCGGGTATCACAGTCAAAGAGCTGTTAGATCATATCCGAAACCTTAAGTACTTAGGAGAAATCACATATGATCTGAAGGATCCTGCGTTCTGCTTCACAATTGTTAAGAAACCAGACGACTTCTGCTCTCTTACAGCCCATCTGGCAAAACTTTTATCAGAAATTGAGAAATGCAAGTTGCACAAGTTAGATGAAATGTTCAATTTGGCATATTTTGCCTTAAAAGAATGCCGTGGAGTCTATGGATGTGCTAGTCCCATGCATACCCAATGCATTCAAAAAAGGATTTCAGAATACTTTAGCAGGGTTAATAACGTTCATCAAGAGTTCAGCTTCAAGAGTCCACAAAGCAGCCCATTTTTACATGCAGATATTAAGGTGTTTTTACAAGCTAACTCAGAAAAGAAATTTACACCAAGAGCAGTTACTAGGATTATGCATGGCATCCCGAGTCCCGCTTTTCCATCTGCAACTTGGTCTACCTGTCATTTTTGGGGACGTTATGCACACATAGATTTTCCAGTAGTCATGAAGGCTGCGACCTCGGAGCTAATGGATTTCTGTAAAAGGGGTAACACCTAAAGTTTTTTGTTGTTTGGAAACTAGTGTTCCGTAAACAATCTGATCGTAGGGATCTTCAAGGTGAAAGCATGATTTTTGTTTATCCAATGAAAACGCTAATTTTCTATTTTATAAGCTTTGTGACCGCAATTGTTTGGCTCGTTTGTCTTTAGTATCGTTCTAACTCTGCTGCCATCTTAGTGGGGTTTCTACATAGTTTTTAATCTTTCAGGAGTGTAGTTGAACGTGAGTCATATTTGTTATTATGAAACTATTGAATTGAAATATATTGTTTTACCATCAAAACCTAAAGAAAAAAAAAAAAACTCTAAAATTCATAATTAATTAAAGAAAAATCATAAAAGTAAAATTTCAAATATAACTTTAAATTAACTTAACATTAAACCTTAATTAATAATTAATTGAATAAATAAATATAAAATTAAATATTAATCCAATTAATCTCAAATTTTTAGGGATTGATCTTTGAGTTATTCCTTACCAATGGTATCAATCATCTGAACATTTATAATTGATTTGATTAATCAAAATCCAACCCTATTTCCTTCTATAAGGAGGGAGTACATAATTAAATCCTTTTCTCTTTGAGCTCTGGTGATTTGGTGGTGATTTAGGGAAACTTCGCGGTTTTTTGGCTTTGGGAGATGATGACTCCATCCCCTTGACTTCCTCTCTTCCTGAGGATAAATCTCGGTCTTTTAAGGATGTTTTGGTTGGTTCACTTTGTTCAAACCTCATTTAAGGGATGTTCGGCTTTGATGTTTGATTACTCTGTGGTTTCTCAGTTGGCTGCTCCGTTTGCGTTTATGTTTGTTGGCAAGTTCCTCCTTAGGCTACCTAACCTTGAGTTATTCCAAAATTTTTTGTTAACCTAAAGCTGTCGGGTTCCTTCCATATTGGCTTAATTGATCAGAGGCACGTTGGGATCCAACTATCCAATGATCTTGATTATCGCCGAATTTTTTTAGGAGATCCTACTATATTCAAGCTTATCAAATGCGTTTACTCAAATGGACACTGGATTTTGATCTTCAGGAGGAATTGCCAATTGCTTCTGTGTGGATTTCATTTTCGAATTTGAGACTTCAATTCTTTAATTCTCAAATTTTATTTGGTTTGACTTCGATTTTTGGAAGGCCTTTACAAACAAATCAAGCTACTGCTTTTATTTCTCGGCCGTCTGTGACTCTTGTTTTGGTTGAGTTGGATATCTCTAAGAAATATTCGAATGAGATATTGATTGGGTTGGAGTTGAATGGTTATTTCCAAAAAATGGAATTTGAAAACTTGCCCATTTTTTGTTCTCACTGCAAAATGCATGGCCATGGTTTAAATGAATGTTATAGGTTGCATCCTCACCTTCGTAAGGAGAAGAATTCTTCCAAACAATCGCAAGGAAATGCTGTGAATTCTGATTCTCATGATAATGTTAATCCTAAGCTTGGAGAACTTGAGGGCAATACCCCTAAACTGATTGAGAATATTGAGGACCCATTATAATTAACATGTGCTAATATTGAACTGGATGTTACGAATGTTTATTTTCTTAATCATGTTCTGGTATAAAATGTTAATTCTACCTTTATCTTACATACTGGTTAAGAAAATATGGATGAGCAAATGTTGGCTATTACTACAAATCAAAATATTGCTATTTCTGATTATATTAGTTTTTGTATTAATAACAAAAACCTATATGACATGGATTTTTTTGTTGCTTTCTACTAGTTGTACTAATACCTTGACTTTGAATGATCAGGAGAAAGTGGTGGAAGTTAATGCAGGTATTGACTTATGTAGTAAAGATATTGTTGGGAATGGCCACGCCTTGGAGGAGAGTGAATTGGATAGGGTGGAGGATAGTCTTTCCTTTGGGGAAGGCAATGCTGAGCTTGTCATTAGTAACAAAAAAAGTGTGGTGGATGACTATATGTTTGAGGAGGGTGAATGTTCTCAACAAGTAAGGCAGGTGGGCCAACACAATGATAGTAAGCTTCCTTTTATCTCTCATTATCATAGTGATACTTTTATTGATGCGAATGATATGGATATTGTTGCTAAATATTTTGCCAAAGATGATAATGATACTAACATTCCTAAGTTTCAAAATAAGAGAGGCAGGAAAAACAAGAACATCATTTTACAATCTCCTAGGACCACCAATCATTCGCAAACTAGTCATTAACATTTTTTCTTATTTTTAAAACTATTATTTTAAATGTTAGGGGTATTGGTTGCCCCTCTTATAGGTTGAGAGTTAAGAACTTATGTCGTATTTACAATGTCTCTATTATTGTTTTGCTTAAACCTCTTATTATTGTTTCTAAATTACCTAGTATTGTTAGATTTTTGGGATTGAAGCATTTTGTTTCGAATTCTGCCAATAATATTTGGGTTTTTTGGAAGGATCATGTTCGAATTGATGTTATTGGAGGCTTTACTCAAGTTTTGCATTGTAATATTGAATTTTTAAATTTGAACTGTTATGCCTCTTTTATTTATGATGCTTCTGTTTGTAATACTATAAAAATGTTATGGGAGTAACTTAGTATTTTTTATAGTATTTGCAATTTGCCCTGGCTTGTTGATAGTGATTTTAACATGATTTCTAATCATTTTGAGCATATTGAGGGCTCTACTCCTAACTATCATTCTATGGAGGATTTTAACAATATGATTATGGATTCTAATTTAATTGACATTGACTTCTCTGGTAATAAATTCTCTTGGAACCGTGGTCACTTATGACAACGTTTGGATCGAGTTTTGTTTAATGACAATTGACTCAACTCTTTTAACGCTATTTCCGTTGAGTATCTCTGTAGAACTCTTTCTGATCACTCTACTATACTGATTACTCTTAAGTCTAGGCAGATGAATTCTTTGCCTCAATTTAGATTTCAAAATATGTGGTTGCTTCATCTGTCCTTCTTGGATGTGGTTTAGGAAAATTGGCATGCCCCCTTGCATCCTGATAATTTCGTTCTTGGCATGAAGATATTTTGGTTCAAACTAAAAAGACTAAAACAAATCATTAATTGGTGGAATCACAATATTTTTAAAATATTTTCACTAATATTTTGATTGTTGAAGACAAAGTAAACTATATTGAGGTTAACTGTCAAGTGTTCCCTTCTGATGATAATTTCACCTTGCTCAGAGATGCTAAATATTGTATGTTTAAATTATAAGCTTAGGAGGAAGCCTTTTGGAAGCAAAAAGCGGCTGCGAAACATCTTGTTGAAGGTGATAATAATATCAAATATTTTAATGCTTTGGTTATTAGGAAAAGAGCCAAAAAACTCCATTAATAAAATCAATCGTGATGATGGTTTTGTTACTGAGGATGGTGAGGAAATTGTTAATTTGGTTGTTCAGCATTTTCAAAGTTGCCTCAATAAGGATTTTACTCCTGCTCATATTGATATCTCTGCTATTATCCCTAATCTCGTATCTCAGGAGGATAATGATTTGCTTTCTAAACCCCCTTCTTTAGAGGAATTAAAAAAGATAGTTTGTGGCATGAATGATGACTCTTTGGCTGGCCTGGATGGTTTTATAACTATAATTTTCTAGAAAGCTTGGAATATTATTAGTTCCGACATTCTTTCTGCTATTTTGGATTTTTTTGTTTGGCACAATATCCCTAAATTTTTTACTTCTACTTCTTTTGTGCTCATCCTCTAGACCAACTCGGTTAGTAGTTAGAATGATTTTAGACCTACAAGTCTTTGTACCTTTTTTAATAAGTTAATTTCTAAAATTTTTTATAAGTAGTTTAACTTCTATCCTTACTAAAATTATATCTCCCTATCAAATGGGTTTTGTTAAGGGCCGGGCTATTGCTGATAATATTCTTTTGGCTCAAGAATTTTGTCATGACATGGATGTTAGGGTGAGAGGTAGCAACATTATCTTGAAGCTTGATATTTCTAAGGCTTAATGACAACATTGATTGAAATTTTCTTTACAAGATTCTATAATTATTTGGCTTTAATTCAATTTTATCAATCTTATTAGAAATTGCATTGAATGATCCTACTTTTCCATTATTGTCAATGGCTAAAGCACTAGTTTTTTTTTTAAAATCCCCTCATGACCTAAGACAGGGAGATCCCTTCTATCCTGCCCTTTTCATTATTGTGGCGGAGTACTTATTTAGAGGCCTTGCCATCCTCTTTGAGAATCACCCTAGCCTCTATTTTAGAACCTTGGGTGGTTTTCCTATCTTTCATTTATGTTTTACTGATGATTTTATTGTTTTTACGAATGCTTCTTTAAATCAAATTAATAAACTCTTAGATTTTTTTCATAATTTTGAAATTGTTAGTGGGATTTCTTTAAATAAAAATAAATGTTGCTTTATTTCCCCCAACAAAGTGCCTAATGCTCGTATTGTGGCTATTAAAGCCTTGACTGGTTTTGTGCAAGCTCAAATGCCTATTAAGTATCATGGGGTTTCTCTTTTTAAAGGTCATAATAAATCCTTTCTTTTTGATGATTTGATTACTTCATTGCAGAAAGTTTTTTTCTTGGGATTCTAATTTTCTAAGCTTTGATGGTAGGCTTATTCTAATTAGAAGTGTTCTTTGCTCTCTTCCTGTTTATACTTTTCAAACTCTTCAACCCACTCAAACTGTTTGCAATAGGATTGATAAACTTATCAATAAGTATTTTTGGAACGGGGCTAACATTAACTCTAAAATTATCTGGTCCTCTTGAGACAAGTGTTATGGTGTGTTAAATGAGGGTTCCTTGGATTGTAAGAGCATGTTTGATTTGTCCTACGCTTTTTCTTTCAAGTTGTGTATACTTTTTGTGCTAAAATGAGTCTTTGGGCTAAATTTATGATTGCTAAATATTGTGTGGGTAAACATCCCACTATTTGCTTATTTAACTAAGGCGATTCTAAAGTGTGGAAGAGACTTTGCAAGGTTAAATGGATTGTTGAGCTGCATCTTTTCTGGGGGTTGGTGGTGAGAATATTTTCTTTTGGCAAGATCATTGGTTAGGTCCTCTCTCTATTATTTTTATTACTAATATTTCTTCCGCTGCTGTAGTTAAGGTGAACTTTTCATTACGGATAACTGTTGGGACTATGATAAACTTGCGATTGTGATTCCTGACTTTACTATTCAACAAAATTTTAACCTTCCCCTGAACACTCAATAGGAGGATTTACTTTTATGCAATTTGTCCAAATATGGTGCTTTTAGATTAAAGGATGCCTAGCATGCTTTAAGAACCAAGAATAAGGCTTGTATTATTTTTTTTAATGATTTGACATAAAAGCATACCTTTCACTATTGCTATTTTCATATGGAGGATTTTGCATAAGTTCATTCCTACTAACAATAATTTAATTAATAGAGATTTTATTTTGCCTTTCAACTATCAATGTTGCTATCATGTGGAGAATATGCATCATATTTTTCTCTATGGTCCTTTAGCTGTTAAACGTTGGACTTACTTTGATGATATTTTCAAATTAAATTACTTTAATGTTAAATTGTCTATTAATGCTATTCTTAAGTTTTGGTTTGTCAAGTCTAAGGGCCATATTAAAAATGTTATTCCTTCTCTCATTTTATAGTATTTATGGTTGGAGAGGAATAAGTCTCTTTTTAATGGTGTTGACATGAACCATCATATGATTATCAATAATGTGAAAGATAAAGTTATGATAATCTTCTATGTTAATTTGCTTTCTTACAAAACTTTAAGAATTATTACTTTGTGGCTTCTGCCTTAGGTCCTTAGTTGGATGGTGATCATCCTCCTCCTTCTGGACCTAGGATTGTTTACTGAATCAAACCCCCTATTAACATTTATAAATTGAATGTGAAGGGTACTATTAATTATCACTTTTTGGGATGTGGTAGGATTATCAGGGATAGTTATGGTATTTTAATTAAGGCTTTTACAGGTCCCTTACAGTTTTCTTATGTGAATTTTGCTAAGCTCTTGGCTATTATGTATGGGACTAGATTATGTATTTCTTTGAATATTTCTAACTTTGGTATTGAAGTTGATTCTACTTATTCTATTCAATGCTTAAATAATCTGGATGGTTCCATTTTCAATTCTAATCTTTTTTATCTGGTGAGGGATATTAAACAATTAATGATCTTTATTAATGCCTCCTTTTCTCAAGTGTATAGGAAGGGGAATGCCTATGCTGAATGGCTTGCTAATTGGGTTTGTGATTTGGATTACTTCATTAATCTTACTGCTAAAAACTTACCTATCCCTTTAAAAGGGATTCTAAGATTAGATAAAATTGGTACCCCTTATGTTAGAATTTAATGTGGTTGGGTCATTGGACCTTGTGATTTGCTTTGCGGTTGTCTCTATTTTGGCCCGCTGGTGGTTTTCGCTGAGGTGTTTTCGATGGAGCCATTTTGTTCCGGTTGGGTTTAGTGGCTATTGCTTATGTTGTTTTGGCTTCCAGGTTTTTGGAAGGCTAGTTATTCATATGGTCCTTTGTTTAGCCTTTTGGTTGTGTTTTCTATTTTCTTTCTCCTAGGGTTCCTTGCTGCTTGGGTGTATTACTGTTTTGACAATTTTGCTATGTGCTTCTCGGTGATCATTTTAAAAATTTGCTTAGTTGGCCTGGATGTGAGTTTGGGAGATTTTTTTTGGAGCTTTATTGTTTTGGGCTTTGCTAAGTGGTGTGGAGATTGTTATTGCTATATTATTTTCTGTGTGGTTGGGGAGCCTTTTGATTTGTCTTCTTCGTTTTGTTTTGATGTCAGCATTGGTCTTCTTAAATGTTATTGTCCCAGTTTTCTAGGTGTCATTATGGAGGTGTGCTGGATTATTTTCTGTGTGGTTGGGGAGCCTTTTGATTTGTCTTCTTGGTTTTGTTTTGATGTCAACATTGGTATTCTTAATTATTCTTGTCCCAATTTTCTGGGTGTCGTTGTGGAGGTGCTATACGCTTCCTTGTTTCTTCTGCCTGAGTTTTCTTGGGGGTGTGTTGAAGGTTTTTCTGTGGATCTTCTTAGCTGGGTTGTTGTTTATGGGCAAGGTTGTTTATGGCTTGGTTTTTTGTTTCCTGTGGCTTGGCAATTTTGGGGGGGTCTGCGGGTGGTTGTTGTTTGGTTTCTCTCAGTTTGGATGCTGGGTGCTACTAAGGTGGTCCCAAGTTGGTTTAGTTTTGATAGGACTATGTTACTGTATGCCTTTGGTTTGTTGTGGGTTTTGGCCTTTCACCTTGACTACCAGGTTGGATATTCCTTACATACCAACTGTGGCTTTCTACCTGTTTTTACTCATGATTTGATGAATTGGACCTATTGTTGTTTCTTTTGTTTCATTGTTGCTTGGTGCTCTTGGTTTCTTAATTGTAAGGCTATTGGTGGTGGTTGGACTTATCAATTTCTATTATTGTATGATTATTTGTGTTTCCTCTATTTTGTACCTCATATTGTTTTACAGAATATTCTTAGTGCAGGTACTCATGATGATGCCATTTGGGATGGGGAGCTGGAGCTGATTGCATTTTTTTGTTGCTTTCCTATTTTTTTGGGTGCTCTTTCTTGTGCATAGTATAATGTACCTAGGTTTGCTTGTACTTTTGCTTAGTAGGGACCTCGAGCTCTTATGTTTTTTTTGACTTTTTTTTTTATAGCTCTTCTGAGCATTGTGAGCTTGAGGGCCGTTTAAGGACTATTAAATTTTTTCTCATATTGTTTTACAGAATATTCTTAGTGCAGGTACTCATGATGATGCCATTTGGGATGGGGAGCTGGAGCTGATTGCATTTTTTTGTTGCTTTCCTATTTTTTTGGGTGCTCTTTCTTGTGCACAATATAATGTACCTAGGTTTGCTTGTACTTTTGCTTAGTAGGGACCTCGAGCTCTTATGTTTTTTTGACTTTTTTTTTTATAGCTCTTCTGAGCATTAGCGAGCTTGAGGGCCGTTTAAGGACAATTAAATTTTTTCTTATATTAACGCGTAGGCCCCTCTTTGGGTTTTTCCTAAAAAAAAATACATAATTAAAAATAACAAATAGTAGCCATAAGTGGTCAGTAAAAAAAAAAAAAAAAACAAATGCAAGAAACAATAATAAATTATAAGTAAATGAAACAAACTCAATTAAAATCAAACCAAGTTACTAAATTTACTGAGCTTAAACTCAAGTCAATTAAACTAAACAACTTAAACTTAAAGTTAACACATCAACTCATTTAATAAATACTTAAACTAAACTAAAAAGATCTTTATGCATTATGTTTTATTCCTTTGGAGGGCACACATTATTTAAATTTATAAATCTTTAATAAATATTTAACAAATAAAAGTATTCTATGTATATGCTTGATTCCATTTGGAGGGCATATATGCATTTGATTTTCAAGGCTTAGAATGTCAGGTTGACTACTTCAAAAGAATTTAGTGTATTTTAACTAATATATTATTTTAAATAACAATTTAGTGTATTTTAACTAATAATCATTTCTTAAATAATTAATTAAAATATTAAAATAAACTTCTAGGACTCTACACAATCATTCTATCTAATATGGGAGAATGAATGCATTATATTTATGAGCCTTAAGACTTGTAGGTTAGTGACTTTTGTACTTTGGAGTCATTAGCTTATATGGTTATTTAAAATTAAATAATCAAACTCAAATATTTTAAAACTTAAATAATAAAATACTAAATCATTAAGACTTAAACTTAAATTAAAAAACACTCTTTGCCTTCTAATAAATAAATAACTTCAAACCAAAATAACTCAAATAATAAAACCCTTATGATATATCAAAGCCACTCAACCTTCTTCACATATTATTGATGATTTGCTAGGACAACTTACTTTAGCTTAGGCTAGGTTGGTGGTTATTTTGATGTGCTTGCAGATGCCTTGCTTGGAGGATATTTTATGTCTATTTACTTACTTTCAGTATTCTGCATAATCATACATATTTACACATCTTTCTTTGCACATTAAACTATGTTTAGTAGTTGCATGTATGATTGCATTACACTCTTATTTTTTGCTTATATTTTTTACTTATAGTACAGATTTTTTTGAATATACTTAAGCTTTCAATATAATTGTAAAAGTGAAATGTCAAATATAAAGTGTCTATAATATATCTAAATTGAGTTGTACAAAAAGTTGTAAGGAGAAAAGGAATTTGCTTATACACCTATGGCCTCAAAAGGAAATGCCTTATCTTCCGTTGAGAAACATTATCATTTAAAATCTTATATGAGCCATGGAACTATAAGACAATAAGAAAATAAATTTAAACTTACATTCATAAAGTAAAAATACAATCTTGTTGTGATGGAGCCTTGCCACCTTACGTTTTAGTAGATTTTGGAATGTTTTCTTTTTCAAATAAATAAATAAACTTTATTTATACACTGTTCTTTCATACATTGCTTCATATTACATGCATTGCATTCATATGAGTAATATATTTGAATTAGAGGTAGCCTTTTAATATATTTCTTTCAATGTGCATGTTCTAGACTTTATAGAAATATGTATGCCAGTTTTGGGATGATACAGTAGCAGTACCATATACAAATGCATTTTACTTTTTACAACATATGCTAGACCAATACACAAGATAATAGTAAGGAATGAGAAGCCTAAGAGTTAGTGCTGCCATATTTTTCCTATGGGTTAGGGCCATTATGCTGTTAGATTTTTTTAAAAAATTTGAACTTAATTTTTTTTGAAATTAGTGTTCACTAAAAATAAAATTTAGAGTGTAGGTCATCTTTGCATCAAAACTATATTAGTTAGGTGCATTTGACCTACTCATATTATTAAACTCTGATTTATAAATTTGGACAAGAATTATTGATTCCAATGTTGAAAATACCTATCTTATCTACATTCATTATACTTGAATTTCTTGGTTTTAAATTGTGTGCTTAGGTAACACTGCCGTTGCTTGGTCCCAAGTCTTAGATGAGAAAAGTGGAGGGTTGTATTAGGTAGTCGACAACCAGCATAAAACTTGTCAAATAATCATGACACGAATCCTTTAAAAAATTGTGTTAATGTTAGGACGTCCCCTGGAAGCGACACGCTGTATGGCCTGAATAAGTGATAAATGTGCAGGGCTGCTGCATCGGCGCCCATGTGCAGTATTAAATAGGCAAGGGTTCCCACATCAAGCACGAATATGAGCAAAGAACCTAGTCCATGAAACTAAAATTAGGATAGGAACTTGGAATATAGGCTCCTTTAGAGGAAAATTAATGGAATTAATAGATATTATGATTCATAGGAAGATAAATATTCCATACATTCAGGAAACTAAATGGGTTGGAGAGAAAACTAAGGACATTAATAGTTTAGGATATAAACTATGGTATTCGGGTAGGAGTCATACTAGAAATGGTGTAAGTGTGATTATATATAAGAGTTTAAAGGATAATGTTATAAAAATTAACATAATTTGAGATAGAATTATAGTTTTAAAGATTATTGTTGATACTAAGATTGTTAATATTATAAGTGCTTATGCTCCTCAAGTAGGTTTGGATAGGAGTTTAAAATTAAAAATTTGGAATGACTTAGAAGAATTAATACAAAATATACCTCTTGAAGAAAGAATTTTTTTTGAAGGAGATTTAAATGGACATGTTGGTAGAGAGGTAGATGATTTTAAAAGCATCCATGGTGGCCATAGGTTTGGAATGACAAATGAAGGTAGTAAGACTATATTAGATTTTTCTTTATCTTATGATTTCTTAATAGTTAATACCTTATTTAAGAAAAGATATGAACATCTTATTACTTATAAAAATGGATATAATAAAATGCAGATTATCATTTTCTTATAAGAAAATTAGATCATTTAGATTGCAAAGATTGTAAAGTTATTCCGAGTGAAAATTTATGTATCCAACATCGATTATTAGTTTTTGACTTTAAGATAAAAGGGCAAAAAATAAAAAATAAAGTAAAATAGTTTTCTAGGATTAGATGGGGAGAATTTAAAGAATATTAACAAAAGTATTTTTTAGAGTAAGATTTTAGATTTTAAGATTTTGTCTGTGCATGAGGATGCCAATATTATGTGGGAAAAAATGACTTGTGATATTAAAAATATTGCAAAAGACGTGCTTGGAGTTTCGAAGGGAAAAACTCCTGATTATAAAAATAGTTGGTGGTGGAATCCAAATGTGTAAGAAAATATAAAAAAGAAAAAGATTTATTATAAAAATTTGTTTAGATATAAAAATTCTGATAATTTGGGAAGCTATAAAGAGGCTCATAAGGAATCTAAGAAAGTTAATTGCGATGCAAAGAGCTTAGCTTTTAATGATTTATATAATAGATTGGATACTAAAGAGGGAGAAATATATATGTATAAGTTAGCCAAACAAAGAGATAGGAATAGTAATAATTTAGTTCAAGTGAAGTGTATGATGGATGAAGATAAAAAAGTACTTTTCTTAGACAATGATATTCAACAAAAGTTGATGAGTATTTTGCTAAACGTTTTAATGAAGAATGTAAAAATACGATTGAATTTAGTGACTTTATCTCCCTAAATAAAAATCAAGTTTTTTGTTTTTATCGGCGTATAAGGAGAATTGAAGTTAGAGAGGCTGTAAAGAAAATGAAGTGTGGAAGCTGTTGGACCTAATGATATTTCAATAGAGATGTGGAAATGCTTATGAGATGAAGGAATTTCTTGGCTTACTAAACTTTGTAATACTATTTTTAAGAGAAAAAAGATGTTAAATCAATGGAGAATGAGTTTGATAATTCCTATTTTTAAGAATAAAGGTGATGCACAAGAGTGTACGAATTATAGAGGAATTAAGTTAATGTGTCATACTTTTAAACTATGGGAGCGAGTTATGGAGCATAGGTTGCGGCATAATACTAATGTTTCTCAAAATCAATTTGGATTCATGCCGAGTAGGTCTACTATGGAAGCCATACATTTATTGAGAGGTTTGATGGATAAATATAAAGATAATAAGGAGGATCTACATATAATATTTATTGATTTAGGGAAAGCATATGATAAAGTTCCAAGAGAAGTCCTATGGAGAGTTATTGAGAAGAAAGTTGTTAATAATGCTTATATTCAAATCATTAAAGATATGTATGCATGAGCTATTACTTGTGTTCAAAAACAAGGTGGTTTGACCAAATTTATTCCTATTTCGGTTGGATTACATCAAGGATCAGCCTTAAGTCCATATCTTTTTGCTTTAGTCATGGATGTTCTCACTAGACATTTGCAAGGGATGTACCTTGGTGTATGCTTTTTGCTAATGATATTCTTTTTGTTGATAAGACTAGAGAGGGAGTTGAAGGTAAACATGAATTATGGAGGTCAACTTTAGAGTCTAAAGGTTTTCACTTGAGTAGATCTAAAATTGAATATATGGAGTGTAATTTTAGTAGCAATAGACCTAGTGAGGGGATTGTGACTTTGGGCGATCAAGTCATTAATAAGAGTACACATTTTAGATATCTTGGATCTATTGTTTAGAGTGATGGTGAAATTGATGGGGATATTATCAACATAGTTCAAGTTGGATGGTTGAAGTGGAGGAATGCATCGGGCTTATTGTGAGATAGAAAAGTTCCCCTCAAACTTAAGGGAAAATTATATAAGATGGTGGTGAGACATGCAATGCTTTATGGTGTCGAATGTTGGCCATTGAAAGAGAAGCATAATACTAAGTTAAGTGTTGCATAAATGATGATGCTTAGGTGGATGAGTGGCTTGACTCTTAGAGATAGGATACGAAATGAGCATATACATGAAAAGGTTGGAGTAGCTCCAGTGGAAGATAAGATTAGAGAGAGTTACCTTAGATGGTTTGGTCACTTTAAACGGAGGCCTTCCGATGATCCGGTTAGGAAGTTGAGGTATTAGATTTGACTTATGTTAAGAAAGGTAGATGTAAACCTAAAAAGACTTGGTTAGAAAATATTAGAAATGATATTTCTTTTTTTGATTTAAATGAAAATTTGACTTTTAACCGGACACATTGGCGAAAAAGGATTCATGTAGCTGACCCCACGTAGTGGGAGAAAGGCTTGTTGTTGTAAATTGTGTGCTTAGGTGGTTAGCTTGTAGCGTACTCTAAGCAAGCATAAGTTTAGATGTATTTGCATTCCTCAAACTTCCTTCCAGGAGGATCATCCAACCTTAAAATAAGTTTTATTAACTCTAAAATTCTTTCCAAATGATTGATTGAAATCTTTAAAACTTTAAATCAAATTTATTAAATTTTAAATCTAAAATAAGTCTAATTTTCACTATAATCGAAAGTCTTCTCTTTGAAGATGTGATTAATATTGAGGCCTGCCTCTATAGGAAACCAAGAACCAGATTAAAATAAATCTTACTTTGGTTCATTAAAATAAAGGGAAATCTATGGACTTAGATTAAATCTAATCCTTAGTTTTATTTCAAAATGATAGGTGAAAGTTGGTTTTATCTTTTGAGATATATTTTATATTCCTTATGTTGAGTTTGATTAGAAAATAAATTTCATTTCTCTTTTCAAGTCAATAGCAAAGCATTAGCTATATCTCAAGGTGGTATGATGTTGGTTATGCAAATTTGATTGAAGAAACATTGAGCAAATCAGTGGCACATTTAATTGTCCATATGATTTTTCTAGCGACTCTACTAGGGATTGGGCTCACTTTCCTTTTTTAGTGATTAGACTTTAAATCAATAATATGTTCGCTCGTAATGAATTAAGCTACCTACTTGTGTTCTTCCTTTCATTCATTTTATCTTGCGATGAAAGTGATAAACTTTCTAATTATAAATTTTAAAATAGTATAGTTATATTTCAATCAATTATCTCAAAATTAAATTTCAATCAATCTTTTCGAAATTGGATTTCAAATAATTCAAAATTAAAACTCATAATGGATGATACAGGATGTTTTTTATCATAATGGATGATCAGATAAAAAACCCTAATTAAGGCATCCCTATTAATTAAGATTGATTGAACTAATTATATTTTATGATCCATATCGTACAGGATGATTAGTTCATATTGTGAAAAATAGTCGCCAATCTCAATTTAGGGAATATTTTAATTTTAAATTTTTTTACTAATCGTACAAGATGATATACATAATATTAAACAATTTAGCATAATCATATCTAAATTTATCCTTGATTAAGGGGAATAACTATGGTTAGATTGCACGATCAAATCATACATGATGATCTTCTATGATAGTAGGGGATGATCTTTGATATTTCATGGGACGATCCCCCATCGTCCAAGACAAAAACCATAATTTTTTTCTAATCATACAAGCGATCGTACTGGATGCCCTAAGGGGTGTGTGGGATAATATGTAAATCGCAGCCCGTCGTCCCATCTCATACTGGACGATCAATACAATATCTTGAACTAATCATCCCGGAGGATCATAGAATCGTACTGGACGATCTGTATAATTACTTGAACTGATCGTACATGGCAATGCTTATCGTACTTACTGAAAGTGCTATTTTCTTTTGATTTACTTTTTCATATTAATTTCTATATTTTTTTTTTGTGATTTGTTTTGTGTTTGAAATATCTGATTTTAGTTATTATGAAAGTGATTTTACTTCCGCATTGTGGGATAAAATTATTTGTTTTAAAATATTCAAAAAGATATCAAAAAGTTTTTTTCCCTTAAGAAATGTTTTTAAAATAACAAATTCAACCCCTCTTGGTTAGCCTCGGGGTAGTTTATAAAGGTTTAACAACCCTCACAAACTTTTATAGTTTGATTAGATCCATCTAAAATGTCTCATTCAATATGTATAATTTACAGTCTAATCGTACAGTACGATTGGAGATCATCCGGTATGATTTGTGTAAAATCCATCATCCCGATGAGTCATTGGTGCAATTGTTGTCTATAAGTTATCATACAATATAATGAGCAATTCATATAGTATGATCAACAATAAAGAATCATCTAGAATATTTAGTATGATAATTTCTATTGATAATGATATAATTTTATGAGGATCATAGAATATGATGCGTGGATCGTATAGTACAAAGTGAACAAAAATTTTGAGTTTTGTGAGTGAATATTAGGGAGAATTTTACAAGCAAAAGCATACACACAAACAATCATAAGTCATGACAAAAATAATTTTTTTTGATAAAATAAAAATACATAGCAGAAATAAAAACAAACACACAAACAAACCTTAACATGCCTCTACCCCAATTAATCTAAGCATGAAGATCAATACAACCAAGTATAGTCCTATGTGTGCCGAATGTATCATTATTGAGGGGTTTGGTAAAGATTTTTGCCAATTAATTTTTAGTATCAATATGGTGTAATTTTATTTCACCCTTGTTATATGATCCCTAATAAAATAATTTTTAATGTTAATTTGCTTTGTGCGAGAATGTTGGATAGGATTTTTTGAAATTCTATTTGCACTAGCATTATCACACATATATGGATGGTGCCTAAAAATAGTCCAAGGTCATTTTATTTTATTTTTTTAGGGAAACCTATAGAGGGGCCTACGCGTTAAAATATAAAAAAATGTACAGGGTCCTCAAAGGGCCCTCAAGCTCACTAATGCTCGAACGAGCTACAATAGGATAAAAAAAACCTAAGAGCTCGAGGTCCCTACTAAAGAAAAGTTCAAAATACCTAAGGTACATTCTACGGTGCACAAGAACGAGCACCCAAAAAAGAATGGAAGACCAAGAAAAAATGACCTGATCAAGCTTTCCTTCCAAAATATGATCACTACGATCACTTGCATAAAAGGAATTCTTCAAAACATGATAATGCATAAAAAAGACATAACAAGAATAAAAATGTATATTAACAGAAAGAATAATCCAATAGTTATAGGACCAACAAGTTCTCTAAAATTCCATTAAGATATTACTCAACATTATATTATTAACCAACCAGCAACAGTAAGCATAGCACACCAAATTCCTAGAGAAAGGAAAAAAATGGCCACCATTAGAGCACTGAACCCCAACATAACCAGCGATTGTGCCACACCATGTAGCCAAATCAAACACCAACACCCCAGACGCATTAAACAACATACAACCAAAGTACATAAATGTAGGGAATCGAGAAAACCAACCAATAGAATCCCAATGATAAACAAAGCTAACCGAGAAAAAGAAATTAAATTAGATCAAGGAAAGTAGCTATAGCACAAGGCCCACCAAGTACACGAGCGATAAGTCTAAATGCCAAAACTAGCTCCACCAGATTAAAAAAGTCCTAGTTCTAAGGAGCAGGTCAGAAACAACACCACAATACCAAGAGACTAAATAGGGAGAGAAACCAACTAAATCCTCCCCAAAAAACATCATAATTAGCCATTAAATAACTCCCAAAACCAAACCATTTGGAAAAAACAGCCTAGAATGAGAATAACAACACCACCAGAACTAAAACCAATCAACCAAATAAAATAACCAGAGAGTCACACCACAAAGGAAAAAATTAGGACCAAACAAGAAGAGAGAAAATAGGGAAGACAAGCCCAACCAATGGCTACCACAACTCCAATAACAAAAAATACTGGGATAAAATAACCAAGACTGAGAGACCCAGCAATAACCCAAGTAGATATAAGGAATCCAAAAACCACCAAACCACAAAAACTTCAACCAGCCAAAAAAAAAAAAAAAAAAAAACTAACCACCATACCCTAGGAAAACAAAAACACCTGCCCCAGCCAAAGGCAACCCTTAAAGGTTAACATAGGGTAAATTAATAGCATCTAATCTTAAGAGACCTTTAAATGAGCGGAAATATTAGAACTAGAAAATTCAAAAAAGCAATCCAACCTACAACCCCAGTTGGCAAGCCAATTCGTACAAGCATTCTTATCCTTGTAAACATGATGTAATGAATAGTTCATGAAAATGAGAAGGTTATTAATATCCCTCACCAGATAAACCAAATCAGGAGTACACATCTTATCGGTGATAGAATTTATAAAATAAAAACTACAGTTGGCATTGACTTCAATACCAACATTAACTAAGCCAAGAGAAATACATAACCGAAGGCCATAAAGAATAGCCAATATAACAACATAATTCACATCACCCTTATGAACAAGACCAACAAAAGCCATACACAGAGTACCATTACTATCTCTGATAACCTCGCCACACCCCAAGGAGGAACCACTAATAGCACCATCCACATTCAACTTATAAAAATTATTGGGGGGCTTGATCAAATAATAACCCTAGGCTCATTGGAATTAAGGCCAACCTACTAAATAATACCAAAAGCAGAAGTCACAAAATAATAGTTTTTAAAGTTCTTAACAGAGAGAATTTTAACAAAGTAAAGTGCCAAAACCTTGTCTTTCACATTCTGAATAATCCTAAGATGGTTCATAATAATACCATTAAAAAGAGAGTTATTCCTATCCAACCATAAATACCATAAAATGAGAGAAGGGATAATGTTTCTAATATGCCCTTTAATCTTAATAAACTAAGAATTAAGCATAGCATAAAGAGGTAATTTAGTATTAAAATAATTTAATTGAAATAAGTCATCAAAATAGACCCAAGTTTTAACAGCTAAAGGAACAAAAATAAACACATGATGCATATTCTTCACATGATGACAATATTGACACTTAAAAGGCAAAGTAAAACTTCTTTTAATTAAGTTATCATCCGTAGGAATGAACTTATGCAAAATACTCAAGATAAAAATAACCACTGTGGAAGGAATTTTTATGCTAAATCATAGAAAAGATATTATTAGCATCATTCTTAGATCTAAAAGTATGTCAAGCATCCTTTAATCTAAATTCACCATCCTTGGAAAAATCACATAAAATTAAATCATGAGAGTTCGTATTCAGGGGAAGGTTCAAAATTTGTTGAATATTAAAGTAAGGAATAACATTTTCAAGTTTTTGATTGTCCCAATAGTTATCATTAATGAAGTAATTCACCTTAATGTCAATAGTGGAAGAGGAGCTAATAATAGATTCAATAGATTGGTCACCCAACCTACGGTATTGCCAAAAGAAAATATTACCATTACCAAGCCCCCAAGATTTGAAGGGTTCAACAACTCATTTAACTTTGCAGAGCCTCTGCCACACTTAAGAATTACCTTGGTAGAAGAAACAAGTAGTAGGGTGTTTACCCACACAATACTTAGCAAACATGAAATTAGCCCAAAGGCTCACTTTAACATGAAAGTTGTACCACAGCTTGAACAAAAAAGCATAATCCAAATCATTCATACTCTTACAACCCAAGGCCCCTTTTTCTAACACACCACAACAATTGTCCTAAGAGGACCATTTAATTTTAGAGTTGCTACTAGCTCCTTTCCAGAAATATTTATTAATTAGTTTATTATTTTTATTTCAAACAACTTGAGTAGGGAACATAGTTTAAAAAATATAAACATGCAAGAAACATAAGATACTTTTGATAAGAATTAATTTATCCCTAAAGCTCAGAAAATTAGAATCCCAAGACAAAAGCTTATTATGCACCAAAGTAATTAAATCATCAAAAAGAAAAGTTTTCTTTCTGCCTTTAAAAAGAGGAACCCCAAGATATTTCATAGGTAAATGACCATTCACAAAACCAGTTAAGTCTTTAATAGCCACAATGCGGTCATTATACACTCTCTTGGGGGAAATAAAATAACACTTATTTTTATTCAGAGAAAGACCACTAACCATCTCAAATTGATGAAAGAAATCCATAAGTTTATTAATTGTGTTAACATAAGCATAACTAAAATTAATAAAGTCATCAACAAAACATAAGTGAGAAATAGAAAAATCACCCATAGTTCTAAAATAAAGGCCAGGATATATCTCAAAGAGGTTAAAAAGACCTATAAAAATGTAATCAGCTGCAACAATGAAGATGGTAGGAGAAAGCGGGTTGCCCTATCTCAAACCATGAGAGGATTTGAAAAAACCATTGTTATTACCATTAACAATAATAGAGAAATAGGAGCCTTCAATGGAATTTCTAATAAGCTTAATGAAAATAGAATCAAAACCAAAAAGCTACAAAATATTATAAACAAAGTTCCAACCAAGGTTATCATAAACCTTAGAAATATCAAGTTTCAAAATCAAGTTACCACCTCTAACCCTAATAACAAGATCTTGACAAAATTCGTGGGCCAACATAATATTATCAGTAATAACATGCCCTTTCCCAGAACCCTTTTGATATAGAGATATAATTCTAGGTAAAATATAAGTTAACCAACTCTTAAAAAATTTATAAAGCAATTTATAAGAAAAAGGTAGATAGACTATAGGTTTAAAGTCGTTCCAATTTTTAATAGAGTTGTTCTTGAAAATTAGCATAATAGAAGTAGAAGTAAAAAACTTAGGAATGGAATTACCTGCAAAAAATCCATAGCAACATAATAAAGATAATTACTAATAATATGCCATTGTTGACCTCATTTTTGTATGAGGTCACTAAGACCCTTCCAGAAGCCAGATTTAATCCTAGACCCTAGGATCCACTCTAGACCTTAGGATCCTTCTAGATCCAAGACCTTAGAGCTTATTCTAGAGCCTAGGATTCCTTTAAATCCTAGATCTTAGAACTCTCCTAGATCTTAGGATCACTCCAATTTCAAATCAAACTCAACCTTTGATCAGTCTCAATTTTAAATCAATTCCTATATTTAATCCACTCCAATTTCAATTTGATTCCTACCTGTGACCAATTTGAATCTCAAACTCCACCCAATTTAAGTCCAAATTAATTCAAACTTCAAATCAAATTCAAACCCAGAGTCTAAACTCAAATTCAAACCTTTAAGGCCCTGTCCTAAACACCCTTTTCAGAGATTTTTCAAACATCTCAAAACTCAGTCAAATGGCCTCTGATTCAGGGTCTATCACTTGCAAAGTGATAAGACATGTCTCTAAAGGCTACCCTCCAATTTTGAGCTCATTCTGAGGTCTCCAACCCCAGAATCTGAATTAAAATTCAAAGGCTGTAAAACCTTCAAATATTTACAGCCTATGCCACTGAGCATAACCCTTTTGAGATTTTGACCTTGGAACCCTTATCCAAGCCTCCAATCACTTCCAGACCTTTGAATTTAACCCATTGAGCAGTAAACTGCATTTTCAGACCCATTTTTGACCATAGTTGACCAATAGGTCAAAATTGACCAAAACACCCCTATGGGGCTCAAATGGGGATTTCAAACCAAATGAGCTCCAAATGGGATGAAACCACCTTTGACAAATTTCAAATGTCATTTCAAATCTTTTGAACCCATTTCCAACCCTTGAGTCAACCTGGTTGACCAAGTCAACTGGTTTGACCCAAGGGGCCCTTTAAGGGTCCAAACATGTGTTTTGACCCAAATGACCTCTCTAAGTCACCCAACCACTTCCATTGACCTCAAAATATCATTTCAAACCTGTTGGGCCCAAACCCAGACCCTGGGTCAACCTGGTTGACCAAGTCAACCCAGGTTGACCAAACAGGCTCTTAGGGATCCAAATAGGGATTTTGATCAATTTGACCTCCCCAGACCCAGGAACTACCCTTAATGGTCTCCAAATATCATTTCAAACCTGTTGAGCCCAAACCCAGACCCTGGGTCAACCTGGTTGACCAAGTCAACCTAGGTTGACCAAACAAGTCCTTAAGGGCTCAAATGGTGATTTTGACCAAATTGACCCCTCCAAACCCTGGGACCACATCCAATAGACTCAGGACGACATTCTGAATTTGTTGAACCCATTTCTAGCCCTTGAACCCAACTGGTTGACCAAGTCAACCAGTTTTGGCCTAGAAGCCCATTAAAGGCCCATTAAGCCTTCTTAATCTATTTGACATACATGGCTCTTGGAACCACCCTCCAATCCACCTAATCAACTCATTTGAATCACCTAATTGAAAATTTCATAACCCTTGATGGAGTTGACTGGTCAACCAGTCAACTCAAGGCTTAAAAGACCATTTTGTATGGTCAAACCTTTTTAATCCATTGGACCTAGCTCAAGCCACACCCATCCAGCCACTTGGAGAGACTCCATGACCTGCTTGGATGCCACATCAGCCCCATTGACCAGTTGACTGGTCAACTTGGTCAAACCTAGGATTTAGACCCTTCTAAAAGGTCCTAATCAGCCTTTTAAGCCTTTTTCCCTGATTTAACTCCCCAAGGCTGACCTATTAGTGACCTAAAGCCCTCTAATAGGCCCTCTAACCAAGCTCAGGGCCTGGTTTAGCCTAAAATGGCAATGGCCCCCCCACTTGTCCCAAGTCCACCCAATGGAGGCAAGGCTTGGCCAGCCTTTGAGGCAGCCTTCTAGCTGTCCCAGGGACATGTGGCACCATCTAGGGAGCTCCTCCATCAATCCTAGCCATCCAATCTAGCCCAGCTCGTTTGAATAGGGAGAAAGGCAACTTTTGAGCATGATTGATCAAAGCAGCCTCTCTCACTAACCCTAGCCTCCCAGATCGAACTCTCAGTTCATTTTGAATCTCCAGGGCCTCCTCTACCTTCCCACTACAAAATCCAAGTGGTTGCACGTCACCGGCGGCGAGTTCTCCGGCGAAACCACCACCTAGACCGTCCCAAGCCTATAGCAGCCGATCCAGACGCGTTCGAGCTTGGATTTTCGCTGGGAATCTTCACTTGGACAGTCTACAAGCTCAACCATCCAGAAATTTTGAAGATCTAACGGTATAACTCCCTAAAACCCTAGATCTAGGTCACATTAGTTAGATCTAAATAGCTTTACGCTTTTAGGGTCTTAGCTAAAACAAACTATTCCCCACGATTTCTGTTCATGTCCTTAATCTACGTTTAAAATTTCAAGTGAAATGATCGATCCGATCGAGAGAACGAGGCGAAATACGTTCTCTAGGGCGTCACTCACGGTTTCCGTTGAGTGTACGTTTTCTGGACAGTTGATCGTTCGATCAACGGTCCAGATCAAGCCCTTCCGCGGTCTGATTCGACTGCGCCTTCGATCCGTCATTCGATCATCCGTCCGGCGAGATCAGGGCCGTCCATTCGGAACAGCGGGATCGAAGCTCCGCCGTCTGATCTTCTCCTGGTGAGATCAAACCGCGGGATCTGATCTCAGCCGTTGGATCGAACCCGCGGTTAATCCAACGGCTGTCACGCGCCGCTGACGTGGTTAAGTGAAAACCGCGTGAAGCGGCCAGCGGCCGACGCGTGTCCCCGCCGTCACGCGGTTTCGATCCCGCCAATCCCAGCGCGCCGCGTGTCTGACCGCCGCCGTTTAATTAAAAAAAATGTGTTTTAATTAATTTTAATTACAGAAACTTTGGAAAATCACAGTAAATCAAATATATAACCAAAAATTAAGTATAATATATCAAAATTTTCAGAATTTCATCTAGTTTATTTTAAAAATAAAATCATACTCTTTTGGTTATTATTTTATTAGTAATTTAAGAAATACAGAAATATGTATTTTATTTTTAATTAATTATGTATAAATTATTTTTATTTGAAATTGGCATGCATGTTGTTGAGTGCATGGCTGGTCTCCAGAAAAATTTTCAATGCTATTGGAATAGATTTTGATGGTATTTTGAATTATTGAAGCTTATTAACCCTTTTTATATTTAATTAAATATTAAGTATCTAAAAAAATATAAGAAAAATCTTTTATTATTTTCAAACTTCTATGGAGATCAGTGAATCCTTCAACTCATTAACATGTATTTTAATAATATATTTAATTATTTTATAATATATATTTCTATTTATATATATAAATCCATTTATATTTATGTATTTTAATATATATTTTTGAAACTATATATATGTAAATCCTTAAGTGTTCAAGATTTTATTTGAGATCTTAAATGTTGATTGAGCATGTTTGAATGGAATTAATGGGGATGATTAGTGGATAATCATTCCTTGATTATTCACTAATTTTGTCTTAATTATATTAATTAGTTAATTCCATGCTTAAGGTGCACACACCACTTAGTCTAAGGCTCTCCTAGATTTAGGTATTGAATGTGTTTATGTGATTCATGCATGCCTTGTGTATTGAGTATGAGGGTTAGTTCAAACATTGATTCAAGCCCATCAAGATTAGCGACATAATTAAGGACAATAATTAAGGATTCATGTATAGAAAACTTAGAAAAATTTTCATAATTAGGATTCACTTTCCCTTGAGTTGAAACTTTGAACATTTGAACTTAGTGACACCCTCAACCCTAAAGAGAAATTTTCACTGATTTTTGAGGTCATTAGGTCCCCTAATTAATTTTCTAAGTCTTAAACCCTTAATTAAGCCTTTAGAACTTCTAAAATTGTAATAAATCCAATTTAAATCCAAAAATTGCATATAAACCCTCAAACTGACCAGAATTAAACCCTTAACCCATGAAATTAAAACCAAAATTATTTGACAGCAATTTGAACCTTAATCTAATTTTTAGTAAAAATCAATATTTAATTCATTTAATTAATTGAAAAATATTAAAAATTCCAAAAATTTCCAAAACACTTGGAAATCTCTCCTTAGGTCATTTCTGACCTTTGGAGTTGATTTCAAGGAGTTTGGGACTCATTTGGAGAAAAATCATAAAATGGCCCTCTAATTAAGTAATTTTCAAAAATTCCATAATTACCCAAACTTCAAACATTCATAACTAATTCCAGAAAAATCCAAATCACCCAAACTCACTTGCATTCAATTCCTAATAAGGTCTTCTATTTATTAAAAATATTAAATTCCAGAAATCTGCAATATTTTAAAAAGTCAACAAACCGGTCAAATCTAGTTCAAATCTAGTTCAAAACTTCAAACCTTTGTAATAAAATGTAGAAAAATCCGATTTCAACGTACTTACTGTCTAACTGATCGTAGTGAGGTCTAGTATTTTAATAAAATACAAACATTCTAGAATTTGAGCTTAATCAAAAATTCAACTTTTGACCCTTTAATTAAATGATTAAAATATTCAAAAAATTCATAAAACTCTAAATCGTTCTAAAACTCAGAAAATATTGGTTTAATGCTTAAAACACTTAACAAATCCTTTAAAACACAACAACCACCCTAAAGTTGAAGTTTATTGGCTGGACTACTCCGGGCTGCGGGGCTAAGTGTCCTAAGGAGGCTGGTTCCTCGAGCCTGGTGGCACAACGCCACGAATGGATTCTAAAGGGTGTCAAACCTTAAAATGGATTAATTTTTAATTATTTAACATTTAAAAATACCTAATTCAATTACATTAATTTGGTTTATCGGCTGGACTACTCCGGGCTGCGGGGCTAAGTGTCCTAAGGAGGCTGGTTCCTCGAGCCTGGTGGCACAACGCCACGAATCAATTAATGGCAAACTTAAATTAATCAAGCTTTTAAAATCAGTAACTAACTCATTTCTTTATATTAATCCACTCTTTTAATTCCAACCAATTTAAATAACTTAATCAACCCCGATTGCTACTGGGTAACCCAGGCCTACGAGGCTATTAGCTTAGCCCCAAGGAAGGTGAAATAAACTTCACGGCCTCGGTGTGAAACAAAGGTAGTAATCAATTAACTTTTAAAATATGCCTAATTAAAATTCTTAATTCATTAATACTTAAATTTTAATCTAAATTCCCTCCTAAGCCTTAACAAATCCACACTTTTAGACAACTTCAATTAATAACCCATTTTAGGATCTACCCCAGCCACACGACCTTTCTCACACACTTTAGATTATGTGCTAGGACAACCAACTCTAGATCTAGGTTAGGCCGGTGTTTACTTTACTGCTGTATGCCGGATTTTTCGTAGTTTTCACTGCATGTTGTGGATGAAATTGCTTTGCTGTGTCTGCTTACTTTTTCTGTACTCTGTGGATGGATTGATGTGTTTGGCGACTAGATTACCCTTAGGTTAGGTACGATCTGGATGTTGACACAGTTTTCTGCAGGTGGCCACGCTCATGCAGAGCAATATAAAGAGGGGGCAAATTAAAAATGCATAAATATTATAAACTCTTTGCACAGGTGCTTCAGCTGCTAAAGCCCCCAAATAAAAAGAGCGTGGCCAGTGTGTTTACTTTCTTTTCTGCTCATATACAACTGCTTGGAAATAACTGCTTTTTATATATTGCTTAGGATAACCCTGCAGGTGAGTCTAGATTTTTATTTTGATATCAATGTAATTTGTGCAAGTGTCAAGTGTTGTGAAAGTTTATTTTGAGTTGGGATACATAGATCCAAAGCTTGGATTCCAAAGAGGAAAGGATACCCCTTTGGGGAACACTCCTTTTCCATTTGGAAATCCAAATTTGGATCATACCTCTTCCTTACCCAAAGAGGAAAGAGTGGCCTTCCCCTTAGAGGGAAGTGCCCTCTTGTCCATTTGGGTAATCCACTACGAAGATTCCAAGAAGATTGAAGAAAAGGAGTCCAAAGAAGAATGAAATTGAAGATTTGAAGACTTGAAGATTGAGAGTATCCCACTCAAAATAACTTGCGTCATTACTAGGTTTAGAATCCGGGTTGTTGTCAGTGGTGCCCGGCCACTTTACTTTCTGTAATATTCTGGTTTGTAATAAGCAAGGCAATTCTGCCTATGGACATTTATTAATGAGTTAATATTTGATGTAATGATTTGATTGCCTTTAGGATTATTTGTTTTTTTTTACTAGTTTTTTGGCGATTGCATGCCGCTCTTTGTTTTCGCCTGGATACGTGAGGCTCGTGAGGGTGTGAAAGTTTTATACTCATAATCTTAAAAGTCTAAAATTTTAGTGAGTCTAAATAACATAGAAAGATAACGAATCTAGGGAATTAGCCGGGGATCGACCCCGGGGTCGCATGCATATTTCTGCATTACTCTTTTCTTGCTTTAGACCCTTCCCCGCCTGCGGGTAGAGTCCGGATAGTCTGACCTATGAGGACGAGGTGCCGGACCTGGGGAAGTCCAGTCTTCTAAAAAATTATTTTATAAGCCTGTTTTTAAAAATTTCAAGCATATTTGATTTGAGGTTGTTAACCAGCATGCATTGCATTAGATACAAATTAAAAGAGTCAAAATTTTAATTTCATAGTCCTTAGCATTTTAGCACCCAACATAAGTCAAAGGGGCCAATTAGGAAAATCTCTAGATGTCGGCCCCAATTCTTCAAAACTTTAATTATAACGTCCCTATCACTCTTTCATAAAAGACCGGATTCATCTCTTTTAAATCGATTAGGTGGTTAGCTGGCTCCCCAATCCAGGCCGGGGTAAGTCCAGACCTTGCACTGCATTAGTTAGGGTCGGACGACTGTGGTCCAGTGTCCAAAATAGATTTAGGTTCTGGGGCAGATCTTTGATTATAAGACCCCAAACTTCGGGAATCTAATCCCAAATTCCTAATAAAATGCTCAATTCTAATTAAAGCTTCATTTCAATCCTAAAACATAAAGCCCAACACTTAGATTAAGTTGGGACATTTCCGGATGGTTCTGGAATCTCAAAGTGTCCCCTACCTCTCATCCTTTAACTCCGTTAATAACTGTTCAATTTTGATCCATTCCCTTTTGATTTTCCAATAATTCTATTCATACTTTGATATCACTCCTAGAAATTCTAAACAAAATTTTGCCACTATTTTAATCGAGAGTTTTCGTAGGGGATTTTATCTCCCTACGATGTAATTAACTACGAGGGCTTGCGCTCGTAGGAGATTTAGAACCACACACACCTGATTTTAAAAATTGATTTTTCAAAATTCAAATGGATTTCTTTGGGAGAACTTAAAATACTAGTGATCATTATTATCATATTTAAAGAATTATCATTGAACGATATTTTCTCCCTTCGGAGAAATATATCTTTCTTTGATAAGGCTTTGGATGTGAACCTAACGATCACACTTCTTGAATATTGTAGCTGGATATTCAATTGAACCTCATTTTGACCCTTCGGGGTCATATGAATTTCTCTTTAGCATCCGCTCACAATATTCAAGATGGATTTCACAATTCTAAGTCTGAACACCGTTATGAAAGTTTATTTTCGTCCTCCGGGGTGATATACTCTTTCTAACGAGTCGATTCGACCTTAGAATTAGAACTTAACCTTAATCTTAAAATCTCCAAAGAAAACTAATATTTTTCAAAACCTGTTTTTCAAAATTCCACCAACAAAAAATGGCACGCCCGGTGGGACAAATCTCTCTCTCCATCTTTAATAATGGCAAAATTTTGTTTCATCGGTAGTTTTAACTACCTTTCTTCCGTTGGTCCCTTTGCCCATTTCTTCCTTGGGTAAGTGTGGCCAACATCTAAAATAATAACAAAATACTAAAAGAGAGGTTTCACCTCTAAATTTGGCTTTTCATTTTGATTTTGACCTTCTGCCCCAGCACAGCCTGTGAGGCGACAGTGTCAAATCAGATCTCTGGATATCCTTTTTAATTTTATGGATTTATGGTCGATAAATTTCTCGTTCAACATATAAATCCTTAAGATTGAAAAGAATGCAAATCTTTGATTTCATCCCAAAACTTGTTAGTTTTAACCCCCTCACTTCCCCTTTGACTTTTAAGGGTGGGGAGGGTTAAACTTTTCCTCCTTACTTGAGCTTTCTTACAATTCCATAAGCCTTCGGGCAAGGGGAAACTCTGTCCGTTGTGTTTTGGAACCTGTAAGAAAACCCCTTTCAAATTCTCAAAATTTTCAAAAAAAATTATTATTTCTCAAACTCCAAGTTGTCATGTGTTACCCCATACGACTCCCTCGTGGGCCAACATATGTCATACTTTCAAAAAAAATAACAATGAAATACTTTTCTACCATTCTTTTCAAAAAAAATCTAATTTCAATCATTTTCTTTAACTTTCAGAAAATTTCAAATGGCTGGCCAACTGATTTTCTCTTTTGATCGAGAGTTGTCCTCAACTGTTAATGACCAAGGGAGCACTGTTATTTTTGGAATGGGATTCAGTACTTTAGAGCTCTCTATGGATGGACACCAGATTGTGAGCCTGGATGCCAGTAAGGAAACTCCCCCAGTAGTTGAGTTAATTGTGGGATCTGCACCCACCTTGCCAGTAGTCAGTGATGATCAGGAACAGCCTGAACCAGTTGTTGAGCCTCCCACTGAAGTTAAGTCTGTTTTTGAAGAAGGGTCTAGTTCTGGACTTAGATTTACCACGAAAAATCAGAAGAAGAATTACTTGAGGAGACTTAGGAAGAAAATCTCTAAGGCTAAGAGAGTTCTACCCTTTAAGACCTTGGCTCAAGTAGAACCTGAGGCTGTTGAGGAGCTACCTATTCCTGCTTCCTCTCCCCTCCTGAAGGGAAGTCGCTTTTACCCCCTGGCTTCAGCTCAAGGGGAGGAGAGGATAGCTAGGATAGCCCGTTCTCCACCATGCCCGGTCGACTACTCGACCAAGAAGACTCAGAAAGAAAAACACCTTCAAAAGACAAGAACTTTGAGAAATATAATTCATACTTGCGCTGCACAGACTGGGCAGACTAAAGAGGAATATGTGAAACAGTTAAAGGGAGTGATCTCACATCGCTTCCAAAAAGAAGTACTGAAGGAAGAAGTATCTGAAGCAAAGAATTTAACCCCTCAATTCGTTAGGAAGAATAAGAAGTATGCTAGACAGCCCGCTACTTCGGTACTGGTTGATGGATATCACTGGGTGCCACGCCCTCTGTCCTCTCAAACAGAGGGTATTGTGTTGACTGGGTCCGAGAGAGGCCGCCACTCTACTGGTAGACCCCCGGTACCCCCACATAAACCTGTGAGATTGGCCTCTGTGATTGTCAAACCAAAGGGGTCTGAAGTTCAAAAGTCTGCAGACCTTAAAGGAAAAAGGCCTAAATCTCCTGAAAGGAGATATGTGCCAAAAAGAACTAAGTTGGAGGGTCTACCACCACCTCCTAGAACTTCTAAGTTCATTCTGCAGCTCCAACGAGTTTCAGTCAACCCCGCTCCGAGTTCAGTTGAATTGATGGATGTTCAGGCTAGTACTCCAGTTGTTACAGTTGATAGTCCTGCCACAGCCAGTTTGACCCCGGATCCAATAGTTACTATTCCTGCTACCCCAGTTGATGATCCCCAAAGTTCGAGTGTCATTCCTAGGCCCCTTAGTCAGGTGTCTGAGGACCTTACCTTACCAGATGTGGGAACTATCACTTTACAAGCTCCTACTTCTCCTGAGGAATATGTCCCTCTCCCTGTAGAGGATGCCACTCTTCTGACTACCAGCTCTGGGATAGTCGAAGAGGACAGAGTTGACCAGGATTTGGAAATGGAAGATGAACCGGATACAAAGTCTCAACCAGATCCTAATCCAAAACTTACAGAAATCATTGCCCTTATGGATTCTGAAGAATTGTTTGATATGGCTGAGTATAAAGGATACTTACCCCTTGACCCTAAATCAATTGGGGATAGACCGGTCGAGGAGGTAGTTCAGGAAATAAGGAACATCTTATTGAACAAAGAAGGAACGGCTTCTTTTGACCCTGATATGGATGATCTCCTTGGAGATGAAGATGATTATGTTGGGGGCATTCATGTGGTTGAAACTAGAGGATCCAATAAAGAAGCTGAGCCCAGCAAGCGCCGATTTGTTAAAGATGATGATCCGCATGCTGTCGAGTCAGAGTCAGATGAGTCTGTGAAAGATAGAGATGAAGAACATATAAAAAACTTGGAGACTCAGCTTGCTAGCATGATGTCACAAGTTAGAGAGATGCAAGAGAAGTTGGACAAATCACAGCAAGAGTCTTTTGTGATCCACCAGTCAGCTCGAGAGCTCACAGAAAAGGCCAAAAGGGCAGAACTTAATTCCAGACCTCTCGAGTCACCACCTGTGACTCTCCCTTGTCCAGTAGAGACACCTCCAGTTCACCCTGCAGTTTCCACCATTCCTCCGATCCCACCTCAGAAGGATATCAAGCAGTTAATTGAGGACCAGGTAAGGGAGGCCTTAGCCCATGCTCAAGGAACTGTGTCTATTTCAAAGGGTAGACCCTACCCCGAAGAATATGACTTAGTTCCTTACCCAAAGGGCTTTGTGCCACCAACTTTTAAAGTTTTCACCGGAATTGAAAATCCGAGACAGCATCTAGCCCACTTCCGAGCAAGCTGTTGCAACGCAGGAGGGTCAGATGCTCTACTATTTCGCCAATTTGTAAGTAGTCTGTCCGGCATTGCTTTTGAATGGTACGCCGATCTGCCCAACGGTTCAGTAAGAACCTTTAGCGACCTGGAAAACCTCTTTCTTAAGAGATTTTCTGGAGCGCAACAACGCACCACCGTGGGCGATCTCGTGGTTGAAAAGCAAAAGCCGGGAGAGTCTCTAGTTGAGTACATCTTGAGGTGGCGAAACCTCTCGATGAAGTGTGAACCCCAGTTGCAAGAACAACACGCTGTGGAGATTCTGTTGAAGAATATCCACGGTCCTGTTGCTTTTCTCCTGAAGGGTTTCACTATTAAAACTTTTGAGAAACTTCTTAATAAGGCTAGCAATTTGCAGGAAGAGGCTCCTAGGATGCCATTCTTACGAGAGCAGTCTGAAGAAAGGAAGGGTCCAAAACTGGTGAAGACATTTGAAAAGAAAGCTGTGGTCTCAGCAGTAGATAAAGGAAAGAGGCCAGTGGTTAGTCAGCCTAGCACTCCACTTCCACCACAGCCGCCTCAGAAGCAGCCCTTTCAGATAGTTCCTCAACATACTAGAGATCCCTCTTTCATCCCTTTTAGAGAGAGATTGGCAAAGCCTTATCCATTTAAAAGGGAGTCAGTTAAGAAGATCTTCAGAAGTCTGTTAAAGAAACCAGATTTTCAGTTGCCAGAGGCTAGGAGGCCTGAGGATGAGAGCAAGAAAGATGATCCCAAGTATTGCCCGTACCACAGGATGCTTAGTCACCCTCTTGAGGACTGCGTTGTGTTCAAAGATTGGCTTGAGAGGAACTACACCCAAGGTAACATCATAATACCTAAGGAATACTTGGTCGATCCAGAAAAGGCTTCAATTAAGACCATTTCAGGTAATCCTCTTAACTCATCTTGTTTTGTTGAAGATGGTTGGGACATTGCTTTGTCCCGGGCACTTAAAAAGTCGATTAACAAGTCTTTTCGTCTTTCTCAACAGCTGACTACGATAGCCCAGGCCCCGGTGTGGAAAGTTGACCTGGACGCTTCGCAGAAGGATGTTGAGCCACTTCCCTCTCCAGTAGTCTTAGGAACTACTGAGAAAAATGTGAAAGAAGAGAAATCTGATTTTGTAGAGAGGAAGTGTATAGATGAGAGATGTATTAGAATGGCGGATGGTGGTGTTAAAACCCTTTCCCCTCTTTTGTTATCTGACTTTTACTTTGCCCCATCAAAGGCGAAGGGTCAAAAGATGAATAAAAAATATCCTTCTACTTCTGTCTTGATGATTAACCATGAATCTCAAATGCAAATTGATGACTCTCCTGCTTTGAATCAAACTCCTAATGAACCAAATATTGAGGTTAGTCAAACCAACCTCCCCGAATCGACTATTCAAGAAGAGGTCGAATGTGAAGCTTTATCAGAAAGTGATTTCCCTCAGATTAACTTCCAAGGAAATCCTATCTTGATAGAACTTTCAGATTCTGACTCACTTTCAGAAAATGATGATCCAACACCTATGGTGTGTGTAGACACTGTCCTAGTTTGCCCGCCCGAAGACGTCGAGCAGGTGCAACTCCGTGGCGGTAAAATCTTACCCCCTAGGTTGCCCCCTCAGGATAAAGGCAAGCAATCTTCATTCGAAAATCTAAGTCCAGATTCCCCTCAACAACCAGAATTCCCTTTAATTCCTCCGGGTTTCGAGTCTGTCGTTCCTAAGGTTGATTACAATGTTCTAGCCCACCTTAGGAAGTTGCCAGCAAAATTAAGTATTTATGACGCCCTCCTTCTTTCCAAAGAAATGAGGGAGTCTCTAATCAAAGCACTTCTCGATCCCGAGATTTGCTTAACACAGTTGGCTGCAACTTCAGAAGGTGAGGCTCTCTACTTCAAAGAGGTCCCTGGGGTTACCTTTTCAGACGAAGATTTACTCTTGAGAACTGCTGACCACAATCGTCCCCTCTACATTACTGTAGATGTGGGAAATTTCAAGTTATCAAGAGTCCTTGTTGATCCGGGTGCATCGGTCAACGTGATGAACATAAAGACCCTTGCTTATCTCAGAGTTGATACTAGCAAGCTTTCAACCGATAGGTTGGTGCTTCGTGGGTTCAACGAGAAGGGCGAGAGAGCTTTAGGTTCGATCACTCTACTCCTAGAAATAGGAGGTTTAAAAACTGAAGCTAAATTTCATATAATTGATTCAACTACGTCCTTTAACGCACTTCTAGGTAGACCTTGGATTCACGAATATAGAATGGTTCCATCTACCCTGCACCAATGCATCAAGTATCAACGAGATGGCATTGAACATGTGATTAAGGGTGATTTGCAACCATTCTCAATTCAAGAAATTGGGATCTACGAAGATGCTGCATATTTTGTACCAAAAGGGTCCTCGTCCCGTTCTAAATTAGAGATCAAATTTGAGGAGAAAATGGTTGAACAAAAATTCAACCAAAAGAAAGAAAAAAATAAGAATATCAATCAAGAAATGATTCAATCGAGTAGTGAAGACGACTCTGATATTGTTGTCCTTAGACCTCCAAGCACATTACCTCAAAGAGGTGGGAGGATGGCTTTAAGGGCACGAGGTCGAGGTCGCGCTTCATTAGACAGGAGAACAGCACCCGTATACATTGATTTGGAATCAGATTCCGATAGTGAGCTAGAAAGTCAAGGTGCTGCCCTCTCTCTCGATTATCAAAACATAAATACTCCTCCAAAATTTGATCTCACCTTAGATCAGGACAGTGACCCTGAGGTAGATATTTCAAAAGTTAAAAGTGACGAGCCTGAATTAACAATGTATGAAAAGCTCACTAGAAGGATTGAGGCCCTTTCTCTGACCCCACTGTCGTCAGGCAGGGTCGTAGGGTTGGAAGTCAAAGTGGCCCCCAAATTGGATGGTGAAGTTAAGAAAGTCCAAAAATTCTTTCCTGGCTCCTCCTCCGCAAGGGACGAAGGTGATGTAACCCTTGAGGAGGCAGATTTTAATGAATTAATGGAATTACCTTTCGGCTACTTCCCTGTTTGTGTAAAAAATATTTTTTCTAAAGGTTCTATACCATACCGATGGACTAAGGGTCAAGCTAGATACCACGAGAATATTTGGCGAACAAAAATAAGTAAAAATCCAATGAGTGGTATTGGCTTTGGAACAGTTAGTTCATTCGACGATGATGAGTATTGCCTAATGATAACTTACCATCTCGATTCTCCGAATGTCCCTACAGATCCTCCTTGTCCTTTGGATGGGCTCTGTTTGGAGACTTTAGACGATCCCGATGATCTTCAAGTTCGGGATGCACCCCCTGAATTTGAAGAGGAAATTAAGTCGACAGTCGATGAGTTGAGAGAAATTAACTTGGGAAACGATGATGACCCCCGTCCGATTTTCATAAGTACTTTGTTGAGCGAGGGTGAAACCCAAGATTTAATCCAGTTGTTATTCGAGTTCAGGGATTGCTTTGCCTGGACATATGACGAAATGCCAGGTTTGCCTGCTGAGGTAGCAGTTCACAAACTTGGGGTTCGGCATGATGCCATCCCTGTTAAACAAGCTCCTCGACGCATGCGCTTAGAGATTGAGCAACAAGTCGTTTCTGAAGTTAAGAAATTGGCAGAGGCCGGATTCATTCGAGAGGAACAATACCCCTCTTGGGTGGCCAGCGTCGTGCCAGTTCGAAAGAAAAATGGTCAGATTCGGATTTGTGTCGACTATAGGGATCTGAATAAGGCATGCCCTAAGGATGAGTTCCCTCTACCAATACCAGAACTCATGGTGGACATTGCCTCCTCACATGCTATTTTCTCCTTCATGGACGGCTCATCGGGTTATAACCAAATCAAGATGGCCCCTGAAGATGAGAGAAATACGGCGTTCAGAACCCCTATTGGAATCTTTTGTTATAAGGTAATGCCATTTGGCTTAAAGAATGCCGGAGCAACCTACCAACGGGCCATGACCCGTATCTTTGACGACTTAATTCATAATCAAGTTGAATGTTATATTGATGATTTAGTTGTCAAGAGCAAGGTTAAAGAGGCTCACCTGTATGACTTAAGAAGTTGTTTTCGAACGGTTGCGCCGCTACGATTTGAAAATGAACCCCTTGAAGTGCGCCTTCGGCGTCGCTTCGGGAAAATTCTTAGGATTCGTAGTGAGGCACCGCGGAATCGAGATAGATCCTGCTAAAATTGAAGCCATCTTAGATATGCCATCCCCTAAGAGCCTTACTCAGTTAAGGTCTCTACAAGGTAGATTGGCATATATAAGGAGGTTTATTTCTAATCTTTCCGGGAGATGTCAACCCTTTTCTGTCCTTGCGAAAAAGGATACTAAATTCGTATGGGGCGAGAAGTGTCAGAATGCTTTTGATGATATCAAACAATATCTTTCTAACCCGCCAGTCTTGGCAGCTCCGATTCCTGGAAAGCCATTAATCCTCTACACCGCAGCTCTGGATGAGTCTTTAGGTGCTCTGTTAGCTCAAGTTAACGATGAAGGAAAAGAGAATGCTCTCTACTACCTTAGTCGAAGACTCCTTCCTACTGAAATTCGATACCCGTCAATTGAGAAGCATTGTCTTGCTTTAGTTTTCCCAGCTCAGAAACTGAGGCATTACATGCTCTCCCACTCAATCAGTTTGATTTCAAGAGTTAATCCTTTGCAATATCTTATGACCCGACCTACGTTGTCAGGACGTTTAGCCCGTTGGTCTATGATATTGTTGCAATTTGAGATTACTTTCACTCCTCTTCGTGCTGTGAAAGGACAGGCTGTTGCCGACTTTCTGGCAGCACACCCGCTGCCAACAGATTCTCCTCTGAATGATGACTTACCCGACGAACAAATCATGAGTTTGGTGGAATCTAGCGAGGCCATCTGGGAATTATATTTTGATGGGGCAGCATCCTCTCGTAGGATTGCGACCCAACAATCTGTAATTCCTGGAAAGGCCGGAGTCGGTCTAATCTTTATTACACCAGAAAAAGGAATGATGCATTTTTCCTACCACTTATCGGAGCCTTGCACAAACAACGAAGCTGAATACGAAGCTCTGATAACTGGTTTGGAACTTGCAATTCTAATGGAGATTAAAGAGATTAAGATCTTTGGAGATTCCCAACTAGTTATTAACCAAGTCGCCGGAACTTATAAAGTCTTGAATCCGAATCTCCTAAAATATCACTAGTACACACTTCACTTGCTGGAACAAATCCCCATTGCTACTTTGTATAGGGTTCCCCGTGGAAGCAATTCTGCGGCGGATGCCCTAGCGAAACTTGCAAAGGAATTTGCATGTCCTGAGGAGGATTCCATCCCTATAGAGATACAGGGTCGTAAGACTCTCTCCCTTATAGATTTGGAACACATTAGTAAGACTCCCCTTCAGATCCTTTCTGCCTCTTCGACGACTGACGAAGAAGGCGATTGGAGACGACCCTTAGTCGATTACCTTAAAGAAGGGAAGCTTCCCCAGGATAAATCACTCTCCAACCAGATTAAGAAACGTGCCCTCTCATATGCACTAGTTAACGATCTGTTGTACCGTCGGTCCTTTGATCACATGTGGCTGCGCTGTTTGAACAAGCGAGAAGCCCAGAAAATTGTTAATGAAGTTCATTCAGGACTATGCGGTGCTCATCAATCGGGTCCAAAAATGAAATTAAAGATTAAAAGACTTGGATACTACTGGCCTACAATGATTGACGATTGCATGAATACGGCAAAGCTCTGTCATCAATGTCAGGTCCATGGTGTGGTTTTACATCAGCCGCCTAATGTGTTACACCCTACGATAGCCTCGTGGCCCTTTGAAAGTTGGGGCACGGATATCATTGGGCCGATTGACCCTCCCTCCGCGAGAGGTCATCGTTTCATATTAGCAGCAACTGACTACTTTTCAAAATGGGCGGAAGCAATTCCCCTACGAAACGTAACATCACACCATGTCTTAAAATTCTTTCGTGACCATATTGTATATCGATTCGGCGTACCCCGCAGAATCATATCCGATAATGGGTCCGCATTCAAGTCTACAAAAATCAATAGTTTTGTAAGGCGCCATAATATTGATTGGAGATATTCGACGATCTATTACCCTCGGGCGAATGGATTGGCCGAGGCCTTCAACAAAACCTTGGTGCAAATTGTCAAAAAGACCCTTGATGATAACAAACGACAGTGGGATGAGCGGTTGGTGGAAGCTCTGTGGGCTTATCGTACCACTTATAGAACCCCGACCCAATCCACCCCGTTTGCACTAGTGTATGGATCTGAGGCTGTTCTACCCTTGGAAATACAAATCCCTTCGCTTAGAATTGCAGTTCAGAATCAAATTACCAATGAACAAAATGCAAAACTACGATTGGAAGAACTCGAAGGCCTTGAAGAGCGACGTCTCCAAGCTCAACAAAGTTTAGAGTTGTATAAATCCCGTATGGTTCAAGCCCATGATAAGTTAGTGCGACCTAGGACCTTCCAAGCGGGAGACTTGGTATTGGTCCTTCGGAGGCCTATCTTGGCCCATCGGAAGCTGGGAGGCAAATTTGAACCTACATGGGAAGGACCCTTCGTTATAGAGACTGTCTACGAAGGAGGCTCGTATCAGTTAGTAGATTGTAAAGGGAACCACCCAATGCTACCTGTCAATGGGCGTTTCCTTAAGAAATACTATGCTTGATGTAGCTCATTTTATCAATTAATAAAACTTCCTTTTCTTGATTTACAACTTGATTTTACCTTTTCTTTTTAAGTTTTTTTTTTAACGCTCTTCGCCTTCTCCTTAAGGTTAGGTCTTTCCTTCCCTTAGGATTAGACCCGCTAGTGGTGGAGTACGCCCTCTGTGGCACCACCCTGGCATCTCACCCGGGGATTAGTGGTGGAGTACGCCCTTCGTGGCACCATCCTGATTCCCATTCGCTAGTGATGGAGTACGCCCTTCGTGGCACCATCCTAGTTTGCCAGTTAATTTGCCTATTTGGAGTAAGTCTTCTATCAGCATCCTATAGGCCTAAGGTTGGGTGATGCCCTTCCTTAGACCCAAGGTTAGGTATTCCCTACCTTGGTTTCCAGTTGATCCGTCTACTAGGAGTAAGTCTTCTATCAGCATCCTGTAGACCTAAGGTTGGGTGATGCCCTTCCTTAGACCCAAAGTTAGGTATTCCCTACTTTGGTTTCCAGTTAATTTGCCTATTTGGAGTAAGTCTTCTATCAGCATCCTATAGGCCTAAGGTTGGGTGATGCCCTTCCTTAGACCCAAGATTAGGTATTCCCTACCTTGGTTTCCAGTTGATCCGTCTACTAGGAGTAAGTCTTCTATCAGCATCCTGTAGACCTAAGGTTGGGTGATGCCCTTCCTTAGACCCAAAGTTAGGTATTCCCTACTTTGGTTTCCAGTTAATTTGCCTATTTGGAGTAAGTCTTCTATCAGCATCCTATAGGCCTAAGGTTGGGTGATGCCCTTCCTTAGACCCAAGGTTAGGTATTCCCTACCTTGGTTTCCAGTTGATCCGTCTACTAGGAGTAAGTCTTCTATCAGCATCCTGTAGACCTAAGGTTGGGTGATGCCCTTCCTTAGACCCAAAGCTAGGTATTCCCTACTTTGGTTTCCAGTTAATCTGCCTATTAGGAGTAAGTCTTCTATCAGCATCCTGTAGACCTAAGGTTGGGTGATGCCCTTCCTTAGACCCAAGGCTAGGTATTCCCTACCTTGGTTTCTCCAGTTCCCTTGTCTACTAGGAGTAAGTCTTCTATCAGCATCCTGTAGACCTAAGGTTGGGTGATGCCCTTCCTTAGACCCTAGGCTAGGTATTCCCTACCTTGGTTTTACCAGCTTTCTTTATCCAATAGGTGTAAGCCTTCCATTAGCATCCTATAGGCTTGAGGATGGGAGATGATCTCCCTTTCACTCCCAAAATTCTACTTCCATTCGGTCAACGCCAATGTGTGCAGCAGAAGTTCCTTCTACCACACACATTGGGGGTCCATTTGTTGACCTCATTTTTGTATGAGGTCACTAAGACCCTTCCAGAAGCCAGATTTAATCCTAGACCCTAGGATCCACTCTAGACCTTAGGATCCTTCTAGATCCAAGACCTTAGAGCTTATTCTAGAGCCTAGGATTCCTTTAAATCCTAGATCTTAGAACTCTCCTAGATCTTAGGATCACTCCAATTTCAAATCAAACTCAACCTTTGATCAGTCTCAATTTTAAATCAATTCCTATATTTAATCCACTCCAATTTCAATTTGATTCCTACCTGTGACCAATTTGAATCTCAAACTCCACCCAATTTAAGTCCAAATTAATTCAAACTTCAAATCAAATTCAAACCCAGAGTCTAAACTCAAATTCAAACCTTTAAGGCCCTGTCCTAAACACCCTTTTCAGAGATTTTTCAAACATCTCAAAACTCAGTCAAATGGCCTCTGATTCAGGGTCTATCACTTGCAAAGTGATAAGACATGTCTCTAAAGGCTACCCTCCAATTTTGAGCTCATTCTGAGGTCTCCAACCCCAGAATCTGAATTAAAATTCAAAGGCTGTAAAACCTTCAAATATTTACAGCCTATGCCACTGAGCATAACCCTTTTGAGATTTTGACCTTGGAACCCTTATCCAAGCCTCCAATCACTTCCAGACCTTTGAATTTAACCCATTGAGCAGTAAACTGCATTTTTCAGACCCATTTTTGACCATAGTTGACCAATAGGTCAAAATTGACCAAAACACCCCTATGGGGCTCAAATGGGGATTTCAAACCAAATGAGCTCCAAATGGGATGAAACCACCTTTGACAAATTTCAAATGTCATTTCAAATCTTTTGAACCCATTTCCAACCCTTGAGTCAACCTGGTTGACCAAGTCAACTGGTTTGACCCAAGGGGCCCTTTAAGGGTCCAAACATGTGTTTTGACCCAAATGACCTCTCTAAGTCACCCAACCACTTCCATTGACCTCAAAATATCATTTCAAACCTGTTGGGCCCAAACCCAGACCCTGGGTCAACCTGGTTGACCAAGTCAACCCAGGTTGACCAAACAGGCTCTTAGGGATCCAAATAGGGATTTTGATCAATTTGACCTCCCCAGACCCAGGAACTACCCTTAATGGTCTCCAAATATCATTTCAAACCTGTTGAGCCCAAACCCAGACCCTGGGTCAACCTGGTTGACCAAGTCAACCTAGGTTGACCAAACAAGTCCTTAAGGGCTCAAATGGTGATTTTGACCAAATTGACCCCTCCAAACCCTGGGACCACATCCAATAGACTCAGGACGACATTCTGAATTTGTTGAACCCATTTCTAGCCCTTGAACCCAACTGGTTGACCAAGTCAACCAGTTTTGGCCTAGAAGCCCATTAAAGGCCCATTAAGCCTTCTTAATCTATTTGACATACATGGCTCTTGGAACCACCCTCCAATCCACCTAATCAACTCATTTGAATCACCTAATTGAAAATTTCATAACCCTTGATGGAGTTGACTGGTCAACCAGTCAACTCAAGGCTTAAAAGACCATTTTGTATGGTCAAACCTTTTTAATCCATTGGACCTAGCTCAAGCCACACCCATCCAGCCACTTGGAGAGACTCCATGACCTGCTTGGATGCCACATCAGCCCCATTGACCAGTTGACTGGTCAACTTGGTCAAACCTAGGGTTTAGACCCTTCTAAAAGGTCCTAATCAGCCTTTTAAGCCTTTTTCCCTGATTTAACTCCCCAAGGCTGACCTATTAGTGACCTAAAGCCCTCTAATAGGCCCTCTAACCAAGCTCAGGGCCTGGTTTAGCCTAAAATGGCAATGGCCCCCCCACTTGTCCCAAGTCCACCCAATGGAGGCAAGGCTTGGCCAGCCTTTGAGGCAGCCTTCTAGCTGTCCCAGGGACATGTGGCACCATCTAGGGAGCTCCTCCATCAATCCTAGCCATCCAATCTAGCCCAGCTCGTTTGAATAGGGAGAAAGGCAACTTTTGAGCATGATTGATCAAAGCAGCCTCTCTCACTAACCCTAGCCTCCCAGATCGAACTCTCAGTTCATTTTGAATCTCCAGGGCCTCCTCTACCTTCCCACTACAAAATCCAAGTGGTTGCACGTCACCGGCGGCGAGTTCTCCGGCGAAACCACCACCTAGACCGTCCCAAGCCTATAGCAGCCGATCCAGACGCGTTCGAGCTTGGATTTTCGCTGGGAATCTTCACTTGGACAGTCTACAAGCTCAACCATCCAGAAATTTTGAAGATCTAACGGTATAACTCCCTAAAACCCTAGATCTAGGTCACATTAGTTAGATCTAAATAGCTTTACGCTTTTAGGGTCTTAGCTAAAACAAACTATTCCCCACAATTTCTGTTCATGTCCTTAATCTACGTTTAAAATTTCAAGTGAAATGATCGATCCGATCGAGAGAACGAGGCGAAATACGTTCTCTAGGGCGTCACTCACGGTTTCCGTTGAGTGTACGTTTTCTGGACCGTTGATCGTTCGATCAACGGTCCAGATCAAGCCCTTCCGCGGTCTGATTCGACTGCGCCTTCGATCCGTCGTTCGATCATCCGTCCGGCGAGATCAGGGCCGTCCATTCGGAACAGCGGGATCGAAGCTCCGCCGTCTGATCTTCTCCTGGTGAGATCAAACCGCGGGATCTGATCTCAGCCGTTGGATCGAACCCGCGGTTAATCCAACGGCTGTCACGCGCCGCTGACGTGGTTAAGTGAAAACCGCGTGAAGCGGCCAGCGGCCGACGCGTGTCCCCGCCGTCACGCGGTTTCGATCCCGCCAATCCCAGCGCGCCGCGTGTCTGACCGCCGCCGTTTAATTAAAAAAAAAATGTGTTTTAATTAATTTTAATTACAGAAACTTTGGAAAATCACAGTAAATCAAATATATAACCAAAAATTAAGTATAATATATCAAAATTTTCAGAATTTCATCTAGTTTATTTTAAAAATAAAATCATACTCTTTTGGTTATTATTTTATTAGTAATTTAAGAAATACAGAAATATGTATTTTATTTTTAATTAATTATGTATAAATTATTTTTATTTGAAATTTGGCATGCATGTTGTTGAGTGCATGGCTGGTCTCCAGAAAAATTTTCAATGCTATTGGAATAGATTTTGATGGTATTTTGAATTATTGAAGCTTATTAACCCTTTTTATATTTAATTAAATATTAAGTATTTAAAAAAATATAAGAAAAATCTTTTATTATTTTCAAACTTCTATGGAGATCAGTGAATCCTTCAACTCATTAACATGTATTTTAATAATATATTTAATTATTTTATAATATATATTTCTATTTATATATATAAATCCATTTATATTTATGTATTTTAATATATATTTTTGAAACTATATATATGTAAATCCTTAAGTGTTCAAGATTTTATTTGAGATCTTAAATGTTGATTGAGCATGTTTGAATGGAATTAATGGGGATGATTAGTGGATAATCATTCCTTGATTATTCACTAATTTTGTCTTAATTATATTAATTAGTTAATTCCATGCTTAAGGTGCACACACCACTTAGTCTAAGGCTCTCCTAGATTTAGGTATTGAATGTGTTTATGTGATTCATGCATGCCTTGTGTATTGAGTATGAGGGTTAGTTCAAACATTGATTCAAGCCCATCAAGATTAGCGACATAATTAAGGACAATAATTAAGGATTCATGTATAGAAAACTTAGAAAAATTTCCATAATTAGGATTCACTTTCCCTTGAGTTGAAACTTTGAACATTTGAACTTAGTGACACCCTCAACCCCTAGAGAAATTTTCACTGATTTTTGAGGTCATTAGGTCCCCTAATTAATTTTCTAAGTCTTAAACCCTTAATTAAGCCTTTAGAACTTCTAAAATTGTAATAAACCCAATTTAAATCCAAAAATTGCATATAAACCCTCAAACTGACCAGAATTAAACCCTTAACCCATGAAATTAAAACCAAAATTATTTGACAGCAATTTGAACCTTAATCTAATTTTTAGTAAAAATCAATATTTAATTCATTTAATTAATTAAAAAATATTAAAAATTCCAAAAATTTCCAAAACACTTGGAAATCTCTCCTTAGGTCATTTCTGACCTTTGGAGTTGATTTCAAGGAGTTTGGGACTCATTTGGAGAAAAATCATAAAATGGCCCTCTAATTAAGTAATTTTCAAAAATTCCATAATTACCCAAACTTCAAACATTCATAACTAATTCCAGAAAAATCCAAATCACCCAAACTCACTTGCATTCAATTCCTAATAAGGTCTAATATTTATTAAAAATATTAAATTCCAGAAATCTGCAATATTTCAAAAAGTCAACAAATCGGTCAAATCTAGTTCAAATCTAGTTCAAAACTTCAAACCTTTGTAATAAAATGTACAAAAATCCGATTTCAACGTACTTATTGTCTAACTGATCGTAGTGAGGTCTAGTATTTTAATAAAATACAAACATTCTAGAATTTGAGCTTAATAAAAAATTCAACTTTTGACCCTTTAATTAAATGATTAAAATATTCAAAAAATTCATAAAACTCTAAATCGTTCTAAAACTCAGAAAATATTGGTTTAATGCTTAAAACACTTAACAAATCCTTTAAAACACAACAACCACCCTAAAGTTGAAGTTTATTGGCTGGACTACTCCGGGCTGCGGGGCTAAGTGTCCTAAGGAGGCTGGTTCCTCGAGCCTGGTGGCACAACGCCACGAATGGATTCTAAAGGGTGTCAAACCTTAAAATGGATTAATTTTTAATTATTTAACATTTAAAAATACCTAATTCAATTACATTAATTTGGTTTTTTGGCTGGACTACTCCGGGCTGCGGGGCTAAGTGTCCTAAGGAGGCTGGTTCCTCGAGCCTGGTGACACAACGCCACGAATCAATTAATGGCAAACTTAAATTAATCAAGCTTTTAAAATCAGTAACTAACTCATTTCTTTATATTAATCCACTCTTTTAATTCCAACCAATTTAAATAACTTAATCAACCCCGATTGCTACTGGGTAACCCAGGCCTACGAGGCTATTAGCTTAGCCCCAAGGAAGGTGAAATAAACTTCACGGCCTCGGTGTGAAACAAAGGTAGTAATCAATTAACTTTTAAAATATGCCTAATTAAAATTCTTAATTCATTAATACTTAAATTTTAATCTAAATTCCCTCCTAAGCCTTAACAAATCCACACTTTTAGACAACTTCAATTAATAACCCACTTTAGGATCTACCCCAGCCACACGACCTTTCTCACACACTTTAGATTATGTGCTAGGACAACCAACTCTAGATCTAGGTTAGGCCGGTGTTTACTTTACTGCTGTATGCCGGATTTTTCGTAGTTTTCACTGCATGTTGTGGATGAAATTGCTTTGCTGTGTCTGCTTACTTTTTCTGTACTCTGTGGATGGATTGATGTGTTTGGCGACTAGATTACCCTTAGGTTAGGTACGATCTGGATGTTGACACAGTTTTCTGCAGGTGGCCACGCTCATGCAGAGCAATATAAAGAGGGGGCAAATTAAAAATGCATAAATATTATAAACTCTTTGCACAGGTGCTTCAGCTGCTAAAGCCCCCAAATAAAAAGAGCGTGGCCAGTGTGTTTACTTTCTTTTCTGCTCATATACAACTGCTTGGAAATAACTGCTTTTTATATATTGCTTAGGATAACCCTGCAGGTGAGTCTAGATTTTTATTTTGATATCAATGTAATTTGTGCAAGTGTCAAGTGTTGTGAAAGTTTATTTTGAGTTGGGATACATAGATCCAAAGCTTGGATTCCAAAGAGGAAAGGATACCCCTTTGGGGAACACTCCTTTTCCATTTGGAAATCCAAATTTGGATCATACCTCTTCCTTACCCAAAGAGGAAAGAGTGGCCTTCCCCTTAGAGGGAAGTGCCCTCTTGTCCATTTGGGTAATCCACTACGAAGATTCCAAGAAGATTGAAGAAAAGGAGTCCAAAGAAGAATGAAATTGAAGATTTGAAGACTTGAAGATTGAGAGTATCCCACTCAAAATAACTTGCGTCATTACTAGGTTTAGAATCCGGGTTGTTGTCAGTGGTGCCCGGCCACTTTACTTTCTGTAATATTCTGGTTTGTAATAAGCAAGGCAATTCTGCCTATGGACATTTATTAATGAGTTAATATTTGATGTAATGATTTGATTGCCTTTAGGATTATTTGTTTTTTTTTACTAGTTTTTTGGCGATTGCATGCCGCTCTTTGTTTTCGCCTGGATACGTGAGGCTCGTGAGGGTGTGAAAGTTTTATACTCATAATCTTAAAAGTCTAAAATTTTAGTGAGTCTAAATAACATAGAAAGATAACGAATCTAGGGAATTAGCCGGGGATCGACCCCGGGGTCGCATGCATATTTCTGCATTACTCTTTTCTTGCTTTAGACCCTTCCCCGCCTGCGGGTAGAGTCCGGATAGTCTGACCTATGAGGACGAGGTGCCGGACCTGGGGAAGTCCAGTCTTCTAAAAAATTATTTTATAAGCCTGTTTTTAAAAATTTCAAGCATATTTGATTTGAGGTTGTTAACCAGCATGCATTGCATTAGATACAAATTAAAAGAGTCAAAATTTTAATTTCATAGTCCTTAGCATTTTAGCACCCAACATAAGTCAAAGGGGCCAATTAGGAAAATCTCTAGATGTCGGCCCCAATTCTTCAAAACTTTAATTATAACGTCCCTATCACTCTTTCATAAAAGACCGGATTCATCTCTTTTAAATCGATTAGGTGGTTAGCTGGCTCCCCAATCCAGGCCGGGGTAAGTCCAGACCTTGCACTGCATTAGTTAGGGTCGGACGACTGTGGTCCAGTGTCCAAAATAGATTTAGGTTCTGGGGCAGATCTTTGATTATAAGACCCCAGACTTCGGGAATCTAATCCCAAATTCCTAATAAAATGCTCAATTCTAATTAAAGCTTCATTTCAATCCTAAAACATAAAGCCCAACACTTAGATTAAGTTGGGACATTTCCGGATGGTTCTGGAATCTCAAAGTGTCCCCTACCTCTCATCCTTTAACTCCGTTAATAACTGTTCAATTTTGATCCATTCCCTTTTGATTTTCCAATAATTCTATTCATACTTTGATATCACTCCTAGAAATTCTAAACAAAATTTTGCCACTATTTTAATCGAGAGTTTTCGTAGGGGATTTTATCTCCCTACGATGTAATTAACTACGAGGGCTTGCGCTCGTAGGAGATTTAGAACCACACACACCTGATTTTAAAAATTGATTTTTCAAAATTCAAATGGATTTCTTTGGGAGAACTTAAAATACTAGTGATCATTATTATCATATTTAAAGAATTATCATTGAACGATATTTTCTCCCTTCGGAGAAATATATCTTTCTTTGATAAGGCTTTGGATGTGAACCTAACGATCACACTTCTTGAATATTGTAGCTGGATATTCAATTGAACCTCATTTTGACCCTTCGGGGTCATATGAATTTCTCTTTAGCATCCGCTCACAATATTCAAGATGGATTTCACAATTCTAAATCTGAACACCGTTATGAAAGTTTATTTTCGTCCTCCGGGGTGATATACTCTTTCTAACGAGTCGATTCGACCTTAGAATTAGAACTTAACCTTAATCTTAAAATCTCCAAAGAAAACTAATATTTTTCAAAACCTGTTTTTCAAAATTCCACCAACAGCCATACCTTCTAAAAAAACTTAGTGGAGAAGCCATCCGGCCTAACCACAAAATTACCATTCATGCCATAAATAATCTCTTTAACTTCCTCTAAAGAAGGAGGTTTAGAAAGAAACTCATTATCCTCAAGAGATATATGGTTAGGAATAATAGAAGGATTTTCAATTTGAGCTGGAGAAAAATCCTTATTGAAAAAGTTTTTGAAATGCTGAACCGCTAAATTAGCAATCTCCAAACTATCTTCAGTCGCAGAACCGTCCTCCCGGTGAATTTTGTTAATATAATTTTTCCCCATTTTCTCTTAACCAAGGCATGGAAATAATAGGTATTATTATCACCTTCAACAAGATGTAAAACACCAGTTTTTTATTTCCAAAAAACCTCCTCTTGAGCTTGTAATTTAAAAAGGCAATCTTTAGCATCCTTCAATAAATTGAAGTTAGCATAAGAAGGATTAACTTGACAAGAATTCTCAAAATTATTCATTTGTTGCTCGACTTCCAAAATATTAGTAAATAGATTTTTAAAAATTTAATGATTCCACCAATTTAAAACTTGCACAAGCCTTTTCAGTTTAAACCAAAAATCTCCTCATGCCATATATAGAGTTATCGGGATGGAGCGGAGCTTGTAAATTCTCCAAAACCAAACCCAAAAAAGAGTCATAAAGTAACCACATGTTTTGAAATCTTAATTTAGGGTAAGAGTTAATTTGCCTTGTTTTAAGACTACTATACAATGGAGAATAATCAAAGAGAGTCCTACTAAGATGCTCATCAGTAATAGTAGTAAAAGATTTAATCCAAGTATCATTAAATAATACTCTATGAACCTGCTGCCATAAATGACCCTGGTTCCAAGTGAAATTATTACAAGAGAAACAAATATCAATTAAATTATAGTGCATAATCACGTTACAAAAATCCTTCATAGAATGATAGGAAGGAGAAGAACCCCCTATAGGATCAGATGGATTAGTAATAATGTTAAAATCATCACCAACAAGCCAAGGTAAATTACAAAAATTATGAAAGTTATAAAGTCGATCCCGTAAAATTTTCCTAGTATAATGAGAAGAAGAAGCATAAACAAAGGAAGCATAACAATAAAAATTTAGAACTTCCACATTACAATGTGCCACATGAGTGAAATCACGAATAACATCAATCTTAACCTGATCCTTTCACATTTGAAATAGTACACCTAGAATCCAAAAATCGAGAAGTATTATCCAACTTAGCAGAAGAATTAAAAGGTTCAAGCAAAACAAGAATAGAAGCATTGTAAATATGACATAAATTCTTAACTCTTAACCTAGAAGAGGGACACCCAATGCCCCTAACATATCAAATAATATAATTAAACATAAAAACAAACTTAATGAGAAGTATGCAAATGGGTGGTTCTAGGAGATCGCAAAATGATGTTCTTTTTTTTTTTTTCCCTAATTGTCCTACTATTAAACTTGATAAAGCTAGTGTGATTATCATCTTTAGCAAAATATTTTGCCATCACTATGATAATGAAATTTTAAGGGAAGCTTACTATCATCATTCAAACCATCATATCTAATCTCCTGCTGTAAGTTACCCTCCTCAAAGATACAACCATCCTCCATATTAGTTTTTCTTCTTAACTCACTACCTACCTTCCACCATACAGTTTTAGTCTTCCTCCTAAGCAATAACAATAGTTTAAGTAGGCACCATATCAGGAAAATTATTATTTGACATCCTAATATTCATATCATTCAAATTATTATTAGTAACATAATGAGTAATGGATGAAGAAGAAGCAATATTTGGATTATTAGTAAAAGCTAACATATGCTCATCCATATTAAGACAATAATTATTAATAGCAGGGATAGAATGAGGATTTACTCCTTGGATAGAAAATGGATCATCATTATGGATGGAGTGTGGTTCATTATGTGTTATGTTACATACAATTGGGTACTCTGTGATGTCCTTTACATTAGTACCATTACGCTCAATCATGTTCGGAGTACATTCCTCCATAATAACCTGCATAGGAAAACCATTAACTTGAATTTGAGAACCATTACCCTCAACCACACAGGATTAGGCTTCACAATATCAAGTTCAACTGAAAGAGTAGCATTCCCCTGCGATGGTTTGGTTGTAACCTTCTCTTTTAGGAGTTGAGGATGCAACCTAAAACATTCATTTAACCCTTGACCATGCATCTTGCAATGAGAACAAAAAATGGGTAAGTTTTCAATTTCCACTTTTTGGAAATACCCATTCAATTCCAAACCAATCCAAATTTCCTTAGGATGCTTTTTAGAAACATCCAACTCGACTAAAATACAAGCCACAGACAACCTGAAAATAGATGCCATAACTTGGTCAGTGTGCAGTGACCTACCAATGATCGAAGCTAAACCAAAGAGTATCTGAGAATTAAAAATAAATAAAGATGCATGTTTGGGAACGAAATCCAAACTAGGGCAATAGGAGATTCTTCCCACACATCAAAATCTGGAGTCCATTTCAATAATCTCATTTGACAAGCTAGTATATAGTAAGATCTTCTTGAGAAAATATGACTATAGTCAAGATTGTTATTTAGTTAAACCTAAATATGACATGGGTCTAACAAGCCAATATGAAAAGAACCGGACAGCTTGAGGTTAAAAAAAAACTTTTAGATATCCGAATTAAGACGACAAAGTACAAACTTCCCGACCAAAGTATGAGCAAAAGGTACAACAAGTTGCGAGATAACAGAGTCATCAAACATCAAAGCTGGACACCCTTTAAAGGAGGTTTTACATAATAAAATTTAGCATAAGTCAATGAAGCACCCGCCAAAATATCCTTAAAAAACTGCAATTTCCCATATAGGTAACGAAGAAGGATGTGGGTTAGATGATGCCGAGGACATCATCTCCAAGAACCAGTAAAGGCGAAAAAGATCTAAAAAAAAATGTAATACACACCAAGCAAACCAACAAGGAAGAAAATACAACGAAAGAACAAAAAAATTGATGCTAAGAGCGAAGAGAGGAAGCGAGTGAGCAAAACCCTAAATCTCCTTGAAAGCCAGAACAGAGAGACATTGCGTGATTAGTTCTATAATTAGATAGAGTCATAGGATGAAATAGTCCAAGGTCATGAATTTGTTGCTTCATCCATAAGACTTATCAACGTAGCTACCTCCAACTATATATTATGCTTGAACGAGGGTAAAATTATAGAATTTTTTCATTCCACTAGATCAGGAATAAGGATTTTGCTATAAATTTGCAACTACATGATGTACTTTTCTATGTACTTTACACTCAACAAAGTTTTAATATGAATATCCTATAATATCTAAGGTGGATCTATGCCTAGGATATCAGATGCCTAAGTTTTGGGTGCCTATGAAATATCTAAGGATTCTTTTCACAACAATCATATGGGATTCTTTTGGATCAGCATACATTCTAACACATTAAAAAATGATAAAAGTGATATCTTGTCTACTAGAATAAAAATAACTTAGTGATCCTATTATTCCTTTATACTTCTTTTGATCAATTAATTTTTTCATTATTTCCTTAGCTAGTTGGATGGTTGAGCTCATTAGTGTATTTATACTTTTAGACCCTTCAATATCAAATTTTTGTAAGATCTCCTTAATGTATTTATTATGACTAAGAATGGTACCATCTTCTCTTTGCTTTATACTAAATCCAAGAAAATAGGTCAGCTCTCCCACCATACTCATTTCAAATTTCTTACTCATAGAGATTAACACTTATTACAAAGATTTTCATTCATAGATCCAAAAAGTATATCATAAACATAAATATGCTCTTTGAGTACATCATCTCCAACCTTCTTAAGATATAAAGTGGTCTTTACACTGCCCTTAACAAAAATATTATCCAAGAATGGATGATGGATAAGAAAGAAATCATTATAGAAGGTGGTAATGTTTATGTCATTAAGTTGCTGCAGAATTCGGTAAAGAAGGCTATAGAGATGAATACGTAAGTTCAAAGATTAGAGTTTTCTTTTCTAGAAGTTTTTAAGAATGTAGTTTTCCATTTTTTTTCTAGAGATTATAATAGAGGCTAATTTTTATTCTCATGATGCCCTTTATGAGATTTTTTTGTGATATCTTTTTACTTAGTGAAATTCCTTCAAGTTTTGTTGACTTGATAAAGAAGGGCTGTAATAGGTTTGTTATCACATAGTAGGCTGTATCATTCCTTTTCTTATTTAATGCTATATGCATATTTAAAAAAAATGATTTATCTTGGATAAGGTTGCTAAGTCTCTCATACTATGCCTTAGGTGCTTGTTTCAACCCACATAAGGCTTTTTTAAGTTTATTGACATTATTTTGGAATGATAAATTTTAAAGCCTAAGGGTTACTCTATATAAACATCTTATTTGATAACTCATTTTAGAAAACCACTATTGATATCCATTTGGTACAATTTGATTCCTCTAAAATATTCATTTACTAAAAAGACTATAATAGCTTCTAACCTAGTTATAGGGGTGAATTTCTCCTCAAAATTAATACCCTCTATATGATTATACCCCTTAGCTATTAATGTGGTCTTATTCCTAATCACCAACCCAAAGGCATTCAAATTATTTTTAGAAAACCCTTTAGAGTCAACTATTCTCTGCTCAACGAGTATATTAGTTAACTCCCACACATGATTTCTAATAAATTAGTTATGCTCTTCTTGCATGGATAAAATCTAGAATTCATCCTTTAGAGCTTGATCTAAATTACTTAGTTCTACCATTTAGATGAAAGCAGTATGATTAACCTCTTTCTAAGAGCTTGCCTAGTCCTAAACCCTACAATTGGATCTACTAAGATAAGTGACTAGGTGAATTAATTTTTTAAAAATTTTCTCTCAAAATATTCTTTTGAAATCACAAAATAAATTACACAAACTTTTGTAGAAAAAAATTATAAAATTAATATTTTGGCTATTTTGGATTTTTATAGAAAAATAAATGTAAAGATACATTTTATTTTATTTTAATTTTTAAAATTTTGTTTTTTTTCCAACAAAAATTAATTCAAAATAAAGCTCAACAATTTCAACAATTGCTTTCAATAATATATATTACAAGGATAATTAAAATATATGAAAATAAATATGGAAAGAAAGGTAGAACAAGCACACCAAATTTATAGTGATTCAAACAAACCTTGACCAACATCTCCTCCTCAGATACCTCCTCTTTGGATATTGTACTAAACCTTTTATTGACTCTCCTTTAGCTCCCATCTCAGGTGGAGAAGCCCTTACAAAATCTCTTCCACTAACCTGATGTGGCAGAGTACCAAAATGTTTTCCACCCTCTTGGTGAGGAAGAGAACCTAAAATCATTTTCACCCTCTTGGTGAGGTAGAGAATATAGAATCTTTTTTACCCTCTTAGTGAGGCAGAGAACCTAGAATTCTTTTCACCCTCCTTGTGAGGCAAAGAACCTAACAATCTTTGGTCTCAAAGTCTTTCTTCCCAAAGGAACCCAAAAGATTAATGAAAATATATGGAGGAACTATGGTAGAAGCTTTCTTGGAGAAACAATGTGAAATTATCTCACACTACTCCCTCATAGACAACTTTTCGTTTTCCAAAGTCCAAGATCTCTCAAGAAGTCAACTTCTCAAAGCACTCATAGAAAATCTCTCAATAGCCATAGAGAATTTCAAATTCTAATAAGAGAGAAAAAACCAAAATTTTTAATTATGTTACTTATAACCGTATAGTATGATAGTTGATTGTACAATATAATTAGTTCAGTTCATCCTATTACTAATATACAATGAACGAGGGTCTATACAATTAGTTTAAATACTTGAATTGATCATCTTGTACAATATCAATGGTCAAATATTATGATTAGTTTAATCTAATAGGATTTCATCTAGTATGATTGGTTGCGATTAAATTTTATCCTAGGAGAAAATTAGGTCATATTGTATAATGCATGTCATCATACAATATGATATAAATTATCAATTAATCTTGATTCGATTGTCTAAATATAAGATATGATTAGGCAAGACTTATTGACATCTTATAGTATAATTAGTTCACTTTTTGAATTTTAAAATATTACTTAATTTGTGATTGGTGATAGGATTTTGGAGTTCTACTGATCGTCCTATATGATTTGGATCATATAGTATGATTGATATAAATTTAGATTATGTTAATTAAATATTTTAATTAAACCTTAACTTACTCAAATCATATAGTATAATCTCGATCATACTAGATGATCTTAATAGAAGTTAAAACACTTCATTTTACTCCTTGGTGTGTGTGCATGGTTGCGATGCTGGCATACACCTTTTATAGAACTTTTATCTCAATAAATATAAAAAATAAATTAATTAAAATGCAGACTCTTGTAAAAACATCAAACCTATTCTACCCAAGCTTGAGTCATTCCTTTTGCATGGTGTATGACATACTAGAAAGGTTAGTGATCACAAAATAAATATCCAATAATAATATCAGGAGAAATTAAGTAGAAATCAAATAATGCAAATTATCATCAAAATCACGAGCTTGAGATCCTTGCTTGTAACAATCTCTCATTTTTTGATGATGAAAAACATTATTATTTAAATTTTTAAGTTAATTTTTTTATCTCCTAATCTCCCCCTTACTAATTGAGTTCATGTAAAAATAGGGTAAGTTTTTTTTAATGATTTTAATTAAATAAAACTGAACAAGAAAATTAGAAAATATAAAAATAGCTATACTAAACATAAAAAGCTATATTTTATTAAAATTCTACTCCCACCTTTGACATTACCAAAAGTAGAAAAATAAATAAATTCAACCTGATAAAGACAACATTAGGAAAAAATAATATAAAGGATAATCACCACATAATACATATCATTCATAAGTAGGAAGAACACTTATCAAGTGGTGGAGGTTGGAAATACTAGCAAAAGTTAAAATATTGGTCATTAAAATAGGCTCGATCTTCCTTATATTGTTGCTAGATCTGCTTGTGGTGCTGTTAGAGTAGGTCATCCTGCTAGTGATAAATCTGTTGGATCTCTTGGTACTTTTGCTAATGTAGCTTGTGCTACATTTGGAAAAGCTCGTGCTGATAGTGAATCCACTCCCAATGCTAAGTAGTTTCTTGATACTTTTTAGCTGATTATAACTCTAGGTGGTCTGGTCGCTCCATTATGGAGTTGTAATCCCGTTAGTGGTGAGTAAGAGTTAGTGGTTGAACTTCCCCTGCCTCCTCTAGCTCTGGATCCACCGCATAATGACCACGGTGACATTTATCACTATGTAGAACATGAAAAGAGTTCTTAGAGTACAAGACTGGGAGGTGATTCTGCGGTGCAAGATATTGTAGGTTATATTTTGATTCCAGGGCAAAGGCTATGAGGTGTCCTAGTATTAGGTTTTGCTTGCATTTATTCCTAGGATCTCTAGTACTTGTCAAATCTTTAATATAATATATAATCAGGTCTTGTTCATTGAAGTCAGTTTCAGATATAATGAAATATGTAATGAGGGATAGAAGGGGTGTGATGTTGACCCTATCACCTACTTTAGGAATGATTGTGTTTTGAAGAATAAGTTGAATTATGTTAAAAATATGGGCCAAAGTCCTGTGATTTTGATGATAATAAATATTATTGGACTTTTTATTATGCAATTTTAATTTACTGCATATCTATCTTACCTTGCTCACAAATATTTTAGGTCCACTGTTCACTTGCAAACTTCAATCAGCTCAAGATTGGGAAGATTAGGGTTGAATGGGTTTGTAATTCCAATTTTAATGTACTTTTACCTTTCTTGAGTAAAATCATGTACATGGTGGATACTAAGCTAAAGTAACCTTGCACATACATACTCAAGGAAGCAAGTTGGTGAGTTAGAAAATTTTGCTATTTTTTGAACTAATCATATAACATTATTTAGATCATAATGGATGATTAGTTAAAACAAAAATGCTAATTAGTGTATCCAAATTAATTAAATTGATTAAACTCATCATACTATATGATATATTATGTCTAATTGTACCATACAATATTCATTAGCAAAATAACCAAGAATCACAATCTAGGTAATATTTTAATATTCAAAAATTTATGTCTAATCGTACCATACGATATTCATCATATTATACAATTGATGACAGTCATACTTAAATTGATCTTGTGATTGAGTGTTTAATTATGGTAAAACTATTCAATTAGATCGTACACGATGATTGGAGATGATCATAATGTATGACCTGATTTCTTTATGGGATGATATTTAATTATCACCCATCGTCCGAGATGAAAACCATAATTTTTCACTGTTCGTACAAGGTGATCCCTAATCTTTATACTGTATGAACTGATTGCAACATATGATGATATTTAATCGCCAACTATAGTATTGTACAACTAGTTTAATTTTCTGAACTAATTATATAGGATGATCACATGATAGTATAGGATGATCAGTATAATCTATTGAACCGATCGTCGAAACCATTGTTGTTCGTAATGGCTGAAACTATTATTTTAAATTAATCGTACAAGATGATAAGACGATCTCACGATAGTACAGAATGATCAGTAGCATCATATTCAAATTTAGGGATTTTTAGAGGCTCTCTATTTAAGCTCTCTTATTGTCTTATTAAGAATCTTTTTCTTTGACTTGTTTTGAGGGAGAGCTTTGGGAGAGGAGAAAGAGAGATTCTTGTGAGGGGGAGTTGTGAGGGATTCATAAAGGTTACTCCAAGCAAGGTTTCCATTATCTTCTTCAAGCTACTTTCTTGATTCCTTGGTGGCTTAGGGGAGACATTCTTCTACATTATATTTAAGTTCTCTACCTACTCTAGGAGAGAGTAAAAGTATTCAGGTTCTCTTCGTTTACTAGGATGGTGAAAAAGCTTCAAGGTACTTAGTCTCATTGGGTCGATGGAAAAGATTTTTGTTAGGGCTTTTTTTCCTAGATGTGGGGCCTAAAGGAGGCACTAAAAATTTTAATGCAATACTCAGAGGAGGCCTCCAAGGAGTGGTCTTAGGTCAGATTTGACTAAACCACTATAAAATCTGTTGTTTTTATTCTTTTATTTTTTTGCATTTTAATTTTCACACTCGTTTGTGATTTTTGTGTGGTTGAAATTTTTTATTATTGTGAACTTAATTTACTTTTGCATCATGGGATAAACTTGTTTGTTTTAAAATATTTAAAAAGATAAAAACTACTTTTTTTTTTAAGTAACTTTTAAATAACCAATTCACCTCCCTCTTGGTTAGCCTCATGCTTGTTCTTAAAGGTTTAATTACCTTCATGAACTTTCAAATTACACATGCATCTTGAATAAGGGTGCAGACTAAATGAGTATGATTATTCAGTGGAGAATCTTTAAGGGTATTATTTGTTTGGGTCTAGTCATAGTAAGGGATAAGGGCTATTCAGTGAGCTTTGAGGCCCTTAGTAAAAAGATGAAGGATTTTATCAAAATCTTCATAGGTAATCTATATAGATCTTCTGCATATAAAAGATTGAAATGTTATGCCCTCACTATTAACTCTAAGTTTGGGAAAGAACTCAAAGAGCAATTCAAAATTGAAAGGGAAAGCTAAGGCCAGGATAAAGTGGAGTGTGGTGCAAGCAAAGAGGTTTTATACTTAGAAGTTAAGAACTTCATGTTGATAACTTTTGATGGAGTTATCCCTTTAGCCTTGTACCTGTGATAGGCTTCTTCGTTAGCAGCTTCGTGAAATTAATGATTTACATGCATCTAAAAGAGTTGCCTATAATAGCCCTATAACACAATCCTTTAGCCATTTGAAAAGGACTTAAGAGTGAAAGGTGAAGATTTAGAAGGATGAGAGGAGTGATTAAAAAGTTTAAATTCTCTCTCCTTAAATATATTTCAAGTAGATTGTACAGTATGTTATGGATCATACAATATTATTATAAGAAGTTAATTCATTTAGTCTGATTAGTCAATATGTTTGGTCAAATTATACAATACAAATAGAATTATACTAGATTATCTTCATTAAATTGATCATCCTAAGGAATAGCCTATGCAATCTTTGACTAATCTATTGTAAAATATGAACAAGTGTTCATACAGTTTGATAGGTTATTAAATATCATACTAGTTGAATTGAATTTGTCAAACAATGTGTTTCACATGTATCGTATAGTATGAAGTAGGTTTTTATATGGTATGATAACTAATAATTGATTCAATTAGAGCCATTGGGTGTACTATGTATTGGAGATGTGAAGAAATATAAATATCACACAGTACGTTGTGAATCATATCGTATGATGTAAGCAAATTTTGGTTTTTGTGTGATGATCAAGGAAAATACCATGAACGAATTTTACAAACAAAGGCACATACAATCGTCATAAGAAAAAAATAATCAAATACAAATAATTAATAAAGGAAACTGGTAACATAAAAAAATAAACTCACATCCATCGCTTCTACATTCTTTCCTCATTATCCTTAAATATTGATATTAATAACAACTAGTCTAGTCCTAGGTGTATTGAAAGTCCCATTTAAGAGGTTTTATAAAAATGTTTGCAAGTTAGTTTTCAGTAGCTATATGATGTAGTTCTATTTCTCCCTTCGCTACATAATATCTAATGAAATGATAACTCATATCTATATGCTTTGTGCAGGAGTATTGAATTTGATATTTAGAAATGTAGATAATAGTAATGTTGTCACACTTTATTGGGCCAGTGCCTATAGAGAGTCCGAAGTCAAGGATCTATTTCTTTAGCTATAAGACTTAAGCAACACATCTTCCTACAACTATATATTTTGCCTCAACAATGGATATAGATACTAAGTTTTGCTTCCTACTAGACTAAGAAACTAATGATTTCTCTATGAATTAATAAATTCCAAAAGTAATTTTTCTATCTATTCTTCACCCTGCAAAGTTTGAGTCTAAATATCCTACAATTTTAAAATAATAGTTCTATTTGGGATACCAGATAACTAAGTTTTGGGTGCCTATAAAATATCTAGGAATTATCTTAACTACAGTCATATGGATTCTTTTGGATTGGCTTTAATTCTAGCATGTAGACAAACACTAAATATTATGTCTCATCTACTAGTATTCAAATTCTAGAGTGATCCAATTATCCCTCTATAATTTTTCTAATCTACTATTTTTTCACGTTCTTTATTGTTTACTTAAATGGAAGAGCCGATTGGAGTATTTATTGCTTTAGCACTTTCCATATCAAATTTCTTTAAAATTTTCTTAATATACTTGGTCTAGATAAGAAATACACCATCATCCCTTTGCTTCACACTAAATCTAAGAAAATATATAAGCTCACCCATCATATTCAACTCAAATTCTCTACTCATGATTTCTAAAAAGTTATTACACATATACTCATTTCTTTAATCCAAAAAATATATCATCCATATTTATTTGAGAATTGACTAGCTCATCTCCTATTTTCTTTAGAAAAATGGTCGTATCTTCACTACTTATAACAAAGGATCTATTTAAGAGGAATGTACTAAGCCTTTCATACTATGCCTTAAGTGCTTGCTTCAACCCATATACGGCCTACTTCAATTTTTACACATTGTTCAGAAAAGAGAAATTTTCAAATTATGGATTGGGGGGGGGGGGGGGGGGGTTGGGGAGGGTTGATTTACATATACATCTTCCTTAATAATTATATTTTGAAAAGTACTTTTAACATCCATATGATCTAATTTGAAGCCTCTAAAATGTAAAAGCTAATAAAACTCTAATAGCTTCTAATCTAGTTATAGGGATAAATGTATCATCAAAATGAACACGTTCAATTTAATTGTACCTTTTAGCCACTAACTAGCCTTATTTCTAGCTACTACTCTAGAATCATTCATCTAATTTTTGAATACCCACTTGGTACCTATTACACTTTGGTCTTTAGGTCACCTAACCAACTCCCTTACATCATTCTTAAGAATTTTTTTACTCTTCTTGCATATCTAGGATCCAAAATTCATCTGATAAGGCTTGGTTTATATTTATCGGTTCTACCATATATATGAATGCAAAATGACTAACCTTCTTCTTAAGTTTATTCCTAGTTATAACTCCTATAGAAGGATCTCTTAAGATGAGGTCCATAGGATGACTATATGAGTATCTCCATTCTCTAGGTAATGGCTCCGGAGGCTCTTCTCTATCTTCTAAGTCAATAAACTCTACTCCTTGGGTAACCTCTACTTCTTCATCTTCTTCTAACTTATTTTTAATTGATTTATCATATTCTTGAAATTTAATATGGGGGACTTCTTTAGAACTAAGGTCCTCTAATTAAAGATCATTTAGGCTTTACCTACAGATGAATAACCTAAGAAGACTTCTTCATAAGACTTAGGGTCAAACTTTCCTAGAAGAGATTTACCATTGATGAGAATAAAACATTTATACCTGAAGATATATAAATGAGAAAGATTATGTATTCTACCCTTAAGCAGCTCATAATGTGTCTTATTAAATTTTGATCCAATAATCTCACTATTCAAAGTATAACAAGAAGTATTCACTTCGTCTACCAAAATATATCTTTAGAAAGAGTACTCAGCTAGCATGACCCTAAAAACTTCTACTAAAGTTTTATTTTTTCCTTTCAACTATCCTATTTTATTGAGGGGTTCTAGGGGCAGAAGAGTTCTGTTCAATTCCTAGCTCTTTATAGAAAGATTCAAACTTATCATTCTTAAATTCTCCACCATGTTCACCATGGATAATAGATATCCCACGTCATAATTTTCTTTGAATCTAAGTGGAGAACATCCTAAATTTTTCAAATGATTCACTTTTATGGGATAAAAAATTAACCCAAGTAAATATTGAGTAATCATCAACAATCACATACCCAAAAGTTTTCCCATCTAAGTTGGTAGTAGTAATAGGCCCAAACAAGTCCATATGCAAGATTTCAATTAGTCTAGAGGTGGTGATCCTTAATTATGTCTAATTTTTTTTCTAACATCACATAGGTGTTCCTAAGAGAACTTAACTTGGGTATGCCTTTAATTATGTCTTTTTGAGTTATCTTCTTAAGGGTTTTCATGCTTGCATAAAATAATCACCTATGCATTAGACAAATTTCATCAATAATAATTTTGAGACAAAGTATTTGTATTATCAATATATAAGTCAAATCTAGCATGTAAATATTATTTATTCTTTTTTCTTCTAAAATAAATTTTTTATTCAGACTAATCATACATTTAGTAGATTAAAGTTATATATCAAAGCCCTTACCATAGAGCTGATTAATGCTAAGTAGATTGTATTTTCATCAATCTACTAGTAAATCATTTTCTATGATTTTTTTTGGAGTTACCAATCATATATGAACCACCCACCACTCTCTTGGTGGTGTTATCTCCCAATATGGCCTTGATTCTTACCCTGGACTCCACCATAATGAATTGCTTCAAATCTGCAATCATGTGATGTGAACACTTACTATTCAGGCACCACATGCTCTCACTAGGCCTTTTGTTAGAGCATCCCTTCAATTGTAAATCAATGGCTAGATTTGGTAACCCAAATGAGTTTGAGTTCCTCTATATGAATTAATAGGTGAGATAAATGCATGTTATATTATGCTGCAAATATCTTTGGCCTCCATACTATATGTGTTCTTTGATGTATAATGTTAATATGGGCTATGTATTCGACCATACCATAAGAAGATCACCTAAAACATGGAAATATATTCACTATTCTATGTGCGTGGTAGTGCTTACTTTTAGAGAAATGAGATGAATGCTATGTTTTGGGCTATATCCATTGTGATGGTGTAGGTGGTGTATTATTGTTTTGAAATGGATAAAGTTTCACTTTCAAAAACTCATTTACACTTTATAGCTTTCAACTTCAAGTTTTAATGCATGCTCACTAAAGTATGGTTTGTTTGCAAGTGTTTCTAATTTCTTAAATACTTCTTCTAGTTCAACATGCTCAGTCCTCAAGGATTCATGAGATTTATTTAATTTAAGATACTTCTTGTTTAGTTTATTATATTCATCAAGTAAAGAAGCATTCTCTTTAATTAATGCAATGTGTTCAATTCTACTATCATGCTCTTTTTTTTAATTCAAAGAACTTTGAATTTAACATTAAATGTTGTTTCTTTTACTTCCTATATGATTCATGTAATTTTTTTAAAGTTGCAAATTAATCATCATAGGTAAGCTCATATACCTTTTTTTGGTTAGTATAATTAATAGATTTATCAACCATTTATCTCAAATTTGTTACCTCCTTCTCATTTTCTTATTCTTAAGTGTCTGAAGTTGAGACAAAATAATCCTTTTGTGTCATTTTCTTTCTCTTTATGAAACTTGTCTTTTCTTCACCATTTTCCAAAGTAGGGTGATTTTTCAGGTTAGGGTAGTCAGATCTTATGTGTCTTGGCTTCCTTCATTCAAAATAGGTTGTGTCAGAGGAATCTTTTATAGTTCTACCTGATTAACCTTCATTCCAGTGTTGATGACATCCTACCTGATTCACCTTCATTCAATTGTTGATGACATCTTTACTTTTGCTTTAAAAACTTTTGAATTGCTAGGTAATTAATGTTTTATCATCATCTTTTTTTGATGTGTAGATGTTGCTATTAGAATTACTGTCCTTCAATGCCACTATCTTCTCCTTCCTCCTACGACCTTCATCATGTAGTATTTGACTCACACTTTACTCATAGGAAAGGAGTGGGCTAAGTAGATTATCAATAGAGTAATCATTCAAATTTTTTAATTTATAGATGGAAGTAACTTTAGCATAATAACTATCAGGTAAGAAACTCAGAATCTCATTGAATTTTTCAGTTTTTAAAAACTCTTTACCAAGTGCATGTAATGAGGTTACAATCTTAGTAAACTTAGTGTACATGTTAGTTATTATCTCAATGGATTTCATGTAGAATAACTCACAATCATGCAACAATATATTTAGATGGGACTAATTAACTTCATTGGTTCCTTCATAAGTGAGATTCAACCTATCCCAAATTTCCTTCCTAGTTGTGCATGAAGAAAAACGTATATAGACCTTATACTACAAATAACAAAAAATAATAATTTGAAATTTTACATTGAGTGGTTCATATTCTCTTTCCTCAAAATAACCATTCATTAAAAGAAATTTCTTCTTTTATACCATTAACAAAATGAGATGGAGGTATATATCCTACTTGAATCAAATGCCACATATAATAATCAATAGATTGAATAAATATAGACATGTGCACTTTTAAAAAATTATCAGGAAAAATGTCAAACATAGGTGGACATACAATTGAATATCCTTTAGTTGTATTATGAATACTATTATTATTTTCCATTGGATCTACTCGAGGGTTTTAAACCAATAATTTAAGAGAATCCTCTTTGATACAAATTGAAAGTTTAAAGATAAATGATGAAACCACTTAAATTTCCTAAGATAAACTAGGAGGGGGGGGGGGGGGGGGGTTGTAAATTTGCATTTTAAAAATTTTCTCTTTGAATATTCTTTTAAAAACTCAAAACCAATTACAGAAACTTCAGTAGAAGAAATTTATAAAATAAATGTTTTTTCTCTATTGGAGTTTTATTAGAAAAGTAAATGTGAAGTTATATTTTATTTTATCTTATTTATCAAATTTCCAATTTATTTTTTCAAAAAAATTTAAATCAAAATAAAGCTCAAACAAACTCAATAAATGTTTGAAAGAATATAACATGTAGAGAAAATTCAAACGCAAGAAAATAAAATATGGAAAGAAAACTAGAACAAACACACTAGACTTATAGTGGTTTGGTTAAACCTTGACCTACGTCCACTCCTCGGAATCCTCCTCTCTGGGTATTGCACTAAAACTTTTGGTGACTCTCCTTTACCCCCACAGCAACGTGGATAAGCACTTACATAATTTCTTCCACCAATTTAGTGCGGTAGAATTCCAAAATCTTTTCCACCCTCCTAGTGAGGCATAGAACATAGAATCTTTTTTACCCTCCTAGTAAGGTAGAGAACCCAAAATCCTTTTCACCCTCTTAGTTAGGCTATGAATATATAATCCTTTGCACCTTCCTAGTGGGTGCATAACCTAATGATATTCATTCTTAAAGATTTTCTTCCCAAAGTAACCAAAAAGATTTATAAAAATATAACGAGGAACTATAGTAGAATCTTGCTTGGAGGAACCACATGAAATCCCCTAACACTATTTCTCTCTCACACACAACCTTGTTGCAAATCTATTTTTCATGTCTTATGTTTTGATGATTGACAAACACTGCTTTTTCTTGGACAGCTTGTTGCTTCTAACTTTTCAGGAATCGACGATCGAATAATAAAAAAGGAGCCAAGTTCAGAAATGCGTAGGTTTAGGGTTGAGTTAGTCTGTACTTTTGTTTTTTACCTTTTGAGTCCTCTTGTAATAGTTAAAAAGACTGATGCTTTGTAACCCTTCACACACACACTTGAGAGACTTAGAAATTCTGGTTTTACTCATATCGGCCAGGACGATTTCTTTGATCGGCCTGGCCGATCAGCTTAAAACAGAAAGTCTAAATTAAGGATTCTTAATTAAGGCAGCCTACGTTAACAGATCGTCCTGGACGATACGTGTATCGGCCAGGACGATAAGCTCAAAACAGAAAGAAGTAGCCGCCATAGACAAGTATGGTATACCATATCTTTAAATTATCGGCCAGGACGATCCTCGGATCGGCCTGGACGATATTAACAGATTATGCCATAATTGTTCAGGAAATCAAGGAAGTAATTAAGGATGATTGATACGATCATATCGTCCTGGACGATCGCAAGATCGGCCAGGCCGATATAGTCAAAAACCTTAAGTTACTTCAGGACGATCAATATCGGCCAGCTCGTATTCAGGGCTATTGTCAGGACGATTTTCCTCTGATTTGAACTGATCGGCCAGGACGATCGTGATATCGGCTTGGACGATCAAGCTATTTTTCAATCGTCCTGTTTCCCATTCAGGGCTATACTCTGGCCGATCTTCATTGTTTTGTACTGATCGGCCAGGCCGATGTCCAGATCGGCCTGGACGATAAAGTCGGCAACTTGCAATTAATGAGCTCTTTTGAAGCTCTTCTATTTAAAGAGCTCTTGTTCAACGTTTTTCAAGACCTTTTGCTGCTGCCTTGACCTAAGAAGGCCTTGAGGAGAGAAAGAGAGAGAGAAGAGAGAGAGAGGATCTTGTGAGGGGGAGCTTGTGAGGGGTTTCACAAGGGTTGCTTCAAGGATCTCTCTGCGTCGTCTTCGTCTAGAGTTTCTCGTCCGTGGAAGGGTCGGTAGAGGTAAGGAGTGTTACTTTTGGTTCTGGTTCTCTGCCAGCTTCAGGAGGAAGCAAAAGGAGATTGGTTCTCTGCCTTGCCGGGCTGGCAAAAAGGAGGTTCTTGTAAGGGTTTCTCCACCTAGCCGTGGGGGCTAAAGGAGAGTCACTTTTTGTGTAGTGCAATACTTGGAGGGTGCCTCCAAGGAGTGGACGTAGGTCGAGTCGACCGAACCACTATAAATCTCTGTGTTCTTTTTCTTGCTTCCGCACGTTTAAATTCCGCATTATTTTCGTGGTGTGATTTGGTTTATATGATTTTATCTCCTTGTTTTAAAAAGAAGTTTTTAAAATACCAATTCACCCCCCCTCTTGGTTAGTTTGGGACTAAGTTCATAGGGCTTAACATCTCCATCGAACTTTCAAGTGGTATCAGAGCCCGATTCGAAAATTAAAGTTTGAAAACTTTTTGAATTTGATCCATGTCTAACTTTGGGAATCGCAACACTACGGAAGGGTATTCTATTACCCGACCTCCACTGTTCGATAACCTACCTTTTGATTTTTGGAAAACTCGCATGTCAACTTTTCTACAATCTACTGATTATCGCATGTGGATGCTTATTCAAGAAGGTTATTCTCCACCTTCTCGTGAAATTAACGGTTTTAAAACTGAAGTTGCTTTTACCGAATGGACTTTTGATGAACGAGATTTAGCTCAACTAAATGCGAAATGTTTGAATTGTTTTTTTTGTGCTTTAAAATCTGAGGATTACATGCGTGTTTCAACTTGCAAGACTGGTAAAGAAATTTGGGATAAATTGTGCATTACTTATGAAGGCACTAATGAAGTTAAACAATCCCGTTTAAACATTCTCTTGCATGACTACGAACTTTTCGTATGAAACCTCATGAATCGATTTCTGACATGTACACTAGGTTTACTCAGATTGCTACTTCATTGCATGCACTAGGAAAAGAACTTTCGAACTATGAAAAAGTTAACAAGATTTTGAGATGCTTGCCTTCTTCTTATGATGCAAAAATTACTGCAATCACTGAATCTAAAGATTTAAACACCTATTCTATTGATAACTTGCTTGGCTCACTCATTGCTTACGAGCAAGGGGTGAATCAAAGAAATCTTGATGCAGGTGAGAAGAAAAAGGAGAAAACCATTGCATTGAAGGCACACAAATCGGATTCTGAATCTTCCGGGTCTGAAAGCGATGGAGTTGCCTTCATCACAAGGCAATTCAAAAGCTTTCTAAGGAAGAAACAAAAGCATCATCAAAATTGGAGAAAAGGTAAGGATCATAAACATACTAAAGGATCTTCTGATGTTGTTTGTTTTGAATGCAGGAAACCTGGACATGTAAGATCCGATTGTCCTACACTTCAAGATCAATCAAGCAAAGGAAAAGGTGATGAGAAAGCAAAGTCTAGGAAGGACAAGAAGAAAAACCAAAGGAGCTTTTGGGCAGAATCTGGTACTGATTCTTCTGAGACTGAACCAGAAGAAGAAACTACAAACTTGTGTTTTATGGGAAAAGATCAAATTGATCAAGAAGAGGTATGTGAACTTTCATACGATCAACTTCTTGAAGTTTCAGAAAAAATCCATGCATCATATAGGAAATTAAAGAAAACTCATGCTAGCTTGAAATTAGAATTCTTAAATCTACAAAAAGAGCATGAAATTTTGATTAAAGACCATCAAACAATTGATTCAAATCACATGATTTTACTTGATGAATTTGATGAGTTAAATAAAAATCATGGTAAGTTAGTTGAAGAGCATGATGCATTGAAAATATCACACACATCTCTTGAATCTGATTTTAAGAAGTCAAAAGAAATAGAAAAAGATTTGAGGATTGAAAATGAAGTTTTAGAAAACACAAACTTGAAGATTCAAAATGATTTAGAAGCATGTAAAAAATCTAGGATGACTTCTACTTTTAATCAATTGCCAAAACCTAGAGAGAGGCATTATAACTCAAATCACTTAAGAAATCCCTTTCCTGGAGTTAGATGTTTTTCTTGTGGCATGCTAGGACATATCTCACACACTTGCACAATTCATCATAGTTCACATTGGGTATGGAGACCTAAGATGCATAATCCACAGCATACCACACATGCATTGCATTCTTCTCTTCATAAGAAGGAACCCAAACCTGCTTGGGTTCCTAAAACTAACACCTGATAATTTTGCAGGAAGTCTCTCACAAAAGACCTCGTGAGAGTATGTGGTACCTGGACAGTGGATGCTCTCGACATATGACTGGTGATGCTAGCCAGTTTGTTGTACTAGAATCCAGGACTGGAGGCAAGGTTACTCTTGGAGACAACACCACCAGGAAGGTGGTAGGAGCAGGTATAATCGGAAATTCCAAGAACCTTATGATTGAAAATGTTTTGCTTGTAGATGGATTGAAGCACAACTTGCTCAGCATCAGTCAATTCTGTGACAAAGGCTTCATCGTACAATTCTTCACGAATTCATGCATTGTAAGTTTGAGTAATAACACCATTTTGCAGGGAAAAAGGGTAAACAACGTCTATATGCTTGATTTAAATAGCATTGAATGTGCTGCTTCTTTTTGCTTAAAAACTGTCATTGATGATTCTTGGTTGTGGCACAGGAGGCTTTGTCATGCAAGTATGAAAACCCTTAGGAAAGTGACCCAAAAGGACCTAGTTAGAGGTGTCCCTAAACTTAAGTTTACAAAAGACCACCTTTGTGATGCCTGTCAACTAGGAAAGCAAATTCACTCTTCGTTTCACCCCATAAAGGACATTAGCACCTCTAGACCTTTAGAAGTCCTTCACATGGATTTGTTTGGACCCATTAGCATAGCGAGTTTGGGAGGGAAAGTCTATGGTTTTGTGATTGTTGATGACTACTCGAGGTTCACTTGGACTAGATTTCTTTCTCATAAAAATGAGTCTTTTGAGGAGTTTAAAACTTTTTCTACTTGGATTCAGAAGAAGCTAGGATGTGAGATTTTGACCATCCATAGTGATCATGGGGGAGAGTTTGAAAATGAAAAATTTGGAGATTTTTGTGAGGAGAAGGGGATTAGCCATAATTTTTCAGCCCCTAGGACTCCTCAGCAGAATGGAGTAGCTGAAAGGAAGAACCGGACCTTGGTGGAAGCTGCTAGAGCCATGCTTGCTGAGTATTCACTTCCAAAATACTTTTGGGCTGAAGCGGTTAACACAGCATGTTATGTGTTGAATAGGGTGAATATTAGAGTCAAATTAGAAAAGACACCCTATGAGATCCTTAAGGGTAGGACACCCAATCTTTCCCACCTTCATGTCTTTGTTTGTAAGGTTTTCATTCACAACAATGGAAAGTCTCACTTGGGAAAATTTGATCCTAAATCTGATGAAGGAGTATTCTTGGGATATTCTAGTGTTGGGAAATCTTTTAGAGTGTTTAACAAGAGAACCTTGATGGTGGAAGAGACAACCCATGTAGTTTTTGATGAGTCTGATCATAAGAAACATGGAGTAGATGATGATGATGTTGGAGAGATTACAAGTGGAATAGAAAATTTGGGGAAGGGGAGTGAACACCTAAAAAATGGAGGAGTAGAAGGAGTCTCCCAAGGAATAGAAACTTTTGATGAAAGGGGAGAAACTTCACACACTTTGCCTAGAGATTGGAGATACTCTACTAGTCACCCCAAGGATTTGATCTTAGGAGAACTTTCTAGTGTAGTTAAGACTAGACATGGACTTAGGAAGGAGGTAAACCACTCTGCCTTTATCTCTATGACTGAACCCACCACCATTAACCAAGCCCTCTCTGATGAGTTTTGGATGTTAGCAATGCAAGAAGAGTTGAATCAATTTGTTAGGAATGATGTTTGGGAACTTGTGGAAAGACCTAAGGGACAAAGTGTAGTTGGGACAAAGTGGGTATTTAAGAACAAAGTGAATGATTCAGGAGTGGTGGTGAGGAATAAAGCAAGATTGGTGGCTAAGGGGTACAATCAAATAGAAGGGATAGACTTTGAAGAGACTTCTGCCCCTGTAGCTAGATTGGAAGCTATTAGAGTGCTACTAGCCTTTGCTTGTTATAAAGGATTTAAGCTCTTTCAAATGGACGTCAAGAGTGCCTTTTTAAATGGGGAGATAAAAGAAGATGTGTTTGTAGAACAACCTCTAGGTTTTGAGAGCTCTCAATTTCCAAATCATGTGTTTAAATTAAAAAAGGCTTTGTATGGTTTAAAACAAGCACCTAGAGCTTGGTATGAGAGGCTTAGCACATTCTTACTAGAGAGGGAGTTTGTCAAGGGGAGCGTAGACACCACCCTTTTTCTTAAAAAAGTTGGAGATGATTTACTCATTGTTCAGATCTATGTTGATGATATACTCTTTGGATCCTCTAATAAAAATTTGTGTGATGATTTTTCTAAAACAATGAGTAGAGAGTTTGAGATGAGTTTAATGGGAGAATTGTCTTACTTTTTGGGGTTTAGCATAAAACAATTGGAAGATGGCACTTTTCTAAATCAAACAAAATACATAAAAGACATTTTGAAGAAATATGAGATGGACAAAGCCAAGCCAATTAACACTCCCATGACTTCTAGTGCTCCGTTGGATAAGGACCCAAGTGGTAAGTCTGTTGATCAGAAGAAGTACAGAGGTATGATTGGATCTTTACTTTACTTAACTGCAAGCCGACCTGACATTATGTTTAGTGTTTGCCTTTGTGCTAGGTTTCAAGCTGACCCTAAGGAATCCCACATGACTGCTATTAAAAGGATTTTTAGATACCTTTTGGGGACACAAGGATTAGGGATTTGGTACCCTAGACATAGCACTTCTTTTGAAATTATTGGCTTTTCTGACTCTGATTTTGCAGGATGCAAGGTGGATAGAAAGAGCACCTCCGGAACTTGTCAATTCATTGGACAATCCTTGATCTCTTGGTCTAGTAGAAAGCAAAATTCTGTTGCACTTTCCACTGCTGAAGCTGAATACATTGCCCTTGGAAGTTGTGTGGCCCAAGTTCTTTGGTTGAAACAACAGGTATTGGATCTAGGACTACATGTAAGCACCATCTCAATTTTTTGTGACAACACTAGTGCCATATGCATCTCTAAAAATCCTATCCAGCATTCAAGAACTAAACACATTGACATTAGGCATCACTTTATTAGAGATCATGTGACTAAGGGAGACATTGAGTTACACCATGTGACAACTGAAAACCAACTGGCAGACATCTTTACTAAACCACTGGCCTTCGACACTTTCAGCTCTTTAAGGACCAGATTGGGTGTGATTGACATAAATGCATGAAACCTTTTTTTTTTTTTTTTGCTAAATTTTTACCTTTTCGTGTACCTTAGTTTTAGATCTTCACTGATATAATATCTCTTGTCTTGTCTTTAACATTTTGTAGTTAATATGTTTTCATCCACTTAAACACCTAGATAGTATGAATATCTTGTGATTGTGTCTCTTTCCCTAACGTAATATTAGTGGCATAATTTTCTTTTCCAATCAAAAGTCTATCTCAAAATAAATGATTGTTTATGAAACCAAGATCCTTTCTAAAGCTTGCTTAAGCAAATCTATCTTGTATTTACAATGATTAAAAGTTTTTTTGTCACATCATGATCCCTTGTTACTCTTGTCTTCGATTATTAATCCTGCTTGTGGTAATTCTTCCCTATGTTAGAGAGAGAGCTCCTATTCTCTAATATCTGAGAAGATATATTCACAACTAAGTTTTTTAAAAGAGTCTAAAAGGGAATCTAGCTTGCAAAAATAAAAAATTTGGCCAATGATGCCAACAAAAGAAGCGCAAAGACGCCAAAAAATTGAAAAATCTATAAAAAGATGCGCAAAGCGCCACAACATTGACAAGAGGCATTAAATGAGCCCACTCAAAAGCAAGCTACTCTCCCTTTTTATATCTTTTAGAACTTAGAAGTTTTGATTCTCAAAGGCTTGATCTCAATTATCATTCGATCGTGACAAATCTACCTCATTATTTTATGAAGATACTTTCCTTATGCCAAGTGGTGGGTAGATTCTTTTTCTCATAACCAATTAATTATTTGAGTTAGGTCATTGATTTCAAAAGACGATTCTACCCTAAGACAACGATTTTGGCTAAGGGTAAACCATGAACGGATATTCTCCTATTCTATGGATTAAATGAGATTGGAAACACGTTAACTCACAAATTTTTAAATCAATCACATGAAATACTATATCATTGATGTGCCTTGCTCTTAAAAAAAAAAAAAAAAAAAAAAAAAAAAAAAAAAAAAGGAGAAGTTTATGAGGAGAACCTCTTTTACTATTCTTTCATGTACCCTCCTTTTTGATAAGTCAAAAGGGGGAGAAGTTTATGAGGTTATTTTTTCGGTTGCTATTAAATTTTTTTAGTGTTTTGCCATCATCAAAAAGTGGGAGATTGTTGCAAATCTATTTTTCATGTCTTATGTTTTGATGATTGACAAACACTGCTTTTTCTTGGACAGCTTGTTGCTTCTAACTTTTCAGGAATCGACGATCGAATAATAAAAAAGGAGCCAAGTTCAGAAATGCGTAGGTTTAGGGTTGAGTCAGTATGTACTTTTGTTTTTTACCTTTTGAGTCCTCTTGTAATAGTTAAAAAGACTGATGCTTTGTAACCCTTCACACACACACTTGAGAGACTTAGAAATTCTGGTTTTACTCATATCGGCCAGGATGATTTCTTTGATCGGCCTGGCCGATCAGCTTAAAACAGAAAGTCTAAATTAAGGATTCTTAATTAAGGCAGCCTACGTTAACAGATCGTCCTGGACGATACGTGTATCGGCCAGGACGATAAGCTCAAAACAGAAAGAAGTAGCCGCCATAGACAAGTATGGTATACCATATCTTTAAATTATCGGCCAGGACGATCCTCGGATCGGCCTGGACGATATTAACAGATTATGCCATAATTGTTCAAGAAATCAAGGAAGTAATTAAGGATGATTGATACGATCATATCGTCCTGGACGATCGCAAGATCGGCCAGGCCGATATAGTCAAAAACCTTAAGTTACTTCAGGACGATCAATATCGGCCAGCTCGTATTCAGGGCTATTGTCAGGACGATTTTCCTCTGATTTGAACTGATCGGCCAGGACGATCGTGATATCGGCCTGGACGATCAAGCTATTTTTCAATCGTCCTGTTTCCCATTCAGGGCTATACTCTGGCCGATCTTCATTGTTTTGTACTGATCGGCCAGGCCGATGTCCAGATCGGCCTGGACGATAAAGTCGGCAACTTGCAATTAATGAGCTCTTTTGAAGCTCTTCTATTTAAAGAGCTCTTGTTCAATGTTTTTCAAGACCTTTTGCTGCTGCCTTGACCTAAGAAGGCCTTGAGGAGAGAAAGAGAGAGAGAAGAGAGAGAGAGGATCTTGTGAGGGGGAGCTTGTGAGGGGTTTCACAAGGGTTGCTTCAAGGATCTCTCTGCGTCGTCTTCGTCTAGAGTTTCTCGTCCGTGGAAGGGTCGGTAGAGGTAAGGAGTGTTGCTTTTGGTTCTGGTTCTCTGCCAGCTTCAGGAGGAAGCAAAAGGAGATTGGTTCTCTGCCTTACCGGGGTGGCAAAAAGGAGGTTCTTGTAAGGGTTTCTCCACCTAGCCGTGGGGGCTAAAGGAGAGTCACTTTTTATGTAGTGCAATACTTGGAGGGTGCCTCCAAGGAGTGGACGTAGGTCGAGTCGACCGAACCACTATAAATCTCTGTGTTCTTTTTCTTGCTTCCGCACGTTTAAATTCCGCATTATTTTCGTGGTGTGATTTGGTTTATATGATTTTATCTCCTTGTTTTAAAAAGAAGTTTTTAAAATACCAATTCACCCCCCCTCTTGGTTAGTTTGGGACTAAGTTCATAGGGCTTAACATCTCCATCGAACTTTCAAACCTCTCCTTCTCCTTCTTCAAAATCCAAGATCTCTCAAGAATTCAACTTGTTAAAGAACTCTCATAGAAAATCTATCAACAACCAAAGACTTTTGTAAAGTCAAATAAGCTTAAATACATGACTTAAATTTTTTTTTTTTTAAATTCTATCACTTCTAATCATATAGTATGAAAGGTGATCATACAATATGATTAGTTCAATCCATCCTATTAGTATTGTATGATGAATGAGGGTCTGTATGATTCATTCAAATACTTGAACTTGTCATCTCATATGATATCAATCTTCATATAGCACAATTAGTTCAATCGAATAGGATTTCATCCAATATGATCGATGGATACTAAATGTAATGATGGGAGGAAATTGTGTCATACTATATGAAGCAGCTCATCATATAATATGACATGTAATATAAATTAATATTGATTCAATTGTTTAATTATATGATTATATTAGTCAATATTTAAGGATATTATATATTATGATGGTTATCATACAATATAATTATTTCAATTTTCAAATTTTAAAATACTGCCTAATTTATGATTGGCAAAAAGTATTTTGAGTTATATTGATCATCTAGTATGATTTGGATCATATAGTATAATTAGTATAAATTAGGTTTATCTTAATTAAAAGTTTTAATTAATCCCTGGTTTACTCAGATCATACAGTATGATCTAGATTATACTTGACAATCTTCAAAGATGTTAAAAAACTTAATTTTCTCCCCTGTGTGAGAATAATTGCTAAGCTTGCTTATACCTATTACATGACTTTTAACTTTAGAAATATAAAAAATAAATAAATTAAAATATAAACTCTTATAAAAATTTCAAACCTATTCTATCTTATCTTGAGTCGATTCTTTTACAAGGTGTAAACAGTACTTAAAATGTTACTATGCATAGAATAAATATCCAATTATATTATCAAGAGAAACAAGGTAAAAATCCTGTAAAATTTGTTATCATCAAAGTCTTAAGCTCAAAATCCTAGATTGTAACATGCTATACTATACTAATATTTCCCTAGCCACCTCAATAGCATCTTATTTTGGTTTCAGCTATGCCATTCTATTGTGGTGTCATAGGGGCCAAAAAATTATGATCCATCCCAAATTCTTTGCAAAATAGTTCAAATTTTTCATTCTCAAACTCTCCAGTGTGATCATTATGAATTGTAGAGATTTAACAACCTAAGTTTCTCTAAATTTATGTGTAACCCATATGAATATAGAGTAGTAATCTTTTATCACATATTAAAACTCTTACCACCTAAACTGGTTGTACTAATGGGTTTAAATAAATCCATTTTAGAATATCTAGTGATCTAGTGGTAGTAATATCCTTAATAAAATGAAATGATAATCTAGTTTTCTTTCATAACTCATTGAAATCACACAAATGAAGCTTAGTGAAATATCATTTAGGAATTCTTTTAATTAGATCCTACTAGGTACTCTTCCTAACGGTTTTCATACTTGCTAGGCATAGTCACCAATGTTATTGCCATGATTCATCCCTAATAGTTTTTAAGCAATAAATATTGTCAAAAATATCAATGTAACCCAAATCAAGCATATAACTATTTTTTATTCTTTTGCCTTATAGAATGCTTTTTTTTTCATTTAAAAGAATTGAACATTAATTTGAAAGAATTTTCAGATCAAAACCTTTATTTCATAGTTGGCTAAAGCTAAGTAGACAATAAGTTAACCCTTCTAAAAGTGTACTTTAAATAATAAAGCCATTAGTTTTACCAATTGTACCTGAGCCAACCACTTTCCTATTGGTGTTATCTCCTAATGTTACCTTGCCTCCACTCTTGACCTCCGGCTTGATAATCTGCTTTAAGTTTCCAATTAAATGCCTCAAGCAACCAATGTCTAGGTACCACATACTCTCACTTGACCTCTTATGAGAGCATTTATACAAAGTCAACCAATGGCTAGCTTTGGGAACTCAAGTGAGTTTAGGTCCCACCATATGCATATGAATTAAATGATTTGCATACTACGTTGTGATGCTAATGCTTTGGGCCTCCAGATTAGATGGGTTCTATAATGTAAATTGAAAGAGCATGCAATGTGTTCTAGTATGCCACAAGAATAGTACTTGACCCCTGGAAATGGGTTCACTGATTTATGTGTGGGGTAATGCCTCTTTTAAGGGATTTATGATGCATACTATGTCCTAGGCTATGATTTTAGTTGAAGTCTTGGCCCGTGAGTATTATTTTGAAGTGCACTTATTTTCTTTTATAAATGTTCATTTTAACTTTTGTAACTTGCAACTTTAAATTTCAATGCATGCTTATTATTATCTTATTCTTGTGCAAGTGTTTCTAGCTCGTTGAATGCTTCCTTTAATTCAATATGTTCCCTTTTTAGGAATTATATGACTTAGTTAATTAAAGATGCTTCTTATTTCGATCATCAAACTCATCTAACATTGATACATGCTCTTTATCTATTGAAACACATTCAACTTTAAGATTATAATGCCCTTTAACTAATATTTCATGCTCAATTTTTAAATTAAAAAAATCATTTTTTACACATTTATGCTATTTTTTTTTAAATTCTCCTATTTGAATCATGCATTAGCTTAAAAATTAAAAATATTTCATCATAGGTCATATTACATACATCTTATTCTTTCTAAGTTGAGGATGGGCAACAAAACAATCATTTATCGAATGTCGATGAACTTTACAATGTAGGTAAAAATTTGAAACAATTTCAAACTCAACTTTTTATAACTAACTATAATTTTTAGATCCAAGCCAGATGTCTTTAGTATGCTTCTTAGTGATGTCCAATTCCATAAGAATCCTAGCCACCGAAGGCCTCAAATAAGAGGCAATGGCTTGATCCATTTGAAGAGGTCTATCAAAAATAGATCCCAAAGCATGAAGAAAATGAGAATTATAAAAATGAAAACAAAAATTAGGAAAAGTGATCCAAATAGGAACAATGGGTGATTCCTCTTTAAAATTTCTAGATGGACAAAAGGGGGGGGGGGGGGGGTGAATTGTGGAAGTTTTATAGCAATAAATAAAACCTAAACATGAGTTCTAATATTTTTGATGTTTTTTAAAATTTTAATATGAAAATTTAAAACAACTTCTAAGGCAATGCACAATAATAAAATCTTTTTCTTTCACAATTTTTTCCAAGCAAATATTATGAAATAAAAATGCACGCAAGAATAAAAACAATATGGAAAAAGACAACCGGGATTTTTATAGTGATTCGGTTAAACCATGACCTACGTCCACTCCCCGGAGTCCTCCGCTCCAAGAATTTAACTACCAACTATAGCTCTCCTTTTGCCCCCCTCAGAAAGGTGGAGAAGCCCTTATAATACTCCCTTTCACCAACCCGGCGTGGCGGAGTGCCAAACGCTATTTTCACCCTCCTGGAGATGGCAGAGAATCTTCTCATTTTTCTCCCTCTTAGAGAAGGCAGAGTACCTTCGAGGTCAACGAACGTAGATGAGTATCCCCCTTAGAAAGCCTCTCACAAGTTCTTCCCAGGCCACATGAGGAGAAAGTTGTAGCAAGATCGGAGCAATCGTGTGATCTCCCTCACACCTCTTCTCCCTCACCAAGCTCACCTTCTCCTTCCTCTCTCAACCCCTTAAACTTCTCAAGAGCTCTCTCTAGGATTTTCTCTCTACTCATATTTTCCTCTTCTGTCTTTCTCTCTCAAAATATGACAAGTTTTACACATAAAAAAGGGCTCCAAAATCCCTGAGATTTCATAAGTAGCCGTTACAACCATACAGTATGATTTTTGGTTGTACAGAATGATATGTACAAACTAGCTTCGTCCTGGTTTGAAGGTGTATGAATATTTCAAAAACTAATCGTACTGTACGATAATATATCGTACGATATGATTCACAACATACTACTCGTACAGGACGATAGTCGGGATGATCAAATGTCGTCTCTGTTCATCGCATGGTACGATCTACATCGTACCGTATGAATAGTGAAATCAAGGCATCATCCAGGATGAATTCTGAGATGATCAAATATCATCTCTATTCATTGTATGGTATGATAGAAATTGTACAGTATGATGAGACAAAAATACAGGATCGTCCAGGACGATCTCCGGGATGATCATAATTCATCTCTGTTCATCGTATTATACGAAGGGGTTCGTATAGTACAATTTTCAATTTGTAATTAAGCCTTAATTTCTTGCACTAATTACAGGTTAAATTAAGTATGTATTTAAAATAGATCGTACCGCACGAACATAGTCATACAGTACGAACGACACAAAATGTCATACTTAACTTATCATGACAGCTAGGGTTTTGGATTTGAAACAGATCGTACCGTACAATACTATTCATACAGTATGATGTGTTCATAGAACACGTGTTTTAATAGTAGATCGTACAGTACAAAATAAATTCGTACAGTACGATTACCAGAGAATAAAAAACTATATTTCTTACTTTTAAAAATCCTCTGCCCTTATGTGTGTGCTTGATTACTCAGACTTACCTGCAGTTTGTGGCCAGACTCAAGAAAATAAAAAATAAAATAAATAACAAAATACATTGACTGACTCATACTCCTAATCCAACTAGTCTTGAGTCTTCCCATTTTCATGAGTGGCTTGTGATATTCCTGAAATGTTAGTACTCACGGACAATAGCAAACATGAAATAATATTCAATAAAAAATAGTTTAGGCAACATTATTTGGCATCATCAAAATCTCAACCTCAGGGTCATGGGTTGCAACACTCTTTGACTTCAAAAAAAGGTGTACATTTCAATAATCTCATTTGACAGTTAATAATATAATAAGTTCTTTTAAAAATCCCATTGTAATCAAGGTCATTGGATAACTAAATCACCACATGTCTAGCATCAAGCAAAACCATAGTGAAATTCCCAAATAATTTTAGTTTTCCAAAATAAATAAGTATCTCATAAAGATTTGGTCGTCGGACCAAAAACCAACCAACAAGACTTATCTGAAAAGGGCTAGCAAGTTTGAGAATATCATCATTAAACATCAAAAGTGCAAGAAAACCATTTACCATTAATTTTGTGAAGGAGAAGGTAGGATCCTTCAAAGAGCTAGGTCTGGCAATAACATTATGAAATAAGAGATATTTAGTTTCACAACCATCATTACTAAAAAAACCTTTTGAATAAAGAACCAGAGCTGAAGGGGGAATGCCCCAAGGCCCCAAAGCAAAAGAGGATGGAGCACCCACCATAAAATTAAAAGAAAATGGCCTAAGGTCAACCGACCTTAGGAATAGAATAAAATGAGCACACACAATAAAAACATTGAGTGAAACACAAAATAATTAGCAATCTATAGAATAAACCACGAAAGTGAACAGTAGAGAACAAAATCACCCCAAAATTGCCTACTAGAGAAAGAGCTTATGGCAATGACAATTAAGAGAAAGAATGATACTTTAAATGTTTTTTTAAAAAGGGGAAACCCATGAAAAGGCCTATGCATTGATTAATAAAAAGGATTATACAGTCCTTAAGGGGACCTCAAGCTCGCTAATGCTCAAAAGATCTACAAAAAGAAAGAAAAAAAACCTAAGAGCTTGAGTTCCCTAATACTCAAAAGTACAAAATCACCTAGGAATATTCTATGGTGCTCAAGAAAGAGCACCCAAAAATAAGAACCAAATAAAAAATTAGCAGGAAGCTCCATATTATCATCCCAAGTTTCAGCCCTACGATCATCTGCACAAAACAATTCCTACAAAAAAGGCTGATAGGTAAAATAGATATAGCACAAATATAAACCAAAAAAGATCTAATGATATTACAAACAATTAACCACACAAACAATAACTAAATAACAAGATGAAAGAAATAGGCAGTATGAGAGACACAACACCTTAAAACAGGTTAAGCATAGAAAAATAGAAATGCAAGGAGAGTAGCAAGATAGACCATACCAGTTTAAGAATATAAAAATAGAACTACCAGGAAAGCACCAACCCAATAGCTAACCAAGAGTAATACCCACCCCCACCACACAACAATGCTTCAGGCCCAGATAAAGGAAACAACCCAAGAAAGGGAAACCCCAACTAGCAATATAGTTGAACCCCAACAATATAAGAACAAAACAATTAGAGGCAAAAATGAACCAAGAGAAGACCACCATCAAAGACCCCACTAGGCACACAAGTGGCAAGAATAAATACCAGAACCTTCTCCAAAAAAGCCACAACCAAGCATCAAAACAAAATAGCAAGAGAGACATAATACCTTGTAACAGGAAGGGACAACACTACAGCACCGAGAGGAAATAAACCACATCCCAGCAAAATAAGGAAGGCAATAAGACAAAGCCCCCCAGCACCCCCACAACTAAACACCAAAAAACTACAAAAATTGAGCCATCTGGGATAAACAAACCCAGATCAGGAGAGAAGGAAACAAACCAAATAGAGAATAAGCAGCAGGGAAAAACAAAACCACAAGTAAAACAATCAGCAATCAAATGAAAAAATCATTCTCCATAACCACTAAAAATAAAACCACAGGCTCCAGCCAATAGAAACCTTTAAATTCTAATATAGGGTAAATTAATTTCATCTAATCTTAAGAGGCCTTTCAGCAGAGCAGGATGATTAGTGCTAGCCAAATCAGAAAAACAATCCAAACCACTTCCCCAGTTTGCAAGCCAAGTAGCACAAGCATTTTTGTCCTTGTAAACATGATAAAAAGAATAGTTCATAAAAATCAACAAATTCTTAATATCCCTCACCAGATAAAATAGCTCAGGATTACACACCATATCAACAACAAAATTTAAAAATTGAAAACTATAATTGGAATTTACTTCAATATTAATATTAGTTGAGTTAAGATAAATACATAAATGTAAGCCATGGAGAATAGACGATATGACAACATAATTCACATCACCATTCTATAAAGGACCAGCAAAAGCCATAATAAGAGTACCATTACTATCTCTAATAACCCCACCACAACCTAGGAGGAACCAATGATAGCACTGTCCACATTCATCTTATAAAAATTATTGGGGGGTTTGATCCAATAAGTAAACCTATGTTTATGGGAAATAAAACCAACCTCCCATTTAAGACCTAAAGCAGAAGCAACAAAATGATAATTTTTAAAGTCTTGATAAAGAGAAATTTAACAGAATAGAGAGCCAAAACCTTATCTTTCATATTCTGAATAATCCTATGATGGTTCATACCAATATAATTAAAAAGAGAATTATTCCTATCCAACCATAAATACCACAAATGAGAGAAGGAATAACGATTTTGATATGGAATTTAGTCTTAATAAACCAAGAATTAAGCATAGAATTAATAGGCAATTTAGCATTAAAATAATTCAATTAGAATATGTCATGAAAATAAACCTAAGTTTTAACAGCTAAAGGACTAGAGATAAACACATCATGCATATTCTCCATATGATAACAACATTGGCACTTGGAAGACAAAATAAAACCTCTTTTAATTAAGTTATCATCAATAGGAATGAACTTATGCAAAATCCTCCAGACAAAGATAGCCACATTGGAAGGAATACTTTTATGCCAAATCATAGAGAAAATATTAGTAACTTCCTTCTTAGATCTAAAGGCAAGCCAAGCATCCTTTAATCTAAAACCTCCATCCTTGGATAAATCACATAAAATTAACTCATGAGAGTTAGTCTTCAGGGAAAGGTTCAGAATTTGTTAAGTAATAAAGTTAGGAAAAACATTAACAAGTTTCTAATAATCCTAACAATTATCAATAATAAAGTAATTCACCTTAATGACTGTAGTGGAAGAGGAGTTAATAATAGAATCAATAGACTGGTCACCGAACCAACGATCTTGACATAAGAAAATGTTGCCATTACTAAGTCCCCAAGAGATGAAGGGCTCAGCAACCCATTTAACTTTGCAAAACCTCTTCCACACTTTAGAATCAACATGGTTAAAATAACAAGTAGGTAGGTGTTAACTCACACAGAACTTAGCAAACACAAAATTAGCCCAAAGGCTGACTTTAGCATGAAAGTTGTACCACAGTTTTAAGGAAAAAGAATAAGCCAAATCATTCATACTCTTATAACCCAAGGCCCCTTCATCCAATACGCCACAATAATTATCCCAAGTGGACCAGATAATTTTCAAATTACTACTAACCCCTTTCTAGGAAAATTATTTATAAGTTTATGAATTATGTTGCAAACCGCTTAAGTAGGAAGAATAGTTTGAAAAATATAAACAAGGAACAAAGGACACTTTTGCTAAGAATTAATCGACCCTAAAAACTTAGAAAATTAGAATCACAAGACAAAGCTTATTCTTCACATAAGTAATTAAATCATAAAAAAAAAGTTTTCTTTCTGCCTTTAAAAAGTGGAACCACAAGGGTAATTAATAGGTAAATGACTATGCACAAAACCAGTTAAATCTTTAATATTGAAAATATAATCGTTAGACACTCTCTTGGAGGCAATAAATCAACAATTATTTTTATTCATAGAAAGACCACTAACCATTTCAAATTGATGAAAAAAAATCCATAAGTATATTAATTCTATTAATAGAAGCATTTTTAAAATATAATAAAATCATTAGCAAAACATAAGTAAGAGATAAGAAATCCACCCAAAGTTCTAAAGTAAAGGCTAGGGGATTTCTCAAAGAGGTTGGTAAGGCCTCTAGATAAACAGTCAGCCACAATAATGAAGAGGGTAGGAGAAATTGTATCACCTTGTCTAAAGCCATGAGGGGATTTAAAAAAACTATTGATTTTTCCATTAGCAATAATAGATAAATAAGAGCTTCAATGCAGTTTTTAATAAGCTTGATAAAAATCGAATCAAAACCAAAAAGTTACAAAATATTATAAAGAAAATTCCAATCAATATTTTCATAAGCCTTTGAAATATCAAGTTTAAAAAGGAGAGATAATTTTAAGTAGAATAGAAGCTAAGCGACTCATAAGAATTTTAGAAAGCAATTTATTAAAAAAAGTGCACAGACTATAGGTCTAAAATCATTCCAATTACTAACAGAGTTGTTTTTGGGAATAAGCACAATAAAAGTAAAAGTAAAAAAACATAGGAATAGAATTACCAGCAAAAAAATCCATAGCAGCAGAATAAATATCATTACTAATAATATGCCAGGATTTCTAAAAAAACTTAGTGGTGAAGCCATCCGGCCTAGCCACAGAATCACCATTCATGCCATGAACAATATCTTTAACTTCCTCTAAGGAAGAAGGTTTAGAAAGGAACTCATTATCCTCTTGAGAAATAAGGTTAGGAATAATAGCATGGTTATCAATATGACCAGCGATAAAATCCTTATTTAGACATTTTTTAAAAATGCTAAACAGCGAAATTAGCAATTTTCAATCTATCCTCAGTCACAGAACCATCTTCCCGATTAATTTTATTAATGTAATTTTTGGCACATTTCCTCTTAATCTAAAGCATGGAAATATTTAGTATTATTATCACCTTCAATAATGTGTTTCGTAACAACTTTTTGTTTTGAAAAAGATTTCTCCTGAGGTTGTAAATTAAAAAGTCAGTGTTTAGCATCCCTCAGTAAGCTGAAGTTAACATCAGAAGGAGTCAATTGATAGTTAGTCTCATAAGTGTTCACTTGCTGCTCAGCATTCAAAATATTGGAGAAAATATTTTGAAAAACATTATGATCCCACCAATTTAAATTTTTCTTAAGCCTTTTCAGTTTAAAACCAAAGTCTCCTCATGCAAAAGATGGAGTTATCTTGATGTAAGGGAGCTTGCCAATTTTCCTGAACCAAGTCCAAAAAGAATAATGAAGTAACCACATATTTTGAAATCTAAATTAAGGTAAAGTATTAATTTGCCTAATATTAAGGCTAATTAACAAGGGAGAATGGTCAGAGGGAGTCCTGCTAAGATGATCAATAGTAATAGAATTAAAAGAGTTAAGCCAGAAATCATTAAATAAAACCTTATCCAACTGTTTCCATAAGTGACCCATTTCCAAGTGAATTTATTACCAAAGAAACCATTATCAATTAAATTACAGTCCATAATCATGTTGTTAAAATCCTCCATAGACTGATAGGAAGGAGAAGAACCACCATCCATTCAGAAGGATTAGAAATAGTGTTAAAATCACCTCTAACAAGACAAGATAAATTACAAATACTATGAAAGTTATTGAGTTTATCCCATAATAATTTCCTAGTGTACCTAGAAGAAGCATTACAAATAAAAGAGTCACAATAATGAAATTGTAAAACTTTAACATTAAAATGCAGCACTTGAGTGAAATCTCCAATAATATCAATCCTAATAGAATCCTTCCATAACACCCAAATCTTATTGGCCACATTAGAAATATCATACTTAAAACCCAAGAATCTAGCAGTACCAACCAATTAAGCAGAGTAAATAAGAGGTTCAAGCAAAAAAAATAATAGAAACATTATAAACATGACATAAATTCTTAACTCTTAACTTAGAGGAGGGACCCCCAATACCCCTAAAATTCCAAATAATAGAGTTAAACATAAAAAACAAAATTAATGAGAAGGATATGAATGGGTGGTTCTAGGTGATTGCAAAATTATGTTCTTGTTTTTCCTACCTCTCCTACTATAAAACTTGATGTAACTAATATCATTATCATATTTAGCAAAACATTTAGCCATAATATCCATATCCTATGTATCAGTGAAAGCATCACAATGATAATGAGAGTTTAAGGGAAAATTATTATCATTGTTCATACCTGCCTGCCTCACCTCCTGTTGTAATTCACCCTCCTCAAAGATACAACCATCCTCCACATTAATTTTACTACTCAATTCATTACCAATATTACCTTCCACCATACAAAGTTTTCCATCCTCTTGATCATTAATAATAGAATGGGAAGGCACATTATTAGAGCAAGTATTATTTAACATCATAAAGTCCATGTCATGCAAGTTTTTACTAAGAGTACATTGAGTATTAGATGAAAATGAAAAAAATATTTTGATTAGTATTAATAGCCAACATTTGCTCATCCAAAATTTGAAAACCATTAGCTAAAGAAGAGATAGAGTTAAGATTTTCTCCTTGGTCCTGAGATGAATCATCCCCAAGGGTGAACTATGGTTCATTAGGAATTATGGCCAATTGTATTGAATCCTCAATAGTATCCTGTACTTTAGAAACATCACCCTCAACTGCATTTGGAATTGATTCCTCAATAGTATTTTGCATTTTATAAACATTATCTGCAACCACAACAGGATTAGCAACCACAACAGGATTAGCAATCACAATATCAGGATTAACAAAAGAGACAACATTTTCATGCAATTTTTTGGATGATTCCTTCTCCTTTTAGAGATGGTGATGCATTCATAACACTCAGTTAACCCATGACCATGCATCTTATGATGAGAATAAAAAATGGGTAAATTTTTAATTTTAACTTTTTGGAAATACCCATTAAAATCCGAACTAATCCAAATCTCATTAGGATGTTTCTTAGAAATTTCTAACTCAACTAAGAAATGAGCCATAGATGGCCTAGAGATACACGATGTAGCTTGGTTCCCCTACTGTGGCCTGTCAAAATTAAAGCCAATCCAAATAATATTTGAGAATTAAAAAAATGAAGTCACAGATTCAGGAAGGAGATCCATAAAGAGGCAATAAGGGATTCCTCCTGAACATCAAAATTCGGTGTCTATTTGAGTAATCTCGTTTGACAAACTTGAATGTAGTAAGATCTCCTTAAAAAATGCAACTATAGTCCAGATCATTATTAAGTTTAATCACAATATGTCTTGGGTCTAGCAAGCCATTGTGAAAAGACCTAGAATGCTTAAGGTTAACAAAAAACTTATGAATAACATCCAAATTAGGGCGATGAAGAAGAAACTTGCCAACAAAAATAAGGGAAAAAGGAGTGGCTAGCTACGAAACCACTGAGTCATCAAACATTAAAGCTGGACAACCTTTAAATAAAGTTTGCACAAACTGAAGTTTAGTAGAAGAAGAGGAAGAACCCACTAAAACCTCCTTAAAAAATTAGGATTTTCCATCAGGAAACAAAAAAGATGTAGGGATAGATGAAGCCAGAGATATCATCTCCCAAAGCTAGCTAACTAAAAAAACGTCAAAACAAACCACAAGAAAACTAAGCAAATGAAAAAGGAAGAAATCGTAGTGAAAAAATAATAAAATCCATACCATGAGCGAAGAGAAAGGAGCACATGAAGAAAAACCCTAGTTTGCCTCCAAATCGCCAGAGAGCATGCATGGATAGCCGAGGTGTTGTACTATTCAATAATGAAGAGAGGATGATATTATACTTTAAAAGTTCTTTTAAAGCTATAGTTCTGGGATTAGGGTTTGATATTTACCTCTATATGATGAGTTTCAGAGCTTGATCTTAGACATATTTATTTTCCTTAGTTTCCTAGGAAGATCATCTATGAAGCATAAAAAATTGGAGGATGTCTTGATTAGAAGTTTAAAACCTTGAATGATGAAGCATCAGGTCACTCTTAGCTCTCCTCACCAATAATCTTCCAAACCCTAAAAATATTGGTGAATTGAAGAGGGATTCTATAGGAGTGTAATGAATAAAAGAACAACTGTAGGGAAGGGATGCATTTGGTATAAAGCATTGCTTGAATGAGTAAAATGAGAACAAGTGACCAATTCAAACCCTAGAGATAAAACCAAGGGCTTAGATTGATTAGAGCTTATACATAGAAGTTTTCCATATATATCGGGTGGTTAGGGGGAGTAGGCTTTATCTAGGGAAGAACAATCTAAGGTAAAAAGTGTGTGCATGGAAGGACCACTTGGGTTAACATAGGATAAACATTGGGTTGGGTATTGACTATAGCATACTTAGGAATAATTTAGAATGGTTTAAAAATGCCAAATGGTTAGTGAGGGTTGGATGAGTGGGTTTATATAGTTATGATCAAATTTTACCATTTGGGCATTTATAATGGATATACTAATTTGACTAGTTAAACATGGTCAAGCTACCTATGATAAACTATTATGAGTCTATAGGGGTTATTTGCATTGAATGCACAAGGTTTGATGCATTAGATTTAAAGTTTGAATGTAGGAGATACATTTGTGAAGGGTATTGACTAAGGTCAACTTAGTCAAAGGAAGTCTCCCTTGTTCTTGACTCATCAAAAGTATGAGGAGGTTTGGATTTGAGAGTGTGATAGATTTAATTTGTTTAAATTTATATGTTTGATCACAATTAGTTAAATTTGAGCAATTTTAGGTGGAGTTAACCCATTCAACTGTTAACTAGGCCAGGTCGACCAAACAAGTTCAGTCCATGAGGAGTTATGTTTAAAATAGCTTGGTGAAGTTCTGATGAAAATTGAAGTTTTAAATAGTTCAATAAAGGGATTTGTTTATTTAGGTTAGATTAAGGTGGCTCAACCGGGTTTGACATTAGCGTAAACACCAGTGTTGATGGGTTTTATGTATGAATCTCCTAATGGTGAAATTAGAATAATGATTTAAGTCAAGAAGTTAGTGTACTATAAAGAGTAATGCACTGAGAATGTTGATTGTGATTTAGGGTTTTTGATGTTTAATTGACCTCTGATAAAAATGAGGTCAATAAATGAACTCTGAGTAAGTGTGATGAACTTGGAAAATAAGTCATTCATTTTGGCATTAACCTAAAAGATTATCTGGATCCAAAAGATTTATTTAGTGATTGGATTTGAGTGTAGAACGATTTTAAATTTGTTTTGATTTAGGTTCAGATGGATACTTTAGAAGGAAATGATCATACACAAGCATATTTAAGTGGTTAAATTAGAATGATACATGGAATATTATCCCAAATCAACCATAATTCAAATAATGTATGCTTCTGGGGAAACTTATACCAATCTTGAAAATGAAATGTTTATACATGAATGAGATATCAATCCTAAGCAAAGAGATTTATACCGGAATCAGATAATGGTTTCCAAATAAGAGAATTTATACTTGAATGGGATAGTTACTCCCACATAAGAGGATTTATTCCTGAATGGGAGAACAACTCCCAAAAAACCATATTTATACCTAAATGGGAGAAAGACAACAAAAAAGCATATTTATACTTAAATGGGAGAATGACTCCTGAGTAAGCAGATTTTACCTGAGTGGGGGAATGACTTCCAAATAAGCAGATAGCTAACTAAATGGGAGAATGGATCCCAAATAAGTAGATTGACACTTGAATGAGAGAAAACTCCCAAACAAGCATATTGATACTTGATTGGGAGAATGGATTCCAAACAAGCATATTAATACCTAAATGGGAGAATAGCTCCCAAATAAGTAGATTGATATCTGAATAAGAGAATGACTCCCCAACAAGCAGATTTATACATGAATGGGAGAATCACTCCCAAATAAGCAGAATTATAACTAAATGGGAGAAAGACTCCCAAATAAGTAAATTTATACCTAAATAAGAGAATGACTCCCAAATAAGTAGATTAATACATGAATGGGAAAATGGCTCCTATACAAGCAGATTTATAACTGAATGGAAGAACAATTTCTTAGCAACTAATTTGACACTTGAATATGAGAATGGCTCCCAAATAAATAGATTTATATCTGAATATAAGAATGGCTCCTAAATTGGATTGATACTTTAATAAGAGAATAGCTCCCACACATGTAGATTGATATTTGAATGGGAGAATGACTCCATAATAAATAGATTGATATATGAATTGGATAATAGCTCCAAAAAATATAGATTTCTAGCTAAATGGGAGAATGACTTCCAAATAAGCAAATTAATACTTAATTAGAGAATGGCTCCAAGCATATTTATACTTGAATCAGAGATGGCTCTCAAACAAGCAGATTTAGGGAATACAAATGAGAATGGACTTTCAAAAAAAAAAAAAAAACAAATTTAAATGGATACCTAAATGGGAGGTTAATTCAAAATGAACATATTTATATGGTCTGACCATTAGAATCCAAAAGAAAAGATAACGTGAGGGAATTTACATTATTCCTTTAAGAATAAAATTTAGTCATGTACTAAGAATTTTGAAATTTATAAATTTTAGTATAAGTCTTCTTATCCAATCCTGTCATTCAGACCCTATTCATTATTAAATGTTAATAGCATAAATAGTTTGAATTTTAAAATGTTCCTTTATTTATTGAATATTTTGTTTTATACAACATCCATCATAGTACTTACTAACATATTGAACATTGATTGGAAACGTGGGGTGATTTATCTTATAATCTACTAGATGGTAAGAGCCTCCTTAGTAGTCTTTCTCCATAATAAACAAACCTTTCCATGTTGGTTCAAAATTTTCAACTATATTTTGATGTACTAAGATGGGTTTTCATAGAACTAGGACCATGTCTTCTACTAGAAAAGTTATCAAATGAATCAACTTGTTGTATGCTTGAATCATTTTATCCTTACACAACTCGAGGCTTCATTGAGCTTTCAACCTCTTCTCTCGTAATGAGATTTTATTTTGTTGATGTGGATTAGAGTATATGAATCCCTTGATCTCTGTCAAACTTGTAGGGATGAAAAGGAAGGTTTATGGCCTTCCTACAGTTATTGCATCTCTATATACCTTAGAAGGTAAAACATCCTATGTATAAGCATGCAAATATTCTATTCTAACACTCAAATTTATTCCAATATTCCTCCGTTGAGGCAATATATCACACAAGGTTTTAACTACACACATGACAATTATATGTATTAAATTAAGTTTGAGAGATATTGAAAACATCTATCTCTCATTCAGAGCACTAGATTTTATATTAGTTATAACATTGGATTTAGATCTTTAGCCCAAATCTAAGGAATTAGCCAGACATGATATGTAAAGAAAGCAAACTAGAGTTTATTGCTTGCATAAAAAAGAAAATACAAGAGTAAAAGTTATTTCACATGTTAATTAGTTTGTACAAAAGAACTCACCACAATCTTTTCACCTCTAAATATCAAAAATCTTATAAATAGACAATCTAATAATTCCCAAATATAGTATCCTTCTCTCCTCTTATCTCCTTTGGAGTTTACTTTAAGGGGCATTACAATATTGACTAAACTAAATAAAAAATATGATAGAATTATGATAGAATCTAATAAAACCTACTAAAATAATATATATACTAAGTATAGAAATAGACTAAGGCACCATAATGCTTGACATGGTGGCACCAAGGTGTTATAAAACAAACTAGTGCCTCAGTGCTATTAGGCTTTTTCCACTATGGGAATGCACTAACTTAGTGTATATAATGGCTAAATTGGTGTGTTGCTTATTTGATTAGACACATCTCCATCATTCTTCAGCATCTATGTCGTGGCACAACAAAAGTTGAGTGTTGGGGTACCTGAATTTAACACTTGGTGTTGTAAAATACCTCAGTGCTCAAATTTTTAAGAGTCAAGTGTTGTGAAGATGATTTTTGGAACTGTGTTGTTGTTAAATGATATGGTGCTAACCTTAGCTCCATTGAGATGCTAAATATATTGTCATTATTATTGAGGCTCTAATACCACGATCTCCCGATTTGGTGCATAGGCATTTTATACGCTGCAACGCTAGTAGTTGGAGTGCTGGTTTAATAATTATGAATTTTTTTCCTTTTTATGAGCATTTCCTGCACAACAATAACTAAAAAAAATATTTTACTGATATTTGAGATAGTAAAACTCTACAAAATTTACACTTAAAAAAATTTTCCTTGCGTATCCTCAAGCTATGGTGTAATAACTATTGATTAGCCTAGTAGTTCGAATAAAAATTGTCATTTTATGATTATCATTTTTTTTTTGATGAATTGCAGTATGCATTAGGAAACAAAGAAACTAGACATAATTGTCAATAGGATGACACTCTTCCTTGATTAACTTTGGTAACAAGGAAGGGATATCATCAAAGAAAAAACTATCAAAGAAAAAACTACTATCTAAAGCCAAAGTAGCACACAAATTAGCTACTTTATTACAATTTTTATAAGTATGTAAAAAGAGAACCTTATTGAAGTTGTTCATGAAAAATGATTCCTTTGTCGAATTGTTATCCATAAGGCACTTATTTGACTTTAAAGAATTCTGAAGGTAAGTAATAGCATTGATGTTATCACTTTCCACAATAACACCTTTGAATTCTAGCATCCAGCTTCTAACATATTCTCTCACCGAGAAAGCCGCCTGTAGCTCCAATTGAGTAATGTCCCAATGGACCATGTTCTTTCCAAAAGCAAGGATGAATCTCCCTCTATAATATCTGAAAATACCACCGATACCAGCCATCCCAGAAGAGAGTAAGGAAGCATCAACATTAATTTTCAACCAATCCTTCGGTGGGGGGCACCAAGTATCATGAGACTCCCTAGGGAGATTAGTACCCCAGTTGGAAAGATATGGACAAGAATTGTTGAAAGCTACTGAAAGAGCATTAGCAGCAACTAAATAACCAGGTAAATCAGTTTTACTATGCTTAACTTCATTCTTATTTCTCCAAGAGTAATAGACAATGGTGTAGTAAAGTTTTACAACGCCAATATGACTTACAGTTAACCTCCTTTATTCCAGTAGGCATTGTTCCAAAGAATGGAAAATGGGAATGTGAATGCCCCACTCAATCAACTTCATAACAATTTCAGTTAGATACTTACATTGGACCATAATATGTTCATAGCTTTCAATCTCTAAACAGCCTCTAGCACAATTATCTGTCATCGAAATACTGCAATTTTTGAGGAAGAGATTGGTGGGTATAGCAGAATTTCCAATCCTCCACCAGAACATTTCCACTTTCTTGCTAAGTTTGAGTTTGTGAAGCCAATTACAATACTCATCTTCTCTTGAATTGTTTCTACATTTCAAAACTTGATCAAAAGATAAGGCAGAAATAGTTATACCCGAGCATAATTTCTGCAATTCCAGCCGATCATCTACACTTGGATCAATATGAATTTGATTAATCAACACAATGAAATCTGGATAAAAACATTCTGAAGAAGTGAACAATTCCACTGACCATCCTCCAGCAAGAGTTGCTGGACACACATTCCCTCCAAAGAATCACAGTCAACTAGAGTGGGCCAGTGGTTTATACATCTGTCTAGTACCCAAATATCCTTCAAGACATTAATCTCCCCACCATTTCCAAATATCCATATGGTAATACCTCTAAGGTGTCTGCCTCCATCTACTAAGATTTTCCAAGCCTTAGAAGTAGTTTTCTTGTGTGTGTTATTCATAACATCCTTCCCATACTTAGCTTTGATGGATCTGTGGAATAAGGTGTCCGACTTTTGTATGAAGTTCCAAGCTAACTTCGCTCTCAAAGAACCAGCCTTCATAACAGGTGATTGCAAGCCAAGCCCACCAAATCTTCTCGGTTTGCATAACTCCTCCCAAGCCACATAATGAATACTATGGCTGCCATCAGTTTTATTCCAAATGAAGCTTATACAACATTTTTTCAATGCATATAGCACACTTTTTGGGACCAAAGAGTGTGTCACTAAGAAGTTTGGCATAGTTAAAAATGAGCTTGTGATGAGAGTGATCTTACCACCCAGAGAAATAGACTTTTTACCCCAAGCATTAAGTCTATCCATCGCATTGACTAGGAGATCTTGAAAATCAGCCACCCTCAATCTATTAAGAGAAATTTTAATCCCAAGGTAGTTCAGCTCCTTAACCACTTTGAAACCAAAAACTTTGGAAAGCTTATTCTTCATTGGGTAGCTGACATTCTTGCCAAAAATAATCTGTGACTTATTGATATTAATTCTTTGCCCAATCCATTTACAAAATTCTTCAACAATATTCTTCAAGTTCTTAGCTAACACCTTTGAGGCACGGGAGAATATAAGTACATCATCTGCATACATGAGGTGAGTAATTTTCGGTCCCTTAGGGGAGAGTTGAATGCCAATACTATCCCCCCTTTGCCTTAGAGAGTTGGACAACAATTGAGAGCACATGATATACATGTAAGGGGAGAGTGGACATCCTTGTCGAAATCCACTACAAGCATTGCTCCACTTGGAATTTTTTCCATTAATAATAATGGAGAATCTCACATCTACAATACATTCCAAAATAAGGTTAGAATACAAAGAAGGGAAGCCATACCAACTAAGAATTTGACCAAGAGTTGGACATCCCATGCTATCATAAGCTTGCTCCATGTCCAACTTCAAGGCTATTAAACCTTTCCCGTGTTTGGATATCTTGAATTTGTGAAAAATCTCCTGAGCAAGAAGGCAATGTTCTGAAATTGATCTACTTGGGATGAAGGCCATTTGTTCTTCAGTAATCATTTTGGGGATATGTCTCTTCAACTTGTTCACTAGCATAGTAGCTGCAATTTTGTAATTAGTCTGACAAAGACTAATTGGCCTAAAATTGGATGGAAGTAATGGGTTCTTCACCTTAGCAATCAACACAATTAAGGTATCTTTCCAATCTTTTCTCATATGTCCAGAAATTAAAAAGTAATTAATGGCATTCCAAAGATCTTTCCACACAATTTCCCAATAGCATTTGTAAAATGAAGATGTGAGACCATCCATACCTGGTGATCTATTGTTCCCTTGCTAGATTATCGAATGTTGTAGCTCACTCACCGAGAATTCTACATTAAGAGCACTAATGTCTTCAGCTATCAACTTCTGGTTTTCACAGATCTCAGGCCAACCCGCTAATTCATAGTTTCTGGATTTCCATTTTGCTTCAAAGTGACAAATGAATACCTTCTCAATTTCATCATCATCCACTTGAAACTTATTATACATATCCTTGATTTGATTCACTCTATTGCCATTCCTCCTTACTGTAGTAAAATTGTGAAACATTTTTGAAGTTTCATCACCATCCTCATGCCATCTTGCTTTTGCTCTTTGATTCCACCATAAGGATAATCTCTTCAAAGTAACATTAAGAGAATGAATTTTGCTTCTAAGTAGTATGAGATCTTGAGCTGACCACCCAATCCCCACGGCTTCTTTGTGTTGTAGAACCAAGATCTCCTTTATAAGATCCTCCTTTAGCATATTCAAGTCTTTGCACTTATTTTTATTCCAGAAAAATAGGGCTTTCAACGTTCTAGTAATCTTCCTTTGAAGCACCATTCCTTCATCACCAAAATCACTTTTCTTCCAAGCATGATACACAATACTTTTTGCTGCAGAATAAGATCTCCAGGTGTCCTCAAATTTAATAACCTTTGATTTGATACACACCTTATCATCCATCTTGAAGGCAATAGAGCTATGATCCGATGCCACCCTAGCAAGATGTTTAGTGGCAGCAATGGGAAGCTTTTGTAGAGCAACCGAATTCAAAATGCACCTATCCAGCCTCTCCCAAATCCTAGAGGCTCCATCTTTGTTATTGCACCAAGTGAATCTTGGTCCAATACTTCCCACATCATGAAAATCAAAATTTGTCATAAACAATTTCATATCTTTGGGTCCTTTAGAAAAAAGGAACCTCTTACCACCTCTCTTCTCTTCTTTGTTCAAGACACAATTGAAGTCTCAACCAATGATAGAGAGGGTAGAATTATCCATACAACAACCAAGCTGGCTCCACAGAAGTTCCCTCTCTTTACAGCATCTACTTCCATATACTGTAGCAAGTTTCCACAATCCCAAGTTGGGAATAGATAGGTCTCCAATAATCAATTGGGAAGAGGATTCACTGACTTTAAAAGTCACAATCTTCATATTACAAAGCACTAGGATACCTCCTGAATAACCATTAGCCGAAAAATGGAAATAGTCCCAGTCCTTTCCAATAAGGCAATCTACATCCTTCCTGTCAATACTACTCAGCTTTGTCTCCATAAGACCAATGAAAAAAATGTCTTGATCTCTAACAACCTCTTTCAAATACAGAGCGGCCTCTTTCTTTCTCCCCTCTCTGCAGTTCCAGAATAATAACGAAGACATTAAACTAGTGTAGGGGACTCCACCCAACTCCTAGAATTCAATCTTCCATCTCTCTTCTTTCTCTTAACCTCTGAATCCATAGGTCCTAAGGATTTCAACTCTTTAGCGAGTTTAACCTTAATAGGCCCACTTGAACATGATGTTGAATTATTTAAAACATCAATAGATCCCAGGTCCCTGCTTTGTGATTCATACAATTCTTTCGGGTCTCTCATAAGTTTCATTTCACTATCTTCATTCAACACAGCAAACTTGTTCTTTAAAGAAATATCAGATCGACTGTCATCAACATTGTTTATCTTAATTGTAGTTGTTTCAGGAACCAAAATCTTCTCCACTATACCCGTATTCACTTTGTCATTTAGAATCTGCTTTTGGATATTAGTCACCTGGTTCATACCTCCTTTGTTTTCAAGCTTGCTCCCATTATTGTCTTTCTTTGTTTTATCATCACCACCCCCTTTGATAAATCTTCTGTTTTTATAGTGGACGTGTATCCAAGGGCCATATTCTGATTTGTTCACCGCATTTTTAGCTTCATCTTTAGCTTTTTGAAAATCCCCTACAACAGTTTCAGATTTCTTCTCCAACTGATCCTTGATCCCGTGAACAACATTTTCAGGACATTCCCTCACATCATGTCCCACACGACCACAATGATAACATAGTAAATGGATCTTCTCATACTCCTCCCACTGGAAGAATCTACCAGCTAGTCCATCAATCCAAACACCATTCAGAAGTTTCTTCTCCAGGTCGATCTTGACACAAATGCGGGCAAATTCTCTCTTTCCCCATCTGAAAGTATTCCCATCCATAGGCGTTCCAAATTGCGATGCAATCCTTGCCAAATTATCTTTATCCCAGCAGTAAAGCGGTAGACAAGGGAGTCTGATCCAAATAGGAGCCGAAATTCCTTTGAAGGAAAAAGGATCAAAGGCTGGAGACCACCTGTCAATACCGACAATGTTCCCATTAACATACCACGGCCCCCTGTTTAATATTTCTTCCACCACCTCATTTGTCTGGAATGAGCAGAGAATCCAATTCATACCAATTGAAGTCATATGGAATTCACCAAACTTACTCCATTGTCTTCTCAGTTACACGCTACAAACAGAGAAAGGTATATTGTTACCAAGAACATTAATAACAATAGAATGCTTCAAAACTTCAGAATTCTTAGATTCCTGATCTGAATTAAGCCTAACCGCAATCCCATCCTCAGATAATTCAACTTTCTCTGTATTAAATGCAATCTTAATGTGCTTCGGTTTTGACCAAGCTCCGTCAGTCACACCAGTGCAGTTTTGTCCATTATCATCCTGTAATTTGTTCACCAGAATTTCTTCATTCACCATATCATTTTCAAATACATTTCCTTCGCCATTATCCTTCTGATTTTTCAAGATTTCTTCATCTATTATATCAGTTGGGACATGATTGGCCCTGATCAACCCAGAAAAACCTTTAACTTTCAAGATCGGTTCTTCCGTCCCCAATGAATCAAGAAAAGCCGAATTTGCTGTACCAACACAATCTCTTGCATTCGGAATACAATGAACATCCGAGACATCCTTCAAAATCTGCTTACCTTTGCCTTCTACAAAGACTGGACGAATCAGCAGGTTCGCCCCCTCCTTGATCACCACACAATTCCTCCCTTTACTACCATTGCGTAGATTACCATAGGGCCGTGGGACGTCCATGTCATTGGCCAAAACCACCGACAAAATCTCGACGACGGCACCACCGGCCGCGAGAAAGAAGCGTGGGAAAACCAAATTCGAATTCTCTCTCTAGAAAACCAGACGTTCTCTCTCTAGAAAATTCAAATCCAAGAACAACAAAACCCCCTCATTCCAATTATCCATTTTATGATTATCTAACTGTAAGAAAATACTTCATTATGTAGAAGTAAGTTAGAATGATCAAAGTTTATGGAATTTAATTTGAACAATCAGAAGTAAATATCCCAATCAATCATCCTTATTATTGGTTACTTTGAATTTATCCACTACAACTATAAGAGCAATATTGACTACTGCTTTTTTAGGTTTGAATAATATGTCATTTAGAAATTTCTATTGTTTATAGTTACATTATAAGTTTATTAATAAAATGTCTTATGTATTAATTTACTAATATTTTCCGATTTAACATTAATATTATGATACTCTTTGGAATTAAGCTTTATTAGATACCAATTTTTGAAGTACTCTTTTTTTTTTTCTCTTTTTTCCTTTTTGTTTTCATATTATTATCATATTTTTCATATTTTGAGTACAAATAATGATTTTGAATATCTGAATAATTTTTTTCCTTGTAGTTACCCTATATTGAATTAATGTAAGGATATTGGTAAGCTCATTAATTCCACAATTAAGTTTATGATGATTTTTATAATTTAATCTACACACTTCTTTTCTCTAAATTCAATTATTTAATCTTTAAATATTAGTCTGTGCTTAGGTTTATAGATTTTAAGTTTAAGGTAAGTTAGTAACTTAGATGATTTTATTTAGTTAATTATTATGATTTTTTAAATTAAAAATTATGATTCTTTATTCATCAAAATTATCACCAAAAGTTACTATTTTTCTTAATTTTAAATAAATTTTAATTACTATTTTTATTTTGTTCAAATAAGCAATCAAAGTGCAAGTGCTATATAGAGATCATTTTCAACAGTTAAGCAATAGTAGCAATTTCATTAAATGTAAATTGAACTTACATTGTAATAACATAAACAAGTCACTACAACAGGTAAATCACACTTCTGATCGATAGAACATAACTAAATACTAAAAGGAAACTAAAAATGCTTACAACAACACATAACCTAGTTGGGGTTCCTTCAATCATCACTAATTTTGAGTCTTCAACTAAACTATACTAATTATTCCTTTTTAGATTTATCCATTTCAGTGATATTCCTAAAATGATAAATATATTATCAAGAGAGTTTCTAATTGCATGTTTTACATTCTTGCAACTTGTATAGTTTTGATGATTCTAAATATTATTGTTTTAAGTTTTGTTATCTCTTAACACTTTTTGGAAGATCAATTTTTTCTCTTGTGTGGACTAACATTTCAGGAAATTCAAACTCCAGACTAATGAAGACTTCAAATCAAATTCAGCAAGAGATAGTTTGTAAATTGAAGCTTGTATTTTTCTTTGAATTGAGTTTGAGAGGGAGTGATTGTAATTGTGTAAATAAACACACGCACTTGAGGAGAACTTTAAAAATTATACTGATCGTATGGGACGAACATAGTTCATACGGGATGATCAAGTTAGTTATCTCCTCGGAAGAGCAATGAAACTAACAGGAAGCGTAGAAACGTTTTCTAAGTCCTGATCGTCCAGGATGAATTTCCTATTCATCCCAGTATGAAATAGGCTTTGGAAAATTTTTGTTCAGATGAAATTCATATTCGTACCAGGATGAAATGCTATCTAGAATATTTTTGTCCAAATGAACTCCAATTCGTCCTAGTATGAAATGTCATTTGGAAAATTTTTGTTCAGACGAAATAAATATTCGTGCCAGGATGAAATGCTCTCTGAAAAAGTTTTGTCTAGACAAACTCCAATTCATCCCAGGATGAAACGTCCTCTGCAAAAATTTTGCCAAGATGAACTCATATTCGTCCCAGGACGAAGCGAACCGACTCTTAAAAATTTGGAAACTTCTTGCAGAGTTTAGAACCGACCTATGGTATAACCGTTCGTACCGGACGAACCTTGTTCGTACGGGATGATTAACGTGTACAAATTCAGTTAGTACCAATATACATTGGGATCATTTCCAACTGAATTAAGTAACATCGTCCAGGATGATCCATGATCGTACGTAACGATCCATTGCTAATATACTTGAATTTTAGTAGTTTATAGACGATGTTTTTTGTGTCTTTCTTATATAAAGTCCAATATAAACTGCTACTTAATCTTTTTGCCTACTGATCTTCATGCAAATTGAAAGGAGAGTCAAGGATAGAGTGTGAGAGAGTGTTTGAAGGAGAATTCTTACTACTGGAGTGTGAAGGTTTCACTTGGTACTCAAAGGTAAGAGTCTCTACTTTTGGTTTTTGATTGCTTCACTCATTTCTCTCTTCCTTCTAGATTTTTTGTGAAGAAGATCTGTCAAGGAGATCCGGTTCTCTGCCGACACTTAGAGAGTGTGAACAGCCAAAGGATTCTCTGCCCACACTAGGAGAGTGAATAATCAAAGGGTTCTCTGCCCACATTAGGAGAGTGTAAAAGGATGAAAAGTTCTCTGCCCACACTAGGAGAGTGTGAAAGGATGAAGGGTTCTCTACCTACACCGAGAGAGTGTGAAAGGAAGAATGGTTCTATGCCAACACTGGGAAGAGTGTAAAAGGATGACGGTTCTCTGCCGCACCGGGTAGTAGTGGAAGAGAGTTTTGTAAAGGCTTCTCCTCCTTGCTGTGGGTGCAAAAGGAGAGTCACTAGTGGTATTAGTGCAATACTCGAAGGGTGCCTCCGAGGAGTGGATGTAGGTCGTGTTTGACCAAACCACTATAAATCTCGTGTCTTTTTTTTTTTCCGCTGCTTTTTATTTTTTGTTTTATTGTTTTTAACTTGTGGTTGAAAAACATTTTCTATAAAATTCACTAAAGTCAATATTCTCGGTTCTAAATTTTGAAGAGGGATAAAATTTTTTAATTAGCAATTCACCCCCCCCCCCCCCCTCTTGGTAAGCCATTGGGACATAAGCTTAGGTTTAACAACCTAATTTATATTGAATAAGTTTCAACAAGTGATATCAGAGCTTAGTTTCAAAATCATAAGTTTAGACGACTTTTTAATTAACGTAGATGGCTACATTTGAAAACTGAAATACACCTGAGGGTTACTCTATAGATAGACCTCCATTGTTCGATAATATTCCTTTTGATTTTTAGAAAACACACATGTCTATATTTTACTGTCACTTGATTATCGTATGTGGATCTTAGTTCATGAAGGTATACAAAACCAGCTAGACTAGTTGACGGAGTTAGAGTTGTAACTCCTTTTGTGGATTGGATAGTAGAAGAATGTGAATTAGCACAAATAAACGCCAAATGCTTGAATAATTTATTTTGTGCACTTAAATCAAAAGATTACATGCGGGTTTCTACTTGCAAGAGTGGAAAGGGCATATGGGATATACTTTGTATAACATATGAGGGGACTAATGAGGTTAAGAAATCTAGAGTTAATATCTTGTTGCATGATTATGAAATGTTTCGCATGAAATTTAATGAATCCATTTCTGATATGTACACATGATTCACACAAATAGTCACCTCTTTACATTAATTGGGTAGGGAATTAATGAATCCTGAAATGGTTAATAAGATTCTTTGTTATTTACCTACTGCTTATGATGCTAAAATTACTGCAATTACAGAGTCTAAAGATCTAAATATTTACTTTATTGACAATCTTCTTGGTTCGCTAATTGCTTACGAGCAAGGAGTTAGCCAAAGAAAGATTGATGCAGGTGAACCACGAAAGGAGAAGAACAGAGCACTGAAAGTGGAGGAGTCTGAGAGTGAACACTCACAACCTGAGGATGAAGACGACATCGTATTAATGACTAGATAATTCAGAAGCTTTTTGAAGAGGAAGCAAAAGAGACACAAGCAATGGAATAGAGATAAATTTAATAGAAATGCAAAGGTTTCAAATGATGTTATTTGTTATGAGGGTAGGAAACTTGGACATATAAAGACAGATTGCCCAAAACTCAAAGCCACTTCTAGCAAGGAGAAGGTAGAGGAGAAACCTTTTGTGAAGAAGGGAAAGAAGAAATTCCAAAGAGCTTTTTGGGCGGACTCTGCTTTGGACTCGTTAGAGACAGAAAAGGAAGAGGAAGTCACTAATCTGTGCTTAATGGCCGATAGTCTTGATCAGTCATATCAAGAAGAGGTATGTGACTTAATTTATGATGAACTTTTTGAAGTTTCTGAATACATGCATGATGTATATAGGAAAATGAAGAAAATGCATGCTAGTCTAAGTTTAGAATTTGAACAACTACAAAAGAATCATGAAATCCTTAGGAAAGATTATGCTTTAATTGATGACAACCACATGAAATTACTTGATGAGTTTGATAACTTGAATAAAAATCATGAAAATTTAAAATCATCGTATGCAGAACTTGAAAAAGATTTTAAAAATTTTAAGGATGAATCGGAGAGCAAGATTTATAGATCAAATTATACAAATTGAATTTTGGAAGATATGAATTCATTTTATAAATTAATGATAAAAGCTCTCGAGAATAATAAGATATCCCCTAAACTTGAAGATTTCACTAATCCTATTTTGTATCCTAAATTTATGCAATCCCTAAATAGACAATAAATAGTAGTAAAGTTAGGAATCCTTTTCCAAAAGTCAAATGTAATAATTGTGGATTGATTGGACATATAGCTCACACCTGTACTTTAAAGAAGAAAACTTATTTGGTGTGGAAACCTAAGATGCATAAACCTAGACATATCATACATGCATCTCTTGATACATATCTTCACAGGTCTAACATTTGATAATCTTGCATGGTCGCTCTCACACAAGACCTTGTAAGAGCATATGGTGTAATATCAATAATCTGCTGCAGTATCGTCCAGGACGATCTGGGATCGTCCTGGGACAATCAGTGAAGAAGAGCTCCAGATTTTTCCCAGAAGTGTTCCAGGTGATTTTCTGTAGGTATCGTCCAGGCCGATTGGAGACATCGGCCAGGCCGATAGCTACTGTAGAAAATATCGGCCAGACAACAGCCCTGGGAGGATTCCAGGACGATCCTTTTGGTCGGATCGTCCCGGGACGATGTCGCGATCGGCCGGGCCGATCTGAAGATTATAAAGCTGATTTCAGCTCATTTGAAGAGAGAGAAAAATCTTTTAAAAATATCTGATTTTTCTGAGGAGAGAGAAAGTCGAGGGCTTTTGTGGAAAAATGGATTTTTGGACGACGCGGAGCCGTTTTCGTCCGTCGAGACTGTTCAGGAAATTGCTGTGCTCGAGGTAAGGCACATTCCGCCTTTCTCAATTTTCAGTTCCGTCGCGTTTGGCGGTAATTTCTGTCCGGATTTCGTTTCCGTTACGGTTTTTCGTCCGTATCTTTTGATTGGTTCAGTTTTTACCGCGTAACTTTCCGTATATTGTTGACGTGCCGAGTGTGCACATTTTGGTTATTTTCCGAAGATTTTTGTCCGGGTATTTTTGAATCGGCGATGTTTTTCGTAGACTATAATTTTCTGTGAAATTGTAAATTCTCTGTGCAGTAGAATAAATGTTCTGGAATATGATTATCTATATTCTGTGCGAATTCGGTAAATTTTCTTTGCAGGAAATTTTGTGTAAATTCTGTATACTGCCGTTGTGCTGCCCGATTTTTGGGTAATTTCTGATTTCTCCGGATTTCTTCTGAATTGAAATGCTATGTGTATAAGCTATAAAAAGGGAGTTATAAGGGGCCTGAATCCTATGAGATTCAGTTAGTGTCGGGGAAATCTGAAATGAGCTCAAATCTGAAATCTGATATCTGTTTTGTTCCGGATCCGATGAATTCTGTTCTGGTGCTATAAGCACATCTGTTCTGGTGCCGTGAGCACAAAGGGAGGTATAAGGGGCTTGGATCCTATGAGATTCAGTCAGTGTCTGGGATGGGAGGCATAAGGGGCCGGAATCCGTAGAGATTCCGTCAGTGTCAAGGCAAGCTATGAATGACATATGAATCTGTTCTGTTTTCTGTATCTGTTATGTACGCAATTGTGATTCTGATATGATATGATCTGCAAATTCTGATTTCTGATTTCTGTATAATTCTGATTTTGTTGATTTATTCTGTTCTGTGATCTGATCTGTACGACTCTGATTCTGATTTGATATCTGTCCGTATAAGTTCTGATTTTTGATTCTGTTCTGATTCGAGATCCGATTCTGTTCCAATTTCTGATCTGATTTCTGTCTGATGAATTTAGTTTTGGTTTCTGAGAATTTAGATTGGTGGTTTGTTGCTTTGCTGAGCTGTTGAGCTCACCCTTGCTTTCTGGTGGTTTTCAGGTTCTGGGAAAGGGAAGGAAGTCCAGGACTAGAGTTCAGAGTCTGATCAGTATAGGTACTTTTGTACTTTTGATTTTTGTACAGTCATGGCTTTTCTGTTCTGTCTTTCTTTCTGTTGAAAGCCATGTACTGTATTTGTAGATGATTATTTTGAGGAAATGAAAAGATAGATATTTGTTCCGCTGTGTTTGATGATTTATAGTAGCTCTGTTGTTCTGTGTTTGTGTGTCTGTTGAGTTAAGTATTTTGAAGATCAGTTCAGCAACCAAACTCCAAAGCCAGATCCTGGATAAGAAGGTTTCGTCGCGATCCGGCTCGGGCGGGATCCATCCCCGTCGGGTCGGGTCGTGACAAGCTTTTAAGTGGTATCAGAGCACTGGTTTTGGAAACTGGTTGGATTGTAAAACAGAGCTCTAGGAAGTGATCAGTGAGTCTGTCAGGGGGTAGTTTTGGGTCGTTTGGCTTTTTATTGTGTTGTTTTTGTGTTATTTATGTGATAGTTTTCCGGATTTTCTGGATTTTTCTGTATGGATCAGCCAGACCCAGACATGACAGACGGGCAGAGTGCCGATCAGGCAGCACCAGTGGGGAGTACAGCCCCAGTGGTCGGTGCTGATACACTGTCTCAGTTTGCTTCACTTGTTGCTCAGATGATGAGCGAGACTCAGAGCAGAGCATCTACTGTTAGATCTGAGGACATTGATCGACACCTGCAGTTTTTTTTGAGGTTGAAGCCTCCGAGATTTGAGGGCGCTGTTGAGCCCAGAGCAGCCGAGGAGTGGCTGAGGAGGTTGGAAAAGACTTTTGATGGAATGCAGTGTCCTGCAGATAGGAAGGTTCCGTTAGCTGTTTTTCTGTTAGACGGAGAGGCTGAGCACTGGTGGGATGGCCAGCAGGCAGCCAGATTTCAGGGCAGACTGAACTCTTTGATCACTTGGGAAGAGTTCACTGAGGTATTCAGAGACTGGTTTGTTCCTCCTTCTGCACGACAGCAGATGCAGGAGAGTTTTCTGAGGCTTATTCAGGGGAGCAAGACGGTGATGCAGTACGAGGCTGAGTTTACTGCATTGGCCAGGTACACTCCGCAGCTGGTCAGCACTTCTGCTGAGAGGTGCTACAGATTTCTGAGAGGATTACGAGACACTTTGAGGCAGCCTCTGATACCATTCAGGATCACTGACTTCGCTGAGCTTGTGGAGCGAGCTCGTCTGATTGAGAATGACATGACGGCTACTCAGCAGCGGTGGACTGCGAGTAGGAAGAGATTTGGAGGTGAGACTTCTGGCAGTGGTTCCTCTGGGAAGAGGAGATTTGTTCCTGGATCTGGATCTGGAGATTTCAGAAGGAGCGGAGGATCGTCTGGTACTGTTACCAGTACGACTAGTTCTGGATCTGTCAGTACGGCACCTGTGTGCCAGAGTTGTGGACGGCGACACCATGGCCAGTGCTACAGGATAGCTGGTCTTTGTTTCAGATGTGGTCAGCCGGGACATAGGATTGCAGAATGTCCACAGACTGGATTTGATCGGCGTTCTGAGTACCGATCTGAGGGTTTTGTCAGACCTGCCGGTTCAGCAGGAAGACCGAGGACTGTTCCTCCTTGCCCTGAGGGATTTTCTGGTAGAGGTGGTAGTACTAGTTCGGGACCACGGAGACCACCTACGACTCCCTCTGAGCAGAGTAGTTCTATTGCTTCAGCTCCTGTTCCAGTTCAGCCACGAGTTTACAGTTTGAGTCAGCAGGAGGCTCGCGATGCTCCGGATGTTGTGACAGGTACGATTCACATTTCTGATCAGCCCTGTCGTGTTTTGTTTGACTCTGGAGCTAGTCACTCGTTTCTTTCCGAGCATTGTTTTGACCGAATTCAGATGCCTTTGTTTTCTCTGCCGGTTTCTTTGTCTGTGATTTTACCAGCTGGAAGTAATTTGATTGCCCGCAAGTTTTGTTTGTGTGAGATTGACATTGCTGGCAAAAAGTGGAAATCTAGCATGATTTTGTTGCCAATTTCTTCGTATAATGTGATTCTGGGAATGGATTGGCTGAGTCTGTATGAAGCCCAGATTGACTGTCTGAAGAAGCAAGTGAGTTTGCTTATGGCTGGAGAGAGAGTTGTATTTCAGGGATTACGAGGTGTTCTCTCCAGTCTGATTTCAGCGTTGGAGGTAAGCAGGATGTGGAAGAAAGGATGCCCAGTATTTTTGGCTTCGGTGCGGGATCTGAACCTGGAGGTTGGTTCTGTTTCTGAGATCCCTGTGGTACGGGAGTTTGTTGATGTTTTTCCTGAGGAGTTGGTTGGTTTACCTCCGGATAGAGATGTGGAGTTCTCTATCGATATTTTTCCAGGTACAGCTCCTATATCAAAAGCTCCGTATAGGATGGCACCGAAAGAACTTTCTGAGTTGAAAGTTCAGCTTCAGGAGTTGGTTGACAGAGGTTTTGTGCGTCCTAGTGTTTCACCCTGGGGAGCACCTGTTTTATTTGTGAAGAAGAAGGACGGTACACTCCGTATGTGTATTGATTACAGAGATTTGAACAAGGTTACGATCAAGAACAAGTATCCTTTGCCTCGGATTGACGACTTGTTTGATCAGCTTTCCGGATCTTCAGTATTTTCGAAGATTGACTTACGATCCAGATATTATTAGGTGAAGGTGAAGGAGGCTGATGTGGTGAAGACAGCTTTCAGTACTCGGTACGGGCACTACGAGTTTTTGGTTATGCCTTTTGGGGTAACCAATGCGCCTGCTATTTTCATGGATCTGATGAACCAGGTATTCAAGGAGTATTTGGATCAGTTTGTGATCGTCTTCATCGACGATATTCTGGTATATTCTGCATCTGAGGATGATCATGCCAGACATTTGAGGATTGTGTTGGAGACTTTGAGGAGGCATCAGCTGTATGCCAAGTTCTCCAAGTGTGAATTCTGACTGAAGAGCATTTCTTTTCAAGGGCATGTGATTAGCGGAGAAGGCATTTCTGTAGATCCCCAGAAGATTCAGGCTGTTGCTGATTGGCCAAGGACAACTACGGTATTTGAGGTACGTAGTTTCTTGGGCATGGCCGGGTATTATAGGAAATTTGTGAAGGAATTTTCGCAGATTTCGACTCCTCTAACGAGACTGACTCAGAAGTCAGTTCCTTTTGTTTGGACACTGGAGTGTGAAGCTAGTTTTCAGCGATTGAAGGATTGTTTGACTTCAGCTCCAGTACTCGCACTTCCGTCAGGTACGGAAGGTTTTCAGGTGTTCAGTGATGCTTCACTGAAAGGATTGGGATGTGTCCTGATGCAGCATGTTCAGGTAATTGCTTATGCTTCGAGACAGTTAAAACCACATGAGAAGAATTACCCGACGCATGATTTGGAGTTAGCTGCAGTAGTTTTTGCTTTGAAGATTTGGCGTCACTACCTGTATGGCGTCAGATGTGAGATCTTTACTGATCATAAGAGCCTGAAGTATATTTTTACTCAGAAGGATCTGAATTTGAGGCAGAGACGGTGGCTCGAGTTGATCAAGGACTATGATTTAACTATTCAATACCAGCCTGGGAAGGCAAATATGGTAGCAGATGCTTTGAGTAGGAAGTCTTCTGGATTATCAGGTTTGCAACTTACTTTTGATGACTTCTTGATTCGTGATTTGGAGTGATTGCAGTTGGAGGTGATTTCCTCCAGTGGTTTGGAGTTAGCTCAGATGAGTATTCAGTCTTCTTTGGAAGCACGGATTCAAGAAGCCCAGAAGTCAGATTCTGATTATTCGAAGTTGATTGCTCAGATTGGATCTGGTAAGACTCCTGAACTTCGAATTTCTGATTCTGGTGCTATTTCTGTAAGAACAGGTTGTGGGTACCTGTGTTTGGAGATTTGAGGCAGGAGATTCTGTACGAATCTCATCATTCAGGCTACACTGTTCATCCAGGCAGTGGTAAGATGTATGCTGATATGAAGCTTTTGTTCTGGTGGCCTGGGATGAAGAAGGATGTGGCAGAGTTTGTGTCGAGATGCGAAGCCTGACAGTTGGTAAAGGCAGAGCATCAGTGACCAGGTGGACTGTTGCAGTCGTTGCCTATCCCTGAGTGGAAATGGGAGGAGGTAACGATGGATTTTGCGATGGGTTTTCCTCGATCTAGACAAGGGCACGATGCTATTTGGGTAGTTGTAGATCGATTGACGAAGTCAGCCCATTTTCTTCCGATTAGACAGATGAATTCAGTTGAACGCTTGGCACAGATTTATGTGAAGGAGATAGTCAGATTGCACGGTGTGCCTCACGTGATTGTTTCTGATCGAGATGGACGTTTTACTTCCAGACTTTGGAAAGGCATTCAGCAAGGCTTGGGTACGAAACTGCATTTCAGTACAGCCTTTCATCCTCAGACCGATGGACAGTCTGAGAGGACTATTCAGGTACTGGAAGATCTGTTGAGACTTTGTGTTCTGGACTTTAGCGGAAGCTGGGAAGATCATATTCCGCTGATTGAGTTTGCCTATAACAACAGTTTTCAGTCCAGTATCGGTATGGCACCGTACGAGGCTCTGTATGGCAGGAAGTGCCGTACTCCTTTGACTCTGACGGAGGTCGGAGATAGGCAGGCTTTGGGGGCCACTTTTGCTGATGAAACAGCTCAGAAGATCAATTTGATAAGAGAAAGATTGAAAGCTGCTCAAGATCGACAACAGAAGTATTACAATCAGAAGCACAGATTTGTCGAATTTCAGGTTGGTGACTTTGTGTATGTCAAAGTCAGCCCGATGAAAGGTGTGAGCATATTTGGTCAGGTAAGCAAGCTTAGTCCAAGGTATGTTGGACCGTTTGAGATTTTGGAAAGAATTGGAAAATCTGCTTATCGCCTATTGCTTTCTGATTCTATGCCTGATGTGCATAATGTGTTTCATGTATCCACTCTGAGGAAGTGGGTTTCAGACTCTGGGAAGAAGGTATCAGCTGATGAGGTTGAGATTCAGGAGAATCTGACGTACAAGGAAGAGCCAGAGTTGATTTTGGCATACGACGTCCGGAAGTTAAGAAATAAAGAGATTCCGATGGTTAAAGTCCAGTGGAAGCACCAGACTGCACGGGAAGCGACTTGGGAAAAGGAGTCTGACATGAGACGGTCGTACCCGTATTTGTTCTGACTGAGTTTGGATTGGATAATGTCGAGGATGATATTTTTCTGAGTTGGGGAGATTGTAATATCAATAATCTGCTCCAGTATCATCCAGGATGATCTGGGATCGTCCTGGGACGATCAGTGAAGAAGAGCTCCAGATTTTGCCCAGAAGTGTTCCAGGTGATTTTCTGTAGGTATCGTCCAGGCCGATTGGAGACATCGGCCAGGCCGATAGCTACTGTAGAAAATATCGGCCAGACAACAACCCTGGGAGGATTCCAGGATGATCCTTTTGGTCGGATCGTCCCGGGACGATGTCGCGATCGGCCGGGCCGATCTGAAGATTATAAAGCTGATTTCAGCTCATTTGAAGAGAGAGAAAAATCTTTTAAAAATATCTGATTTTTCTGAGGAGAGAGAAAGTCGTGGGCTTTTGTGGAAAAGTGGATTTTCGGACGACGCGGAGCCGTTTTCGTCCGTCGAGACTGTTCAGGAAATTGCTGTGCTCGAGGTAAGGCACATTCCGCCTTTCTCAATTTTCAGTTCCGTCGCGTTTGGCGGTAATTTCTGTCCGGATTTCGTTTCCGTTACGGTTTTTCATCCGTATCTTTTGATTGGTTCAGTTTTTACCGCGTAACTTTCCGTATATTGTTGATGTGCCGAGTGTGCACATTTTGGTTATTTTCCGAAGATTTTTGTCCGGGTATTTTTGAATCGGCGATATTTTTCGTAGACTATAATTTTCTGTGAAATTGTAAATTCTCTGTGTAGTAGAATAAATGTTCTGGAATATGATTATCTATATTCTGTGCGAATTCGGTAAATTTTCTTTGCAGGAAATTTTGTGTAAATTCTGTATACTGCCGTTGTGCTGCCCGATTTTTGGGTAATTTCTGATTTCTCCGTATTTCTTCTGAATTGAAATTCTATGTGTATAAGCTATAAAAAGGGAGTTATAAGGGGCCTGAATCCTATGAGATTCAGTTAGTGTCGGGGAAATCTGAAATGAGCTCAAATCTAAAATCTGATATCTGTTCTGTTCCGGATCCGATGAATTCTGTTCTGGTGCTATAAGCACATCTATTCTGGTGCCGTGAGCACAAAGGGAGGTATAAGGGGCCTGGATCCTATGAGATTCAGTCAGTGTCTGGGAAGGGAGGCATAAGGGGCCGGAATCCGTAGAGATTCCGTCAGTGTCAGGGCAAGCTATGAATGACATATGAATCTGTTCTGTTTTCTGTATCTGTTATGTACGCAATTGTGATTCTGATATGATATGATCTGCAAATTTTGATTTCTGATTTCTGTATAATTCTGATTTTGTTGATTTATTCTGTTCTGTGATCTGATCTGTACGACTCTGATTCTGATTTGATATCTGTCCGTATAAGTTCTGATTTTCGATTCTGTTCTGATTCGAGATCCGATTCTGTTCCAATTTTTGATCTGATTTCTGTCTGATGAATTTAGTTTTGGTTTCTGAGAATTTAGATTGGTGGTTTGTTGCTTTGCTGAGCTGTTGAGCTCACCCTTGCTTTCTGGTGGTTTTCAGGTTCTGGGAAAGGGAAGGAAGTCCAGGACTAGAGTTCAGAGTCTGATCAGTATAGGTACTTTTGTACTTTTGATTTTTGTACAGTCATGGCTTTTCTGTTCTGTCTTTCTTTCTGTTGAAAGCCATGTACTGTATTTGTAGATGATTATTTTGAGGAAATGAAAAGATAGATATTTGTTCCGCTGTGTTTGATGATTTATAGTAGCTCTGTTGTTCTGTGTTTGTGTGTCTGTTGAGTTAAGTATTTGGAAGATCAGTTCAGCAACCAAACTCCAAAGCCAGATCCTGGATAAGAAGGTTTCGTCGCGATCCGGCTCGGGCGGGATCCGTCCCCGTCGGGTCGGGTCGTGACATATGGTACCTGGACAGCGGATGTTCAAAGCATATGACTAGAGATACTACACAATTCATATCGCTGGAAGCCAGGAGTGGAGGCAAGGTTACACTTGGAGATAACATCATAAGGAAGGTGATTGAGACAGGTATGATTAGAAATCTAAAGAATTTTTATATTAAAAATGTGTTATTGGTAGAAGGCTTAAAGTATAATTTGTTAAGTATAAGCCAGCTATGTGATAAAGGATATTGTGTAAAATTTTTTCCTACTAGCTGCATTTTAAGCCTAAATAGAAATGATGTTTTGAATGGTAAAAGGGTAAACAATGTTTATATGCTAGACTTGAATTGCATTCAACGTTATACTGCTTTTTGTTTAAAAACTATTTCTTATGAGTCATGACTTTGGCATAGGAGACTTTGTCATTCTAACATAAAAAACTTTAGGAGAATTACCCAAAAGAACTTAGTGAGAGGTATACCAAAACTAGACTTTACTAAGGACCACCTTTGTGATGCATGTCAATTAGGAAAGCAAGTGAAGTCCTCTTTTCAATCCAATAAGGATCTTAGAACTAGTAAATCATTGGAGATTTTGCATATGGATCTTTTTGGACCAGTTGAACTGTAAGTTTAGGAGTGAAGGTATAAAGATTTGTGATTGTGGATGATTACTCAAGATTCACATGGGTTAGATTTCTATTTCATAAGAGTGAATCATTTGAGGAATTTAGAAATTTTTTGACTTGGATTCAAAGAAAATTTGGGTGTGAAATCATGACTATACAAAGTGATAATGGAGGAGAATTTAAAAATGAAATATTTAAGGATTTTTGTAAGGAGAAAGGAATTGATCACAATTTTTTGCACCTAGAACCCCTCAGTAGAGTGGGGTAGTCGAAAGGAAAAATAGAACATTAATAGAAGCCGCCCGAGCAATGCTAGCAGAATACTCATTTCCTAAATATTTTTGGGCTGAGGTGGTTAACACTGCATGTTATGTTCTGAACAGGGTGAATGTGAGATTTAAATTAAATAAAATACCCTATGAGTTGCTAAAAGAAAGAACACCTAATTTATCTCATTTACATGTTTTTGGTTGCAAATGTTTATACATAACAATGGAAAATCTGCCTTAGAAAAATTTGATCCAAAATCAGACGAAGGAATTTTTGTTGGATACTCAAATATTAGAAAATCTTATAGAGTATTCAATAGAAGAACTTTGGTAATTGAGGAGACCACACATGTTGTATTTAATGAATCTGGAAATTTGGAAGAGCCAAATATTATAGAAGATGAGATTGAAGATAACTCCCAAAAGATTGATAAAATAAATTTGGAAGAAAATTTAGAAGAAAATATGGAAGAAAATTTAGAGATAGAAAATCCTTTGCCTAGAGATTTGAGATTTTCTAAAAACCACCCAAAGGAGTTGATAATTGGTGAACCAAGTGAGGGTGTAAGGACTAGGCGCGTATTAAATAAAGAAGTCAATCATTCAGCCTTTATTATAACTGTAGAACCCACAAATATTGATCAAGCACTATCAAATGAGTTTTGAATTTTGTCCATGAAAGAAGAGTTAAATCAATTTGTAAGAAATAAAGTTTGGGAATTAACTACAAGGCCAAAGGATCAAAGTGTAGTTGGAACTAAGTGAATATTCAAAAATAAAATGAATGACTCAAGAGTAGTCATTAGAAATAAGGCTAGATTAGTTGCTAAGGGGTATAATCAGATTGAATGGATTGAATTTGAGTAGACTTTTGTCGTTGTAGCTGGAATTGAAGCAATTAGGGTTTTGCTAGCCTTTGCCTGTTTTAGAGGATTTAAATTGTATCAAATGGATATAAAAAGTTCCTTTTTAAATGGGGTAATTCAAGAAAATATTTTTGTAGAACAACCACTAGGTTTTGAAAATTCTAAATACCCAAATCATATTTTCAAATTAAAAAAGGCATTATATAGATTGAAACAGGTACCTTGGACTTGGTATGAGAGGTTGAGCACCTTCCTACTTAAAAGATCATTTGAAAAAGAAAGTGTGGATACAACTCTTTTTTTGAAGAGATTTGGAAAGGATATACTCATTATACAAGTTTATGTAGATGACATCATCTTTGGATCTTCAAATAAAAATCTTTGTGATGATTTTTCTAAAATAATGAGTAGTGAATTTGAGATGAGTCTAATGGGAGATTTAAGTTACTTTCTAGGATTTAGCATTAAGCAAATTGAGGAAGGTACATTTCTTAGTTAGTCAAAGTATGTTAAGGACATCCTTAAAAAGAATGAAATTGATAATGCTAAACCTGTTAGTACACCAATGAGTTCCTCAGTTTAGTTGGATAAGGACCCTAAGGGAAAATCTGTTGATAAAAAATAATTTAGAGGGATAATTGGATCTTTATTTTACTTGACAGCTAGTCGGCCCGATATCATGTTTAGTGTTTGTTTGTGTGCTAGATTTCAATCAGATCTAAAAGAATCACATTTGACAGTAGTAAAAAGGATTTTAAGATATCTATTAGGAACTCAAAACTTAGGAATTTGGTATCCTAAGTTTAGCTATTCATTTGAAATAATTGATTATTCAGATTCTGATTTTGCAGGTTATAGGGTGGATAGAAAGAGCACTTCTGGAACATGTCAGTTTATTAGAAATTCTTTAGTCTCTTAGTCCAGTAAAAAACAAAATTCAGTAGCCCTATCTACTACAGAAGCTGAATACATTGCATTAGGAAGTTATGTGGCATAAATACTTTGGTTGAAATAAAAGTTGATTGATTTAGGATTAACTATAGACACTATTCCAATTTATTGTAAAAACACTAGTGCTATTTGTATTTCTAAAAATCCTATTCAACATTCAAGAACCAAACATATAGACATAAGGGATCATGTATCCAAAAAAAAAATTGAACTCACTCATGTTTCTACTGAAAATCAACTTGCAGACATTTTTACAAAATCTTTAGCCTTTGATACTTTCAGTGCATTAAGAACAAGGCTTGGAGTAATTGATTTTAATGTTTAATTAAAAATATTTTTTGCAACATTGATATGTGTTTTCTAGTTAATGTTTTTGTGTGTTTTTATGATTTTGTTTATCTTGTGTTTGTGATTTTTTGTATTAAAGTTTTTGTTTTTGTAATTTTATGCATTTTTTTGTTGTGTTTGTGTTTTAGTTTTTCATTGAGTACATATTTTTAAAAAATTTTGAGTGACAATCGTCTGGGATGAAATTTTTTTCATACGAGACGAATTGTGTAGTGTGTCAAACTGTCGGATTTGAACCTTTTCCGTGCAGTTTTTTAGTTTTTAATTGTCACTTCGTCTGTACGATCGTTACGATCGACCGGGATGAAATTTATTTTTTCAAATGATGGGACAATTGAATGACAGTTAAATGGATAAGGTCATTTTTAATACTATATTCGTACATACGAACCTTTGGTTTGTCCGGACGAATAAATGGCTGTTCGATGTGGGGGACGGTTTCAACTGCCATTAAAACGATCATAAGTTCTGATCGTCCAGGACAAAGACGTATTCATCTGTACGATCATTTTGGTCAAAAGTCTATACGAAAGGATGCTTCGTAAGTTGTGTGATTACGAAAAGCTGTTTTATTTTGGACTCATTCATTCGTCCATATGAAATTTTGTTTCGTACGGGACAAATCGAATTTTGTATGGGACAAACGTAATTTCGTATGTACGAACAGTCATTTTCAATAAATTGGTGGGCTTTTGAACTCAATAGTCATCACTCACACATCACTTTCAAAACCTTTCCTCCTTTATATCCTTTTCAATGGCAAGTTCAAGCAAGAGACAAAAGATTATAGCCAAGGGACCACCTAGAAACTCTTCCGATAACTTTCTTTCCAAAGCCAATCAAGAGTCTTTTCACAGATTCATGTCCACTAAGATCAACCCCTATAGAATTCTTATTCAGGATCAACTGACCTTTCAGGTAATGAACTTGTATGCTTCAACTCAGTTTGGTTTAATCCTCACATTAGTTTATCTCTACAATAAAGAAATCTTTCACTATTTTCTGGAAAACATATTTTTCAACTCTGACCATTATGTAATCCATTCCTATATCTTTAAGAAAAAAGTTGAAATCACCAAGGCTGACCTGGGAATCTTTTAAAACTTAAGAACGGAGGGAACTAGAGCACATACCTTGACCACCACTTCTGAATTTGAATGGTCTAAAATTAATATGATTAGAGGAATCATTTTTAATGAGCATATGCCTAAAGTATCCAGTCTCGTTCGTAATGCTCGTATCATCCAGTCTCGTTCGTAATGCTATAATTCCTAAAGTTGGTGATATAATCAACATTACTTCTCTTCTTTCTATGGTAAAATACTTGATTATAACTAAACAACCTATAGATGAAGCCCAACTAATCCTTGACTATCTTTATAGACTCTATGAAATTGGTCATGTCGAAAATAAAAGAAAGAAGAACATTACCTTAGGACCTTATATTCTGGAGATGAAATACAATTTGGTTCATCCTGATCAAGATTTTGAAGAACTGCTCTACTACAACGATGGATCATTTAGAGCAATCTTCAATAAAGATGAACCAAGTAAAACACATGTCATTAGTGATACCGAGGAAGAACATGAAGCTGCACTTGCACCTGCTAATGAACCAAATTATCAGGATTTGGTTTAAAGATATGACCGTTTAGAGACTCAATTTGATCAAAGGTTTGATCAAATTGAAGCTCATATGCAGCAGTAGGATATACAATACACTCAAGATATGGGATTTATGCGAGAACAAATAAATGATATAAATTCCAATATGCTTATGATGAGTAGCTATTTTAACTTCTTTGGTGCTGCACCTCCTCCTCTATTAAGAGAGTTGCTATTTGCATGTTTTACATTCTTGCAATTTGTATTATTTTGATGATTTTAAATATTATTATTTTATGTATAGATATCTCCTAACAATTTTTGGAAGATTTATTTTTGCTCTAGTGTGTACTAACATTTCAGGAAAATCAACTCCAAACTATGAAGACTTCAAATCAAATTCAGCATCCAATCATTTGTAAATTAAAAGCTTTAAAAATGTCTTTGAATTAAGAGGGAGTGATTGTAATTGAGTGAATATTCATAACACACACATATGGGTGAATAATTTTTGTGAACTGATCGTACGGGATGAACATAGTTCGTATGGGACGATCTTGTCAATTAACCCCTCGAAAGAGCAATGGATCGAACAAGTAGTGAGAAAATTTTTCTAAGTCCTAATCGTCTGGATGAATTTAATATTTGTCCTGGGACGAATGCCTCTGGATTCTCACGTTGCACTGTTCGTCCAGAGGAAATGCATGGTTCATCCCTGGACAAAACTCTCTGTTTAAAATCATTCAGGACAAAATTTACCCTTCGTCTCGGGAGGAAACTCTCTGTTTAAAATCATCCAGGATGAAACCAGTTCGTCCCAGTACGAACTGAACCAACTTACCACAGTTTGTTACGTCCTGCAGGGATTTGGAAATCGACCTATGGAATAACCATTTCGTACCGGACGAATCTAGTTCTTACGAGATGATGATCGCGCACGAATATAGTTAGTACCAATATACATTAGGATCATTTCTGACACTTTAAGTAAAATTATCCGGGACAATCCACGATCGTACGGGATGATCCATTGCGTACATAATTGAAAATTTACAGTTTTTGGGCAGTTTTTCTTCTCTTTCTTATATATAGTCCAAATTAGATTGCCACCAAATCTTTTTGGTCATTGATCTTCGTGCCTATTGAAAGAAGACTCAAGAAGAGAGTGAGTGAGAGCATTCAAAGAAGGATTTCTTCCACTAGAGCGTGAAGACTTTGCTTTGTGTTCAAAGGTAAGATTTCCTACTTGTGATTTGAGATTACTTCACTCTTTTCTTTCTTCCTTCTAGATTTCTTGTGAGGAGATCTGTCAAGGAGATCGGGTTCTCTGCCCACACATGGAAAGTGTGAAAGGATGAAGGGTTCTCTTCCCACACTAGGAGAGTGTGAAAGGATGGATGGTTCTCTGGCAACACTAGGGATAGTGTAAAAAGACAACAATTCTCTGCCGCACCGGGTAGTGGTGGAAAGAGTGTTTGTAAGGGCTTCTTCGCCTTACTATGGGTGCAAAAGGAGAGACACTATTGATATTAGTGCAATACTCAGAGGGTGCCTCTGGGGAGTGGATGTAGGTCTGGTTTAGACCGAACCACTATAAATCTTGTGTCATTTATTTTTTATTGTTTTTTATTTTCTGTTTTTTTCTGCTTAAAAAGTTGTGGTTGAAAACCTTTTTTATAAAAATCCACTAAAGTTATTTTTGATTCAACTCATCTAAAAGAGGGATAATATTTTTTTTATACCAATTCACCCCCCTCTTGGTAGCTGTGGGACATTAACTTAGGTTTAACAACATATTCACTAGCCTCAACAAGTTGTATCAGAGTTTTGTTTCAAAATCATAAGTTTAAACTACTTTTTGATTAACGTATATGGATACCTTTGGAAACCGAAACACACCTGAGGGTTACTCTATTACTAGACCTTCACTGTTTGACAATATACCTTTTGATTTTTGGAAAACACGCATGTCTACTTTCTTACAATCACCTGATTATCGTATGTGGATCTTAGTCCAGGAAAGTTATACAAGACCAACTAGATTAGTTGATGGAGTTAGGGTAGAAACACCTTTTACAAACTGGATTGTAGAAGAACGTGACTTAGCACAACTAAATGCTAAATGTTTAAATAGTTTCTTTTGTTCTTTAAAATCTGAAGACTGCATGCGGGTTTCCACTTGCAAAAGTGGAAAGGATATATGGGATAGACTTTGTATAACCTATGAGGGAACTAATGAGGTTAAGCAATCTCGACTTAATATCTTGTTATATGATTATGAATTATTTCGCATGAAACCAAATGAATCCATTTCTGATATGTACACAAGATTCATACAAATAGTCACCTCTTTGCATGTACTAGGTAGGGAACTAACGAATGTGGAAATGGTAAATAAAATTCTTCGTTGTTTGCCTACTGCATATGATGCTAAAATTACTGTAATTACAGAGTCTAAAGATTTAAATATTTACTCAATTGATAATCTTCTTGGTTCAGTAATTGCTTACGAGCAAGGAGTTAGCAAAATAAAGATTAATGCAGGTGAACCACAAAAGGAGAAGAACATAGCATTAAAAGTGGAAGAGTCTGAGAGTGAACACTCTCAACCTAAGGATGAAGATGACATTGCATTATTGACTAGACAATTTAGAAGCTTTTTGAAAATGAAATAAAGAGATGCCAGCAATGGAATAGAGGTAAATTTAGTAAAAATGGCAAAGTTTCTAATGAAGTAATTTGCTATGAATGCAGGAAACCTGGTCATATTAAAACTGATTTCCCAAAACTCAAAGCAACTCCTAACAAGGAGAAGGTAGAGGAGAAACCAATTGTAAAGAAGGGCAAGAAGAAGTTTCAAAGAGCTTTCTGGGCGGACTTTGCTTCAGATTCATCAGAGACTGAAAAGGAAGAAGAAGTCACCAATCTTTGCTTGATGGCAGATAGTCTTGATCAGTCAGATCAAGAAGAGGTATGTGACTTAACTTATGATGAGTTTTTTGAAGTATCTGAACACATGCATGATGCATATAAGAAAATGAAGAAAATTCATGCTAGTCTAAGTTTAAAATTTGAAGAACTTAAAAAAAAACATGAAATCTTTAGGAAAGATCACGCCTTAATAGATGACAACCACATGAAACTACTCGATGAATTTGATGACTTGAATAAAAATCATTAGAATTTAAAATCATCCTATGCTGATCTTGAAAAAGTATTTAAAAAATTTAAGGATGAATCAGAGAGCAAAACATATCGAATCAATTATACAAATCGAATCTTGAAAGATATGAATTTATTTTATAAGTTAAAAATAAAGCTCTTGAGGATAATAGGATACCCCCGTGACTTGAAGATTTTACTAATCCTATTTTGTATCTTAAATTTCTGTAATCCCTAAAAAGACAGATAAGTGGTAAAAGACTTAGGAATCCTTTTCCTAATGTTAATTATAATAATTGTGGATTACTTGAACATATAGCACACACATGTACCTTAAAGATGAAAACTAATTTGGTTTGGAGACCTAAGATGCATAAACCTAGACATATCATACATGCAACTGATTATAAATTGCCAAAAGGAGAACCCAAACTTGTTTGGGTTCCCAGGTATAACATTTGATATTTTTAAAGGGTCGCTCTCACACAAGATCTCGTGACAGCATATGGTACATGGACAGCGGATGTTCAAAGCATATGATTGTAGATACTGCTCAATTCATAACGTTGGAAGCCAGGAGTGGAGGCAATGTTACACTTGGAGATAATACCACAAAGAAGGTGGTTGGATCAGGTATGATTGCAAATCTTAAAAACTATTTTATAGACAATGTGTTATTAGTTGAAGGCTTAAAGCATAATTTGTTAAGTATAAGTCAGCTATGTGATAAGGGTTATTGTGTAAAATTTTTTCATACTAGCTGCATATTAAGCCTAAATGGTAAAGATATTTTGAATGGAAAAAGGGTAAATAATGTTTATATGCTAGATTTAAATTGCATTCAGTCTCCTACTGCTTTTTGTTTGAAAATTATTTTTGATGAGTCATGACTTTGGCATAGAAGACTTTGTCATTCTAGCATGAAAAACCTTAGGAGGATTACACAAAAGAATTTAGTGAGAGTATACCAAAACTAGACTTTACTAAGGATCACCTTTATGATGCATGTCAATTAGGAAAATAGGTGAAGTCCTCTTTTCAGTCCAATAAGGATCTTAGAACTAGTAAATTATTGGAAATTTTACACATGGATCTTTTTGGACCAGTTGGAACTGTGAGTCTAGGAGAGAAGGTATACAGATTTGTTATTGTGGATGATTACTCAAGATTCACTTGGGTTAGATTTCTATTTTATAAGAGTGAATCATTTGAGAAATTTAGAAATTTTTTGACTTGGATTTAAAGGAAATTAGGGTGTGAAATTATTTCTATACAAAGTGATCATGAAGGAAAATTTGAAAATGAGAGATTTAAAAATTTTTGTAAGGAGAAATGAATTGATCACAACTTTTCTGCACCTAGAACCCCTGAGCAGAATGGGGTAGTCGAAAGGAAAAATAGAACATTAATAGTAGTCGCCCGAGCAATGTTGACAGAATACTCACTTCCTAGATATTTTTGGGCTGAGGCGGTTAGCACTGCATGTTATGTTTTGAATTGGGTGAATATAAAATCTAAATTAAATAAAACACCCTATGAGTTACTAAAAGGTAGAACACCTAATTTGTCACATTTGCATATTTTTGGTTGTAAGGTGTTCATTCATAATAATGGAAAATCTGTCTTAGAAAAATTTGATCCAAAATCAGATGAAGGAATTTTTGTTGGATACTCAAGTGTTGGAAAATCTTATAGGGTATTCAATAAAAGAACTTTAATTATTAAGGAGACCACACATGTTGTATTTGATGAATCTAGAAATTTGGAAGAGCCAAATGTTATTGAAGATGAGATTGAGGATATCTCCCAAAAGATTGATAGAATAAACTTGGAAGAAAATGTGGAAGAGAATTTAGAGATAGAAAACCCTTTGCCTAGAGATTTGAGATTTTCTAAAAATCACCAAAGGGAATTGATTATAGATGAACCTGGTGAGGGAGTTAGAACTAGGCGTGGATTAAACAAGGAAGTCAATCATTCAGCCTTTATTTCAACTATAGAACCCACTAATATTGATCAAGAACTTTATGATGAATTTTGGATATTAGCCATGGAAGAAGAATTAAATCAATTTGTAAGAAATAAAGTTTGAGAATTAACTTCAAGGCCAAATGATAAAAGTGTTGTTGGAACTAAGTGGGTATTCAAAAACAAAATGAATGACTCAAGAGTAGTCATTAGAAATAAAACTAGATTAGTTGCTAAGGGGTATAATCAAATTGAAGAGATTGATTTTGAGGAGACTTTTTCCCCTGTAGCTAGACTTGAAGAAATTAGGGTTTTGCTAGACTTTGCCTGTTTTAGAGGTTTCAAATTGTTTCAAATGGATGTGAAATGTGCCTTTTTAAATGGGGTAATTGAAGAGGATGTTTTTGTAGAACAACCTCCAGGTTTTGAAAATTCTAAATACCCAAATCATGTGTTCAAGTTGAAAAAGGCATAATATGGATTAAAATAGGCACCTAGAGCTTGGTATGAGAGGTTGAGCACCTTCCTAATTGAAAGATCTTTTGAAAAAGGAAGTGTAGATACAACTCTTTTTTTGAAGAAATTTGGGAAGGATATGCTCATTGTTCAAATATATGTGGATGATATCATTTTTGGATCTTCAAATAAAAATCTTTATGATAATTTTTCTAAAATAATGAGTAGTGAATTTGAGATGAGTCTAATAGGAGACTTAAGTTACTTTCTTGGCTTAAGCATTAAGTAACTTGAGGAAGGAACATTTCTTAGCCAATTTAAATATGTTAAGGACATCCTCAAAAAATATGAAATGGACAATGCTAAATCTGTTAGTATACAAATGAGTTCCTCAGTTCAGTTGGATAAGGACCTTAAGGGAAAATCTGTTGATCAAAAGAAATTTAGAGGGATTATTAGATCTTTACTTTACTTGACTGCTAGCTGACCCGATATCATGTTTAGTGTTTACTTGTGTGCTAGATTTTAATCAGATCCAAAAGAATCACATTTGACAGCAGTAAAAAGGATTTTAAGATATCTATTAGGAACTTAGAACTTAGGAATTTGGAAATCAGCTCTTTATTTGAAATTATTGGTTATTCAGATTCTGACTTTGTAGGCTATAGAGTGGATAGAAAAAGTACTTCTGGAACATGTTAGTTCATTTGAAATTCATTAGTTTCATGGTCTAGTAGAAAACAAAATTCAGTGGCTCTATCTACTGCTGAAGCTGAATACATTGCTTTAGGAAGTTGTGTGGCACAAGTACTTTTGTTAAAACAACATTTGATTTATTTAGGATTGTCTATAGGCACTATTCCTATTTATTGTGATAACACTAGTGCTATTTGTATTTCTACAAATCCTATTCAACATTCAAGAACCAAACATATAGACATAAGGCATCATTTCATAAGGGATCATGTGTCCAAAGGAGAAATTGAACTCACTCATGTTTCTATTGAAAATCAACTTGCAGACATTTTTACAAAACCATTAGCCTTTGATACTTTCAGTGAAATAAGAACAAGGCTTCGTGTGATTGATTTGAATGCTTAAATAAAAATATTTTTCTGCAACATTGATATTTACTTTTTAGTTAATGTTTTTGTGTTTGTTATTTTGTTGTTGTTGTGTTTGTTAGTTTTGATTTGTGTGAATGATTTTTTTTTTTGAATTTTTTTTTCATCATCGTCTGGGACGAAATCGTTTCGTACGGGATGATTTGTGTAGTATGATAAACTGTGGTATTTTGAACTGTTGTAAGAGCAGTTTTAATGTACTTCGTCTGTACGATCATCACGATCATCCGGGATGAAATATTTTTCAAATGATGGGATGAATGAATGAAGCAGTTGAATGGATAAGACAATTTTTAATATGAACTTCGTTCGTATGAATCTTTGGTTCGTCCAGATGAACACTTGTCGGTTCATAGTGGGGACGATTTTTAACTGCCATTAAAATGAATTAAATTTCGGATCATCCGGATGAACATGTGTTCGCCTATACGGTCATTTTGGTCAAAAGCCTGTATGAAAGGACACTTTGTAAGTTGTGTGTTTACAAAAAGCCGTTTCTTTTTTGACTCATTCATTCGTCCGTACGAAATTTGTTCGTACGGGACGAATCTAATTCATACAGGACAAAAGAAATTTTGTCTGGTACGAACAATTATTTTTCATAAATTGACGATAAATTTTTAACTGAACAGTCACTTTCACACATATCTTTCAAACCTTTCTTCTCTTAAGATCTTTCAATGGCAAGTTCTAGCAAGCGCCAAATGTCTTTGACTAAAGATCCACCAAGAAACACATCTGAAAATTTCCTTTCTAAAACCAATGAAGAATCGTATGCTAGGTTTGTCTCCATGAAAATTACCCCATCTAGAGTACTCCTATAGGAAGACTTAACTTTTAAGGTAATGCACTAGTTTGCCTCTACTCATTTTGGTTCAATCCTCACCTTAGTACACTTCTACAACAAAGAAACCTTTCATTATTTTTTGGTGAACATGTCTTTCAACTCCGACCTTTCTGTCATCAATTCCTTTGTTTTTAAAAAGAAAATTGAAATCACCAAGGCTGACCTTGGTATCTTCCTAAACTTAAGGACTGAAGGATTAAGAGCACACACCTTAACCTCCACAAATTTTAATTGGGCTGAAGTTAATCGAGTGATTAGAGTAGTAAACTTTAAGGATCATTTGTCTAAGGTAGCAACTTTAGTTTGTGATGCTCGTATCATCAGAACTTCCATTATACCTAAAGCTGGTGATAGAGTCAATATCACTCCTCTTATTTCTACTATTACCTACTTGATAATGACTAGACAACCTATAGATAAGGCCCAACTCCTAATTGACTACATTTATGGTCTTTCTGAAATTGGTCATGTTGATCATAAAAGAAAGAAGAACATAACCTTAGGACATCTGATTGCTTATATTTTGGAAAAAAGAAGTATGATTTGATTCATTCAGAATAAGATTTTGAAGAACCACTCTACTACAACGATGCATCCTTTAGAGCAATCTTCAATAAGCAAGAGCCTAGCAAAACTCATGTTGTTTTGAGTGAAATAGAAGAAGAAGCTGAACATACATCTGCTACTGAACCAAATTATCAGAATTTGGTTCAAAGATTTGACAATTTAGAGGCTCATTTTGATCAAAGGTTTGATCAAATTGAAACTCATTTGCAGCAGCAGGATATTCAGTACAATCAAGATATGGGATTTATGTGTGATCAGATAAGTAACATAAATACCAACATTCTTATGATGAGTAGTTACTTCAACTTCTTTGGTGCAACACCACCTCCACCTCCTACAGATCAGGGTCCATCTGAATGATTGTTGTGTTTGTTCCGTGTTTTTTTGTAGTTCATGTGTTAAGTGATTTCTTTTATATTGTTGTATTTTCCTTGTTTTAGTTATGTTATTATTGATATCTAGGACTTAAAATTGTAATATCTTCATTTGATATCAATATAAGTTCCAATATTTTATCATTTAATTATTTTAGAAATGTGTGTTGGACTGTATGACATTCATTATTTTTTGTAATCTTAATAGTGCTTTAACCTAAATGTAAATTAAAATTAATTTCATTAGAAAATCTAATTATTCTAAATTTAAGTGATGCTTATAACTTGATATTATTAGGATTTTCAATTTCATGTCTCTTATTTAGACTACATTATCTTTAAAATTATTATTATAATTTAGATGTTTTCTTATTTTGTATTTCTCTTTTCAAATAGTATTTATGCACTTAGAAAAATTTAAAATTTTAGATTATTAATTTTGAAAAGAATTCAATTACTCTTGAAAATTATACCAATGTACAAAAATCAAAAGAATTGCACAAAAGTTTGCAATAATAAAAAGAGGCACAAAATAAGCCCAAAGTAAAAAGATGAACAAAAATGTGCCATAAAATTGAAAAAGATGCACAAAAATGTGCCATAAAATTGAAAAAGATGCGCAAAGCGCCACATGTGATAGTTACCTCTTTCTAGACTCTTTTAATCTCTAAATTCAAATTGATCTTATGTTCATTTATAATTGACATTGAAATTTGAAATATAAAATTTTTTATTCATCCTTAGTGCAATAATTTTCTTTATCTTAATGTCTAAATTGACTCATGCCTTTTGATAAATTCTTTTTATTATCTATGTTATATCACTTCTTAAATTATATGAAATTCTATGATTTCTCTAATATTTTAATTTTATTTACATACCTTATTTCAATCACTTTCAAGATTAAATTATCAAATAATTTTCATACTTCTGCTTACATTTCAAGACTTCTTTTCTTCTTCACTTTTTGCTGTTGTCAAAAAGGGGGAGAAATTATTTGTTTGTTTTGTTTGTTTTTTATAGTCCTTTTTATGTTTGTCATTATTATAGTTGTGTGTTTTGTATGTTTCTTGTTTTGTATAAAATTTTTGAAAAATAAAAATTTTAAATTTATGCCTCCTTATTTTTCATGTATTCATCAATTCAGGGGGAATTTAGGAGATTCTTAGAATTTAAAATCCTACAAACAATAATCATTTTGCCATCATAAAAAAGGTGGAGATTATTAAGAGAGTTTCTATTTGCATGCTTTACATTCTTGTAACTTGTATTATTTTTATGATTTCAAATATTATTATTTTATGTATAGATATCTCCTAACACTTTTTGGAAGATTTATTTTTGCTCTAGTGTGTATTAACATTTCAGGAAAATTAACTCCAAACTATAAAGACTTCAAATCAAATTCAGCATCCAATCATTTGTAAATTAAAAGATTTAAAAATATCTTTGAATTGAGAGGGAGTGATTTTAATTGAGTGAATATTCAAAACACACACATATGGGGGAATAATTTTTATGAACTGATCGTATGGGACGAACATAGTTCGTATGGGACGAACATGTCATTTAATCCCTCGGAAGAGCAATGGATCGAACAGGCAGTGAGAAAATTTTTCTAAGTCCTAATCATCTGGACGAATTTAATATTCGTCCTGGAAAGAACGCCTCTGGATTCTCACGTTGCACTGTTCGTCCATACAAAATGCATGGTTCGTCTCTGGACAAAACTCTGTTTAAAATCATCCAGGAAAAAAATTACCCTTTGTCTCGGGACGAAACTCTCTGTTTAAAATCGTTCAGGATTAAACCAGTTCGTCCCAGGATGAACTGAACCGACTTACCATAGTTGGTTACGTCCTACAGGGATTTGGAAATTGACCTATGGAATAACTGTTTCATACTGGACGAACCTTGTTCGTACGGGACGATGATCGTGTACGAACATAGTTCGTACAAATATACATTAGGATCATTTCCGACACTTTAAGTAAAATCGTCTGGGATGATCCACGATCGTACGGGATGATCCACTGCGTACATAATTGAAAATTTATAGTTTTTGGACAGTTTTTCTTCTCTTTCCTATATATAGTCCAAATTAGACTGCCACCAAATCTTTTTGGTCATTGATCTTCGTTCCTATTGAAAGAAGACTCAAGAAGAGAGTGAGTGAGAGAATTTAAAGAAGGATTTCTTCCACTGGAGCGTGAAGGCTTTGCTTGGTGTTCAAAGGTAAGATTTCCTACTTATGATTTGTGATTACTTCACTCTTTTTCTTCTTCATTCTAGATTTCTTGTGAGGAGATCTGTCAAGGAGATTGGGTTCTCTGCCCACACTTGAAAAGTGTGAAAGGATGAATAGTTCTCTACCCACACTAGGAGAGTGTGAAAGGACGGACGGTACTCTGCCAACATTGGGGATAGTGTAAAAAGATGATGGTTCTCTGCCGCATCGGGTAGTGGTGGAAAGAGTGTTTGTAAAGGCTTCTCCGCCTTATTGTGGGTGCAAAAGGAGAGACACTATTGGTATTAGTGCAATACTCCGAGGGTGCCTCTGCGGAGTAGATGTAGGTCTGGTTTAGACCGAACCACTATAAATCTTGTGTCGTTTATTTTTTTACTATTTTTTATTTTTTGCATTTTTCTATTTAAAAAGTTGTGGTTGAAATATTTTTTATAAAAATTCACTAAAGTTAATATTTTTTTATACCAATTCACCCCCCTCTTGGTAGCCGTGGGACATTAACTTAGTTTTAACAACCTATTCACTAGCCTCAACATCCACCTCCTCCAAATCAGGGTCCAACAGATTTATTTTATGTACTTGATTATGTGTTTTCTTTAGTTAATGTGTTAGTTTTGTGATTTAGGAAAATGTGATGTATTTTCTTTTCATTAGATGTTTTTATTTTTGAATCTTATGTCGTATTGATATCATTTGCTGAGATTGTAATATCCTTTATTTTGATATCAATATAAGTTATCCTATTTTGGATTTAATCTTATTTTTGAAATGTGTGTTAGCCCATATGACAATCGTTATAATTTTTTATCTTAAGAGTGTTATACTTTGAAATTCAAGTTAAAATTAAATTCATTAGAAAATCTAATTTTTCTAAATTTAAGTTTTGCTTATAACTTAATGTAATTAAGATTGTCAATTTTGAAAGATTGTTTAGGATGTTAAGCCCTATGAACTTAGTCCCAAAGCTAATTAAAAGAGAAGTGAATCGGTGGCAACGAAATCTAGATTCACCATAATGAAAAACAAAGTGCGAAAATTAAAATGCAGAAGCAATAATAAGAAAAGAACACACCAGATTTATAGTGGTTCGGTCAAACATTGACCTACGTCCACTCCTTGGAGGCACCCTCCAAGTATTGCACTAACACAAGTGTCTCTCCTTTAGCCCCCACAGCTAGGCGGAGAAGCCCTTACAAAATCACTTCCACCTCTCCCGGTGCGGCGGAGTTGCCGGGTCCTTTGACACCAAAGAGACTTCTTCTTTGGTGAACTTACCTCGAGACAAGCCTTGAATCCGATGGTACTAAGGTGCGAGTTTGCCGGAGCAACCGTGTGGAACCCCCTTCACACTCCCTTGAGTCCCCCCTCACAGGATCTTCTCCCTCTCTCAAACTCCACCCTTTCCTCTCTCCCTTTCAAGCTCTCTCTTCAAGTTTCCCCCACAAGAAGGAAGCTCCAATGGCTATGAAAGACACTTACAAAGTGCCATGCCAAAGCTTAAATAGAAGCTCTCAAAATGAGCTCATTAATGCAAGTTGCCGACAATATCGTCCAGGATGATAGGCATATCATCCTGGCCGATTAGTTCAAATTCAGCTCAACGACCTGGGACGATTTGGGACGATCAGAAGAAAATTGGTTACATCGTCCTGGCCGATATCATGATCGTCCGGGCTGATTAGTTTAAAACCGATTTCAATTGTCCTGATCATCGCCTTGAATACAAGCTGTCCGATGTAGATCATCCAGGTCATCGTCCTGACCGATCATGCGATTGTCCCAAATGATGTGATCGTATCAATCAACCATTAATGCTTTCTAAAGATACCAGATCAATTTAGGCATGATTGAGTTAGATCGTCCTGGACGACAATAATATCGTCCTGGCCGATTTCCTAAAACAAAGAATTCCTAAACTGATTATGGCGGCTGATTCTTTCTGAATTGAGATTATCGTCCTGGCCGATACAAGTATCGTCCAGGCCGATCTGTTGACGGCTGCCTTAATGAGGATGCCCTAATGAGGGTTTCTTATTTTGGACATATCATCTAGGACGATATAAATATCGTTCCGGCCGATATTACCAAAAATAGAAATCTTATAGGGAACAATAGAAGATCTTCTAAATTACAATCCAACTGGTCCCACACCAAATACAACAGTCTCAAGAAAAGAAAAAGATTACAAACTGACTTAGACCTAGTCTACCCAATCTTGAGCTAATTCTAAATTGCAGTCCGATCGTGGGAACCTGAAACATTAGCACATAAGGCAATCGTAAAGACATAAGGAATGTTTGCTATCATCAAAATTATAAACCATAGATCCATAACAATCTCGCCCTTTTTTATGATGGCAAACAATTCAATTTGAATTTTCAAAAGAAAGCAATTTCTCCTAAAATTTGAATTTTCAAAAGAAAGCAATTTCTTCTAATCTCCCCTTCACTAGAATAACACTTTTAAAAAATAGGAGAGATGAAAATATTTTTGTTGTTTTTAAATTTTTGAACACAAGATACAAACACGATAATAGTACGAAAATTCAACAATATGTTCTCCCCCTTTGACATTATCAAAAAGAGAGGAGGCACGAATAAAAACAAAACGACCAAAAGACAAAAATGTTCCTTGATCTAGTGAAAAACAAATATTCTTAAAATGAGAAAGTTACCTCTTAGTTTTAATCAAAAACTTAGTAGAATTGGATTGACAACGCGTAATCCAGAAAAATGTTAGAAAATCAAGAATTGATAATCCAAACTCAAGTTCTTTAAAAAGGCTCAAAAACTTTTTAATAAAATATCTAAATCAAGGAATAAATTAGAGAAAGAAACTGTAATTTTTCAAAACTCCTTTCATAAAATATATATAATAGAAGATTAATGCACGATTTGTTGAATCATGAATCAAGATTTTCAAACTCAAGTATCGAAAAATCAAGGGTTTTCTTAAGCTTTAAGAAGTATAAGAATGGTAAGCATTAAAATTTAGTGGGCTCATTTTATGCCTCTTGATAATTGGTTGGCGCACTGCGCATCTTTTGATATACTTTGTGTATTCTATATTTTTCAATTTTGACGCTTTGCGCATCTTTTATTTTTGGCATCATTGGCCAATTTTTTTGATTATGCTATCTTTCTGAAATCTTAAATACCAAAAGTAAACTCATACTATTGATAGAGTGAATTTCTTGATTAAGAAAATTTTGAATTAAATTCAACTTGTAAAAGATTCCTATGCGATAAATAAACTATAGGGAGATAAAAAATTTAGTTTCAAAAACCAATTTAAAAGATGAAAAAGATTTTAAATCAAAAGTAGAAAAAACCTCTTTTAGGAAACAGAGATTGAAAGTCAAAAATATGAATTTTCTTCCTTTGATTATTTTTTAGAGAAGTCAATCACAACTTACTAAAGATTTCAAGAGAAATTAGGAAGTAAAATTTTTATTTCTTAAAAAGTGGATGTGTGTGTTGATCAGAAAAAAAAAACGAAACAAAACAAGTAAAATTAAAAAATCTAATAAACAATAAAAATAAAAAATAAAAACAAAATAAAAAAAAATAGTAAAGAAAAACTCAAATAAGGCTTTTATCCATTATCTGTTTCTTGGTCTGATGCTTCAGAAACCAGATCTGCCCATGAGATTTTTTGCTTTTCATTATTTCCCTAGTTTAAATTTAACTTCGCCTTACCCTTTTCTTTTGCAGGGAGAATTCTTAAATTAGGGCACTCATTCTTCATATGTCCAGGTTTCCTACATCGAAAGCAAACAATGCCAGAGGAAATATGGACATCCTTACCACTTTTACCTTTCTTCCTCTTTTGCTTATGCATTGGCGAGCTTTGTGATTTGCTTGACAATTCATTGCTATCGTCACCAACTAAGCTTCCTCTTTCCGTATCTTCGGCTTTTAGAATGATCGTCTCACTTGCATCCAAAAGTCTTTGACTCAACCCTTGCTCGTAGGCAATGAGTGAGCCAATCAAATTATCAATAGAATAATGATTTAAATCTTTTGATTCATAAATAGTAACAACTTTAGCATCGAATTTTTCAAGTAAACAACGAAGAATTTTGTTAACTTTTTCAAAATTTGAAAAATCTATTCCTAATGCATGCAATGATGTAGTAATTTGAATAAACCTTGTATACATGTCTAAAATCGTTTCAAAAGGTTTCATAGAAAATATTTCAAAATCTTGCATTAAAATATTCAACTTTGATTGCTTGATTTCATTAGAGCCTTCATATATAGTGTGCAATTTATCCTAAACTTCCTTACCAGTAGTGCACGTGGAGATTAAAAAAAAATCATCAGAATTTAAAGCACAAAAAAAATAATTTAAAGATTTTGCATTTAATTGAGTATCCATTCGTTCATCCCTATTCTATTGATTAAAAGGAATATCAGTTTTAATTCCATTAACAATACATGATGATGATGAATAACCAGTTAAAATCATATGCCACATGCGAAAATCAATTGATTGCAAAAAAGTAGAAATGCGAATTTTCCAAAAATCAAATGTAATATTTTCAAACAATGGTGGTCTAGTAATTGAATACCCTTCCGCAAAAATACGATTAGAAATATTAGCCATGGATCGAAATTCAAAAGTTTTTAAAAACTTATTTTATGAAAACCGCTCTGATACCACTTGAAAGTTCATTAGGGATGTTAAGCCTTATAGAACTGGCCCAAAGCTAATTTAAATGAGAGAGGTGAATTGGAAAACTTTAAAATCAAAGAGAAAACTAAAACCAATATCACCACATAGAAAACCAACGATGCGAAAATTAAAGTGCGGAAGTAATAAAGAAAGAACACATCGGATTTATAGTGGTTCGGTCAAACCTTGACCTACGTCCACTCCTTGGAGGCACCCTCCAAGTATTGCACTAACACAAGTGTCTCTCCTTTAGCCCCCACAGCTAGGCGGAGAAGCCCTTACAAAATCACTTCCACCTCTCCCGGTGCGGCGGAGTTGCCGGGTCCTTTGACACCAAAGAGACTTCTGCTTTGGTGAACTTACCTCGAGACAAGCCTTGAATCCGATGGTACTAAGGTGCGAGTTCGCTGGAGCAATCGTGTGGAACCCCCTCCACACTCCCTTGAGTCCCCCCTTACAGGATCTTCTCCCTCTCTCAAACTCCACCATTTCCTCTCTCCCTTTCAAGCTCTCTCTTCAAGTTTCCCCCTCAAGAATGAAGCTCCAATGGCTGTCAAAGACACTTACAAAGTGCCATGCCAAAGCTTAAATAGAAGCTCTCAAAACGAGCTCATTAATGCAAGTTGCCGACAATATCGTCCAGGACGATAGGCATATCGTCCTGGCCGATTAGTTCAAATTCAGCTCAACGACCTGGGACGATTTGGGACGATCAGAAGAAAATTGGTTACATCGTCCTGGCCGATATCACGATCATCCAGGCCGATTAGTTTAAAACCGATTTTAATTATCCTGATCATCGCCCTGAATACAAGCTGTCCGATGAAGATCGTCCAGGTCATCATCCTAGCCGATCATGCGATCGTCCCGGACAATGTGATCGTATCAATCAACCATTAATGCTTTCCAAAGATACCAGATCAATTTAGGCATGATTGAGTTAGATCATCCTGGACGACAATAATATCATCCTGGCTGATTTCCTAAAATAAAGAATTCCTAAACTGATTATGGCGGCTGATTCTTTCTGAATTGAGATTATCGTCCTGGCCGATACAAGTATCATCCAAGCCGATCTGTTGACGGCTGCCTTAATGAGGATGCCCTAATGAGGGTTTCTGATTTTGGACATATCGTCCAGGACGATATAAATATCGTCCCGGCCGATATTACCAAAAATAGAAATCTTATAGGGAGCAACAGAAGATCTTTTAAATTACAATCCAATTGGTCCCACACCAAATACAACAGACTCAACAAAGGAAAAAGATTACAAACTGACTCAGACCTAGTCTACCCAATCTTGAGCTGATTCCAAATTGCAGTCCGATCGTGGGAACCTGAAACATTAGCACATAAGGCAATCGTAGAGACATAAGGAATGTTTGCTATCATCAAAATTATAAATCATAGATCCATAACAAATTTCATGCCTCTTATTTAGACTACATTAATGTCTAATATTATTATTGCAATTGTGATATTTTTTTATTTTATATTTCACTTATCAATAAATATTTATGCACTTAGAAAAATTTGAAAATTTTGATTATTGATTTTAGAAAGATCAAAATTACTGTTAAAAAATATACAAATATACAAAAATCAAAAGGAATACGCAATAGTTAACAAGTTGAAAAAGATGCACAAAATAAGCCTACAAGTGAAAAGATGCACAAAAATGTGTCACAAATTGGAAAAAGATGCGCAAAGCGCCACATGTGGTAGTCAATTTTTTCATAATCATTTAATCTCTTAATTCAAATTGATCTTTTATACATTTATATTTTATATTGAAATTTGAAATATACAAATTTTTTATTCATTCTTTTTGCAATGATTTTCTCTATCTTAGTGTTTAAATTGACTCATATTTTTTATATATACTTTTTATTATCAATGTTATATCTCTTCTTAAATTCTATGAATTACTATGATTTGCCTAATATTTTGATTTTATTTGTAAATTTTATTTCAATCACTTTCAAGGATCTATTATCAAAGGATTATCAAATAACTGCTTATATTTCTGGTCTTTTTCTTCTTCTCTTTTTGCTGTTGTCAAAAAGGGGGAGAAAATATTATTTGTTCGTATTTTTTCGTAACTCGTATATTTTTGTATCCTTGTTCGTATCGTATTTCTGTTTTGTAGTATTATTTTTGTTGCATTTAAAATTTAAAAACCAAAAGGGAGAGATAAAATTGTTGTGCAAAGCCTCCTTATTTTCAAATGTTCATCAATTTAGGGGGAGTTTAGGAGATTCTTAAAATTTAAAAATTATACAAATAATAATTATTTTTTCATCTTAAAAAAGGGGGAGATTTTTAAGAGAGTTGCTAATTGTATGTTTTACATTCTTGCAACTTGTATAGTTTTGGTGATTCCAAATATTATTATTTTAAGTTTTGTAATCTTCTAACACTTTTTGGAAATTTTATTTTTGCTCTTGTGTGGACTAACATTTCAGGAAATTCTAACTCCAGACTAATGAAGTCTTCAAATCAAATTCAGCATGAGATTATTTGTAAATTGAAGCTTGTATTTTTCTTTGAATTGAGTTTGAGAGGGAGTTATTGTAATTGTGTAAATAAACACACACACTTAAGTAGATCTTTGAAAATTATACTGATCGTACGGGACGAACAAAGTTTGTATGGGATGATCAAGTCAGTTATCTCTTTAGAAGAGCACTGGAACGAACAAGAAGCGTAGAAAAATTTTCTAAGTCCTGATCGTTCAGTGAAAGTTTGTTAGGGATATTAAGCCCTATGATCTTAGTCCCAAGCTAACCAAGAGGGGGGGGTGAATTGGTATTTTAAAAACTATTTTCACAAAGAAAGAAAATTGCATAAACCAAATCACACCATAGAAATAAATGCGGAATTTAAAAGCGCGGAAGCAAGAAAAAGAACACAGAAATTTATAGTGGTTCGGTCGACTCGACCTACGTCCACTCCTTGGAGGCACCCTCCAAGTATTGCACTACAAAACGTGACTCTCCTTTAGCCCCCACAGCTAGGCGGAGAAGCCTTCACAAGAACCTCCTTTTTGCCACCCCGGCAAGGCAGAGAACCTTCCTCCTTTTGCTTCCTCCTGAAGCTGGCAGAGAACCAAAACCAAAAGCAAACTCCTTACCTCTACCGACCCTTCCACGGACGAGAAACTCTAGACGAAGATGAAGCAGAGCGATCCTTGAAGCAACCCTTGTGAATCCCCTCACAAGCTCCCCCTCACAAGATCCTCTCTCTCTCCTCTCTCTCTTTCTCTCCTCAAGGTCTTCTCAGGTCAAGGCAGCAGCCAAAGGTCTTGAAAAACGTTGAATAAGAGCCCTTTAAATAGAAGAGCTTCAAAGGAGCTCATTAATTACAAGTTGCCAATTATATCATCCAGGCCAATATGGACATCGGCCTGGCCGATAAGTACAAATCAATGAAGATCGGCCAGAGCATAGCCCTGGATGCAAAGCTGGACGATTGAAAATTGGCTTGCTCGTCCAGGCTGATCTCACTATCGTCCTGGTCGATCAGTTCAAATCAGAGGAAAATCATCCTGACAATAGCCCTGGATACGGGCTGGCCGATATTGATCGTCCTGAAGTAACTTAAGGTTTTTGACTGGATCGTCCTGGCCGATCCTGAGATCGTCCAGGACGATATGATCGTATCAATCATCCTTAATTACTCCCTTGATTTCCTGAACAATTATGGCATAATTTGTGAATATCATCCAGGTCGATCCTTTGATCGTCCTGACCGATAATTTAAAAATACAGTATACCATAATTGACTATGGCGGCTACTTCTTTCTGTTTTGAGCTTATCGTCTTGTCCGATACACGTATTTTTTGAGAAAAGAAATTTTTTAATTACCAATTCACCCCCCCTCTTGGTTAGCTTGGGCCAGTTCTATAGGTCTTAACATCTCTAACGATCTTTCAAGTGGTATCAGAGCACTTTCTAGTGTCATCTGAGTACTTTCAAGTGGTATCAGAGCGGGATTCGAAATTTTAAGTTTGAAAACTTTTTGAATTAGATTCATGGCTAACCTTAGGAATCATAACACTACGGAAGGGTATTATATTACCCGACCTCCCCTGTTCGATAACCTACCTTTTGACTTTTGGAAAACCCGCATGTCAACGTTTTTACAATCTACTGATTATCGCATGTGGATGCTTATTCAAGAAGGTTATTCTCCACCTTCTCGTGATATTAATGGTGTTAAAACTGAAATTTCTTTTACTGAATGGACTTTTGATGAACGTGATTTAGCTCAATTAAATGCAAAATGTTTGAACTATTTTTTCTGTGCTTTAAAATCTGAGGATTACATGTGTGTTTCAACTTGCAAAACTGATAAAGAAATTTGGGATAAATTATGCATCACCTATGATGGTACTAATGAGGTTAAACAATCCTGTTTAAACATTCTCTTGCATGACTACAAACTTTTTCGTGTGAAACCTCATGAATTTATTTCTGACATGTACACATATTTTACTCAGATAGTTACTTCACTGCATGCATTAGGAAAAGAACTTTCGAACTATGAAAAAGTAAACAAGATTTTGAGATGCTTGCCTTCATCATATGATGCTAAAATCACTGCAATCACTGAATCTAAGGATTTGAACACCTATTCTATTGATAACTTACTTGGCTCACTCATTGCTTACAAGCAAGGGGTGAATCAAAGAAATCTTGATGCAGGTGAGAAGAAAAAGGTGAAAATATTTGCAATGAAGGCGCACAAATCTGATTCTGAATCTTTCGGGTCTGAAAGCGATGAAGTTGCCTTCATCACAAGACAATTCAAAAGCTTTCTAAGGAAGAAATAAAAGCATCATCAAAGTTGGAGAAAAGGTAAGGATCATAAGCATGTTAAAGGATCTTCTGATGTTGTTTGTTTTTAATGCAGGAAACTTGGACATGTGAGAGCTGATTGCCCAACACTTCAAGACAACACGAGCAAGGAAAAGATTGAGGAAAAATCTAAGTTTAAGAAGGAGAAGAAAATAATCCAAAAGGCATTCTGGGCAGAATCTGGTACTGATTCCTCTGAGACTGAACCAGATGAAGAGATAACGAACCTGTGCTTAATAGGGGAAGATCATCTTGAGCAAAGTGATGAGGAAGAGGTATGTAAACCAACCTATGATGAATTGTTTGAAATTTGTGAAAAAAATCCATGCATCATACAAAAAACTTAAGAAGACACATGCTAGCTTAAAAGTGGAACTTGTGAATTTGCAGAAAGAGTATGAAGTCATTCTTAAAGATTATTCAACGATTGATTCTAATCACATGGCTCTTCTTGATGAATTTGATGAGTTGAACAAACAGCATTCAGAATTAATTGATGAACATAAGGCATTAAAAGTTTCACACATCTCACTTAATTCTGATCTTAAAAAATCTAAAGAGATTGAGAAAAACTTGAGGATTGATAATGAGACATTAAAAAGAACTAACTTGAGGATTCAAAATGATTTGGATACAATTAAGAAAAATCGGATGACATCTACTTTTAATCCTAAGCCAGAATCTAGGAAGAGGCATTATAACTCAAACTATTTAAGAAACCCTTTTCCTGGAGTTAGATGTTTCTCATGTGGCATGCTAGGATACATCTCACACACGTGCACCGTCCACCGTAGTACACATTGGGTGTGGAGACCTAAGATGCATGATTCACAGCATACCACATCTGCATTACACTCTACTTTTCCTAAGAAGGGGCCCATATCTTTTTGGGTTCCTAAATCTGACCGTTGTTGAGTTTTGCAGGTGTGCTATCACCAAAGACCTCGTGGGAGCATAGGATAACTGAACATAAGGAGGCTGGCAGCTCAAAAATTGCTTAAACTTGCTGCCTTATAACTTGCTTGAAATTTTTAGTTTTTGTGTTATTTGTTTTTATTTTTGTGCTAGTTTTGTGCTTGCTTTGTGTTGTTCTAGTTTGCTTTATTTTCATTTTTTTGTTTTAAGTTTCTTTTGTTTGTTTTGTTATGTTATAGCTTTTTCGTTATTTTAGAATTAGTTTGTTTTCATGTTGCTTTTATGTTTGGTTTTCATATGTTGGATCTTTTCAAGTTTTTAGATTTTGGAAGTTTTTGGAGATAGTGTTTAGCTTTTCTAAATCGGTTAAAGGAGAAATCTCGTTGATGGTTTCCCTCCTTCTGACCTTATTTAGTGGTATGATTTTCTTCTCGAAATAAAAGTCTAAACTCATTTTAACCAATGGTTTTTTAATTAAGATCCTTTTCTTATTTTGCTACATTAATTTATCTTATGCATAATAGCCAAAGTTCTTATATATCTTTCAAGTTTTTTTTGAAATCTTGTAATTGCATTTATCACATGATTTTGATTTTGTGTTGTGGATTGTTCTTCCCTATGTTAGAGAGAGAGCTCCTATTCTCTAATATTTGGAGGATATACTCACAACTAAGTTTTTTTTAAGGGTATATTAAAGAGTTTCTAGCTTGCAAGAGTTAAAAAGGAAAGAGGCCAATGAAGCCAAATTGAAAAGAAAGCTATATACACAAAAGTGTATCAAAGAATCAAAAGATGCTCAAAGAGCCAATCGAAGTAATAAGAGGCATAAAATGAGCCCACTAAATGCAAGCTATCCTCTCTTTGCTAAAACTCTTAAAACTTAAGAGAACTTATGGATTATGTGATGCTTTCAAAGACTTGATTTCAATTTTCTTGATTGAGAAAAATTACTTTGTTTTATTAATTATGAGATATTTTCATTGTAAACAAGTCTTGAATGGATCTTCTTATCCTATTTAGTTATTCTGAGTTAGGCCTCTGTTTTTCAAAAGAATTTTGTACCCTGAAGGATGTCTGATCTAGGGTTAACAGAATCAGATGTTCTACCTTCTTCTGATTGGGATTTGTTAAACTCCTTTATCTCTTGGAACTTTAAAAATTTAACTTTTTGAGAAATTCTCACATGATGCCTCCATAAAACAAAAAAAATATTAGAAAAATTAAAATCCAAAAATATTCGTTTTTTATTTTTCCTTGTATTTTTGCTTTTCTTTTACTGTATTTTTATGATTGTTTTTTCTTTTATTTTTTGTTTGAGGGCCTTGATCATCACCATCTATTCCTTGGTTTCATTTTCTAGTCACATCATCCTGGCCGATATTTTTATCGTCCTGGACGATAGGACAAAATCTCTTCAAAATCCATCTGCTGACCTTTTCTGTGCTTATTGTAACTCATCGTCTTGGATGATCATATATCATCCTAGACGATCTGATCGAACTCTGTTGCAATCATGAAGATAGTCCTGGCCAATAGAATTTTTCGTCTGGCCAATGCATTTTATGTGCATCGTCCTGGCCAATACACTGGATCGTCCTGGACGATCCACATGTCAGCACATTTAAATCTTTAAATTCGGCCCCAGACGATCCATTATCAGACAATCGGTCGGGCCGATACACTGTTCGTCCTGGATGATACACGTGGCAGTGATTTAAAACGTTTTAACTTTGGCCGGTACGATCAATTATTGTGCATTGTCCTAGACGATACACTTAATCGGCCCGGACGATCTGCTTTTTCAACGGTCGTCCGGATTGACTCCTCGGGCTGATTGCCTGTGCCTAATCGGCCTGGCCGATATCTGATCGGCCCGACCGATCGGACCGCCTTTTTGACCAATCGGCCGGTACGTAATTATTGAGCCATATCGGCCTGGACGATTCTGCGATTGGCCAGGACGATATGGCCGTTTCTTTAAATTCAGGTCGTTCCAGCCATGGTTTTTCAATTTCAACCCTTTCTCCTCTTGTGTTTTCTTGCTAAACTCCTCTCTATGGCTGGTGGGAAACATGTCCGTCAAACTTCTGGGAGTTATTCGAGGGCAAGGATTGACCCTCATTTCAGAGAAGCAGAAGATGAAGCCGCCTACCATCATTACAAAGAGTGTGGGATAACTGACTCCAGAATCATCAATCCTATCCACATCTCTTACCCGGTAATGGATCTTTTCGCTCACACCTCCCTTTGCCTCATTCTGTCTCTTGCTTTCCCTTTCAATTCCGAGTTTTTTTGAGAGTTTTTCGCAAACCTTCGCATTAACCCTACCTTCACAACCCTGACCTCCTATGTGAATCGACGCCCTGTCGAAATCACATATCAGGATTATATTGATCTTTTACAGCTATTCACCACCGGGGATAAGCTGCACTTAATCGCCTCAGATCCTGATCTTGACTAGTCCACCGCAAATCACTTCCTTTGCCAGACGAATGCACCTTTTCATGTTGGAGAGACTAGCTCTTTAGTCAAAGATGCTAGGACAATCCAACATGTCCTTCGCACCTCCATAATTCCAAAAGCCGGGGACCGAATCCACATCACCCCTCTACTTTCCCTCACTACTTTCTACATCATGGCTCTTAGAGAATTCAACACTGCGGACCTAATTTTTCTATACATTGATCACCTAACCACAATCCGCGATCCAGGTCACAAGAGGAAACCAAATCTAGCCTTAGGACACATCATAGCCTATGTCCTTGAAACCAAATACCAACTTCAGTATCCTATTCCACCAAACCTCCCAACTCCCTTCTACTCAAACAGTTCCTTTAGTACCCTTCACAGTACTCGTCTCCACCCTGAGGAACCTTGGGGGCTAGAGAGGAGGAGGCTCCCGCTCCCGCTCCCTTTCCTGACCCTGTTCCTCTTCACCATAACTCACCGGTTGATCAGTTGATTGAGAGGTTTGATCGATGGGAGACCTGCTTTGACGCCTATGTTGCTGCACAGGAGCAACAACACTCTAAGGACATTGCCCGATACGAGCAGCACTGCACTGAGGATTTAGCCCGATTTGACAGTTTTCTTACTCACTAGCAGCATCAGCATGACCAGGACATCTCTTGGTTCAATGTCAGTTTACCATGCTTGCCAGCTACTTTCAGCAGCCACCTCCACCACCTCCATCAGATGATCAGGATCCCTCATTCTTTTAGTTTGTGCTTTCTGTTGTTTATTTCCTATTTTTTTTAGTTTGCTTGTTAGTCTTTGTTTATTTTTTTTTCTTTTGTATCTGGACCCTCTTTTTGTGCTGACAAAAGGGGGAGTAGGGTATGGTAAGAAAAATTGTTGAAAACTTGAAATTCTAATGGACTCTTTTGATATTTTCCTACTTGTGTTTGCCATTATCAAAAAGGGGGAGATTATTGCAAATCTATTTTCATGGCTTATGTTTTGATGATTGACAAACACTATTTCTCTTGGACTGCTTATTGCTTCTAATGTTTCAGGAATCGAAGATCGGACAAACAAGACGAAGCCAATTCAGGATTGCGTAGGTTTAGGGTTGAGTCAGTCTGTATTTTTGTTTTTCACTTCTTGAGTCTACTTGTAATAGTCAAAGAGACTGATGCTAAGTAACCCTTCACACACATACTTAAGAGACTTAGAATTTCTGTTTTTACTCATATCGGCCCGGACGATTTCTTCTATCAGCCTGGACGATCTGGCTTAAAACAGAAAGTCTAAATAAGGATTCTTAATTAAGGCAGCCGTGATTAACATATTGGCCTGGACGATACGTGTATCGGCCAGGAAGATATTCTCAAAATAGAAAGAAGTTGCCGCCATAGATAATTAAGGTATACTGAATTTTTAAATTATGCCTTAATTGTTCAGGAAATCAAGGGAGTAATTAAGGCAGCCGTGATTAACATATCGGCCTGGATGATATTCATAAATTATGCCTCATCCTGTTTTATATCCAGGGCGATGCTATGGCCGATCTTTATTGATTTGTACTGATCGGCCAGACCGATGTCTATATCGGCCTGGATGATAAAGTCGACAAATTGCAATTAATGAGCTCCTTTGAAGCTCTTCTATTTAAGAGCTTATGTTCAACATTTTGAGAGACCTTTGGCTGCTGCCTTGACCTGAGAAGACCTTGAGAAGAGAAAGAGAGAGAGGGAGAGAGAGAGGATCTTGTGAGGGGGAGCTTGTGAGGGGATTCACAAGGGTTGCTTCAAGGATCGCTCTGCTTGTTCTTCGTCTAGAGTTTCTCGTCCGTGGAAGGGTCAGTAGAGGTAAGGAGTTAGCTTTTGGTTGTGGTTCTCTGCCAGCTTTAGGAGGAAGCAAAAGGAGGTAGGTTCTCTGCCTTATCGGGGTGGCAAAAAGGAGGTTCTTGTGAGGGCTTCTCCGCCTAGCCGTGGGGGCTAAAGGAGAGTCACATTTTGTAGTACAATACTTGGAGGGTGCCTCCAAGGAGTGGACGTAGGTCGATTTGACCGAACCACTATAAGTTTCTGTGTTCTTATTTTTGCTTCCATACTTTTATTTTCGTACTTTGTTTTCTGTGGTGATTTTGGTTTGTGATTTTTATTCTTTGAGAAAAGAAAATTTTTAATTACCAATTCACCCCCCCCCCCTCTTGGTTAGCTTAGGCTAGTTCTATAGGGCTTAACATCCCTAGCAAACTTTCAAATAGACTTTCCACCTAGGAGGTACCTTTGTCCTTTGATACCTCTGCTCCCAACCACTCCTGGGATAGATGTCACTCATCTGGGAGCTCACTCAAATGATCTCAGCCCTTTATTCAATCTGGAGGCGATTGAATAGGGCAAAAGGCTCAAAATGAGCATGATTTTATCCTAGCCATTCTCTCTCCACTCTCAACCTCTCAAGGCAAAGTCTATGTTCTATTGAGCTCCCCAGAGACTCCTCAACACTTTCCCACCCAAAACCCGTCGGTCAAAACCTTCCTCCGGCGAGTTTCTGGTGAACTCAAGTTCAAATCCGGTCAAGGCTTATTCCAGGCAATTCATGGAGTGTAGGAGCGTGGATTTAACAAGGAACTAAATTGTGGACAGTCTACAATCTCAAACAATCCAAAAATGGTTCAATTCGTCCATAAAATCAATGTAAATCCCTCAACCTAGCCTAAGACACATAGAGTTAATTAGCATTTAATTAAGCTCTCATTTGATATTTTAAGCATATTCCCATTGATTCTCTTCATCTAGGAAATCTAGGTTTTAAATTTAAAGTCATTTGATTCTCTGGTTTAAGAGAAAATTTTAAAAAATAAGTTCTAGGGCTTTATTCGAAATCTGGCTCAGGCGTCTGATTTTTGGACATTTAATCTCTCGATTAACGGTTCTGATTGAGCCATTTTTTTACTTCATTCTGCCGTGTACCCGTTTCTGCGCTTGAAATCTCCATCCGATGGCATCTGCATGGTTAATTTGAGATCGCGGGATCGAGATCCCGCCGTCTGATTTCCCTCCGCGAATTCAGACTGCTGGATTTGATCTTGGTCGCTAATCCCTCACCACGGTCGATCGAATGGTTGAAGAGCCATGCTGACTGGATTAAGTGAAAACTGCGTCACCCAGCGGGTGACGCGTGGTGACCGCCCCCGCGCATGCTCGAGCGGCCGCGTGGCTCCAGCCGCCACCAGCGTAGTTTAAATCATTTTTATTATAAAAATATATTTGAATTTTTTTTTAAAAAAAATACATATATATATATATATATATATATATATATATTTCATATAATCAAACTATTATCACATTAATTATTGTATTTTAAAATTGATATTAATTTAAAATATTACTTTTATTTTAGATTATTTAAATATTTAATATAAAACATTTTAAAATTAGTATTTATTTAAATATAATCAAATATTTTATAGATATTCAAATATTCTATTCCTAATTTTAAAATATATAAGAAATTATAGCAATATTACTAAAACCTTTATTTTGAAATTAATATAAATTAATTAATTTAGGACATATATTTTATATTTTAAAGATTTGAATATATATTAATATTTAATTGAAATTTAATTTAAATAATTTTGAAAATTCAAATCAAATAATTAATAATAATTCTATTTTTTTTAAAGCTAATGTTTAAATAAGTTTAATTTGGATATTATTTTAAATATTAATTAATTTTGAACTGTTTAAATTCATTTAATTGTTCCAAAACTTCAAAAATTTCAAAGAAATTCAATCTAAATTAGAAAAATATAAATAATCTATTAAAATTTTAGAAATTTCAAATACTTTAATTTAAAATTAATTTCAAGATATAAAATTTCAGTTTATTTTAAATAATTTTGATTATTTGAATATATTAGTAATTAATTACTATTTAACTAATTACTATATTATTTACTTTCAAAAAAAAATTTATTTTCAAATAACAAAAAAATACTAGAGGATCTCTCATTGATATCTTAAAATAATATTGTTAATTTTTTTAATTATCTTATTTTAAAATATATATTTATGTATATATGAGTTCATCTTTATATATATACATAGGTCTATTTTAAAATCTATTTTAAAACTAGATTAAGCATAATTGAATTGAATTAATGGGGATTCGATAAGTGAATAATCATGATTTGATTATTCATTAATCCCATTGTTATCAATTTGCATGCTTAGGTTGTGCACACACCACATAGTCTAGGCTCTCTTAGATTTAAGGACTTGTTTGATTGTATGTGCATACTTATGTTAAGTTTAAGGGTTAGTTAAAACTTTGATTTGAACCTATTTAAACTTAGTGTCATTAAGGACAAAAATTAAGGACTTTGATTAGACAACTTAGAAAATGCATTGTGAATAGGATTCACCTCCTTTTGACTCAAAACTTTGAACATTTAAACTTAGTGACACTCTCAGCCTTAGGGAATATTTTCACTGAATTTAGAAGTCATTAAAACCCTTAATCAATTTTCCTAAATTTAAGCCTTAATTAAGCCATTAACCCTTCCGGAAAATACAATAAATCAAGTTTAAATCCAAAAATTATACACAACACCTCTAACTGACCAGAATTGAATCCTTAATAAATGAAAATTAAAATTCCTTTGAATTGACTGCAAATTAAACTTTAATTTAATTTTAGGTAAAAATTAATATTTTATTAATATAATTAATTAATTATAATTAAAAATTCAAAAAATTTCCCAAACACTTGGGAATCTCTCCTTAGGTCATTCTTGACCTTTGGAGCTGATTTCAAGGAGTTGGGATCTCATTTGGAACAAAATCACAAAAAGCTCCTTTAATTAAGGATTTTCAATAATTCAATAAAGAGTCAAAACTTTAAATATTCACAATTAATTCAAGAAAAATAAAAAATGAACAAACTCACTTGCATTCACCTCATAATAATGTCTAATATTTATTAAAAATGCTAAATTCCAGAAATCTATAATATTTCAAAAAGTCAACAGATTGGTCAAGTGTAGGTCAAAACTAGTTCACAACTTCAAGCCTTCATAATAAAATATAAAAAAATCCAATTTCAGTGTACTTATAGTCTAACTGATCGTATTAAGGTCTAGTATTTTAATAAAATATTAAATTTATAGAAAGCACCCTTAATCAAAAGTCAATTTTTGAACCTTTAATTAAATGATTAAAATATTCAAAAAATTCATAAAATTCAAAATTGTCTTTAAAACTCCAGAATTCATTAACTAACTCTTAAAAAAACAACCAATCAATTTTGATTAAAATTCATTAACTTTGAACTTTAACCAATTAAAACACTTAATTATATCGGGTACCACTAAGTAACCCAGGCCTACGAGGCTGTTTACTCAGCCCCAAGGAAGGTGAAATAAACTTCACGGCCTTGGTATGAAACAAAGGTGGTTTCCAACAAATAATTAAATAATTAATTTTTAAAGATTCAAAATATTAATATTTAAATTCTAACTAAATATCTCTTAAATCTTTCAACCAATCAAACCTTAAATAACTTTAACTAATTATCCTATTTAGGAAATATCAAAACCACACGACCTACCTCACACACTTTAGATGATTTGATAGGATCATCGACTCTAGTTTTAGGATAGGCCGGTGTTTACTTTTCTACAGCTGTGTGCTAGGTTTTTGAGCTTTTTCTGCATGCTGTTTGCTAGTGTAGAATTATTGTGTTTGTTTATTAACTTTTTGCACTTTGTGATTGATTGTGCGTTAGATTTATCCCTAGGATAAGAACGAACTATATTTGTGCAATCTTATGCAGGTGGCCATGCTCATACAAGGAGCTAAAATTAAAGAGGGCAATCAATAAAAAAAATATCTATATACTCTTTGCACAGGTACCTGCTATGCTTAAGACCCACTTTAAATGAAAGAGCATGGCCAAGTGCGGCTGAAAGTAATGCATTTTAATTTCATATTACAACTTCTTGGGATTAAATATACAACTGCTGATTATTAGGATAACATTGCAGAATCGAGTCTAGATTTTTATTTTAACTTCAAATGTAAATTTGATTGTATAAAGGTTGTAATTCTTTGAAATGATTTAAGATTTGGATACTTAATCCAATTTGAATTCCAAAGAGGAGAAGACATCCCTAAAGGGGAGAGTCTTCTTCCATTTGGAAATCAAATTAGGATATTTTTCAAATATCCAAAGAGGAAAGATAACACCCCGTTCAAGGGGGAGTTTCTTTCCATTTGGATATTTGGAACCGATGAATCAAGACGTTTGTGAGAAGGCGAAGAAGTGGATAACGAGAAGAATCCTAAATCTCAAAGTCATTTAATTCAGGATTAGAAATCCGGGTTGTAGTCAGTAGTGCCCGACCACTCTTATTTTCTGCAAAATTCTGTGATGAAATAATAAGGGCACTTGCCTATGGATATTCAATTTGATTGATTAATTTAATTGATTGCACATTAAAACTCCTGCTTTTCTAGTCTTTTTATTTGCATGCCGTATTTGGTTTGACCTGGAATTCGAATTTAGGCTCTTAGGGGTTTGTCAAAAATTCTTTTACTTTAATTAAATAAATTTTTTAGGATAAGATAGAAACTCTAAATGGTCCTAAGAAGTAAGCTCGGACTTGCCGAGGGTTTTTCATGCATCATATTAAAACTTCTCTTCCTTGTTAGGCATCTCCCCGCCTGTGGGTTCTGGCAGACCACCTGGCCTATGAGGGTGCCGATCTGTCAAGGGGATGTTATGCAATCTCTAGAAAAAAATCTATTTTCTAAGCCAAAATATTTTTAAACTGCTACATATTAATTTTGCATTCAATCGAGTCAATTAGCATGCATCGCATTAGTAACAAATTAAAATCGAGTTTAATATTTAATTACATTTATTTAGACATCAAACCCAACATAAGTTTAAGGGGCCAATTAGGATCTGCTCTAGATGTTGGTCGCGTTCTCAAATACCTTTCTTAAATAACATCCCTACCACTCAACATTAAAAGACCGGACTCATATTTTAAAATTTTTAGGTGGTTTAGCTGGCTCCATAATCTAGGCCGGGGTAAGATAAGATTCGCATTGCACTAGTTAGGTTTAGGCAAATTTTAATGTGCCCAATTTAGACTTAGATTATGGGGCTAGCTCGGGCCATAAGACCTCAATTTTCGGGAATTGAATCCCAAATTTCTAATAAAATTGATCATTTAAACCTTAAATAACTTGCAATTTAATTCAAGCCCAACACTTATGATAGATTGGGGCACTTCTAAATTATTTCAGAAACCCAGGTGGCTCCTACCCTTCTTCCTTTGACTCCAAAAATAAGTCTTCAATTTTGATCCAATACCACTTGAAATTCCTACCATTTTATTCCTTTGATATCAAACTTTGAAAATCTTAAAATAAAATTCACACCGCTATTTTAATCGAGAGTTTTCATAGGAAATTTTAATTTCGTACGATGTAATTAACTACGAGGGCTTGCGCTCGTAGGATATTTAGAAACCCAGAACTTATTTTCAAAATTAATTTTTCAAAATTTTGATTAATTCTCTTTGGAAAATTCAAAATCAAATCCGATGATCATTATCGTCATTTTCAAATGATCGATAATGATCAATATCTTCTTTCTTTGGAGAGATATATCAATTATTATTGTGGTTTTGATTATGAAATTAACAATCTTCAATCCACATTAGCTTAATCAAACACCCGATTAAATCCCATTTTGATCTTTCGGGGTTAAATGTGATTCTTTTTGGATTTGACTACGATAAATTGGATAACTTTAAAGTTTTGGAATTTGAACCAATTAGTGAATGATATTCTCTCCGTTTGAGATGATATATATCGTTCCTAATGTTGTGTTAGATTTCAAAACAAAAAAAATTCAATTTCTCCCAAAAAAAATTAATATATTTTCAAAACTATATTTATATATAATATTTTCAATCAAAACAGGGTATAGTAATTGTTAGCTTTTTAAACACTTCAAGGAACCTAGAGAATTACATATCCAAATTTTGTTTAATCAACCTCTGGGGAAAAGGAGATGGTAGTCCCTTTATAAATTTTTTAATGAGTTTCTCAATTTCTTTATCTGGTTCAAATTTTTGGGTAAGTGGCTCATATTCTAAAGGTTTTTCAATGTCATTATCGTTTTGAGGTTAGTTTTTATCCTTATAAGGATATCCCAAAGCTCTTCCACTCTTGAGTTGAATATTATAACATTACTCTTCATATTTCTTGTCTTCCAAGGTAGACTATTCTTTATATGATTTATTATTAATCAAACTAACAAGTTATCCTTCTTGGTTTTCTATATTAACAGCAATAACTTGACTCTAAAGTTTAATTCTTATATGAATTACAACCTCTTCAAAGGGTAGCTTCCTATCTACAGGTAAATTATTCTTCTTATATGTAAAGGTGAATACTAAGGCACTATGGTGTTGGGCACTGCAGTACTAAACTGTGTAGTATTTACTATAGGTTGTTGAGGATTATTCCAATTTCCTCCTTGATTGGATTGACAATCATTCTGCTAATTATTACCACCAACATTGCTATTAAATCAACTAAAATTATGTTCGTCCCTTAACTGGATTATAATTATTATAATATGGATTATTTTATCTTCCAATCAAATTAACCTTCTTAATCCCTTAAACACTACTCATTCCAACAAAATTCAAATCATGGTCTTCTAATTGCATAGGTAATAATGATCATTAACTAACTCCAAAACTATCCAACTTTTTATATATAATAGCAACTTGAGTAGTCAAAATAGATAAGGCATCTAACTCATGCACCTTAAATACTCTCTCAGGATTCACCTTATCAGAAGGCCACTAGAAAATATTTGCAGCAATGTTCTCAACTAATGGATTGTCTTTATCAAATATATTAGATGTTAAAGATCTTCAAGCTACTACATCAATTATTAACCTGAGGGATTCTACCAGTCTATTATAAAAAGTTTGAATAATCAACTAACTTTTGAGGAGAAGGCAATTTGGGTGGAGAAGGTGATTTGGGAAATTTTGGTGAAGCTTTGGAAATCGGAGTTTGTCTGTCAGCCCGGTGTGTTCAATGGAGGTCCTTGATGGGGACTTTCTTCTGAATCAATATTTGTTTTACTTTTTGTTGAAGGCTATTTTGGTAATACAATGAATCAGAATGCAATTTTGGTAGATCTCTGGTGTTTAGAGGTTCTACATCCATCTAGAGTGGCTGATGGATATTCTTGGTTTAGTTTTTCTATTTTGTTATGATCTGATTTGTTTTTGGATGAAGATGATTTTGGCATATCAAAATTCTTGAGGGCTATTTGAATGGAAGCTTGATGAAGCTTCTCTGTCAGTTTGGTGTGGATATTATTTGTTCTTGATATAGATATTCAGTTAGGGTTAGATCTGTTTTAATCTTGAATGATCTGGCTCAATTGCAAATTTAAATGGGATCTTGGAGGATATTCTTTGATAACACGATGTGTCCTTCGATAATTCTTGAAATGATTTTTTGGCGTTGTTAAGATTTGTTCTTATAAGTGGTAATTACTATTTGGAGTTATTCAATTTTATTATTTTTATTGATTTTGAATTTGGGTTGATTATGTCCCTAGTGTATGATCTCTTCATGTTCAAGAAGGTGTTGGTGGATCGGTATTTGGCTTATAGAAGCAATGTTTACTATTTTAAAGATTTAGTGTTACTCTTTAGTCTTCTTTTTAGGAATAATATTCATAATTTGAGGAATGGAATTCATGATGTAGCTTAATAATGAATGTTCTTTTTGGAATTTGGAGTATTTTGCATGATTTCTTAAAGACTCTTGGAGTTCATGTTGTTACCACTTGGCAAAGTTGTGTCCTTGTTTCCTCAGCTGTTCGAAGGATGTATTCATATGAATTTGTGGTAGTAGATGTTTTTTTCTTACATTTTCATTATTGAAGGTCAGTGTTGTTGCAGTTTTTTGGCTACGATTATTTGGTGAGTCCATGGAATATATTTTGGGTCTTCCTAGTTGTTCTGATGATGGTATGAACTGGAATTATGTTACATATAAGCTAATAGTTGAAGAAGATGTTATATTTCAAGCATATTGAGTTATGTATGTTGCAGTTTCTATAGTTATTTAGATGGTTGTGATTAGATCTTACATGGAAGATAGACATTCAAAGGCTATAAAGGTTAATGGTTTGCTTTCAGAAGTTCAAGGCTTGTTTATTGTAGGCCTGAAGGATGTGGAGATTGTGGGTTCTAGAGTTTTTGAAGCTGTGAATTCTCAAACGGTTGTGGAATTCCTTTTACAAGTCATAGTTATCTTTTTGGAGAGTTGTTATGTTTCTTTTAGCAGGGTTGTTAACATAATTTCATATTTGCAATATGAAATTTGATTAATAGAATTTGGGACTCTTTTTATTTTTCAATTTTTATCTGATTGGAAACTCTGGGATGTTAATCAATCTATTTGGATGTCTAATATTTGGTATCCCCAACACCCCAATTAGTTTTAACTGAGGAGTAGTGGATCGTATCTCCATTATAATATTTTCTATTTTACAAATATTTTTCTTATGCTCTTTTTTTTTCAAAAAGGCTTCCTTTTCATATGTTATGAAAGGTATGCCTAGCAGTTTCTTTCAGTTTTATTTTCTAATAGTTTTTTTTTTCATGATCTTAATACAATTTGCATTTCTTCAAAAAAAAAAACATTAATCAACTAATCAGGTAATGCATGGTGCTGATATTTTCTAAGCATCTCCTAAAATCTCTCCCAACTTTAATAGATTGACTCTCCTTCAATCTGGGAAAAGGATGTGATATCATTCCTAAGTTTAACAGTTTTAAAAGTTGAAAAATACTTAACTAGAAATTTGTGTGCCAACTCATTCCAATTGGTTATAGAGCCTTGTGATTAGGATTTCCACCACAAGTTACCTTTATCCCTTAATAAAATTGGAAATAATTGAAGCCTAACAATATAATTACTAACACCATTATACCTGAATGATTCAGGTAAAGAATTATAGTATATGCAAATATTTCAAATAAGTTTTAGAAGCACCTTTTTATCTATCCCAAACAGCACACTGGCTCAATTTGGCTCCAAGTGCTCAAAACATCAAAACTTCTCTTTCCACGTCACTTGTCCTTACATTATTCTTCACTTGATTAAAAGGGCTATCCCATAATAAACCCACCCATGTGGTAACATCAGGGGAAGATTCTTAACAAATCTCAGCTCTTTAAGAAGGCTCCATTAGAGATGTAAACAAATCGAATAGAGCTAAGATTCAACAAGTTTCAGCTCAAGCACATCCTCTAGATCCTTGGTCGAGTTTAACTCATTTAGATACAAGCTTTTTCTATTTTTTTAGCTTGAGCATGCTTACATAACCACTGCTTAAGCTCGATTATTTAAGCTTATCGAGCTGACTTGTTTAACTCTTAATGAGATGCTTATTTAACTCTTAACGAGCTGCTCGTTAACAAGCTATTTGAGCTACTCACTAACAAGTAGTTTTAGCCAGCTTAAACAAAACAAAAATCAATAAGGTGGGAACATGCTACCTTTTTTTTCTTCCTATATAAAACAAAATCCATTTCACCTAAGTGATGTGGGACTTTTGCTTAAGAAGGAGCGAGAGTGAGAAAAAAATGTTTTTTTCTTCTTTATGTTACATGAGCAGGAGTGGAGAGTGAGTGTTGGAGCTGCCTATTAGTTTTTTTAGGTGGAAGCGGGAAGTAAAAATAAATTATTAAATGATTTTAGGAAGGATTAGTAAGAATATTTATTAAATTATTAAATTTTTAAATTTAATAATATTTATTTTAAAAACTCCAATATAGTTCTAATTAAGCTTCTTAATCGTGCTCCAATCGAGCTTCTTAATAAGCTTATTCACAAGCTCAAAACTATATTGTTCGTGAACATAAACAAATTGAATGCCAAGCTATTCAAACTCATTTATTTAGCTATCAAGTATTTAGAAAAAGTGTTCAAGCTTATCCATTTATCTTATCAAATGATTATGGATAAGATTTTTTTGAGGTAAGCCACAAGCATCTCATTGAATGCTCGGTTCATTTGCAGCCATAAGCTCCATGGCTTAAATTAAGAATAAGAGATAAAAAAAAGTTCATAGAAGAAATATTCCCAATCTATAGCCTCCCAAGCCCTAATTCTTCTTCCTCTAATCTTTAAATAACTCTGTAAGCTTCCCCATAACCTTCCCCAACCTTTTCCTAGCTCTAGAAGTCCCCATTTTAGAGCAGGGAAAGCCTTCAAACTCAAATAACATTTGATCCAATGGAAATCAAAGCTTCTAGTCTTCAAGGAAGTTGTAGAGGACATATCTTGGAGTTCATAGAGCCTAAATTTGAGAAGACACGTCAAGAGGTATTGTCTAATTTGAAGGCTTAAACTTTAATTTAAAATTACTTTAATATTCCAATGCATGGAGCCCCCAAATTGCATGGATTGGAAGATTAGGGGACTAAGAAGTAATATTTCAAATTTTCATAAATTTGGACAAGTAGATAGGAAGTTATGAGCATTTAAATCTTTAGTTCAAAATTAACTAAATCTCCTTAGCTTTATCACAGTCATCTGATCGTACGTATGTCATGATCATAGAACCTAAAGCCATTAAATTGTTTAATGCCTACCCTATGGCTCAAATGTAGGTCACTTGAAGTATATTGTGAAGCAATATGGTTTGATTAGAGTTGTTCAATTGATTTGCACTTGATTAGATAGCTCCAATCAAATATGGCATAAGTAAGTGGCCATCCCTTTGACGATATGTGTCTGAAAGCTATCGCCACCTTCCTAATCATTAAAAAATGACTCATAATGATTGTCAATAGAGAAATTTAATTAAAATTCTTTCAATAATCAAGAAAATGCTCAAACACTTCCAAAATTTACCATAAATCCAATTCCTATCAAAATTTTGTATTCTTGGGTTCATAGGAACTTCTTGATCCCAATTTCTTTTTAAAATTAATTTCAAGTGATTAGGAATAGTTAGTTGTTAGTAATTTATGAAAAAATTTGGATAAAAAAAACTTGGGTATGTTTGCTACATGCCATTATTTTTACTACCCTTGATGATCTTTAGTTTTTGGTGAATTAAGTTTTCAAAGTTCTAGGTCACATTTTGACCCAAAACTTTAAAAATTCATAAGTCTCCACGCACTTAGAATTAGTTCATGATTTTTCTGTGGTTTTATATATTAATGTAATAGTTAGAATGCCAGTGATTTTACCTCAATCAAGTTAGTAGAAGGTTTAAATTAAATCCCCAAAGGTATAAATATATGTATTTTTGGTTATCAATTTTGAAACCTTGGGATATCTTGATGGCTTCAAATTTGGTGGGTTTGAACAACATGTTCTTGTGAACATATGTTTCAAATTTTATCAGATTTAGAGTTCATTTGGTCAATCAATTAGTGAACCTAAGTTTGACACTCATAATTAACCTACGATCTCCATTAATTCTTAATAAATAAAAATTAATTCCCAAAAATAGAATCAAAATGTCATACCATGCAGAGTGATAATCTTAACAAAAAAATTAAAAGTAATTTAATAATTAAGAAAAATTATTAACTAGTTAAATTAAATAATTAAAAATATTTAAAATTCCAAATTGAATATAAACATTTGTAATCATTTATATGGGTCATTTCTGACGTTTTGGGAAGATTTCAAGAGGTTTAGAGTTGATTTAGAGATTAAATAAATATCTCCTAATTACCTCAATTAAATAATTCATTTAAGAAAGTTGAACAAAAAAAAAATTATGAAAGTTGAACTTGTAAAATTTATAACAAGTTATAGAAAAATCCAAATCATGCCAACTCAAAGACATTGGACTCAGCTCTGGGCCTAGAAATTATGAAAATATAAAATCTCTAAAATTCAAAGTAAATAAGAAAGTCAACATTTCGTCAAAATTGATTCATTAAAATATACTAAACTTGTAAAAATGTTAATTAATTGTAAATAAATCTAAATGACACAAACTCAAAGTTATTGAACTCATAATTGGGTCTAGTATTTATAAAAAATAAGAAATTTTATAAAATTAAAGAAAAAAAAATTAAAACATGGTAAAACTTAACTAATTAAATAATTCAATAAATATACAATTTCAATAAATCATCAAAATTTCAACAAATCTTTAAACAATTCAATAAATATACAATTTCAATGAATTAAATTAGATGAACAATAATGGAACTTCACACTCTCTTAATAAAGTTTTTAGGCTAGACTTCCTCCAGCTATGGGGCAACATTTCCTAAGGAAGACTTGGACTTCATGTCTATTGTAACAACGCCATGAATTAGTTGATAGAATGTAACTATTAAATTATGAACTCAAACCATTAATCTATAAAATAAATTATTTAAAAATCACCAAATAACTATCAAACATAAATAAATAGGTAATTACATCATAACCTGAGCTTATATGGCTATTAACTTACCCTAAGAAAGGTGAAAAAAAAAAATCCATAGCTCTTTCTTAACAATGATAATTGCTATAGAACTTAAATAATAACTTAATTCAACAATAAAATCTTAGACGTTTAAGGCTTTCATGCATTTTACTTGACTCCTTTTAGGAAGGCAACTATGTATTGATTGAAAGCTTTAAATGGCTAATCAAAATACCTTAAATAACTAATCAATAATCAACTTAAATAATTAAAATATATCATTAAATAAATTTCAAATCATTAAAAATTATAAAACTTAAATTTAAATTATAATTCACTTAGGTTTCAACAAACCAAATTCAACCTTTAGATAATTTCAAACAATAGTAAATCCAAGGATATATCCAAACCACAAAACCTATTACACACATTGTAGATGGCTTGTTAGGATAACCAATTGTAATTTTAGGCTAGCCCATTATTCCTTTCAAGTGCTTTTATGTGATGTGAAAATGATGGGTATGTGAATGAGTGTTGGTTGTTATGGTTTGATGGGATGAATTTTATGATGCTTATGTTGTGATGTTTTTTCCATTTCACTTATGATGTGATTTATGATGTGCATTTAAATTTTTATGTGATGTGAAAAGCTTTAAATGGCTAATCAAAATACCTTAAATAACTAATCAACAATTAACTTAAAAAATTAAAATCTACCAAAAAATAAATTTCAAAACATCAAAATTACTGAAACTTAAATTTAAACTATAATTCCCTTAGCTTTCAACAAATTAAATTCAACTTTTCAAAAATTTCAAACAATAGTAAATCCAAGGACATATCCAAACCACATAACCTATTACACACATTGTAGATGGCTTGTTATATAAACAAACTCTAGTTTAGGCTAGTCCATTGTTCCTTTCATGTGCTTTTATGTGTTGTGAAAATGATGTGTATGTGAATGAGTGTTGGTTGTTTTTATTTTATGGGATGAAATTTTATGATGCTTATGTTGTGATGTTTATGCCGGCACTACAAGAAAATAGGTAATTAGCGACAAACAAATTTGGTCGCTAAAAATGTTAATTTGGACGCTAAAGAAAATAGCGACCAAAAATATTTGGGTCGCTGATTTGTCGCAGTAGCCTCGTCGCTGAGGCTTTTAGCGACCAAAAAAAATTTTAGGTTGCTAAATTAGCGACCACTAATTTATATTGGTAGCTAAAATTGGACTTATTAGCGACCATTTTTTTTAGACGCTAATAATATTTATTTGGTTGCTATTTAGTAATTTTAATAATTAATTTTATTTATTACATTTACCCTTTAGCGACCAAAGTAAAAATTGGTCGCAAAATGATCAACTTAATAAATCACATGCCCCTATATTTTCATGAAGTTTTGACATATTTTTAGATATAAAAGTTATGACATTCAGTAAAAAAAATATTATCCAATTATTATACCTTGGCTATAACAATTAAGATCAATCCATTACTCTATATTGCAACTAGTTGGATAAATTTCATAATAGAGAACTAACACATTTTATTAACTTGAGGTAACAATAATAAAAAGCATATTTCACTAGAAAATAAATAAGCTTTCCACTCTATTTGCATTCGCTACAAAGGCTTTAGCAAAGGTTTCATGAATGCAACTTTAGGAAGGCTACAACAGTTCTTTTAGGAAGTGTTAAAACCACTGCTTAAGGATAACAAAAATTAAAAAAATACATAATACAAAAATTATTACATCAAAAATAATTTTCTTTATCTTTTTCATTCATCCATTCAACAAAAGAACAAATTTAAAAGAAACAATAAAAACTAGTAGTAAGCCCGCTGATCAAGTGAAGATAGTTAATACATTATATTTTTACACAAAATTGATTTGAATTCAAGCTAAAAATAAAACAATATTTTTCTTCAAGACCTCCTTTAGAAACTCTTCCTCTAGCTGATGAAATATCAAGACTTGCGGCGCTTAGATACTTCAAAATTAAAAATTGCCCCAATCTAATCCTCTTGGAAGGCATCAAGAAGTGCAAGCAACTAATAATTGTCATCTCATACTCAACAATCTCAATATAAGGGAACCATCGGTGTTGCTAATGGAGACATTGAGAAGAATCGCCTCCGTCCAAAAGCTGTGTTGAGGAGAATGATTAGCTGGTTTCATTTCCAAATAAGGCAGAGCAGTGGTTTTAGAAAGTTAGACAAATCCTTACATCTCTTGTGAGCTTAAATTTACTTACGACAAAGACGGAATGTGATGGCGGGCTACTCAGCTATCAAAAAAGTGAAACAGATCAAATGGTGGATGAAATATAAGTGAAACAGATCAAATGCTACTCAACTATCAAAAAAGAAACTTGAAAGATCATTGTTTGCCTACAACAATACACTTGCAAATATAAACTTGACCAAAGATGCTTCGCAGAAAAATAATTATTCAAAACAGTTGATATTTTTCTAACTTCACTGACCTCATCATGAATAGATTAAAGTAGAGATCCTATGAAAAAAAGAACTTGAAAACTATTAAATTATCGTCTTACCATATAACCTTATAAGCTGCATGAATCATGGTTCCAGAAATGTGAACTTGGTTGGCCTGCAATCACAAAGGTATTGAAAAATAAGTAACACAATTTCATCTAACATTAACTCAGCTTTTCCCAACTCCAAGCTGCTAAACCAGATTCCAGTATAGAAAGTTGAATTGACCGTTGTTTAGTGATGGAAGAGCATGACAAATAGAAGAGTAATGAAATAAAATTAATGATGACATTTTTTAATTATTACCTAGTGTTTCAATATAATTTTGTGCAAGCATCCGGAATTCAAAACATGTTTCCTCCTCAAGGTCTGCAAAATGATAATAAAGTTTGTAAGCAACATATAAAATAGATTATATGGAGAGCAGTGATGCAATCATTAGCAAAAATGCTCAGTATAACAGGAAAAGTAAATCCACTAATTACAACTTATGCAGAAACACATAGGTCGGCAGTAGTCCAGTAGAAACACAAAAATGTTTCAGTAGATTCATGTTCTGTTTAGGTCGGCAGTAATTATTCTGCAGAAACACATAGGGAGAAAACATTTATGCAGGCAAACCACAACTTAAAGCTCTTGCTGCATAGGCAGCAATTCCTATGTGCAACTAAAAATACTAGTAAAATCAAAAAAGCCCTATAGTAAGAGCAAATAAAGCAAAAGTACCTGGTGAACTCTAAAGAACTTAAGTTTACTGTTTCTGTATGGAACATGAGCGCGCTTCTGAGACGGTGCAAATATGACATCACCAAGGGCTGAAAGAGACTTGTTAATCGGATGAATACCCCAGCTTAAAAGATCAAACATTCTGGCATCACAATCATGGCATATTGAAGATCTCCATATGAATAACATGAAATTTATTAGTGTGACAGAGGACGTATTAAGATATGGGATTCACTAATGCAAATCTAGGATGAGATTAAAAAAACACATAAAATCAATTTAAGCAAATATGAATCACTTTTGATGCAAGAACAGAACAAAAATTATTCATTCTGAACGAACATGTAGAAGTCAACAAATTTGAAATTCTATAAGAAATTTAAGAACTAGTACAAATTATGCCGGAAATAAAAATCAAAGTACAAAAATAAAAATCAATACATCAAACTTCAAAAAAAAAAATCTCAATCACGCATGCAAACCAGTCAAAAAAACAATTAAAGATACAAAGGAAAAATTACCAATGTCGAACTTCCTATTTATAATAAAAATATCCAAAAATGGTAATTTCTCAAAATACACGAAGATCTAGTCTAATTATGTACGTTTTAACTCAACAAACTTTGATTCTAACAAAATAGCTAGTTTACTCTCCATTTCAGCCAAAACAATAATTCCAACATGTAGAATTACTTTCCAGCAATGTCCAATTTTCTAGCTGCAGTGGAATGCCGAGAAAAGGAGACCAGTGGCATGGTGCCTAAAAAGGAAACATGTGCAGATGGAAGGAATCCAAAAAAGGGAAAAACTGAAGAAAAACTTATCAGTCGAACATGCTACAATCCCTGAAAAGAAAAAGCCATAGAAGACAAGGAAGACCATACATGGAAACAAGTGAAAATTCTATAGGATGAACTCATAAACAACCATAATGCAATGTCACACGAGAGCCAAAAAAGTCTGAACACTACTGTATTCTCATAAAGAAAGCTCTCATTGATGTAAACTTCATAGCTATAACACTTGTATAGGAAAGATGGCAGATAGAAGTTGTTAAACCAAACTATAGCCAACCAATCGCTGAAGAAAATCGCATAAGGAAATATAAAAAAGAAGCAGAACAACAACCAATGTTACTTAATACTTGCATTATTCTAGCTGATTTAAAAAAAAAATTCGATTAGCTAATAAGAGTGGTTGCAACAAACCAATGTGACTTAATAAGATTAAATTCAATCAGCTATTGTGACTTAATACTCAATTAGCTAATAAGATTAAATTCAATTAGCTATTGTGACATAAAAAAAAAATTCTAATTTAAAAAGAAAACATTTTCTCAGACAAAATCATAGAGGTGTGCCGGAAAACCACCTCTCAAACAAGGCGGAGCACTGTTTTGGCTTGTTAATCGTCGCCGTACGACTCCCACCCTATACGCAAACTACAATTAATAGCAAACTTAAGGAAATACATTTCTAGTCCTTCCGGATAAACACCACTATTACTCTTGTTAAACATGCCCCTTGCTGGGTAGATAGGCTCAAAAGATGTAAAAGTGTCCATTTTACAACCATGCAATGAAAAAAAAGTTTTAGGTGAAGTTTCAAATGAGCCAACGTGCAATGCATGGAATTGTATTTTAATTTGCTCACTGCGACTATGCTGGTAAAATTGGAAGTGTAGGCTTTGGGGCCACTTACAAGGCTGAGGTTTCACCAGGATATAGACATCTCTTCACTATGAGTCTTCATTGTGATGTCTTCTTGGTCTGAATGAGAGCAAGTTTTAGCAATCCATTTTATATAATACAATAATCACATCAACTGAAATCCTGAAAGAAATCAGAGGGAAAGCATCTTACCTTAACAATGGCATAAGTTAGATTCACTGAATATAGCTCTGTATATCTACAGTCATTAAGAAAACCATTAAAATCATTTATTATTCATTTAATCATAACTACAAGAATATGCAAAACAGCTAGTAGAAAGATTAATTAACGAGTTCTCCATTTGAAAATTCACCCATAGATATAGACATCTCTTCATTATGAGTCTTCATTGTGTTGTCTTCTTGGTCTGAATGAGAGCATGTTTTAGCAGGATCATCACGAATGCAATTTTTTCAAGCCTAAACTCTGTACAAAAACTATGAACCTGCTCTTCATACCACAATAGACTTATATTTCAACAAGTCAAAGGCTCACAGTACAAGTTTAAATTCAGGAAACTTGAATTTCAGCAAGAACGAAAAGTTCTCAACCTTGGATTAACTTAAAACAAGAAATTTCCATGTCAAAATTATGTTTCTAACAACGTTCAAATTGCTACTACGGGAATATATTGCAAATAGAGAAAACAACCATGTGTTAAAAAAGATGGAAATTGATGCAATAAAATATGATAGTTCAAGAGCTAAAATTGAAAGCAAATCATTAACATTATAGTTTCAAAAAATAGGAATAAATCAGATCTCTAATCATAATTTTCTTCATTTGAGAAGTCTGGACCTACAAGAAGAAATTTATAATATTAGTTAAACAAAATTTTCAATTTTATTAAGTCAACCTTAATGTGCATATTTTAAATACTTACCATCATCATTAGGGGGTTGCATGCCCATTTTTTCTGCTATCATTTTTAACCAATCTATAGTTTTTTGTTGAGATTTAATGATCTTACTCTGTTCCTCATATTTTTCTTGCATAACTTTTAAACTGGTTTCAAGCTCAGTCTCTCTCTCAGACGATGCATTTGATCTGGCAATTTTAGTTTTCTTTATCGGCTTTGGCCCATAACCAAGGCCACGAATATATGACGATGTTTCACCTAAAACTTCAGCACAAATGATTGTCTCATCAACTATTCCTCCATCGTTAATAATTTTCTCACGAATTTCCATCATCTTGTCTTGTATATTTTAAGAAAAATCAACACAAAAAAAGAAAAAAAAATACTAATAAATCAATTCTAAAAAAATAAATTTATACTAACATATTTTGCCTGACAATCTTCAGAAACCCATTTTTTTTCTTTGTTTGTAAACTCCTCCTTGTATAACTCAATCCTGCTTAATTTCTACACCATAACAAAATATATATCACAAATTAATAGTTTTCAAAATTTAAACAACTAAACAATGATAGATATACCTGATCATATAAATGAGCTACGAGGGACTTTGTGCCCATTCGGTGAATGACCTTCAACATTGAACGATTTCGACAGTTTGATTCTGATTTTTTCTGTATAAAAATTTGATTAAATATAAAAAAAATAGGGAGAAAATTTAATCTTCATATACTTGAAATTTAAACATTTTAATATGGATGTCTTATATATATATATATATATATATATATATATATATATATATATATATATATATATATATATATATATATATATATATATATATGTTCATCTCATTTTTTGTTATATTATCTTTAAAACTCAAATTTTTCCCCACAAAATCATTACATAATAAGAAGTTTCATCAATCACTAATAACAATATAAGTAAATTAGCAAATCTATAATTTTTTTTAATTAAAGACATACCTTAAATGTTTCTGAGTCAAAAAAATTACATAACCAAATCCAATCATCTGGTCTCTCAATAAGTTCTTTGTAAGGCTTTTGTCTTGCTAACATTCCACCTCCATGTTTTTTATAATGTACATAAGCCTTTGAGCGAAAATCAGAAAATCTCTTGCTCATCGTGTGCATCACACAATCCTTTACATGTGATTCTTCAATGGACAAATTAATCTTTACCTACAAAAAAAAAAGAGACTCATAGATGCAAAGTTTTGTGCACTGAAAAGAGCAAAACATAGCAATTCAATTTTCTATCAACAACATGCAAGTGAAGCTCATGAAACTATTCAATATTATTAAGATTTGAAGAACTACTGCACATATAAAGACCATTTCATTTTTAATGTTTGGCACCACTTCAGTACTAACATCCACGAATAAGTTAGAATACTAATTGGCAAAGTTCAATTTCTAGCATAAGAGTTCTGAAAGCTTCATGCCAACATTATAACAGTTTGTGCTTTTTTAACAAATACTGAGAAGAATAGAGGTGGTGTGAGAATTTCCTCACTGTTATTCACCTTACAGATTGATAGAAAGACTTGGTCCAAATCATATTTACATGAAAGGTAAAGAGGGAAGCCAAAGCATTATGGAGATTTATCTCCTTGCAATGTTGATATAGAACCTCCAATTCTAACAAACACAATGCTGCAACACTTGCATTTGCCATAAAAAGGAAACCAAGTACAGCATTATATCGCATATATGTATTAAATAATGAAATCTCTACTGCACATTAAGGTACAGATTACGTACTGAAATACTAATCATTCAGGTACAGATTACGGACTGAAATACTTATCATTCATAAATTCAAAGTAACTTTTTTCTCTTGCATGTTTTTCATGTGTTCCAATACAGTACACAGTTTTTGGTTTTGTGCTATAATTTATAAGATACTTTCAGTTCAGATGCCATCTTATATGGTACACTTCTGATGATAATTGGCTACCTTTTTGCATTGGAATCTATTTAGTGAAATTTTGTTTATAAGCTTGTTTTATTTATTTTTTAGTAATACCTATCCGTTCTTTAATTTCTCTTATTTTTTTCATTAAAATTTCCTTCCTATGGGAGGAACTTTACGTGCTTGAAATTCCTTTTCATAATCCGATTATTAAAAAACCCTTTCAGCAAACTGATTTTCTTTTTCAAAAAGGATTTTTTATTGAAAAATTTTTATATTGTTGTCAACAAACTCAAACATATAATAAGACATGTTAGGATACTTCCACGCAACAACAGCAGCTAGATACTATTATGGGCATCTAAAGTTACAATTGTAGAAGCAAGTTTTATTGATATTGAAAGAAGATAAAATAATACAAAGCTATGAGGTAAAAAACAACCATTGTATCTATCACACATTGCAATAGCTGTATACAACAACTATAAATACATCACAAACAGTAAACATAAATATATCTAATGGTTGTAAATAAAACAGGTTGTTATATATGAATGACTGAGATTAAGACTTTGTTTGGGATGGCTTTCTTGTACTAAAAAGCTGAACAATAGTTATTATCATCAATTTTTGTCTTTAAAAAAAAAAGAGTGCTATGTAAAAGTAAAAGAAAAGCACAATAGTTATTACCATCAATTTTTTAGCTTCTATGTCGAAAGTAACAAAAGGTAAAATATAAAGATAAATGATATTCATAAACGGAATTGAATTTTAGATAAAAAATAACAAAAAGAATCTTTAAATTTCATACCATCAATTTTTTTAAAAGTATTTCTTTATCAGCATCACTAACTTGATCCCATCTTTCGACTTGCATGGGTGCAAAGTTTCTAATTATAATACCCGCTTCTCTAGACAACTTTGAGTGATGCTCTCCAACTGGCCTATTCAAGCCCTCTGGAATGATGATTGATACTTTACCTTTTGATCTGTAATGCTCCTCTAACGCTACACCTCTATTTGGACCCCTTTTCTTATTAGAACTTGAAACTGAAAAAAAAATAAAAGCAAATAAGAAAGTCATTTATATTTATCATAATTATTAAATTTAAAAAAGCCATAAGTAATAATACCACTAATAGTTGTCTCAGTCTCTGGTGCTGATGGATGAGGTAAACTTAGCCTATCAGCTATTGGAGATGCATCTCTTATAGGCAAACCTCCTTCAATTGATACACGTAAACAGTTAAGAGTAAGAGCTACTAATGTACAAAAGAAATTATATTTATGAAAGGATAGTGTTTAAGACTTAAAGAGAAAAAAAACATTAAAAAGAATTTAACCTAATAAGTTAAAAAATACGAACTTACCATTATTAGCAGTAGATACGACATATGAAGCAACATTTTTTAATGAAGACTGCACAGTATTACTAGTTGATGGTTCAAACAAATGTGGGTAATTTGCAATTATTCGAGAGCTTATCCGTTTTCCTGGAGCCATGACTTAATAAACTGTAAAATAAAACAACAAAAAAAATATTATTGAAAAGAAAATATATCAAGTTATTATAATACATGAAACAAATAAGTCATAAAGAACAACCTAGTCTTTATCACTATCAATGTTGATATGTACATCAACATCATCTTCACTATAATATTCAGCTAATGTTGCATCATTTTCCTCTTCTTCATCTTCATCACATATAAAATCTGCAGTTTGACTTGGTTGCACATGCACATTTTGTACAGATTCCAAAATTTGTGGCTCTACATCTTCTCTATGTAAAGGACCAATCTCACCAAAATTATCTTGGAAGTTTAAATCATTTTGCTCATCTTCTTGATATGTTATATTTTCAGATAGCTGATCAGTGCTAAGTTGATGTTCATTCAAGTAATTCATGAGGGTGGGATCAAATAAATGTCTATGCTGCACTTTCTGTACAACATGCCAATCACCTCTTAACTTTGTATCCTGAACATAAAATATTTGAGTAACTTGACCTGCTAATACATATGGATCATTATCATACCAAGTTTTACTTATATTTATAGATGTGAAATCATCATCAATTACAACGGGCTTTTTATGCTCAAGATCAAACCATTTGCACTTGAACAATACTACATGATTTCCATCAATATAACTCAAATCAACAACATCAGTTAAAACTCCGTAGAAATCAATACTTTCATCTTTATGAGAACCCTGAACTGATACACCACTATTCTGGGTTACCCTTCGAATGTCACGTTGGTTGACTAGAAACTTAACTCCATTAACAAAGCACCCTGAATATACATTAACACGAATATCTGGACCCATTGCTAAAGGATAAAGATCTTCGTTACCTTCCAGTGATTTATGAAGATTCAGGCTCTTCATCTAGAAGCAAGAAAAGAATCAAGTTTTGTGAAATTGTGAACATTAGAAAAAAAAATTAATATAAATAGTAAACAAAATTAAGAAATTGAGTATCTCACTCTTTGTTCAAACCATTATGGAAATTGTTCTTTTTGCTTTGTTGTCAAATCTTGAATAAATGAATCTTCTTTTCTTAACTCATTCTCATGTTCACTGATACATAACTTTTATAAGATTTAATTGCATAGTAATACATTATTTGTAAATAAATTTAATAACATCAACATTTTAGTTAATTACATACCTAAGGTATGGCTTTAACTCTTCACAATTGTTAAGAACATACCATCGAACTAAATTATACTCACTCCAAGATAATGTAGTGAAGCGTGGTTGACCAAAAGGATGAATTCTTCTAGAGAAAATTGAAAGTTGATTTTCATGCAAATGAACATCATCATTATATTCTTCATCCTGATTATTTTTACTCTTCATGCCACGGAGGTATCTAGAACAAAATGTTAATGCCTCATTAACAACATAAGCTTCAGCAATTGATCCTTCAGGGTGAGCCTTGTTCCTAACATTCCCTTTATGAATACTTAGATTTCTGCATATAAACAAATTTTAATCAAAATTTATGCAAATAATCAATAAAATATAATCAAAAGTAAATGTTACTAGCATAAGAAGTTACCTTTCAATAGGATACATCCATCTATACTGAACAGGTCCAGCAAGCCTAGCCTCACGCGGCAAATGAACAACCAAGTGAACCATTATGTCAAAGAAAGCAGGTGGAAATATCATTTCAAACCGACAAATTGTATTGATGATCATATCTTCTAATTTCTCCAACACATCCAATCTCAATGTCTTAGCACATAATATCCTAAAAAATCTTGACAAATCACTTAAAGCATTATGCACATCCTTATTTAAATATCCACGCAATCCTAAAGGAAGGATTCGTTGTAACAACACATGACAATCATGGCTTTTTAATCCCATAAGCTTACCATTTCGAATATGTACTGACCTAGATATATTTGCTGCATAACCATCTGGAAACTTTACTGATCTAACAAAGTTGAGAAACCCTTCTATCTCTTTTGAAGAAAGCGTGTAAGAGGCTGGAGGTTTAAGATACTTGTCACCTTGTTTTTGCAAATGTAGCTCATGCCTTATGCCCATATCTTGTAGATCCAAACGAGCTTTCTCTGTATCTTTTGTCTTTCCTTCTATATTTAATAAGGTCCCCAGAATGTTGTCACAAATATTCTTTTCAATGTGCATTACATCAAGATTATGACGTAATGTGAGACTTCTCCAATATGGTAACTCAAAAAATACACTTTTTTTTGTCCAAGTTGATTCATGAAGGTTACGTTTTCTTTTTTTACAGCTATGATGCTTTCCAAACTTCAAATCCTTTAATGATTCCATTTCTAATAATATTTCATCTCCTGATAAAATTTGAGGTCTCACTCTAACTTCATGCTTGCCATTAAACTTTCTACTTTTTCTCCATTTGTGCTCTTTAGGCAAGAAACGTCTGTGACCCATGTAACAAATTTTGTTTCGCAAATATTGTGAAGAAGTTTCACTGTCACATATTGGGCAAGCTTTGTAACCATGTACTTTATGACCCGACAATATACCATAAGCTGGAAAATCATTTATAGTCCATAAAAGAGCAGCATGCATTTGAAAGGTATTCTTACATACAGAATCATAAGTTTTGATACCATTCACCCATAAGTCATTTAATTCTTCTATAAGGGGCTTTAAATATACATCTATTTCTTTCCCAGGAGCAACTGGACCAGGAATTAATAGTGTCATAAACATAAACTCAGAAGACATACAGTTCCAAGGAGGTAAATTATATGGTATAAGAATGACGGGCCACATGCTATAAGAAGTGCTCATATTACCAAAAGGATTGAATCCATCTGAAGCTAATGCAAGGCGTACATTACGAGAATCTTCTGCAAACCAAGGAAATCTAATATCAAAATCCTTCCAAACTTTAGAATCAACAGGATGCCTTAATAAATTTTCATCCACAAACTGATTTTCCTTATGCCACCTCATTTCATGAGCAGTTTTTCTTGACATAAATAGCCGTTGTAATCGAGATGTAATGGGAAAATAGCGTAGAATTTTATGAGGAATTTTCTTTCCTTTTCCATCATTAACTTTCCATCTTGATTCCATGCACTCAGGGCATTCTTCTTTATCCTCATAATCTTTCCAAAATAAAGCACAATCATTTTTACAAGCATGAATCTTTTCACAGCCTAATCCGAGGTCTGATAAAATCTTCCTTGATTCATAATATGAAGATGGAAGTGTTTCACCCTTTGGCAAGATAGATTTTATGAATTCAAGGATCATGTTGAATGATTTATTTGTCCAACGATTAAGAACTTTAATGTGTAGTAACTTTACAAGAGCAGACAACATTGATAAATCTGAACCAGGGTATAAATCACGTTGTGCATCCTTCAGTAATTTATCAAATATAGTTGTTTCATCTTTGTCGATAATATTATCACATTCCTCATCTGGTGAATTGTTGGGAGTAGTGTTCATAAAAGTTCCCCTGTGTATATCCTCTAAGATTTCTTGAATCTCATCAACCTGTTCATTTGTATTATTAAGATCATTCACATCTCTTCTGCCTAAATCTGCATCACTGAAAGCTTGAGATGTTTCCCCATGACATGTCCACTCAATGTATGATGTTTGCATTCCATTAATTAATAAATGATTCTCTACGATACTATAAGTCTGAAAAAAGACATTTGCACAGTATCGACATGGGCACCGAATCTTCTCCTTTTGAGGATTATTTTCATGGGCAAATTTAATAAATGCAGTGACTCCATCTTTATATTGTCGCAAACGTCTGTCGTTGAGATTAATCCAACTTTTATCCATTGCTTTTGCCTGATAAAATTATGAAGAAAAAATAATTATTGCATGACTATTAATCTTATACCCCTTTTCAAAAATTATTTAAATTTAGGAAAATATTCATAAATAATATGCTTCAAATCATTTCTCATTTGAAAATTTTTTTATGAAGACAATACAAAATTCAATGTTAATGGAAAGACATGAAGTTTGAAGAAAATATTAAAAGTTCATTGCTATGAATGCTGATAATCTATGTATTGCATATAAAATTTTGATAATATAATAATATTTTGGGAATCAGTGTCAATTATAAAAAGGAAAAAGTCTATAAAAACAAACATCAAAATTTTAAATATTTTTATAATTAAAATCATTAACACTAATTTCTCATCTAATGAAACAACTCTTAAGTTAAAGAATATAAAATAAAATGTCATATTCTCTTTTTAGTTTCTTGCTTATCCCTTTGTTTTTTTTATATCCATATTAACATTTAATATTATCAATATTTTAATTGCTATAGTTTCTTTTGATGATCCATTGATTACTTTACAGAAAGCACATTAGTTATGGCAATATTTGCATAACAAATATCAATTATGTCATACCAATAGGCTATGCTAAATCCTCTGTGGCTGGTTATTCTATAATTTATTTGATGTATATTGTTTTTACTATTCTCATTTTTAATTTTAGTTTTATTTTTGTTTTTTTTTCTCTTTGGATATATTATAATACATAACAGATTCAACTGAATAGAATTTATCTGAGCCTTAATTGAAGGAGCCTTATTAATTTAGAGGGTTGCAATAGAAGTAGTTAACGCTTCCATCTCCTTTATCATCCAAGCTATTTATTTATCTTTCTAACTTAACTAATCTAAAAGACCGCAAGTCAAATTAGAAACATACTCTTCATTATCACCATTTTCTTCTTCGCTATTCTCACTCTTTCTCATATTCATTTTCATTTTCTTCTTATATTTTTATATAGATACACTCTCAGCGATTTCTTTATCTTACAAAATTTTTTCCACATTATTTATAGCCTCTTATTCTTCATTTATCTAATACTCTCCATTAAGTGATCCATCATCTCTTTCATGGATTTCCATACTACATTGTGATGATCTACAGGAGTATATTCACTAATGATTGATGATTCCTCAATAGATTTTTTCATCCTTAATTTATTGTTTACTAAATGATTTTTATTGAAGACTAGTGCAGTTGATGTGGTAACCATTTTTAGATTCCAAACATTTTGTCCATAAGTTAATTAATTTTTTTTACTAGAAAGCTATTTTAAAAAGCATACTCCTAAGTTTCGTCAATCTTAACTATTTTTATCGTTTTAATTCAAAATTGATCCAAGTCAGTCATAATTGAAATAAAATTCAATAAAATTTACCTAAAACTTTAGTTAATATTAATCCAAAATCACCAAAACGGATGGATTTCAGTCCAAACTTATCAAATACATATAACATGCTATGCATCTTGCAGAGCAGCCCGCTGTATGTTGCTTTCTCGCCTGCTGTAATTGATTTAGACATCGCGAAGGGACCTTCGAATTTGAATAACAAGTTCAGCTTTAAGAAGGAACTCCATAATCATTATTCGGTGTATAAGGGACTCATACTTAACGATATGTAATAAAATTGATTGCCTTTTTGATTTCGACCTCCTTCTATCAAGATGAGGAGATGAATCTTAACAATGCAATTTGTGGATCATTTCTGAATGGATGTCAATCCAAAGAACGACCAAGATCAGCAAGAGGGAATTTATTTAAACTTAACACAGAGCATCTCTAAGATCATAAAATTTTGAAATTAAAATAGGAAGAATGCCATTAGAAAAACCTGAGGAGGAGGAACCGGCGGAGGCGAGTTTGCGGTATTTTCTGAAGAACTGTGAGTGAAGAAACTCATATCAACGCCGAGAATAAAAGAGGTCGTGGCCGTGAAAACCGTCGATTTGCAGTTGGCGATTGTGTAGTCGGCGCAGTTTGATGTCTTCGTCGCTGAGGTATCTAGGGCAAATAGCGAAAAAAGAAGTGCGTGCGTGAGACTGAGTCGATCGCGAGAGTATCTGGTATAATGTATAATTTTATTTAAATAAGTAATTGATAAAATTTAAATAATAGATATTGTAATTTATTTCATCAATAAATTATTAGATTTATCATCATAAAAATATAAATATTAAATTAAATTAATTATTTTATTTATTAATTTGAATTTTAAAAATATTATTGCATAAAAAAAAATTTTCCGGGGGCGCTGCCCCCGAAAACCCCCGCAGGGGCGCTGCCCCTTGACCCCGCGACCTGACCGGGCAGGTCGAACCCCGTTAGGATATGCTATCCTTTTGGACCCCTGACATATCTGCGAAGTATACGATTATGTACACAATTAAAAAGAATAATTAGTCACTACAATAACATGTATATATATGAGAAAAAGATTCTCTGGATTTTTAGCGACAAAATTAGCGGCCAATTTTTTGTTTTGGTGGCTAATACCAAACTTCTTATTATTTAGAGGCCTTACTAATTTTTGGTCGCTAAAAGATATCTTTAGCGACCAATTTATTTTTGTCTCTATTTTTTTTGTCGCTATTGACCCATTTTCTTGTAGTGGCCATGTTGCTTATGATGTGATCTATGATGGGATTTAAAGTTTTTATAGGTTAGGAGTGATTTGGATGTTAATCACTAATAAAATCTTGCTCCAAGTGGTGGTCTTTATACAAGGCTATTAAAAAAGGTGGCTAAATTTAATCATGATTTAAAACTAATCAAGTTTTATGTAGATGTTTTTGTTGCCTAGTTCCCTAATTATTGAAAGCATGGCTAAGCCTACAAGTTGCTAAAAAATGTGCAAATGATTATTATGATGTGATTTATATTTATGATCTTCATGTATTCTTTATTAACATCCAAGGAGTTTTAACTTTTTTTGCTTTAAAAATATAAATATGCAAATGATAAGAGTTGTGAAAGCTTGTAAAATAAGGCATTTTCCAAAATATTTTATATCCAAAGAGGAAATAAATATCCTTTAATGAAGAGTTCTTTTCATTTAGAAACTCAAATTGGATAAATAGAAGAAGCCCAAATACAAGAACCAAGAAGAATTGAAGATAAAATTATCTTATTTTATAAAGACTTACGTCTTTTCCCAGGAATAGAATCCAACTTATTATTAGTGGAGCCTGACCACCTTTATTTTTAGTAGACCCTGGGTTATATATTAAGTGGCACTTGCCACATGGACTTCTTATGTTTATATTATTTTAAATTGATATGTTTACATTATTTACTCAGAAGAAATTATATATTTCTTCCCTATGTTTCTTTCATACATGTGTTTTTGTTTGGATTTTGATTAGGCTCTTAGGAATGAAAATTTTCTTACTTGTAATTTAAAAATAAATTTTATTAATAAATAACATAGTAAGATAATCACTCTAAAAAAATTAAACCAAAGACCATTCGAGGTTGCATGCATATTTTCTTATTTCTATCCTTATTTTAGACACATCCTCACCCGAGGATAGAGTTCAGATAATCTAACTTATGAGAATGTGGTGCTAAACCTAAGGAAGCCTAATCTTAAAAAAAAAAAATTGTTTTTAGCCTTTTTAAAAAAACTTAAGGCATTCATGATTTTTTGCACTTCAACTAGCATACATTGTATTTAAAGCAAAATAAAATTAAATTTTTAATTCATTAGTTCTAGAAGCATAATTATAATTCATAAGTATAGGGACAATTAAGATTTTGTTTAGATATTAGCTCTAAATTTAAAAAACGTAAACAACATACTACCAATCTTTCAAAAAAACTAGATAGCATGATTTTGAAATGATTAAATGGTTTACTTGGCTTTCCACTCCAAGCAGATGTTAGTCCAGAAATTCATACATTACACTTATAATAGATTTGAGTTACTAATTTTTAGTGCTAAACTTAGATTTAGGTTTTGAGGCATCCACAAATTAGAAGTCCTCACATCTTTGGAATATAATAAAAAATTTTAAATAAATTCCAATTCAAATATAAAAATTTTCTCTCTAAAATACTAAAGCCCAATATATGATAGATTGGAGTGCTTCTAGGAGAACCCAAAATCTTAAATTATTCCATATTCTTCAATCCTTTGGCTTTTAGAAATAACTTTTCTGAATTGATCCAAACCCCTTTGAAAACCTCACCCCTTATCCTTGTCTTAATCATTGAAATCTATGAAAATATTTGTCACTGTTTTAATCAATAGTATTCTTAGAAGAGTTAATTCTCCTAGGATGTGATTAACCACAAAGGCTTATCTTTATGGGAACTAATAAGTACATATTAAAAAAACCCTATTTTATTTTCATACAATATAAGAAAAATCTCTATGAATGTAGATTTTATTATAAAACCCATTTTTATATTATAATTACTTTATAGTATATCATTTTAACCTCTCAAGGAGATATGATGCTACCGTTGTGATAATTGATAACAAATTGGAGAATTTTCAAAATACTATCTTTATCTTTAATTACAATTGTGGAATGACATTTTCGTCTTTCGAGCTGATACATTCTTTGTCTAATTGAATTTAATTATGAAAGTGAATGATTTTTAACTCTATTTTTATATTTGAATCCATTATAGAAGAAATTATCTATATTTTAATGGAGTATTTTATTCACAGTTTTGTATTTGAATCAGAAGAATTAGAGCACCTCAATTATATATGGACTTTAAGCATAAAAAACTATTTTCACACAGTCCTAGATGATCCTTGATTTGATATAGTTGATCATACAATATGATTAATTTTTATACAATTGCTATTATATAACTTAGAAATGAACTTTTAACTAATCAATGAGTACCATATATAGTTCGTATTGTACAATCAAAATAATATAAATAAAAATTTAGGGCTCGATTTAAATTAACCCTGCATAATTCTTTTCATAATATAAGAGGTGATGCAAGTGAGTAGCTAGAGGCATTTCTTTCCTTGGGAGAGAGCTTTGGATAGGGAGAGGTGTCTCCTTGCTTATAAGAGTTTCCAATCCACTTGGGAGAGTGAGAAGGTGGCTTTGATAGGTTATCCTTGAGGGTTGGGGAGTCACACGATTATCCTCATCGACCTACATCTTTGGTCCTTTGAGTTATGGTTGTGGAGATCTTAGAGATGAGCTTTATGGAAGAAACCTTTGGTAGAAAGACTTGTTACTAGCCGAGGAGTCTAGGGGAGCAGCATCTTTACCATCTTTGAAAGCCGAAGGAGGGTTTAGGATTTTTAGGAGGAAGAGCTTTATGAAGGTCATTCTCCTCTTGAGAATGGAGAAGGGCTTCTCCACCTTATTCAGTGCAAAAGTAATATTTATGAAAATTTTGAAAAACTTAAAATTTAAAAAGAAGTAAAAATGGATAAATAAATTCTTGAAAATGATCAACCTAAACCGCTTAAGAAATATGTTAATCCAATAGATGAAGATATTCATCGAAGTATAAATAGACCTGACATTCATGCTAATAATTTTTAATAAAACCTAATATAATCCAAATGGTGCAAAACTCTTAGTATGGAGGATCATCTTTAGAAGACCCTAATTTCTATATAGCTAGTTTCCATGAGATTTGTGGAACTTTTAAATATAATGGTGTTAGTGATGATGTTATTACACTTAAAGTTTTTTATTTTATCATTGTTATAAAGCCATAATATGGTTAAATTAAATACCCCAAGGCTCAATAACAAATTTGAATGAAATTTTTCGTAAATCCTTTGCTAAATATTTTTCATCATCTAAAACTATTAAGTTGGGAAATGACATCACATCTTTTATCCAATTTGATGGAAAATATATTTATGAATCATGGGAAAGATTTAAGGAACTTCTTAGAAAATATATCATCATGTGCTTCTTAATTGGTTAATCATTAAAACCTTATATAATGGCTTATAAGATCCTTACCCTTGGATCAATCATTGAACTCACTGCTAGTGGTTCTATGAAGTTAAAGCCCTTTGATGAGATGTATGCTTTGATTGAGGACATAGCTACCAAAAATTTTATATAGCCATTCAAAAGAATTAATCCTAGAAAGGTTGATAATGATTATGAATCTAATGCCTTATCAATTTTAACTACTCAAGTAGCTATTATTTCTAAAAAATTAGACAACCTTTGAATTAATTCACCTATTATCATAAAAGAGAATAATTGTGGAGCCTCTAGTGATCCTAATATTTTAGGGCTAGAATCAATAAAAGTATTAATAATAGAACTAATACCCCTACTCAAATACCTATAATCCTAATTGGAGAAGTCATCCAAATTTCATTTGAAATAATAATTAAAATAGTAATATTAATTAGAATTCACACCAGCTAAATAAATTAAAAAACAAGAATCACCCACCTAGAAATTTTGCTAACCTAAGGCCTAGTTATCCCCCTGGATTTAACTCAAACATCCAACCTACGTCAAAGAGGCTTTTTTTAGAAAAATTAGTTTTTCAAATGTGTACAAAATTACAAAGCTAGGTTGCTACCAAAAGAAATATTGAATCCAAATTAGGAAATTGCAATCTTTTGTAAGTTTGGATTATTAGTAAGAACATTTTCTTTGAATTAATTTCTAGAAATTAGAATATTCAATATTTTCTACATATATAACAAAAAAAAATGTTGTAGAACTATTTTTTTAATATCTTTGTTATGATCAAATCACTTAAGAGAACCTCGTGAGCCTAAAGCTAAATTATAGAATTTTAATACTAACAAATATAACTTAACTGAGATGATTCTGGATGACTCTTTTGTAAAGGGCTTAGTACTAACAAGTACATGTTTGCACTCAAATAATTAATATTTAGTTGTAATGTATAATTCTAGAATATACAAGACTCATGACAAGGGTGGTAGGTCAAGGAAAAAAAATACAAAGTTCAAAGTTCACTAAAGTCAAAATTATTGGACCAACTATAAGCAATTAAAATTATGGGTTGTATGAGTTAAATTTGGAGTTGTATTTTCATATTTCTTGAGTCATTTATTTCTGTTTCAGGTAAAAAAATTGGTGATACAACTAGCGCGCACACTGTTTTGATTGAAAATTATAAAATAGTTTTGAAAATGTATTAATTTTCTTTGGGAAAATTTTAATTTTGAATTTTAAAATTGAACACGTCATTATGAACAGTATATCACCTCGGGAGGTGATCATATCGTTCTCTAATGGATTCAAATTATATAATTTTAAATTCATCTGAATTATCGTAGTCAAAATCAAGGTGGAACGACATATGATCTCGAAAGATCAAAATGACGTTCAATCAATTTTTTAACTATAATAATTCGAATAAGAGATTGTTAATTTCATAATCAAAATAATGATAATAAAATAATATATCTTCCCAAAGAAAGATAATATTACTTATTATCGATTATTTAAATATGATGATAACGATCGCCATTTTTGTTTGAATTCCCAAAGATAATTAATTGAAAGTTTTTGAAAAATTAATTTTAAAAATCAGGTCTGGGTTTCTAAATCTCCTAGGAGCGCAAGCCCTCGTAGTTAATTACATCGTAGGAAAATTAGAATTTTCCTACGAATACTCTCGATTAAAATAGCGGTAGAAATTCCATTTAAGATTTTCAAAGCTGGATGTCAAAGGAGATAAAGGTTGTAATTTTCAGTTGGGATTGGATCAAGGTTGAACACTTATTTCTGGAGTCAAAGGAATAAGGGTAAGAGGTGTTTTGGGATTCTAAATTACTTCAGAAACACCTCAGTCTATCCTAAATGTTGGGCTTAAGTTTGAATGATCAATTTTATTAGAAATTTGAGATTCGATTCCTGGAGGTTGAGGTCTTATGGCCCGAGCCAGCCTCGGAACCTAAGTCTAAATTGGGTACTGAAAAGTGACCCGAACCTAGCTAGTGCAATGCAAATCTGGTCTTACCCCAGCCTGGATTCGGGAGCCAGCTAAACCACCTAGGCGCTTTAAAATTATGAGTTCGGTCAATTTATGTAGAGTGGTAGGGATGTTATTTAAGAAAAGTTTTTGAGAACGGGGCCGACATCTAGAGCGCATCCTAATTGGCCCCTTTGACTTATGTTGGGTTTTTTATGCTTAAGCTAAAAATGCAATTAAAAGTTTTAGAAATTTAATTATTTATTAATCTAATGCATTCTAATTGACTCAATTAAATATTTGAATTTAAATGAAAGCTATGAAATGAGAACCCCCGGCGGTCCTGGGCTTATTTCTTAAGACGTTAGGATTTCTATGTTGACTTAAAATTTTTAATTTGATTTAAGTAGAAAATTTTTATTTTATTAAGTCCTTAAGAGCCTACGACCAGGTTCAAGGTAAAATCAAAATGCGACATGCAAGAGCGCCAAAAAAATTAGAAAAAGCAAGCAGATCCTAATCACAGTCAACACATCAATCAATAAATAAATCAATTAAATTAAAAGCTCAAACTGAATGTCCATATGGCAAGTGCCACTTATTATTACATCCCAGAATTTACAAAAAGTAAAGTGGTCAGTGTTTGAATAGTTGCTATTTAAATGATTTATATTTGTGCAACTTATGTAGTTTTGATGATTCCAAACATTATTGTTCAAATGTATAGTTATCTCCTAACAATTTCAGAAGATTTGCACTTGCTCTTGTGTGTACTAACATTTCAGGAAAATCAGACTCCAGACTACGATAACTTCAAATCAAATTCAACATGAGATATTTTGTTTATTTAAAGATTGTCTTTTCTTTGAATTAATTTTGAAAGGGAGTGATTATAATTGAGTGAATAAAATCTCACACACACAAATAAGGAGATCTTAAAATTCTATACTGATCGTACAGGACGATATTTATCGTACTGGACGATCTGTTAGTTATCTCCTATAGAGCACTTGGAACGAATATGAACTTGCTTGAAAAAAAAAATTTTTCTAAGTCCTATTCGTCCAGGACAAAATTTATTATCGTCCCGGACGATGGGTTCTCTGTAAAATTTTTGTCCAGACGAATTTTGTCATCGTACGAGGCGACCAGTCCTCTGGAAAATTTTCGTCCAGACGAAAATAAATATCATCCCGGACGATCAGCTCTCTGGAAAATTTTCGTCCAGACGAAAACAAATTATCGTCCGCGGTGATTGGTCCTCTGGAAAATTTTCGTCCAGACGAAATAAATAATCGTCCAGGACGATCGGCTCTCTGGAAAATTTTCGTCCAGACGAACATATTTTCGTCCAAACGATTAACCGACTTAGAACAGTTTTCAGCAGTTTCTAGAACCGACCTTGCAATAACCGTTCGTACTGGACGAACCTAGTTCGTACAAGACGATCAGCTGTACGAAGTCATTTCGTACACGTATACAAATTGGGTCGTTTCAGATCGTTTAAGTAAAATCGTCCAGGATGATCCAGGATCGTACGGGACGATCCACTGCGTACAGAATTGAAAATATGCAGTTTTTGGGCGGTTTTTCATGTCTTTTGTATAAATAGTCCAAATTAGACTGCCACCCAATCTTTTTATCATTTGATCTTCGGGCCTCTTGAGAGAATAGCCAAGGAGAGAGTGGAAGAGAGCATTCAAGGGAGGATTCCTACCACTGGAGCGAGAAGGCTTCACTTGGATTACTAAGGTAAGAGTCTCTACTTATGAAATTGGATTTCTTCACTCTTTTCCTTCTTCCTTCTAGATTCTTGTGAGAAGATCAGTCAAGGAGATCCGGTTCTCTGCCGACACTTGGAGAGTGTGAACAGCCGAAGGGTTCTCTGCCCACACTAGGAGAGTGAAAAAGGACGAAGGTTCTCTGCCTACACTTGGAGAGTGTGAACAGCCGTAGGGTTCTCTGCCCATACTAGGAGAGTGTAAAAGGACGACGGTTCTCTGCCAGCACTGTGGATTGTGTAAAAGGATGATGGTTCTCTTCCAGCACTGTGGATTGTGTGAAAGGACGACGGTTCTCTGCCGCACCGGGTAGTGGTGAAAAGAGTGTGTTGTAAAGGCTTCTTCGCCTTGCTGTGGGTGCTAAAGGAGAGTCACTTTGTGGTATTAGTGTAATACTCAGAGGGTGCTTCTAAGGAGTGGATGTAGGTCTGGTTATAGACCGAACCACTATAAATCTGGTGTCATTTACTTTATTGCTTTTACGTTTCCGCACTTTAAATTTCAGTTTTAATAACTCTGTGGTTGAAAAACATTTTTCTACAAACTTTAAAAGAAAATTTTATTTCGGTTCAACTTTATCATTAAGAGGGTTGAAAATTTTTAAAACTACCAATTCACCCCTTCTTGGTAGCCGTGGGACATTTACTTAGGCTTAACAACCTAATTACTGGACTCAACAAGTGGTATCAGAGCATAGTTTCAAAATCATAAGTTTGAACTACTTTTTGATTAACGTAGATGGCTACATTTGGAAACCGAAACACACCTGAGGGTTACTCTATCACTAGACCTCCACTGTTTGACAATATTCCTTTTGATTTTTGGAAAACACGCATGTCTACTTTCTTACAGTCACTTGATTATCGCATGTGGATGCTAGTCCAGGAAGGTTACTCAAAACCAACTAGATTAGTTGATGGAATTAGGGTAGATACACCTTATGCAGATTGGACTATAGAAGAACGTGACTTAGCACAATTAAATGCGAAATGTTTAAATAGTTTCTTTTGTGCTTTAAAATCTGAAGACTACATGCGAGTTTCCACTTGTAAAAGTGGAAAAGACATATGGGATAGACTTTGTATTACTTATGAAGGGACAAATGAGGTTAAGCAATCAAGACTCAATATCTTGTTACATGACTACGAATTATTTCGCATGAAACCTAATGAATCTATATCTGACATGTACACAATATTCACTCAAATTGTCACCTCTTTGCATGCACTTGGTAGGGAATTAACTAATGCTGAAATGGTCAATAAGATTCTTCGTTGTTTACCTACTGCATACGATGCTAAAATTACTGCAATTACAGAGTCTAAAGATCTGAACATTTATTCCATTGACAATCTTCTTGGTTCACTCATTGCTTACGAGCAAGGAGTAAGTCAAAGAAAGATTGATGCAGGTGAACCAAGAAAGGACAAGAATATTGCACTAAATGTGAAAGAGTTAGAAAGTGAACACTCACAACCTGAGGATGAAGATGATATTGCACTGATGACTAGACAATTCAGAAGCTTTTTAAAGAGGAAGCAGAAGAGACGCCAACAATGGAATAGAGGTAAGTATAACAGAAATGGCAAGGTTTCTAATGAAGTGATTTGTTATGAATGCAGGAAACCAGGTCATATAAAGACTGATTGTCCAAAACTCAAAGCCACTCCTAGCAAGGAGAAGGTAGAGGAGAAACCAATGGTGAAGAAGGGCAAGAAGAAGTTTCAAAAGGCTTTTTGGGCGGACTCAGCTTCAGACTCATCTGAGACTGAAAAAGAAGAAGAAGTCACCAACCATTGCTTGATGGCAGATAAAGCTGAACAATAGATCAAGAAGAGGTATGTGATTTAACCTATAATGAATTGTTTGAAGTTTCTGAACACATGCATGATGCATATAGGAAAATGAAAAAGATGCATGCTAGTGTAGTTTTAGAATTAGAAGAGCTTAATAAGGTACACGAAATCCTTAGGAAAGATCATGCTTTAATTGATAGCAACCACATGAAACTACTTGATGAATATGATGACTTAAATAAAAATTTTGAGAATTTAAAATCATCCCATGCTGAACTTGAAAAAGAATTTAAGAAATTTAAGGATGAATCTGAGAGCAAGACATATAGAATCAATTATACCAATCGAATCTTGGAGGATATGAATTCATTTTACAAACTCACTATAAGAGCTCTCGAGGATAATAGGAACCCCCCTAAACTTGAAGATTTTATAAATCCTAAATATTATCCTAAATTCATGAAATCCCTTAGAAGACAATCATATGAAATAAAACATAGGAATATTTTTCCTAATGTTAAATGTAACAATTGTGGATTTTTGGGACATATATCTCACACCTGCACTTTAAAGATGAAACCTAATTTGGTGTGGAGAACTAAGATGCATAAACCTAGACATATCATACATGCATCTGATTATAAATTTCATAAAGGAGAACCCAAACTAGTTTGGGTTCCCAGGTCTAACATTTGAGAATTTTGCAGGAATACTCTCACACAAGACCTCGTGAGAGAATATGGTACCTGGACAGCGGATGTTCAAAGCACATGATTGGAGATACTGCTCAATTCATAATGCTGGAAGCCAGGAGTGGAGGCAAGGTTACACTTGGAAATAATACCACAAAGAAAGTGGTTGAATCAGGTATGATTGGAAATTTGAAAAACTTCTTCATAGACAATGTTTTATTAGTTGAAGGCTTAAAACATAATTTGCTTAGCATAAGTCAGCTATGTGATAAGGGCTATAATGTAAAATTTTTACCTACTAGCTGCATAATTAGCCTAAATGAGAAAATTGTTTTAAATGGAAAAAGGGTGAACAATGTCTACATGCTAGATTTAAATTGTATTCAATCTCCTACTGCTTTTTGTTTGAAAACTATTTCTGATGAATCATGGCTTTGGCATAGGAGACTTTGTCATTCTAGTATGAAAAATCTTAGAAGAATTACCCAAAAGAATTTGGTGAGAGGAATACCTAAACTAGATTTTACTAAGGACCATCTATGTGATGCATGTCAATTAGGAAAATAAGTGAAGTCCTCTTTTAAGTCCAATAAAGATCTTAGGACCAGTAAACCTTTAGAAATTCTATACATGGATCTTTTTGGACCTGTAAGCACTGTTAGTCTAGGAGGAAAGGTATATGGATTTGTTATAGTAGATGATTTTTCAAGATTCACCTGGGTTAAATTTCTTTTTCATAAGAGTGAATCATTTGAGGAATTCAGAAATTTTTCAACTTGGATACAAAGAAAACTAGGATGTGAAATAATCTCTATACAAAGTGATCATGGAGGAGAATTTGAAAATGAAAGATTTGAAGATTTTTGTAAAGAAAAGGGGATTGATCACAATTTTTCTGCACCTAGAACTCCTCAACAAAATAGAGTAGTTGAAAGAAAGAACAGAACATTAATAGAAGCCGCCCGAGCAATGTTAGCAGAATACTCGCTTCCTAGATATTTTTGGGCTGAGGCGGTTAGCATTGCATGCTATGTTCTGAATAGGGTGAATGTGAGATCAAATTTGAATAAAACACCCTATGAGTTGCTAAAAGGTAGAACACCAAATTTGTCTCATTTGCATGTATTTGGTTGCAAGGTGTTCATACATAATAATGGAAAATCTGCCTTAGAAAAATTTGATCCAAAATCAGATGAAGGAATTTTTGTTGGATATTCAAGTGTTGGAAAATCTTATAGAGTATTCAACAAAAGAACTTTAATCATTGAAGAAACCACACATGTCGTTTTTGATGAAAATGGAAACATGAAAGAGCCAAATGTTGTTGAATAAGAAATTGAAGAAAACTCCCAAAAGATTGATAGATTAAATTTGGAAGAAAATTTAGAAAGAGAAGACCCTTTGCCTAGAGATTTGAGATTTTCTAAAAACCACCCAAAGGAATTGATTATAGGTGAACCAAGTGAGGGTGTTAGAACTAGGCGTGGATTAAACAAGGAAGTCAATCATTCAGCCTTTATTTCAACTATTGAACCCACTAATATTGATCAAGCACTTTCAGATGAATTTTGGATATTGGCCATGCAAGAAGAGTTAAATCAATTTGTAAGAAATAAAGTTTGGGAACTAACTACAAGGCCAAAAGATCAAAGTGTTGTTGGAACCAAGTGGGTGTTCAAAAATAAAATGAATGACTCAGGAGTAGTCATTAGAAATAAGGTTAGATTAGTAGCTAAGGGGTATAATCGAATTGAAGGAATTGATTTTGAGGAAACTTTTGCCCCTGTAGCTAGACTTGAAGCAATTAGGGTTTTACTAGCCTTTGCCTGTTTTAAAGGTTTTAAATTGTTTCAAATGGATGTCAAAAGTGCCTTTTTAAATGGGGTAATTGAGGAAGATGTTTTTGTAGAACAACCTCCAGGTTTTGAAAATTCTAAATTTCCAAATCATGTTTTCAAATTAAAAAGGGCATTATATGGATTGAAACAGGCACCTAGGGCTTGGTATGAGAGGTTGAGCACCTTCCTACTTGAAAGATCTTTTGAAAAAGGAAGTGTGGATACAACTCTCTTTTTGAGGAAAATTGGAAAGGATATACTTATTGTTCAAATTTATGTGGATGACATCATCTTTGGATCTTCAAATAAACATCTTTGTGATGATTTTTCTAAAACAATGAGTAGTGAATTTGAAATGAGTCTAATGGGAGATTTAAATTACTTTCTAGGATTTAACATTAAGCAACTTGAGGAAGGTACTTTTCTTAGTCAAACTAAATATATTAAGGACATCCTCAAAAAATATGAAATGGACAATGCTAAACCTGTTAGTACACCAATGAGTTCTTCAGTTCAGTTGGATAAGGACCTTAAGGGAAAATCTGTTGATCAAAAGAAATTTAGAGGGATAATTGAATCTTTACTTTACTTGACTGCTAGTCGACCAGATATTATGTTCAGTGTTTGCCGATGTGCTAGATTTCAATCAGATCCAAAAGAATCACATTTGACAGCAGTGAAAAGGATTTTAAGATATCTACTAGGAACTCAAAACTTAGGAATTTGGTATCCTAAGTTTAGCACTTCATTTGAAATTATTGGTTACTCAGATTCTGACTTTGCAGGCTGTAGAGTGGCTAGGAAAAGCACTTCTGGAACATGTCAATTCATTGGAAATTCATTAGTTTCATGGTCTAGTAGAAAACAAAACTCAGTGGCACTATCTACTGCAGAAGCAGAATACATTGCATTAGGAAGTTGTGTGGCACAAGTACTTTGGTTAAAACAACAGTTGATTGATTTAGGATTAACTATAGGCACTATTCCAATCTATTGTGACAATACTAGTGCTATTTGCATTTCCAAAAATCCTATTCAACATTCTAGAACCAAACACATTGATATAAGGCATCATTTCATAAAGGATCATGTATCCAAAAGAGAAATTGAACTCATACATGTTTCAACTGAAAATCAACTTGCAGATATTTTTACAAAACCTTTAGCCTTTGATACTTTCAGTACTTTAAGAACAAGGCTTGGTATTATTGATTTGAATGCTTAACCAAAATGTCTTTGCAACATTGATATTTGTTGTGTTTTGTTTTGTTTTTTTTTTATAATGAAATTTTGTGTGTTTTGAATGAATTGTTTTTGTATTTTTGGTTTTGTTTTATGTTTTTGAATGTTTTGATTGATTTTCTTAATTTCAAAAATTCAAAATTAAAAATTTTTTTTGGAGGAAATCGTCCAGGACGAAATTGGTTTCGTACGGGACGATGTGTGAAGGATCAGTTTGCGCGAATTTTAACTGTTTTGAGAGCAGTTTTTAATTATATCGTCTGTACGATCTGTGATCGTCCAGGACGAATTTTTTTTTCTCTAAAACGTCGGGACGATTGAATGCAGCGGTTGAGTGGATAAGACAGTTTTTAATACGAACTTTGTCTATATGAAATTTTCGTTCGTCCAGACGAACATGTGTCGGTTCATTGTAGGGGACGGTTTTCAAGAGTCATTAAAACGATTCACTTTTTGATCGTCTGTACGAAATTTTTTCGTCTGTACGATCGGTCAAGTCAAAAAGCCTGTACGAAGGGACGCATCGTAAGTTGTGTTGAATACGAAAAGCCGTTACATTTTGGATGAATTGGATCGTCTGTACGAAATTACTTCGTCCAGACGAACGATAATTTTTCATCAAGGACGAATATTTTCGTCCAGGACGAACGTATCGTTTTTCTTTAAATATGAAGGCTTTCAAACTTGACAATCACACTTTCAAACTTCTTTTTCAATCCCTTTCTACATCAAATCAACAATGGCCTCCTCTAGCAAAAGACAAAAGGTTTTGGTGAGGAAACCAAATAGGAATGCCCCAGACAACTTTCTTTCCAAAGCAAATGAGGAATCTTTTCCTCATTTTGCATCCGCAAAAATCACACCGTCTTGCATTCTTATCCAAACAGAGTTGAAATTTTGGGTATTGCACCTCTTCGCCTCAACCCAATTTCAGTTCATTCTTTCTCTCTTCCACCTCTACAATAAACAAACCTACCACTACTTTCTAGCCAACATGAGTTTCAATTCTGACCACTCTATCATTAGTTCTTATGTTTTTAAACAAAAAGTTGAGATCACCAAGCACGACATTGGTGCATTTTTAAACTTAAGAACTGAAGGATATAGAGCCCACACCCTAATGTCAGAAAACTCGTTCAAATGGTTTGAAATCAATAGGGTGATTAGAGAGATAGGCATTACCTATCATGTTGCTAGAGTCTCCGGTATGACCCAAGATGCCCGAATCATCCAGCATATCCTTAGATCCTCAATTATTCCTAAAGCTGGTGATAGGATTAACATTACTACTCTCCTTTCTGTTCTAACTTTTTTAATCATGCAAAGACATCCTATTGACGAAGCCCAACTCATCATAGATCATATCTATGGGCTTTCAGAAATAGGACATGCAGATCAGAAGAGGAAGAAAAACATCTCATTAGGACACTTAATCACTTATATTTTGGAAAAGAAGTACAATATAGTGCATCCTGATGAAGAATATGAAGAGCCAGTTTACTATAACGATGCATCATTCAGATTGCTCTTCAAGGAGGAAAAAGAAAAAGAAAAAGCACATGCCAGTGCTTCAGAAGAAGAAGAAGAAGAAGGAGTGCAAGCTTCTGCTTCTCAATCAGATTACCAGAATCTGATTGAGAGAATTGATAGACTAGAGACTCACATTGATCAAAGATTTGATCAATTTGATGCTCAACTTACGCAGCAACATGACATTGGTAATATTAAAGATGAAGTTCATGAAATTAATACCAATGTAATGTTGATGGCCTCCTACTTCAACCTCTTTGGCGGCATTCCTCCTCCTCCTCCAGAACAGTAGAATTTTATTTATGTCTATGTCTGTTGTATTTTTTTTGTTTGTTTTGTTTTTATCTTATATGTTTTATTGTTATGTATTTGTTTTTATGTTTTTAAGTTCAATGTATTTTTTTCTTTCTTTTTCTTTTCTTTTCTGTATTCTATTATTTTAATATCAATGAAAGTTTGTTTCTATTAGATTTGTTTTGAAATGTGGTTAATGTTTGTGAATTTCATTAGTATTATTTAATCTACATAGTGCTTAAATTCGATTGTAATTTGAGATTATCTATATTAGAAAATCTAGACTTTCTAAATTTATAATTTGTTTATAACTTGTTGTAATTAGAACTTTTAAATTCATGTCTATTCATTTAGACTACATAAAAGTTAATATTATTATTGCAATTTTGATATTTTCTTATTTTGTATTTCTATGCTCAAATGATATTTATGCACCTAGAAATATTTAAAATTTTAGATTATAGATTTTGGAAAGAATTGGTCAAATTACTCTTGAACATTGTACAAATGTACAAAAATCAAAAGGAATTCGCAAAAATTTGCAAAGTGAAAAAGAGGCACAAAATAAGCCCAACCAAGGAAAAATGCACAAAAATGTGCTCCAAAACTTTGAAAAGATGCACAAAGCGCCACATGAGGTAATTCTCTTCTTTCCAAATTCGTTCAATCTCTTAATTCAAATTGATCTTATGTTCATTTATATTCTATTGAACTTTGAAATATAAAATTTTTATACATCTCTCTTGTAATGATTTTCAATAGTCAAATGTCTAAATTGAATCATGTCTTTGATAAATTCTTCTTACTTACAATGTTATATCACTTCTTAAATTTTATGAATTTCTATGATTGATCTAATATCTTTAGTTTAAAATTGCATACCCTATGTCAATCACAATTTAGATTAAATTTTAAAAATGAATTTCATATAATTACTTACATTTCTTGTCTATTTCTTCTTCACTTTTTATTGCTGTCAAAAAGGGGGAGAAATTATTGTATTCTCTGTTTTGATTGTTCTGTTTGCAAGTTTTTAATGACTTTGTAGTTGTTTGTGTTTTCTTTGTAGTTGTTTATGTTAAAATTTTAGAAAATCTAAAAAAACAAAAAATTTGTTTTTAATGCCTCCTTATTTTAATGTACTCATCAATTCAGGGGGAGTTTAGAAGATAGGAGAATTGTTTAACTTGAAACCTTACAAATAATAATTGTTTTGCCATCATCAAAAAGGGGGAGATTGTTTGAATAGTTGCTATTTGAATGATTTATATTTGTGTAACTTATGTAGTTTTGATGATTCCAAACATTATTGTTCAAATGTATAGTTATCTCCTAACAATTTCAGAAGATTTGCACTTGCTCTTGTGTGTACTAACATTTCAGGAAAATCAGACTCCAGACTACGATAACTTCAAATCAAATTCAACATGAGATATTTTGTTTATTTGAAGATTGCCTTTTCTTTGAATTGATTTTGAAAGGGAGTGATTGTAATTGAGTGAATAAAATCTCACACACACAAATAAGGAGATCTTAAAATTCTATACTGATCGTACAGGATGATATTTATCATACTGGACGATCTGTCAGTTATCTCTTATAGAGCACTTGGAACGAATAGGAACTTGCTTGAAAAAAAAAATTTCTAAGTCCTATTCGTCCAGGACGAAATTTATTATCGTCCCGGACGATGGGTTCTCTGTAAAATTTTTGTCCAGACAAATTTTGTCATCGTACGAGGCGACCAATCCTCTGGAAAATTTTCGTACAGACAAAAATAAATATCGTCCCGGACGATCAGCTCTCTGGAAAATTTTCGTCCAGACGAAATCAAATTATCGTCCGCGGCGATTGGTCCTCTGGAAAATTTTCGTCCAGACGAAATAAATAATCGTCCAGGATGATCGGCTCTCTGGAAAATTTTCGTCCAGACGAATATATTTTCGTCCAAACGATTAACCGACTTAGAACAGTTTTCAGCAGTTTCTAGAACCGACCTTGCAATAACCGTTCGTACTGGACAAACCTAGTTCGTACAGGACGATCAGCTGTACGAAGTCATTTCATACACGTATATAAATTGGGTCGTTTCAGATCGTTTAAGTAAAATCATCCAGGACGATCCAGGATCGTACGGGACGATCCACTGCGTACAGAATTGAAAATATGCAGTTTTTGGGCGGTTTTTCATGTCTTTTGTATAAATAGTCCAAATTAGACTGCCACCCAATCTTTTTGTCATTTGATCTTTGGGCCTCTTGAGAGAATAGCCAAGGAGAGAGTGGAAGAGAGCATTCAAGGGAGGATTCCTACCACTGGAGCGAGAAGACTTCACTTGGATTACTAAGGTAAGAGTCTCTACTTGTGAAATTGGATTTCTTCACTCTTTTCCTTCTTCCTTCTAGATTCTTGTGAGAAGATCAGTCAAGGAGATCCGGTTCTCTGCCGACACTTGGAGAGTGTGAACAGCCGAAGGGTTCTCTGCCCACACTAGGAGGGTGAAAAAGGACGAAGGTTCTCTGCCTACACTTGGAGAGTGTGAACAGCCGTAGGGTTCTCTGCCCACACTAGGAGAGTGTAAAAGGACGACGGTTCTCTGCCAGCACTGTGGATTGTGTAAAAGGACGACGGTTCTCTGCCAGCACTGTGGATTGTGTGAAAGGACGACGGTTCTATGCCGCACCGGGTAGTGGTGAAAAGAGTGTGTTGTAAAGGCTTCTCCGCCTTGCTGTGGGTGCTAAAGGAGAGTCACTTTGTGGTATTAGTGCAATACTCAGAGGGTGACTCTGAGGAGTTGATGTAGGTCTGGTTATAGACCAAACCACTATAAATCTGGTGTCATTTACTTTATTGCTTTTACGTTTCCGCACTTTACATTTCAGTTTTAACAACTCTGTGGTTGAAAAACATTTTTCTACAAACTTTAAAAGAAAATTTTATTTCGGTTCAACTTTATCATTAAGAGAGTTTAAAATTTTTAAAACTACCAATTCACCCCCCTCTTGGTAGCCGTGGGACATTTACTTAGGCTTAACAACATAATTACTGGACTCAACAGTCAAGCACTACTGACAACAACCCGGATTTATAATCTTAAGACTTAACTGACTTTGAGAATGGGTCTTCTCATTATCCACTTCTTCGTCATTCTGATGCTTCTTGGATCGTTGGGTCTGGATATCCAAATGAAAAGAAACTCCCCCTTGAACGGGCTGTTATCTTTTCTCTTTGGATATTTTAAAATCATCCTAATTTGGAGATCCAAATGGATAGGGACTATCCCTTGAGGGATGTCCCTTCCACTTTGGATTCCAAATTGGATGTTATCCCATCTCAAATCATTTGAAATTACAACACAAATCAAATCAAATTTATATTTGAATTTAAAAGAAAAATCTAGACTCGATCTTGTAGGGTTATCCTAATAATCAACAGTTATATAAATAATCCCAAGCAATTAATATTCAATCTCAAGCAATTAATATTCAAAATTTGGAATGCTTAATTACTTACAACACAAAGTGCAGAAAAGTAAATAAATAAATACATCAATTCTAAGCTAACAACCAGCATGCAATGAAAGCTCAAAAATCTGGCACTCAGCAAAACGGTAAACACCGGCCTAGCCAAAAATAGAGTTGGTGGTCCTAACAAACCATCTAAAGTCTGTGAGGTAGGCTGTGTGGTTTTGATATGTCCTATAAAGGGTAATTTGTTAACGTTGCTTAAGGTTCTGGTTGGTTGAAAGGTTTAAGGGAAATTGATGGTTAAAATTTAAGTCTTAATGATTTGAGATCAATTTTAAGATTGATTTTTAATTATTTATTGGATACCACCTTTGTTTCATACCGAGGCCGTGAAGTTTATTTCATCTTTCTTGGGGCTAAGTTAATAGCCTCGTAGGCTTGGGTTACTTAGTGGTACCCCGTATAATTAAGTGATTTGATTTGATTAAGCTTTGAAAGTTATTGAATTTTATTTAAAGTTGGTTGATTACTGATTTTAAGAGTTGGTTAAATATTTCTGGAGTTTTAGAGTGATTTTGAGTTTTTAAGAATTTTTGGAATATTTTAATATTTAATAAAGGGGTCAAAAAAATTGACTTTTACATTAAGCTCAAATTCTGGAAAGTTTGTATTTTATTAAAATACTAGACCTTAATATGACCGGTTAGACAGTAAGTACGCTAAAATTGGATTTTTCTACATTTTATTATGAATGTTTGAAGTGTGAGGTATTTAATGAATTTCTAAAATTGCTTAATTAGAGGGCCTTTTTTGTAATTTTGCTCCAAATGAGTTCCCAACTCCTTGAAATAAGCTCCAAAAGTCAAGAATGACCTAAGGAGAGATTTCCAAGTGTTTGAGAAATTTTAAGAATTTTTAAATATTATTAATTAATTAAATTAATTAAAGATTGAATTTTGCTTAAAATTAAAATAAGGTTTAATTTTTTGTCAAATCAGGGGTGTTTTAATTTTCATTGATTAAGGTTTGAGTTCGGGTTAGTTAGAGGTCTTAAGCATATTTTTTGGGTTTAATTTGATTTATTACAAATTTGGAAGATTTTAAGGCTTAAACTTAAGAAAATTAATTAGGGGGCTTAATAATGTCTAAAACTAGTGAAAATTTCCTATGGGCTGAGAGTGTCACTAAGTTTAAGTGGTTCAAGTTTCAACTCAAGAGGAGGTGAATCCTAATTATCGGAAATATTCTAAGTTCTCTAAACAAGCCCTTAATTATTGTCCTTAATGATGTCACTAGGTTTGATGGGTTTGAATCAAGGTTTCTCTAACCCTTAACTTAACATATAAATAGCATGCATGAACACAAACACAATCAATACATAAATCTAGGAGATCCCTAAGTGTATGTGTGCTCCTATACATGCAAAAGTTAAGAGTAATTAATATAAATATTAAATTGATTAGTGGATAATTAAAAATTAATTACCCACTAATTCTCCCCCATAATTTCTATTCACATAAGCTTAACCTATGCTTAAAATTTCAAGGGACCTCTCAAGTGCTTTCAAAATTTAATGTATATATAAATTTAAAAATTAAATTTTGATATTTGAAAATAGCTTAATTTTGAAAATTTAAGGATATCAAAATAATATTAAAGATAGGTTCAAAATAGTTTTGAAAATACTTTAATAATATTAAAATATTTTTAAAATATAGTTTTTTTATTTTTGAAAAAATTGTTCAAAATAAATATTTAACTTAATATTAAATTGAATACTTAAAGAAAAAAAAAAGATTTATTTAAAATATACAAAAATATTTTAAAATAATCTTATTTTTGAACTAAAATATCCCAAATTTAATCTTTGATTATTTAAGAGAGTATTTTAAAATAAATTTTGATTTTTTTTTAAAAAATATTTAATATAGCATTTAATTAAATATTATTAAATATTTGAAATCAAATGTTTTGAAATTATTTAAAATATATATAAATATTTTAAATTAGTTTTAAATTTATAATTAAAGAGCTTAATAATCTGAACAATTTGAAGTATTAAAATGATTTTTTGAATTTAAAACTTTTTTTTATAATTTTTAGAAGAAATATGAGTTTAAAAATGATTTAAAATTAAATTAAATCATTTTAATTAATCGGCGGCGCCGCCGGACGCATGGCAAGCTGGGATTCAACCACGAAATAGCCGGGCAGCTGGAGTGGCCACGTGGCGCGCTCTGGTTTGGCCAACCAAAATGCGGCCGTGACGGTCAAGTGGGCCCATGCATTTTCGAAAACCGCGGCACTTAACCACGTCGGCTCAGCACATCAGTCGTTTGATCTAGCGCCATCTGAGATGCACGGCTGGGATTGCGTCAAACTGTGAGATCGAGTGAACGTTCGGATCTACGGTCGGATAGAATGGCAGAACAGCTAAATCAGAGCCGTTGATCATAGGATCAATGGCTCAAAATCTACGCAAGTCAAGCTTACGTAGAACTAGCCCTAGAATGGGTTTTCCGGCTAGTTCGTTCAATCCAGTTAACCAAAAATCATGAAATTTTAAAATCTATGTTATGTTAATGAACATAATTCATGGGGAATCAAATCCATACATTAAAAAGCATTTTTCAAAAAGTTAATTAAAACTAAGTGTTTTAACCTAGGGTTTAAGATTATACCTTCTATAGTCAATGGATTTGGATGAACTCGAGCTCTCTGAACTTGAATTTTGTCCAAGTGTAGTCCACTAGAAGGAGTCTCCAGCCGAAAGCATCTGGATCGTTCGATTCAAGCCTTTGACGGACTTGAGGCTTGAGATGGCCAGAAACTCGTCGGCTACGGCTTTGACCAGCCGGGTTTTGGCAGTGAGATGTCGAGGGGTATTTGGGAAGCTCAAAGGAAGTGGAGGCTGGGTTTGAGGGAGCTTGAGGGGAGAGAGAGGCTAGGGTTGAGAATGAGGGCACATTTTCTCATTTTGCCCTATTCAACCTTCTCCAAGCCAAAGGGATGGCCTTGATCGACTTAGGGCTATTTAGGATGCTTCCACGTGCCCTGAGAGTTGTTGGAAAGGCTGGGAGAAGGACAGATCAAGGACATGAGGTGTAAAGCCTCTTTTGTCCTTTGGAGCACATGGAATGGTTTGAGGCCATTTGATTCTGATCTAATGGCCGAGAGTAGGCTTAGGAAGGTTCTAAAATGACTCCAAACTGCTGGAGCTGAGTTGGCATTGAGATGCCATGTCATTTGGGCATTAAAATCCCTTGGAGACATTTGTTGACTATGTTAACCAGTCAACTGGTCAACAAAAGATGATGTGGCACCTAGGAAATCCTAATGATCTGATTGGAAGGATTCTAAGGCAACCTATTAGGAGCTTGAGCGATTAAAGCCTAATCATGCAAATTTGACCAAGATTTTCACATGTATGACTTGGCCAAATTGACTATGATGTGACTTTAAATGATTTGAATATGCTTTAAACCATTTAAAGGAAATGATTTATGGATTTAGATTGCGTGAATGTCTTGACTTGGCTAGATTGGATGATTTGATTTAAAAGGATTTCATTGGATTATACTTGGGCTAAGTTGACCAAGTTAACTTCTAACTGGGTCAAGGGTCCAGTTAAATTCAAATCACTGGGGATTGGTGCTTAAAAAGTTTTGATGGAGTTTGGATGCAATTTAAAGCTTGATTCAAAGTGAAAAAGCTTAAGGGTTGATTTGGTCAACCTGGTTGACTGGATTAACTAGGTTGACCCAGGGGGTGGGTTTTTGCTGGACAGGTTTGAAATGATATTTTAAGTCTGTGGGAGGTGGTTCCAAGGTCTCAGAAAGCCAAATCGGTCAAAATGCCTATTTTGACCCTTAAGGACCTATTTGGTCAACCAAGGTTGACTTGGTCAACCAGGTTGACCCAGGGTCTGGGTTTGGGTCGAACAGGTTTGGTTTGATATTTGAAACTTGCTGGAAGTGGTTGCAAGTGATTTGAAGTTCATTTGGTTTGAAATCGATGTTTGAATCCTATAGGGGTATTTTGGTCATTTTGACCCCTGGTCAATTAGGGGTCAAAATGGGTCCACCAAAATGCAATTTAATCTTCAATGAGTCATAATCAAGTATCTGGAAGTGATTGGAGGCTTTGAAGAAAGCTCCAAGGTCCAAATCCACTTGATGATAGATCCAGTGGCATAGGCCATAAATATTTGAAGGTTTTAGAGCTTTTGGATTTCAATTTAGTTTCTCGGGTTAGAGACCTCATAAAGGGCTCAAATTTGGAGGGTTACCTATAGAGACATGTCTTATCAGTATGCAACTAACAGACTCTGAATAAGAGGTCATTTGTGTTGAGTCCAGTAATTAGGTTGTTAAGCCTAAGTAAATGTCTCACGGCTACCAAGAGAGGGGTGAATTGGTAGTTTTAAAAATTTTAAACCCTCTTAATGATAAAGTTGAACCGAAATAAAATTTTCTTTTAAAGTTTGTAGAAAAATGTTTTTCAACCACAGAGTTGTTAAAACTGAAATTTAAAGTGCGGAAACGTAAAAGCAATAAAGTAAATGACACCAGATTTATAGTGGTTCGGTCTATAACCAGACCTACATCCACTCCTCAGAGGCACCCTCTGAGTATTGCACTAAAACCAATAGTGACTCTCCTTTAGCACCCACAGCAAGGCGGAGAAGCCTTTACAACACACTCTTTTCACCACTACCCGGTGCGGCAGAGAACCGTTGTCCTTTTACACAAACCACAATGCTGGCAGAGAACCGTCGTCCTTTTACACTCTCCTAGTGTGGGCAGAGAACCCTACGGCTGTTCACACTCTCCAAGTGTAGGCAGAGAACCTTTTCGCTGTTCACACTCTCCAAGTGTAGGCAGAGAACCCTTCGGCTGTTCACACTCTTCAAGTGTCGGCAGAGAACCGGATCTCCTTGACTGATCTTCTCACAAGAATCTAGAAGGAAGAAGGAAAAGAGTGAAGAAATCCAATTTCACAAGTAGAGACTCTTACCTTAGTAATCCAAGTGAAGCCTTCTCGCTCCAGTGGTAGGAATCCTCCCTTGAATGCTCTCTTCCACTCTCTCCTTGGCTATTCTCTCAAGAGGCACGAAGATCAAATGACAAAAAGATTGGGTGGCAGTCTAATTTGGACTATTTATACAAAAGACATGAAAAACCGCCCAAAAACTGCATATTTTCAATTCTGTACGCAGTAGATCGTCCTGTACGATCCTGGATCGTCCTGGACGATTTTACTTAAACGATCTGAAACGACCCAATTTGTATATGTGTACGAAATGACTTCGTACAGCTGATCGTCCTGTACGAACTAGGTTCGTCCAGTACGAACGGTTATTACAAGGTCGGTTCTAGAAACTGCTGAAAACTGTTCTAAGTCGGTTAATCGTTTGGACGAAAATATGTTCGTCTGGACAAAAATTTTCCAGAGAGCCGATCGTCCTGGACGATTATTTATTTCGTCTGGACGAAAATTTTCCAGAGGACCAATTGTCGCGGACGATAATTTGTTTTCGTCTGGACAAAAATTTTCCAGAGAGCTGATCGTCCGGTACGATATTTATTTTCGTCTGGACGAAAATTTTCCAGAGGACTGGTCGCCTCGTACGATGATAAAATTTGTCTGGACGAAAATTTTACAGAGAACCCATCGTCCGGGACGATAATAAATTTTCGTCCTGGACGAATAGGACTTAGAAAAAAATTTTCAAGCAAGTTCCTATTCGTTCCAAGTGCTCTATAGGAGATAACTGACAGATCGTCCAGTACGATAAATATCGTCCTATACGATCAGTATAGAATTTTAAGATCTCCTTATTTGTGTGTGTGAGATTTTATTCACTCAATTACAATCACTCCCTTTCAAAATTAATTCAAAGAAAGTGCAAACTTCAAATAAACAAAATATCTCATGTTGAATTTGATTTGAAGTTATCGTAGTCTGGAGTCTGATTTTCCTGAAATGTTAGTACACACAAGAGAAAGTGCAAATCTTCTGAAATTGTTAGGAGATAACTATACATTTGAACAATAATGTTTGGAATCATCAAAACTACATAAGTTGCACAAATATAAATCATTCAAATAACAACTATTCAAATAATCTCCCCCTTTTTGATGATGGCAAAACAATTATTATTTGTATGGTTTCAAGTTAAAACAAATCTCCTATCTCCTAAACTCCCCCTGAATTTATGAGTACATTAAAATAAGGAGGCATAAAGAACAATATTTTTGTTTTTCAAAAAATTTTAACACAAATAAAAAAAACTTGCAAACAGAACAATTAAAAATAGAAAACACAAAACACAAAAGAAAACACAATAATTTCTCCCCTTTTTGACAGCAACAAAAAGTGAAGAAGAAATAGACAAGAAATGTAAGGAATTATATGAAATTCATTTTTAAAATTTAATCTAAATTGTGATTGACATAGGGTATGCAATTTTTAAACTAAAGATATTAGGTCAATCATAGAAATTCATAAAATTTAAGAAGTGATATAACATTGTAAGTAAGAAGAATTTATCAAAGACATGATTCAATTTAGACATTTGACTATAGAAAATCATTACAAGAGAGATGTATAAAAATTCTATATTTCAAAGTTCAATAGAATATAAATGAACATAAGATCAATTTGAATTAAGAGATTGAACGAATTTGGAAAGAAGAGAATTACCTCATGTGGCGCTTTGCGCATCTTTTTCAAAATTTTGGGGCACATTTTTATGCATTTTTTCTTTGTTGGGCTTATTTTGTGCCTCTTTTTCACTTTGCAAATTTTTGCGAATTCCTTTTGATTTTTGTACATTTGTACAATGTTCAAGAGTAATTGGACAAATTCTTTCCAAAATCTATAATCTAAAATTTCAAATATTTTTAGGTACATAAATATCTCTTGAGCATAGAAATACAAAATAAGAAAACATCTAAATTGCAATAGTAATATTAACTTTTATGTAGTCTAAATGAATAGACATGAATTTAAAAGTTCTAATTACAACAAGTTATATACAACTTATAAATTAAGAATGTCTAGATTTTCTAATATAGATAATCTCAAATTACAATCGAATTTAAGCACTATGTAGATTAAATAATACTAATGAAATTCATAAACATTAACCACATTTCAAAACAAATCTAATAAAAACAAACTTTCATTGATATTAAAGAAACGGATTACATAAAAAAAAAAAAACATTGAACTTAAAAACATAAAAACAAACACTTAATAATAAAACAGACAAGATAAAAACATAAAAAAATACAACAGACACACATAAAAATATTTCTACTGTTCTGGAGGAGGAGGAGGAGGTATGCCGCCAAAGATGTTGAAGTAGGAGGCCATCAACATTACATTGGTATTAATTTCATGAACTTCATCTTTAATATTACCAATGTCATGTTGCTGCTGCGTAATTTGAGCATCAAATTGATCAAATCTTTGATCAATGTGAGTCTCTAATCTATCAAATATCTCAATCAGATTATGGTAATCTGATTGAGAAGCAGAAGCTTGCACTTCTTCTTCTTCCTCTTCTGAAGCACTACCATGTGCTTTTTCTTTTTCTTTTTCCTCCTTGAAGAGCAATCTGAATGATGCATCGTTATAGTAAACTGGCTCTTCATATTCTTCATCAGGATGCACTATATTGTATTTCTTTTCCAAGATATAAGTGATTAAGTGTCCTAATGAAATGTTCTTCTTCCTCTTCTGATCTGCATGTCCTATTTCTGAAAGTCCATAGATATGGTCTATGATGAGTTGGGCTTCGTCAATAGGATGTCCTTTCATGATTAAAAAAGTTAGACAAGAAAGGAGAGGAGTAATGTTAATCCTATTACCAGCTTTAGGAATGATTGAGGATCGAAGGATATGCTGGATGATTCGGGCATCTTGGGTCATACCGGAGACTCTAGCAACATGATTGTCAATAGCATTTTCTCTAATTACCCTATTGATTTGAAACCATTTGAAGGAGGTTTCTGACATTAGGGTGTGGGCTCTATATCCCTCAGTTCTTAAGTTTAAAAATGCACCACGATCATGCTTGGTGATCTCCACTTTTTGCTTAAAAACATAAGAACTAATGGTGGAGTGGTCAGAATTGAAACTCATGTTAGCTAGAAAGTAATGGTAGGTTTGCTTATTGTAGAAGTGGGCGAGAGAAAGAATGAACTGAAATTGGGTTGAGGCGAAGAGGTGCAATACCCGACATTTCAACTCTGTTTGGATAAGAATGCGAAACGGAGTGATTTTTGCGGATGCAAAATGAGGAAAAGATTCCTCATTTGCCTTGGAAAGAAAGTTGTCTGGGGCATTCCTATTTGGTTTCTTCACCAAAACCTTTTATCTTTTGCTAGAGGAGGCCATTGTTGATTTGATGTAGAAAGGGATTGAAAAAGAAGTTTGGAAGTGTGATTGTTAAGTTTGAAAGCCTTCATATTTAAAGAAAAACGATACGTTCGTCCTGGACGAAAATATTTGTCCTGGACAAAAAATTATTGTTCGTCTGGACGATATAATTTCGTACAGACGATCCGATTCGTCCAAAATGTAATGGCTTTTCGTAATCAACACAACTTACGATGCGTCCCTTCGTACAGGCTTTTTGACTAGACCGATCGTACAGACGAAAAAATTTCGTACAGACGATCAAAAAGTGAATCATTTTAATGACTCTTGAAAACCGTCCCCTACAATGAACCGACACATGTTCGTCTGGACGAACGAAAATTTCGTACAGACGAAGTTCATATTAGAAACTGCCTTATCCACTCAACCGCTGCATTCAATCGTCCCGATGTTTGAGAGGAAAAAAAAATTCGTCCTGGACGATCACAGATCGTACAGACGATCTAATTATAAACTGCTCTCAAAACGGTTAAAATTCGCGCAAACTGTTCCTTCACACATCGTCCCGTACGAAATCAATTTCGTCCTGGACGATGTCCTCCAAAAATTTTTTTTTTAATTTTTTAAATTAAGAAAATCAAACAAAACATTCAAAAACACAGAAAACATAAAACAAAACCATAAATACAAAAACAATTCATTCAAAACACACAAAATTTCATAAAATAAAAAACAAAACAAAACACAACAAATATCAATGTTGCAAAGACATTTTGGTTAAGCATTCAAATCAATAATACCAAGCCTTGTTCTTAAAGTATTGAAGGTATCAAAGGCTAAAGGTTTTGTAAAAATGTCTGCAAGTTGATTTTCAGTTGAAACATGTATGAGTTCAATTTCTCCTTTGGATACATGATCCCTTATGAAATGATGCCTTATATCAATGTGTTTGGTTCTAGAATGTTGAATAGGATTTTTGGAAATGCAAATAGCACTAGTATTATCACAATAAATTGGAATAGTGCCTATAGTTAATCCTAAATCAATCAACTGTTGTTTTAACCAAAGTACTTGTGCCACACAACTTCCTAATGCAATGTATTCTGCTTCTGCAGTAGATAGAGCCACTGAATTTTGTTTTCTACTAGACCATGAAACTAATGAATTTCCAATGAATTGACATATTCCAGAAGTGCTTTTCCTATCCACTCTACAGCCTGCAAAGTCAGAATCTGAGTAACCAATAATTTCAAATGAAGAGCTAAACTTAGGATACCAAATTCCTAAGTTTTGAGTTCCTAGTAGATATCTTAAAATCCTTTTCACTGCTGTCAAATGTGATTCTTTTGGATCTGATTGAAATCTAGCACATAGGCAAACACTGAACATAATATATGGTCGGCTAGCAGTCAAGTAAAGTAAAGATCCAATTATCCCTCTAAATTTCTTTTGATCAACAGATTTTCCCTTAAGGTCCTTATCCAACTGAACTGAAGAACTCATTGGTGTACTAACAGGTTTAGCATTGTCCATTTCATATTTTTTGAGGATGTCCTTAATATATTTAGTTTGACTCAAAAAAGTACCTTCCTCAAATTGCTTAATGCTAAATCCTAGAAAGTAATTTAAATCTCCCATTAGACTCATTTCAAATTCACTACTCATTATTTTAGAAAAATCATCACAAAGATGTTTATTTGAAGATCCAAAGATGATGTCATCCACATAAATTTGAACAATAAGTATATCCTTTCCAATTTTCCTCAAAAAGAGAGTTGTATCCACACTTCCTTTTTCAAAAGATCTTTCAAGTAGGAAGGTGCTCAACCTCTCATACCAAGCCCTAGGTGCCTGTTTCAATCCATATAATGCCTTTTTTAATTTGAAAACATGATTTGGAAATTTAGAATTTTCAAAACCTGGAGGTTGTTCTACAAAAACATCTTCCTCAATTACCCCATTTAAAAAGGCACTTTTGACATCCATTTGAAACAATTTAAAACCTTTAAAACAGGCAAAGGCTAGTAAAACCCTAATTGCTTCAAGTCTAGCTACAGGGGCAAAAGTTTCCTCAAAATCAATTCCTTCAATTTGATTATACCCCTTAGCTACTAATCTAGCCTTATTTCTAATGACTCCTCCTGAGTCATTCATTTTATTTTTGAACACCCACTTAGTTCCAACAACACTTTGATCTTTTGGCCTTGTAGTTAGTTCCCAAACTTTATTTCTTACAAATTGATTTAACTCTTCTTGCATGGCCAATATCCAAAATTCATCTGAAAGTGCTTGATCTATGTTAGTGGGTTCAATAGTTGAAATAAAGGCTGAATGATTGACTTCCTTGTTTAATCCACGCCTAGTTCTAACACCCTCACTTGGTTCACCTATAATCAATTCCTTTGGGTGGTTTTTAGAAAATCTCAAATCTCTAGGCAAAGGGTCTTCTCTTTCTAAATTTTCTTCCAAATTTTCTTCCAAATTTAATCTATCAATCTTTTGGGAGTTTTCTTCAATTTCTTCTTCAACAACATTTGGCTCTTTCATGTTTCCATTTTCATCAAAAACAACATGTGTGGTTTCTTCAATGACTAAAGTTCTTTTGTTGAATACTCTATAAGATTTTCCAACACTTGAATATCCAACAAAAATTCCTTCATCTGATTTTGGATCAAATTTTCCTAAGGTAGATTTTCCATTATTATGTATGAACACCTTGCAACCAAATACATGCAAATGAGACAAATTTGGTGTTCTACCTTTTAGCAACTCATAGGGTGTTTTATTCAAATTTGATCTCACATTCACCCTATTCAGAACATAGCATGCAGTGCTAACCGCCTCAGCCCAAAAATATCTAGGAAGCGAGTATTCTGCTAACATTGCTCGGGCGGCTTCTATTAATGTTCTGTTCTTTCTTTCAACTACTCCATTTTGTTGAGGAGTTCTAGGTGCAGAAAAATTGTGATCAATCCCCTTTTCTTTACAGAAATCTTCAAATCTTTCATTTTCAAATTCTCCTCCATGATCACTTTGTATAGAGATTATTTCATATCCTAGTTTTCTTTGTATTCAAGTTGAAAAATTTCTGAATTCCTCAAATGATTCACTCTTTTGAAAAAGAAATTTAACCCAGGTGAATCTTGAAAAATCATATACTATAACAAATCCATATACCTTTCCTCCTAGACTAACAGTGCTTACAGGTCCAAAAAGATCCATGTGTAGAATTTCTAAAGGTTTACTGGTCCTAAGATCTTTATTGGACTTAAAAGAGGACTTCACTTGTTTTCCTAATTGACATGCATCACATAGATGGTCCTTAGTAAAGTCTAGTTTAGGTATTTCTCTCACCAAATTCTTTTGGGTAATTCTTCTAAGATTTTTCATACTAGAATGACAAAGTCTCCTATGCCAAAGCCATGATTCATCAGAAACAGTTTTCAAATAAAAAGCAGTAGGAGATTGAATACAATTTAAATCTAGCATGTAGACATTATTCACCCTTTTTCCATTTAAAACAATTTTCCCATTTAGGCTAATTATGCAGCTAGTAGGTAAAAATTTTACATTATAGCCCTTATCACATAGCTGACTTATGCTAAGCAAATTATGTTTTAAGCCTTCAACAAATAAAACATTGTCTATGAAAAAGTTTTTCAAATTTCCAATCATACCTGATCCAACCACTTTCTTTGTGGTATTATCTCCAAGTGTAACCTTGCCTCCACTCCTGGCTTCCAGCGTTATGAATTGAGCAGTATCTCCTGTCATGTGCTTTGAACATCCGCTGTCCAGGTACCATATACTCTCGCGAGGTCTTGTGTGAGAGTATTCCTGTAAAATTCTCAAATGTTAGACCTGGGAACTCAAACTAGTTTGGGTTCACCTTTATGAAATTTATAATCAGATGCATGTATGATATGTCTAGGTTTATGCATCTTAGTTCTCCACACCAAATTAGGTTTCATCTTTAAAGTGCAGGTGTGAGATATATGTCCCAAAAATCCACAATTGTTATATTTAACATTAGGAAAAATATTCCTATGTTTTCTTTCATATGATTGTCTTCTAAGGGATTTCATGAATTTAGGATAATATTTAGGATTTGTAAAATCTTCAAGTTTAGGGGGGTTCCTATTATCCTCGAGAGCTCTTATAGTGAGTTTGTAAAATGAATTCATATCCTCCAAGATTCGATTGGTATAATTGATTCTATATGTCTTGCTCTCAGATTCATCCTTAAATTTCTTAAATTCTTTTTCAAGTTCAGCATGGGATGATTTTAAATTCTCAAAATTTTTATTCAAGTCATCATATTCATCAAGTAGTTTCATGTGGTTGCTATCAATTAAAGCATGATCTTTCCTAAGGATTTCGTGTTCCTTATTAAGCTCTTCTAATTCTAAAACTACACTAGCATGCATCTTTTTCATTTTCCTATATGCATCATGCATGTGTTAAGAAACTTCAAACAATTCATTATAGGTTAAATCACATACCTCTTCTTGATCTGATTGTTCATCTTTATCTGCCATCAAGCAAAGGTTGGTGACTTCTTCTTCTTTTTCAGTCTCAGATGAGTCTGAAGCTGAGTCCGCCCAAAAAGCCTTTTGAAACTTCTTCTTGCCCTTCTTTACCATTAGTTTTCCTCTACCTTCTCCTTGCTAGGAGTGGCTTTGAGTTTTGGACAATCAGTCTTTATATGACCTGGTTTCCTGCATTCATAACAAATCACTTCATTAGAAACTTTGCCATTTCTGTTATACTTACCTCTATTCCATTGCTGGCGTCTCTTCTTCTTCCTCTTTAAAAAGCTTCTGAATTGTCTAGTCATCAGTGCAATATCGTCTTCATCCTCAGGTTGTGAGTGTTCACTTTCTGACTCTTCCACATTTAGTGCAATATTCTTGTCCTTTCTTGGTTCACCTGCATCAATCTTTCTTTGACTTACTCCTTGCTCGTAAGAAATGAGTGAACCAAGAAGATTGTCAATGGAATAAATGTTCAGATCTTTAGACTCTGTAATTGCAGTAATTTTAGCATCGTATGCAGTAGGTAAACAACGAAGAATCTTATTGACCATTTCAGCATTAGTTAATTCCCTACCAAGTGCATGCAAAGAGGTGACAATTTGAGTGAATCTTGTGTACATGTCAGATATAGATTAATTAGGTTTCATGCGAAATAATTCGTAGTCATGTAACAAGATATTGAGTCTTGATTGCTTAACCTCATTTGTCCCTTCATAAGTAATACAAAGTCTATCCCATATGTCTTTTCCGCTTTTACAAGTGGAAACTCGCATGTACTCTTCAGATTTTAAAGCACAAAAGAAACTATTTAAACATTTCGCATTTAATTGTGTTAAGTCATATTCTTCTATAGTCCAATCTGCATAGGGTGTATCTACCCTAATTCCATCAACTAATCTAGTTGGTTTTGAGTAACCTTCCTGGACTAGCATCCACATGCGATAATTAAGTGACTGTAAGAAAGTAGACATGCGTGTTTTCCAAAAATCAAAAGGAATATTGTCAAACAGTGGAGGTCTAGTGATAGAGTAACCCTCAGGTGTGTTTCGGTTTCCAAATGTAGCCATCTACGTTAATCAAAAAGTAGTTCAAACTTATGATTTTGAAACTATGCTCTGATACCACTTGTTGAGTCCAGTAATTAGGTTGTTAAGCCTAAGTAAATGTCCCACGGCTACCAAGAGGGGGGTGAATTGGTAGTTTTAAAAATTTTAAACCCTCTTAATGATAAAGTTGAACAGAAATAAAATTTTCTTTTAAAGTTTGTAGAAAAATGTTTTTCAACCACAGAGTTGTTAAAACTGAAATTTAAAGTGCGGAAACGTAAAAGCAATAAAGTAAATGACACCATATTTATAGTGGTTCGGTCTATAACCAGACCTACATCCACTCCTCAGAGGCACCCTCTGAGTATTGCACTAAAACCAATAGTGACTCTCCTTTAGCACCCACAGCAAGGCGGAGAAGCCTTTACAACACACTCTTTTCACCACTACCCGGTGCGGCAGAGAACCGTCGTCCTTTTACACAAACCACAGTGCTGGCAGAGAACCGTCATCCTTTTACACTCTCCTAGTGTGGGCAGAGAACCCTACGGCTGTTCACACTCTCCAAGTGTAGGTAGAGAACCTTTCCGCTGTTCACACTCTCCAAGTGTAGGCAGAGAACCCTTCGGCTGTTCACACTCTCTAAGTGTCCGTAGAGAACCGGATCTCCTTGACTGATCTTCTCACAAGAATCTAGAAGGAAGAAGGAAAAGAGTGAAGAAATCCAATTTCACAAGTAGAGACTCTTACCTTAGTAATCCAAGTGAAGCCTTCTCGCTCCAGTGGTAGGAATCCTCCCTTGAATGCTCTCTTGCACTCTCTCCTTGGCTATTCTCTCAAGAGGCACGAAGATCAAATGACAAAAAGATTAGGTGGCAGTCTAATTTGGACTATTTATACAAAAGACATGAAAAACTGCCCAAAAACTGCATATTTTCAATTCTGTACGCAGTGGATCGTCCTGTACGATCCTGGATCGTCCTGGACGATTTTACTTAAACGATCTGAAACGACCCAATTTGTATATGTGTACGAAATGACTTCGTACAGCTGATCGTCCTGTACGAACTAGGTTCGTCCAGTACGAACGGTTATTACAAGGTCGGTTCTAAAAACTGCTGAAAACTGTTCTAAGTCGGTTAATCGTTTGGACGAAAATATGTTCGTCTGGACGAAAATTTTCCAGAGAGCCGATCGTTCTGGACGATTATTTATTTCGTCTGGACGAAAATTTTCCAGAGGACCAATCGCCACGGACGATAATTTGTTTTCGTCTTGACGAAATTTTTCCAGAGAGCTTATCGTCCGGTACGATATTTATTTTCGTCTGGATGAAAATTTTCCAGAGGACTGGTCGCCTCGTACGATGATAAAATTCGTCTGGACGAAAATTTTACAGAGAACCCATCGTCCGGGATGATAATAAATTTCGTCCTGGACGAATAGGACTTAGAAAAAAAATTTTCAAGCAAGTTCCTATTCGTTCCAAGTGCTCTATAGGAGATAACTGACAGATCGTCCAGTACGATAAATATCATCCTGTACGATCAGTATAGAATTTTAAGATCTCCTTATTTGTGTGTGTGAGATTTTATTCACTCAATTACAATCACTCCCTTTCAAAATTAATTCAAAGAAAAGGCAAACTTCAAATAAACAAAATATCTCATGTTGAATTTGATTTGAAGTTATCGTAGTCTGGAGTCTGATTTTCCTGAAATGTTAGTACACACAAGAGCAAGTGCAAATCTTCTGAAATTGTTAGGAGATAACTATACATTTGAACATTAATGTTTGGAATCATCAAAACTACATAAGTTGCACAAATATAAATCATTCAAATAGCAACTATTCAAACAATTTGATTGTGATTTGAAGTGTTTGAAAAATTCCTGGAAAAGGTCTTTAGGACAGGGCCTTTAGACTTAGGATTTGTGTTTGGATTTTGGATTTGATCTGGATTTTGAGTTTGATTGATTAAGTTTGAGTTATCTAAATCATTTATGATCATTTAGAGGATCATTGTTAATTGGATAAGGTTGAAGTTCGATCAAAAATAAGATCCAGGTTTGGACTGGAGATTAAGATTTTGAACTGGACTGTAGTCTGGATTTTGATTGTGGTTTGATTTGAATTGAGATCTGGGTTAGCTTAAGGCCAGGATTGGTTTGAAGTTTGAATTGATCTGAGATCTAAATTAATCTCAAGGTCTGGATTGATCTAAGGTCTAGATAGCTCCTAAGGCCTGAGAAGATTATAGGATCTTGATCTAGGAGAATCTTAGGGTCTAGAATGGATCCTAAAGTATGAAGTCTAGAAAATTCCTAGGATCTAGAGTAGATCCTAAGGTCTGGAGTCTAGAAGGATCCTAGGACCTATAATAGATCCTAAGGTCTGGATCTAGGAGAATCCTAGAGTTTAGGTTGATCTGGAAGCTAGATTAATCTGGGTCAGGATTGGTTTGGGGTCAGGATTGGTTTGGGGTCAGGATTGGTCCCTAGTGACCTCATACAAAAATGAGGTCAACACACACACACACACACGAGTGAAATAAATAAAAATTTTACTTCAAATTTTTATTGATACAAATTGAACAATATATCATACTATATAATATAATTTAATTTTGAATAATCCAATCAAATATGTATTCATTAAGGTATTTTTAAAAAAATATATTTGAAAACTAGTCATATTATATGATGTATATCATATTATACAATCAAGTCCAAATTAAAAATTATAAGCATCATATAAATCTTGGCTTAAATATATTAATTAAAAATTTGGATTATTTTTATTATATGATTTGTATAATATTATATGATTTAGTTTCAAATTTATTTTGATTTATGAAGCAAAAATTAATGGATGATATAATATTTAATAGGTTCAATTGCTTATATTATATGATGATTATCAAACTATACGGTTGTTCAAATTTTGATTTTGATAATATTAATTAGTTTTTGCTACTTGTATTGTATGATGTCTATATCATACTATACATTATACTTGTATTTTTTCCTCATCCTATTTTAAATTTTATTTCAAAGAGCACTAGATATAAATACTTTATTATGAGCCTAAAAACATGAGAGACGTTGGAAAATCTTAAGGAAAGCAAAGAGAGGAGTTTTTTTGTTGTTGTTTTGATTGACTAGCTTGTTATTTAAAAAAGTAGTCTTCTTGCTTGGAGTAGAAAGAGTATAGGGTTTCTTCATTACTCTCAAATTATGGAAAAAGAACACATCAATTCACTCTCTCTATTGGGTATTGCCATTCTCTTCAGGAACTTATTGTAGAATTGAATGTTTTAATGAGGCAAACCCAATGACACCAAAAGTTATCCAATTCAAGTTCAAATGATCCCAAATCAAGTAGTTGATGCATGGTCAGACATTTGATGAAACTAATTGGATGACCAAATGTTGTCCAAATATTGTATGTTTACAATCAAAATAAGAGAATTGACGTTAGGAATCGACTATCTCAAGATGGAGTGTTTAAGGTTTTTAGTTAAAATTATTAAAATGATAATATTTAACATAATAATAGAATTTAAATCTACACAGATAAGAAACCTTGACCTAAGTTTGGAGATGGCTTGCAAATCTAAGAAAATCTAAAGCTCTACTTGATAGTCGATGCCAATGATAACCATTAACAATTATCTTCACTCATATGTTGTCGTCTGACAACCATTGCTAGTAATTCATCATTCAACCATCGATGCCCAACCTCCATCGCCCATTCATCAGCATTCTACTATTATCACCCTATCATATGTCATCATATGAAAGGATTCATCTCCCTTTATTAATCTTCTAACATCATCAAGTATAATTATAGAAGATCTAGCTATTATACTGAGATATTGTTCAATTAGCTAAAACAGGAATGCATTCCAAATATTTGATAATTCAAATTTTTTGTGTTTGGTTTACTAATAAAGGAATACAATATAAAATTTCAGTTAATTTCTTTTTTCACTCCTTAGTTCTTTTTCGGTGTATTGTAAATCAACCTAGCTTTGGTTGAGCTCTCTTTTTACCACAAACAAATTGTGTTGTTGCCGCCAGCCACCACCATTCACCACCACTAACTATTGGCTATCTTATCATTTGACTTTACATTGCATTAATTTTACTTCAAGCCAAAAAAATCTCCTTTATTCATTTACACTTAGTCAAACAACTTTAAATATTTAAATTACATTGCATTCTTTTTTTTATGCATTCATTTTTCAGCAAACCAAATAATCCCAAAATGTTTTTTTTTTTTTTACTTTTTATTACAAGAAGAGCAAATTTTGTAATGTCTACTTATATATTAGATCATTTCATATGTGCAAGTTTCATGATTTTTCCCTTTTAGGGTCTTCATGTGTAAACTCCAGCACCTCTTGTAAATTTTTTCTATCTATATGTGCATGAGATCATCATGCAAAGCTATGAGATATAGCAATTTTTTTACCACCACAAATTTTCTAACACACAACAAGATCAAAATCAATCTACAAAATATATTTAGATTTTTGCTTAGTTCTTGAATAATCTAGGCAAACTTTGATTCTAAAAATGATGAAATTGAAGAAAATTTATCTATATTTCAATTCTAAATCAATTTGATTTGCATACATAAATGTTGTAACCCTACCTTGAGTAACAAACTAGATTTATCCTAGCTTTACATGTGGGACCTGCAATTGGGTGTTAATAGAAACTACCTTGCACAATAACATAATGTGGACAATACTCTAAAACTTTGGGTTTGAGTTAACAATATCAAATTTCTAGTTGAGTATTTTAAAGTTTTGGCTGAATTAAAATTTGAATTGGATTTTGATTGACTAAAAAACTAAAACTTGACTTGATATTGATTAGAGTATTATTTGAAATTATATGGATTCAAGTTAAAAGAGATTAATTTGAATCAATTGGATCGTGTTGACTTTAAAATTTTGTATGATCCACAAAATAAATGGGTTTAACAACTCGGATTTAAATTAGACATGTTCAATGTTGAGTTATTCTAACCCATATAAGAAATAATTTAGAATCAAATCAAATAATTCTAATTTAAATCAGTTTCAAATCAACTCCAAATCTGTCATATCAATCAATAATTAACTTCCCACTCCAATGTTCATGTTTTATGCTTAGCTAGTTTGATCCAAGTCATCAATCTGAATTTAGTATTTGTTAGGCAATGCCAAAATGGATTTTTAGATCGAATTGAATCCAACCCAAAATTGACCCATTTCAACCTACCCGACTCAAACACAGCCCATTTAGCAGACAAACTTCAAAACCCAAACCTGACCTGCTCCAACCTTACTTGACCAGACCAAACATGGCCCGCTAACTCATTTAGATTAAATACAAAGATACAATTTGGATTGAAAGTTCTACTTTGAAAATTTTTATTTAATATCCATTTACAAAACTATTTTTACTACTTCAAAAAAAAAAAATGATACAATTCACAAATATAATTTATGAATATTTTGAAACATAGAAAACTTCAAGAAAATTTGAATGTTAAATTGAAATCTTCAACATATTCAATTGGAGCTGCATTTATAAATTACAAATATACTTTTACATATTCAAAACTTCAGTAGGAATCGTAATCTTTCCTCCCCATATCTCTTAGTAAAATATTCTTTGATCCATTCTAAGAATGCAATAGGAATTTGCCTTCCAATTGATTTAATTGTAGGTCTACAACTATGCAATATGAAGCAAAAGTAAAACTAGTTGTAGTAATTATCTACCATAAGCAAAAGAGAGCTCATATAAATCATTCATGTTATTCACATCATAGACATATAATAACCACTTGAGTGTGGTAAAAATAAAAAAACACTTGTTTGATACATTTCACAGCATTGAAAATGTCATGCTTTAGCTAAAAACACCTATTTCATATCATTCAAAGAGTAATTAGTAATTTGAATTTTAATCTTGATAAAAAGTGACCTCAGCCTTCATATAATTTGCACTAGAAATTTCATGCACTACATAAATTTAGAAGACTATTTATGAAAGTTCTCAAGATCCCAACTCATAAGATTTGCACAAAGTTACATCCTTCATAAATTAAGAGAAAAGAGATGTTATATGTCAAATACAAGTATATGAAAAAAACAAAATGAATTGAAAAGTTGATATTATTGGAACCTTCCATTGACTTCATGCACCTAAATGAAATTGCTCAAATAGTTAAAATCATCCAATAAAAAGGGATGAAGTCAGCATAGATATATCATAATTCATAAATATAATCTCTAAATATAAATAAATAAGAAATTCAAATTCCTACTGTCAATATTCAATAATTAAAATTTCCACAAACAGCCAACAAATGTATGTTCCAAATTAATTACAAAAGAAATTCCTCACCAACTACACTTCTATGTTGATTAAATTATCACCATCTTCACTTGCATTTTAGTCAATATATAAGTTCATGATATTCTCTATTACAGTCTCAAGTTCATGATCATTTATAACTACGAAAAAAAAAAAGAGAAACTTCAAATAAGTTTATATGATACTTAAATGAAAATTGTATTCCAATTAAATTGATGTCTTACCTTATTTCCGTAAAAACCAATCTTTTGAATAAACTAATGCTTTGATAATAACATGTTTCAAAGAACTTCAAAATTGCTTTAGAATTCTACCAACTTAATGCACTTATAGAAGCTACTACGGAATTGGAATGAACAAAACTTCATGAGCTATAGCCAAGACTCATGAAAAAATTTACTAATGACCTTTCCAGAAATATAAAATAACTAATTCAACTTTTTTATCAAGTTAGGATTTGTCAAGATATATTTTAAATTTTGATTTCCTATGTATTGTAATTTCCTCCTAAAAAAATTTAAAATCCTATTTACAAAATTCAAAGTATGTTTGATAAGTTAGGTAAAAGAGAGTTATCAAAATTAAACAATACATAAACATATAATTACACTGATTTAAATAGAAGTACGTACAAAAATTATGGTTTAATAATTATAGAAGAAAGTCTCTTTGAAATATCACGTTGCAAACTTCATTTTACTACTATATGATGGCTAATTTTTTCATATGCAGTGGTGTGCATATACTGTAAACCTTTTGCAAAAGGGTGTGAAGGAGATTTATTATTCTATTTCAAAGATCAAGAAGAATATAAAGTATATAAAAGGTTATCAGGAAGGAAAATAAAATTTCTTTACTACATCAAACAAATTTATCTTGATTCAAAAAGAGATTTGAGGTAAGAAGCTCCAACTAGATGGAACTCAAAGTTTATCATGTTCAACATAGCTATTTATTATATACATGCTTTTTTAAATTTAGAGTTGGGTGATTCTACAAGCATTGTCGTAGCAACATTGAATGGGCACAATTGGGAATATTTGTAATTTTGTATCTTTTTTTATGGGATAACTTGTTTATTCATTGGTGTAAAATATCAAATTGCAAATCTCTGCTGCTTATGCGACACTAAAGTATGAAATATTAAGTGGACATTACAACATGAAAAAATGACAACAAGCATGCTTTCCAATTTCGTAAAATACTGATCAGATTTCAGAGTCATCTTGGAAATAGCTATTATTATGGATCATATAAAAGCTTACTTTAAATTTTCCAATCAGTAAAAAAAGATTGTAGATTTTTAAAGAAAGATATTTTATTTTATGAGGGTGGCATAAATCCAACATTAATCATCTTCTTTTGCAAATGCCAATTATTATAAGTGAAGTGTACAATTAAGCAAATAAACCCATCAGCTTTGATACAAATGCATAGCTCAGATGTCAAGAAAATTCTACCAGTAAATTTAGATAGTAATGATTGAATATGCCATTTCACTTTGATGAACAATTTATTTCAATATTTTTATAAACTAATTGGAGGTCCTAATATAGATAAAATAGTAATACTGAAACACTAACTCATTCAACACATTGAAAAGCAAATCATTCATATTAATGAAAGTAGTAGAAAAATCATGAAACTATTGATGGTAAAACTTACTGTCAAATATTAAAATGGATTAGATGGAGTTGGTTTGCAAAATTAGCTACCCTATATCGTGAGTATATCTTTTCTTACAATTTTGTAGGAGTCATCTTAAATTGCCATATCCATTATTGTTGTCACATTGTTATATTGTACTACATTTTTTACATTTACATCTTTGTTTTCCATCATTGGAAAGGGTTAATGTATAGTTTAGTCATCCTTGTTCTCCTCTTAAGAACACTTATCCCAACCATTTAACAAATGTCAATATAATTATTTTCATCATTATCACCACTGCCAATTTGCCCAGTTTGATCAAAAGAAGTACTTTCAATAATAGTATTGGAATCATCCATCTAGTCAAGAAATTAAACACATTTAAAAGAAAATATGCAAGGTATTTCATAAACAAAGAATTGGAACATCTTATATAATATATTGGAAAAAGGTACCCTTTCACATGCATAGAAATACTAACACCATACCACAAAATGCATAATAATTTACAGGTATAATGTTCCTTTAATAAGATCTTAGCTCTTATAGTGACTTACATACTTCAAAAGTAGAATCAAAATTTTCTCCATTTGAAAATTAGAGTGTGGAGTATCTGGTGGTTTTAATAGGATCCCAAAGGTGAAAACATATTGTACCATTCACTAAATAAGTGCTCATTTTCAATTAAGTGAGGTTGTTATACAATGAAAAATAAAAGACAAAGAGCCATAAAAAAGAAAAGAATGGCCATAATGAAGCCTCAATATCCATTTGGGTTTCACTTCCCCTAGGGTTACAAAATCCTATCTATTAGGGTTTCACTTTCACATGCATAAAAATATCAAAATCATCCCTAAAAAATTATAAGGATATCATTATTAGCTTGCTACAACTTAAACTACACAAACCTCCCAAAAGAAAAAAAAAATTTTGTTCACAAATCATAAGTACAAAATCTTAGTAATTGTCAAAACATGTGATGAACATTTGGTAATTCACAACACCATAAAAATTTACATGAAAGCTCAAATTAGTTGTTGCATTCTATGTCCCCTAGTCTGAGATTTTTATGATGACAAATAATATTGAATGAATTATTCTATTCTTCATTAAATATATTGAATGTTACTCTTGTCTATGAGTACTAACATTTCAGGGAAACCACACACTGGTCAAGACAACGGAAGACTCGAGACTGGGTAGAATAGAATGTCAAGGAGTCTCTAACTTCGTATTTTCTTTATTTTTTATTTCTTGAGTCTGCCCAAAAAAAGTGTATGAAATTGAGTAACCATGCACACACACAAGGGGAAAGTTTTTTTAAGGGAAAAATTATTTTGTATGTAGATCATACTGTACGACACACTATGGCTTAACGGTTATATTATGTGAACTAATCATACTGTACTATTCATTTTCCACCCGAAACCCTAGCCGCCAAATTAATTTAATCAAGTTTTTAATATTTGAATATTGAACTAATCATACAATATGATCAAAATGTACTGTACGAATATTTGAATACTTACTAAAATTAACTCCAGTGATTAGTGAATTAAATCAAGGCTTAATTAATGATTGGTGATCATATTGTATGACTATATTGGTATTATACGATGCATCCCAAAGATCGTACTCGAAAAAAACCTTAATTTTAAAACTAATCGTACTATACGATGTATACATTGTACAGGACAACTTGAATATTTTAATTGATCATACTATATGAGTTTGATCGTACCAGACAATGAACATAGTTGAATTTTGGTCATCCCAGCATTCATCCTGTACGAACAGAAGAAATATAGTATATCATATTGGGTAATATTCATATTGTACTGTATGATGTATTGGATAATTATTGCCTGTTTATATTCCTTCGTACCAGGATGAAAGCTATTTTGAACTGATCATATTGTACATCCCAAGATCGTATTGTATGAACAAAAATGGCTAAATTGAATTTTTTAGGATTTCTTGAAGCCAGATATATATTCAATGCTTTTCCTTTTTGAAAGAGAGAGAGAGAAGAATGTGACAAAGGAAGGGAAATCTTGAGAGGGAGCTTCTGGAAAAGATTTATGGCTTATGATAGGAAGGAGAAGGTGAGTTTGTATGTGAGGGAGAAGGAGTGTGAGGGGATCACATGGTTGCTCCAAGCCTGCTGCACGCTTGCTCCTCCTGTGGCTTGGGTAAGTTTATGGGAGCTCTCTATTGTTGAAACTCATTCACTATGAATTAGGTTGTTAAACCTAAGCTTATGTCCCATGACTAACCAAGAGGGGGGTGAATTAGTAATTAAAAAAACAAATTAACCCACTTTTTAAATTCAAAAACAAAAATAAAACTTTAGTGAATTTTTCTAGAAAAAGATTTTCAACCACAGTTTTAAAAGTAAAAACACAAAAATAAAAAGCTGCAGAAAAATAAAGACACGAGATTTATAGTGGTTCGATCAAAACCAGACCTACATCCACTCCCCGGAGGCATCCTCCGAGTATTGCACTAATACCACTAGTGTGGGCAGATAACCCTTCCTCCTTTCACACTCTCATAGTGTGGGCAGAGAACCCTTCATCCTTTCACACTCTCCTAGTGTGGGCAAAGAACCCTTAGTCCTTTAACACTCTCCTAGTGTAGGCAAAGAACCCTTCGTCTATTCACACTCTCCAAGTGTCAGTACAGAACCAGATCTCCTTCACAGATCTTCTTCACAAGAAATCTTTAAGGAAGAAAGAAAAGAGTAAAATAAACACAAATCAAAAGTAAAGATTCTTACCTTTGAACACCAAGTTAAGCCTTCACACTCTAGTAGTAAGAATCCTCCTTCGAACACTGTCTTACACTCTCTCCTTGACTCTTCTTTCAATGGGCATGAAGATTAGTAGACAAAAAGATAAAGTGGCAGTTGAGATTGGACTATTTATAGAAAAGACACAAAAAATCATCCAAAAACTGCAAATTTTTAAGTCAATACGCATTGGATCATCCCGTACGATCGTGGATCATCCTAGACAATTTTACTTAAATGCATTGGAAATGAACCTAATGTATATGGGTACGAAATGACTTCGTGCACACACATCATCCCGTACGAACTAAGTTCATCTGGTACGAACTAAGTTCGTCCAGTAGGAACGGTTATTCTATAGGTTGGTTCCCAAAAGCTGCAGAATGTCACTAAAATTTCAGAGTCCGTTCACTTCGTCCTGTAACGATTATTGGTTTGTCCGGATGAAATTTTTCCAGAGAGCAACTAGTCTCGGTACGAATACACTTCATCATGGACGAAAATGCTCCAGAGATCAACTTGTCCTAGAATGAATACACTTCGTCTGAATAAAAAATTTCCAGAGAACATTTTGTCCTGGGACGAATACACTTCGTCCTAGACGATCAGGACTGAGAAAAATTTTCTTCAATTTCTGTTCGTTCCATTTCTCTTACAAGGAGATAACTGACCTGATCGTCTCGTATGAACTAGGTTCATCCCGTACGATCAATACAAAATTTTTAAGATCTCCTTAAGTGTATATGATTATTCCCTTAATTACAATTACTCCCTCTCAAACTTAATTCAAAGAAAAATACAAGCTTTAAATACACAAGGTATCTCATGCTGAATTTGATTTGAAGTCTTCGTAGTCTGGATTTTGATTTTTCTGAAATGTTAGTACACACAAGAGCAAAAACAAATCTTCCAAAAAGTGTTAGGAGATAACTAGACATAAAATAATAATATTTGAAATCATCAAAACTATACAAGTTGCAAGAATGTAAAACATGCACATAGCAACTCTATTAACAATCTCCCTTTTTTATGATGGCAAAACAATTATTGTTTGTATAATTTCAAATTCTAAGAATCTCCTAAACTCCCCCTAAATTGATGAACATGTAAAAATAAGGAGGTATTTTTAGAAATAGACAACAAATAAAAATAAAACAAACATACAACTTATACAACATGCACAAAACACAAAACAAAAAATAGACACACACACACATACAATACGAATCAAACAAAACCACGATACAAATAATTTCTCACCCTTTTTGAAAACAGCAAAAAGTAAAGAAGAAAAAGACTTGAAATGTAAGCAGATATATGAAAATTATTTGATAATTCAATCTTGAAAGTGATTGAAATAAGTAATGCAAATAAAATTAAAACATTAGGCAAATCATAGTAATTCATAGAATTTAAGAAAAAATATAACATTGATAAAAACATATTTATAAAAAACATTAGTCAATTTAGGCACAAAGATAGAGAAAATCATTGCAAAAAGGATGAATAGAAAATTTTTATATTTCAAATTTCAATACAAAATATAAATGTACAGTAGATCATTTGAATTAAGATATTAAAAAATAATGAAAAGAAATAATTACCACATGAGGCGCTTTGTGCAACTTTTTCAAATTATTGGCACATTAATGTGCATCTTTTTACTTATGAGCTTATTGTGTGCCTCTTTTTCTACTTGCGAACCATTGCGTATTCCTTTTGATTTTTATACATTTGTACATTTTTTCAATAGTAATTTTGATCTTTCCAAAATCAATAATAAAAAATTTCAAATTTTTCTAAGTGTATAAATATTTATTGATAAGTAAAATATAAAATAAGAAAATATCATAGTTGCAATAATAATATTAAAATTAATGTAGTCTAAATAAGAGACATAAAATTGACAATCTTAATTATATCAAGTTATAATCATAACTTAAATTTAGAAAAAATTAGATTTTCTAATAAATTTAATTTTGACTTGCATTTCAAATTATAGCACTATTAAGATCAAAAATCTAATGATTGTTATAAAGGCTAACACACATTTCAATACCATTAATGCCAAAACACGAGAATATATATTGATATCACTATGAATATATTACAATCTAAGCTCAGGATATCAATACAAAAACAAAACATCTAAAGAAAACAAAATATAACAAACTTACTTAAAACAATAACAAACACACAAACTATAGAAAATACATAAAATTAAGTGCAACTATCACTGAGAAGGACCATGATCTGGAGGAGGAGGAGAAGGTGCAGCACCAAAGATGTTAAAGTAAGTACTCATCATAAGCACATTGGTACTGATATCACTCATATGATCCCTCATAAAACTCATGTCATGCTAATACTGTGCGGCCTGCTGCTGAAGATGAGTCTCAATTTGATCAAAACATTGATCAAAATGAGTCTCTAGGCGATCAAATCTTTGAACCAAATCCTGATAATTTGGTTCATTGGTGGGTGTAGGTGCAGCTTCTAATTCTTCCTCTATATCACTAATGACATGTGCTTTACTTGGTTCTTCTTTGAAGATTGCTCTAAATGATCCATCGTTATAGTAGAACAGTTCTTCAAACTCTTGATCAAAATGAACCAAATTGTATTTCTTGTCCAGAATGTAGGCAACTAGATGTCCTAAAGTGATGTTTTTCTTTCTCTTATGCTATACATGACCAATTTCAGACAACCCATAAAGATAGTCAAGGATAAGTTGAGTTTCATCTATAGGTTCTTTAGACATGATCAAGAATGTCATCATAGAAAGAAGAGGGGTTATATTGATTCTATCACCAGCTTTAGGAATTATAGAAGTTCTAAGAATATGCTGGATGATACGTGCATTTTGAACGAGACCAGATACTCTAACCACATGTTCGTTCAAATTGTTTCCTCTAATCACATTATTAATTTCATACCATTCATAATCATGAGTGTTGATCAAGTGATGGGCTCTAGCTCCCTCTGTCCTTAAATTCAAAAAGGCTCCTAAGTCAGCCTTGGTGATTTTAACTTTTTATTTAAAGACAAAGGAATAGATGATAGAGTGGTCAGAATTAAAAAACATGTTGGCGAGAAAGTAGTGAAAGGCTTCTTTATTATAGAGATAGATTAGGGTAAGGATAAAACCAAACTGTGTTGAAGCAAATAAGTTCATTACCTGAAAGGTAAGTTAATCTTGGATTAGAATTTTGGAAGGCTTGATCTTCGCTGAGGCAAACCTAGGAAAAAATTCCTCATTTGCTTTGGAAATGAAGTTTTTAGAAGAATTTCTATGTGGTTTCCTAGCCACAACCTTTTGTCTCTTACTTGAACTTGCCATTTAAAAAATATATAAAGTACGAAAGAGATTAAAAGAGAAGTTTAGAGTGTGACTTTTGAGTTCAAAAGACCTTCTATTTATTGAAAATGACATGTTCGTACCGGACAAAAAATTTTTGTCCCGTATGAATTTTTCGATTCATCCTGTACGAAAAAATTTAGTATGGACGAACCAATACGTCAAAATGAAATGGCTTTTCATAATCAACACAACTTACGAAGCATCCTTTCATACAGACTTTTGACCAGGCTGATCGTACAAATGAACGTGTTAGTCCTGGGACGATCAGAACTTATGATCATTTTAATGGCAGTTGAAATCATCCCCTCCATCGAACCAACATGTGTTCGTCTGGATGAACCAAAGGTTCGTACGTACGAAGTTCGTATTAAAAACTACCTTATCCATTCAATGGCTTTATTCATTCATCCCGTCATTTGAAAAACATTTCGTCCCGGATGATCGTGATGATCGTACAGACGAAGTGACAATAAAAAAACTTAAAACTGCACATAAACGGTTCAAAATCTGAAAGATACACCACACAAATTGTCCCGTACAAAAAAATTTCATCCCGGACGATAGGCACTCAAAAATTTTAAATCATGCACTCAATTAAAACTAAACCACAAACACACTACAAAACTCACTGCAAAACGAAGAACACAAATACTAAATCAAGAAAATCACACATACAAGTTCACAAATACATAAAAACACACAAAAATATTAACTTAGAAAAACAAACATCAATGTTGCAAAAACATTTTTAATTAAACATTCAAATCAATCACATCAATCCTTGTTCTTAATGCACTGAAAGTATCAAAGGCTAAAGATTTTGTAAAAATATATGCAAGTTGATTTTCAGTAGAAATATGAGTAAGTTCAATTTCTCCTTTGGATACATGATCCCATATGAAATGATGTCTTATGTCTATATGTTTGATTCTTGAATGTTGAATAGGATTTTTAGAAATATAAATAGTACTAGTGTTATCACAATAAATTGGAATAGTGCCTATAGTTAATCCTAAATCAATCAACTATTGTTTCAACCAAAGTACTTGTGCCACACAACTTCTTAATGCAATGTATTCAACTTCCTAATGCAATGAATTTTTTTTTCTACTGGACCAAGAGACTAGAGAATTTCCAATAAATTGATATGTTCCAGAAGTGCTCTTTCTATCCACCCTACAACCTGTAATGTCTGAATCTAAATAACTAATTATTTCAAATGAAGAGCTAAACTTAGGATACCAAATTCCTAAGTTCTGAGTTTCTAATAGATATCTTAAAATCCTTTTTACTTCTTTCAAATGTGATTCTTTTGGATTTGATTGAAATCTAGCACACAAGCAAACACTAAACATGATATCGAGTCAGCTAGCAGTCAAGTAAAGTAAAGATCCAATTATCCCTCTAAATTTCTTTTAATCAACAGATTTTCCCTTAGGGTCCTTATCCAACTGAACTGAAGAACTCATTGGTGTACTAACAGGTTTAGCATTGTCCATTTCATACTTTTTGAGAATGTCCTTAACATATTTTTACTGGTTAAGAAATGTACCTTCCTTAATTTGCTTAATGCTAAATCCTAAAAAGTAACTTAAATCTCCCATTAGACTTATCTCAAATTCACTACTTATTATTTTAGAAAAATCATCACAAAGATTTTTATTTTAAGAGCCAAAAATGATATCATCCACATAAATTTGAATAATGAGTATATCCTTTCCACATTTCTTCAAAAAGAGAGTTATATCTGCACTTCCTTTTTCAAAATATCTTTCAAGTAAGAAAGTGCTCAACCTCTCATACCAAGCCCTAGGTATCTGTTTCAATCCATATAATACCTTTTTCAACTAGAAAATATGATTTAGGAATTTAGAATTTTTAAAACCTAGTGGTTGTTCTATAAAAACATCTTCTTGAATTATCCCATTTAAAAAGACACTTTTTACATCCATTTGATACAATTTGAATCCTCTAAAACAAGCAAAAGCTAACAAAACCCTAATTGCTTCAAGTCTAGCTACAGGGGTAAAAGTCTCCTCAAAATCAATTCCTTCAATCTCATTATACCCCTTAGCAACTAATCTAGCCTTATTTCTAATGACTATCCCTGAGTCATTCATTTTGTTTTTGAATACCCTCCAACTACACTTTGATCCTTTGGCCTTGTAGTTAATTCTCAAACTTTATTTCTTACAAATTGATTCAACTCTTCTTACATGGCCAAAATCTAAAATTCATCTGAAAGTTCTTTATCAATATTTGTGGGTTTTATAATTGAAATGAAGGCAGAATGATTGACTTCTTTGTTTAATCCATGCCTAGGCCTTACACCCTCACTAGGTTCACCTATAATCAATTCCCTTAAGTGGTTTTTAGAAAATCTCAAATCTCTAGGCAAAGGGTTTTCTGTCTCCAAATTTTCTTCTAAATTCATTTTATTAATCTTTTGAGAGTTAATCTCAATCTCATCTTCTATAACATTTGGCTCTTCCAAAATTTCAGATTCATCAAATACAACATGTGTGGTCTCCTCAATTACCAAAGTTCTTCTATTGAATACTCTATAAGATTTTCCAACACTTGAGTATCCAATAAAAATTCCTTCATCTGATTTTGGATCAAATTTTTCTAAGGCAAATTTTCCATTGTTATGATCGAACACCTTGCACCCAAAATATATAAATGAGATAAATTAGGTGTTCTACCTTTTAGCAACTCATAGGGTGTTTTATTTAATTTAGATCTCACATTCACCCTATTCAGAAAATAACATGCAGTGCTAACCGCCTCAGCCCAAAAATATTTAGGAAGTGAGTATTTCACTAACATTGCTCTGGCGGCTTCTATTAATATTCTGTTTTTCTTTTCGACTACCCCATTCTGCTGAGGGGTTCTAGGTGCAGAAAAGTTGTAATCAATTCCTTTCTCATTACAAAAATCCTAAAATTTCTCATTTTCAAATTCTCCTTCATGATCACTTTGTTTAGAAATAATTTCACACCCAAGTTTTCTTTGAATCCAAGTCAAAAAATTTCTAAATTCATCAAATGATTCACTCTTATGAAATAGAAATCTAACCTATGTGAATCTTGAGTAATCATCCACAATCACAAATCCGTATACCTTCTCTCCTAGACTCACAGTTCCAACTAGTCCAAAAAGATCCATATGCAAAATCTTCAATGGTTTACTAGTTCTAAGATTCTTATTAGACTGAAAAGAGGACTTCACTTGCTTTCCTAATTGACATGAATCACAAAGGTGGTCCTCAGTAAAGTCTAGTTTTGTTATATCTCTCACTAAGTTATTTTGGATAATCCTCCTAAGACTTTTCATGCTAGAATGACAAAGTCTCCTATGCCAAAGCCATGACTTATCAGATACAGTTTTCAAAGAAAAAATAGTAGGAGATTGAATATAATTCAAGTCTAGCATATAAACATTATTTACCCTTTTACCATTTAAAACATCTTTACCATTTAGGCTTAATATGTAGCTAGTATGAAAAAATTTCACACAATATCCTTTATCACATAGCTGGCTTATACTTAACAGGTTATGCTTTAAGAATTCTACTAATAACACATTCTTAATGTAAAATTTATTAAGATTTCTAATCATACCTGATCCAACCACCTTTCTTGTGCTGTTATCTTCAAGTGTAACATTGCCTCCACTCTTGGCTTACAACGATATGAATTATGCAGTATCTCCAGTCATATGCTTTGAATATTTGCTGTCCAGGTACCATATGCTCTCACGAGGTCTTGTGTGAGAGCGACCCTGCAAAATTATCAAAAGTTAGATCTGGGAACCCAAACAAGTTTGGGTTCTCCTTTTGGCAATTTATAATCAGATGCATGTATGATATGTCTAAGTTTATGCATCTTAGGTCTCTACATAAAATAAAATTTTCATCTTCAAAGTACATGGGTGAGCTATATGTCCAAACAATCCACAATTATTACATTTGACTGTTAGAAATAGATTCTTAAGTCTTCTACCATTCATCTATCTATATAGGGATTGTATAAATTTAGGATACAAAATATGATTAGTAAAATCTTCAAGTTTAGGGGGTATCCTATTATCCTATAGAGCTTTTATCATTAATTTGTAAAATGAATTCATATCTTCCAAAATTTGATTTGTATAATTTAATCTATAAGTCTTGCTCTCTGATTCATCCTTAAAATTTTTAAAATCTTTTTCAAGTTCAGCATAGGATGATTTTAAATTTTCATGTTTTTTATACAAGTCATCAAACTCATCAAGTAATTTCATGTGGTTGTCATCAATTAAAGCATGATATTTCCTAAGGATTTCATGTTCATTTTGTAATTCTTCAAACTCTAAACTTAGACTAACATGTATTTTCTTCATTTTCCTTTATGCATCATGCATGTGTTCAAAAACTTCAAAAAGTTCATCATAGGTTAAGTCACATACCTCTTTTTGATCTGACTGATCAAGACTATCGGCCATTAAGCACAGACTAGTGACTTCTCTTCCTTCTCAGTTTCTGATGAATCTGAAGCTGAGTCTGCCTAGAAAGCTCTTTGAAACTTATTATTGCCCTTCTTTACAATTGGTTTCTCCTCTACCTTCTCCTTGCTAGGAGTGGCTTTGAGTTTTCGGCATTCATTTTTGATATGACCAGGATTCTTACACTCATAGCAAATCACATCATTTTAAATCTTGGCATTTCTATTAAATTTATGTCTATTCCAATGCTGACGTCTCTATTGCTTCCTTTTTAGAAAGCTTCTGAATTGTCTAGTCAACAATATGATGTCGTCTTCATCCTCAGGTTGTGAGTGTTCACTCTCAGACTCTTCCACATTTAGTGTTATGTTTTTCTCCCTTCGTGGATCACCTGCATAAATCTTTCTTTGGCTAACTCCTTGCTCGTAAGTAATTAGCGAACCAAGAAGATTGTCAATAAAGTAAATGTTTAGATATTTAAACTCTGTAATTGCAGTAATTTTAGCATCATAAACAGTAGGCAAATAATGAAGAATCTTATTAACCATTCAGCATTCATTAGTTCCCTACCCAGTGCATGCAAAGAGGTGACTATTTGTGTGAATCTTGTGTACATATCAGAAATGAATTCATTTGATTTCATGCAAAACAATTCATAATCATGCAACAAGATATTAAGTCTAGATTGCTTAACCTCATTAATCTCCTCATAATTTATACAAAGTCTATCCCATATTTCCTTTCCACTTTTGCAAGTGGAAACTCGTATGTAGTCTTCTAATTTTAAAGCACAAAAGAAACTATTCAAGCATTTGGAATTTAGTTGTGCTAAGTCATGTTCTTCTACTGTTCAGTCCGCAAAAGGTGTTTCAACTCTAACTCCGTCAACTAATCTAGTTTGTTTTGTATACCCTTCCAGAACTAAGATCCACATATGATAATCAAGTGATAGTAAAAATGTAGACATGCGTGTTTTCCAAAAATCAAAAGGTATATTGTCGAACAGTGGAGGTCTAGTTATAGAGTAACCCTCAGGTGTATTTCGATTTCCAAATGTAGCCATCTACGTTAATAAAAAAGTAGTCTAAACTTTTGGTTTTGAAACAAAGCTCTGATACCACTTGTTGAAACTCATTCACTATGAATTATGTTGTTAAACCTAAGCTTATGTCCCACGGCTAACCAAGTGGGAGGGGGGGGGGTAAATTGGTAATTAAAAAACAATTTAACCCTCTTTTTAAATTAGGAAATAATTATAAAACTTTAGTGAATTTTTCTAGAAAATATTTTTCAACCACAGTTTTAAAAGTAAAAACACAAAAATAAAAAGCAGCAGAAAAATAAAGACATGAGATTTATAGTGGTTCGGTCAAAACCATACCTACATCCACTTCCCGGAGGCACCCTCTGAGTGTTGCACTAATACCACTAGTGACTCTCCTTTTGCACCCACAGCAAGGCGGAGAAGCCTTTACAAAGCTCTCTTCAACCACTACCCAGTGCGGCAGAGAACTGTCTTCCTTTTTCACTCTCCCTAGTGTTGGGAGAGAACCCTTCGTCCTTTCACACTCTCCTAGTCTGGGTAGAGAACCCTTCATCCTTTCACACTCTGCTAGTGTGGGAAGAGAACCCTTCATCTTTTCACACTCTCCTAGTGTGGGTAGATAACCCTTCGTCTGTTCACACTCTCCAAGTGTCGGCAGAGAACCAGATCTCCTTGATAGATCTTCTTCATAAGAAATCTAGAATGAAGAAAGAAAAGAGTGAAATAAATACAAATCAAAAGTAAAGATTCTTACCTTTGAACACCAAGTGAAGCCTTCACGCTCCAATAGTAAGAATCCTCCTTCGAACACTCTCTTACACTCTCTCCTTGACTCTTCTTTCAATAGGCATGAACATCAGTAGGCAAAAAGATAAAGTGGCAGTTGAGATTGGACTATTTATAGAAAAGACACAAAAAACCATCCAAAAACTGCAAATTTTCAAGTCAATAAGCATTGGATCGTCCCGTACAATCGTGGATCGTCTTGGACGATTTTACTTAAATGCGTTGGAAATGAACCTAATGTTTGTGGGTACAAAATGACTTCATACACACACATCGTCCTGTAAATACTAAGTTCATCCGGTACGAACTGTTATTCCCATAGGTTAGTTCCCAAAAACTGCAGAACGTTACTAAAATTTCAAAGTCGGTTCACTTCATCCTGGGACGATTATGGGTTCGTCTGGATGAAATTTTTTCAGAGAGCAACTCGTCCCGGGATGAATACACTTCATCCTGGGCAAAAATGCTCTAGAGAGCAACTCATCCTGGAATGAATACACTTCGTCTGAATGAAAATTTTTCAGAGAACATTTCATCCTGGGACGAATACACTTCATCCTGGGATGAATACACTTCGTCCTGGGATGAATACACTTAGTCCTGGGACAAATACACTTCGTCTAGGATGATTAGGATTTAGAAACATTTTCTTCAATTCCTGTTCGTTCCATTTTTCTTACGAGGAGATAACTGGCCTGATCGTCCCGTACGATCAATACAAAATTTTCAAGATCTCCTTAAGTGTGTGTGATTATTCACTTAATTACAATCACTCCCTCTCAAACTTAATTCAAAGAAAAATACAAGCTTTAAATACACAAGGTATCTCATGCTAAATTTGATTTGAAGTCTTTGTAGTATGGATTTTGATTTTCCTGAAATGTTATTACACACAAGAGCAAAAACAAATCTTTCAAAATGTGTTAGGAGATAACTACACATAAAATAATAATATTTGAAATCATCAAAACTATACAAGTTGCAAGAATGTAAAACATGCACATAGAAACTCTCTTAACATATATGGGGAGAGCCTTCAAGGTCAACATCCTCAAAGGTCCTTTTCCTTCTTCACGAGGGAGAAAATGAGAAGGTCTGTTGCCTTTACCGGGAGGGTGACATGTCCGGCACTCCGACACACCGCGGTAGGTGAAAGGGAGTTTGTGTAAAGGCTTCTCCGCCTAGTTATGGGAGTAGAAGGAGAATTACTTTTGAGTAGTGGAAATCTTAGAGTGGAGGACTCTAGAGAGTGCATGTAGGTCAAGTGACCAAACCACTATATAAATTCTAGTGTGCTTTTTCCATTTACCGTATTTCTTTTAGTGCATTTAACATTCTATAACTCTTTGGTGAGAATTTGATTTTACTTTTTCATCGTATAATTTAAAATTTTATCAGCACTATTGCAATAATCTTTTAATCACTAGCTTCTGCTTCTAATTAGTTAAGTCTTCTTTTGAAATTGAAAAAAATAAAACTCCTGTTTAGGCTTTGATTTTTAATTGAAAAATACCAATTCATCCCCCCTCTCTTAGCGCATCTCATACTTTTAATTGGTATCAGAGCACGGTCTCAAAAATAGTGTTTTAGAAAACTTTGAAAAAATTGATCATGGCATATTTTTGTTACTGTAATACTGCGTAGGTTTATTCCATTACTCGTCCACCCTTGTTTGACAACATACCATTTGATTTTTTAAAAATACGAATTTCTACATTTTTACAATCAATATACTACCGCATGTGGATGTTAGTACAAGAAGGGTACACTGCACCTTATAAACTTTTGAATGGCATTAAAACTCAAATATTATTTAGGGAATGGAGCAATGAAGATAAGGATCTAACAAAATTAAATCCGAAATGCTTGAATTATTTCTTTTATGAATTGAAATCAAAAGACTACAAGAGAGTGTCCACATTTACTACTAGTAAGGAGATCTGTGAAAGATTGTGTATCATGTACAAAGGAACTAGTGAGGTTAAACAATATGAATTAAATATTTATTACAAGATTATGAACTTTTTTGCATGAAACATAGTAAAACTATATCTGACATGCACTAGGTAGAGAAATTTCTAATTATAAAAAAGTTAATAAAGTTTTAAGTTGCTTATCGAGTTCTTACAATGCTAAAATCACTGTAATCACTGAGTCCAAAGATTTAAATGTTTATTTAATTGATAATGTGCTTGTGTCACTCATTGCTTAAAAGAATTGAGTGAGTCAAAGGTACAATGATACAAGAGAAAAGAAGAAGGAGCAAACGGTGGTTCTAAAAGAAAATAATTCAAAAAGTGAAAGTTCTACAGTGGAGGAAGATGATGATATAGCCTTGATAACCTGCTAATTCAAGAATTTTCTAAAAAGAAAATAATGGCATCATCAAAATAACTAGAATAAAGGTAAGATCTCAAAGAATGCTAAAGTTACATCTGACACAATTTGCTTTGAGTGCAGAAAATAAGGCCACATTTGAGCTAATTGTCCCAATATTAAAATCAATCCAACTAAGGAGAAGGGTGAGGAGAAGATAAAGTATAAGAAAGGAAAGCTGAAGTCACAGATGGCATTTTGGGCCGACTCTACCTCAGAATCGTCAGATGAAGAAGTAGAGGAAAAGGTAACAAATTTATGTCTAATAGCTAATGATAATCTTGATCAATCAGATCAAAATGAGGTATATCAATTTTCATATGAAGAATTATTGGTTATTTCTAAAAAAAAAATCATGATTCATATAGAAAGTTAAAGAAAATGCATGATAGCCTTAACATTTAATTTAGTACTTTACAAATTAAGCATTTTAATATAGTTAAAGAATATTCTGATTTAGATATAGATCACATGTAGCTTGATGAGTTTGATACATTAAATAAGAAGCATATTAAATTATCTGATGCACATAGTTCCTTGAAAACATTGCATATTGAGTTAGAAAAAGAGCATAAGAAATTAAATAAACTTGCATGGCAAATAAATAATAATGAAGACCATTTAAAAGTGGAAGTGACAGCTTATGAATATAAAAAAAAATCTCTAAAAGAAAAACTCATAGCACTTAAAAATAAGTAACCATCATCACCATTAGTCCAAACGAACAACCCCTCAGCATTGCATGCATCACATAATTTTAAGAAGAGGCATCACCATCCACATAGGTTAGTGAACCAATTTCTCAGTGTTAGGTGCTTATCTTGTGGCATGTTAGGTCACATAGCCCGCACTTGTATAATCCACCATATGACACACCTCTTGTGGAGACCTAAATTGCATTCAGCACAGCATAACATGCATATATTTTATTCATTCAAGTATAAGGAGGAACCCAAACTAACTTTGATTCCCAAATCTAACCTTTCAATGACATCGTAAGGCCGCTCTCACGAAAGGATTAGTGAGAGCATGCGGTACCTAGACAGTGGCTGCTCAAGACATATGACTGGAGATATGAAGAAATTTATTACATTGTAAACCAGGATAGGAGGCAAGGTAAATTTAGGAGACAACACCATAAGGAAAGTGGTAGGCTTAGATATTATTGGAAACTCTAAAAAAATTAATTGAAAATATTTTATTAGTTGATTGTTTAAAGCATAATCTGTTGAGTATTAGTCAATTATGTGATAAAGGATTTGACATAAAATTCTTTTCAAAAAATGCTTGATTAGCTTAATGATAAACTTGTATTAAAAGAAAAATATATAAACAATGTTTATATGTTAGATCTTAACTATTTTGAAAATTCAAATTCACTATGTTTAAAAATAATAATGGATGACTCTTAGCTATGGCATAGAAGACTATGCCATGCTAGCATGAAAACACTCAGGAATATTACTCAGAAAAACCTAGTTAGAGGCATATTTAAGATAAACTTCACTAAAGACCATATATGTGATTCCTACTAACTAGGAAAATAAGTAAAATCATAATTTCATTTAAGCAAGGATGTGAATACATCAAATTAAATACATCAGGATATTCTAAAAAATATGAAATGAATAATGCTAAGGCCATAAACACTCCCATGAATTCTATGATTCAACTAAACAAAAACCCTTATGGAAATTAGTTGACCATAAAAAATATAAAGGAATAATTGGATCTATCATCTATTTAACCATTAGTAGACTAGATATAATGTTTAGTGTGTGCCTCTATGCCTGATTCCAAGCTGACCTAAAAGAGTCTCACTTGACCGCGATCAAGAGAATCCTTAGATATCTACTAGGCACCCCAAACATAGGAATTTGACATCCTAGACATAACACCTCCTTTGAAATCTTAGGGTATTTAGATTCTAATTTTATAGGATTAAGGATATATAGGAAAAGCACCTCTGGAACCTGTCAATTCATAGGACAATCCTTAGTTTCCTCGTCCAATAGAAAGAAAAATTCAGTAGCCATTTCCATGCCTTGGGCAGAATATATAGCAATATGGAGTTATGTTGCATAAGTTTTATGGTTGAAAAATAACTTTTAGATCTTAGATTACCCGTAGGAACCATATCAATTATGTGTGATAACACTAGTGCAATTTACATTTCCAAAAATCTAATTCACGAATAAAACATATAGACATTAACATCACTTTATAAGAGATCATATAGGCAAAGGAAACATGAATTACACCATATATTTAAAGGAGATAAATTGGCAAACATATTCATGAAAACACTAGTCTATAACACCTTTAGCACCTTAAGGACAAAACAAGGTGTTATAGATATTTATGCTTGATCCAAAAATAAAATAAAATAAAATAAAAATAAATAAATAAACCTAATCTAAGGTGTTTCCTGATCTTTACACACTCAAAATGACTAATTTTTGTCCCTATCGTACTATACGATTCAACTTCATACTATACGATCATAAAAAAAGCACATATTACAGCCCTCTGTTTAATCAATATTCCAAATTTGATTTGTGATATGCATATCATATTATACAATAAACGTCATACTTTATGATAAACGTCATACTTTATGATAATATTGTATGATACACGTGGTTATGCATTCAAATCATTTGGTATGATATAATTGCCCTTTGTACTGTATGATATCTAACTTTCATATTGTATAATCCACATGTCCAAGTGGATTGGGATGAATTTAACTCAATCGGTACGATATTATTATCCTTCGTACTGTACGAACACCCATTCATATTGTATGATACTTTTTGTCAAAGGTCGTACTGATGACCCCTTGGGATGAACGCATTTCCTTCATATCATCCAAAATGATTCTGATCGTACTTTATGATTTGACCATCATTCCCAACTATTGAGATAGTTGCTACTTAGTTCTGAATATTTGATATTCTTGCAACTTGTATGCTCTTGATGATTCCAAATTTTATTGATTTGATTATTATTTCTCCTAACATATTTTTGAAGAATTATTTTGCTCTTGTGTGTACTAACATTTTAGGGAAATCATACTCCGGATTGATGAAGACTTCAAATAAAGATCAGTTTAGAGTATATTGTAATTGAAGTCTGTATATTTTATTTTATTGAGTCTAAGAGAGTGTGATTGTAATTGAGTAACTATATACACACTCATCGGGAGAGAGTTTAAAATTCATATTTTTAAACTGATCGTACTGTATGATCTCACTTCGTACGGGACGATCTGGTCAGTTATGTTTTCTAGCAATCAGTCGAACGAATAGAAATGAAAATTTTTTTCTAAGTATGGATCGTACGAGATGATCCTAGTTTTGTACAAGGATGAATGTCTTGGATCTGTTCTTGCACAAAGATCATACGAGACGATCCTAATTTTGTACAAGGATGAACATCTCGGGTCTGTTCTTACACGAAGATCATACGGAACGATCCCAGTTTTATACAAGGAAAAATGTCTCTAGTCTGTTCTTGCACAAAAATCGTATGGGATTAACCTAGTTTCGTACAAGGATGAAAGTCCCGGGTTGATTCTCTCTCATTTTTTTCTGATGTTTCATACAGACAAATTTTGTAAATTTTCATATTATTCTTCCCAGATGAACATGGTTCGTATCGGACAATGATTGGGTACAAAATAATTTTATACCAATGCATAATTGGTTCGTACGCAACAATATTTGAAATATTCGTACGTAAAAACATACGATCGTACTATACGATTGTGTACGCTCAAAATTGAAAATTTCAATTTTCTAGATGGTTTTTTGTGTCTTTTGTATAAAAGGTCCATTAAAGACTGACGTTAAAATCTTTGGTTCATGATTTCTCAAGGGCAATTGAAGGAGAGAGAGTGTGAGAGAGTGTTTGAGAGAGATTTCTTCTAGTGGAGTGTGAAGGGTTCACAAGGTTACTCAAAGGTAAGGATCTTTGTGAGTTATTTGAGTTTTTCACTCTTCCTCTTATCTTTCTAGATTGCTCATGAGAAGATCTTTGAAGAAGATATGGTTCTCTGCCGACACTTGGAGAGTGTGAACAGTCGAAGGTACCCTGCCTACACTTGGAAGGTGTGAAAGGATGAAGGTACTCGGCCTACACTTGGAGGGTGTGAATGGACGAAGGTACTCTGCCTATACTTGGAGGCTGTGAAAGGATGAATGTTCTCTTCCTACACTTGGAGGGTGTAAAAGGACGGTGATTCTTTACCACATCGGGGATTGGTGGAAGGGAGTTTTGTAAAGGCTTCTTTGCCTTGCTGTGGGGGTAAAAGGAGAGTCAATTTAATAATAATGCAATACCTAAAGAGGGAGTCTTCAGGAAGTGGATGTAGGTCGTATTTGACTGAACCACTATAAATCTTTGTGTCATTTTAATTTCTGCAGCTTACTGCAAGTTTTTTAATTTTGTGGTTAAAAAGTTTTATTTTTGAAACTTTAATTAACTTGTCATTTATTTTTTAATCAATCGGTTACAAATTTTTAAATCAAAAAGAATTTTTAAAATTACCAATTCACCCTCTTCTTGGTTAGCCTTAGGTCATAAGCTTAGGTTTAATAACATATTCAAGATTCAACAAGTGGTATCAAAGCATTGTTTCAAAACCATAAGTTTAGACTACTTTTTGAAAAATGAGCATGACTACTTTTGGAAACTGGAACACACCTGAAGAGTATTAGATTACTAGACCTCCTTTAATTGATAACATTCCTTTCGATTTTTTGAAAACACGCATGTCTACATTTTTACAATTATTAGATTATCATATGTAGATCTTAGTATAAGAAGGGTATACAAAACCAACTAGATTAGTTCATGGTATTAGAGTTGAAACACCCTTTGCAGACTGGACTGTAGAAGAATGTGACTTAGTACAACTTAATGCAAAATGTTTAAACAGTTTCTTTTGTGCGCTTAAGTCAGAAGACTACATATGGGTTTTCACTTGCAAAAGTGGAAATGACATATGGGATAGACTTTGTATTACTTATGAAGGGACTAACGAAGTAAAGCAATCTAGATTAAACATCTTGTTACATGACTATGAATTATTTTGTATGAAACCTAATGAATCTATTACTGACATATACACAAGATTCACTTAGATAGTCACTTCTTTGCATGTATTAGGTAGGGAACTAACGAATGCTGAAATGATTAATAAAATTCTTCATTATTTGCCAACTGCTTATGATGCAAAAATAACTTCTATTACATAGTCTAAAGATTTAAATATTTACTCTATTGACAATCTTCTTATATCACTAATTACTTACGAGTAAAGAGTGAGTCAAAGAAAGATTGATGTAGGATAATAATGAAAGGAGAAAAATATTGCACTAAAAGTGGAAGAGTCGAAGAGTGATCTATCACAACCTGAGGATGAGGACGACATTGCTTTAATGACTAGTCAATTTAAAAGTTTTCTAAAGAGGAAGTAGAGGAGACACCAAAAGTGGAACAGAGGTAAATTTAATAAGAATGTTAAGGTTTCTAATGACATGATTTGCTATGAATGCAAGAAACCTGGATATATAAAATTAGATTGCTCAAACCTAAAAGCCACTCCTATCAAGGAGAAGGTAGAGGAGAAACCAAATGTGAAGAAGGACAAGAAGAGATTCCAAAGAGCTTTTTGGGCAGACTCAGCTTCAGATTCATCAGAAACAGAAAAGAAGGAGGAAGTCACTAATTTGTGCTTAATGACCAATAATCTTGATCAGTCAGATCAAGAAGAGGTATGTGACTTAACCTATGCTGAACTATTAAAAGTTTCTGAAAGAATTCATTCATGATGCATATAGAAAACTTAAGAAAATGCATGCTAGTATGAATTTAGAGATGCAAGGATTACAAAGAGAATACAAAATTCATAGGAAAGACCATGCATTGATAGATAACAACCACATGAGTTTACTTGCTGAATTTGATGACTTGAATAACAAGAATGAATTTTTAAAATCATCATATGCTAAATTAAAAAAATAGATTTGAAATGGTTTAAGGATGAAACAGAGAATAGAGAGCATTATTTGAACTATGATATTAATATCTTGAAAGATATAAACACATTTCTTAAGTTGAAACTGAAAGCTCTCGAGGAAAATAGGAAACCCCCAACACTTGAAGATTTTACAAATCCTATTTTGAAGCCAAAATTTTTAAAACCTAGGAAGAATTAGATTTACTATAAAAATATGAGAAACCCATTTCACGGAGTAAATGTTATTCTTGTTGCATATATGGACATATAGCACACACTTGTACTTTAGATAGAAAAATTCATTTAGTGTGGAAACTCAATATGCATAAACCTAGATATATCATATATGCATCTAGTTTTATTTTGCCGAAAAGAAAACCCAAACTTGTTTGGGTTCCCAGGTCTAACATTTCATAGTTCTGCAGACACTTTCTCATACAAGGTCTTGTGAGAGCATTTGGTATCTAGAAAGTGGTTGCTCAAAGCATATGACTGGAGACACTAAGCAATTTATATCGTTAGAAGCCAAAAGTACAGGTAGGTTACACTTGGAGATAACACCACTAGGAATGTAGTTGGATCAGGCATGATTGGAAACATACAAAATTTCTTTATTGAAAATATGTTATTTGTAGAAGGCTTAAAGCATAATATGTTGAGTATTAACTAGTTATGTCATAAAGGATACAGTGTCAATTTTTTTCCTACTAGCTGCATATTAAGCCTAAATGGTAATGATATTTTGCATGGATTAAGGGTAAATAATATTTATATGCTAGATTTTTTTTATATGCTAGATTTAAATTATATTAAAACTCCTAATATTTTCTATTTAAAAACTATTTCTGATGAATGATGGTTATGACATAGGAGACTTTGTCACTCTAGCATGAAAACCCTTAGGAAAATTACCTAAAAAGAATTGGTTAGAGGTATACCAAAATTAGACTTTACTAAGGATCACCATTGCGATGCATGTCAATTAGGAAAAAAGGTGAAGTCCTCTTTTCAGCCCAATAAGGATCTAAGAATAAGTAAACCTTTAGAGATTTTACATATGGATCTTTTTGGATCAGTTGGAATTATAAGTTTAGGAGAGAAGGTATACGGATTTGTGATTGTTGATAATTTTTCAAGATTCACTTGGGTTAAATTCTTATATCATAAGAGTGAATCATTTGAGGAGTTTAGAGAATTTTTTACTTTGATTCAGAGGAAACTAGGATGTGAGATTTTAACAATCCAAAATGATCACGATAGTGAACTTGAAAATGAGAGATTTGAGGATTTTTATAAAGAAAAAGGAATTGTTCATAATTTTATGCACCTAGAACCCCTTAGAAGAATGGGGTAGTCGAAAAAAAGAATAGAACATTAATTGAAGCCGCTCGAGCCATGTTGGCAGAATGTTCAGTTCCTAAATATTTTTGGGCTGAAGCGGCTAGACTACATGTTATGTTCTAAAAAGAGTGAACATTAGATTAAAATTAAACAAAACACACTATGAGCTTCTTAAGGGGAGAACACCTAATTCATCACATTTGCATGTTTTTGAATGTAAGGTGTTCATACATAATAATGGAAAATGTACCTTAAGAAAATTGATCCAAAATCAGATGAACGAATTTTTCTTGGATACTCTAGTGTTAGAAAATCTTATAAAGTATTTAACAAAAGAACTTTGATAATTGAGGAGACCACACATGTTGTATTTAATAAATTTAAAATTTTGGAAGAGCCAAATATGGAAGAGGATGAAATAAAAAATAACTCTTAAAAGATAGAGAAAGTTAATTTTGAATAAAATTTGGAGTTAGAAAACCTGTTGCTTAGAGATTTGAGATTTTTTAAAATCATCATAAGGAATTAATTTTAGGTGAACCAAGTGAGGGTGTTAGGTCTAGGCGTGGACTAAGCAATGAAGTCAATCATTATATATTTATTTCAATGATAGAACTCATAAATGTAAATCAAGCACTTTCGGATGAATTTTGGATTTTGGCAATACAAGTAGAATTAAATTAATTTATGAGAAATGATGTTTGAGAATTAATTGTAAGGCCAAAAAATCAAAGTGTAGTTGGAACTAAGTGAGTATTCAAAAATAAAATGAATGACTCAGAAGTTGTTGTTAGAAATAAAGCTAGATTGGTGGCTAAGGGGTATAATCAGATTGAAGAGATTGATTTTGAGAACACTTTTTTCCATGTAGCGAGACTTGAAGCAATTAGGGTTTTGTTAGCCTTTGCGTGTTTTAGATGATTCAAATTATTTCAAATTGATGTTAAAAGTGTATTTTTAAATGAGATAATTTAAGAGAATGTTTATGTTGAATAACCCACAGGTTTTGAAAATTCAAAATACCCAAATTATATTTTTAAATTTAAAAAGGTATTGTATGGATTGAAACAGGCACCTCCGGCTTGGTATGAGAGGTTAAGCACTTTTCTACTTGAGAGATCTTTTGAAAAATAAAGTGTGGCCACCACTCTCTTTTTGAAGAAATTGAGAGAAGATATACTCATTATACAAATTTATGTTGATGATATAGTTTTTGGATCTACAAATAAAGTATTTGTGATGATTTTTCTAAAATAATGAATAGTGAATTTAAGATGAATCTAATGAGAGATTTGAATTACTTTTTAGGTTTTAGCATTAAGGAAATTGAGCAGGGAATATTTCTTAGTCAGTCAAAGTATGTTAAGGACATCTTTAAAAAGTATGAAATGGACAATGCTAAAACTGTTAGTACACCTATGAGTTCCTCTGCTCAGTCGAATAAGGACCCAAAGGAAAAATCTGTTGATCAAAAGAAATTGAGGGGAATAATTGGATCTTTACTTTACTTGACTGCTAGTAGACCCAATATTAAATTTTGTGTTTATTTGTGTGCTACATTTCAATAAGATCCAAAAGAATCACATTTGACATTAATAAAAATGATTTTGAGATATCTCTTGGGAACTCAGAACTTAGGGATTTTATATCCTAAGTTTAGCTCTTCATTTAAAATAATTAGATATTTAGATTCAGACTTTGCGGGTTGTATGGTTGATAGAAAGAGTACTTTTGGAACTTATCAATTTATAGGAAATTCTTTAGTTTGTTGGTCAAGTAGAAAACAAAATTTTGTAGCCCTATTTATTGTTGAAGCTAAATACATTGCTTTAGGAAGTTGTGTGGCACAAGTTATTTTATTAAAACAAAATTTGATTGACTTAAGATTTACAATAGGCATAATTACATTTTATTGTGATAACACTAGTGTCATTTGCATTTCAAAAAATCATATTCAACATTCTAGAACCAAACATATAGACATAAGACATCATTTCATAAGGGATCATGTATCCAATGGAGAAATTGAACTGAACCATGTTTCAATTGCAAATCAACTTGTAGATATTTTTACAAAACCAATAGCCTTTGATATCTTTAGCACATTAAGAAAAAACTAGGTGTGATTGATCTTAATGCTTAATTAAAAAAATTTGCAAACTTGATATGTATCTTTATGTGTTTTTGTGTTTTATTTTCTATTTTTTTTTTATTTTTTTATGTTTTGTGTGATTTTGAAATGTTTTCACATCTGATTTTCTATTTCTATTCGATTGTGCAATTTTTTCAAGTGTTCTATTCGTAGAGTATGAAATTATTTTTGTCTTATATGAATTCTGTAGCATTTCGATCATTATTTTGAACTGATTACGTAATGTTTTCATTTTCAATACATATCATACTGTATGATATTTATATCGTCCCAAACGATTTGTATTACTTCGTCTATACGAATATAGATGGTTATACGGGCAAAATCAGTTATTATAATTGATCATATGTACGAACTATATATGAACATGTAGTTTGTACATACGAACAACGTGTCATTCGGTGTGGGGGACAAATCTAACCTTCATTAAAATGATTTTAGATAACCAATTGTCCTGGATGAACACCTGTTCATCTGTATGACCGTATGGTCAAAAAGCATGTATTAAATGACGCCTCATAACTAATTTGATTTTGACTGGACTAAAATAAACAAAGTTATTAGAGGGATTGAACAAGTATGTCATTTGCCTAAAGTCTATTCTTTAAAACAAAATGCAATTGGTCATTCAGCATGTCCTTAGAACCTCTATTATTCCTAAAGTTGGTGACCGCATTAACATTACTCCTCTTCTGTCCACTATTACTTACCTTATCATGACTAGTCAATATATAGATGAAGCCAAAATTTTTATTGACAATATTCATTGGCTTTTTAAAATTAGACATGTCTCTCAAAAGAGGAAGAAGAATATTTTTTTAGGACACCTAGTGACCTATATCCTTAAGAAGAAGTATAATCTTATCCATCCTTATCCTCTACTTGAATTGCCTATCTACTTCATTGATACTTCATTTTGAGCACTTTTTGGGAGAGATAATAATACAAGTGAGGTTTCTAAGGGAGAAAGGGGGAGCACCTGCACCTGCACCCTTATCCTCTACTTGAATTGCCTATCTACTTCACTAGAGAGTCATTTTGATCAGCATTTTGATCAAATTCAGACTCACATACACCAACAGGATGCACAATACTAGTAGGACATGGGTTGGATTCGAGGTCAGTTCGACTCGGTGAACACCAATGTGGCTATGATGAATAGCTATTCTTTTATCTTCCACCAGCCACCTGCTCCAGACCAGGGCCACCAGATTTATAGATGTATTTCTTATGTGTTGTCTTTGCTTGTCCTTTGAGATCTGATGTGATGATTTATATGTTGTGTTTGTTTAGTATTTTTTGTACTTTTTTGTGTCATATCTTTGATGTTGTTATGTTTTTCATGATTTGAGATAGATATACTGATATCAAATATGCTTCATTGTATCATCTTCATATTGATATCAATAAAAAATATTTTGTTTCGTTTAGTTGATTTTGTTCTTTGTTTGAAATGTTAGTTTACCTATATGATAATCCTGACTTAATTGATCTAAAAAGTGTTATAATATGAATAGGAATACGAAAATTAATTTTATTAGGAAATTTAATTTTTTAAAAATATAAGTTAATTTATAACTCCATCAAGTTAAGGCTATCAATATCATATTCTTTTTAAGCATACATATTTTAATATTATTATTGTAATTTTAATGTCTTATTATTTTTTTTCTCTTTTCAATATAATTATCTTTGTACTTAGAGAAGTTTGAGTTTTTAGATTATTTGATTTTGGAAAGATCAATTAAAAAAAATTGAGAATTATACAAATATACAAAAATTGAAAGAATGTGTAATGGTTCGCAAATTAAAAAGAGGCACAAAATTAGCCATAATACAAAAAGATGCATAAAGTGTGTCACAAATATTTAAAAAGATGTGCAATATTACCAAACAAGTCTATTAAAAATGTTCTTTCCTCTATCTTTTAATCTTCAATTTCAAATCAATCCAATGTTCAATTATATTTGGTATTGGAATTGAACTTTAATTAATCTTCATTTCATCATTTTTGCAATAATTCTTCTTATCTAGTTGTCTAGATTATTTTATGACCCTGATATATTTATCTTATCTATGTTATATTTTAATTTAAATGTTACGAATCTTCATTTTTCTCTAATGAACATTAATCTTGTTATTGCAATTATAATTCAATCTTTTTCAAGATCATTTATCAAAAGTTTCTCATACGACTTCTTAGATTTCTTTTGTATTTTTATTCTTCTTTCTTTTTGTTGTTGTCGAAAAGGAGAGAAATAGTATTTCTATTGTTAGTTTGCATTTAATTTTTTATTTGATTTTTGCATTTTAGTGTTCGTTAGAGTTATTTTATTTTTCTGTTTGAAGTATTTTGTGAGATTATAAAATATTTTTTAAAAAATAGATTTGTTCTTATAGAAATTTCCTTATATTCACATTCTTATTTATTTAGAGAAAGTTAAGGTGAAATTTAGGATTTTCAATTTTATTCAAATAATAATTATTTTGTCATCATAAAAAAGGGAGAGATTGTTGAGATAGTTGCTACTCAGTTTTGCATGTTTGATATTCTTGTAATTTGTATGTTTTTTATGATTCTAAATATTATTGATTTGATTATTTTTTCTCCTAAAATATTTTGGAAGAATTATTTTACTTTTGTGTGTACTAATATTTCAAGAAAATCATATTCTGGAGTGATAAAGACTTCAAATCAAAATCAATTTAGAGTTTATTACAATTGAGGTCTGTATTTTCCATTTTATTGAGTTTGAGAGAGTGTGATTGTAATTGAGTAACTAAGCATACACACCAGGGAGAGTTTAAAATTCATATTTTAAATTGATCATACTGTACATGTCACTTTGTACGCGATGATCTATTCAGTTATTTTTCCCGATGAGCAGTAGAACTAATAAAAATAAAACAATTTTAAGTATGGATCGTACGGGACGATCTCAGTTTCGTACAAGGATGAACATCTCGGGTCTGTTCTCGCACGATGATCATACGGGACGATCCCAGTTTGGTATAAGGATGAACGTCTCGGATCTATTCGCTCATGAAAGATCGTACGGGACGATCCCAATTTCGTACAAGGACAAACGTCTCGGGTTTGTTCTCGCTTATTTCATCTTAGCGTTTCATACAAACGAAATTTGTAAATTTTCATATTGTTCATCCCGGAAGAATGTGGTTTGTACCGGATGATGATAGGGTACAAAATGTACCGATTCACAACAGGTTCAGACGCAATAATATTTAAACTATTTTAACGTATTAACATACGATCGTATTGTACGATCGTGTACGCTTACAATTGAAAGATTCATTTTTCTGGACAGTTTTTCATTTCTTTTTTATTAAAGTTCCATTAAAAACTAACATTAAAATCTTTGCTTCATGATTTTTCAAGGGCAATTAAAGGAGAGAGTGTTTGATAGAGATTTCTTGCTAGTAGAGTGTGAAGGGTTCAAAAGGTTACTCAAAGGTAAGGTGTGTGATTTGAGTTTTTCACTCTTCCTCTTATCTTTCTAGATTGCTCGAGGATGAAGGTTCTCTGCCTACACTTAGAGGGTGTGAAAGGATGAAGGTACTCTGCCTACACTTGCAGGGTGTGAAAGGACAAAGGTTCTCTGCTTACACTTGGAGGGTGTAAAAGGATGATGGTTCTTTGCCGCACTTGGGATTGGTGGAAGAGAGTTTTGTAAAGGCTTCTCCATCTTGTTGTGGGGGGAAAATGAGAGTCACTTTAGTAATAGTGGAATACCTTAAGAGGGAGTCTTCAAGAAGTGGATGTAGGTCGTGTTTGACCGAATTACTATAAATCTTTGTGTCATTTTAATTTTCGCTGCTTACTACAAGTTTTTTAATTCTGTGGTTGAAAAGTTTTATTTTTGAAACTTTAATTAACTTACCTTTTTTTAATCAATCGGTTTCAAATTTTAAAATTGAAAAGAATTTTTAAAATTACCAATTCACCCCCTCTTGGTTAGCTTTGGGACATAATATTAGGTTTAACAACCTATTCAAGATTCAACTCCAACCGGTCTTCTAGACAAAATAATTGCTTGGTCGTACTGTACAATCCTCAATCGTACTATATAAATTGTCAAAAGTTCTATAAATAAGAGGGGAAACAAGCTCATTTCACTCAATCTTCCTTTACCACACTTGTCTTCACTCGTTTCTACTCAATGGCTAGCTGAAGCAAACGAGGTCGAATCGTCCCGAGAAGTTCCTCTTCCTCTCGTTGCCAGGACAATCATTTTTTGTCTGCTAAAGATGAGGATGCCTGCCATAAATTCAAAGCATTCAATATCGCTCCTTCTCGCATGCTAAATCAAGCAGCCCTTAACTTTAAGGTGATGATTCTCTTTGCTTCCACTACCCTCCAATTTCTTCTCACCCTGGCCTTTCCGTTTAACTCTAAGCTCCTCTATGAGTTCCTTGCCAACATGAGGATAAATCTAGACAACTTGACCCTCACTTTATTTGTCTGTTATCGAAATATCAAAATCACCAAAATAGACCTCGCTGAATATATCGAGCTTTCTATTGAAGAACCTCTTGCCCACTACTTCATAACAAATGAGTTTGACTAGTGTCTGTCAATTTGGTTATTAGAAATATTTCTTTTAACCAACACCAACCTCTTGTCCAGTCCTTAATACAAAATGCCCGTATCATCCAACTCATTTGTAAGAAACCCATAATACCCAAAGCTGGAGATAGGATACGTATGACCCTAATCTTGTATATTATCACATATCTAATCACCTATCTAATCATGTCCAATACCAGATTTGATGAAGCCGATTTGATTATTAACTATATTCAAAATATGACCCAAATTCGCCATCCGTGCACCCGTAGGAAATTCAATTTAGCCCTAGGACATCTCAAAGGATACATTTTTCACAACAAATAATTGTTGACATATCCTAGCAAACTCGACAATGTCCCTATTTTCTATATGGATGCCTCATTATGTATCTTATTTCATCGGGGCCAAGAGCATGCTGAGCTGAATTTCGATGAATAAGGGGAGGCTACTCCAACAGGAGAACCTGCTCCACCAAGAGGACCAGCTCCACAAAGAGGACCTGCACCCGTCTACCCTCACAACAACATCATTCAATGACTCAACCAACTTGAAACCATGATTGACTCTCATATCCAGGAACAAAACTAGTAGCACAAGGAGAACATGCGATGCTTTAGGGAAAGATTTGATTTGATCAATCATTATTTTGCTTCCACTATCACTTCTTTCAGCCGCCTCCACCACCACCTGATCAGGATCCATCATTTGACTAAGTCTTTGTTTTATGTGTTTTATGTACTTTTTCTTCGTTAATCCTCTTTTTGGTGATGTCAAAAGGGGGAGAAGTTTTTCTATCCTTAATTAGTATGTTTTCATGTTGCATATCATGTTTTATATTTTAATTTTTAACTTAAAATGAAATGCATGTTTATGTTCATATTTTTATGTTCTTTTATTTCTGTTAATAAACAAAATGAAAAAAAATACCATATGTCTAACAATAAAAATTATTTGACATCATCAAAAAGGAAAAGATTGTTGCATTCTATAACCCCTAGCATGTGATTTTGATGATGACAAATAATATTGATTGAATTATCATATTCTTTATTATATATGTTACTCTTATGTGTGAATACTAACATTTCAGGGAGACCACACCATGCTCAAGACAACGGAAGACTCGAGACTAGCTATAATAGGATCTGAAGGAGTCTGTAACTTTTTATTTTTTTAATTTTTTATTTCTTAAGTCTAGTCACAAAAAGTGTATGCAAACTGAGTAACCATGCACACACATAAGGGGATATTTTTTTAAAGGGAAAAAAATATTTTGTATGTAAATTGTACTGTACGATTTTAAATCATACTATATAAATACACTATGGCTCAACGATTATATTATGTGAACTAGTCGTATTATACGATAGTGATCGTAGTATATAATTCTTTTTTAACTTGAAACCTTAGCCGCTAGGTTAATTTAAGCAAGTTTTTAATATTTGAATTTTGAACTAATCGTACCATATGATCAAATCATACTGTACGAATATTTAAATACTTTCTAAAATTAACCCCCGTGATTAGTCAATTAAATCAATGCTTATTTAATGATTTGTGATCATATTATATGACTATGTTTGTACTATACGATGAACTGATGCTATTTTTGGTCGTCCCGAAGATTGTATCGGACGAAACCTTAATTTTTGAACTAATTGTAATGTATGATGTATACATTGTACATGACGGTCTGAATATTTTAATTGATCATTCTGCACTAGTTGGATCATACAGGGTGATGAACAAAGATTAATTTCGGTCGTCCCAGTGTTTGTCCTATACGAACAGAAGAAATATAGTATATCGTACTGAAGATATTTGTATTATACTGTACGATGTATTTGACAATTGTTGCCTATTCATATTCCTTCGTATCATGCTGAAAGTTGTTTTGAACTGATAATACTGTACGACCTAAGATCGTACTGTACGAACAAAAACAGTTAAATTAAAATTTTTAGGGTTCCTTGAAGCCTAATATATATTCAATGCTTTTTCTTTTTGAAAGAGAGAGAGGAACACGACAAAAGAAGAGAACTCTTGAGATGGAGCTTCTTGAAAAGATTTAGGGCTTGTGAGAGGAAGGAGAAGGTGAGTTTGTATGTGAGGGAGGAGTATAAGGAGATCACACTATTGCTCCAAGCTTGTTGCACGCTTGCTCCTCCTGTGGCCTATGTAAAGTCTTGTGGGAGCTCTCTAGGGGGAGAGCCTTCAAGGTCAACGTCCTTAAAGATCCTCTGCCTTCTCCATGAGGGAGAAAAATGAGAAGGTCTACTGCCGTCACCCGGAGGGTGACATACCGTCTGTCACTCAGCCATTCCGGTGAAGGTGAAAGAGAGTTTATGTAAAGGCTTCTCCACCTTGCTGTGGGAGCAGAAGGAGAATTACCTTTAAGTAGTCCGAATCCCATAGTGGAGGACTCCGGGGAGTGGACGTAGGTCAAGTGACCAAACCACTATAACGTTTGGTGTGTTTTTTCTATTTACTACATTTTATTTTTCGTGCATTTAGCGTTGCTATGATTGCTTGGTGAGAATTTGAATTTAATTTTTTGTTGTGCGATTTAAAATTTCATCACTACTGTTGCAATCTTCTTTTAATCATTAGCTTCCTCTTCAAATTAGTTAAGTCTTCTTTTGAAAAAAAAAAAGAACTCCTGTTTAGGCATTATTTTTTAATTGAAAATACCAATTCACCCTTCTCTTGGCGCATCTCATACTTTCATTAGCAAGCTTTTGTCCATCATCTCAAAAAATAAATACGAAAGCTTTAGGTTTTAACCTTTATCCATCATTTATTGATCTATGCTGCTAATGCCTAAAGGAGGCTTAGAGTAGAGCTGCTTAGGATCGGAGGAGTTGTAGGCTGACCTGCGAACTACTGGCTAGAGTGCTAAGATGTCTTCTGAGGCGGCAATCCTGTGATGGTAAAACGAAGTGTCCCAGGAGCAGAACGAAGTAGGAAAAAAGACATGTTGATGTATAAATTTTGACATGACCCCAACCAATCCTATATTAAATTCAATTCAAAAAATTATACTCGAACCCAACCAATTTGCTAAATAGATTGATCACAATTTGAAAATTTTAGATTAGATCCAATTAGAATTTTTCTGAAGTGTTATATATTTCTAGCAAGTACTTGGGAGTTTTTGATCGTAGTCCTCCCCATTCTGGATGAAATCCAACCTAACAAGTTTTTTCTCCTAATATAAAAATCTTAGCACGATCAACTTCAGTGCATTTTGTTTATCCAACAGCTCTTTGCCATCTCTCTGCGGCTTCAATGAGTTTGCTCTTTTCGAGATTCCAGATCTTGCACTCGTCCCAATGTAATTACTCTTTGGATACAAGTAGTATTTAACTTTTAATAGGATTTTGGTAAATCCTGTAAATCCTCCTAATGTTAAATCCTAAACACTCTTTTACAAGATGGTTGTAAAATCCTACGAAACTATTTAGAATTATAATTTCGAATTTAAGATGGTTAATTCATTAAGTTACCGGTGGAAGCATTAATCAAGGATACATGTTTCTTATTAATTCAAAACTTTAATTAACATTAAATCCTATTATAATTATCAAATAGCTTAACTAATAATATAATTACTAATTACAGTACTAATTACCTAATAATTTATTTAGATGTTATTTTAATGGGCATTTAATTATTACTTGTTTTGATAATTATCAAATTAATTGTTTAATTATTACTTAAATAGCTAATTATTTAAATAAAACTAGTGCTGCTAATTAATTAATAAATTATTTAAGTACTATTTTAAAAAATTATTAATTATACTATTGATTATTTAATTAATTATTAAATATTTTATTCTTAACTAATTATTTAATTATTATTTTATATTTAATTGTCCAACTATATATTAATATTTTAAATTATATTAATTAAATAAACTCTTCTCTTATTAGGGTTTGCTTTTCCTGGTGGCAAGCAACTGCTTCGGCTTCGAAGTAGCGTTGCCGAAGCGTTTTTTGATAGAGCCGGTAAAGAGGTTTCTTGGCCTCCTTCGTCGACGTCGGATCGGTAGTCTGGGACTCTGGGGAGGCGCTCGCTGCGAAGGTAACCATCGTTCTCGTTTTGCGCGCTTCTTTGGTCAAATCCCGTAAATCCGCCGAACTCTGGGATTTATGACATAAAGAGGGAGGCGAAGGATTTAACTCGTAGTGAGATTGAATATTTTCATAAATCCCATTTGTCAGGATTTAGGATAAATCCTGATCAAATCCTGCATAAATCCTGTATCCAACAGCCACTTCAATTTTTGTTCTGTTTTTCTCAATTTCCATGAAGTGAAACCTCTCATTTCTGTTAGCTTCACTAATTTTGACTTGTGATGCTAAAGGGCCAGCAGAAGAATTCTAGAGGAGAGGAACAGCTGGAAGAATGAGGTATCTCCAGTTTTTTGCCTGCTTCTATATCTTCTGAACGCTTCAGTTTCATTCTCCTATTGATGTATCTATTGAGTTGCCTTGGACGTTGGATCCTATGGACTGATTGAATCATTATAAATTGTTTTGAATACTGAGTTATGCAGTCTTTTGCATTAACATGTGTGTAGCATCAGCTTAAAACCTGGATGCAGTGGATGCATTACTGCAAACCCCCTTTAATATTAAATAATTTGATGATGGTCAACTTATATACCTGTTTAGTGGCTGCAATTCCGTTCAATTAATTGATTTTTAGCTGCAATTCCCTTTTTATTTTTTGGTGTATAGTAAGTTGCAAAGTGACGTTTTGAGAGAAGCCATCACTCAGCTTACCAATGATTCTCGTGAGAAGAAGCGTAACTTCACGGAAACCATTGAGCTGCAGATTGGGCTGAAAAACTATGATCCTCAGAAGGACAAGCGTTTCAGTGGTTCTGTGAAGCTTCCTCATATTCCTAGGCCCAAGATGAAGGTTTGCATGCTTGGTGACGCCCAACATGTTGAAGAGGTAATAAAATGTAATTACATTTTTCAAATATTTATTTTCAAGCCGTTTTTGTTTTCACCATACATTTTTTTCATGCCTTACTACTGAAAATAAATTCAGTAATTTTTATGTACATGTTTTATTACGATTCTTGATCACTTGTTATTGCTAGAAAATAATTTTATTCATTGGACAACATTTATATTTAATTGAAGGCTGAGAAAATTGGGTTGGATTGGATGGATGTTGAAGCATTGAAGAAAATGAATAAAAATAAGAAGCTTGTTAAAAAACTGGCTAAGAAGTATCATGCCTTCCTAGCTTCTGAGGCTATAATCAAGCAAATTCCTCGTCTTCTTGGCCCAGGTCTCAACAAAGCTGGTAAACCTTCATCTCTGATTAGTTATTACATGCATTTAAATCTTATTCTTCAGATGATTCCTTGTATGTAAAATATTTTGTCATCCTCGGATTTTATCTCATTACCATCTTTATAATCTTTATCAATTATAATATTTTTTTCACTTTATGTATCAGTTAGTATTGGCACCACTATCGCCAGGTCCCAAGTTCTGAATGACAAAAGTATAGGGTTGTGTTAGGTAGTCGGTAGCCAGTGTAAAATTTGTCAAATAATCATGACATGAATCTTTTAATATATTGTGTTAATGTTAGGGCATTCCCTAAAAGCGACATGCTGCATGGCCTGAATACAGCGACAAGTGTGCAAGGTCCGCTGCATCGATGCCTGGGTGTAGTGTTAAATGCAATAAAGGGTTTTCGCATCATGGACAAATGTGGGTAAAGAAACTATTTCATGAAATTAAAATTAGGATATTAACTTTGAACAAATTAATAAAATTAATATATATTATAATTTATATGTAAATAAATATTCTATGCATTCAAGAAGTTGAATGGTTTAAAGAGAAGGCTAAGGAAATTGATAGTTTTAAATTTAATCTACGGTATTTTGGTAAGCCTCGTATTAGAAATGATGTAGGGGTGATATAGATAAGACTTTAAAGGATAATATTATAAAAAATAATTGAATTGAAGATAGAATTATAGATTTAAAGATTGTTCTTGATGCTAAGATTATTAATATTATAACTACTTATGCTCCTTAAGTAAGTTTTGATATGAGTTAAAAATTAAAATTTTGGAATGGCGTAAAAGATATAATATAAAAGATACCCCTTGAAGAATTTTTTTTTATTGTAGGAGATTTAAATGAACATGTTGGTAGAGATATATATTATTTTAAAAGTATTTATAGTTGCTATGTGTTTGGAGTGACTAATGAAGACAATAAGATCATATTAGATTTTTTTATAGCTTATGATTTTGTAAGTATTAATACCTTATTTAACAAAAGAGATTAGCATCTCATCACTTATAAGAATGGATATAATTAAACTCATATTGATTATTTTTTATAAGAAAAAGAGATGGTTTAGATTGCAAAGATTGTAAAGTTATCCAAAGTAAATGTTTATGTACCCAACATCGCTTATTTGTTTTAGATTTTAAGATGAAGGGGCATAAAATAAAAAAATTAAAGTAAAATATTCTAGGATTAGATGAGGGCATTTAAAGAATATTAACAATAAAATTTTTGAGGGTAAAATACTAGATTTTAAGATTTTGTCTGTGCAAGAGGTAGCTAATGTTATATGGAGAAAAATAGTCAACGATATTAAAAATGTTACAAAATATTTACTTGAAATATTAAAGGGAAAATCTCTTAATAGTAAAAGTAGTTGGTAGTGAAATAAAATGTGCAAGAAAAGATAAAAAAATAAGATTTGTTATAAAAACTGGTTCAAATGTAAAAATTCTGATAATTGTGTAAGTTTTAAAGAGATCTGTAAGGAGTCTAAGAAAGCATTATGCGATACAAATATTTTATCTGTTAATGAGTTATATAATTGATTAGATATCGAGAAGAGCGAAAGATATAAGTTAGCCAAACATAGAGATAATAGTAGTTAGGATTTAATTCAAGTGAAGTGTATTCAGGATAAAGATCAAAAAAGTGCTTTTATTAGAAGAGGATATTCAACATAGGTGAATGAGATATTTTTATGATCTCTTCGATGAAGATTATGAGAATGCGATTGACTTTAGCGACCTTAGCGACATTAGCATCCTAAATGAAAATAATTTTTTTTGTTTTTATTGGCTCATTAGTAAAACTTGAATCTACATATGATATTTATTGATTTACAGAAAGCATATGATAAAGTTCCAAGAGAAGTGCTATGGAGAGTTCTTGAAAAGAAAGGAGTTAATAACGCTTATATTCAAATCATTAAAGATATGTATGCATGAGCTGTTACTTTGTTCAAACACAAGGTGGTTTGACCAAGTATTTTTCTATTTCGGTTGAATTACATCAAGGATCAGCCTTAAGCTCATATCTTTTTTGCTTTAGTTGTGGATGTTCTCACTAGACATTTGCAAGAAGATGTACCTTGGTGTTTGCTTTTTGCTGATCATATTCTTCTTCTTAATAAAACTAGAGAGGGAGTTGAAGGTAAGTTTGAATTATGGAGGTCAACCTTAGAGTCTAAAGGTTTTCGCTTGAGTATATTTAAAACTAAATATATAGAGATTAATTTTAGTAGTAATAGACCTAGTGAGGGGATTGTGACTTTGGGTGATCAAGTCATTAATAAGAATACATTTTTTAGATATCTTGGGTCTATTGTTCAGAGTGATGGTGAAATAGATGAGGATATTATCAGTAGAATTCAAGTTGGATGGTTGAAGTTGAGGAATGCATCGGGCTTGTTATGTGGTAGACAAATCCTTCTCAAACTTAAGGGAAAATTCTATAAGATGGTAATGAGACCTGCAATGCTTTATGATGGTGAATGTTGGTCATTAAAAGAGAAACATAATATTAAGTGTTGCAGAGATGAGGATGCTCAGGTGGATGAGTGGCTTTACGCTTAGAGATAGGATACGAAATGAGCTCATGCGTGAAAAGGTTGGAGTAGCGCCAGTTGAAGATAATAAGATTAGAGAGAGTCGCGTTAGATGGTTTGGTCACATAAAACGGCGGCCTTTCGATTACCCAGTTAGGAAGGTAGAGGTATTAGATTTGACTTATGTTAAGAAAGGTAGATGTAGATCTAAAAAAAATTGGTTAGAAAATTTCAGAAATGATCTTTCTTTATTAGATTTAAACGGGAATTTGACTTTAACAAGACACAATAGAGAAAAGTGATTCTTGTAGCGGATCCCACGTAGTGGGAAAAATGTTTGATGTTGTTGTTGTTGTTGTTTGGCGTATTAATAAAACTGAAGTTAGAGACAGTTTAAATAAAATGAAGTGTGGAAAATATGTTGGACCTGATAATATTGTAATAGAGGTGTGGAAATGCTTAGAAGATGAAGGAATTTCTTGGCTTACTAAACATTTTTAATATCATTTTTAAGACTAAAAAGATGCTAGATAAGTTAAAAAAGAGTGTTGATTCCTATTTTTAAAAATAAAGGTGATGCACAAAATTGTGCAAATTATAGATGAACTAAGTTAATGTGTCAGATTTTAAAACTATAAGAGAGGGTTATGGAACATAGGTTGCAATGTGATACTAATGTTTCTCAAAATCAATTTGGATTCATGCCGCGTATTTGTACTATGCAAGCTATACATTTATTGAGAGGTTTGATGGAGAAGTATAGAGAGAATAAGGAGGATCTTTATTGATATGGAGAAAGCATATGCTAAAGTTTTAAGAGAAGTGCTATGGAGAGTTTTATAAAAGAAAGGGGTTAATAATGCTTATATTCAAGTCATTAAGGATATGTATGCAGAAGCTGTTCCTTGTATTCAGACACAAGGTGGTTTGGCTAAGTATTTTCTTATTTCAGTTGGATTAAATCAAGGATCAGCCTTAAGCCCTATCTTTTTGCTTTAGTCATGGATGTTTTCACTAGATATTTGTTAGAGGTTGTACCCTAATGTATGCTTTTTGCTGATGATATTCTTATTGTTAATAAGATAAGAGAGGGAGTTGAAGGTAAACTTGAATTATGAAGGTCAACCTTAGAGTCTAAAGGCTTCCATTTGAGTAGATCTAAAATTGAATATATGGAGAATAATTTTAGTAATAACATTTCTTGTGGGAGGATTGTGACTTTGGGTGATCAAGTCATTAATAAGTGTACACATTTTGGATAATGCTTATATTCAAGTCATTAAGGATATGTATGGAGAAGCTGTTCCTTGTGTTCAGACACAAGGTGGTTTGGCTAAGTATTTTCCTATTTCAGTTGGACTAAATAAAGGACCAGCCTTAAGCCCTTATCTTTTTGCTTTAGTCATGGATGTTTTCACTAGATATTTATTAGAGGTTGTACCCTTATGTATGCTTTTTGCTGATGATATTCTTCTTGTTAATAAGATAAGAGAGGGAGTTGAAGGTAAACTTGAATTATGAAGGTCAACCTTAGAGTCTAAAGGCTTCCGTTTGAGTAGATCTAAAATTGAATATATGGAGTATAATTTTAGTAATAACATTTCTTGTGGGAGGATTGTGACTTTGGGTGATCAAGTCATTAATAAGGGTACACGTTTTGGACATCTTGGGTCTATTGTTTAGAGTGATGGTGAAATATATAAGGATATTATTAGTAAAATTCAAGTTGGATGGTTGAAGTGGAGGAATGCATTGGGCTTGTTGTATGATAGAAAAATCGCCCTCAAACTTAAGGGAAAATTCTATAAGATGATGGTTAGATATGTAATGCTTTATGGTGTAGAATGTTGGCTATTAAAAGAGAAGCATGATATTAAGTTAAGTGTTGCAGAGATGAGGATGCTCAGGTGGATGAGTGGCTTACTCTTATAGATAGGATACGAAATGAGCATATACGTGAAAAGGTTGGATTAGCTCCCGTGAAAGATAAGATTAGAGAGAGTCGCCTTAGATGGTTTGGTCACATAAAATGACGGCCTTCCGATGACAGGTGCATATACGTGAAAAGATTGGAGTAGCTCCAGTGCCATATAATATTAGAGTGTCTTCTTATAGATAATTTGGTCACATAAAACTTTGGCCTTTCGATGACACTATTAGGAGAGAAGATATATTAGATCTGACCTATGTTAAGAAAGGTAGAAGGTAGATGTAGACCTAAAAAGGCATGGTTAGAAAGTATTAAAAATGATCTTTTTTTTAATAGATTTAAATGATAATTTGACTCTTAACAGGACACAATGGAGAAAATTTTTTTACGTAGCTGAAACCATGTAGTGGGTAAATGATAGATGTTATTATTATTTTTAAATCTATTTTGCATAAATTTTCTTAAACTTCTATTCATGCTTACCTTAAGTTGATCCTTATTCTTCATAATCCATCAATCCTTGTTTTATAGACTTATTCATTTTCAACTTTTCAATGGACATATAAAATTATATATTGTTATCTTCAATAGATGTTACTTCTATTGTTCCTTTAATTTAATCATTCATCAGTTTATGTTTTCTGATTTTATCATACATGCATCTTAGCATAGTTTTTTTCACATTTTCATTTTTGCAAACCGCAACTTTTTCATATTATTTGGCTATTTAATATCTATTTTTGGCATATTTAGTTTGCCTAATTTCTATATTGCGGTTACATATTAAATCCCTTGAATGGTGTCTAATTTCTGCTATTTTTCTACAATGCAGGGAAGTTTCCTACGCTTGTTACTCATCAGGAATCCTTGGAATCAAAAGTAAATGAAACTAAAGCTATGGTTAAGTTCCAACTAAAGAAAGTCCTCTGTATGGGCGTTGCAGTGGGCAATTGCGGAATGGAGGAGAAGCAGATATTTCAAAATGTTCAGCTTAGTGTGAATTTCCTTGTTTCTCTTCTGAAGAAAAACTGGCAAAATGTAAGTACCCAGATTTTGCTTACTTTGTAAGTTCTCAAACTTCATTCCTCTTTTTATAAGGTTAACGTAGAATGACCGGACAAGTAAACTGTTTTCTTTGTGTGGAAGTAGTGCAAAAATAGTAAGCTTGATTTGCCAGATTTTTTTTTCTGAAACTTGATGTTCAAACCTATGCTATTGATATTTTTATAGAATGGATTAGATCATAGTCTGATTCCTTACGTACTTATGATTTTTAATTTGGGCACCTACAAGCAATCATTTTAATGTTTCATTTAGAGAGAACTCCAAAAGGATCTTGGGAATCCTTTTTAACAGTCCAAGTTTTGTTAATATATGATGTGTTGCAATAAACGAGCTTGATCAATACTTGCTGATTTTGTTTAAACTACAGATTGGCACCATCATCCTTCGTGGTTATTTATAGGATCCTTTAACTTATTGCTATTTAAACAAAAAAAAATTCTGCCATTTTTGCGCTTATTTCTCACCTTAGATATAACAGTTAATTGCCTTTTCATTTTATGGCTTTCATATGTTGATTGAAATTTTTATTTGAAATACTCGGATCTTTTTCTTTTACAGGTGAGGTGCTTGTATTTGAAGAGCACGATGGGAAAGCCTTACAGAGTCTTCTAAATTATTATTATTATTCGTCGATTTAGACATTGAATGAACTAGTAGATTCTGAAATTAAGCTTATCTTATTGTTATTTAGATTATTTTCATGTGGCCAATGTTTTACATGGTACTATCTATTTGTCAACATAAGATTTTGGTTTTGTCCAAGCTTTATGCTAATTCTGTTTTATGGGTATTGATTGTCGAGCTTGAAATGCCTTTTTTTTTAGAGGCTATTCTGTGCGGACACCGGACATAGCTTACCATCCAAGACGAATCAGATGCAGCCTCGTCATCTAGTACCTAGCAGTACTGAGCCGTGATACCGAGTAGGGGGTGATATGACGCATTTTCATTGGACTCTGGACGGCATTATACATCCGCAAATAATTCCACCTCTTTTTTAAGCCACAATAGCTGTAGAGAAATGATTCTTTCCTTCTATTTGCCATCTGGTGATTGCCTTGGGCTTTTGCTTAGTTTATACTTTATATTACTCTATATTTTTTATAAATTGAGCATATATTTTTTTATTTGTGCAGGTTATTGCACTTCACAAATTAAAGTACATATATAAAATATAGGCTGCAATTCATGTGAGTAGTGCGTTATTGGGCAATCTAAAGTATATTCTATATTCCGAAAAAAAATAGTTGAGATAATTATATTCTGTAATTAATTAATTTTGATATTGCATATATTTAAAGTAAATTCTAATTAAATTTTAATTAGGATATCATAACATAAAGTTTCTCGTTAATGGAGCGCCTTTGTCCATTAGTTAAGTGCAGCTCAGTTTTTTTATTGCTGTTGCAAAAGCAAAACCTATCATAATTAAAATTGATGTTTATATTGAAGGCTTGACCTTATATGATTAATAATACATTATTTTGATTTAATATTCTCATTATATATTTATTTTAACAAATATTGTTGAAGTTGCAGTTTTGTTTGAAAATTCTTTTTTGATATATCTCGTTGAATTATATTTCACTCGAAGTTTGTTCAAAGATTTCTCTTTCACCTCATTATGGTTACTCGTATTATAACTGTTGATTTCTGTCTTTGTTTGTAATGAGATTTCTTATTTTAGCAGGTAAGATCTTGGTTGTGTACTTGAATCGGCTGAACTACTATTATTAGATTTGGATACCTACGCGTAAATACTCTAACATGTAGATGATGAAGCTATGAGCATATTGAAGTGAATATTCTGGTAATTCATATGACATATTATTAGTTATCTGGACGAATATATATGTGAAAATTAAAGTTGATATAATTTTGATTATAAGATGAATATTGAAGTCAATGAAGATGGAGGATCAAACCATGTTCATTAGTGGTCAAAAGAGGTCGAATTACATTTGAACTTTATTTCTTCGCTTGAAATTTGTTTGTGGATAATACTTGACCTTACTAAATAGATTACCTTGTGAGATGACGTGTTGAACCTATGTGAATGGAGAGGATGGGGAGAATAAAGAAAAGTGCAATAGTGCTGAAGAAATTAGAGAACTCGAACTAGTTTTTTTTTTTTTTTTTTTTGAAAGAAATGTATAAGATTGCATTAATAAATAGAAAAAGTAAAAAGGAACAACTAAAGACTATCAACACTAGATTCCTCCTTTAAAATAGACATAAAAGTAGGAGGAATCTTATCTATGATATCTTCCCAATTAAAAAAACTCAACACATAAATCTGCTAACTTATTACATCTTCTATCAACACAATTGAAAATAATTTGATCAAAACCATAAAAAAGATCCATATTACCATGCTTTGTAGTCCCCTTTTGTTGAGATATTTGCAAGAATTTCATCACATTAGCATTGTCTCCTTCAATTATAATGCCTTTGTATTTGAACATCCAATCCTTGATCACCTCCTTGATAGATTGAGTAGCAAGAAGCTCCAATGTAGAAATATCCCAATGAACATACGGTTTACCAAAAGCCAAAAGAAATCTACCTTTGAAATCACGTACTACCCCTCCTATTCCAGCTTTATAGGAAGGTAGTAAGGATGCATCCACATTGACCTTAAGCCAATCGGGTGGAGGGGGATACCAATGAATGTTGGACAACCTTGATGACTGATTAATATCCCATATACCCAAGATTTTACTAGAACCTTGAGCCATGAATGAGGAGAAACTCACTGCTTTAGCTCCAATAATCGAAGTACTTTCTTCTTTGCCATTGTGAATCAAGTTGTTCCTAGACTTCCAAGAGAAGAACACCACGTTACAATATAAGTTGATCATAAACAATCCTTGTTTAGACATCCAATTGCTGCACTCTATTAAGGAATCAAATATAGGAAATTAAAATCACATTTCCCAATTTGAAGAATAACTTCTTTCAGCATTGAGCATCTAGCCACAATATGATCAATGTCTTCATCTTCTAGACAATTTCTCGGACAAAGCTTATAGTTATGTAATCTTCTGTATTATAACAGTTTGTTAGTGGGAAATAGCATCATTGAAAATTCTCCACCACAATGTCTCAATCCTTGGGTTTAGTTTAGCATTTTTAATCCAACTCCAATATTGCTTGCTGCCAATATTAGCTTTAAAAATTTCAGAGATCATTGCAGAAATAGATTTACCATTCAACTGATGTAACAATTCTATCTTGTCTTCAATTGAGTCATTGTTAATCTTGATTTGAGTAACAAGGTTAACAAGATCATCTCCCATATGTTCTTTCATTGCTTCCACATTCCATCTTCCATCATAGATAAAATTAGAAACCGAAAAACTGCAGCCATCATTTGGAATTATAAACGTTGGCCCTTTGTTCAAATTTTTGTCCAGAATCCATGTATCATTAAATACATCAATGTCCAGTCCATTGGCTACATTCCATCTAATAAGCAATGATCTTCCAAGCCGAAGAACCCATCCTCCTTGTAACTCCTTTCAATACATTCCCATATCTCAGAAACAGAGCTTTGTAATCAAAGACTCCTTATTAACCATGTATCTCCAAGACAATTTTGCTCTCAATGGGCCTGCAATACTAGAGCAAGAGTGCATCCCTCTTCCTCCTCGATCCAAAGGAAGGCACATAACATTCCAATTGACATAATGGATACCATTAGTTTTGTTCCAAATAAAATTCCTACATATCTTGTTAACTTCATTAAGAATACTTTTAGGCACAAAAGAATTTGTACAATGAAAGATTGTAAATGATAAAAGGATAGATTTAGTCAACAAAATCTTCCCTGCTAATGAAATCATCCTTCCTCCCCAAGTGTTTGTCATCTTCAAAGCTTTATCAATAATAAAATGGAAGTCTTCCTTAACTAGTCTTCTTGTGGCTAGCTTAATACCAAGATAATTAAGCTCTTTAGAAGCTTTGAACCCCATGATCCGAGCTATGATCTTCCTCTTCCTTCTATTAACCATCTTTCCAAAAATCATGCTAGATTTATTGAAGTTGTTTCTTAAGCCAGACAATCCACAAAAGCTCTTTAAAATATATTTTACTTCCTTTACTACCTTTACTTTTGTTTCCGAGAAGATGATCACATCGTCTGCATATAATAAATGCGAGATTCTCAGACCCCTTGAGTACAGCTGAATACCAATAGTATCCTCTTTTTGCTTTAGTGCATTAGAAAGCAATTGAGCACATAGAATAAAAAGAAAAGGAGATAAGTGACATCCTTGTCTAAAACCGCTCTTTCCTTCTATCCAATTAGATTGAATACCATTGATAAGAATGGAGAATTTTGAATCTTGGACACACTCCAAAATGAGGCTAGAGAATTTAGAAGGAAATCCAAAATACTCCAAGGATTTTCTTAAAGTAGGCCATCCCATTGAATCATAAGCCTGCTCCATATCAATTTTGAAAGTTGCCAAACCTTTTGAAGATTTAGAATGTCTTAGTCTATGCATAACCTCTTGGGAAATTAGCACATGATCTGAAAGAGATCTACCTTTCAAGAATGCAGCTTGTTCTTCAGAGATCAATTTAGGAATAATCAAAGGTATCCTATTCAAAATGACTTTTGCCTCTACTTTATAAACCGAATTACATAAACTAATCAGTCTAAAGTTAGAAGGAACCAATGGGTTAGAGACTTTAGGAATAACCACAATAATTGTTTCCTTCCAAATAGGATCCATAACCGAAGAGACCAGAAAAGCATTAATAGAATTCCAAAAATGTACTTTAATAATCTCCCAATAAGCTTTTAGAAAAGAAAAGGTAATATCATCATTATCTTGAGAAACATTGTTTCCACCGGTGTTGATCACTTCATCCACTTCATTCATAGTGAAAGATCTGTCTAGAAAATCTTTATCTCCATCATCAAGTGATATCCATGGCTTTGGCCAGTCTTCCATGCTGCAATCTCCACTCTTCCATTTTACTTTAAAGAAATTGATAATCACATTTTCAATACTTTGCTGATCTTCCAGAATCTCCCCTTCTTCATTTTTAATTTTAGCTATGAAATTATAATTTCTTCTGGCCGAAGCAAAAATCTGAAAAAACTTTGACTTTCGATCCCCTTCAAGCATCCACTTAACCTTTGCTCTTTGTCTCCACCAAGTCTCCAATCTAGCAAGAGTAGAATTCAGCTCCTCCACTTTAACTTTGAGTATCCAGCAATCTTCGTCCGAGAGGAATCCTTCAATAGTCTCCTTGGTTTGTAATTCCTCAACTTGTTTCAGCAAATCTTCTTTCAAAGTGGATAAGTTCTTCATTTTAGCCTTATTCCAATAGAATAAGGCTTTAAGACTTCTTTTCATCTTTGAGTTCAGAATCTGAGAAAAACCACCTTCACATTTCTTAGCCCAAATGCCTTTAACTACAGCTGTCGAAGCTTTGCTAGAAGCCCATATGTCTTCAAACATCAAAACCTTCTTTTTTTTTTTTTTTTTTGAAAGATGCAAAGGTGCATTAAAAATAAAATAGCAAGGGTACAAACTAAAGTGAGACAACTATACTATCACATTCTTCTTTTAATAAACTAATAAAAGAATACGGAAGATAGGTCTCATCAAAAAAGTCCCAAACAAAATCATAAGAGCAAGCTAAGTTAGCACAATAATCGGCTAACTTATTACATATACGGTTAACCCAATGAAAAAAAAAAAACATTATTGGACTCACCAAGGAAAGACAAGTCTTCATTATCCAAGCTCCATCCCTTCATCTTCGGTTTGCTATACAGTTTATGAAGAAAGAGGATGACATTCTTATTATCACCTTCCACAATAATGCCTTTGGCATCATGTAATCTTCCATGTAACACTTATTTGAAAGCTGAGAAAGCCATGAGCTCAAGTTGAGCAATGTCCCAATGTAATTTACCTTTACCAATGGCAAAGATAAATCTTCCTTTAGAATCTCTAACTACACCACCAATGCCTGCTATACAATTATTTTTAAGTGAAGCATCAAAATTTATTTTGATCCACTCGGGAGGAGGAGGTTGCCATTTGTTTGAACACAGTCCAAGGGACTGATTAACAACCCAGTGATCCGAAAGTGGATAGCTAGATTTTGCAGATCCGAGAAAAGCAAGAGTTGAAGAAGCAATCATGATGTTGTTGTTGCTGGATTTCCCATGTTTGATCTTGTTTATGTTATTCCAAACAAACCAAAGTAGTGTCAAATAAATCCTGACTACCATAATGTTAGAGTCCTTTAATCTCATGAGGCAAAGCAAGCAATCATTCCAATCTTTAAAAATTGGTTTCTAAAATCCCCAGCTTCTTAAAATTTCAATGACCTTCAATAATTTAAAACAAGTAGATGAAACATGGTTGACATCTTTGGTTACAGCACAACCCCAAGGACACAAGCTAGATCCCGATAATCTCCTCTTGAATAGAAAAAAGTTCTGTAGGAATTGCGTCTCTGTGCAGCCTCCAAATGAATAGTTCTACCCTGCCATTCAACTTAGCTTTAAATAACCAAGAAGCTAGATCATCGACCTAATAGCCTTTGAAACATTCCTCCACTAGTAAAGCAGCAATAGAACTTCCTGTCAACTGTAATTTCAGTTCCATACAATCATGTTGAGAATCCTGTGTAATTTTAATATTGCAAATTAGTTCCAACAAATCTTCACCAAAGTGCAATTTCAATTTCTCAACATTCCATCTCCCCTCTAGAATGAAATAGTCAAGTGTAGTATTCTCATCATCCAATACTCCAACAAATGTTGGCCATTTGTTTAAACTCAAATCCAAGATCCAAGTGTCTTTTAACACATTGATCTTTGAGCCGTCACCCACCTTCCATCTAACAAAGTTTCTAAGAGCTTTCCAACCATTTTGAATAATCTTCCAAGAAGTAGAAGAATTACTTCTGTCGTTCACCTTATCCAGCCAATTATCTCCATACTCACTAACAAAATTCCTGGACATCAAAGAATTTGGGTTGTCAATAATTCTCCAAGCAAACTTAGCCCTCAACGTGTCTCTCCTTGCAATAGCAGAATTCAGCCCCCAACTGCCAATCTTCTTAGGTTTGCACAAGGAATCCCAAGCTACATAATGTATCCCATGGTTCCCATCACATTTATTCCAATTGAAGTCTCTACACAACTTCTCAAATTCTTTCAATATTCTAAAAGGAACAAGTGAATAAGATAAAAGAAAAACTGGAATTAATAGGTAAACAGTTTTTACCAAAACCAGTTTACCCGCTAAAGATATGAATCTATTGCTCCAAGCATTAAGCTTCTTAATAGATTTATCCAGTAAAGGTTGAAAATCTGAATATTTCAGTCTTCTTGTTGTCATCTTGATTCCCAAGTAGTCAAATTTGTTCACCAATTTGATTCCTAGCATTTTAGAAAACAAAATTCTCCTCCTCCTATAGACCAAGCTGCTGCACATCAAAGAAGATTTCAGAAAATTGATCTTATGACCAGTCCAAGAGCAGTAGTTTTGAACTATATATTTAACCTTCTTTACAATATTAATCTTGGCTTCAGTAAAAATCAGAATGTCATCTGCAAAAAGGAGATGTGAAATTTTCCGAGCTCTATAAGAGATTTTCACACCCACATCTGAACCCTCTTCATTAAAGCTATAGGAAAGAAGTTGTGAACATAAAATAAAAAGGAATGGAGAGAGTGGACACCCTAGTCTGAATCCACTCCTCCCTTCAATCAAATTGGAATATGATCCATTTATCAAAATGGAAAATCTAGGATTTGAAATACACTCCATCACTAAGTTAACAAATTTGAAAGGAAAACCCAATTCTAACAAAATTTTTTGAAGAGTAGCCCAACTCATACTATCATATGCTTGTTCCATATCAACTTTGATGGCAAGGAACCCATTTCTTGCTTTAGAAAATCTTAACTTGTGAAACACTTCTTGAGCAAAAAAAATATGATCTGAAATTGTCCTTCCCTTTACAAAAGCTACCTGCTATTCAGAAACAATTTTAGGAATGATCTCCACCATTCTATTCAAAAAAATTTTAGATACAATTTTGTAAATAGAGTTACATAAACTTATGGGACGAAAAGCTGAAGGAGTAACCGGGTTTGGAGATTTAGGAATCAAGACAATCATAGTGTCTTTCCATTCCTTGCATAAGGTACCTGTAGAAAAGAAAAGGTTAATTGCTCTAATGACATCCTCACCAATGATGTGCCAATAAGCTTTGAAGAAGGAGTAAGTAATCCCATCATAACCAGGAGCTTTATTATTGCCCAACTTCATAACCACCTCCTCAATCTCAAGTGAAGAAAGCTCCCTGTTAAGCAAAAATCTTTCTTCATCACCTAAAACCTGCCACGGTTTAGGCCAGTTGTTAAAAGACAACAATCTCTACTTTTCCATTTGTCCTGGAAAAACGGAAGGATAACCTGTTTGATCTCCTTAGAATCACTGATCAAGTTACCATCTGCATCCTTGATATGAGAAATCCAGTTAGCATTTCTTCTTGCATTGGCAAATGAATGGAAAAACTTAGTATTGGAATCACCATCTTCAATCCATTTTACTTTGGCTCTTTGTCTCACCAAGTATTCAAACAATTGAGAATAACATTAAGCTCTTTGACTTTGCTTCTAAGCTTCCAAAGTTTATCATCATCTAGCCACCCTTCAATAGCTTCCTCCTCTTGAATTTGTGAAATTTCAGCTTTCAATCTTTCTTTTTCTTTAGAAAATTCTTTCAACTTGTACTTACTCCAAAAGAACAAATCTTTTAAGCTCCTTTTGCATTTTTTATTAAGGATCTCCATATCATCTCCCATGAATCTTTTCTTCCATGCAATAGAAATAATGTGAGCCAAAGTTTTGAATGATAACCAAGCATCTTCAAATTTTAAACACCTTTTTTCACATAAAATTGAATCATACATCTTCAATACAATAGGGCTATGATCGGAAGCCACTCTTGCAAGGTGTCTAATAACCGCAATTTGAATTTTGTTCAAGGCCAAAGAATTGAGGATACATTTATCCAACCTTTCAAGGATCCTTCCACCTCCTCCTTTGTTGTTGCACCAAGTAAATCTTGGTCCAACAAATCCAATCTCATGAAAATCATTCTCATTCATGAATTTAAACATCTCCATTGGGCCTTGAGAGAAAACAAAATTTCTACCACCCTTCTTATCTTCCTTAGCCAATATGCAATTGAAGTCACCACCAATAATAGAAGGGATATCCCTTTGAGAATGCTCCTGGATACACTCCCATAGTAATCTCCTTTTGTGAAATTCTTTACTACCATATATAGTATTGATTCTCCAAACACCTTTGTCAAGAAAATTAAGATCCCCAATAACACATTGATCTAATGTATTTACAACAAAAAAGGAAGCTAAACCCACTCTCCATATAATCATAATACCACCAGAAAGTCCTTCTAAAGGAAGAAGGAAAAAATCCCATAAAGGGCCCATCAATATGTCAAAAGAGACTTTATCAAAAGAATTGATTTTTGTCTCAACCAACCCAACAAAAAAGATTTTAAAATCTTTTATAAACTCCTTCATATATAGAGAGGCCTCCCTCTTTTTGGCCCCTCTACAATTCTAGAATGCAATAGATTCCATTAAAGAATCATGGGGGAAGAGCCCCCATCTCTTCTTTTGTTACTACCTTCAAGAACTCTACCACGTGGCTTGTTTTTAATAGGACCTAAAGCCCTTAGTTCCTTAGAAAGATTACATTTGGTAATTTCCCCATTTGAGCCATTATCTCTTCCTTTCTCCATGTCATTCAGCTTATCATCACAGATTTTCAATCTTGTGTTAGACAGAGAATTCTTCCCTTCAACAGACTTCTTCTCATTACTCTTGCTAGCAGCAGCAACCGAGTGATTGATCAAATCAACACAATTCAAATCAACAGTCTCCCCTAACTCCTCTTCATTAATCAGCAATTCAAATTTGTTCATGAGAATTGGGTTGACAGGATTAATAAAAGAATTCTACATACCAACCTTGATTCCTGCATTATCTACTATGTCTTGAATCTTCACCATAGCTTCCTCCAAAGGATGAATAACCTGATTTTGTAGTTCCTGGACTTCACATATTTCCCCTTTTTAAGGAATGTTATCATTATTGATGGATTCCACCTCCTTAACTGCCCCCACGTCCTGAGAGACTTCTGTCAATGCCTTTTTCTCACCAAGACTGATTCTAGTTTTCATCCACTGCTTCTTTGAATAAATTACTTTATTCTTCATTATGGCCGGTCTTCTATTATTCTTCCTATTAACCATAATCCATGGTCCATATATAGAATCAACATCCACTTCTTTATACTTGTCCACATCCTTTTCATAATTGGAAAAAGCTTTATAAGTAGTGCAATCCTTATCAGCAGATTTCTTCATTTTGCATTCAGATTTCTCATGGCCAATTAATCCACAATCAAAACAAAAAGTGGATATCTTCTCATACTCAACTTTCTAAATGAATCTACCAGATATGCTATCCACCCAAACTCCCAAGGGAAGAGGTTGATCAAGTTTAACTCTAACACAAACCCTTGCAAATTCTCTCTTCCCCCATTGAAACATGTTTCCATCCATCATAAGAGGTTTGCCAATCATAGCAGCTATTCTAGCCACATTCTTCTCATCCCAACATTGCAAAGACAAATGAGGCATCCTAATCCAAATTGGAGAGGAAAGACCCTTCAAAGATACGGTAGAAAATTCCACCGTCCACTTCTCCATACCCACAATATGGCCATTGACAAACCATGGACCACCAGCCAAAACTCCTTCCATCATTTCCAATGAATCAAATGAACATAAGAACCAGCCTTTGTCAAGTGTAGTGAAGTGGAAATTACCAAATTGCTTCCACTATCTTCTCATTTCCCAAGCTACAATATGTGAAGGAATGTCCTTCCCAAACACCTTAATTACTATGGATTTCATCAGTTTGCTGGAATTCTGTACCTCCACATCCTCACTTAGTTTAACAGCAATGTCATCATTCGATAAAACCAAATCATCATCTTTGAAATCCAATTGGATTTAAGGTTTTTTCGACCAGGGATTAATGAATGACTCCTCAGTTCTTACAGGCAATTCCACATAAACCTTCTCAACCACCACAGATTCCTTTAGAGCCGAGCATCCATCAGAATGAAATTTTCTGTTAACAGGAGAATTGGAATTCACATTTATCTCACGGACAACTCCAGAAATTGCATTTGAATTGCCAAACCTATTAACATACAATTTTATTCCAGACGAGGATGCGGACAGATCAGTCAAATTTCGCTCCAGATTTTCCCCTGTATTTGCGGCGTGGTCGATCCAATTTCACGAACAATCCCTTGCCCTTTCCCTTCCACATATACTTTCTTCTTCAGTATTCCTTCTACATTATCTTTGATCACCAACGGTTTGCCAGAAGCTTTGAATGCATATTCAAAATTCAAAATTTTCATATCACCATCTCGATGATTGACTCCTCCCAGATCTCGAAAACCAATACCTACATTTGCAGTTCCATTCATAGCCGCTGCCATAGACGGACGGCGTCCCTCCTCCTCCCTCCCTAACATTAGGATATCTGGCGAAGAGTAAAAGCCGGGAATAGAAAATTTCAAAAAAAAAAAAAATGAATATTCTCTCTCTAGAAAACCAGAGTTTCTCTCTCTAGAAAACCAGCCAGCAACTCAAAACCTTCTTGGTGGAATGATGCTTCATTAAATTTAGAAGGATTGGACAATGATAAGAAGCTATGCGAGCTTAGTGCCTAACCACAAATTGAATGGAGGAGTTCACTGCAGCCGAATTCAAGAGACATCTATCAATCCTCTCAAGAATTCTATCCACACCTTTTTGGTTATTGCACCAAGTAAATTTAGGTCCAACATAACCTATTTCATGAAAATCATTACATGATAAAAATTCCTTCATTTCTTTTGGTCCAAGGGAAAACTTAAATCTTTTCCCTCCTCTCTTGTCATCTTTAGAAAGAATACAATTGAAGTCACCACTAATCACCGTATTGATTTCATTGGAAGAATGTCTTCCCAAGCTATCCCAAAGAGATCTCCTTCTATAAACATCTTTGTTTCCATAAACAGTAGCAATCCTCCATTTGCATTTGTTTGAAACTTCCAAGTCTCCAACAATCATCTGAGAAGAAGCTTCCAGCAATTGAAAATCTGCAACATTAGACTTCCATAACACAAGAATCCCTCCTGATAAGCCTTCAGAAAGAACTTGAACAAAATCCCATTCATTTCCAATAAGAAGATCAACATCGTTACTATCAAATTGGAAATTTTAGTTTCCAATAAACCAATGAAGAATACCCCATGCTCCTTAACTACCTCCTTTAAGTATAGAGAAGCCCTCCTCTTCCTTGGTCCTATGCAATTCCAAAATAAAATAGATGAATTCATAGATTAAGAGGGGAAAAAGTCCCTGCCTTATCTTTACATTCCACTTCAGCTCTTCTGCTTCTAGTAACCAAATTAATTTGTCCCAAACGTTTTAGTTGTTTAGAACCCCTCTTTTTAGCATTAGAAAAAATACCTTCCTTCATTTCTATGCTTCCCTTCTTCTCACTGATATTTAACTTGAGGCCAAAGTCTTCAGTTTTATTTACTACATCCTTATCATTCATAATGATAGCAGATTCATCCTCATTAAGAACTATCTCACCTTCTTCCACCAATCCATCTAATAAATTGAATTTATTAGCAAAAACAATATTGGAAGATAAAATTGACATACCAGGATCTGAACTGACTGGTGTTGAAATAACATTGCTTTCTTGTACAGGTAATTTCTCAGCTTCAATGATTTCTTCAGATTTGTCATTCTCTGAATTTTGAAAATCATTCTTTGGAATATCAGCTACTATTTCAGCTTTCTTACTCACCCATTTCTCCTTAAGCAGAGGAACATTCTTCTTAAAACCAGAGCTTTTGAATCTACCTTTCCCATAGCTTACTTGCAACCAAGGCCCATAACCTTCTTTAGAAAAACCTGCTCCATCCGGATTGGTCATTTTTGATGGTCCTTCCTCCACTTTTTATCAGATTTCCCAGCATCTTTCATTACAACATTCTCCTTTAAACCATTCTCCAAGCATCCACTCTTCAAATGACCAATCTTGCCACAAGAGAAGCAAAAATTTGGTAGTCTTTCATAATTAATTTTTTGAAAGAATCTTCCATTACTACCTTCCACCCAAACTCCAAGAGGTAGTTGTGTATCCAAGTTGATACAAACACACACCCTACCAAACTCCCTTCTTCCCCATTGGAACATGTTTCCATCAATCATATAAGGTTTGCCAATCATCGAAGCAATTCTACAAATGTTGATCTCATCCCAACATTGTAAAGGGAGGTTAGGCATCCTAATCCAAATAAGAGCTGTTGAACCTTTTAATGAAGTAGGTGAGAAGCTAAAAGACCATATACCCGTTCCAATAATCTTGCCATTGACAAACCAAGGCCCTTTAGAAAAAACTTCTTCCAATGATTCTTTTTCATAAAAAGTGCAAAGTATCCAATCCTGTCCAACCATGGTGAGATGAAACTTTCCAAACGAAGTCCATTTCCTTCTTAGTTCAGTGCTTACCACTGGAAATGTAACTTTTCTTCCAAAGACTTTAATCACTAGTGAATTTTGAAGCCTCCTAGAGTTTTCCAATTCTTTCTCCACATGCAATTTAACTGTAGATCCATCTTTAGATAAGAAATTCCCTAAGTCCAGGTCTTGGACTTGTATGTTTTCTTTTTTGCTCCACACATTTTACTGGATTGATGGCATAGGTTTAACATTGACTTCATTCAAAGATTCTTCACACATTCCCAATTCTCTAGGATTACATTCTCTAACTTTGATTAAATCAGAGTTATTCATTAAGCCAGTTACAGGTTTCCTTGCATCAGAATCTACAGCTGAAATCCCTTCAGGAATTTTAGAGCCTTGCTTATTAGCTTCTATAACTCCATTGACTTCAACAGTAATATCCACATTCCCTGTAGTTTTCTCCATTTTTGAATTAATTACTCCATGTTTTTAACAAGTTTCCTTTCATCAGGAATAACTTCTCCTTTTTTCAACAGAATAGGGAAATTTTCATTCTTACAATGAAAATTAACAGATTCTTCAACCATCAACTCTTTACCTTTGCCAATAAATTCAAGAATTTTCTTCGATGGGGCAAGAAATCCTCCCTCATTGATAATTAATGGCATTACAGATCTGACTTTATGCATAGAAGCTTGAACAATTCCAGGTCTCCCATCTCCAAACGCCATCGGGGAAGACGTAGATGACTTGACTGGAACGTGTGATCCTCCATTAGGTAATCGATGAACATCCACTGGTCCACCGGTCGAAGGTGGACAGTGACCTTCCGATGTCATTCAAAAATTCTGGAAATACCCCGGTTTCAAAAATTTGAATTCCAACGAACAAAACTTGCAATTTCCTAGATTCTCTCTCTCTCTCTAACTTCTCTCTCTAATTGGAAGAGTCAAACTTATTTACCAGAACTCGAACTAGTTGAGTATCGACTATTAGTTGAAAAAATTCCTCATATTGTTCCTCATCACTCCTTATTCATTGGATTATTAGAGATATAGAAAATGCTATTTAGAGGAAAAATAAAAAAGAATACAATGCTATACATAATATCTATATAATACTACACACTATCCTTGAAAAATGTCTTCTCTTAGTTGGTTGAAGGAGAGTGAGGTTGAAAGGTTTTGCCGAGGTTGTTCCAGTAGAGTTCAATAGTTTAAAGTACAGAGATTAAAGGGACTAGTCATTGGCATGCTTGTTGACTTTGCAGACAACATGTATGGGGGAGCTTGGATTGCCTGAGAAGAGAGAGTCAAGTGAGATGATGTTGTGGGAATGGAGAGCTTTGAGTTTGATGGTCATGGAAAGGTAAACTGAGGGTCCTGTGAATTGGTACTTTTATGTAGCTATATATAGTAAAAATGCTTGTTGTATGAGAGATTGAGTGCTCAAGCTTACTCTAAGGAAGAGTGAGTGATTGAGTTTGTTTTCTAGGTATGACAAGTTACTAACTTGTTGAGGAATCCCTAATTAGCCATACAGAGTCAAGGTAGGCGCATACGAGTAATATATGTTGATCATCCTAGTTGGGTTCCCTGTAAGTGATTCCTCTTGGATCATTAGGAGGATTCCTAGAGTGGTCCTCCTTTTGAGTGTGAGTTCCTTTCCATTACCTCCCAACTATTACCTATCGAGGTATTTATAAGAATAAATTTAGTTCTCTGATTCCCTAGGACCTTTGATAGGTTAGTGTAAAAAAGGATGAGTAAATGAAGTATTGAATGCAATTACCAAACATGAAGTAGGAAAGTAAATGCAAAATTTACTGCCCTATTTTCACAGTTGCCTTTGTGATTGAATTGACCCTCTTTAATGATGATGATGATGTAACACCATCCTCCACATAGTTCTCTATAAAAAGATGTTCTACATTGAGAGAGATTTACTCTTTTGTTTACATGACATATGTAAGTCTTGCGAGTTCTTAGAGGATGAACCCCATCAATATCACTAGCTCCTCCTTGAAGGTCCCTAATAAGGTTGACTTTCACTAGGGATGAGCTAAGTTTGTGGTGACTTTATCTTTCCAGATAAAGATGTGCTCAATGATGCATGACCGGTTAAGGCAACTCATGAACTATTCGTTGCCCATCTTGCAAAGAAAAGTAGAATTAACTCTGAGTTGATGAACAAGATATTTGTTACAATGTTAGTGGAAACTCTTCTTATTGAACTTGCCACTATTGATGGTGCTATTTACCTGGTTGAAGAGTATGTGACTATATACTCATTAAAGAGGAAGCTCTCAATGAACTTAACTTGAGAGGCACGTAAAAAATGGATGTGTATAAGAATTTCAAAATTGCATTATCAAGAAAGAAGATAACTGCTATGAGGGAGCCCATAATTTGCATTTCATAGAGTGAGCTACTAAGGTACTTACCAAGAGAGCAGGATATGAAGGCTTTGGAATAGTGGGAGGCCTTCTAGTACTCAAGGGGAACTATCCAGTATTATTTGCTCCTGGCTATATCTATATGTATCCTGTATATGTCCTTTAATGAGGTTTCATTGTTGATGATAGAGGAACTACCATTGGAGGGCTTTCAAGAGGTTTGGCCTTTAAGAATAACTATACTTTATGGCATTGGTGATCAGGATATGAATGATGCAACTAAAAAAATATAAAGATTATGATGGAGGAGCATGTTTTTGTGGCTTACACGAAGAAGCCCATACGCTCATTATCATGTGGGTTCTTTGAGGATGTTATATATCCCCAAGGGACTATCTCAATGGAGAAAGTTTCCATACAAGTTGCTATTATGTGGCAAATGCTGAACCCAGCGAGTGGGCAAGCCAAGTAGCTCATGAGAGGTGGTGAGATTGGACAAGGTCATTGCGCTAAAAAAAGGAGTTTGTTCTAGTGAAGTCATAGTTCGTTAGGGTGAAGAATTTGGTCATCTCTTTGAGGGATGAGATGAGGGTGAATCTTCACAAGGAGAAGTCAACAAGCTTCATATTAGATAGTAATACTTTGTTTGATTATTTTGAAGAAGTAGGGGGTGATGCCAACGATGATAAACAAACCCATGTGTAGGTATTTATATGGTAGTGAGTATCCACACGCTACTTTTATTATATTATTTTTGTATGTATTTTTCTCATGCATGCTCTTATGTAATATATAATTTTTTTGAATAGTTTTTATATTCTTTATGTACTATTTCATTTCTATGGTGATGAGTGTTGTATATGCGATGAGTGGGAGTGCCTTGTGAGTACTTGAGTTTGATCAAATCAATGAGTAATAGTGCTTACTTTTTGAGTTAATTTTTGAAATTTTCCTTATGGAAGTGATCAAGGATTTGTGGGTGTGTTTTGAGTTAGTTGATGAGCTTAGTATAGATGATTTAACAAGATTGGCATGAAGATAAAATTTTGGCAAGTGATGGGCGACTATGTGTGACATTTTTTATTAGAAGCTATTCAACAAGTGAGTGTGGGAGACCTATAAGTCTCTCAAAATTAATGGAGAGAGAGAATGACTTTTAGAGCATTTAATAAGGATGTGAGGGGTGCCTTGATATCTGTTGCAATTGCAAGGTCTATAAATATTTTGGGTAGGTCCCTCATGTCATGATCCTTCCACTTTTACCCTTATTTCTTTTTAAACGTGTATCCATTTCCTTCATGGTTGCTCTCCATAAATGCGGAACCACTTTTTCTTAAACGGTCAATCTTTCGGAGTCACACATGACTACTGATTATGCTGATCTTGCCTTCTTTGGCTATTGCTTCATAATCAGTGACTTTAGTGTATGAGTGCTTACTAAAAAATGATTAGTTCAATACCTTTTATGATGTCAAGTTGTGCTTCCACTTCTTCAAGGAGTTGTTAGAGATTTTAAACTTTTATGGAGTCATCCCCACATATGTGTTGTTCAACTCCATGCATCTATAGTGTCATTCACCATTATGATGATCACATTCACTAAGAGCATGTAGAATTTGCTAGAAATCACTGAGGAGGAGGAAACACTAACTGATTAGTGGGTAGCCATTGATCACCCTCCACCATCTTATCTACATAACCATATTCAAGAATTTTAATGGCATGAATTTCTTTAGTTCTATATTTGCTAAGTTACCAACTTACTCTAATGTGTTTTCCCCTGCGTATGCATAGGAAACTAAGGGATACTAGTTCCTAAAGAATATTAAGGTGGTTAAATGTGTGATTAAGGGGGGGGGGGGGGGGGGGGGGGGGGGGGGGGGGGGGGGGGGGGGCGGAGAATAGATGAAAATTGTGCTCACTGAGAAGCCCATTGAGTCTACTAGGAAGGAGAAATGAGTTTCCCAAAAAAAGGTGCAAATTAAAATTGTGGAGACCACTCACCCCAAGGTACTGATTTTGATGAATGCACTGATGACCAAGGAGTAATAACCACCACCCATAAGAAAAGAGGCATCACCTTGCCTCATGGCTAGGGGCGTGGTGATTAATGAGAAGGTAGCCAAGAGAAGAGACTAGCAGGAGTCAAATTCCTTGGCAACCACCATAGAGTGAAGTACAAGAGGAAGGTGCTAGCTAAAGTGGTACTATAAAAGGTGATTAGTAATTATGAGGCCATACCATTTAGCTATAAACTTCAAGGAGGGAACAGAGGTTCATTATGTCTTGTGTTGATGTTTTGATTAGAGTTATAACATCTATCCAAGGATGTCAAGAGACCACTTGTTGATTCATCCCAATGGCAATGTCAGTTACTTGATAATGAATGTTATGGGGTGAGCTTACTACGTCACTTTCTTTCTTAATCACATTCATCACCATGCACTTACGAAGATTCATAATTTGGAGAAGGCTCCCTTGGTGATCCAAAAGTACTTAGAGGAGGAGCACTTATAAAAGCGGTTGGTAAGGTTGAAGGAGCTCGAGAATGAGCTGACTTGAAAAACTGAGTCTCTTCAAGGAAAGTTGATAAGGACAGGGATTAAAATAACTCAATATTTGAGGCCAAAGAGAAGGCTAAGGCAATTGTCATTGACGAACATGCTAAGGTCAAGGTGGTTTAGGATAAATGGACCTTCTTCATGATTGATGGATAGAATTATGAAATATTTTGTGAGATATACTGGGTTGGGATCAAGCGTTACCTATAGAAGCTCTCCTTGAATGGAACAGACACCCTGAGGTTCCAAAATCGAGCAACCTTCTTTGTCGATTTCTCTATAAGATACATGGGTGATGAGGTGAGTGTGACTGGTGATTGAGTTACACTTTCCCATTTTTGTAATTTTTAGTTTTTGCCCAAAGGGAAATTATATATGTAATAGTCTTTTAATAAATTAAAGAACTTTATTTTAACTCATCTTTTTCAAAGAGGTTGAATAGGGTTTGACCTTTTTTCAAACCCATTTGAAAATGTTAGACATTTTTTTATATAGAGTATTTTCCATTTGCCTTTTATTTCAAGTGAATCAAACATTAATTTTATTATTTTGTATGCTGGAGAGTGTAAAGATGAGAACTAGATTAGCTTTTTATTAATTAACATGGTAAAGGATTAATGATTATAATAAGTATTAATATCAAATATCTCATAAAATTTTTACGTAGTTACCTAAATTTATAACAATCAATTTTCTTTGAAGTTGGAGATTATGTATAATTATGTACAACTCATGAAAAAAATTCTTTTAACAATGGTATTCATATAATATGATATTGCATAACCATTATCAAGATTTCAATGTCTATTCATCCTTATTTTTTAAATCAAGTGTCAACTATAGTGAAGAATAATTCAATTGTAGAATATCACTAAGGCCAATCAAGCATTACTAAATGGTTAAAGCAGTTGGTAGTGACTGAATATAATGTAAGGCTAGTTAGTCCAACACCTAAAGATGGTTAATTTAAGAGTAGAGGAAGGTGTAGCTTAAGAGAAAGAGGATGAAGATGGTCATGGATCCATTGATGTTTTATCACTAAAGCATCCATTTAAGACAACCCCGCAAATTATGACTTAGTTGAATTTAATAAATATGTAAAGTGTTTTAGTTAAAAGTAAACTTTATCAACACTAATAACATATGGAATAACTCCTGAACTAAAAGACACTACATAAAAGTGCACTTAACTCAAATTTCTTCTGATTTAATAATCTATATGCAAATCCTTATTCAATGATTGTAAATGTTGGTTTGAATTTTTAGATGAAATATTAATTCAAGGAGAAAAATTTTGTATGTTTTCCATGGAGAAATATTTTTAGTTCAAGGTCAAAAAAATTAAGAAAATAAATTTGATACATTCCATGGTTTTTATAAAATTCTCATAGAGTTTCCAAGCAAGGAAGTTGGTATAGGAAGAAATGTTTGTCACTTAAAGCATTTTTATAGGCTATAAAACTTTTAAATATTTATAGCCTATGCCACTAAACATAATATATTGTCTTTTTGATTTTGTAAGCCTCTCCAAACTAATTGATCATGATCATCATTATTAGCATGATGCATTAAATGAACATTAAATGATGGTTAATCAGTGTTGACCCTAATAACCTAAAACCCTAAACTAATAAAATCAAATCTTCTTTAAACCTCAATATGGCTCAATCAAATCAAGCCTTGCAACTTTCTCCATCATAACCAAAATATGATATGGAGTGCATTAAATTAAATGCTGAGCCTTGGTGAACTCTAGTTGAACAAGTCAACCTAGGTTGACAAAGGCAATCTATTTTGATTAAATTTCCATTTTACCCCTTTAAACCACATTACTTGCACGGAGACCCACCAAACCTTGGGACCACCTCCAAATAACTATAATTATCACTTAGAATGCATTGAACCAAGCTCAAAGCCTTGGTCAATCCTAGTTGACAAAATTAACCTAGGTTGACCAAAGGGCCCTTTTGGCCTTTAAATATACATTCTAGACTAAATGATCTTCTTATTGCATGGGACCACTTCCAACATGTCCAAAATATCATTTTGAATTAGTTGGACCCACCATTAACACCTGGTTAAACTTGGTTGACTAAAAAATGCCATATACATTTTAAAAATTTAAAACTCATGATTTTAATGCACCATTGAACCAAACTCTAGTGGACAGCTTTTGGTCCCACTAGTCATCCAAAAAACTTTAAGTCTGTAAGCCTACCCAGTTTAACCATTTTCCTAAAAGGATGTAACAAGTGAGTATTGACCCAATGCTCATAACCTATGAGGCCCAACCCACAGTTTGACCTGGGTCAACCATTTGGGTTAAATCAAGCCACCCAAAACTCACATTCCTGGGCCCATTATTGATCCAACCAAATTGGACCCAACCATTAGATTAAATAAGCTCTAAAACCTTCCCTTATAGATTATGTCATGATCATTCCACCTCAGCTGCTGGTGTGGCAAAATTCCCTAAAATAATCTCTCTCTAATGATTAATTCAACCATAACTCCCTTAATAACTAACCATGTTCTTTAAAACTCTAAATAAACCTCTCTTAGACTAAATTATTCATTCCTAATTGAAATGGTTGCTAGCATTGGATTAGGAGGCAAGTTCTAGACCCTCAGTTCTAATTTTCTCTCTCATATAAATAACCCCTCTTCCCTTAGGAAAAGGTTTGATCAAACCGGTTCCCTAACCTCTTTACAAACCCCTAACTCTTCCATTGCCTCACTTTGCCTTCCAAAGTTTAAGAAAACTCCAAACCATCAAGAGAGAGAGAGAGAGAGAGAGAGAGAGAGAGAGAGAGAGAGAGAGAGAGAGAGAGAGAGAGAGAGAGAGAGAGAGAGAGAGAGAGAGAGAGAGAGAGAGAGAGAGAGAGAGAGAGAGAGAGAGAGAGAGAGAGAGAGAGAGAGAGAGAGAGAGAGAGAGAGAGAGAGAGAGAGAGAGAGAGAGAGAGAGATAAATGATAATTCAAATCCATCTTCTCATCTAGTGCAAAATAATTCTTAGAGCCTTCTAGGAATTTAATGAGGGTTATTATAGAAATCAATAGAGTCCAAGATTTTGTAAATCTATCCATTGGTTAGTGATATATCTCCATTTGAAGTTTAAAATTAAAATTGTAATTACCTAGTTGATTTGATTCATGGAGACTCCAAACTTTAGGAATTGAAAGATTAGGTTACCAAGATCTTATTTTTCAAATTTTATCAAAATTGGATGGCTAGATTAAAAGTTATAAGAATTTAAATTTTACTTCATTTTTAAACTAAATGAATCAGATCAATCTGAGCCATCCAATCGGCTAAGCAGAAGGCTGAAATCACAGACCTCATGTGTGAAGGCCTTGATGTTTAAACACACACCCTTCAGTTCAAACTTCACATTGATATGGCTTCTTCTATGCGTTAGATTTGTAGCGATCAGATTCGATGACATTGGATCCAAGTCAAAATGGTTAAGTGGCTCATTCAGCTGCTACCATGTGTCCTGCCAATTACTGATGTGTGGTATGACAAAAGTTACCACTCCAATGACTAACAATCATTTCCTATGGTGGCTAAATGCATTTAAATACTTCAAACACCCAAAATTCATAGAAAATCAAAACCAAGTCAAAATTGAATGATCATAAGCTCATTGGAACTGGCAAAAGCCATACTATTTTTTGAAAATAATCCTAAGGAGTTTTTATTATTACATATTAAGAAAATTAGAGCTGAATGATTACATATTATCTTGATTTTCTCAAGATCTTATGGTCAAGTTGAGCTCAATTTTGCAGGGTTGATTCTTGAGCATGTTATTCACCTCCTAAAATTTTCATGAGTCATGGTGAGCTCTACATTTTTATGATTTGAATTTTCAAAATCATGTGTTCATTTTGGATGTTTATATTTGTGCAAGGGTTAATTAGCTATTGATTTCACCCAAATTTAGTTAGTAAAACTCCTAAAACAAATTAATAGCTTTGATGATTGATTTTGAAACCTAGTGAGGTTTAATGAGCCCAAATTTAGTGAGTTTGAAACAAATGAATTCATGTACCAATGTTTCAAATTTCATCATGTTTGGAGGCCATTTGGTCTGCCATTTAGGAAACATAATTCATGTACATAATCAAAGGTTTTTGAATAGGTACATGAATATATTTAATATATTATATCAAAATGCTTAGAATTAAAAGTTTAACAGAAAAAATCCCCTTAAAATTCACCCAAATAAAAAATAGTTTAATAATCAAGAAAATTTAAGAATTAATTAAAATAATTAATTAAAAATATAATATTACTAAATAAATTTAAAACACTTAAAATTATTCTTAGGAGTCATTCTTGAAATTTAAGGAAAATTTTAAAAGGTTTAGAGCTGATTTGGTACAAAAATAAGAAAAGAACCCTTATTAAATTATTAAATAAATCCATTAAATCACCAAAATATCAAAATTCATAACTAATTACAGAAAAATCTGAAGTTAGTAAATTCAAGAGGAATAGACTCATATCTGAGTGTAGTATTTATGAAAAATATAAAAAACTCTAGAATTTACTTTAAATCAATAAGTCAACATTTGGGTCAAACTTAGTACAAAAAATGCATCAAATTTGTAAAATTAATAAAAAATTTATATAAAAATTCAAATATAGTAAACTTAAAGGAATTATATTTATGAAAGTATACAAATTTTAGAAACTAATGTACATAAAAAGTTGAGAAATAAAACCTATATTAAATATAATAAAATATTCATTAAAATATAAAAATTCGATAAAAGATCATTACATCAGTAAATCATGAAGCCAAAAAAATAAATAAAAAAAATAAAAATTAAATAAACAATAAACATTCTATTGATGAAGTTTTTCGGTTGGGCTACCTCAGGTTATGAGACTACGTGTCCTAAGGAGGTCTTGGTCCTTATACACATTATGACGATGACAAAAAGAAATTAATTGGAATGAAAACCATAAATCATAAGCTATATAAATTAAAAAAATAAAAAAATTATAATTAATTAAATACCAACACTATATTATTAAAGTTTTTAGGATGGACTATTTCGAGCTACAGGACTATGTGTTCTAAGGAGGAGGCCTTGGTTGTCGTGCCCATTATGACAAAACCATGATTGAATTTTATATAATATAGATATTAAAAATATAAACTTAATAAATAAATAATTAATGAATCCATTTAATTAAAGAATATTAATAAAACATTCAGACATTACAGCATTTAAACCCTTGTGCTTGATTCCTCTTAGGAGGGCAAAATGTGTATTTGATTAGATGCTTTAAGAACTAAACTTCTTAATTAAAATGTAGAAATTTGGAGGATTGGAGACATTACAAATATGATCTTAGGACTCGCTAATCAATAGTTCCTGACACTTAAAAAGTTGTTGAGTGCTCTGTTATATAAAATCTAAAATTAACAATTACAATAAAATAAAGTTCTCTTTACAATAAAAGTTAAAATATCAAAATCATTAAATACTTAAATTCAAACCACCCTTTAAAGACCACAAAATAATTAAATAAATTATAGATAATTTTAAACGAATAAAATGAGGACCTATCAAGGCTAGAAAGCCTTTTTACACTCAATTAGATGATTTGCTAGGACAAATAGCTCTTGTCTAGGCTTGGCTGGTGATTTAATTTAGTTCTCTTGTGGAGTGCCTTTCCTAAAGGTTACTCATTTTTGTGTGCTTACTTTATATACTCTATATGTGATATATATTTTTGTTGGTGCACTAGATATCACAGTGAAAATTTAAATATGTGTGATATATATATATATATATATATATATATATATATATATATGCTCACACTTCACCCATGATATGTGCATTTTTTATACATGCTCTTTTATATTATGAAAAAATGGAATGTACCTAGGTGATAATGAATATTAAAAGAAAATATAAATTTACATATTTTAGATCTTTGTATAGCTAAATTGAGTTGTGCAGTGTCAAGAGTTTTAAGAGATTGAAGATAATTGTCTATATACATCTTTAGGTTCCAAAAGAAAATGATTCTTATTCCTTTGAAGATCATTATCTTTTGGAATACTATAGAAGATCTAACATCCAGAAGATTAAAGACTAAAAATAAATAATCATATTTTGATCCACTTTATATATGTGTAGAAATCCAAGCTTGTTGTTGGTAGAGCCTGGCCTCCTTTTCCTTACAACAGACCTTTGGTTGCACTCTAAAACTATAAATGATTAAAGTTTTATTAAACATTATTATTTATATATCATTTCATTACAGGATCATATACATATTGTAGAGTCCGGATTATAAAGTTTTCTAAACTGTAAATCCTAATTCCTAAGATATAGCTTATCTTATCTTGCATTTGTATGGAGATTGTTTCTGCTTAAGATTATTTGCGGGCAGCTCATTTTGGGCAAACATAAGTCTAGATTGTATGTACCCCCTTAGACTATACATATTCCTGTTATGTTCCATTCTTTCAAAATTCAAAAAATTAAAATCAAAATCTAAATTCTAAGTGCAACTATAGAATTTATAATCTAAAGCATGTGCATTTAAATCTTATTAGCCCAACCATTTTTTTTTTTAAATCTATATGCATTTTAAACTTTAGTCTTCATTTTAATCTAGAGTATTCTTTTACAAGATGTAATTAACTATAGGAGTCTGCTCTATAGGAAGTCTAAAACTAAGAATAAAATAAACCCTATCTTAGTTTCATTTTACAGTAGAGGAAAGATTTATTGATGCAAACCTAAACTTTAAAAATTACTTGAGTTTCATAATTAAAAGATAAGTGAATCTTCTTTTTATCCCTATGGGTAATTTGAATATTCCTTATATATTTGATTATGAAAATAAATATATGAATTTATCTTCATAATTAAATGATAAGTAAATATTCTTTTAAACCTTATGGATAAAGTAAACATTACTCATATAGATTGATTATGAAAATAAATTCATTAATACACTTTGAAAATTGAAACCAAAAGTGAATATTCATTTTTATTCTTAAGGATGAATTGAATATTTCTTATGTAGTTTTGATTATGAATATATATTCATTGATTATGTTTCATGATTAGAATGATAGGTGAATATTTATTTTATCCTCCAAGATGAATTGAATATTCCTTATGCTATGTTTGATCATGAAAATAAATTGAAGGTTTCTCTTCTCAAATCAATAATCAGATAATAGTTCGTTCTTTGAGATGATATAATGTCAATTTATGTATAATTGACTAAAGAGGCCTAAAAACAAAATTTAAAGCAAATCTTGTGTGGCAAAGAAAAAAAATATTTATATATACGGACTAGTTCATATGGACCAAAAGTACATGCTTGCTTCACCTTGTTTGCAAGCTGACACTCTCTTTGCCTTACCGCACTTTGCCTAACCAAGGTGCCTCATGCTCGAAGACCACCTACCCTTACAAAATTGGGTTAGAGTGTTGGGTCAGGATAACTTAGGTTTAGGGAGATTTTTTGTTAGGGTTTAATTTGCATATCCATTTTTGTAATTAGGTTGGGTTTGGGTCGAATCAATTGAGGGTAGGCCAATTTCAGGTTAGACCCAAACCTAATCTAAAAACTTATTTTGACACCCCTAATTATTGACCTCATTTTTTATTAAAGCCAATTCTATAAATAAAAAATTTAATCTCCATAGAAAAATCATAGAAATCCATTCCAAACTTCAAATTCAATTCATCATAATAATTTGGTATAATAATCAAATCATTGACTTCGAAATAGTCAATTGATAGTTACCCTTGATTATCATTTTATCATCTGATCAATCACTAAATGATTGTTATTGATATGATCATTTCAAAATAAAAACTTCCCCCAATCTTTAACCTTCATAATCAACCAAAAACTAAAAGAAAAATCAAACTTTAAATCCTTCATTTGATAGTCACTAGTGGTTGTCACATGAGCATCTATTACATTATTGATCTTCATCCAAGATTATCAATGATATGAGCATTTAAAATTAAAAAATTAATCAAATCATTGATAAAATCAAATCCATTATCCAAATGAAATTGAAACCCAAACCTTAATGCCCAAAAACCCTTGGTCCATAACCCTTTTTTTGGGAAATTTTTAATCATCCCAAAACCTAACCAAATGAACTTGGATTCATGGTCAGTCACTTGCATATTATTTAGACATATCCCTAGGGTCAACCACGTAAGTTTGGTAGCATTCAATGTTCTCTAACCCCTTAAATTTAAATCACTTCCCAAGGTGCTAAAACCTTCAAATATTTACAGCATATGCCACTTGACATGTATATTAGGTAAATTGACACTAGAAGCATCCCAAAATCCATTGAGCCTAATCATTATCATTGACATGATGCATTGAATCAACATTGAACACTTGGTGGACTATGGTTGACCATAAAGCCTTTGAAAACCTAAACCCCAAAACCTCCTAAATATGAATATTCCTTAAACTTCAACATGACTTAGTGAAAACAAGCCTTGAAACCTCTTCCAACACATTTCAAATGCAATTTAAGATGAATTGAACCTAAACCCAAGACATGATCAAGCTTGGTTGACCAAGTCAACCTAGGTAAACCAAATGGACCCCTTAAGCCTTAAACATGCATTTCATGCATCTAGGCCTAGTCATTGGATAAAACCTATTTCCACATGCCCAAAATATTATTTGGAATGAGTTGGACACAAACCCAACCCATGGTCAACGTTGGTTGACCAAGTTAACCCTGGTTAATCAAGTCAACCTAGGTTGACCAAAAGGCACCTATAAGCCTTTGAACTTATATTTTATGCATGGAGACCTCATTAAACCTTAGGACTACCTCCAATAAATTTAAAATTATATTTGGAATGGGTTGGACCTAACCAAACCCATGGTCAACGTAGGTTGACCAAAGAGTCCCTTAAGCACTTGAACTTGCATGTTAAATCTATTGTCCTTTCGATTGTATGAAACCTATTCTAACAAGTTCTAAATCACATTTAGAATGTGTTGGAACCCTACTTTAACCCATGATCAAACTTGGTTGGCCAAATATACATAAATCCTTCAAAAATTCAAAGCTAATGATCAGGACCTATCAAACCAAAATTAACCCAAGAGGACTATTTATTGGGTTCCCAAGGGTCACCAAAAAAGCCTCAGCCCATGGGGCTCCTAATTTAGCTACATGACTTTGAACCAAGCGAACCCAAAGGGTTTTCTTGAACTAAAACCCAAAAATTATGAAATTAAATTTCATAAATTCATCTAGTAGGTGTTCCTTGACCCATTGTACCTAACCCAATAAGCCTAGCCCATGGTTTGACCTAGGTCAACTAATCATGTTAATAAAAACTACACAAAACCTAAATGTCTCATTCCATTGGCAACCAAACCAAAATTAGATCCTATAAACAATTGGATTGTGTTCTGGAAAGTTTAATGCACATGTCATGTCAAGCCCTTACCATGTGGGAAACTGATGTGGAAAGAATATTGAAAATAACCCCTATAAAATTATTGGTTCAATTATAACTTCCCTAATAAAAAACCACTTAGCTTATAATTTCTTGATGGAGCTATATATCCAGTACTGGATAGTCCATAACAAATTAGGCTGCTTGAGATGGTAATACTCTGCCACGATTAAGTAAACATGAATTTTTCTATATGCTATAAATACCCCCATTTTTCTTAAAAGGTTTGGTTCCTTATATTCCTTAGCTTCACACAAGCTCCCTCAAGCCCTCTATACTCTTCTATAGCCTTTTGTAGTTCCAAAAGATTTTGTGTGAGATTCCAAGTGGGTTTAAGAGTGAGAAACTACCCTTTCAAATAACTCTCCATCTAGTGAATTCCAAACCTTAAGGTCTTCAAGAAAGATCAAAAGGTTGTCCTTAGGAGTCCATATAGTCCATGAATAAGAAGCTCTACCCATTGGATAGAGTTATTTTTCATACATGTGTTTGAAATGCAAATCTAAATTACTTTAATGTTCTAATGTACAGTGCCTCAAATCTCCATAAATTAAAGCATTAAGGTATCAAGAAACTCCGAATAAAATTTAATTCAAATTGAAGCATATAAAAAGGTATTGGCATTTTATTTTATAGTTCTTTTATGAAATTTGAAAATTGGCTTAATCTAGGCTATATGATTGTGCATGTATTTGATCGAAAAACCTTAACTAAGTCAAACAACACAATTAATTCATATTGTTTGAATGGATGGTTGCACACTGGTTCATTCAATGGGTACAAGATTTTTGATCCCAAACCGTGTAAGATCAATTTTTTGGATTAAAGGCCTATATAGTTAAATGATATGGTGGGGCCAATGAACTATAAATGAATGTTTGATTACTGTAATCAATGATTGCTAATGATTGCACTGTTGTGCAACCATTAGCTATCAGAAGAAATTTTGATAAAATATATTAAAAATTTCTTATGAATTACAAAAATTATGAAAAATTACTATAAATCCTTTTTTCATCAAATTTTGAGTTCTTGGGTTCATTGGAACCAACTTGAGCATAATTTACTTTGAACAAAATTCCAAATATTTTTACTAGTGTATAGAGAGTAATTTGGGTTTTAATACCCACTAAATTTCTGTAATTACTCTCTAACTAGTGGGATAATTGAGCTCAAATTTGGATAGTGAAAACTAGGGCATATGTGTCACATACCCTAATTTTCTTGGATCTAATGATAAAGGGAATTATATTAATTAATCTTTTAAAGTTACGAGTCACAATTTGATCCAAAACATTTGAAAGTCTTTACTTCTAATCCACAAAAAATTGGAGCCTAAAATTTCTTTGGCATGTTTATGTTTATACAAGGGTTATAATGATTATAATTTTATGAAAATTAAAATTGTTGATTGTTCAATTTAAATGTTCAAAGGTATAGTTGCAATTTCCTTTGGTGGTTGATTATGACACATATGAAGGTTTTGATGACATCAAATTTTGTGGATTTCAAGCACATATTCAGATGAATCTATGTTTAAAATTTCTCTATATTTGGAGATCATTTAGTCTATTTATTAGTAAACCCAAGTTTATAATACATAATTTAAAAATAAAATACTAAAAATGTATTTTAAGCTTCAGGATGGTCAAAATTAAATGCTAAACAGAGAAAAATTAAAAGCCCCTTTTAAGTCTTCAAAAATAAAATCTAATTTGAAAGTCAAGAAAAAACTAATAATTAATTAAAATATTTTAAAAATAATAAAATTCCAAAATAGTTCCAAACACTTGTAATATTCTCTAAGGGTCATTAGTGACACATGGAAAAGATTTCAAGGGATTTGGAATTGATTTGGGGTAAAAATAAAAAATCTCCTAATTACTTGAATTGATTAAAATCATTAAAATAACTGAACTTGCAAAAATCATAACTTATTAAAAAAAAAAAAAATCGAATCTACACAAACTAAAATGTAGTGAACTCATAATTTAGTCTAGTATTTATGAAAAATATTAAATTTCTAATATTCAATTTAATTCAAAAGTCAAAATTTGTTCAAATTTTAGTAATTAAACATGACTAAACTAGTAAAAATCATAACAAATTCTAGAAAAATCTAATTGACAAATGAAAAAGCATTGAACTCATAATTGGGTATAGTATATACAAAAAATATAAAATTTCTAGAATTCTATATAAAACTAAAAATTAATATTTTAATCAACATTAATTAATCAAATAAATGGAAAAATAATAAATCACTAAAAATTAGCAAATGATTAACTCAATAAATACAATTTAATTAAAAATAATTATGAAAATTAAACATAAATAATAATGTGATTGTTGGGCAACTCGGGCTCACAAGGCTATTAGCTTAGCCCCAAGAAGTATGAAATAAGTCTGATAGACCTAGTCAAACATAGACATTTGCTAATCAACCTATCATTGATAAATCAATATTAAAAAAATAAAAATTGAAGCTTTCATACTCTTTGCTTCACACCTTTTAGGAAGATAAAGCTATATTGGGTTGAAAGCTTTAAGTACTAAAATACTTAATAAAAATGCAAGGACTCTATACAACTTATCAACTCAAATTTTGGAGGACTGATAATATTACAAATATGAGCCTAGGACTTGATAATTAATGACTTCTAGAACTTAGAAGTTATTGAGTGCTATGATCTTTAAAACTTAAAACTAAACAACATTAATAATCTAAACACCATTAAAATAAATTCATAACTTTAAATCAGTAAACACTTGAATTCAAAACATTCTTTAATGACTTAAAAAAATCAATTTTAGAAAATTCTAAACCAATAATTCTTAGGATCTATCCAAGCCATACAACCAAATACACACACTTTGGATGGTTTGCTAGGGCAGTAAAATTTATCCTAGGCTAGGTCGGTGGTTTTATTTAGTTTGGTTGGAGCGCCTTGCCTAGAGGATACTCATGTTTGGTGTGTGTACTCGATGTACTATGGATGTTATATTTACATTTCTATTGGTGCATATTAAATTGGAGTAGGTTCTTAGGCCATGTTAAATGTTCTTGTATACACTCACACATTATTACATATCTCCATTTTGTTAATACTTATCTCCTTTATATTCCTACAAAATTAGAATTTATCTAGGATTTGATGTAAATGTAAATAAAAAAAATAGTGTAAATAAAAATGCTTTAAATTCTTGTATAGTAAAATTGAGTTGTAAATATCAAGAGTTATAAAAGATATAGAGATGATTTTTTTTTATTTGTAGGTTCCAAAAGGAAATGATTTTTCTTCCTCTGAAGATCATTATCTTTTGAAGTTCTATTAAAGATACAGGAGCCATAAGATTTCAGGAAAAACAATCATAATTAAATTTATATTGTATAAGAGTAGAAATCTAGGCTTATTATTTATGGAGTCTGGCCACCATATTATATACACTCTTTAGCCTTTGCTTATTCCAAAAAAATCCAAGTCTAAATCAAAATTTACAATCTTGATAGCCCAAAACTTTATTTAAATCTATTTGAGTTTGAAAATTTTAGTCTTCAATTTAATTGAGATTCTTCTCTTTCGAGATGTTATTAACTATAGGGGCTTGCCCTTATAGGAAGTCTAGAATTCATAATTAAAAGAAATCCTACGTTAGTTCCATTTTAAGGTAGGGAAAGAATTTGTGGACACATACCTAGCTTTAAACTTTAGTTTAGTTTTATAATAAAAAAAATAAGTGAATATTTCTTTTATCCTTAGGGATTAATTGAATATTCTTTATTATGATTGATTATGAAAAAAGTAAATACATTTATTTAGTTCCATAATCAAAATGACAAATAAAAATTCTTTTTATTAATAAGGATGAATTAAATATTACTTATTTGGATTGATTATGAAAATAAATACATTGATTTAGTTTCATGTCTAAAATACTAAGTGAATATTTTTTTATCCTTAAGGATGAATGAAATATTCCTTATGATATGTTTGATTATGAAAATAAATTGAATTTCACTTTTTAAATCCATAGTGAAAAATTAATCTTTCTTTCAGGATATTATAATGTTAATATATGTAGATTTGATCAAAAGAAACACTTAAAGAAAACCACGTGGAAAACATAAATGTTATCCATATTTTTCTTTAGTGACTCCATTAGGGCTACAATTCTCTATTCATGCTTAGTGATGATTAGACTTTTTAAAAATATATAAATTTAATTAAAATGTTGGGTTATTAGTTTTTATGTGTATGCATGTTTATTTAAATTTCAATCTTGTATATGCCTGTTTATTTAATTTTTAATCTTGTATATGCATGATTATTTACATAAACATGTAAACCCATGGTTACTTGGTTTTGTCCTAAAAATTAAGCGGAATAGACCAACCAAAATATTGTATTGATACCAGGTCAAGTAAGGGTTCCACCTATGTATAGTTTTGTATATTCATGTTCATTTAAATTTTAATATTTTATATGCATGTTTATTTACATAAACATGTAAACCCTTGATTACTTAGTTTTATCCTAAAAACTAAATTAACTAGGCCAACCAAAATACTAAACCGGTCGTAGGTTAGGGTTTGAGTATAGTCTTGTATATACATGTTTATTTAAATTTGTATTGTATATGCATGTGTATTGATATAAAAAATTCACAGTTACTTGATTTCTTCCTGAACACCAAGCAAAATAGGCCAACCAAAGTATTGAATTGGTTTTGAGATAGTTAGGGGTTCTGCCCATGTGTAGTCTTGCATGTGTATGTAAACTTCAATCTTTAGATTGTCAACCTTAAAGTCATCTCTCCTCTTGTAAAAAATCATTTTTATTGAATTCATTACTTAAATGAAAATCTAAATCCTATCAAACTCTATAATCTTAATCCAAACATAAATCAAAGTTTAATCATCCTCTCCAAATCAATGTCACTTGGATTAGAGTCATTATAAAATTATCAAAATCAAACTCAAATTTTAAATTCAATCACTTCTCTAATCTATATTTTAATGGGCATGGTTCATTTTTAAAATCATCAAAAAATTAAATACAAAAAATTTATGATCCACTTCAGTTTAATTATAGTATAGAGATTCTATAAACTTTACTTAATATATTCTTCACACTCATATCTTGACTAAAGGTTAGTAAACTTTAGAGATTAATACATAATTTGAGTCAATTATAAAAGATGCCTCAAAAATTAATCTTCTCTTTCAATAACAACGTCAACATGATTGTTAACTAGTGATGAATAATTTTGGTTAAAAAATATATAGTAGTAGCTTAAAATTGGAAATCATAGTAACTTAAAATTGGAACTAGTGGTCTTATTAAATTCTTACATTAAAATCATTAAAATTTTAATTATTTATAAGCAAAGAAAATATTCAAAATTATTAACTATATACTTTATGTAAATGAAAAAAAAAAAAAAAGAATTATTATAAGAGTTCTAAAAAGAACGAAAAGAAGAAGAGTGCATTCAAAAATTGGTATCAGTTAAAAGCTTAAAGTCAAACTATAATCTTATACTTAAATACATAAAGGATATGATAGGAAAACTAGTACAGAGCTTCCCAATGGTTACACCCAGCTCCCAAGCAAAATTATTGCAATTATAGGGTTTCCCTGTTGGCATTTCATTCTAGATAAATGTGCATTTATTTAGATTATGTTTTTTTTCTGATTGTTTCTTCATTTATGTGGACTGTTGTTTGTTGCCTTTCAATTTTTCTATGGGCTTTGAGTGTTGACGATCTCATCATCATTGAACCCTTAAATCTGTTCGATGGCTCCTCGTAAATCCCACTCTTTTAAAGGCATTCTTGCTAGTGATTCTTCTTCTTCATCTGCTAAGTTGGATTTGGTTCAAACTTCCTTTAAAGGCCTACTGGGTTTGATGTTTGACAATAAAGTGGTTTCTCATTTAGTTTCTCCCTTTTCTTTTACTTTGGTTGGAAAAATCATTTTCAGCCTACCTAATCTTGATGCGATAAGAAAGTTATTTCTTAACATGAAACTTTCTAGAAGTTTTTTCATTGGCATGATGGACCAAAACAATGTTGCGATCAAACTTTCTAATGATTTAGACTACAATTGCATTTTATCCACATGAACATACTATATTTTTGGTTGTCAAATGTGTTTACTGTAGTGGACTCCTGATTTTGATATGAGAAAGGAATCACCAATATCTCATGTGTCGATTTGTTTTCCTAATCTAAGACTCCATTTTTTAAATTCTTAAATTTTTTTACGTTAACTTCCATACTTGTTAGACCTAAACAGATGGACCAAGCGACTACATCTATATCTCATCTGCCTGTGGCTCATGTTTTGGTTAAAATATATATTTCAAAGAAACATCCTAATGAAATCTAGATTGGGTCGGAGGTTAATGGGTATCAACAAAAGTTGAATTAAAAAAATTTCCTAATTTTTATAGCCATTGTAAGATGCATGGGCACTATAATTCGGAATGCTTTATTTTACACCCTCATTTACGTAACAACAAGGATATGGATAAGGTTTCTAAGGAGAAAAATATTTTAGTGTATTAGATATCTCATGATATTTCTAACCCAATGTAGGAAGCTTTGGTAGAGGCAAACCCTTCCCATGGAAACCCTACTAATCATCCTCAATTTTTGGTGAATGAGGATCCTGTGCTTCCTATGGAGATCAGCTATGCTAGATAAGATAATAAGAACGAGGCTGATAAAACCTTGATGGTTATGGGAGGCTTTAATTACCCTCGTCAGGTTTTAATAGAATATAATAATCATGTTTCTAATGTATTTTAGAATATAGATGAGCAAATGGTGGCAATTACTTTTATAAATAATTCTATGTCAACTGCTTCTTATGTGCAGTGTGATACTATCAAAAATTTATTTGACTTGGACTATTTTGCAATTAATGATAGTTATGCTAATAACAACTATTTTCATACTTTACTGAATGACTAAAATAATGGTTCAAAAGGGAGTTTGGAAGAAGGATAATTTATGGAGGAGGAGTTGGCCGAGCATGCTAGTACCTAGGGAAATGACATTATTCATTAAATTAATGGCAACCATCCAGTCAAGAGAGCTTAAGGTTTGGAGGATGATAATGGTATAAGTAATAAGGTTTCTTCTTCTATTAATCATGATTCAAGTGATATTACTAATGTTACTATAGATTTTGCTAATGATTAGCATGTTGCGGATCTATTTTCATGGATTATGATTTTGATGATAGCAAACACTCTTATTTCTATATGACGGCCTTATTTACTGATATTGCAGGTTCACAAGATCAGACTGTATTTTGGAATCAGCTCAAGATTGGGTAGACTAAGTCTGAGTCAATTTGTAACCCTTTTCCTTTCTTGAGTCTATTGTATGTAGTGTGGCTCTTGATGCTTTATAACTTGGAAGATTCTCTGACTGTTCCCTAATATTTATTATTTTTGGTAACATCGTCCAAGACGATTTTATATCGTCCTAGATGATCGATTCAAAAGCAGAAACCCTAATTAGGGCATCCTCATTAAAGCAGCCGTCATTATACAAATAACATCATCCTGGATGATTTTGTATCGGCCAGGACGATAGGCTCAAAACAGAAATAATCTTCTGCCAGATCTATTTAGGAATTACTTATTTTTGGACATCATCTAGAAGATTGTCCAGGACTATAAAATATCATCCAGGATGATCCAGGACAATTTTTTCTAAATTAATCTGGCATTTAAGGAAAGCAATTATGACTTGATTGGACGATGAAATCATCCTGGACAATCGCAGGATCATCCAGGATGATATGCTGGACGATTGGACATCAGACAACTCTTTTTCAGGGCGATGTTCTAGACGATATTCCACGATTTGTTTTGATTATCCAAGATGATATATTATCGTCCTGGATGATATGAACAAATTTCTTCTGATCGTCTCAAATCGTCCTGGCTGATTGGGCTTATTTTGCACTGATCGTACAGGACGATATTAGTATCGTCTTGGACGATAAAGTCAGTAACTTGAATTAATGATCTCTTTTTGAGATCTTCTATTTAAGCTTTAGCAATGCACTTTGTAAGTGTCTTTGGCAACCATTGTAGCTTCATTCTTTTGGGGGAAACTTGAAGAGAGAGCTTGAAAGGGAGTGAGGAAAGGGTGGAGTTTGAGAGAGGGAGAAGATGCTGTGAGGGGGGACTCAAGGGAGTGTAGAGGGGGTTCTACACGGTTGCTCTGACAAGCTCACACCTGAATACCGTCAGATTCAAGGCTTGTCTTGAGAATGTTTACCAAAGAAGAAGATCTATTTGGTGTCAAAGGACCCGGTGACTCCGCCGCATCGGGGAAGGTTGAAGTGATTTTGTAAGGGTTTCTCCACCTAGCTGTGGTGGCTAAAGGAGAGACACTTAGTTTAGTGCAATACTTGGAGGGTGTCTCCAAGGAGTGGACGTAGGTCAAGGTTTGACCGAACCACTAATAATCTGGTGTGTTCTTTCTTTATTACTTCCGCATTTAATTTCCGCACTTTAGTTTTTATTGTGGTGATATTGGTTTTGATTTGTGTTTTGAATGAAAGATATTTTTTTACCAATTCAACTCTATCTCTTAATTAGCTTTGGGCCAGTTCATAGGACCTAACATCCCTAATGAACCTTCAAAGCATGATTTCACTGTAGCCAAAAGCAAGAAAAATAAGAAATTGAAAAACTTGACTATACAATCTCTTAGAAGTACCAATTCTCAAACTTCCATTAAACTGTCATCTAATAATTATGATGATCATTTGGGATATTAGGGGTATTGGTTGCCTGTCTTTGAGAATGAGGAGGATTAGAAAATTATGATGTATTTATAATGTTTCTTTTTTCCTTACTTTACTTGAACCTCTTTTTTCTATTACTAAGCTGGACAAGACTCCTAGAGCACTTTTTTTTAATCATAGTATGGCAAATGTGTCTAATAAAATATGATTTTTTTTTGAAATACCTAATTTCCATTGATGTCATTAGAGATCTCTCACAAGTTTTGCACTATAAATTTGAGTATATGTAGTTTGAGTTCTATGCTTCCCTTATTAATGCTTCTTCCTCTCATTTTATTAGAAAGGTTATGTGGAATCCGCTTACTTCTTTTAGTAGCTTAATTAACTCCCCTCGGTTACTTGGCAGTGACTGTAATACTATTTATAGCTCTTCTGAAAGGCTTGGTGGCTCTAATCTACCAATCTATGGAAGATTTTAATAGCATGATGGAGCATAATTTGGTTGATATTGGTTTCAATAGTTATCCTTTTACTTGGAATCATGGAAAATTTTGGCAATAATTAGATTGTGTATTTTTAATGATTTCTGGCTTAACTCTAGTAGTAACACCTTTATTAAACATTTAAGTAAAACTTGCTTTGATCATTCTCCCATGCTTGTTGGTATTAATTCTAGTAAGCATAACTCTATTCCTACTTTCAAATTTCAAAATATATGACTGTTTAATAAGTCTTTCAATGATTTGGTTAAAGAAAATTGGGAGGCTCCTCTGCATCATGATAGTAATGTTGTTGGCATGACTAGATTGTGGCTAAAACTCAAAATATTTAAATTTAAAATTAACTAGTGGAATAGAAATGTTTTCAAAAATATTTTTACTAATATTTTATTTGCTGAGGAGAAAGTCATTTCTTATGAGAGTAATTGCCAAACTAATCCTTCAGATGTTATTTTTATTAATTTTAAATAGGCTAAGAATTCCCTATTCAAACTACAAGAGCAAGAAGTGGTTTACTTGAAATAAATTTATGCATCAAAACATATTATTAAAGGGGATAATAATACTGAGTATTTCCATTATTTGGTGAACAAAAATTTGAGCTAAAAGTATTATTAACAAAATAGATCTTCATGATGAGTCCTCGATTTAAGATGAGGGGGACATTGGTAAGTCCACTATTGAGCACCTTACTAATAGGTTTAATACAAATTTTGAACTTCTCCCCATTTACCACCCTGAGCATATTCCTTGCATCATTAATGTGGTGGATAATAATACTCTTGTTATGTTTCCTTCTTTGGAGGAAGTCAAAAAGATTTTTTTTGCTATTAATGTTTATTCTGTGGCTAGGCTTGACAGTTTTACAACTAAAATTTTTCAAAAAGCTTGGAATATCTTTTGTGATGATTTATTTGTTGCCATTTTAGATTTTTTCACTAGTAATCCTATTCCTAAGTTTTTTCTAGTACTTCTATTGTGCTTATCCCCAAAAAGGTGGTTTAAGTTGAATGACTTTCATCCTATTAGTATGTGTTCCTTCTTTAGTAAACTAATTTCAAAAATCTTGATGGAATGATTGTCTACTTTTCTTTCTAAAATAATTTCTCGTTATCAAATGGGCTATGTGAAAGGTAGAACTATTTTTTATAACATATTATTGGCTTAAGAGCTTTTTCATGATCTGGACCTCAAAGTGAGAGGTGGAAATCTTATTTTAATGGTAGATATTACTAAATTTTATGATAACATAAATTGGAAAAATTTTATCTCACATTTTAATTCTTTTTTTTTGAACCCTAACTTTTTTTCACTTTGATTCAAAACTATATTTAAGGTTCTTACTTTTCTATTATTGTTAATGGCAAAAGTAATTGTTTCTTTAAATCTTCTTGTGGAATTAAACTAGGGGACCCTATCTCACCTGCTTTACTCATCATAGCGGATGAATATCTTTCCAGATGTCTTTCCAACCTCTATGATAACCACTCTAACCTTTTCTATAGAACTCATGGTGGCATGCCTATCTCTCATTTATGCTTTGCTGATGATGTTATCATTTTTTATAATGGTTCTGAAAATATGGTTAGTGTACTTATTTGTTTTTTGAACAAGTTTGTTTTGTTGAATGGTTTAAATCTTAATAAAAATAAGTGTTATTTTATCCCTTCTAAAAATAATCATGCTAATCACATTAATGCTACTGACGGTATTTCTAGTTTTTTTACAAAGTTCTCTACCCTTAAAATATTTAGTTGTTCCACTTTTCAAAGGTCGCAATGATCTTTCCTCTTTGATGATCTTATTACTACTGTGAATAATAGGCTTAATTCTTGGGAATTTAACTTTCTTAGCTTTGGTAGTAGATTAGTGCTCATCAAGAGTGTTCTTTGTTACTTACCTATTTATACCTTTCAATCTATGTATCCTACTATTTATGTTTGTAATAAACTTGAAAAAATGATAAATAAATTTTTTTTGGAAAGGTAAAAAAGATAATTCTAAAACCATATGCACTTCTTAGAGAAATTCTAGTGGTTTGCTGGAGGAAGGTGCTTTGGGGTGTAAGGATATGGCGGATTTATCCCATTCATTCTCTTTTAAATTATGGTTTAAGTTTTGTGCTAAAACTAGTCTTTGGACCAAGTTTAACTTCTAAATACTAAGGTTGCAAACATCCTACCATTTGTACCTATAACAACGGGGACTCTAAAGTATGGAAAATTTTGTAATATCAAATGGGAAGCAGAGCCTTATATTAATTAGGGTACTTACAGTGCTAATATTTTCTTTTGCCAGAATCAGTGGTTGGGGCAAACATCTATTGATCATATCCTTCACTCAGTCTCCACTTCTGCTATCAAGGTTAATTTTTTTATTGAGAACAATAGTTGGAATTATATGAAACTAGTTCAAGTTATTCCTAAATCCATTACTACTCAAATCATGCAATTCAGTTAAGGGAATTATAAGTTAAGGGAATTATAAGTTTCATTAGTCATAAAGGATTTTATAAGAGATTCATTAAAAACTTCTCTAAATTTCAAAACCATTATGTCATCTATTAGAGAAGGTTGTTCTTTTTATATTTAATTCTTCAAGTCTTGAAGCTTTTAATACTTTAAAATAATATTTAATTACCGCTCTAGAAATTATTGATCTTGATTGATTATTGCATTTTATAGTGATGTGTGATGCCAATGATATTGCTATTGATACTATTCTTGGACAAAAGCGAGATAAGAAATTCCATGTTATTTTTTATTCTAGAAAAACTTTTAAATTTGATTCTATATAATTGCACAATTGCTAAAAAATAATTACTATCCATTATCTTTGCTTTCGAGATGTAGATCATATTTGGTTGGTACCAAAGCTGTTATTTATATTGATCATTCTACTATTAATATCTTATGGTAAAGAAAAACACTAAGCATAGATTAGTTTGATGCATTCTTTTATTATAAGAATTTGATGTAGAAATTTTTGATAGAAAAGTGACATAAAATCAAAATTTTTATCATCATTCTAGACTCTATTAAAAAGCATTCATCAACTGAGTATGAGATTAATGAATATTTATTTGATGATCAATTATTTGTTATATATTTGAATAAAATACCTTGGTATGTTAAAATTGTTAATGTTATCACTAGTGGTATACGACCATGAGATTTATTGGTAATTCAAAAGCAGATGTTTTTACATTATACCAAGTTTTATCTTTGGGAAGAACCTTGTTTATTTAAAGCTTGTAACAATCAAATAATTAGAAGTTATGTCCTTGAGGAAGAATTAAACCAATTATTAGGGAATGTGATGATTCTCATTAAGGATGGCATTTTGGAGGTTTTAAAATTACTTCTAAAATCCTGAAATCTTGATTTTTTTGACGTAATCTATTTAGAAATTTAAATGAATTTATTAAGAAATGTTTTCAATTTGAAAGAGTAGGAAATATTTCAAAAAGTAATGAAATTCCTTTGAATTATGTTTTGAAAATTAAAGTATTTGATGTATGGGGATTGAATTGTATGGGACCTTTTGTGAAATCACATGGAAGTTAATATAATCTTATTGTTGTGAATTATGTTTCAAAATGGATTGAAGGGATATCAACCTCTAAAATTGATGCTCAAGTTGTAATTAAATTTTTAAAGAAAAATATTTTGTCAAAATTTGTAATGCCAAGAGTATCAATCAGTGAAGGGGAAGCATTTTTGTAATAAAAGAATTAGGGAAATTTTAAAGAAATATGAAATTTATTATATTTTAAAAGTGCTTATTATCCTCAAACTAGTTGTTAGGCTGAGATTAACAACATAGGTATTAAATAGATTTTTGAAATAAACTACCAGTTCTAATAGGAAGGATTGGGCTATGAAGTTAGATGATACATTATGTGCCTATAGAACTGCTTTAAGACTCCTAATGACATGACTCCCAACAAATTAATTTTTGGAAAAGAATGCCACCTTCTTATAGAATTAAAACATAAGGCATTATGGACTATTAAATAATTGAATTTTAATCATGAGAGTATGAAAGAAAAATATTAATGCAACTAAATGAATTAGAAGAAATTAGAAATGCGTCTTATCAAAATGTAAGAATTTATAAGGATAAAACTAAAATAAGGCATGATCATAAGCTTCTTAGAAAAGAATTTACCTATGGGCAGGATTTCTAGTTTTTATTTACAGACTTGAGTTATTTCCATGAAAATTAAAATCTAGGTGTTCAGGATCATTCATTATCATAAATATATTTTCTTATGAAATTTTGCAAATTTAAGATGAGAAAAGCCAACATGTCTTTTAAGTTAAAAGTCACAAACTGAAACCTTATTTAGCTGGGGACATTGATCGTTTCAGAAATATAAACAAATTGGTTCATCTTGAAAAAAAAAAAATTTGATATAGTCTAGCTAATGGCTATAATTAGTGCTAGTATTTATTATTTAGTTTTATATATATATCACATGTTAGAGTGGTGCCTTAAGCATTAATTATCTAGTATTTATTATTTAGTTTAATATTTATCACATGTTTTGAGGCTTTTCATCATTCAGATGAAAAGTATATGTTATTAATTATATTTAAATTTTATTTATATCTACATATGATTTAATTCCCCTTAAGAAAACACAATTAGATTATATTCAATTTCTACACTTTTGATTGTTTATCACGAAAGTCTCACATATTACATTTCAAAATTTGGAGGAAGTTCATTTTTAATTTAAAAAAATTAATATTTTACTAAAAAATTCTTTGCAAACCTAATTCAAAATCTTTACCATCATATGCTATCCGACATTGTCCCCTTGTGGGCTAGTGTATGCTGTGAAGATTTCACCTCTCCTTGAACTCATAAATAATCTTTGTATCATATTGTTATATGTCAGATTGTAGTACTTATAATTCGACATATATCATAGAATCAAGATTTTGTTATGACTTTCAATTCTTTAAAAGAAAACATTCTTTCAAAAATATCTAATCCAATCCTTTTATTCAATTCAAGAAACTCAAATTACATGACAATGGCTGGCAAGTTGATCTTCTCCTTTGATAGAGATATGACCTCTGAGGTGACTGATTTGGGAAATAACATACTATTTTTGATGGATTTTAGTACCCTTGAACTGTCAATGGATGGCTATAAAATAATTGATTTGGATACTAGTAAGGAAGTTCCCCATGTAGTGGAATTAATTGTGGGGATGAGACCTTTCCTCCCTATTTCTAGTGATGAAGAAACAACCTGAGTAGAATGTTGAGCCCACTGCCCTAACTAAGTCTATTTTTGAGGAGAGATAAAGTTCTTGGATCCCATTCACTAGCAAAAATAAAAGAAAGAATTACTTGAGGAGTGTTAGAAAGAAAATTGCTAAGTCAAGAAAAGTTGTTGCAGCCAAGACTCTGGGTCAGGTAGAGCCTAAGGATATCGAGGAGTTACCTATTCTTAATTCATTTCCCCTCCTTAAAGGGAGTCATTTATACCCCCTCACCATAGCTCAAGGGGAGAAGAGGTTAGCTAGGATACCCAGCTCCCTGCCATGCCCGATTGACTAGTCAACCAAAAGAACTCCTAAGGAGAAGAACCTCCAAAGGATGATAACTTTAAGGAATATAATCCAAACTTGTGTTGCATAGTCCAAAAAAATAAAGGAAGAATACATGAGACAGTTGAATGGAGTTACCTCCAATCGCTTCCAAAAGGAAATTATGAAGGAGGAAGCATCTAAAGCTAAGAACTTAACCCCCCAACTTGTTAAAAAAAATAAGAAGTTTGTTTGATAACCCGCTACTTCTATATTGGTTGATGGTTATCACTGAGAGCCACACCCTCCATCCTCCAAAATAGTGGGTATCATACTTACTACGTTCTAGAGAGGTCACAATCCTGTTGGTAGGCCGCCAGTCCCTTCTCTAAAATTCAAGAAGTAGGCCTTAGTGGTGGTGAAAACTAAAGAAAAATTTGAGGTTTAGAGGACAGTAGATGTTAAGGGTAAGTGTCCCAATTCTCCTGAGAGAAGATTTATTCCCAAAAAGACTAAGTTAGATATACCTCCACCGTTCCCCAAAAACATCTTGATTCTTTGTTTAGTTAAAATAGATTACAGTCAGTGTTCCCCCGATTTCAGTTGATGCTCGTGCTGATGTCCCAATTATTATAATCGAAAGATTTCTTGCTACCAGTTTGTCCACCTACCCCATTGATGTGCTAGATAGTTTATCTCAAAGTCCATTTGTCATTCCTAGGCTCCCTACTCAAGGATCTAAGGACCTTACCTTACATGATATAGGAGCTATCACCCTTCATGCTCCTATATCGTCCCCTAAAGTATATAGCTATCACCCAGTAGAGGATGCCACCCCTCTGACTACTAGTTTAGGGATAGTTGAGGGGGAGGGGATAGACTTGGACCATGAGATGGTTGATAAGTTAGCTTCAAAATCTCAGACGGATGATAAACCCAAACTACATGATGTTATTTTTATGTTACAGTCAGATGAACTTTTTAATATGGTAGATTATAAAAGGTACTTACCTCTCGATCCTGAATCAATAGAGGAGAGACTGATCAATGAGGTAGTTCAAGAGATATGGGACATCCTATAAAAGAAAGAAGGAATATTGACCTTCAATCCTGACTTAGATGATTTATTAATAGAAGATGATGAAACCACCGTTAATATCTGTATGGTTGAAACCATAGAATCAAATAATGAAACTGAACCAAGTAAATGTTGATATGGCAAAGAAGATGGTTTAGCCATAGTTGATTCAAATTTGGATGAGTTATTAAGAGCCAGAGATGAGCAACATATAAAGAACTTGGAGACGCAAGTCACAGACATGTTGTTATAGGTTAAGGAAAAACAAGAACGACTAAACAAGTCAAAGGAGGATTCTCTCAAGCTATAATATTCTGTCTGAGAAATCTCTGACATTGCTAAGAAGGCATAATCTAATTCTAAAGCCCCATGAGTTAGTGCTAGTAGTCCCAACCTATCTATCAGAGAAACCTCTAATCCAACCCACAGTTCTTATAGTCCCTTCAGCACCACACCAGAAAGACCTTAAGCAACTCATTGAGGATCAGGTAAGGGAGGCCTTAGCCCATTCACAAGGAACCAAATATATTCCAAAGGATATACCTTAACCTGAGGAATATGATTTAGTTACTTATCCTAAGGGCTTTGTGCCACTATCTTCAAAGATTTTCACATGTATTGAAAAACTGAGACAACATCTAGCCCACTTCCGAACAAATTATTGCAACGCAGGACAGTTAGATGCTCTACTATTTCAATAATTTATAAGTACTTTCTTTGGCATTGTGTTTGAATGGTATGCCGATCTACCCAATAGTTCGGTAAGAACCTTTAATGTATTAGAAAATCTATTCTAAAAGAGATTTTCTAGAGTACAATAATGCACCATACTGGGCGATCTAGTCATTGAAAAACAAAAGTTAGGAGAGTCTTTGGTTGAATACATCTTGAGGTGCGAAACCTCTAAATGAAATATGAACCTTAGTTGTAAGAGCAACATTCCATGGAGATTCTTCTAAAGAATATCTATGGCCCATTTTCTTTTCTCCTAAAGGATTTAAGGATTAAAACTTTTGGGAAACTTCTAAATAAGGCTAGTAATCTGTTGCAAATCTATTTTCATGGATTAGAATTTTGATGATAGAAAACATTCTTGATTTTCTATGACTAGCTTACCTACTAACTTTTTAGGTCCACAAGATCAAGTGCAGCTCAAGATTAGGTAGAGTAAGTCTGAGTCAGTTTATATTTTTTCCCTTTTTTGAGTCTACTATAAATAATGTGGTTCCTGATGCTAAGTAACCTTGCACACACACACATTGGGAGAATTTTTTACTATTTCTTAGAGTTTACTGATTTTGGTAATATTGTACCAGATGATATTTATATCAGCATGGACAATTGATTCAAAAATAAAAACCCTAATTAGGGCATTCTTGTTAAGGCAACCATCATTAAGCACATCATCCTGGATGATTTTATATCAGCCAGGATGATAGACATAAATAAGAAAGAATCAACCGCCAGATCTATTTATAAATTATTTATTTTTGGACATCGTACCGGGCATCGTCCAAGGCATCAGCCTGGCCGATACTGCATAATTATGCCAAAATTAATCTAGTATTTTAAAAAATCAATTAAGATTTTTGTCTTAGACGATCGCAGGATCATCCTGGATGATACGTTGGATGATATGAAAAAATTTCTTCTGATCGTCTCAGATCGTCCTAGTTGATTAGGCTTATATTGCACTGATCGTATAGGATAATATTAGTATCATCCTGGACGATAATGTTGATAAGTTACAATTAATGAGCTCGTTTTGAGCTCTTTTATTTAAGCTTTGACATTACACTTTATATGTGTTTTGGCATCCATTGTAGCTTCGTTCTTTTGGAGGGAACTTGAAGACAGAGCTTGAAAGGGAGAGAGGAAAGGGTGAAGTTTGAGAGAGGGAGAAGATCCTTGGAGGGGGTTTCAAGAGAGTGTGGAGGGGGATTCCACATGGTTACTCCGGCGAGCTTGCACCTTAGTACCATCGAATTCAAGGCTTGTCTTTAGGAAAGTTCTGGGAAGAAGAAGATCTCTTTGGTGTCAAAGGACCCCGGCTACTCCGCCGCACCTGGGAAGGTGGAAGTGATTTTATAAGAGCTTATCCGCCTAGCTGTGGGGGCTAAAGGAGAGACACTGAGTTTAGTGCAATACTCGGAGAGTGCTTCCGAGGAGTAGATGTAGGTCAAGGTTTGCCCGAACCACTATAAAGATGGTGTGTTCTTTCTTTTATTATTTCTGCAATTAATTTTCACATTGTGTTTTCTTGGTGGTGAATTTCTATACGATTTGTGTTTTGAATGGAAGAAGTTTTAAAATACCAATTCACCTCTCTCTTGATTAGCTTTGCTTGAGTTCATAAGGGCCTAACATCCCTAACAAAAATTTAAGTGGTATAAGAGTGTGATTCAAAAAATTGAGTTTTTGAAAACTTTTGAATTTTGATCCATGGCTAATTTTGGTAATCATAATGTTGCGGAAGGTTATTCAATCACCAAACCACTTTTGTTTGAAAATATTACATTTAATTTTTGATAAATTCATATGTCTAATTTTTTAAAATCAATTAATTTCTGAATGTGGCAAATGATTTTAACTGGTTATTCTATACCGTCACATATTTTAGATTAAATTAAAACTGATATTCCTTTTAATCAATGGAGTAGAGAAAAATAAATAAATGCTCAATTGAATGCAAAATCACTAAATTATTTTTTCTGTGCTTTAAATTTTGAAGATTTTATGTTTGTTTCCACATGCACTACTGGTAAGAAAATTTGGGATAAATTACACACTTTATACGAAGGCACTAGCAAAATCAAGCAATCCAGATTAAATATTTTAGTGCATGATTATGAAGTTATTTTGCATGAAATCCTATGAGACGATCTTAGACATGTATACTAGATTTATTCAAATTGTGATATCGTTGCATGCTTTAAGTAAAGAGTTTTTCAAACCTTGAAAAAGTTAATAAAATTCCACATTGTCTACTTGATTAGTTTGATGCTAAAGTTGTTGCTATTTGTGAATGAAAGAATTTGAATGAATATTCTATTAATAATTTGATTGGCTCACTCATTGCCTATGAGCTAAGTTTGGGTCAAAGACTTTTGAATGCATGAGAGATGATAGAGCTAAACTCTGAAAATATGGAGAAAAGTGGCTTAGTTGGTGACGAAAGCAATAACTTGTCAAGCAAATTAAAAAGCTCACCAAAGCATAAGCCTCAACAAAAATGGAATAAAGGTAAAAATGGTAAGAATGTTAAGATTTCTTCTGATGTTGTTTACTTTGGATGTAGGAAGCTTGGACATATAAAAAATCAATGCCCAAATTTGAGAACTCTTCCTACAAAAGAAAAGTGTAAAGCTAAGCAAATTATAAAAATGACAAATAATGAAAAGCCAAAAATATCCTAGGCAGACCCAGCTTCTGAATCATCAGACCAGGAGCAAGATGATATTTAAACTATTATTTGTATTTTTCTATGTTTGTATATTTTATTCATTTTTATGTATTTTTTATTTTTTTATCTATTTATTTTTCATTCTTTTTTTATTCTTTTATTTTTCATATATATTTTTTTAAATTTGGTCTTTATTTTTTCGTTTTATATAGTGTTTTCTATTTAAAAAAAAAATAATAATAATAATAAAAAATAAGGGGATTAAAATTTAAAAATGAAAATCTACCACCCCTTTTTCTTGAATTCTTATATAAGTTGTGGTTGATTTCTCCAAAAATAGTCATAGGAAGGAAACTCATGATTTTGAGTCTCAATCTCTATTTCCTAAAAGAGGTTATTCTACTTTTGATTTAAAATCTTCATCATATTTTCAATTGGAATTTGAAACTAAATTTTTTCATCTCCCTACATTTTATCTATCATATAGTTATCTTTTTCAAGTTGTTGAATCTACCTCATAATGTTTTTTAATCAAGTAGTTCATTTTGTCAATAAAATGGGTTTATTTTTGTTTTTAAAATTTCAGAAAGGTAGCATATTAAAAAAATAAAAGGCCAATGATGCCAAATGAAAATAAAGGCCAATGACACCAAATCAAAAGATGCACAATCACACCAAATTGAGAAAGATACACAAAGTGTACCAAAAGAAAAAGATGCACAAAGTGCGTAAAAAATATGACAAGAGGAATAAAAAGAGCCCACAAAGAGTATGATTACTTTTTCTATTTTACTCAAAGCTTAAGAAATCCTTTGATATTTTTATACTTGATCTTGAAAATCATGATTCTTGATTCATCAATTTTTTGCATTAATCTTCTATGATATATGTTTTATGAAAGGAGTTTTTGAAAAAAAACCAGTGTTTCTTTTTCTAATTTATTCCTTGATTTAGATGTTGGATTAAAACGTTTTTGATCCTTTAAAAGAACTTGAGTTGGATTAACAATTTATGAATTTCTTACCATTACTGGATTATGTGGTGTCAATCCATTCCTTACTAAGTTTTTTAATAAAATTAAGAGGTAACTTTTTCTTTTTTAAGACTTTTTTGTGCCCCTTCTTATTTTGATAATGTCAAAGGGGGAGAACGTGCTGTTTTATTTGTATCTTTTTTATTTAAAAAAAATAATAATTTTTTTTGTTTCCCCTATTTTTCAAAAGTTTTATTTTAGTAAGGGGGAGATTAGGAGAAAATATTTTCATTTTTGCAAATTCAACCAGTAATTTTTGTCATCATCAAAAAGTGGGAGATTGTTGCGAAACTATTTTTATGGATTAGAATTTTGATGATAGCAAATATTCATGATTTTCTATGACTGCCCTGCATACTAACTTTTTAAGCCCATAAGATCGAGTACAGCTCAAGATTGGGTAGATTAAGTCTTAGTCAGTTTGTATATTTTCCCTTTCTTGAGTCTATTGTAAACAATGTGGCTCCTGATGCTAAGTTACCTTGCATACACACACCTTGGGAGAATTTCTGACTGTTTTCTTGAGTTTATTATTTTTTGTAATATCATTTGGGATGATATTTATATCAGCCTGGACTATCGTTCAAAAATAGAAACCCTAATTAGGACATTCTTGTTAAGGCAATCGTCATTAAGCACATCATCATGGACAATTTTGTATCAACCAGGATGATAGGCTCAAATTAGAAAGAATCAACCGTTAGATCTATTTAGGAATTACTTATTATTGGACATCATCCCGGGCATCGTCCAGGGCATCAGCCTGGCCGATCCAGCATAACTATGCTTAATTAAAATTTTATTTAAAGAAAGAAATTAAGATTTGATTGCACGATTAAATCATCCTAGACGATCGCAGGATCATCCTGGATGATACGCTGGACGATATAAACAAATTTCTTCTGATCATCTCAGATCATCCCGGCTGATTAGGCTTATTGTGCACTTATTGTATAGGACGATATTAGTATCGTCCTAGACGATAATGTCGGCAAGTTGTAATTAATGAGCTCATTTTGAGCTCTTCTATTTAAGCTTTGATAAGACACTTTGTATGTGTCTTTGGCAGCCATTGTAGCATCATTCTTTTGGAGGGAACTTGAAGAGAGAGCTAGAAAGGGAGAGAGGAAAGGGTGAAGTTTGAGAGAGGGAGAAGATCCTTAGAGGGGGTTTCAAGGGAGTGTGGAGGGGGATTCCACACGGTTGCTCCGGCAAGCTTGCACCTTAGTACCATCAAATTAAAGGCTTATCTTGAGGGAAGTTCTGGGAAGAAGAAGATCTCTTTGGTGTCAAAAGACCCGGCTACTCCGCCGGACCGGAGAAGGTGGAAGTGATTTTGTAAGGGCTTCTCCACCTAGTTGTGGGGGCTAAAGGAGAGACACTGAGTTTAGTGTAATACTCAGAGGGTACCTCCGAGGAGTGGACGTAGATCAAGGTTTGACCGAATCACTATAAATTTGATGTGTTCTTTCTATTATTATTTCCTTAGTTAATTTCCGCATTGTGGTTTTTTGTGGTAAATTTCTGTATGGTTTGTGTTTTGATTGAAAGAAGTTTTAAAATACAATTCACCTCTCTCTTAATTAGCCTTGTTGAATTCATAAGGGCCTATCATCCCTAACAAACTTTCATAATCTATAGGAAGAGGCTACTAGGATCCCTTTCTTATGAGATTAGTTTAAAGAAAAGAAGGGTTCTAAGTTGGTGAAATTTTTTTAGAAGAAAGCAACAGTCTCAGCAATTGAAAAAGGGAAAGGCCAGTTGTTAGTCAGCCTAGTATTTGTCCACCACCATGAAAGTTCATTAGGGATGTTAAGCCTTATAGAACTGGCCCAAGGCTAACTAAGAGGGGGGGGGGGGGGGGTGAATTGGTATTTAAAAAATCTTTAGGAAAAGCACGAATACAAACCAAATCCCCACAACAAAATGCGAAAGAAAATAAATGCGGAAGTAGTAAAAACAAGAACACAAGGGTTTATAGTGGTTCGGTCAACTCGACCTACGTCCACTCCCTAGAGGTGTCCTCCGAGTATTGCACTACAATCGTGACTCTATTTTAGCCCCCACAGCTAGGCGAAGAAGCCTTTACAAACACCTCTTTTTGCCACACCCGGTAAGGCAGAGAACCTTCCCCCTTTTGCTTCCTCCTGAAGCAGGAAGAGAACCTCAATCGCTTTCTGAAATTTACCTCTCCCAACCCTTCCAAGGACAAGAGACTCTAGGGAAGAAGAAGTGGAATAATGCTTGGAGCAACCCTTGTGAATCCCCTCATAAGTTCCCCCTCACAAGATCCTCTCTCTTTCTCTCCCTCTCTCTCTCTCTCCTTTTGGTTTTCTTAGGTCAAGACAGAAGGCAAGGATGTTCAAAAGCATTGAACAAGAGATCTTAAATAGAAGAGCTTCAAAGGAGCTCATTAATTATAAGTTGCCGACTATATCGTCCAGGACGATATGGATATTGTCCAGGCCGATCAGTACAAATCCCATGAGATCGGCCAGGGCATCACCATGAATGTAAAACTGGACAATTAAAAATTGGTTTGATCATCCAGGATGATATTACGATCATCCAGGCCGATTAGTTCAAATCAGAGGAAAATCATCCAGAGCATCGCCCTGAATTTGTGCTGGCCGATATTAATCGTCCAGAAGTAACTAATGTTTTTGTCTAGATCGTCCTGGCCGATCCTACGATCATCCAGGACGATGTGATATTATCAATCATCCTTAATTATATATTTTGATTTGTCTGATTAATTAAGGCATAATTATGAATATCGTCTAGGCCGATCAAAGATCGTCCTGGCCAATTGCCAAAAATATAAAATACCTTAATTGTTTATGGCGGCAATTTCTTTCTGTTTTGATCATATCGTCCTGGCCGATACACGTATCATCCAGGATGATTGGCTAATGACGGCTACCTTAATTAAGAACCCCTGATTAGATTTTCTATTTTAAGCCCGATCGTTCAGGACGATGTAAATATCATCCTGGCTGATTTGAGTAAAAATAGAACTTCTAAGTCTCTCAAGTGTGTGTGTGTAGGGTTACTTTATATTAGTCACACCAAAGATTACAATTGACTCAAGAGGGGAAAAATAAAATTACAGACTGACTCAACCCTAATCTACCCCATCTTGAGCTGATTTCAATTTCCGTTAGATCTTTGAGTCCTGAAAGGTCAGTAGAAAAAACAGTCGTAGTGAAGTAAGATTTGTTTGCTATCATCAAAATCATAATCTAAAAACATATTTGTAACACACCATAGATTAAAAAACAACCATTTCAAATTACTCATCTACCTTCTAAGGAGCCTTACTAAATGTAGATTAGTGAGATGCTAGCTAGACATAGCCCTTTAAGAGAGAAATAGTAACGAAGATATTTAGGAGCCATAAAAAAAATCCATATTTTTAGTTGCCTAGAAGGCTAGTAGAGGTATACAAGAAAGTTGACCCCAAGTATTATCCATATCACCACATATTGGGTTATCAAATCAAAGATTGCATTATTTTTAAAGATTGGGAATAGAAGAACTTTAGGTAAGGTAACATCATCATTCCTAAACAATATCTGGTAGATCCAAAATAAGCTTCAGTCAAAATGATCTTAGGTAATGCCTTTAACACTTATTTGTCCGTTGAAGATGGTTTGGACATTGCTTTGTCCCGAGCATTTAAAAAGTTGAATAATAAATATTTTTATCTTTCTCAACAACTGACCACGACAGCCTAGGGCTCGACTTAGGAGGTTAACCTGGATGCTTTATAAGAGGATGTTGAGCTACTTCCCACTCCAGTAGTCGTAGGAACTACTGTACTATATGAAAAAGAAAAAAAAAGACATTTTTGTAGAGAGGAAGTATATAGATGAGAGATGTATTCAAGTGGTGGAGGGTAGTGTAAAAACCTTTTCCCCTCTCTTACTATCTGACTTTTACTTTGCCCCATCAAAGCAAAAGGGTCGGAAGATTAATAAAAAATATCCTTCTGCCTCTATTTTGATGATTAACCATGAGTCATAAATACAAGTTGATAGTTCTTCCCCTCCAAGTCAAAATTATGTTGAAATCAATATGAATGCTAAAAAATCTGACCTTCATGAATTTACCTTTCCAAGAGAAGTAAAATTTGAAACCTTATCAAAAAGTGACTTCCCTCAAATTGATTTTCAGGGAAGTCCTATCATGATAGAGTTTTTATATTCTGACTCCCTTTTAGGAAACAACGATCCAATGCCTACGGTGAGCACAGACACCTCCTTAGTTTGCCCTACCAAAGATTTCGAGCAGGTGCAACTTCATGGTGGTAAGGTCTTACCCCCTAGGCTTCTCCCTCAGGACAAGGGAAAGCAAGCTATCTATGAAGATCCCATTCCAAATTATTTTTAATAATCCAATTTTCCTTTAATTCTACAAGGTTTTAAGTCTATTGTTCCTATTGTTAATTATAATATTCTAGCCATCTTAGGAAGTTCCCAGCCAAGTTGAGCATTTATAATACCTTCCTCTTCAAAGAAATCAAGGAATCCTTAATCAAGGCACTTCTCAACCATGAGATTTGCTTATCTCAACTGGCTTCAACTTTAAAATAGGAGCCACTCAACTTCAAAGAAATCCCCAGGGTAACATTTTCAGATGAAGATATACTCCTGGGAATTGTCAACCACAATCTCCCACTCCTCATTACTATAGATGTAGGAAATTTTAAGTTATCAAGAGTTCTTATTCATCCGGGTGCATCAGTCAATATGATGAATATAAAGACTCTCACATACCTTAGAATTAATACTAGCAAGCTCTCATCTGACAAGTTGGTGCTTTGTGGGTTCAATAAAAAGGATAAGTGGGATTTATGTTCAATTACCCTTCTTCTAAAAATAGGAGAGTTTAAACTGAAGCCGAATTTCATATAATTGATTCGACATCATTCTTTAATGCACTCCTAGGTAGGCCTTGGATTCATGAATACAAAATGGTTCCATCTACCCTACTCTAATGCATCAAGTATTAATGGGACAACATTCAACATGTGATTATGGGTGATTTGTAACCATTCTCAATTCAAGAAATTGTAATATATGAGGATGCTACATATTTTATACCAAAGGGGTCTTTATGTTCATTAAGGGATGAAGGTGATGTAAGCTTTGAGGACGTAGATTTTAATGAGTTAATGGAATTACCTTTTGGCAACTTCATTGTCTATGTAAATAATTCTTTTTCTAAAGGTCTCAAACCGTATCAATGGACTAAGTGTCATGCTAGATACCACAAGAATATTTGGTAAACAAAAATCAAGAAAAATACAACAAGTGGTATCATCTGTGGTACCATTAGTTTGTTTAATGATGATGAATATTATTTAATAATAACTTATAATCTTGAATCTCAGAATGTCCCTATTGATTTCATCGGTCTCCTTGATGGACTTTGTTTGGAGACTTTAGATGATCTCCATGAACTTCAAGTTTGGGATGCACCCCCTAAATTTGAAGAAGAAATTAAGTTGATAGTCGATGAGTTAAGAGAAATCAAACTGGGAAATGATGATGATCCTCGCCCCACTTTCATTAGTACCCTCTTAAGTGTGAATGAGTCTCAGGATCTAATTCAGCTTCTATTCAAGTTTATATATTTCTTCACCTGGACATATGATGAAATGATGGGTCTGTCGGCTGACATAGAAGTTCATAAACTTAGAATTTGACATGATTCCATTCCTTTTAAACAAGCTCCCCGATTTATATGCTTAGAGACTAAGCAACAAGTTATTTTTGAAATGAAGAAGTTTGCTATGGGCAAGTTTATCCGAGAGGAACAATATCCCTTATGGGTGGCTAGCATCATGCCACTTTGAAAGAAGATTGGTCAAATTTAGATTTGTGTCGACTATAGGGATCTGAATAAGGCATGTCCCAAGGATAAATTTCCTTACCCAAACATGAACCTATGGTGGACATTACCTCTTTGCATGTTGGTTTCTCCATTATGGATTGCTCATCCTATTATAATCAATTCAAGTTATCTATTGAAAATGAGATAAATACTGCATTCAAAACTCCTATAGGAATCTTTTGTTATAAGGTAATGCCCTTTGGCCTTAAAAATGCTGGTGCAACCTACCAGAGGGCCTTGACCCATATCCTTGATGATCTAATCCATCATCAAGTCAAGTGCTACATCAAAGGTTTAGTTGTTAAGAGTATTAAAGAGGCTCACCTGTATGACTTAAAAGTCATTTTTGAGCAGTTGCACCACTACGACATAAAAATGAATCCTTAAAAGTGTGCCTTCGGAATCCATGGAATCGAGATTGATTTTGCCAAAATTGAATCCATCCTTGATATTCCACCTCCTAGGAGCCTTACCCAGTAAAGGTCTCTTCAGGGTAGGTTGGCATATATAAGGAGGTTTATCTCCAATCTTTCTCGAAGATGTTAACCTTTCTCCATCCAAGTTAAAAAGGACACCAAATTCATATGCAATGAGAAGTGTCAGAATGCCTTTAATTCTGGGGAACCTTTGATTCTTTACACTGCAGCCTTACATGAGTCTTTGAGTGCCCTATTAGCTCAAGTCAAAGATGAGGTGAAAGAGAATGTTCTTTATTACCTTAGCTGAAAACTCTTGCCCACTGAAATTCAAAATCCATTGATCGAGAAGCATTTTATTGCTTTGGTTTTTGCAAGCCAAAAAGTAAGGCATTACATGCTTTCCCATTTGATTAATCTCATTTATAGAGTCAACCCTTTGCATTATCTTATGACCGAACCATCATTGTTAGGATGTTTGGTTCATTGATATTGCTTTAGTTTGAGATTACTTTCACTTCCCTGCGTGTTGTGAAAGGACATGCCATTGCAGACTTCCTTACAACGCAGTTGCTGCCAGTGAATTATTCTTTAAATAATGATTTATTTGACGAATAATTCATGGGTTTAAGGGAATTTGAGGACCATTTCTGTTAATTGTATTTAGATGGTGTAGAGTCTTCTTGATGGGGCACAAACCAAAAACTTACAATCTCTAGAAAAACTAGAATTATCCTAATTTTAATATCATTGGAGAAGGGAATGATGCATTTTTCCTACCATTTATTAGAGTCTTGCTCAAACAATGAGGCTAAATATGAAGTTCTAATAACCAGTTTGGAACTTGCAATCTTAATGGATGTTAAAGAGATTAAAATCTTTGTTGATTCTCAACTGATGATCAGCCAGGTCACAAGAACCTATAAGATTTTAAATCCAAATCTCCTAAAATAACATCAATACACTCCTCACTTGCTCGAGCACATCCTTTTCGTAACTTTGTATAAGGTTCTCTGTGGGAGCAATTCTGTGGTGGATGCTTTAGCAAAGCTTGTAAAGGAGTTTATGTGCCTGGAAGAAGACTCCATCCCTATAGAGAATCAAGGTCATAAGATCCATTCCCCTATAGACTTAGAGTACATCAACAAACAATCTTCCCAAATCCTTTATGCCGCTTTGACAGCTGATGAGGAAGGCGACTTGAGACAACCATTGATTGAATATCTACAAGAAGGAAAACAATTCCATGATAAATCCCTCGCTAACCATGTCAAAAAACATTCCTTATTATATGCACTAGTCAATAATATGTTATATTGTCAATCATTCGATCAGATGTGGCTGTGTTGCTTTGATAAGTAAGAGGCCCTGAAGTTTATTAATGAAGTCCAATCCATACTATGGGGTGCTCATCAATCAGGTCCAAAAATGAAGTTGAGAATCAAAAGACTTGGATACTACTGCCCTATAATAATTGATGATTACATGAATATTTCAAAATGTTGTGATCAATGCCATGTTCATGGTGCGGTTCTATACCGGCCACCTAGTATGTTGCACCCCATGATAACTTTATAGCCCTTTGAAAGTTGGGGCATAAATGTTATTGGGCTGATTAACCCTCCTTCTTAGGGTCATCACTTCATATTTTCTGTGACTGATTACTTTTCAAAGTGGGCGGAAAGAATTCCCCTACATAATATAACATCTCATAATGTTTTAAAGTTCTTTTATGACTATATTATATATCGATTCAATGTACCTCACAAAATTATATCCGATAATGGGTCCACATTAATGTCTATAAAGATCAACATTTTTGTAAGACACCATAATATTGATTGAAGATACTCAACAATCTATTATCCCAGGGCTAATGGATTTGCTGAGGCCTACGATAAGAATTTGGTACAAATCATCAAAATAATCCTTAATGATGATAAATGATAATGGTTGAGCTTTTTGGGCCAACCGGGCCACTTATAGAACCCCAAACCAATCCACCCCATTTGTACTAGTATATGGGTTTGAGGCCATACTTCCCTTGGAGGTATAAATTCCTTCACTCAGAGATGCAGTCCAAAATCAAATCACAATTGAGCAGAATGTAAAACATCAGTTAGAAGAACTCGAAGACCTTGAAGAGAGACATCTTCAAGTTCACTCAGAGTTGCAGTCCAAAATCAAATCACAATTGAGCAGAATGCAAAACATCAGTTTGAAGAACTCGAAGACCTTGAAGAGAGACATCTTCAAGCTCATCAGTGTCTAGAGTTGTATATGGCCCAGATGGTTCAAGCTCATGATAAGTTAGTGCGACCTAGAACCTTCTAAGTAGGAGATTTGGTTTTAGTTCTTCGGAGGCCTATCTTAGCTCACCAAAATATTTGTGGGAAGTATGAACCAACTTGGGAAGGAAAATTTATTATAGATATTGTCTACGAAGGAGGCTCATATCAGTTAGTGGATTTTAAGGAAAATCACATAATATTACCTGTCAAGGGGTGTTTCCTTAAGAAGTATTTTCTTAATGTAGCTCAAATTTTCAATCAATAAAATTTTATTTTTTTAGTCTTAACTCCAGCTGATATATATATATATATATATATATATATATATATATATACAAAAAAATTTTAAAAAATGAGAAATCATCTGAAAATCAGTCACTTGATTCTCCTTCTCTTCTCCTTAGGGTTAGGATTCTTCCTTTCCTCAGGATCAGACTCACTAGTGGTGGAGCATGCCCTTCGGGGCACCATCCTAGTACCGATCCTCTATATTGGGCATGTTCCACAAGTCCATTCAACCTGATCCTCTATGATAGGCATATTTTAACCCCATCATTTGATCATTCGACCCTCTATATTGGGTATATTTTGACCGCACCATAAGGTCATTCAACCCAATCCTCAGTGTTAGGCATGTTTTAGCCCCACCATAAGACCATTCAACCCAATCCTTTATGTTGGGCATATCTCAACCCCATCATATAATCATTCATCCCTCTATAATGGGCATCTTTTAACCACCCCCCCCCCCCCCCCCCCCCCATAAGACCATTCAACCAGATCCTCTATGATGGGCATATCTCGACCCCATCATATGATTAGTCAACCTTCTATGATCGGCATATTTTGACCCCACCACAAGGTCATTTAACCCGTTCTTCTGTGTTGAGAATGTTTTGACCCCACCACATGACCATTCAACCTGATGCTCTATGATGGGCATATCTCGACCCCATCATATGATCATTTGACCCTCTATATGGGGCATATTTTGACCCCCCCCCCCCCCCCCCCCATAAGGTCACTCAACCTCGATCCTCTATGTTGGGCATATTTTGACCCCACCACACAATCACCTACTAGTGGTGGATGACACCCTTTGTGGCAACATCCTAATGTCCACTCAAATTTGATTCCCTAAGGTTTGACCCTCTCTTTCCTTAGAATCAAAATCTTTAATTCCATTCTTCCATTTGGTCAATGCCAATATATGCACTAGAACTTCATTCTATCGCATAAATTTGGGGTCAATTTATTAACCTCATTTTTGTATGAGGTCACTAAGACCCACTTGGGTTTCTCACTAGTGACCTAGTGATTATTGTAGATATGGACCCAACCACTGTGATTTTGATCGTAACAAACATTATTGTTCCTTGACTACTATCATTTATGTATATTTATTTTATGTGCCTTGCTCACTAACCTTTCAAGTCAACAAGTTTTCTTAGAATGTCAATTAGATTAAGATCAGGTAGACTAGGAATGATTCACTCTATAATTTCTATTTCAATGTCTTTTTACCTGTTCTTGTGTCAGATGTACCTTCATGGATCTTGAAGAAAATAACCTTGCACACACATACACACACACACACACACACACACTTAGGTGGAGAAATTTGGTGAGTTAGAGTTTTTCTATTTTTTATCACATCATACAAGACGATTCCTATATCATCCTAGATAATAAGTTAAAAATAGAAATCCTAATTAAGGCATCTGGGTTATGTAAACTTTCTTAAGCAGATCATCCTGGATGATACACCCATTCTCCTGGATGGTATGCTTAAATCAGAAATACTAATATTTTAAACTCATTTAGGCAAGATTTTATTTTTTAAATTTTCTTTGAATTATATAGTATGATCCCATATCATCCTAGATGATTTATTACAATCATGCTTAAATTAGTCAGGTGATTAAGGAAAGTAATTAATGTTACATTGATCGATCATATTGTCTTGGATGATCACAGGATCGTCCTGGCTGATATGCATGAAAAATCTTAGTTCTCCTAGACATCTTGAACTATCTGCTTGACGATTAATTTTAATTCTTTATTATCTAGATGTTTTTTCTGGATGATAATCACTGATTTAGAACTAATCGTACAGGATGATTATTTATATTTCTTCATCAACCAACATGTATCTCCTAAACATCATGAATTATCTGCTAGATGATACTAATGATTTTGAACTAATCATACAAGATGATGTCTACATTGCCAGATGATTAGAACAAATGATATGTTCTAATCATGCAGCACACCGAAATCATCCTAGTTGGAAGGGCAGAATTACACTAATTATACACGATCGATCATCCTGGATGATCTTTGATGGCAGTTGAAAGTTAGTGAAATTTTAGAGGCCTTCTTTATAATATCTCTTATTTATTAATGAGAGGATCTTTAGCTATTATCTTAACCTGAAAGAGCTTAGAAAAGGAGAGGGAGAGCTTGGGAGAGAGAGAGAGGAGCTTATGAGGGGGAGTTTAGGAGGTGTTCATAAATGTTTCTCCAAGAAAGGATTCAAGTCATCTTCTCCAATCATCATACATGGTTCCTTGGTTGCTCTATAGAGGTCTTCTTCAGTACTAGATCAAAGTTCTATGCCTGCTTCAGGAGGAAAAAAAAGGAGTCTTGGTTTTCTTTCTCATTGGGTTCGGTGAAAAAGAGTTTGTAAAGGCTTCTCTGCCTTGCTGTGAGAGTAAAAGGAGAGTTATGGTGTTTTGGTGTAATACCTAGAGGTGAGTCTCTAGGGAGTGGATGTAGGACAAGTTGACCAAACCATTATAAAACCTGTTTAGTTCTTTTTGTGATTAATCCTGCACTTTATTTCCCACATTTTTTTATGGTTGATTGTTTGGTTATAATTTATGATTCATTTTGTTAATTGCTTCCGCATATAGGGTTAATCTTATTTTTTTTTAAATACTCAAAAAGGTTTTTTTCTCTTCTTTTTTTTTTAAGAAATTTAAAACTACCAATTTAATCCTCCTCTTGGTTAGCATCAGGCTAGTTCATAAGAGCTTAACAACCCTAACAAACTTTCAAGTGGTATCAGAGCGAGATTTATAAAATTAAGTTTTTGAAAACTTTTAAATTTTGATCCATAGAAAACTTTGGTAACTAGAACACAGTGGAAGGGTATTTAATTACTCGTCCACCTTATTTGACAATATACCATTTGATTTCTAGAAAACTCGCATGTCCATGCTTTTATAACCTAAAGATTATCACATGTAGATGTTTGTAAAAGAAGGTTATTCTGCACCAACACACTAATTGAATGGCATCAAAACTAAACTCCCATTTTATGAATGGACTTTTGATGAAAGAGATCTAGCAGAACTTAAAAAAAAATATTTGAACTATTTTTTCTATGTATTGAAATATGAAGATTACATGCGTGTCTCAAATTATGCTATTGGTAAAGGAATATGAGATAGATTTTGTATTACTTATGAAGGCATAAGTGAAGTTAAGCAATCTAGGCTAAATACTTTACTTCATGACTATGAAATTTTTCATATGAAACCTAGGGGGTCAATATCAGAAAAGTATATTAGGTTTACAAAAATAGTCGCCTCCTTACATGCCATATAAAGTAAATTGACAAACTATGAAAAAGTTAATAAAATCTTTAGATATTTGTCTACTTCCTTTGATGCTAAGATTACTACTATAACTGAGTCTAACGATTTAAATGATTATTCTATATATAAATTACTTGGATCACTCATTATTTATGAGAAAGCAGTGAACTAAAGACAACTTGATGGAAAAGAGGAAAAGAAGGAGAAACTGTAACCATAAAGGGTAATGACATGGATACTGATTCTTCTGGTTCTGAAAGGGATGATGCTGCCTTAATTAAAAAGTTATTAAAAAGCTTTTTGAGGAAGAAACAAAAGCACCATTAGAAATGGAACAAATGTATGAATAACATGAATTCTTAAAGGTTCTTCTGATGTGATTTGCTTTGAATGCAGGAAGCCGGAACATGTAAATGGTGATGGTCCTATACTTAAAGCTCACCCAAGCAAGGAGAAGGGTGAAGAAAATCCTAAGTTCATGAAGGATAAGAAACATATCCAAAAGACTTTCTTGGTGGATTTTGCAATCGACTCCTCTGAAATTTAAGCTAAAGAGGAGATAACAAACTTGTGTTTGATGGTGGATAATTATCTTGGTCACTCTGACCAAGAAGAGATATTTGAATTAATATATAATAAACAACTTGATGTGTCTGAGAAAATTCATTCATCTTATAGAAAGCTTAAAAAATCATATACAACAACAACAACAACAACAACAACATCAAGCCTTTATCCCGCTATGTGGGGCCAGCTACATGAAAATGTTTTCTCCATTGTGTCTTATTAAAGGTACAATTCTCATTTAAATCTAATAAAGAAAGGTCATTCATAATATTTTCTAACCAAGTCTTTTTATGTCTGCCTCTACCTCTCTTAACATAAGTCAAATCTAATATCTCTACTCTCCGAATCTGGTCATTGGAAGGCCGCCGTTTTATGTGACCAAACCATCTAAGGCAACTATCTCTAATCTTATCTTCTACTAGAGCTACTCCAACCTTTTCATGTATATGCTCAATTTGTATCCTATATCTAAGGTTAAAGCCACTCATCCACTTGAGCATCCTCATCTTTGCCACACTTAACTTAGTATTATGCTTCTCTTTTAATGGCTAACATTCAGCACCATAAAGCATTGCAGGCCTTACTACCATCTTATAGAATTTCCCTTAAGTTTGAGAGGTACTTTTCTATCACACAACAAGCCCGATGCATTCTTCCACTTCAACCATCCAACTTGAATTCTGCTGATAATATCCCCATCTATTTCACCATCAATCTGAACAATAGATCCAAGATATCTAAAATGTGTACTCTTACAAATGACTTGATCGCCCAAAGTCACCATCCCCTCACTAGGTCTATTACTGCTAAAATTACACTCCATATATTCTGTCTACTCACGAAAACCTTTAGTCTCTAGTGTTAATTTCCATAACTCAAGTTTACTTTCAACTCCCTCTCTAGTCTTATCAACAAGAAGAATATCATAAGCAAAAAGCATACACCAAGGCACATCCTCTTACAAATGTCTAGTGAGAACATCCATGACTAAAGCAAAAAGATATGGGTTTAAGGCTGATCCTTGATGTAACCCAACCAAAATAGGGAAATACTTGGTCAAACCACCTTGTGTTTGAACACAAGTAATAGCTCCTGCATACATATCTTTAATGATTTGAATATAAGCATTATTAACTCCTTTCTTTTCAAGAACTCTCCATAGCACTTCTCTTGGAACTTTATCATATGCTTTTCTAAATCAATAAATATCATATGTAGATCCTCCTTATTTTCTCTATATTGCTCCATCAAACCTTTTAATAAATGTATGGCTTCCATAGTTGACTTACCCAGCATGAATCCAAATTAATTTTGAGAAACATTAGTATCCCGCAACCTATGCTCTATAACTCGCTCCCGAAGTTTTAAAGTATGACACATTTACTTAAATCCTCTATAATTTGCACAATCTTGTGCATCATTTTTATTCTTAAAAATAGAAATTAATACGCTCATTCTCCACTCATCTGACATCTTTTTATTCTTAAAAATAGTATTAAAAAGTTTAGTAAGCTAAGAAATTCCTTCATCTCCTAAGCATTTCCACACCTCTATTGGAATATCATCAGGTCCAACAGCTTTTCCACCCTTCATTTTATTTAAAGCCTCTCTAACTTCGGTTTTGCTAATAGGAATTAACACGCTTAAAAAATCATATGCTAATCTTAAATTAGAATTTCTAAACTTGCAAAAAGAGCATGAAGTTTTGATTAATGATTATTTTACACTTAATTGCAATGATATGACATTATTAGATGAAGTTGAAGCTTTGAACAATAATTATTCTAAATTGACTAATGAGCATGATTCCCTAAAAGATTTATATGTTAAGCTAGAAACTGCATATATGTACTTAAATTCTATTGCAACTCATTTCAAAGAAAATAAAGAACCACTTACAATGCTTGATTTTCATAAGCCATCAAAACTGAATGCATCATTCAAACATAGGAAGAGACACTATAACCCGAGTAGATTAGTAAACCCTTTTCTTGGTGTTAGATGTTTTTCGTGTGGCATGCTAGGATATATTCCCCACACATACACTATTTACCATAGAACACATTTTGTGTAGAAACCAAAATTGCACGATTCACAGTACAACATATATTTATTGTATTCTTCTTTCTATAAGAATGGATCTAATCTTGTTTGGGTTGCTAAATCTAATAGCTAATAATTTTTTAGGTGAGCTCTCACACAAGATCTTGTGAGAGCATGTGGTATCTGGGCAGTGGATGCTCACGCCATATGACTGGAGATGCTAATCAATTCATTTTACTGGAATCCAAGGTTAGAGGCAAGGTCACTCTTGGAGACAACATCACCAGGAAAGTGCTGGGCGCAGGTATAATCAAAAACTCCAAAACCTTTTAATAGAAAATATTTTACTGGTTGATGGCTTGAAACATAACTTGCTCAGTATCAATTAGCTCTATGATAAAGGCTTTGTATGGGTTAAAATAGGCACCCAAGGCATGATATGAGAGGCTTAACACATCCTTACTAGAAAGAGAGATTATTAAGGGGAGCATAGATGCCACCCTTTTTCTGAGGAGAGTAGGAGATGAATTACCCATAATTCAAATCTATGTTGATGTATAGTTTTTGTTCTTCTAATAAACATTTATGTGATAATTTTTCTAAAATAATGAGTAAGGAATTTGAGTTGAGTATTTTGGGAGAATCATCCTAATTTTTGGGGTTTAGCATAAGACAAATGGATGAGGAAACCTTTCTTAAACAATCAAAGTACATTAATAACATCCTAAAGAAATATTAAATGGATAAATATAAGATAATAAACACTCTCATGAGCTCTAGTTTTTAATTAAATAAAGACTCAAATTGAAAATTAGTTGATCAAAAGAAATACAGAGGAATTATTGGATCTCTCCTTTACTTGACAGCTAGTAGACCTGATATAATATTTAGTTTGTTCCTTTATGCTAGAATTCAAGCTAAACAAAAGGAGTCCCACTTGACTATAGTTAAGAGAATTCATAGATATCTCTTAGGAACCCCAAACTTAGGAATATGGTATCCAAGGCATAGCACTTATTTTGAGATTATATGATATTCTAATTCAGACTTTACAGGGTGTAGGGTGGATAGGAAGAGCACCTCTGGAATATGTCAATTCATTGGAAAGTCCTTAGTTTCCTGGTCCAACATAAAACAAATCAATTGCACTTTCCATTGCTAAAGCTAAATACATAGCCTTAGGAAGTTATGTGGCCCATATCCTTTGATTAAAGCAATAGATTCTAGATTTAGGATTACTTGTAGGCACAATATTAATACTATTTGATAACACTAGTGCCATCTAAATTTTTAAAAATCTTATCCAACATTTTAGAACCAAACACATTGATATAAGGCATCACTTTATTAGGAACCATGTTACTAAAGGAGACATTGAGCTACACCATGTAGTAATTGAAAACCAATTGGCTGATATCTTTACTAAATCACTGGTCTTTAAAAAATTTAGCATCTTAAGGACTAGATTAGGTGTCATAGACATAAATGCATGAACTTGATGATTATTGAACTCTAAATTTTCTATTTTATGATCTTTCTTTAGTTTTTGTTTGCTTGTTTAGTTTTGTTTATGTGCTGCTATTTTATATTTTATTGTTATGTTATCTTTCACTTATGTTTCATTTTATTAATCACTGCTAGAATGACATGTTTTGTATTGCTTTTTGTTTTTGAAAATTTTTAATCAATGATTGACATCCCTAAATTAGTTAAAGAAAGAAACATCATTGATTGTTTCCCTTCCTTTAACCCCTTTTAGAAGTGTAATTCTCTTTTCTAAGCAAAAGTCTATTTCAAATTGATAATTAGACTTTGAAATTGAGATCCTTCCCATATTTTTATAGTAATCTATCTCATATATATAATATTCAAAGTTATTAAATCACTTTCAAGCTTTCTTGATCATATTATTACATTTATCATATGAATATGATTATGCTTTATAGTTTACTCCTTATATTAGAAAGTTAGTTTTTCTTCTATAATATTTGGAAGATATTCTCACAAATGGGAGGCTTTAAAGGTTTTGAAAGGGAGCTAGCTCATAAAAATGACAAGAGGCACAAAATAAGCCCAAAAATAAAAACAAAAAATTTGCGCAATGATTGCCAACAATTAAAAGATATACAATATGTATAAAAAAGTAAAAGATACATAAAGTGCGCCAAATATTTGATAAGCGGTATAAAATGAGCCACAAAGAAATCAAGCTTCCTTCTCTTTCAAACCTTTAAATCTTAGATGAATTCACGTGTCACTTGATATTTTTAAATACTTGATTTTTGAAACTCATGATCATGACCAATTACTTTGCTATATTTTCATATCAAATATTTTTTAGAATGAAGTTTTGAATGGATCACTTTTCATATTTGATTATTTCTTTTAAATTATATCTTTGATTTTAAAAGATTGTTTTCCCTATAAGAAATCTGAACTGGGGTTAATAGGATCAGTTGTTCTACCATTTTTTGAATTTTGACAATGTTAATTAATTTTTACTAATTTTTAATCCAATCATAAGGAAAATTTATCATTATGTAGCATTGTTTTAGAATAAAAAAAAATCTATTTTTAATCTTTTTACTATTTTTATTATCTTTTTGTTATGTTTTTGCTCTTTTTTTATGCTTTATTTATTTAGCGACCTCTTTTGATTTTCTTTATCCATATTTAGGTTTTCAATTTGTTGTTCACTTCATCCTGGATGATTTTCTTATCAAGTTGGATGATAACATCAATACACTGCTTATCATTCATCTATTGGCTAATCTAACTCTATTATTTGAGACCATCATTCATGATCTATAACGTCTTGGACGATCTGATCAAATTCTTCCTCAATTATTAGAAATCATCTTGGATGGTCCACCTATTCATCCTGAATGATCCACGTGGAAAAAATAGTTAAACTTTGTTGTTGCGGATCAATGGTTTATGATTTTGATGATAGCAAACATTCCTTATTTCTCTGCAATTGCCTTTTGTGCTAATGTTTCAGGTCCACACGATCAGACTGCAATTGGAACCAGCTCAAGATTGGGTAGACTAGGTCTGTGTCAGTTTGTAATCTTTTTCCTTTCTTGAGTCTGTTGTATTTGGTGTGGCTATAACTTGGTAGAAATTCTCTTGCTCCCTATATAATTTCTATTTTTGGTAACATCAGCCAGGACGATATTAATATCGGCCTGGACGATCTGTCCAAAATCAGAAACCCTAATTAGGGCATCCTCATTAAGGAAGCCGTCAACAGATCGGCCTGGACGATACTTGTATCGGCCTGGATGATACTTGTATCGGCCAGGACGATAATCTCAATTCAGAAAGAATCAGCCCCCATAATCAGTTTAGGAATTCTTTGTTTTAGGAAATCGGCCAGGACGATATTATTATCGTCCAGGATGATCTAACTCAATCATGCCTAAATTGATCTGGTATCTTTGGAAAGCATTAATGGTTGATTGATACAATCACATCGTCCGGGACGATCACATGATCGGCCAGGACGATGACCTGGACGATCTACATTGGACAGCTTGAATTCAGGGAGATGATCAGGACGATTGAAATCGGTTTTAAACTAATCATCCTGGACGAACGTGAGATCGGCCAGGACGATGTAACCAATTTTCTTCTGATCGTCCCAAATCGTCCCAGGTCATTGAGCTGAATTTGAACTAATCAGCCAGGACGATATGCCTATCGTCCTGGACGATATTGTCGGCAACTTGCATTAATGAGCTCATTTTGAGAGCTTCTATTTAAGTTTAGGGATGACACTTTGTAAGTGTCTTTGGCAGCCATTGGAGCTTCGTTCTTGTGGGGGAGACTTGAAGATAGAGCTTGAAAAGGAGAGAGGAAAGGGTGGAGTTTGAGAGAGGGAGAAGATCCTGTCAGGGGGGGCTCAAGGGAGTGTGGAGGGGGTTCCACACGGTTGCTCCGGCGAACTCGCACCTTAGTACCATCGGATTCAAGGCTTGTCTCGAGGTAAGTTCACCAAAGAAGAAGTCTCTTTGGTGTCAAAGGACCCGGCAACTTCGCCGCACCGGGAGAGGTGAAAGTGATTTTATAAGGGCTTCTCTGCCTAGCTGTGGGGGCTAAAGGAGAGACACTTGTGTTAGTGCAATACTTGGAGGGTGCCTCCAAGGAGTGGACGTAGGTCAAGGTTTGACCGAACCACTATAAATCCGGTGTGTTCTTTTCTTATTATTGCTTCCGCATTTTAATTCCCGCACTTTGTTTTTCATTGTGGTGAATCTAGATTTTGTTTCTGCCGATTCACTTCTCTTTTAATTAGCTTTGGGACTAAGTTCATAGGGCTTAACATCCCATCGAACTTTCATTTGTAAATTTGGCCGGTATAATTCATTATTTCCAATCATCCAGGACAATCCACTAATTCATCCTGTATGATTCATATAGTTAAAGATAGTACTGGCTGACTCATCAGGATGATCGCTTGTGTAATCATCCTGGATGATATGACCACCTTTTTGACTAATTGTCCTAGATGCAATTATTTCTCATGATCATCCTGGATGATTCCACGATCATCTTGGATGACTTGGCTGACTCTTTATAAATAGCTATTTTGAACCATTTTTCTCACAACAAACTTCTTCAATCCTTACTTCCTCTCCCTCATACTTTCAATGGCTGGTGGAAAGAGTTCTAGAATGCTTATTGGAAGCTCCTCGAGGGAGACTATCGACAATCAATTCAGTGAGGAAGTATATCAGGCTACCTATCTCCGATATAAAATGGTAGGGATTACATCCTCCAAGATTATTAATCCTTGCACTCTTACTTATCTAGTATTAGATTTGTTTGCTCATACCACCCTAACTTTCATTCTAACCCTTGATTTTCCATTCCTCTTTGAACTTCTTTATGAATTCTTAGCCAGTCTTTATATTAATTCTATCTACACTACACTCCAATCTTATGTAAACAAAAGGCCTGTCGAAATCACCTATTAAGACTTTCAGGGACTTCTTAAAATTTTCACAACTGGGGATAAACTTCACATCATAGCTTTAGATATTAACTTCAATTGGAGCCTGTCAATCAAAACATAGGATATACCAATGTCACTTTCCATGATGGTGCCTCCAGTTCCTTATTCAAAGATGCTAGGACAATTCAATAATGCCTTCGAACCTTTTTAATTCCTAAGTATGATGATTATATTCACATCACTCTTCTACTCTCCATAACCACCTATTATATCATGACTCATAAGGATTTTGATGCGATTGATCTAATATTTTAATAAATTGAACACTTGACTAGTATTAGGGATCTCAAACATAAAATGAAACCAAATCTAGCCCTTGGACAAATCATTGCATATGTTCTTGAAATCAAGTACAATCTTCAATATTACTCCACCAAACTACTATCCTTACTTCTATACCAATAGCTTATTCCATGTCCTTCACATCACTCTCATCTACCTAGAGCATAAAAAAGTTGAGGGAGTAGGGGAAGAGGCTATTCCTGAACCTGGTCCGATCCACAGGCAATCATAGTTGGATTAGTTGGTGGAGAGATTTGATAAGTGGGAGGCCATATTTGATTCCTACGTCATTGGAGAGGAGTAGCAACATGCAATAGATGTTGATTGTTTCAATGCATATGTCGCCGATTAGTAGCAATAGCATGACTAGGATCTAGCTTGGTTTAGGGAGTAGTTTGCTTCCATTCAAAGTTTCTTTTAGCAACCACCACCACCTCCTTCACCTTATATAGATCCTTTGTACCTATATATTGCTTAGTGTTTTTTATGTGATGTTTTGTACTTATTTTTGTACTAGTTTCTATTTCATAGTTATTTTTCTGTTACCCCCTTTTTGTGATGTCAAAAGGGAGAAAAGTGTTATTATTTGTATCGTTTAATTGCTTTAGTAAAATTTGCTTTGCATTACTTACATTTTTCTTCTTTGTTTTATGTTTCATTTTTCTAAAAATTAAAAAGTAAAAGATATGTAATTTGAATTATTCCAACAATAATGTTTGCCATCATAAAAAACTGGGGGATTGTTACAGATCTGAACCCAAGCACTATGATTTTGATTATAACAAATATTATTATTCTTTGACTACTGCCATTTATGCATATTTGTTTTATGTTCCTAGCTAACCATCCTTTCAGGTCCTCAAGTTTTCTTGGAATGTCAATCAACTCAAGATCAGGTAGTTTAGGATTAAGTCAGTCTATATTTTCTTTTTCAATGCCTTTTTACCTTTCTTAAGTCAAATGTACCTTAGTGGATCCTGAAGCTAAGAAACCTAGCACACACACAGTCAAGGGGAGAAATTTGGTGAGTTAGATTTTTTTTATATTTTTGATCACATCTTACAGGATGATTCCCATATCATCCTAGATGATTAACCTAAAATAAAAATCCTAATTAGGGCATCTAGGTCATGTAAACTTTCTTAAGTAGATCATCTTGGATGATACACACATCATGTTGGATGATATGCTCAAAACAAAAATACTCAACCGCCAAACTCCTTTAAGCAAGGTTTTATTTATAGAATTTTATTATAATCAAATATGATGATCTCATATCATCCTGAATGATTCATTACAATCATGCCTAAATTAGTTAGGTGATTAAGGAAAGTAATTAAGATTAGATTGACTGATCGTATCATCCTGGACGATCGCAGGATCGTCATGGCTGATATATATGAAAAACTTTAGTTCTCCTAGATGTCCTAAACTATTTGCTGGATGATCAGTTATAATTCTTGATTGTCCAGATATTTCTCCTGGATGACCCGAACTATCTATTGGACGATAATCACTAATTTAAACAAATTATTTAGGACAATCCAAGCATCATCCTAGGATGATTAGTTATATTTCTTCATCGTATAACATATATCTCCTATACATCATGAACTATCTGCTGGATGATATGTATGATTTTAAACTAATCATACGGGATAATATCCATTGTCCTAGATGATCAGAATAAGCAATATATTATAATCATCTAGAACACCCAGATCATCTTGGTTGGAAGGGCCGAGTTACACTAATCTTAGAGGATGATCTTTCATTTGTATTAGATGATCTTTGATGGCAAGTTGTAAATTAGAGGAATTTTTAAGGCATTCTTTATAATATCTCTTATTTGTTAGTGAGAGGATCTTTTGCTATTGTCCTGGCATGAGAGAGCTTAGAGAAGGAGAGGGAGAGCTTGGGAGAGAAAGAGAGAGAGGATCTTGTGAGGAGAAGTTTATGAGGTGTTCACAAAGGTTGCTCTAAGCAGAGATTTGAGGTATCTTCTCTAATCGTCATCCCTAGTTTCTTGGTGGATATAAAGAGGTCTTCTTTAGTACTAGATCAAGGTTCTCTTCATGCTTCAAGAGGAATCAAAAGGAGTATGGGTTATCAGCCTCAGTATGGTCAGTGAAAAGGAGTTTGTAAAGGCTTCTCCACCTTGCTTTGGGAGAAAAAGAAGAGTCACTATGTTTTAATGCAATACCTAAGGGAGAGGGTCTAGGGAGTGGATGTAGGTCAAGTTGACTGAACCACTATAAATTTGGTGTGTTCTTTTTGTGATTATTCCTGCACTTTATTTTCATCATATTTTTGTGATTGGTTAAAAACTCTGATTCATTTTGTTAATTACTTCAGCATAATGGGTTAATCTTGTTTGTTTTAAAATATTCAAAAAAAAAATCAAAAAGGTTTTTGCTTTTTGTTTAAGAATTTTAAAATTACTAATTCAGCCCACCCTCTTGGTTAGCCTCAGGCTAATTCATAAGGGCTTAGCAACCCTAATGAACTTTCAGTGATGGTGAAGTTTCTACTCCCTAATCATATAGATTCTAGAAAAGGCCCAACTTAACCTCAATCAAACTCAACACCACCTTCTAATCTAACTTATGGATCAACCTCCAATAAACATTCAATCCATTATCAATAATTAATCAACTTCCAAATACCATCCAACCAGCAAAAATCATCTCTTTGATTATTAGTGATATGGATAAGCCACCCCTAATCATTTAAATACAAAACCCAATGCAATTAGAAAGTTTCAAGCCAAATCCAAGGGCTAAAGAATAAGGTCCTGAAACCTTTTTTAGGGGATTTTTCAAACCCCTGGAACCTAGTCTGATGACCACTGCTTTGGGTCCCATCAATTGTTATTTTTTAGGAATGTCTCTAAGGTCAACCATTCAAATTTGGGCTCAATCCAACATTCCTAGCTGTTAAAATTGAATCTTTTCCCAAAGGCTGCAAAACCTTCAGTTATTTATAACATATACCACTGGACTTGCCATCCAATGGATCTTAGCCCTGGGATTCTTTCCAAGCCTTCTAATCACCTTTATGACATCCATTAGGACCTGCTGACCAATAATCTACACTTGTTTCAATTCAATTTAACCCAAAATTGACTATGGGTCAAAATGACCAAAATGCCCTTTAAAGGGGTTTTTGATTTTTTCCCTCAAGTTCAATTCAACCTTCCCACGTCAAACCATAAAACCCATCCCAATGGTAACTAAACACCATTAGGAACACAATGGACCCAAACCCACATTTTGGTTTAACCTGGTTGACAAATTCAATCATGGTTGACCATGATGACTCGTAAGGGGTTTAAATACCTTTTTCAAATTATATGACCTCCTCTTGGTATGGGACCACTCCTATTGAGTTCACATGATCAATTTGAACTCAATGGACCCAACCCTTAAACCTAGGTCAACTTGCTTAACTATGTCAACCAAGTTTGACCAAACCTTCTATACATCTTCATTGATTCAAATCGCTTGCCCAAGACCTTTCCCAATCCCATTTAGACCCATGGGGTGACCCATTAGGTCCTTAAGAGCCCCCCATAAGGAACCAAGCTTAGGGCCCACTTGGGTTAGCCATTTGTCTTGACCCAAGTACCCAAAGAAAGGTCTCCCTTGAGCCATTCCCTAGTCCAATCCAAATTGGATCAAACCCATGATGGCTTTGGGTCTCCCTTTGCCCAATACACCTCTCCCAGTCAACCCAGACATTGGATCAACTTGGACTAGGAGTTAAGCTAACCCAAAGTGGCCAAAACCTCTTGGGATTGAGCCAATTCTCATCTTAAACCTAATTAAACCTACAAAATAACTCCACTAGGTGACCCTAGGTCCAACACACCTACCTTAGCCAGACCAGCCTTTTGGTTGACTTGGGTCAACCTTATGGCTAGCCCAAAGTGGTCAAAACCACATTGACCCAAGCCATCTTCTAGCTCAAAGTAATTTGAATCTAATTGCCACTTGCATTGGGTGCACCAAAGCTTGACCTGCTGCGGATCAATGGTTTATGATTTTGATGATAACAAATATTCTTATTTCTCTACGACTGCCTTATGTACTAACATTTCAGGTCCACACGATCAGACTGTAATTTGGTACCAGCTCAAGATTGGGTAGACTAGGTCTGAGTTAGTTTGTACTCTTTTTTCTTTCTTCAGTCTGTTGTATTTGGTGTGGTACCGGATGATTTGTAAACTTGAAAGATGTTCTGTTGTTCCCTAAAGATTTCTATTTTTGGTAACATCGTTCGGAATGATTTGTCTAAAAATAGAAACCCTAATTAGGGCATCCTCATTAAGGCAGCCATCATTAGTTGATCGGCCTGGATGATACCTATATCGGCCAGGACGATAGTCTCAATTCAGAAAGAATCAGCTGCCATAATCAGTTTAGGTATTCTTTGTTTTAAGAAATCGGCCAGGATGATATTCCTATCATCCGGGACGATCTAACTCAATTATGCCTAAATTGATCTAGTATCTTTGGAAAGCATTAATGATTGATTAATATGATCACATCGTCCGGGATGATCGTAGGATCGGCCGGGACGATATCCTTGATGATTTACATCGGACAACTCAAATTCAGGGCGATGCTCTGGACGATTGAAATCAGTTTTAAACTAATTGGCCTGAACGATCGTGATATTGGCCAGGACGATGTAACTAGTTTTCTTCTGATTATCCCAAATCGTCCCAGGCTGATGAGCTGAATTTGTACTGATCGGCCAGGACGATATAACTATCATCATGGATGATAATGTTGGCAACTTGCATTAATGAGCTTATTTTGAGCTTTTCTAATTAAGCTTTGTCAAGGCACTTTTGTAAGTGACTTTGGCAGCCATTGTAGCTTCATTCTTGTGGGGGAGACTTGAAGAGAGAGCTTGAAAGGGAGTGAGGAACGGGTGAAGTCTTAGAGGGAGAAGATCCTGTGATGGGGTACTCAAGGGAGTGCGGAGGAGATTCCACACGGTTTCTCCGGCAGGCTTACATCTTAATACCATTGGATTCATGGCTTGTCTCGAGGGAAGTTCACCAAAGAAGAAGTTCACTTTGGTGTCAAAGGACCCGGTGACTCCGCCGCACCGAGAAAGGTGGAAGTGATTTTATAAGGGCTTCTCCGCCTAGTTGTGGGGGCTAAAGGAAAGACACTTTTATAGTGCAATACTTGGAGGGTGCCTCCAAGGAATGGACGTAGGTCAAGGTTTGACCGAACCACTATAAATCCGGTGTGTTCTTTTCTTATTATTGCTTTTGCAATATTTTCTTCCGCACTTTGATTTTTGTGGTGATTTTGGTTTGAGTTTTAACTTTGGTTTTAAAGTTATCCAATTCACCTCTCTCTTTGTTAGCCTTGGGCCAGTTCATAAGGGCTTAACATCCCTAACGAACTTTCAAGTGGTATCAGAGCACTTTCTAGTGTCATTTGAGCACTCTCAAGTGATATCAGAGCGGGATTCATAAAAACAAAGTTTGAAAACTTTTTGAATTTTGATCCATGGCTAAATTTGGGAATCGTAATATTGCGGAAGGTTATTCTATCACCAGACCACCTTTATTTGAAAATATTACTTTTGATTTTTGGAAAACTCGCATGTCTACTTTCTTGTAATTGATAGATTTTCATATGTGGCATATAATTTTATTTGGTTATTCATCACTGTCACGTATTGTTAACGGAGTTAAAATTGATATTCCTTTTAACCAATGGAATAGGGAAGAACAAATCAATGCTCAATTGAATGCAAAATCTTTAAATTATTTTTTCTGTGCTTTAAATTCTGAAGATTTTATGTTATATCCACGTGCACTACTGGTAAGGAAGTTTGGGATAAACTACACACCATATACGAAGGCACTAGTGATTCAAGCAATCCAAGTTGAATATGTTAATGCATGATTTTGAACTATTTTCCATGACGATCTTAGACATGTATACTAGGTTCATTCAAATTGTAACATCATTGCATTCCTTAGAAAAAGATTTTTCAAATTTTGAAAAAGGTAGCAAAATTCTTCATTGTCTATTGGATAAATTTGATACTAAAGTTATTGTTATTTATGAATCTAAAGATTTGAATGTATACTCTATTGATAATTTGATTAGCTCACTCATTGCCTACGAGCAAGGGTTGGGTCAATGGATTTTGGATGCAGGTGAAACGATTGTTTTAAAAACGGAAGATAGAGAAGAAGATAGCTTAGTTTGTGATGACTTGTCAAGCCAATCACAAAGCTTGACAAAGCATAGGCAAAAGTGGAAAAAAGGTAAAAATGGTAAGGAAATTCATATTTCTTCTGATGTTATTTGCTTTCGTTGTAGGAAGCCTGGACATATGAAAAATCAATGCCCTGATTTAAGAATTCTTCCTACGAAAGAAAAGGGTAAGGCAAAGCTAAATTAAAATTGGAGAAATAATGAAAAGCAAAAAATCTGATAGGCAGACCTGGTTTCTAAAGCATCGGACCAGGAGAGAGATAATGGTTAAAAAATCTTCTTTGTTGTGTTTTGTTTTTATTTTTTTTCCTTTTTTTTCCTTTTCTTATTTCATGAAATTTGTTTTTCTGATCAACAAACACATTCACTTTTCTAAAAATAAAAAATCTACTTCCTGTTTTTTCTTGAATTCTTTGTTAAGTTGCGATTGACTTCTCTAAAAATAGTCAAATGAAGGAAACTCATGTGTTTGACTCTCAATCTCTGTTTCCTAAAAGAGGTTATTCTACTTTTGATTCAAAATCTTTTTCAACTTTTAAATTGGTTTTTGAAATAAATTTTTTTATCTCCCTACATTTTATTTATCGCATAGGAATCTTTTTACAAGTTGTTGAATCTAATATAGAATTTTCTTAATCAAGAAATTCACTTTATCAATAGTATGGGTTTACTTTTGGTATTTAAGATTTCAAAAAGGTAGCATAGGCAAAAAAAATTGACTAATGATGCCAAAAAAAATTGACTAATGAGCCAACCAATTGTCAAGAGGCATAAAATGAGCCAACAAAATTTTAATGTTTACCATTCTTGTACATCTTAAAAGCCTAAGAAAACCCTTGATTCTTTCGATACTTGCATTTGAAAATCATGATTCCTGATTCAACAATTTGTGCATTGATCTTCTATTACATATATTTTATGGAAGGAGTTTTTGAAAAATGATTGTTTCTTTCTCTAATTTAATCCTTGATTTTGATATTGAATTAAAAAATTTTTAGCCTTTTTTAAAAAGAACTTGAGTTTGGATTATCAAATTCTGAATTTCTAACCTTTTATGGGCTATGCATTGTCAATTCATTCTACTAAGTTTTTTTTTTATTAAAACTAAGAGGTAACTTTCTCATTTTAAGAATATTTGCTTTTTCACTAGATCAGGGAACGTTTTTTTTTATTTAGTTCGTTTTATTTTTTTTTGTGCCTCCTCTCTTTTTGATAATGTCAAAAGGGGGAGAACGTAATGTTGAATTTGTATCCTTTTTTTTCTTTTCAAAAAAATTAAAAACAACAAAAATATTTTTTATCTCCCCTATTTATTAAAAGGGTTTATTCTAGTGAGGGAGAGATTAGGAGAAATTGTTTTTTTTTGAAAATTCAAATTGAATTGTTTGTCATCATCAAAAAGGGGGAGATTGTTGCAGATCAATGGTTTATGATTTTAATGATAGTAAACATTCTTATTTCTCTACGACTGCCTTATGTACTGACATTTCAGGTCCATACGATCAGACTATAATTTGGAACCAGCTCAAGATTGGGTAGACTAGGTCTGAGTTAGTTTGTACTCTTTTTCCTTTCTTGAGTCTATTATATTTGGTGTGGCACCGGATGATTTGTAAACTTGGAAGATGATATGTTGTTCCCTAAAGATTTTTATTTTTGGTAACATCGTCTGGGACGATTGGTGCAAAAACAAAACCCTAATTAGGGCATCATCATTAAGGCAGCCATCATTAGCTGATCATTCTGGACAATACCTGTATTGACCAGGACGATAGTCTCAATTCAGAAAGAATCAGCCACCATAATCAGTTTAGGTATTCTTTGTTTTAGGAAATCGGCCAGGATGATATTCCTATCGTCCGGGATGATCTAACTCAATTATACCTAAATTGATTTGGTATCTTTGGAAAGCATTAATGGTTGATTGATACGATCACATCATCCAGGTCGATCGTAGGATCGACCGGGACGATGTCCTGGACGATTTACATCGGACAGCTCAAATTCAAGGCGATGCTCTGGATGATTGAAATCAGTTTTAAACTAATCGGCCTGGACGATTGTGATATCGGCCAGGATGATATAACCAATTTTCTTCTGATCGTCCCAAATCGTTCCGGGCTGATGAGCTGAATTTGTACTGATCGTCCATAATGATATAACTATCATCCTTGATGATAATGTCGGCAACTTGCATTAATGAGCTTATTTTGAGCTTTTCTATTTAAGCTTTGTCAAGGCACTTTTGTAAGTATCTTTGGCAGCCATTGTAGCTTTGTTCTTGTGGGGGAGACTTGGAGAGACAGCTTGAAAGGGAGTGAGGAACCGGTGAAGTCTGAGAAGGAGAAGATCTTGTGAGGGGGGACTCAAGGGAGTGTGGAGGGGATTCCACACGGTTGCTCCGGCAGGCTTGCTTCTTAATACCATCGGATTCAAGGCTTGTCTCGAGGAAATTTCACCAAATAAGAAGTTTACTTTTGTGTCAAACAACCCGGCTACTCCGCCGCACAGGAGAAGATGGAAGTGATTTTGTAAGGGCTTCTCCGCCTAGATGTGGGGGCTAAAGGAGAGACACTTTTGTAGTACAATACTTGGAGGGTGCCTCCAAGGAGTGGATGTAGGTCAAGGTTTGACCGAACCACTATAAATTCGGTGTGTTCTTTTCTTATTATTTCTTATGCATTATTTTCTTCCGCACTTTGATTTCTGTGGTGATTTTGGTTTTTTAGTTTTAACTTTGGTTTTAAAGTTATCCAATTCACCTCTCTCTTTATTAGCCTTGGGACAGTTCATAAGTTCTTAACATCCCTAACAAACTTTCAAGTGGTATCAGAGCACTTTCTAGTATCATCTGAGCACTCTCATGACCTACCTCCCACATTCGACCCATGGTCTAACCTAATATAGGTTGAGCCCAAACTAACCCAAACCATATACGTTTGGTTCAACACATTCCACACAGATGAGTTGGACTCCCCCAGGTCCAATTGAGCACATATTTGGACTCACCACATACCAATCGACCCTTTCAAATCAGCCTGACCAAGACCCAGGTCGACGACAGCCAAAACTAATAGAGATGGAGCTCCGGTGGTCCCCGCCCCCACTTCAGGCATGATCCAAAGGCTTCCAAAACCTCAGCTTTTTAGCTTCGAGCTTACATTCCTCTGGGAGGATGTCTATTTCCACCTGGAGGTCATCCAATGGCTTACCCAATTAATCCTAGCCGTCAATGGCCACGAAGTGGGCTGAATAGTTGAGTTATGCTCATTTGTCCCCAATTCAAATTTGCTCTCCCAAAATCCTCCATAGAGATCCTATAATGCTCCTATCCCATTCCCCAGTCTCTGAGCCTCTCACGCTTATTTGTTTGAGCAAACTTCGATCAAGTTCAAACATGGTCCACTCAAAGTTCTACCTTCGGCCAATCTCTGATGCCAAAATCTAAAGGAAACCTACTCACCTCCTCCTCTTAAAGTTTCCTGATAGAGAATCTCATTCGCCATGGCCTTCTCTACAGTAATATTTTGATCCCGAGCTCCCAAGATAGGTAGTTCGGTCAAGTGTGAAGGAAACCTTCAAACGAATAGATTTCCACCATTGGATTAAATGTTTCCACTATTATGATGCTATCTGTGAAGTTCGATGGAGTTTTTCCGATGCAATCCTTCAGATAAAGTTAAAAAAGCTCTATGATCTTTATTAGCTGTGAGAGGTTGATGATATAATCATAGCTATTGATTTAGATCAATGGGGTGTATTTAATCCTACGGTTCTGGACCCTCTTTGATCCTAGCCATCTGATTCATGATCTGACAGTTGAGATTAACTCTATGGTTTTTTTTTTTGAAGAATGCTAAAGAGCATATATTAAAGCAAAGAAGAAAAAGAAACCTAGATACAAGCTAATGAGTATAAACTATCATAGCACATTCTTTCTTCAACAAGTGAACGAAAGAATTAGGAAGATCCTTCTCAGAAAAATACTCCCAAAAAAATTCATAAGAAAAGGCTAAGTTAGCACAAAAGTGTGCTAACTTATTACAATTTCGTCTTACATGATGAAGGATGACCTTATTAAAATCTGTACCAAAAAAGAAATCATGATCATCATCACAATTATCATCCAACTTCTTTTCTTTGAAGTACAATTGAAGAATGTGGATGATATTATAATTATCACTTTCAACTATAATACCAATGGCATCAAGTAATTTACCTTTAAGGAGCTTATTTAAAGAATTGATAGCTAATAGCTCAACTTGTGCAATATCCCAGTGTAGTCCATAAAACCCGAAAGCCATGATGAATCTTCCTTTGAAATCTCGAACAACACCTCCAATTCCAGCTTCATAGTTCTCTTTGAGAGCAGAATCAATGTTAATCTTATACCAACCGGGTGGAGGGGGATGCCAAGAGTCAAAATTCAATCCCATGGACTGATGAACATCCCAGTGGTCCGATTGAATAAGGTTGAACTTCTTGCAATTTACAAAGCTCAAAATAGTAGAAGCTATTAATGTATCACAATTTTCCAATTTTCCATGCTTGCTCTTATTTCTGTTGTTCCATGAAAACCAAAGCATAGTGCAGTATATCCTAGCCATCACCGGATTTGTATCAGCAAGAGTTTCCAATTTGCTCCAACAGTCCTGGAAGGAATTGTATTTAAGAATCATAAATCCCCAACTCCTTAACACATCAATAACCTTCAACAGTTTAAGACAAGAAGTAGTGATACGATCTAAATCTTTAGTAACTCCACAACCTCTTGGACAGGAATTCACATTTGCAAGCCTTCTTCTCATTAAGAAATCTGTAATTGGTAAAGCCGATTTGCCCATTCTCCACATAAAAAACTCAACACGAGAGTTTAACTTTAATTTATGTATCCAATTCACTGGAACAGAGTAAGAATCAGAGCAAGGTTCTTCATACAACAATTCCTCTTTAATCAATGCAGAAATTATTTTTCCAGAGTATCTTTGGTTTAGCTCCAAGAAGTCACCATCATCCCTATCCGAGATTTGAATATTGCTGATTAGAGCAAAGAGCTCTCTTCCAAAGAATAAAGATAATTTATTTAGATCCCACCTTCCCTCATGAATGAAGAAGTCCAGGTATATGTTATCATCATCAAAATTTGCAAGAAAGGTTGGCCACTTGATCAGGCAATTGTCAAATATCCACACATCCTTTAAAACATTAATTTTACTTCTCGTCACCACTCTCCATCTAACAGCCTTCTTAAGAGAATACCTCCAAGATTTTATAATCTTCCAAGAAGGAGAACCACCCTTCTTATTATCATCATTCCACCACTCTTCTCCATATTTGAATAACAGGTTCTTATTCAACAATGAATTCAGAACCTATAATAATTTTCAAGCAAACTTGGCTCTTAAGGATCCCACGCTAGAAAGTGCATATTTGATCCCCCAACCTCCCAAAGCTTTCAGCTTACAAAGTTCATTCCAAGCTACATAATGTAGCCCATGACTTCCATCTGCTTTATTCCATATATAATTCCTGCATAACCTTTCAAATTCCTTCAAAACTCCTAAAGGAATGAGAGAATGTGTGCTGATAAAAATAAGGAAGTTGACATAAACCTTATTCACCAAAACCATCCTTCCAGCCAAAGAGATGAATTTGTTACTCCAAGAGTTCAACTTCTTCAAAGATTTGTCCAAGTGAGAATGATAACCAGTCTTCTTCAATCTTCTAAGTGCAATTTTAACTCCCAAGTACTCCATTTCATCCGCCACTTTAAAACTAATGAAATCTGCAATCATCTTCTTCTTCCTTCTATCAACTTTTTTACCACAAATCATAGCAGATTTATGGTAGTTGATTCTTTGTTCAATCCAACTGCAGTAATCATCAATAATATCCTTCAATCTTCTTAAACTTTTCCTCTTTGCATCAGCAAATAATAATACATCATCTGCATAGAGCAAATGAGATATCCTTTGACCTTTGGAAGCAATTTTGATGCCCAAATCCTTTCCCCTGCTAAGAAAGACATTAGAAAGCAATTGTGAACAAATAATAAATAGAAAAGGTGAGAGTGGGCATCCTTGAAGGAAACCACTCTTTTCCTTTATCCATTTAGTGTATCCACCATTGATGAGTATTGAGTAGCATGGTTCCACTATACATTCCATCAGCAGCTTCATGAACAACTCCAAAAAACCCAAAAGAGATAACATTTTCTTGAGAGTGGTCCAACACATACTATCGTATGCTTGCTCCATGTCTACCTTGATAGCCAACAACCCATTGTTATCTTTAGACAACCTCATTTTATTGAAGATATCTTATGCTAAAAGCAAGTGATCTGAAATTGATCTTTCTCTTACAAAAGCCACTTATTCATCTGAAATGATTTTGGGATTACAATCAATAATCTATTTAGTAAGATCTTTGTGACAATCTTATAAATAGAATTACACAAACTTATAGGCCGAAAACCAGCTGGAGAAACAGGGTTGTTGCTCTTGGGAATAAGAAGTACAATGGTGTTCTTCCAACTTTTATCCATTTTTACTGTCAAGATTAACTCTATTGTTAGACAGTCAATTATAATCATTGTCCCAACAATAAGGAGTTGTTTCATGTAATAGTGCATCTGCTATGTAATTTTTGCTTATTTAATTATAAAAATCACTGAAAACTTCAAAAAATTGTATATCCCTCCACACTTGACCATTTTAGGTGTTCTTAGGCTTGTTGGAAAGATCTCAGGGAGGTCTACAAAAGTATTAAGATCCTAAGCCTAAATATCATCAGTATCAATCTCAATTTTAATTTTAATTTTTTCCCTATTATTACATTTATGTGTTTAATTGAAGTCACCATGGCTTGGGACATTGGGAGAGTTAATTTGGGCATGTTACTAACATGTCCAAAATTTTCCTCCCCTCTTTGAAGTGTTTAAGGGTATGTTCTTGCTAATTTGTGTTAAAGGGTCATGGTTTGACCCTTCGATTTGAATTGGGTATATGATCTTTCTAATGGGATCTAGGGTATAATTTTTGGTGTAATGATGGTGTTCAGCACAAGGAGTTTAGGGCAACCATTGGATAGATCCCTAAGATTTTTCTAATATGATTTAAGAGTCACCTTGGGTGTCTTGGTTAACCACCTTAGCCAAGCCCACTTAGGCTCAACTTCAGGGAGTTTGGACCAAGAGATTAGGTGATCTCATGGTCCATGTCTCACTAGATTTGGTGCCCATTTAGTCCACCAATTAGGAGCTTCAAAATTTCCCCCTATAATTGGTTTAGAGCCTTAAATAATTCCTTAAAAATTTATACTAAATCCAAAAAAATCACATAAGGACTCTAATTAATCAATTTAAACACTTAATCTTGGAAAATAAAATCCCAATTAGTTAACAATAAATTTCACCTTATTTAAAATTTTAAGTTAAATCAACAATTAATTTGAATAATTATTTAAAAAATATAAAAAATTTAAAACACTTGAAAGTACCCCCTTGGGTCATTCTTGACCTTTGGGGGTGATTCCATGCTGTTTGGAGTTGATTTGGATCAAAAAATGTCAAAACCTTCCTAATTAAGTAATTTTCAAATTCAATTTATTAAGGAAACTTTGAGAAATTATAATTACTTCTATAAAAATTGAACTTAATCAAACTCAAAAGGAACCCAACTTAAATTAAATTTAATATTTTACAAAAATGTCAAACCTTCAAAATTTAGGCAAAGTCAAAAGTTCAACAGTATGATCAAACAACTCAAATTATGTGAAAACTTCAAAAAATCATAATTTTCTCTAGAAAACTCCAAATTGAACATACTAACAATATAATCATTTATCATAAAGTCTAATATTTATTTAAAATCTTAAACCCTCAAAATTAACTCTAATTTAAAATTTTAGTTTTTAACCCCTAATTAATATAAAAAAATAATTCATATAATTTGAATAAAATTAAATAATTCTTAAAAATTCTAGAAATCCTTAATTTGATTGATTCAAATAATCTAACCAAATAATCAACTTAATTAATCCCGATTATTACTGGCAACCCAGGCCTACGAGGCTATTAACTTAGCCCTAAGCAAGCTGAAATAAACTTCACGGCCTTGGTGTGCAATAAATATAGAAATCATTTTATAATTAAAATGCATCTAAATCTAGCTTCAACACAATAATACCTAAACTCAAACATAAGTTTCCCCTTCAGCCTTTAAAAAACTCAAACATTAGACAATCTTAAAAACTAACCCGCTTTAGGATATACCCCAACCACACGACCTTCTACACACACTTTAGATGGCTTGCTAGGACAACTGACTCAAGATCTAGGCTAGGCTGTTGTTTACTTTTCTACTATGTGTCTATTTTTTGAGTTTTTATTGCATGATATGATTAAAATTGCTTGGTGTGTCAATTTACTTTTACTACAATATGGTTTGATATGTTTGTCGATTAGATTACCCGTAAGTTAGAAAAGATTTGGATGCTCATTGAGTTTTTTACAGGTGGCCACGCTTATGCAGGGCAATAAAGGAGGTTAAATAAATAATAAAAATATAATTTCTATATGCGCTTCATCTTCTTAGCTCCCAAATAAAAAAAAGAGCGTGGCCAAGTGTGTTTTCTTTTTCTACACACACACACACACAGATATATATATATATATATATATATATATATATATATATATATATATATATATATATATATATATATATATATATATATATATATATAACTGCTTGGGAATGAATTTGATTTATTACATGCTTAGGATAACCTTGCAGGAGAGACTAGAATTTTCATTTTTATTAATGTAATTTGATTAAGTATTAAGTTGTGAAAGTGTACATTTGAGTGGGGATACATAGATCCAAAGGTTGGATTCAAAAGAGAAGGGATACCCCTTATGGGGATAGTCCTTTCTACTTGGAAGCCCATATTTGGATCATTTTTCATACGCAAAGTGGAAAAAGTAACCTTCCCCTCGAGGGAAGAGTTTTATTTTCCATTTGGGTATACGACTAGGAAGAATCCAAGGAGCCCGAAGAGGAAAAGATCAAGGAGTTGAAGACAAAGAGTATCCCACTCAAAGTCACTTGCGTCTGTACTAGGATTAAAATCTGTGATGTTGTCCGTGGTACCCAACCACTTTAATTTCTATATTTTTATGTTGTAATAAGTTAAGTAGTTTTCCTATGGACATTTATTAATTATTTTGATTATATTTGATGTGTTGACTTGATGCATATAGGATTACCTACTTTTCTTAATTTTTTGGCTATTATGTACCACTTTTAATTTAGCATAGATACGTGAGAATCATAAGGGTGTGAAAAATTCTTCTACTCATAATCAAAATTTAAAGTTTTTTAGGAGTTTAATAATATAGAAATATAACAATCTAGGGAATTAGCCAGAGATCGTTTGGGGTCACATGCATATCGATGCATTCTTCTTAACTTATTTTAATAGACTTCCCTGCTTGCGGGTAGAGTTCAGATAATCCGATCTATGAGGATGTGCAGAATCTGGGAAAGCTTAGTCTTCTAAAAAATTATTTTTAAGACTTTTTTAAAATTTCAAGAATTCATGATTTGAGAATTTTGACCTGCATTGCATTAGAAATACATTTAAAAGACTCTAAATATTAATTGCATCCATCTTTACCCTTTTCACCCGACATAAGTCAACGGGCCACTTAGGGAATTCTCTAGACATCAGCCCAAACTCTCTAAAACCTTAATAAAAATGTCTATACCACTCTTTCATAAAATGACTGGACTTATGGATTTAAAATTGATTAGGTGGTTAGCTGGCTCCCCAATCCAGGCCGGGGGAAGTCCAAATTTCTCATTACATTAATTAGGTTCTGACTAGTATGGTTCAGTGTTAAAATTTAGATTGAGGGTTCAGGGCAGATTTTGAATTATAAGACCCCAACCTCTAGAAATATAATCTCAAATTTCTAATAAAATGCTCAACTCAAACTAAATCTTCTTTCAATCTAAAACTAAAAGCCCAACACTTAGATTAGGTTGGGGCACTTCTAACTAAATTTAGAATCCTAAAGTGTCTCCAACTCTTCATCCTTTGAATCCACAAATTTCTATTCAATCTTGCCCCATTCCCTATTAAAATTCCAAAATCTAACTCCTTTGATATCACTCTTAGAAAATATTTTAATGAAATTTTACCATTATTTTAATCAAGAGTATTCATAAGAAACTCTAATTTCCTATGATGTAATTAACTACGAGGGCTTGCGCTCATAAGAGATTTAGAACCCACGTCCACCTTTGTCAAAATCAATTTTCAAAATAAAAAACTAATCTTCTTTGCGAAAATCAAGTCAATAACGATCATTATCATCATGTACCATCGATCGATAATAAGTGATATTTTCTCTCCTTAGAAAGATTTATCATTTGTTATTGTGATATGGAATATGAAATTAATGATCTCCCAATTGAGTTATAGTGATTGAATATTGATAGAGTCTCATTTCAACCCTTTGGGATCGTATATGATTCTTATTTGAATTCGACTACTATAATTGGGATGACAACTTTCAGTTTCATCATTTGAAACCGTTAGTAAATGATATCTTTGCCTTAAGGGGCAATATATTATTTATAATGAGATGTTCGATCTTGAGACTATAAATTGAAAACTCAAATTTTCCAAATAAGATTAAATTTTCCAAATAAGATTAAATCTTTTCAAAACCCACTTTCAATACCAACACTCTTACAAATGTCTAGTGAGAACATCCACTAATAAAGAAAAAAGATATGGACTTAAGGCTAATCCTTGATGCAATCCAACTGAAAAAAGAAAATACTTGGTCAAACTACCTTGTGTTTGAACAAAAGTACTAGCTTCTGCATACATATATTTAATGATTTGAATATAAGGATTATTAACTTCTTTCTTTTCAAGAACTCTATATAACACCTCTCTTAGAACTTTATCATAACCTTTCTCTAAATCAATAAATATCATAAGTAGATCCTCCTTATTGTCTTTATATTTCTCCATCAATCCTCTCAATAAATGTATGGCTTCCATGGTAGACCTACGTGACATAAATCTAAATTGATTTTGAGAAACAATATTATCACAATGTAACCCACGCTCCATAATTTGCTCCCATAGTTTTAAAGTATGACACATTAGCTTAATTCCTCTATAATTCACTCACTCCTTTACATCACCATTATTCTTAAAAATAGGAATTGGCAAACTCATTCTCCACTGATCAGGCATCTTTTTAGTCTTCAAAATAGTATTAAAAAGTTTAGAAAGCCAAGAAATTCATTCATCTCCAAAGCATTTCCATATCTCTATTGGAATATCATTAGGACCAACAGCTTTTTCACACTTTATTTCCTTAAAGCCTCTATAACTTAATTTTTACTAATACATATAAAAAACTTTATTTTTATATAGGATGCTAAATTCACTAAAGTAAATCATATTTTCACATTCTTCATTAAAAAGTTTAGTAAAATATCTCATCCACTGTTGTTGAATGTTATCTTCTAAGAAAGTACTTTTTGATCTTCATCCTTAATACACTTCACTTGAACTAAATCCTTACTTCTATTTCTTTGTTTGGCTAAATTTTACATATATCTTACTCCCTACTTAGTATCTAATTTATTTTATAAATTATTAAAATATAACATCTTTACATTACAAATAGCTTTCTTAGATTCCTTATGAGCCTCTTTATAACTTTCCTAATTCAAGATTTTTACATTGAAACTAATTTTTATAACAAATCTCTTCTTATTTTTTATTTTTTTTACACATTTTTACTCCACCAACTATGTTTACTATTAGAAGTTTTTTCCTTCAAAACTCTAAGCACAACTGTTGCAATAATCTTAATATAACTAGCCACTTTTTCTCATATAACACTAGCATTCTCATGCATAGACAAAATCTTAAAATCTAAAATCTTACTCTCAAAAATACTTTTGTTAATATTCTTTAAATGACCCCATCTAATCCTAAAAATTTCTTTTACTTTATTTATTATTTTTTCCCCTTTTTCTTAAAGTTTAAAACTAATAATCAATGTTTGGTACATAAACTTTCACTCTGGATAACTTTACAATCTTTATAATCTAAATGATCTAATTTTCTTATAAGAAAATAATTAATTTGTATTTTCTCATATCCATTTTTATAAGTGATGAAATGCTCATCTCTTTTCTTAAATAAGGTATTAGCTATTAAAAAATCATAAACTAAAGAAAAATCTAATATGCTCTTATCACCTTCATTTGTCGTTACAAACTCAAGCCCACCATGAATGCTTTTAAAATCATCTACCTCTCTTCCAATATGTCCATTTAAATCTCCTCCAATAAAAACTCATTGTTTAAGAGGTATCTTTTGTATTAATTTTTCTAAGTCGTTCCAAAATTTTAATTCCGAACCTATATCCAAATCTATATAAGGAGCATAAACACTTATAATATAAACAATCTTAGCATCAACAATAATCTTTAAAGCTATAATTCTATCTCTAATTCAATTAATTTTTAAAATATTATCCTTCAAACTCTTATCTATAATAATACATACACCATTTCTAATACGACTCTTACCTAAATTCCATAGTTTATATCATAAACTATTAATCTCCTTAGCCTTCTCTCCAACCCATTTAATTTCCTAAATACATAGAAAATTTATCTTCCTAATAATTATAATATATACAAATTCCATTAATTTCCCTGTTATGGAGCCTATATTCTAATTTCATATCCTAATTTTAGTTTCATGGACTATCTTCTTTGCCCATATCCATCATTGATGTGGGAACCCTTACCTATTTAACACTGCACCTGGGTGCCGATGTAGTGGCCCTTGCATACTTGACACTATATTCAAGCCATACAGCACATCACTTCCAAGGGACACCCTAGCATTAACATAATTTTTATTATAGTTTAAAAGAATATTGTATTGTAATTATTATAATAGAAAACTAATAATTAACTAATTGAGATCCTTTAAGATATTAAATTAATTTAAATTTATAATTTATACATTGAACTTTGAATTGAAAAATGAATAATTATGGTTAAAAAAATAGATAGAAGTAGTAGTAACTTGAAATTGGAACTAAGAATCTTATTAAAGTTTTATTTAAAAAATATTAAGATTGTTAGTAATTATAAGTAAAACTGATTTTCAAAATTATTAACTATGTACACTTTTTAAATCAAAAGAAAATAATTATCATAAGAGTTCTAGAAAGAAAGAAAAGTAGAAGAATTTCTCCAAAATTGGCATCAATTTAAAGCTTAAAGTCTAACTGAAATCTTATACTTAAATACAAAAAGGTTAGGATAGGAAAACTAATACAGATAATGGTGAACTAATGAATTTCAATCTTAACTACAAACACATCTAATCTTTAAATCTGCATTATTCATTTCAAAATTTAATAGTCAACGATTATATTCATAACATATAATTTCAAAATAAGAAATGGTAGGGGTGACAAGTTAGGATTATTGTTATGATTTTTTCTAAAGTAGAACTATAACGTTACTCATTTCAATTACATCTAGAACTTAAAGTATTATCTTATATTTTAATAATTTTAAATTATCAATTTTTACTTTGGTTATTAAATTAATCAAAAGTGAAGATTTCTTATTTGCTTGAGGAAAAGTAAGAGTTTAAGCTGGAATTAATTAGATAAGTATAAATTATATATAAAATACTTAAAAATGGTGAAAAACACATAGAAACATTCAGTGCTGTGCCACTAGATGAAACATCACCACAGTGCTACATTTAACACTATTGAGGCATCTATTCTAGATATTGCAGTGCCATGTTCTCTTTTTGTTAGTGTTGTAGTTGAAACACATCTAGCACTATAGTGTTTAAAGCATAATTACTTTAGAAAGATAGTTTGGCAATTCTATTTTTTAAAAAATTGAAAGCCATGTTTCCAAACATTTTAATGCCTCGGTGCAATTATGTCCACTTGGGCGATGTAGCACACCAATTTTAACAATGTTGCAGTGTAGTAGTTTTAACTTGTATGGGCCACATTATTTTAGTGAAAGGTAATGAATATTCAAAAAATAAATAAACCATTCCATATCATCAAGCACCATGACGGAGTAAACATTTTAGCACCGAGGGGCTAGTTCACTTTCAGCGTCGTAGTGTAAGATGCCCATTATGTGTTTTTCTATAAGTAGATATTCTATTCTATTTGTAGGGGACTTCAGTCACTTATATATAATATTTATTATCTTTTAATGTGCTTCTTTAGTAACCTCTTAGACTAAAATCAAAAAGAGGATAGGGAAGTACAACTTATAATTTTGTTAGAGTGTTTAGCATGTTTTATTGATGCACTCTATAAGGGATGGAAGAAGGAGTGTAGAGAAGAAAAATTGATCCTACTTGATGATAATATTTTATTATTTCCCTTATAATTTGAATCTTCTATAAATATAATGAAAATGATTTTTCTTATCATTTATTCTATATTTTGTTAAATCTCTTATTTTGGATTGATGATCTGAAGAGCTTTTTAAAGTACTAATGAAGACTCTTATTCTTTAAAGATTAATAATATTTTCAAGTATATCTTAATATTCATTTAATATATATATATAGTAGCCATAAGTGTAGTTAAACCTAGTGTGATGTATAGCCTCGGTGGAGGAATGCACGAAAAATCAGGAATATTGAGATAGAATGTTGGCAAAACTAGACATAAAGTGTTTGAATAGTCTAAATTCTTAAGGAGATATTATAATTATAGGAGGACAACATAAATCCTTTTCACTCTTATAGGATCAACATAGAATTAGGGATGTGCATACTCTGAATCACATCTATAATAAGGAGTCTCATTAGAAAAAAATTGATATTTGCATTCATCAATCCAAAATATTTTATTAAACATTGCATCAACTATTTTACTATTTTTATCAAGTGATACAAATTCCATAAAAATCATTTTTATTTTAGTAGGATAAATTATGCATTGAAAGTAACCAGTAATAGTTTTTTTGAAAGTAAGCATAACACTTATGGGTTTGACACTCTACTTAATCACTTTATTATTTGATTTGTCACATAAACTTGCATAAATTTAAGTGGGGTTTCATTGTTAACATATTAGCAAAAACTTAAACATTGCTCAACTTTTATAAACACTAATGTTCATTATATAGTTTATAACAAAGCCTTACTTTCCTACACATGTAAGTTCATGCACAACCCACATCAGTTAGGTCTTATTTATTGAGGGAACCATTACCCAATTTGGAAATGTTGACAATGTTTAGTTTAGCTTTTATGGACCACAAGCTGAGGTGTTCAACACTGAAATCATCCAAGATTTGTTGTTTCAATTTGTGCTTATTCATAACACAATTGAGGGTAAATTTGTAGTTACTCTTCTAGCTGCTAAATCCTAAGTTTTTTCTTAACTAACTTTCTTCAAGGTTGTTTGTTAGTTAGGAGGGAAATTCTATAATATCTACTAATATCACATTTGTGATGTCATTCTCCATCACCACGAAAATAAATAAGTTTTAAAGAAGAAATAAGAATCATCTTATGAGGTGTAGAGTGAAGAAAGTGAAGCTAATTCAGGAAAATAATTTGATCAATGTTGTAGCTAAGATAACTAAACTGAAATAAATTGAACTGATGGTTGAAGAGTTTGAAATTGTTTTCATCTCTCTAGTTACATGTATAAAACAATTCCACCCTCTATCCAATGTTTTTGGAGAAGAGAATGTTGTTTTCCAAATATCACTCTTTGCCTCCTATTAAGCATAAATCATCTATTATAGTTTGTTTATCTAAGAGAAAAAGGATGTTCAAGAACTTGCTGGATCAAATAGTTCATTTTTGTGAAAATAATTATGTTCAATCAAAATCAATTTTTCCAAAGTCTATGAAGGGTGTAATCTCTACTACAGCTGAATCAGAGTTGTATAAAGAGACTTGTTCCTCCATCAAAAAAGAGAAGCATACAAGTAAGGGATCTTATATTTATAAATTTAATGGTACCAAATCATAAAATTGTGTGAAAGAGACTCTATAAATTCAATCATAAATCTCTTCCTATCAATGATCAAAGATATAAAGTTGTGAATCCTCAAAGGTATAATCTAGTTATGCTTCCAAAATCTATTCAAGCAAAAAGTGAAGTGACTAAAGTCTCTCATCATTCGTTGGCTCATCAATCATCAATAATTGATCAGCATCATTTAAAAGATAGTCAAACATTTTCTCATCTTGATATGAGAATACCAAAATCACAAAGACTTATTTTAATGCTCTCCTAGGTAGACCTTAGCTATATGAGGATAAATGGTGCATTCCACACTTCTTCAGTGTATCAAATACTCGTACGAGTGGATAAAGCACTATATCAAAGGTAACTTGCAACCATTTTAAATTCATGGAATTGAAAAATATGAAGATGGTTCATATTATTTGCCTAAGAAACATATTATCTTCTATGAAAACTTTAAACTGGATGAAGTAAAAGTAAAAGAAAATAAAGAAAAAAGAAAAACAAAAAGAAAAAGAAAAATATTCTGATATCGAACACGATGCTCACTAGTCACCTGCTCCTCCTTCACAAAGATGAAGTATAAAGAATCAATGATCTATGGCATAGATGAAGATGTTTAGAATAATAAAATTAATTGATGATATAGAATAAATATATATATATATATATATATATATATATATATATATATATATATATATATATATATATATATATATATATATATATATATATATATATATATATATATATAAAGGCACCTGTAATAAATATTCATTTAAAATCTAGTTTCGAGGATGAATCCTATATAATTGAGAAAAAATCCATAGGCTATATAACATAGGAACTATATAGGGAAGCCAAAGTTTAAAGTTTCTATACAAAGTTGATAGCAATGAGGAAACGAACTAAGTTCCTAGGGAAGATATTGAAGGTTCATTAGGGATGTTAGGCCCTTATGAACTGGCCCAAGGCTAATTAAGAAGGGGGTGAATTGGTATTTAAAACAAACACAATCGTAAAACCAGAATCAAGATTCACCACAATGAAAACGAAAGTGCGAAAATTAAATGGGAAAAAATAAATGAAAGAACACACCAGATTTATAGTGGTATGGTCAAACCTTGACCTACGTCCACTCCTCGGATGCGCCCTCCAGGTATTTCACTAAACTCAGTGTCTCTCTTTTAGCCCCCATAGCTTGGCGGAGAAGCTCTTACAAATTCACTTCCACCTTCCCCAGATCGGCGGAGTAGCCGGGTCCTTTGTCACCAAAGAGATCTTCTTCGTTGGTGAACTTCCCTTAAGACAAGCCTTGAATCCGACAATACTAAAGTGCTAGCTCGTCAGAGAAACGGCCACACTCCCTTGAAACCCCCTCAAAGGATCTTCTCCCTTTCACAAACTCCACCCTTTTCTCACTCCCTTTCAAGCTCTCTCTTTAAGTTTCCCCCAAAAGAATGAAGCTACAATGGCTGTCAAAGACACTTACCAAGTGCCTTGTCAAAGCTTAAATAGAATATCTCAAAATGAGCTCATTAATGTAACTTACCGACTTTATTGTCCAGGCTGATATAAATATCATCCTAGCCGATCAGTACAAATTAAGCTCAATCAGCCAAGGCCAATCTGAGATGATCAGAAGAAAGATGTTCCTTTCGTCCATGACTATAGGATGTCGTTCTGGCCGATCAGTATAAATCATGGAATATCATCCTAAACATCACCCTAAAAAGAAGTTGGTAGATGTCAATCATCCAGAGTATCGTCTTGGCCGATCTTGCGATCGTCCCGGACTATGTGATTGAATCAATCAGCCTTTAATGCTTTCCATAGATACCAGATTAATTTAGGCATAATTGAGTTAGATCATCCAGGCCGATGTGGATATCGTCCTGGCCGATGTACTAAAATAAAGAATACCTAAATTGATTATGGCGATTGATTCTTTCTATTTTGAGCCTATCGTCCTGGCCGATACAAGGATCATCCAGGCTTATCTGCTTAATGACAGCTGCCTTAATGAGGATGCCCTAATTAGGGTTTTTGCTTTTGAACCGATCATCCAGGCCGATATAAATATCATCCCGGATGATGTTACCCAAAATAATAAACTCTAGGGAATAGTCAGAAAATCTTCCAAGGTGTGTATGTGCGAAGTTACATAGCATTAGGAGTCACACAAATTACAATAGACTCAAGAAAGGAAAAAAGGGTACAAACTGACTCAGACCTAGTCTATCCAATCTTGAGCTGGTTCCAAATTGCAGTCTGATCTTGTGGACCTGAAATGTCAGTAGATAAGGCAGTCGTAGAGAAATAAGAGTGTTTGCTATCATCAAAATCATAATCCATGAAAACAGATCCGCAATAGATATTTCAAATATATCTACTATTGAGATTTTAAAGAACTATGTGAAAAATATTACCTTAATAATGCTATCTCAGATTAAAGAAAAATTACTAGATGTAATAGTCTCCTTTCGCTTAAACCCTGATTCCAAAAATAATACTTTTGTACTTTATGCGAGTAAAATCATAGAAATATATGTGACCCTTGATTATCCATTTATGGATGAAATAATAGAGCGTACTCGAACTGTGTAAATAAGTTTGCTAAGCTAGGTTTGATTCCATCAAATTGGACTAAATGTGAAGGCCAACCATTTAACTACATGTGGAATACAAAATATTATAAATATACATCAATATCATAAATAAATTTTGATACTTTATAGTCATTTGATGATAAAAAGTATTGCTTAGTCATATCAAATAATCATGAGTCTGATAGTCTTTTTTCAGCTAATGTTAAAACTTTTAATGAACTCTATTTAAAACTTTAGATGATCTCAGTGATTAACAAGTTAGGGATGCACCTCCAAAACTTAAAGAGGAGATTAAGTCTATTATAGATGATTTAAAAGAAATAAATCTGAGTAATGAAGATGAAGTTCATTGAATCTTCATAAGATCTTTATTGAATAAGGATGAGTCAAATAAAATGATCAAATTACTTATATAATTCAAAGAAAATTTGGTTGGAGTTATGAAGAAATGCTTGAATAATCTCCAAACATAGTTGTTCATACTTTAAAAATTCAACCATAAATGCTTTCAATAAAATAAGCACCTTGATGGATGGGACTTAATATTGAACAACAAGTAATATTTAATGTTAAGAAGCTAATACATATTAGCTTTATCAAGGAAGAGAAATATTCAACTTAGCTAGATAGCATCATCCCACTTAAGAAAAAGAATGGTAATATTCATGTTTATATCAACTTTAGAGATTTGAATAAGGCCTGTCTAAAGGATGAGTATCCACCTCCTATATCGAAATTCATGTTTAATATTGTTTCCTCACATACAATATTTTTAGTTATAGGTGGCTCATCGGGATAGAACAAAATTAAAATGGCTCTTGAAGATGAAAAATATGCATAATTTAAAATACTAATAGAAGTCTACATCTATAAAGTCGTGCCATTTAGAATAAAGATGTTGGGGTAACCTACCAGCGAGCAATGATAAAGTTTTTTATGAACCTATCCACCATCATGTGGAATATTAATTCGATGATCTAGTTGTTAAAAGTATCGAAAGAGATTATCATTTATATAACTTAAGAATTTTTTTTCTAAAGATTACATCAACATAACTTAAAAGTGAACCCTTTGAAGTATGCTTTTATTTTCTTTTTTTTTTTTTTTTTTGGGGGGGGGGGGGGGGGGGTTGGGGGTAAAAGGAACCTACGTATTAATATAGGAAAAATAGTATATAGTCCTTAAAGGAACCTCAAACTCACTACTGCTCAAACGAGCTACCAAAAGAAAGAAAAAAAAATCCTAAGAGCTCGGGGTCCCTGCTAAGCAAAATTATAAAATATCTCAGGTACAATTTATGGTGCAAAGAACGAGCACCAAAAAATAAGGAGAGAACCTAAAACTAGCAACCATCTCCGTCTTCCCAACCAAAAGAAGCTCGGTACAAGCACATGCTAATTCAAAATTCTGCAAAAAAAATCTAAAACCCAGGATAAGTATAACAAAAATTAATGCAAAATCTTGAAAATTTATCCCAACAGTTATCCACAAAATAATATCTACTAGAGCTAAAGCAGCTATTACTAGTCCCCAGATTGATATCCACCAAACAGCATCTATACCTCATCCTCCAAGCAGAGAAATAGGAAAAAGAACAAAAACAAATGGCAAACTAGTAAAAATCCAAACTAGCCATTATAGTACCATAGATCACAGCCACTCAAGAACTTAAGGGCAAAATAGAGCCAAAAATAATGGAACAATTAAAACCCCCATACACTTAGGTGTGAAAATCCATCAGCACTAACAAAAGCAATCCATGCCACATAAAGCATAAAGCTAAATCAGAACTAGCCATGCCCATAAAACACATACCAACTGTGAGGATCCAACGAGAAGCCCTCAGCATATGCCCATCACAACTCAATCATGAGAGGCAATTAATCACAAAACACTTCCAACAAACCAAAGACTAACAAATGATCTAAGAAACAATAGTAAAACAAAAAAATACCAAAGCAATGATAGAAAGGGTACGGGTAGAATGAGCTCATGATAAAATGGAACCATCACACATCACTAGGATAAGCCCAATGTTGCTCCATCCAACCATCCATCAAAAGAAACCACCCTCTAATAGTTAGATCCAAAAAAACACCATGATAAGTCCATAAAGAAAGCCGCCACCCACACCCAGCAAGGGGCAAACCTAGACAGGAAAATACAAAACCATAATAGGAAGAACAAGAGCCTTTCCAAGAAAACCCACACGACCTTCAAGAGAACAGCAACAGCACAAAAAGTACACCCCCAACAACTCCAACTAAACTGAAACCAGAGAAAACCTAAAACCCCTAGCACCTACCAGGACTCCCATAAAAACCCACCACCAAATGGTCCAGGTAAAGCCAATTTCCAACAAAGTAGCAGGAGGAAGAAGAGCAACAACTGGGATTTCCTTCAATAAAGGAGCCAGTGCAATCACAGCTCAGGCCCAAAAACTCAAAATGGTTAATCAAAACATGCAGCATCAGATCAAATTTATAAAAAAGGGAAAACCAGCAGAGATAAGCTCCAGTAAAAAACCAACACCAAGAAAAATCAGCACTAGCCGGGGTAGGCCAACCAAGCCAAAACACCAGAAGGACAGCAATAAAAGGTGAAGGCTCACAAAATTCAAAAAAGATGAACAATGCCAAATTACCTTCTAATATAAGGCAAATAGATTTCATCTAATCTTAAGAGAACTTTTAAGGGAAAAGGTAAATTGTCTCAAAAAAATTAATGAAATAGTAAATCCCGCTCCTAAAATGGGCAAGCCAATTAGCACATGTGTTACCCTCCCTAGACACTTGGGAAAAGGATACATTAACAAAAGTCATCAACTGTTTAATATCCCTAACAAGATAAAAATCTCTGAATTGCAAACTAAACCATCACCATTGTTAATGCATTGAATACTATAAATAGACTCAACCTCAATCCCAATGTTAGTAATTTCAAGAAACATACAAGTTCTCACCCCATAAAGGATAGAATTAAGATGAGCCAGATAGGAGTTACCATTATGAGAAGGACCTGCAAAAGCCAGAGTAACATTCCCTTGGCAGTCTCTTTTGATACCACCACCCCCCAAGCTGGTATCATTATCAAAAACACCAACATTCAGTTTGTAGCTGCTCAAAGAAGGTTTAACCCAGGAAACAAACTGAGGTTCAGAGATAGGTAGAAGCTCACCCAACTTGATTAGGGAGTCCAAGCTAGAACATTTAGTTTGTAATAATAATTCTTGAAACTCTTGATATATAGAAAATTAATAAAAAATAAGCTCAAGAGTTTGTCTTTAAAATTTTTTATAATAATATGAAATTCCATTCTAATACAATTAAAAAGGGAGTTATTCCTCTCCATCCATAAATACCAAAAAATATGAGAAGGGATAACGTTTCTAATATGACCTTTAGAATTAACAAACCAAGAATTAAGCAAAGCATTAATAGATAAATTTGCATCAAAATAATTGAATTTGAAATTTTCAACAAAATAACACCAAATAACTTTGACTATTAAAGGACCCGAGACAAAAGCATGATGCATATTCTCCACATGGTAACAACATTGGCACTTCGACGAAAGGATGAAGCCTATTTTAATCAAATTATCATTATTAGGAATGAATCTATGTAAAATTCTCCAAATAAAAATAGTAACATCACAGAGAAAATTACTAGTAACATCAATCTTGGATCTAAACACATGCCATGCATCTTTTAATCTAAAAACCCCATCTTGAGACAACTTACATAATAAAGGATCCTCTGAATCCAAGTTCAAACGGAGGTTCAGGTTTTTTTGAATAATAGAGTCAGGAATCACATTAGCTAGTTTGTCATAATCCCAACAGTTATCAGTAATGAAAAAGTTTACCTTACCTGCAACACTAAAAGAGGTATTAATGATGGAATTAATGGATTGATTACTCAACCATTGATCATACCAGAAGAAGATATTGCCACCACCATGCCCCCAAGAAAGATGAGGCTCCACCACACATTAAACCTTGCAAAGCCTTTGCCAAACTTTAGAACCACTAATATTAAAGGAACAAATAGTAGGAAGCTTCCCACACAATATTTGGAATATATGAACCTAGCCCACAGGCTCACTTTAGCATGAAAAATAAATCATAACTTGAAGGAAAAAGCATAGGCCAAATCAAACATGCTCTTACACCCTAGGCCACCCTACTTCAAAACCCCACAACATTTGTCCCAAGAAGACCAATCAATTTTAGTGTTACTATTAGTCCCTTTCCAAAAAACTTTATTTATCATTTTATGAATTCTATTACACACCATTTTAGTGGGAAAAATAGTTTGGAAAGAGTAAAGAGGAAGAGAACAAAGAACACTTTTAATGAGAGTAAGCCTACCCCAAAACTCAAAAAATTTGAATCCTAAGGTAATATTTTATTCTATGCTTAAGTAATTAACTTGTTAAATAAAAAAAACTTATTATACCTTTAAAAAGAGGGATACCATGATACTAAATAGATAAATGGCCTTGCACCAAACCAGTGAGGTCTTTAATATCTGAAATACGAGCATTAGGCACCTTATTAGAGACAATGAAATAACATTTCTGATTGTTCAAAGAGAGCGCACTAACATTTTCAAAGTTATGAAAGAAGTCCAGGGGTTTATTAATCCTATTACGAGAAGCATTCATAAAAATGATAAAATCATAAGCAAAACATAAGTGAGATACAGGGAAACCCCCCAAAGTCCTAAAGTAAAGGCTAGGGTGACTTTCAAAGTGGTTGGCAAGGCTTCTAAAAACATAATCAGCTACAATAATGAAAAGGGACGGAGACATAGGATCTCCCTTTCTTAAGCCATGAGGAGATTTAAAAATACTAGAACTTTTGCCATTAATAATAATAGAAAAATAAGAACCTTTAATATGATTTTTTATAAGGTTAATGAAAACTGAGTTAAAACCAAATAATTGCATAATTCTATAAAGAAACTGCCAATTAATGTTATCATAGGCCTTAGAGATATAAAGCTTCAGGATCATATTACCACCCCTCACCTTGACATCCAAATCATGGAAAAATTCCCAAGCCAACAAAATATTATCTGAGATAGCACAACCTTTAACAAAGCCCATTTGAAAAGGAGAGATAATTATAGGAAGAACAACAGTTAAAAGATTCATAATAATTTTAGAAATCAACTTTCTAAAAAAGGTGTTTGAAGTGTGCTTTTAGCATTAGTTCCAAGAAGTTCTTAGGTTTTATGTTTCGATAGTGTGGAATCAAAATTAATCTAAATAAAATTAATGTACGAATAAAAAATCCACCACCTAAAAGTTTTTCCCAATTAAGTTCTTTTCAAGGTCAATTAGCATACCTTCAGAGATTTAAAATGATTTTATTAGTCAGATGATTATTTATAGCTTTGTGTTAGAATGATACTCACTTTCAGTGGAATGAAAATTGTTAGATGGCATTTAACAACATAAAGAAGTGCCTAAAACATCCTTTTGTCTTGTCTTCTCCCTAGGAAGGTATTAATTTTATACACAACTACTTTAAGTGAATCTCTTAGCACCATAGTAGCTCAGGTTAATAAGGAAGGAAAAGAAAATGCACTTTAAAACATGAGTAGATGTTTACTTCCAACTGATGTAAATTATCCTTTGATTGAGAAGAATTGTTTGGCTTTAATCTTTGCTGCTCAAAAGTTAAGGCCCTTTATTCTTTATTATAAAGTGAATATGATATCCAAGGTAAATCTATTATAATATATGATGACTCATCTGACATTATCAAGGAGATTAACTAGATGGTTGATGATTTTTCCTATTTTGAAATCACATTCATTCCATTATATTCTATGAAAGGGAAAGCTATCATAGACTTCTAAGCAGTTCATTCAGTGTAGGAAGATTATACAATAAATGATAAACTACCAGTTGAACAAATTATATAATTCAAGTTAAATAAAAAATCTACATGGAAATTCTACTTTGATGGTGGTATTTCTTGTCATCAAATAATAATCAATTATATTTATATAGGAATAGCTAGAATTTGAAAAGTGTTTGTTACTCAAGATAAGGGCATAATGTACGAATCTTACCATGTTTTAGAACCTTGCATAAATAATGAAGCATACTGCAAAGCATTGATAATAAGTTTAGAGTAAGAGATCTTGAATGAAATTCAAAAGATTAAAATCTTTAAAAATTCATAACTATTGATTAATCAAATAGCTACTATCTATCAAGTATTAAATGAAAGTGTGATTTCTTATCCTTAGTATGATCAAGAATGTACAGTTCGATTCAAGAAAATCAACACATTTAATTTTACTCTTCTATGTGTGTGTGCATAATTGCTAAGCTAAACATAGACCTTTTCTAATTCATAGACTCAAGAAAGAAAAAAATTAAAGATTCTTAGAAACATCAGTCATAGACTACCCAATCATGCATCCTGATCCTTTGGTAGTGCTTTTCATATGTTGTACCTAAAATATTAGTTCACATAAAAATTATATGCGATACTACCAAAAGGAGAAACTACGTAAACTCCAATAATGTTTACATTCATTTAAACATATGCTCTGGCTCCTGGATTGTTATATGGTTGACCATGGATGGTCAAAATCCTTTAAACCCTAAATTAGCCAAATATGAGCATTTGATTAAACTCTTTATAAATTAACTTGAACATGACCTAAGACCCTATATAATAAATCTTAAATGTCATTTGAAGTGGATTAGGCCCAACCCTAAGCCTTGGCCAAGCTTGGTTGACCAAGTCAACCTAGGTTGACTAAATTAATGCTTAAGCCCATAAAATGACATTTCATTTATATAGGCATTGCCATGACCTATAAACTCCACCAAGTTTTAAATATCAATTTAAATGAGTTTGACCCATCCCTAACCCATCATCAAGCGTGATTGACCAAGTCAACCAAGGTTTATGAAACTAAACCTAAATATTTTAAATATGGAAATTAATGATCTAGGCTAATCCAAGGCACACAAACACCTTTGGACTCTCCATAGACTAGCTATGATCAATTCTAAGTGACTCAAGCCATGGGCCCACATAGGATAGCCAATGAAGCTAACCCAATACACCAAGAGAGACTTCTTATGAGCCCTTTTCTAACATAAATCAAATTATTCCAAGCTAACACTAGCATTAGATGACACTTTATCTTATGCATCTACCATTATCACCCCATTTCATGGTTTAACCTTAATCAACCAATTGGGAAGACCCAAACCCATAAATTCCCTAAATTAGTGAGCATTTGCATATACATATGAGCCCAAGCCCAACATTCACATACACTGACACCTAAAAGCTTCTAAATGATTGGCCCAATAAATTCATACTAAGCGGTTGCAAGAGGTGGATAGAAAAGCCAAGAAATAGTGGCAAATAGCATTAGTTAACCCTTAATTACCTAGCATGCTACCCACATGGGCTTAAATCTTCCACAATGTTTCAGTCAATCCCATTTTCCCATCCCCATCCATTTTGTAGTTTGACATTGCTAGACCTAGCCAAATTTATGAATGCAGTAAGTTATGTTTCATTTTTAACTAATCCCAAAATTTCCATTATTGGATTCTTGCATTTTGATTTAATTCCTTACTTCAATTCCCTATCACCCTAACTTATTCAAAATAGATTTTTAGAAAGTTTAATCAATTTCCAATGGTCCCATTTTAGCTAAAACCCATGTTCCAATCAGTGCTCCCAAGGATTTATTATTTGAAAGAATTATTCCCAATGAGGTGTGAAGAGAATATTTAATCTATTATGATCTAACCATTAGATTAAATATTCTTAACTAGTTCAAGCTTCTAGATTTGATTTTGTTTAATTCCTTGGACTATATCTTCTAGATTAATCCAAATAAACCTTATGACAAGATACCAAGACCACACTCTGTGTAATTGAATACATGGCTCTAATTCAATCAGACCACACTCTGTGTTTCAATCTTGTTGTCTCGAGAATGATCACTCCACGAGTTAGAAGGTTCCATATGGAAACTATAATATAGTCAGTTATTGACTATGTAATTGAATAAGTAAAATATAGAAATATCATGTGATCTTTAAAAATTCATAACTCCTCCTACTCTTATCCAATTAAAGAATTCTTAGGCTCTATGGATTTTTCTTGTGAAGAACTATAAAAGCCCTTTAGTTTTAAAACTAAATTCTTAAAGCATTAAAATTAATTTAAAAAACATTCTTTGGAGTATTTTTTTGGAATTATTAATTAAACATAAAAAATCTTAAGAGTAAATTTAAATGGTATAATCATGGAGATGTCATTGACATTTTCAAAATTTTGTATGTCTATTTGTTGTCTCCAAGGGCTTCATTAAGCAAATCAAGTTCATACTAAAAAATTAAACTATAATTTTATTTTGTTCTAAATACAAATCTATAGAACATTAGGTTGTGATGTGGTGTAGTTTGTTAATATAGAGTACAAGGGTTTGTTAGCTGTATATTTTACCATAATCCATAGTCTGTAGCCAATAACTCAATTTCCAAAGTGCAGTTTAAAAGTTTGTTAGGGATGTTAAGCCCTATGAACTTAGTTCCAAGCTAACCAAGAGGGGGGGGGGGGCAAATTGGTATTTTTAAAAATTCTTTTCACAAAGAACAAAAATCTCATAAACCAAAATCACACCATGAGAAAAATAAACAATGCGGAAATTAAAGTGCGGAAGCAAGAAAATAATAACACCGAAATTTATAGTGGTTCGGTCAACTTGACCAACGTCCACTCCTTGGAGGCACCCTCTAAGTATTGCACTACAAAAGTGACTCTCCTTTAGCCCCCACAGCTAGACGGAGAAGCCTTTACGAGAACCTCCTTTTTGCCACCCCGGCAAGGCAGAGAACTTATATCCTTTTGCTTCCTCCTGAAGCTGGCAGAGAACCAACAACTAGATGCTGACTCCTTACCTCTACCGACCCTTCCACGGATGAGAAACTCTAGACGAAGAAGAAGCAGAGAGATTCTTGAATTAACCCTTGTGAATCCCCTCACAAGCTTCAAAGGAGCTCATTAATTGGAAGTTGCCGACAATATCGTCCAGGTCGATATGGACATCCGCCTGGCCGATCAGTACAAAACTCAGAAGATCAGCCAGAGCATCGCCCTGAATGCAAATTGGATGATTTAAAATTGGCTTGATCATCCAGGCCGATCTCACGATCGTCCCGGCCGATCAGTTCAAATCAGAGGAAAATCATCCAAAGCATCGCCCTGAATTCGAGCTGGCCGATATTTATCGTCCTGAAGTAACTAAGGTTTTTGAATAGATCATCCTGGCCGATCCTGCGATCGTCCAGGACGATATGATCGTATCAATCATCCTTAATTACTCCCTTGATTTCCTGATCAATTAAGGCATAATTTGTGAATATCGTCCAGGTCGATCAATGATCGTGCTGGCTGATTATTTAAAAATATAGTATACCTTAATTGTCTATGGCGGTAACTTCTTTCTGTTTTGAGCTTATCATCCTGGCCGATACACGTATCGTCCAGGCCGATCTGTTAATTATGTCTGCCTTAATTAAGATTCCATATTTAGACTTTCTGTTTTAAGCCTGATCGTCCAGAATGATGTATATATCGTCCTGGCCGATATGAGTAAAAACAAAAATTCTAATTCTCTCAAGTGTGTGTGTAGGGTTACTTAGCATCAGTCTCTTTGATCATTACAAATATACTCAAGTAGAGAAAAAATAAAGTACAGACTGACTCAACCCTAAACCTACGCAATCTTGAACTGGCTTTGTTTATTTTTCCAATCTTCGATTCCTGAAAAGTTAGAAGTAACAGGCAGTCCAAGAGAATCAATAGTGTTTGTCAATCATGAAAACATAAGTCATGAAAATAGATTTGTAATAATCTCCGCCTTTTTGATGATGGCAAACACGAGTAGGAAAAACTCAGAAAAAAAAATAACAATTCATTAAAATTTCAAAAATTTCAAGCAAATCAACTTTTCCTATCACAACATACTCCCCCTTTTGTCATCACAAAAAGAGGGTCCTAGACACACAAAAGAAAAAAGAAAACAACACAACAGAAACTAAAACAAACTACAAAAACAGAAAACAGACAGCAGAAAACACATACTAGAAAAATGAGGGACCCTGATCATCAGATGGAGGTGGTGGAGGTGGCTGCTGAAAGTAGCTGGCAAGCTTAGTAAACTGAGCATTGAACCAGGCGATGTCCTGGTCATGCTGCTGCTGCTAGTGAGTCATGTATCTGTTAAATTGGGCTAAATCCTCAGTGCGGTGCTGCTCGTAGCGGGCAATATCCTCAGAATGTTGTTGCTCCTGTGCAGCAACGTACGCGTCAATGCGGATCTCCCATCGATCAAACCTCTCTATCAACTGATCAACCGATAAGTGCTGGTCTAGAGGAAAAGGACCAGGAATGGGAGTGGGAGCGGGAGCCTCCTCCTCCTCAGCCCCCCGAGGTTCCTCATCCCCAGGGTGGAGACGGGTACTATGAAGGGTACTGAAAGAACTGTTTGAGTAGAAGGGAGTTGGGAGGATAGAAGGAATAGGATACTGAAGTTGGTATTTGGTTTCAAGGACATAGGCTATGATGTGTCCTAAGGCTAGATTGGGTTTCCTCTTATGACCTGGATCGCGGATTATGGTTAAATGATCAATGTATTGAAAAATTAAGTTCGCAGTATTAAATTCTCTATGAGCCATGATATAGAAAGTAGTGAGGGAAAGTAGACGGGTGATGTGGATTCGGTCCCCGGCTTTTGGAATTATGGAGGTGCGAAGGACATGTTGGATTGTCCTAAAATCTTTGACTAAAGAACTAGTCTCTCCAATATGAAAAGGTGCATTGGTCTGGCGAAGGAAGTGATTCGCCTTGGACCAGTCAAGGTCAGGATCTGAAGTGATTAAGTGCAGCTTATCCCCGGTGGTGGATAGCTGTAATAGTTCAACACAGTCCTGATATGTGATTTTGATAGGGCGTCGATTCACATAGGAGGTCAGGGCTGTGAAGGTAGGGTTAATGCGAAGGTTTGCAAAGAATTCTCGAAGAAACTCAGTATTAAAGGGGAAAGAAAGAGATAGATTGAAATAAAGGGAGGTGTGAGCGAAAAGATCCATTACCGGGTATGAGATGTGGGTAGGATTGATGATTATGGAGACAATTATCCCACACTCTTTATATCGATGGTAGGCGGCTTCATCTTCTGCCTCCTTGAAACGAGGGTCAATCCTAGCCCTCGAAGAACTCCCAAAAGTTTATCGAACATGTTTCCCACCATCCATTGAAGAGAGTTAGCAAGGAGACACAAGAGGAGAAAGGATGAAGAGAAAAATATGACTGGATCAACCAAAATTTAAAAAACGGCCATATCGTCCAGGCCGATCGCAGAATCGTTTAGGCCGATATGGCTCAATAATTACGTACAGGCCGATTGGTCAAAAAGTCGGTCTGATCGTCCGGGCCGATCAGATATCGGCCAGGATGATTAGACACAGGAGATCGTTCCGATGAGGCAATCTGGACGACCGTTGAAAAAGCAGATCGTTCGGGCCGATTAGTTGTATCATCCATGACGATGCACAATAATTGATCGTACCGGTCGAAGTTAAAACATTTTAAATCTCTGCCACGTGTATCATCCAGGATGATTAGTGGATCAGCCAGGACGATGGTCCAATAATGGATCATCCGGGGTTGATTTTAAGGATTTAAACGTGCTGACACATGGATCGTCCAGGATGATCCAGTGTATCGACCATGACGATGCACATAAAATGCATCGGCTAGATGAAATATTCTATCGGCCAGGACTATCATCATGATTGCAACAGAGTTCGATCAGATCGTCAAGGACGATATCGCATCGTCCAGGACGATGAGTTACAGCAAGCACAGAAAAGGTTAGCAGATGGAATTTGAAGAGATTTTGTCTAATTGTCTAGGACGATACAGGTATCGGCCAGGACGATGTGACTAGAATTTGAAATCAAGGAAAGATGGTGATGATCAAGGCCCTCAAAAATAAAACAAAATAAAAGCAGACAAAAAACACAGTAATAGAAAGCTAAAAATAACAAAAATAAAAAAAAAATATTTTTGAATTTTAATTTTTCTATTTTTTTATCAAGGCTTCATATGAGAAGTTCTCAAATAATTAAATTTTAGAGTTCCACAAGATCAAGGAGTTTAGTCAATCCTAATCAGACAAAGGTAAAATATCTGATTCGGTTAACCATAGATCAAACATTCCTTATGGTATAAATTTTCTTTTGAAAAACAAAAATGTTTAACTCAGAATAAACCTAATTGGGCAAAAAGAAGATCCTATCAAAACTTGTTTACAAAGAAAAAATCTCATAAATAATAAAACAAAGTAATTTGTCTTAATCAAGGAATTTGAAATCAAGCCTTTGAAATCATCAAATAATCAATGAGTTCTCTAATTTTTAAGAGTTTAGAGAAGAGATAGTAGCTTGAATTTAATGGACTCATTTTATGCCTCTTTTTGTCTTTGAATTGGCTCTTTGAGCATCTTGATTTTTGATACACTTTTATGTACAAATATATTTCAAATTTGCATCTTTTATATTTCCTTCTTAATTCTTTCAAGCTACATTCCCTTTAACAAAACCCTTAAAAATGACCCTTAGTTGTGAGTATATCCTCCAAATATTAGAGAATAGGAGCTCTCTCTCTAACATAGGGAAGAACAAGTCACAAAACAAAATCAAAATCATGTGATAAAAGCAATGACAAGATTTTAAATAACTTGAAAAATATATAAGAACTTTGGATATTATGTACAAGATAGATTATTGTAGAAAGTTAAAAAGAATCTTAGTTTTAAAAACCATTGGCTCAAATGAGTTAGACTTTTGTTTAGAGAAGAAAATCATATCACTAAACAAGGTCAGAAGGAGGGAAACCATCAACAGTGTTTTTCCTTTTAACCAATTTTAGAAAAGCTAAACACTATCTTCAAAACTCCAAAATTTAAAATCATGAAAAGATTCAACATATGGAAAACTAAATATAAAAGCAAAGGGAAAAAAAAACAAATTAAAACAACAACAAAGCAGAAATAAAACACACTGAAACAAAAACACATTTCAAGAATTTAATGAAGCAGCATGTTTAATCATTTATGAGCTACGAGCCTTTATATGTCCAGTTATCCTGTGCTCCCATAAGGTATTTGGTGAGAGCACACCTGCAAAACTCAATAACAGTCAGATTTAGGAACCCAAACTGGTTTGGGCCCCTTCTTAGAAAACGTAGAATGCAATGCAGGTATGGTATGTTGTGAATCATGCACCTTAGGTCTTCACACCCAATGTGTACTATGTTGAACAGTGTAAATGTGTGAGATGTGTCCTAGCATGCCACAAGAAAAACATCTAACTCCAGGAAAAGGATTTCTTAAATGATTTGAGTTATAATTCCTCTTCTTAGGTTTTGGCTTAGGATCAAAAGTAGATGTCATCCAATTTTTCTTACATGTTTCCAAATCATTTTGAATCCTCAAGTTAGTTCTTTTTAATGCATCATTATCAATCCTCAATTTTTTTTCAATCTCTTTAGATTTCTTAATATCAGAATTAAGTGAGGTGTGTGAAACTTTTAATGTATTATGTTCATCAATTAATTCCAAATGCTTTTTGTTTAAATCATCAAATTCATCAAGAAGAGCCATGTGATTTGAATCAATCGTTGCATGATCTTTGAGAAAAACTTCATGCTCTTTTTGTAAATTCGAAAGTTCTAATTTTAGGCTTGCATGAGTTTTCTTGAGTTTTTTGTATGATGCATGTATTTTCTCACAAATCTCAAACAATTCATCATAGGTTGGTTTACATACCTCTTCCTCATCACTTTGATCTTCTCCCATTAAACATAAGTTTGTTGTTTCATTCTCAGGTTCCGTTTTAGATGAATCAGTACCAGATTCTGCCCAGAACGCCTTTTGGATTCTCTTCTTATCCTTCCTAAACTTAGGTTTCTCCTCGCCCTTTTCCTTTTCTTTGCTCGAGTGATCGTGAAGTGTAGGACAATCTACTTTCACATGTCCAGGCTTCCTGCATTCATAACAAACAACATCAGAAGATCCTTTAAAATGTTTATGATCCTTACCTTTACTCCAATGATGCTTTTGCTTCTTCCTTAGAAAGCTTTTGAATTGCCTTGTGATGAAGGCAACTTCATTGCTTTCAGATCCGGAAGATTCATAATCTAATTTGTGCGCCTTTAGTGTAACTATTTTCTCCTTCTTTTTCTCACCTGCATCAAGATTTCTTTGATTCACCCCTTGCTCGTAAGCAATGAGTGAGCCAAGTAAGTTATCAATTGAATAAGTGTTCAAATCCTTAGATTCAGTGATTGCAGTGATTTTAGCATCATATGACAAAGAAAAGCATCTCAAAATCTTGTTTACTTTTTCAAAGTTTGAAAGTTATCTTCCTAGTGCATGCAATGAATTAAATATTCTAAGTAAACCTAGTGTACATGTCAGAAATTGATTCATGAGGTTTCATACGAAAATGTTCGTAAACATGCAAAAGAATATTCAAACGGGATTGTTTAACCTCATTAGTGCCTTCATAGGTGATACACAATTTATCCCAAATTTCTTTACCAGTTTTTCAAGTGGAGACACGCATGTAATCCTCAGATTTTAAAGCATAGAAAAAATAGTTTAAACATTTTGCATTCAATTGAGCTAAGTCTCGTTCATCAAAAGTCCATTCAGTAAAAGAAACTTCAGTTTTAACACCATTAATTTCACGAGAAGGTGGAGAATAACCTTCTTTGATAAGCATCAACATGCGATAAACAGTTGATTGTAAAAATGTTGACATGCTGGTTTTCTAGAAATCAAAAGGTAGATTTTCGAACAGGGGAGGTCGGGTAATAGAATATCCTTCCGTAGTGTTACGATTCCCAAGGTTAGTCATGGATCAAAATCAAAAAGTTTTCAAACTTAAAAGTTTTGAATCCTGCTCTGATACCACTTGAAAGTTCATTAGGGATGTTAAGCCCTATGAACTTAATCCCAAGCTAACCAAGAGGGGGGATGAATTGGTATTTTAAAAAATTATTTTCACAAAGAACAAAAATCTCATAAACCAAAATCACACCACGAGAAAAATAAACAATGCGGAAATTAAAGTGCGGAAGCAAGAAAATATTAACACAGAAATTTATAGCGGTTCGGTCAACTTGACCTACGTCCACTCCTTGGAGGCACCCTCCAAGTATTGCACTACAAACGTGACTCTCCTTTAGCCTCTACAGCTAGGTGGAGAAGCCTTTACAAGAACCTCCTTTTTGCCACCCCGGCAAGGCAGAGAACATATCTCCTTTTGCTTCCTTCTGAAGCTGGCAGAGAACCAACAACCAAATGCTGACTCCTTACCTCTACTGACCCTTCCACATATGAGAAAATCTAGAAGAAGAAGAAGCAGAGCGATCCTTAAAGCAACCCTTATGAATCCCCTCATAAGCTCCCCCTCACAAGATCCTCTCTCTCTCTCCCTCTCTCTCTTTCTCTCCTCAAGGCCTTCTCAGGTCAAGGCAGCAACAAAAAGGTTGTTCAAAATGTTGAACAAGAGCTCTTAAATAGAAGAGCTTCAAAGGAGCTCATTAATTGCAAGTTGTCGACAATATCCAGATCGATATGGATATCGGCTTGGCCGATCAGTACAAAACTCAGAAGATCGGCCAGAGCATCGCCCTGAATGCAAACTGGACAATTTAAAATTGGCTTGATCGTCCAGGCCAATCTCACGATCATCCCGGCCGATCAGTTCAAATCAGAGGAAAATCATTCAGAGCATCGCCCTGAATTCGAGCAAGCTGATATTTATAATCCTGAAGTAACTAAGGTTTTTGAATAGATCATCCTATCCGATCTTACGATCGTTCAGGATGATATGATTGTATCAATCATCCTTAATTACTCCCTTGATTTTATGATCAATTAAGTCATAATTTGTGAATATCGTCCAGGCCGATCAAATCGTCCTGGCCAATTATTTAAAAATACAGTATACCTTAATTGTCTATGGCGGAAACTTCTTTCTTTTTTGAGCTTATCGTCCTGGATGATACACGCATCGTCCAAGCCGATCTGTTAATGACGGCTGCCTTAATTAAGAATCCATATTTAGACTTTTTGTTTTAAGCTTGATCGTCCAAGACGATGTAAATATCGTCCTGGACGATATGAGTAAAAATAGAAATTCTAATTCTCTCAAGTGTGTATAGGGTTACTTAGCATCAGTATCTTTGACCATTACAGATAAACTTAAGAAGAGAAAAAACAAAGTACAGACTGACTCAACCCTAATCCTACGTAATCTTGAACTATCTTTGTTTGTTCGTCCGATCTTTGATTCCTGAAAAGTTAGAAGTAATAGTCAGTCCAAGAGAATCAATAGTGTTTGTCAATCATCAAAACATAAGTCATGAAAATAGATTTGAAACATAGTTGCAATTATTTTTTAAATTTATTACAAACCCTAGGAGGCCTTTGATGACCCAAAACCTTTTGAACTTAATTTTTGAGTCTTAAGTGACTTACAATTCAAATTTCAAGGGATTTGAACCTCATTTGGCCTATATATTAGTGAACCTTAATTCCTATACACAATTAACCTATGATTTTTAATAAATTAGGATTTGTTTTAAAAAATAACCAGAGAATTGGTCGCAATAACGGCTAGTCTTGACGGCAATTCTGGCTTCCATTGTTCCTTCTCTTGGTTTCTACTATTGTTTCTCAATCCTTTTGTTTGCATTCAGTTTTGGGGTCTCGTTTTATTTTACTTCTACGGCTGGTTGGCCCTAGGTCATTCTCTTCTCCTTATGGAAGCAAGGCTATCTACTGTGATACCTAATGCTCTAGGTGTTCCCCCTTCTACACAAACTATTTCCTCAAAACGTTTGCTGAGTATTCATGGTTCTTGTTCTACATCTCACTCTTTTCATGATATTTTAGCACAATCTATTCTTGGAAAGAACCAACCTTTTCTTTCACTTAATCGATAATAAAATGCTTTCCTATGCTTTTAATATTTGATGATGATATTCTCAAACTTGCTAGCCCTTACAAGTTTAATCTCGTTGGTATGCTTTTGGTCCGTCGACCGAATCTTGATGTGATTCAAAATTTTTTTGGAAAGTTAAAATTATCTGGCAATTTCTCAATTGGTTTGCTTCATGCAAGACATGTTTCTATTTAGTTATCCAATGACCTTGATTATATAGTAGGGTTTTTTCTAGGAGAACTTAATATATTCTCAACTGCCAAATGAGACTACTTAAATGGACACCTTTTTTTTATGTCAAAGAAGAATCATGCATCATCCCTATTTGGATTTCTTTCCTAATTTATGTTTACATTTCTTTAACTCTTATGTTCTTCATGCTTTGGGGTCCATTTTATGTAGAACGCTTCAAAAGGACAAAGCTAGTGCCTCCTGTTCAAGGCCTTTAGTGGCTAGGAATCTAGTGGAATTAGATATTACTAAGAAGCATCCTAAACACATCTAGCTTGGTTCTAAAAATTCTAGGTATTTACAAAAAGTTGAATTTGAAAATGTTATGAATTTATATTTGCATTGTAAAATTCATGGTCATTTGATTAATGATTATTTTGTTGCTTATCCTCAACTCAGAAAGAATAATATGACCTCTAAAATTATGGTTGAATCAAATAATGGTGAACAGGTTGTGCATGGAGGTCAAAACTTTCTTAAGGAAAAGGCTTAAAACCTTAATTTAGAGGAACCAAAAGATTTTAGAGATGACATAGAGATTGATCCTTTACATATATCCATAAGGAGTGAAGTTTTTTTTTTTGGATAAGGCCAGTAAAAATAGTTAATATAATATTATTATTGATAATGTTGAGTCTATGGAGGAACATGTTCTTGCGGATGTGGATGAGAAAGGGGACAAATTTGGGGATGGTCAACATACTACATATTCATTGGTTAGCTAAGGAATGCAGGAGAATAATAAGGATTCTCTTTGTTAAGAAAATGACCATACTGAATGTTTTGTTAATCAAGTTACCGAGGATAAATGTGAAAGTTGATTTGGGCATAGTATTAAAAATAATCAGATGAATGACAAGGACAAGATTGATGACATGAGGGAAGGGGAAATTGGGTCTCTTGGTACTTTCATTCCATAGGATGGTCTTAGGGATTCCACTATTAACTATATATCATATCCTATAGGAAAGGCTAATATTATTAAAGAAGGTTATACTTCTTATTCCAAAAAGAAGGGCAAGAATAAAAAGATAATGCCAGGCATTACCCCAAGGGTCACTAGAGCTTCTAACCAATCTATTAATGGTTAAAGCTCTTATGTGGAATATTAGGGGTGTGGATGGCTATCTATCTAAAGATAGAATTAAGAATCTTTTTAGGATTTATGATATTCACCTTCTTATTTTAAGTGAGTCTTTAGTTTGTTCTACTAAACTAGATTTTGTTCGCAAAAAAAAAATGGTTTTGATTTGGATTTTGGCAATTGTACTAATAAATTTGGATCTTCTAGAAACACTTTATTACTTTAGATGTTATTATAGATTTGCCTTAGTTGATTCATATTAATATTAATTTTAATCAAGCTTCTAGTTATGCTTCTTTTGTAAGCCTCTTGTTCTAGATTAGGGAGGAAAATTCTTTGGGATCAACTTAATAATTTATCCTCTTGTGTTAATGCCCCTTGGTTATCTAGGGGGATTTTAACTGCATTACTAATGGTGCTGAAAGAGTTGAAGGTAAGCCTCCTAATTATCATGTTATGGAAGATTTTAACGATATGATTATAAGAAGTAACCTGCTCGACATTAGTTTTTCTAGCAATGTTTTTACTTAGAATAAGGGCACTACGTGGAAAAAGATTAGATTTCATCCTTTTTTATAGTTATTGGATTTCTTCTTTTGAAACTACTCACATTGAGCACTTAACTAGAAATTTATCTAATCACTCTCATTTATTGTTAAGCATTAATAGGACTAGTAGTAATACTTTTCAACCCTTTAGATTCCAAAATATGTGGCTTCTTGATGATAATTTTTGACATACTGTACAAAGCAATTAGGACGCCCCTCTTTTCCTATATGATAATGTTTATGGTAATACTAGGCTTTGGTAAACTTAAAAGGCTTAAACAAAAACTTTCTTGGTGGAATAAATGCATTTTTAAGAATAATTCTTCTAGTATTATTATTGCTGGAAGATATGTGGATAAGTCTAATATGGATTACATGCATAATTCTTCTTTTGATAATTTGACCATTCTTAATGAAGCTAAGACTACTTTGTTCAAACTTCAGGAAAAAGAAAAAGCTTATAGAGGCAAAAGGCCTCTAAATTTTTTATGGAGGGTGATCACAGTACTACCTATTTTCATAATATTGCTAATCATAATAAACTTAATAGGAATATTCATATGATCACTTCCCCTGAAGGTAATGTTATTGAGAATCCTGATTTGATTTCTTCCTCGGGAGCTAAGTATTTTGAAAAAGCTTTCAACACTAATTTTGTCGTGGATTTTAATACTGATTTTTTTTTATTCCTTCTTTTATTAGTGAGGAGGATAATTTGATGTTGACTAACACTCTTTCTAAAAAGAAAATTTGGCAGACATTAATAGATATGAATTCTAATTCTATTGTTGGTCCTGATGGTTTCACTAATAAGTTTTTTTCATAATACTTGGGAAATCATTAATTAGGACCTTGTCAATGTTGTGGTGGATTTCTTTAGGGGTAATCCTATTCCAAATATTTCCACATCTAATTCTATAGCTTTAACTCCTAAATCTAATACCATTAATTTTTGGAATGATTTATGTCCCATTAGTTTATGTACCTTTTTTTAAAAAAAACTTATTGCTAAAGTTATTATGGGGAGGCTTGCTTTAATTCTTCCTAATATCATTTCCTTGGAACAAATTGGTTTAGTGAAAGGTAGATCTATATTTGATAATGTTTTACTCACACAAGAATTAGTTTATGACTTTCATGCTAAGGTTGCTGGTGGAAATATAATTTTCCTTATGATAATCTAAATTGAGAATTTCTTTATAACATTTTAAAGCTATTGGTTTTAATTTTCAATTCATTAAGCTTATTAAAAATAGCATTGAGTTTTGTTATTTCTCTGTTATTATTAATGGCAAGTCACATGGCTTTTTCAAATCTTCACATGGTTTAAGACAAGGGGATCCTCTATTTATTGCTCTCTTTATCATTATTGTGGAATTCTTATTGTTAAGAGAGTTGCTATTTGCATGTTTTATCTTCTTGCAACTTGTATAGTTTTGATGATTCCAAATATTATTATTTTAAGCTTTGTTTTCTCCTAAAACTTTTTAGAAATGTTATTTTTTCTCTTGTGTGGACCAACATTTCAGGATAATCAAACTCCAGACTAATGAAGACTATAAATCAAAATTCAGCATGAGATTATTTGTAAATTGAAGTTTTTAATTTTTATTGTAATTGAGTTTGAGAAAATATAATTTTAATTTAATAAGCTTAGCACACACACACTTGGGGAGATCTTTAAAAATCACACGAATCGTACGGGACAAACCTGGTTCATACGGGACGATCAATTCAGTTATCCCTTGGAAGAGCAATAGAATGAATAAGAAGTGGAGAAATTTTTCTAAGTCCTAATCATCCAGACGAACTTCTATTCGTCCCAGGACGAAATGCTCTCTTGAAAATTTTCATCCAAATGAGCTCCTATTCGTGCCAGGACGAATGGTCTCTGAAAAATTTTCATCCAGACAAACTTCTATTCGTCCCGTGATGAAATGCTCTCTTGAAAATTTTCATCCAGACGAGCTTCTATTCATGCCAGGATGAAATGCTCTCTAGAAAATTATTGTCCAAACGAACTCTTATTCGTCTGAGGACAAAATGCTTTGTCCTTTAAAATTTTGAAAATATCCTGCAGTTTGTTGAAAACAACCCATGAAATAATTGTTCATACCGGACGAACTTAGTTCGTACAGGATGTTGATCGGGTACAAAGTCAGTTCGTACCAATGTACATTAGGTTCGTATGCAACTGATTTAAGTATATTCATCCAGAACGATCCACAATCATATGGGACAATTCACTTTGTATTGACTTGAAATTCAGTAGTTTTTGGACGGTTTTTCTTATCTTTCTTATATTAGGTCCACTTAAAATTGTCTTGTCATCTTTTTTCCTACTGATCTTCGTGCCAATTGAAAGGAGAGTCAAGGAGAGAGTGTGAGAGAGTGTTTGAAGGAGAATGCTTACTACTGGAGCGTGAAGGATTCACTTGGTACTCAAAGGTAACAGTCTCCACTTGTGTTTTTTTTATTACTTCACTCTTTTCTCTCGTCCTTCTAAATTTCTTGTGAGAAGATCTATCAAGAAGATCTGGTTCTCTACTAACACTTGGAGAGTGTGAACAGCCGAAGGGTATAATTTTTTTTGGTATAATTACAAAATTCAATAAAGTTATTTTTGGTATAATTTTTTTTTTTTAAAAAAAGGATAAATTTTTAATTACCAATTAACCCCCCCCCCCCCCCCCCCCCCCTCTTGGTTTGCCGCTGGGACATAAGCTTAGGTTTAACAACCTAATTCATATTGATCAAATTTCAATAAGTGGTATCAGAACTCTGTTTCAAAATCATAAGTTTAGACTATTTTTTATTAACGTAGATGGCTACATTTGAAAATTGAAATACACCTGAGGGTTACTCTATAACTAGACCTCCATTATTTTACAATATTCCTTTTGATTTTTGGAAAACATGCATGTCTATATTTTTACAGTCACTTGATTACCGTATGTGGATATTAGTTCAGGAAGGGTATACAAAACCAACTACACTAGTTGACGGAGTTAGAATAGAAACACCTTTTATGGACTGGACAGTAGAAGAACGTGACTTTGCACAACTAAACACCAAATGCTTGAATAGTTTCTTTTGTGCTCTTAAATCAGAAGATTACATGTGGGTTTCTACTTACAACAGTGAATAGGGCATATGGGATAGACTTTGTATAACTTATGAGGGGACTAATGAGGTTACACAATCTAGACTTAATATCTTGTTGCATAATTATGAATTGTTTCGTATGAAATCAAATGAATCCATTTATGATATGTATACAAGATTCACACAAATAGTCACCTTTTTATATGCATTGGGTATGGAACTAACAAATACTGAAATGGTTAATAAGATACTTCGTTGTTTGCCTACTGCTTATGATGCTAAAATTTTTACTGCAATTACAGAGTCTAAAGATCTAAATATTTACTCTATTGACAATTTCTTGGATTGCTAATTGCTTACGAGCAAGAAGTTAGCCAAAGAAAGATTGATGCAGGTGAATCACGTAGAGAAAAGAACATAGCACTGAAAGTGGAGGAATTTGAGAGTGAACACTCACAACCTAAGGATGAAGACGACAATGCACTAATGACTAGATAATTCAGAATCCTTTTGAAGAGGAAGCAGAAGAGATACCAGCAATGGAATCTAGGTAAATTTAATAGGAATGTTAAGGTTTCAAATGATATTATTTGCTATGAGTGCAGGAAATCTGGACATATTAAGACAAACTGCCCAAAACTCAAAGCCACTCCTAGCAAGGAGAAGGTAAAGGAGAAACCAATTGTAAAGAAGGGCAAAAAAAAGTTCCAAAGAACTTTTTTGGCGGACTCAGCTTCAGACTCTTCAAAGACTAAGAAGGAAGAAGAAGTCACTAATCTGTGCTTAATGGTCGATAGTTATGATCAATCAGATCAAGAAGAGGTATGTGACTTGATTTACAATGAACTTTTTGAAGTCTCTGAACATTTATGTGATGCATATAAGAAGTTAAAGAAAATGCATACTAGTCTGAATTTAGAATTTATTGAATTACAAAAAGAACAAGAGATCCTTAGGAAAGATCATGCCTTAATAGATGACAACCACATGAAATTACTTGATGAGTATGACGACTTGAATAAAAATCATGAAAGTTTAAAATCATTCTTCATAGAACTTGAAAAAGAATATAAAAAATTTAAGGATGAATTTGCGAGCAAAATCTACAGAATGAACTATACAAATCAAATTTTGGAAGATATGAATTTATTTTATAAACTAAAGATATGAGCTCTCGAGGATAATAAGATATCCTCTAAACTTGAAGATTTCACAAATCTTATTTTATATCCTAAATTTATGCAATCCCTGAATAGACAGACTAATGAGTTTATAATGCAAGTTAAAAAAAAATTAGGTGAGAGAAAGTCTGGGATTTCAAATCTCATTTGCGCGATTCTTGCAGTTTGCTGTGGTTTCTGGCCGGTGCACAGCTGGATCTCCGGCGACTGGGGGGGAGTTTATGGAGCATCAGTGGAGGCTCCTCCCTGTGGAGGCATGGTCAAAGTATAGGAAGGGATTATCGGCACAGGTTCTTGATTCCTCAAAGATTTTCAATGGGGGATCCAAAGTTCTTGATGGATTTAATCATAATTTTAAGAGTTTTAAAGAAAAGCCTTTAATTATCAATAAAGGAGGTCTTTTGGGAAGAAAGGAGGTACCCGTTCTAGTGTCTAGCAAGGGTAAGGAGGTTTTCAAGGATGTTTCTATGCGAACATCGGAGATATCTTCGATTTCGGCTGCTGATGGTATAAATGTAGGAAGGAGGAGTGATGCATCTTCTTCGGGAGAATTGAGGATTTCTTCTAACTTTGGTTTTCTTTCAAAATCATTGCCTTCGTCTCCAGCTGGAAGGCTAGTTAGTAGAACAGTTCAGAAAAGTCCAATTTCTCGGGGTGCAACTAAAATTGATGTGGTTTTATCTCAAAGCAAAGTAGGTGATGGACCAGTTGAAGGCCTTAAAACAGTTTTGGAGGATCTTGCTACGGAAGATGTGAAAGGAAGAAAAGAACAGGCTCCTTCGGCATGGGTGAAGAAACCTTATGTGAAGGTTGATAATTTGGAGTTGGGCTCTTTTTTATCAGAAGATGGAAGAGTAGTGCTTCTACAAACTGAGAAAGAATTAGAGAATGGAAAACATTTAGAGAAGGCTATTGTAGTTAAAATTTTTGGTGATAATATTCCCTTTCAAGTTATTTGTACAGATTTACGAAGACAGTGGGATAAGTTTGGGAAATTCCACATCACTGGTTTGGGTCTTGGTTGGATCCTGTGCTCTTTTGAAGATGCTTCAGTAATGGAAAAGGTATTAGCAGGTGGACCTTGGTGGGTTAGAGGCCATGTGGTTGGTCTTGATAGATGGTCACCTAATTTCAACCCAACTTCTTTAAAGGGAATATCTTCTCCAGTGTGGATTAGGTTGCCCAACCTACCCCTGCAATGTTGGGATGATGTCAACATATGCAGGATTGCTTCACAGGTAGGAAAACCTTATCTACTTGATGGAAACTTATTTCAATGGAGCAGAAGAGAATTTGCTCATGTTTGTGTGCGAATTCCTCTGGATTTGAAATTGCCTCAAGGGGTATGGGTGGAAGGTTTAACAGGAAAATTCTTCCAAAAGGTAAAATATGAGGGGATTTCTAAAATTTGTAATGAATGTGGTAAAGTTGGGCATGATGGAAGTATGTGTATGAATTCGAAGGAGAAGGTTGGTTCTGATTTTTCAGATAATCAAAATACAGTCATGAATGTGGTCGAAAGCCTACTCTGGTGGACTCTCAGCTTGAGATGGGTAAGGGTGAAGAAAGCTCCTGGACTGTTGTTAAATACGGGAAGAAGAAGGTGAACAGAGGAATGGATAACAGGAAGTTTTTCAATAAAAAGTTTTCGGTTCATATGAAGAAATTATATGTTCCAAAAATTGGCACTAAAAACCAGAAAAGAAAGATTGTTTCAAATTCTATTAATCTGGTTAATAAACCGGAGGAGGTAGCTAGGATTAATCAAAATACGGTTGAGGAAGTTATTAATGATGGAGATGTGGTGACAGATAAAAGTGTTCATCCAGATAACAATCTCAAGGTTGGTAAGGAGTTGGGTTCTTCAGTGCTGGTTCAGAATCATTTTGACTCTTTATCAAAATTAGAAGAGGAAGGGAATATGGTGGTCTCAGAAGTTGAAGCTGCTGAAGAAATAGAAGAAGGAGAAGTCTTACGATCACCCGCACAGCCTATTATTGGTCTGAAAGAAGGAAATTTAAAGCAAAATTCAGGATCCTCTTTGAAAAAGGATCATTCTAAAAATAATTCAAGTTCTGTCAGGAACTACTCTTTGGAAAAGATAGCTAAACTTCTCAAGGAATTGAAATCTCTTGGAGCAGGTAATATACTTCCTCATAATAGGAAAGGTGAGAGTGGAAAGGTAAAGAAGGTCGGGGGCCCTTCCCCCATTTTTATTCAATGAGTTCTCTACTCTTTTGGAATTATAGAGGAGCCAAAAAAGTAGAGGCTGCTCTATATCTAAAGGAGGTGATCAAGGATCACAAGGTGTTCTTTGTTGGTTTGTTGTAAACGAAGATAAATACCTCAGAAAGCACTCAAATTATGAAGATGTTGGGAGATAAGTGGAGTTTCTTTTTAGTTCTAGCAATAGGCTTGTAAGGAGGCCTAATGGTGTTATGGAGGAATGATATAGCTGCTTTTTCGGTTATTGAGAGTTCTTCTCAATGGGTGGTGGGGAATTTGAATGTAGTTGACAAAGGATGCTGGAAAGTAGCTTCGGTTTATGGTAGTACTGATGTACAGGAGAGGAAACTGCTTTGGGACAGTCTTGGAAGGTTGTGTTCTGATGATCTTCCATTTGTGATAGGAGGAGATTTCAACTGTGTTGTTTCTCAGGAGGAGAAAAGAGGGGGGAAGAAGTTCAAATTGTCTCAAGGATCCAAGGATTTTCAAAGTTTCTTGATCAACAACGATTTACACGAGGTAAAATCTATGGGACCAAAATATACCTGGTGCAATAATAAGTCTGGTAGCAGTCGTATATGGGATTGGACAGGTGCCTTATCAACTCCTCAGCTTTAAACAGTATTCATTTAGCCTTGGTCAAACACCTTCCTCGCATTGCGTCAGATCACTGTCCTATTGTATTTGATATTCTCAAGCAAGTGATCTTGGTGAAGAGAGACATTAAATATGAAGAGGTTTGGGCATCTTATTATGGTGCATCTGCATTGGTAAGGAAAATTTGGGGGACGAAATGCACAGGTGACCCGGCGGGCATTCTGAATTTGAAATGTAAAAGGGCTCTAAGAGCTCTGTTTTTTTGGAGTAAGGAAAGCACAAGAATTTGTCTCAGTTGAAAGACAGTTTGAAGGCTGAAATTCTGGATATTCAAATGGAAGAAGCGGTAGTGGGGATTTCTTTCAATAAACTACAAGTATTAAGAAGCAAAATTAATGATCTCAACATCACATTTGCGAGGCTCAACACATGGTGGAAGCAAAGAGCCAAAGTAAGATGGATGGAAGAAGGAGATTGCAATTCAACTTTTTTTTCATGATTTTGCCAATGCTCGTCGAAGTACCAACTGGATTCATCACATCAAGATGACAAATGGAGTTATTACAGAGAATGAAGTAGAAATTCAAAATACTTTTACAGATTTCTTTAAGGCTAAATGGCAGCATAGGAACTGCAATTTGAGTGGATGGCCGAAACCTGTAACAGTCATTAGTAAGGTTGATAGATCTTCTCTAGAAGCCGATTTTACAAGAGAAGAGCTGCAACTGGTTGTGGAGCAATCGGAGAGGAATATTTCCCCAGGGAAAGATGGAATTACGTTCTCATTTATAAAAGATTTCTGGAGCGTGGTCAAGGAAGATGTGTGGAGTGCGGCAGCTCAGTTCTTCAAGTCAGGTTTGATGGACAAATCCTGGAAAGAAACTTTATTGTCTTAATTCCAAAAATCAAATGTCCTCAAGAACCTTCTAATTTCAGACCTATTAGTCTTTGTATGACTATTTACAAAATGGTTGCTAAAGTGCTCTCTAATAGATTGGAGAAAGTTATTCACAAGATAGTCTCGGTGGATCAGGCGGCTTTTGTCAGAGGACGTTCACTGTCAGATCATGTTCTTCTAGCCCAGGAAGTTTTTAACAGATTTAGATGGTCTAAGTGTAATAAGGGGTTGTTGGCTATTAAATTATACATGGAGCAAGCTTACGATAGCATGGGATGGATGACATTAAGGCAAGCTCTGTTTCGCTTCAATTTTCCAGTAAAATTTATTGATCTTCTGTTGCAGTGTGTTCTTAACCCCAATTTCTGCATTTTGATTAATGGGAAAAAGACTAATTGGATTGAAGGAAAATGTGGATTTAGGCAAGGTTGACCTTTATCCCCATTTTTATTCATCTTATGTTCCCAAATTTTCTCTGATGCATTAAGTGGAAGGATAGGGAATGGAGTTTCTGTTTCACGACTTGCTCCAAAGGTGTCTCATTTATTTTATGCGGATGACGTGTTATTATTTTCTGAGGCCAACTTGAAGGATGTAAGGGAACTGAAGATGATTATCTCCAAATATTATGACTGGACGGGTCAGAGGGTGAATGAATCAAAATCCATGATTGTCTTTGGCAAGCATACTATAAATAGAATCAAAAAGGCTGTGGTTAAAGTTTTGAACTATAAGCAAGTTAAAGAATTCAGCTACTTAGGGGTTAAAATGGCTTTAAGAAGATTGAGAACGGTGGATTTCCAGAGTTTGCTGGATGCAGCTACCTCCAAGTTGAATACATGGGGGATGAGATATATATATTTCCTTAGAAGGACGTTTGGTTCTTGTCAAGTCAGCATTCCTATCTTTGCCAGTGTTCTTATCTTCTCTGTCTCTAGTTCCTTTAAGCACTTTAAAGGAATTTGATAAGTTGTGCAGGGGAATTTTATGGATTAAGAATAACGGTAAGCCTGGAATTCATTATGCATCTTGGGAATTGTTGTGTAAGAAAAAAGCTGAGGGTGGTCGTGGATTGTATTCGGCTGTTGACAAGGTCGGACCACTTAGAGCTAACTTTGCTTGGAATTTCATAAATAACCCAGATTCTTTGTTGAATCATGTGTTGAGAGCTAGATATGGTGGACATGTTTGGTCTACCTCGGTAAAGTCTGCTTGCTCTCCCACTTGGAAGATTATAAAGATGGGATATATTCATCTAAGGAAAGCAGTTAGATGGCAAGTTTCAAATGGAGATTCGATCAATTGGTTATGTGACACTTGGATCTTAGACAAGTGTATAGCTAGATTGCAGAATTTTGTGAATGTACAGGATTTTATAGATTGCAAACTCAGCTTCTTTATTGAAGGAGGTAGTTTGAAGGTGGAGATTCTGCAAGAGGTATTCAGAGAACAGCTCATTGATTTAATCCTAAAAATACAGATTGAGGAGGGATGGAATTCTGATAAATTGGAGTTGATTAATAAGTTTTCAGGGAGATCAATTACATCTCTTTCAACCAATGAAGATGGGATACATGAAGATAGAGCAGCTCACTGGAATTGGAAGAAACGATTGAGCTCTTTTGGTGGAGGTTGTATAACAACGCTATTCCATCGAATTTTTTTCTGGCTAATAGAAGGATCAGGTCTTTCTATGGATGTCCGAGGTGTTGTGAACTTGTAGAAGATAATAACCATATTGGAGGACAATGCGTTAAAATCATGAAGGTAATTGCTCTGTTCAATGAATGGGATTGTATATGCCGGTTTATCAATGCTTTGAGGATTGCTTAGAAGGTCTTCAGAAGCTAATTGGGAGGGAAGATCTCGCTGCAAACTTATACTGTACAGTGGTTTGGATGGTATGGAAGAGTAGGTGCAAACTAATACATACAGGTAAGGAGAATTTGGATAACTCAATAGCAGCCAATGTTATTTCTTATGCGGTTTAGAGTAATTTTTTGAACTTCTAACTTGAAAACTGGGATACCAACCAGCTTCGTCTGTCTTCTCATTGGCATCCCCCACCTCCCAGATGGATTAAAATCAATGTAGATGGTGCTCTAAAGAAGAACTATAGGGCTGGAGTCGGAGGAGTAGCTAGAGATGACAAAGGCCGGTTCCTGCTTGCTTTTGGGAATACACTTCAACATTGGGATGCAGCTCAAACAGAACTTTGAGCTGTGTTGTTTTTGAAGAATGTGGTGAAAGAATTGATGTTTGAAGCACAAGGAGTCATCATTGAAGGGGATAACAGGAACATCATCAACTTGCTTCAGAAGTCAATCAAAAATTGGAAGGTTAGCAGAGATATTGAAGATAGTTTAACATTTTTACTAGATTTTAAGCAAGTGGTTTTCTCTTATTTTAGTAGAATTGGTAACAATTTAGCAGACATATGTGCTAATTTGTCTTTAGAAGGATCTTTTTTATGGGAAGATCTTCTATACAACTCCATTCCTCCTTCATTTTTACATTGTCTAAAGGAGGAGTGTGATGCTTTAGGAAGATCTTGAGTGAGTTGTATCTATTTTTTGTTTTTCTTTGGGTTTAATGCATTTTGAGGCATTGGTTTCAAAAAAAAGAATAGACAGACCAATAGTAAAAGACTTAAGAATCCATTTCCAAAAGTCAAATGTAATAATTATGGATTATTTGAACATATAGCACACACCTGTACTTTGAAGAAGAAATCCTATTTGGTGTGGAGACCTAAGATGCAAAAAACTAGACATATCATACATACATCTATTAATAATTTGTATAAAGGTGAACCCAAACATGTTTGGGTTCCCATGTCTAACGTTTGATAATCTTGCAAGATCGCTCTCACACAAGACCGCGTGAGAGCATATGGTACCTGGACAGCAGATACTCAAAGCATATGACTAGAGATACTGCACAATTCATATCACTGGAAGTCAGGAGTTGAGGCAAGGTTACACTTGGAGATAACACCACAAGGAAGGTGGTTGGGTAAGGTATGATTGGAAATCTTAAGAACTTTTTTATTGAGAATGTGTTATTGGTAGAAGGCTTAAAGCATAATTTGTTCAGTATAAGCCAGCTATGTGAAAAAGAATACTGTATAAAATTTTATTCCTACTAGCTGCATATTAAGCCTAAATGGAAATAATATTTTGAATGGTATAAGGGTAAACAACATGTATATGCTAGATTTGAATTACATTAAAACTCATAATACTTTTTGTTTAAAAACTATTTCTGATGAGTCATGGCTTTGGCATAGAAGACTTTGTCACTCTAGCAAGAAAAACCTTAGGAGGATTACCCAAAAGAATTTAGTGAGAGGTATACTAAAACTAGACTTTAATAATGACCACCTTTATGATTCATGTTAATTAGGAAAATAGGTAAAGTCATCTTTTCAATCCAATAATGATCTTAGAACTAGTAAACCATTAGAGATTTTGCATATGGATCTTTCTAGACCAGTTGAAACTATAAGTCTAGGAGGGAAGGTATATAGATTTATAATAGTGGATGATTACTCTAGATTCACATGGGTTAGATTTCTATTTCATAAGAGTGAATCATTTGAGGAATTTAGGAACTTTTTGACTTGGATTCAAAGAAAGCTATGATGTGAAATTATGACTATACAAAGTGATCATGGAGGAGAAATTGAGAACGAAAGATTTGAGAATTTTTGTAAGGAAAAAGAAATTGATCACAATTTTTCTACTCCTAGAATCCCTCAGCAGAATGGGGTAGTTGAAAGAAAGAACATATCATTAATAGAAGTCGCTTGAGCTATGTTGGCAAAATATTCACTTCCTAAATATTTTTGTACTGAGATGATTAGCACTGCATGTTATATTCTGAATAGGGTGAACGTGAGATCAAAATTAAATAAAATACCCTATGAGTTGTTAAAAGGAAGAACACCTAATTATCACATTTGCATGTTTTTGGTTGCAAGATGTTTATTCATAACAATGGAAAACTTGCCTTAGGAAAATTTGATCCAAAATCAGATGAAGGAATTTTTGTAGGATACTCAAGTGTTGAAAAATCTTATAGAGTATTCAATAAAAGAACTTTGGTAATTGAGGAGACCACACATATTGTATTTGATGAATTTGGAATCTTAGAAGAGCCAAATCTTGTAGAAGATGAGATAGAGATTAACTCCCAAAAGATTAATAAAATAAATTTAGAAGAAAATTTGAAAGTAAAAAACCCTTTGCCTAGAAAATTAAGATTTTCTAAAAACCACCCAAAGAAATTGATTATAGGTGAACCTAATGAGGGTGTTAAGACTAGGCATGGATTAAACAAAGAAGTCAATCATTCAGACTTTATATCAACAATGGAACCCACTAATATTGATCAAGCACTTTCGGATGAATTTTGGATTTTGGCTATGCAAGAAGAGTTAAATCAATTTATAAGAAAAGAAGTTTAGAAATTAATTGCAAGGCCAAAGAATCAAAGTGTAGTTGAAACTAAGTGGGTATTCAAGAATAAAATGAATGTCTCAGGAGTAGTCATTAGAAATAAGGCTAGATTGGTGGCTAAGGGATATAATCAAATTGAAGGAATTGATTTTGAGAAGACTTTTACCCCTGTAGCTAGACTTGAAAAATTAGGGTTTTGTTAGTCTTTGCCTGTTTTAGAGGATTTAAATTGTACCAAATGGATGTAAAAAATGCCTTTTTAAATGGGATAATTCAAGAGAATATTTTTGTAAAACAACCTCCAAGTTTTGAAAACTCAAAACACCCAAATCATATTTTCAAACTGAAAAAAGGCATTATATGGATTGAAACAGGCACCTAGGGCTTGGTATGAGAGATTGAGCACCTTCCTACTTGAAAGATCGTTTGAAAAAGGAAGTGTGGATACAACTCTCTTTTTAAAGAAATTTAGAAAGGATATACTCATTGTAAAAATTTATGTTAATGACATCATCTTTGGATCTTCAAATAAAAATCTTTGCGATAATTTTTTTAAAACAATGAGTAGTGAATTTGAGACGAGTCTAATAGGAGATTTAAGTTACTTTCTAAGCTTTAGCATTAAGCAAATTGAGAAGGGTACATTTCTTAGTCAATCAAAGTATGTTAATGATATCCCAAAAAGTATGAAATGGATAATGCTAAACCCGTTATTACACCTATGAGTTCCTCATTTCAGTTGGATAAGGACCCTAAAGGAAAATCTGTTGATAAAAAAAAATTTAGAGGGATAATTGGATCTTTGCTTTACTTGACAGCTAGCCGGCCCGATATCATGTTTAGTGTTTATTTGTGTGCTAGATTTCAATCAGATCCAAAATAATCACATTTTATAGTAGTAAAAAAGGATTTTAAGATATCTGTTAGGAACTCAGAACTTAGAAATTTGGTATCCTAAGTTTAGCTCTTCATTCGAAATAATTGGTTATTCAGATTCTAACTTTGTAGGATGTAGGGTTGATAAAAAAATCACTTCTAGAACATGTCATTTTATTGAAAACTCTTTAGTCGCTTAGTCCAGTAGAAAATAAAATTTAGTAGCCCTATCTACTGCTAAAGCTGAATACATTGCAATAGAAAGATATGTGGCACAAGTACTTTGATTTAAACAATAGTTGATTGATTTAGGATTAACTATAGACACTATTCTAATTTATTGTGATAACACTAGTGCTACTTGCATTTCTAAAAATCCAATTCAACATTCAAGAACCAAACATATAGACAACATTCATCATTTCATAAGGGATCATGTATCCAAAGGGGAAATTGAACTCATTCAAGTTTCTACAAAAAATCAACTTCTAGACATTTTGACAAAACCTCTAGCCTTTGATACTTTCAGTATATTAAGAACATGGCTTGGTGTGATTGATTTAAATGCTTAATTAAAATGAATCTGCAACATTGATGTGTGTTTTTCTAGTTAATGTTTTTTGTGCATTTTTTTTATTTGTTATTTTTTTGTATTTTGTGATTTTATGTATTTTTCTATCAGTTTTTCTTAGTGTTTGTGTTTTTATTTTCACATTTAGATTTTTTAGTACATGTTTTGAAAATTTTGGTGAAAATCATCCAGGACGAAACTATTTCGTATGGGATGATTTGTGTAGTGTATTATCTATCGAATTTGAATGGTTTGCATATAATTTTTTAGTTTTCATCTAACTATTTGTCTATACGAACATGTGGCATGTCATAATGGGGGACGATTCAAACTATCATTAAAATGGTCTTTACTTTCTGATCATCCCGAACGAACACCTGTTCGTTTGTATGATCGTTTAGTCAAAAGTCTGTACGAAAGGATGCTTCGTAAGTTGTGTGATTACGAAAAGCCATTTCATTTTGGACTCATTCGTTCGTCCATACAAAATTTATTCATACAGAACAAACTAGATTTTGTATGGGACAAAAGTAATTTCGTCTGTACGAACAGTCATATTTCATTAAATTGACAGGCTTTGAACTCAATAGTCATCTATCACACATCCCTTTCAGACCCCTTTTTCTTTTAGATCTTATCCATGACAAGCTCAAGAAAATGACAAAAGGTTCTAGCCAAGGGTTCACCCAAGAACTCTAGTGATAACTTTCTATCCAAAGCCAACAAAGAATTATTTCCTAGATTTGTCTCTGCTAAGATCACCCCTTCTAGAATTCTCCTTCAAGAGCAACTGACATTTACGGTAATGCCCCTTTTTGCTTCAACCCAATTTGGACTTATTCTCACTCTTATACATCTATACAACAAAGAGACCTTTCACTACTTCCTAGCAAACAAGTCTTTCAATTCTGATCATTTTATCATAAGGTCATATGTTCCTAAGAAAAAAGTTGAAATAACCAAGGCAGACTTATGAATCTTTTTGAACTTAAGGACTGGGCGAATTAGAGCTCATACCATGACCACTACTTCTGATTTTGACTAGACTGAAATTAATCAACTGATTAGATGAATTATATTTAAGGAGCATATACTTAAAGTGTCCACTCTTGTTCGCAATGCTCTTATCATCTAACATGTTCTTTGAACTTCCATAATTCCTAAAGCTGGTGATAGAGTCAACATTACTCCTCTTCTTTCTACAGTAACCTACTTGATTATGACTGACCAACCTATAGATAAAGCCCAACTAATCATTGACTATCTTTATGGACTTTCTGAAATTGGTCATGTCGCCCATAAAAGAAAGAAGAACATTACTTTAGGACATCTTGTTGCCTATATTTTGGAGAAGAAGTATGATTTGGTTCATCCAGTTCAAAATTTTGAAAAACCTCTCTACTACAACGATGGATCTTTTAGAGCTATCTTCAATAAAGATGAATCACATAAATCACATGTTATTAGTGACTCAGAGGAGAAACCTGAACCTGCATCTGCTAATGAACTAAATTACCAAGATTTGGTTCATAGATTTGATCGCTTAAAGACTCATTTTTTATCAAAGATTTGATCAAATTGAAACTCACTTACAACAGTAGGATACTCAATACAATCAGAAAATGGGATATATGAGAGAGCAGATGAATGATATTAGTTCCAACATGCTTATGATAAGCAATTACTTTAACTTCTTCAATACTCAACCTCCTTCTTCAGATCAGGGTCCATCAGAGTGACTCAAGTACTTAGTTATAGTTTTCTTTAGTTGATGTGATTGTGTTATATTAGATTGTAATATGATGTGTTTTTAGTTATGTGTTAGTTTTATTTTAGGTTTTAAGTTTTATGTTTTATGTTGTATTTATATCAAATTTCACTGATTGTAATATTCTCTTTTATGATATCAATATAAGTTATCTTGTTTTGGTTTTAATCGTGTTTTGAAATGTGTGTTAGCCCATACAAAAATCTTTAAAATCGTTTGATCTTAAGAGTGTTATACCTTGAAGTGCAACTTAAAATTGAATTCATTAGTAAATCTAATTTTTTCTAAATTTAAGTTTTGCTTATAACTTGATATAATTAAGAATGTCAATTTCATATCTCTTATTAGACTACATTAATGTTTAATATTATTATTAAAATTATAATGTTTTTTTATTTTATATTTCACTTATCAATAAATATTGATGCACTTAAAAAAATTTGAAATTTTTTATTATTGATTTTGGAAAGATCAAGATTACTCTTGAAAAATATACAAATGTACAAAAATCAAAAGGAATAGGCAATGGTTCGCAATTTGAAAAAGAGGCACAAAATAAGCTCACAAGTAAAAAGATGCACAAAAATGTGTCACAACTATTAGAAAAAAAAAAAAGATGCGCAAAGCGCTATATGTGGTAGTTAAATCTTTCTATAATCGTTCAATTTCTTAATTCAAATTGATCTTCTATATATTTTTATTTCTTATTTAAATTTGAAATATACAAAATTTATATTCATCCTTTATGCAATAATATTATTTATCTTAGTGTCTAAATTAATTCATATTTTTGATATATCTTTTTTTATTATAAAAGTTATATCTCTTCTTAAATTCTATGAATAATTTTTATTTACATAATGATTTTATTTTATTTGCAAAATTTATTTCAATCACTTTCAAGGATCAATTATCAAAGAATTATCATATGACTGCTTATATTTCTATTATTTTTCTTCTTCTCTTTTTGCTGTTGTCAAAAAGGGGGAGAAATTTAATGTTTGTATTGTTTTCTGTTATCATATTGTTTTACTGCTTTCTGTGTTATCGTATTGTTTTATTGCTTTCTGTGTTATCATATTGTTTTTGTATTATTTTTTTTAATAAAAAAAATAAGAAAAGAGAGATACATTTGTTGTGAAATGCCTCCTTATTTTCATATGTTCATCAATTCAGGGGGAGTTTAGGAGATTCTTAGAATTTAAAAAGAATACAAAAAATAATTATTTTGCCATCATAAAAAAGGGGGGAGATTGTTAAGAGAGTTGTTATTTACATGTTTTATCTTCTTGCAACTTGCATAATTTTGATGATTCCAAATATTATTGTTTTAAGCTTTGTTTTCTCCTAATACTTTTTGGAAAAGTTATTTTTGCTCTTGTGCGGACTAACATTTCAGGATAATCGAACGCCAGACTAATGAAGACTCCAAATCAAAATCAACATAAGATAGTTTGTAAATTGAAGTTTTTAATTTTTATTATAATTGAGTTTGAGAAAATATAATTTTAATTGAATAAGCTTAGCACACACACACTTGGGGATATCATTAAAAATCACACTAATCGAACGAGGCAAACCTGGTTTGTACGGGACGATCAAGTAAGTTTTCCCCTCGGAAGAGCAATGGAATGAATAGGAAGTTGAGAAATTTTTCTAAGTCCTAATCGTCCAGACGAACTTCTATTTGTTCGAGGCCAAAATGCTCTTAGAAAATTTTTGTCCATACGAGCTCCTATTTGTGCAGAACGAAATGCTCTCTTAAAAATTTTTGTCCAGACGAACTTCTATTCATCTTGGGACGAAATGCTCTCAAGAAAATTTTTGTCCAGACGAGCTCCTATTCGTGCCAGGATGAAATGCTCTCTGAAAAATTTTCATCTAGATGAACTCCTATTCTTCCCAGGATGAAATGCTCTGTCCTTTGAAATTTTGAAAATGTCCGGTAGTTTGTCAAAACCAACCCATGAAATAACTGTTCGTACCGGATGAACTTAGTTTATACGGGACGATGATCGCGTACGAAGTTAGTTTGTACCAATGTACATTGGGTTTGTATGCAACTGATTTAAGTAAATTTGTCCAAGATGATCCACGATCGTACGGGACAATCCACTTCATATTGACATCAAATTCAGTAATTTTTGGATAATTTTTCTTGTCTTTCCTATATAAGATCCACTTAAAATTGTCATGTCATCTTTTTGCCTACTAATCTTCGTGCCAATTGAAAGGAGAGTCAAGGAGACAGTGTGAGAGAGTGTTTGAAGGAGAATTCTTACTATTGGAGCTTGAAGGATTCACTTGGTACTCAAAGGTAAGAGTCTCCAGTTGTGTTTTTTTTATTACTTCACCCTTTTCTCTCGTCCATCTAGATTTCTTGTGAGAAGATCTGTCAAGGAGATCCGATTCTCTGTCGACACTTGGAGAGTGTGAACAGCCGAAGGGTTCTCTGCCTATACTTGGAGAGTGTGAACAGCTGAAGGGTTCTCTGACGACACTTGGAGAGTGTGAATAGCCGAAGGATTCTCTGCCTACACTTGGAGAGTGTGAACAGCCGAAGGGTTCTCTGCCTACACTTGGAGAGTGTGAACAGCCGAAGGATTCTCTGCCGACACTTGGAGAGTGTGAACAGCTGAAGGCTTATCTTCCTACACTTCGAGAGTGTGAACAGCCAAAGGATTCTCTGCCTACACTTGGAGAGTGTGAAAAGTCGAAGGGCTCTCTGTCTGCACTTGGTAAGTGTGAATAGTCGAAGGGTTCTCTGCCTACACTTGGAGAGTGTGAATAACCAAAGGGTTTTCTGCCTACACTTGGAGAGTGTGAACAGACGAAGGGTTCTCTGCCTACATCGGGAGAGTATGAAGGAACGGACAGTTCTCTGCCAACACTTGGAGAGTGTGAAAGGACATCGGTTCTCTACCGCATAGAGTAGTGGTCGAAGAGAGTTTTGTAAAGGCTTCTCCACCTTGCTGTGGGTGCAAAAGGAGAGTAACTAGTGGTATTAGTGCAATACTCGGAGGGTGCCTCCGGGGAGTGGATGTAGGTCAAGTTTGACCGAACCACTATTAATTTTGTGTCTTTTATTTTTTCGTTGCTTTTGTTTTTACTGTTTTAACTTGTGGTTGAAAAAACTTTTTCTACAAAATTCACTAAAGTTATTTTCGGCATAATTTTTTTTTTATAAAAAAGGGATAAATTTTTAATTACCAATTCACCCCCCCCCCCCCCCCCTCTTAGTTAGCCGCTGGGACATAAGCTTAGGTTTAACAACCTAATTCATATTGATCAAGTTTCAACACTTATCTCATGGTATTAACAACCTTTTTAGAAGTCACCCTGCTCTGCAATTTAGAATGGGTGGAGATTTTCCCATTACTCATTTGATCTTTACGGACGACTTTATTATTTTCTCCCAATGGTTATATTAAAATGTTATATATCCTTTCAAATTTCTTAACTCTTTTCAGCATGCTTTTTTTGAAGAAGAAGAAAGAAAACCAATTACTTATACTATTATTCAAAGCAAATCCTAAATACAAACTAAAACCTTTTAGAACTAGATTCCTCCTTTATCAAATAAAAAACAAAGGAGGAATGTTATTACAAGATAACTCTTCTCAAAGAAAAATGCTAAAAAGAGCATAGTTAGCACATAAATTAGCTAACTTTTTACAAATTTTATTGACCCAATTAATGAAAATAAAATTTTGATCCTTAAAAGATAAGAGCTCATCTCTCCACTTGCCACCCAATTCTCGCAAAAAATTAATGACATTGTAATTGTCTCCTTCTTTGTTTGTAATTTAGCATCCAATCTTTCTTGATTTCACTTATAAATTGAATCGCCATGAGTTCTAGATTAGAGATATCCCAATGAATACAAGAGTGTCCATAAACCAGGAGAAACCTTCCTTTGATGTCCCAAACCACACCTCCAATTCCAGCCTTGTATGATTGTACAAAGATGCATCTACATTGATTTTGTTCTAATTGGGAGGAGGAGGTTGCCAATGATCCAGCAGTCTAGTAGACAGATTAGTACCCCAGTGTCCCAAATTTCAAACAACCATATATGAAATAGAAGCATAACTTACAGTATTCTACACTATGAACATTAAGTTATCCTCCTTCCCTTCGTGAATGAGTCTTTTCCTTGCTCTCCACATTAGATAAACTGCATTGCAATAGGTATTAATGAGAAATTCATGGACTTTAGTAAACTCCTCATTCATCTCTAATAGGATTGAAAAGATTCAAAAATCAAAAATCCAAACCCCCATTTATTTAGATTGCCTATGACTTCCATGAACTTCACACATTTAACCGTTATATGGTCCAAATCCTCACTTTAACCACAATCGCAAGGACAACCAAATTCACCTTGAATCCTTCTCTGATATAAAATTGGAAAGTAGGAATAGCATTATAAAAAATTTGCCACCAGAATACCTCCTCTCGATATCTTAATTTGACATTTCTCAAACATTTCCAATAAAAACATTCCAGATTATGTAGAACTAAAACCTTGTAAACAAGAGATGAAATCAAATAACCAGAATTATGATGAATAAATTCCAAATAATCTCCTTCCTTATTTCTTTGAATCTCAATTCCATAAATTTATCTAATGAGATCCTCTCCAATTAGTATTCTTAATTCCAGATTATTCCACTCACCATTAATAATTAGTTTATCTACAGTTAGTTTCCCAAACTCTAGAACCAAAACAAAAGTTGGCCATTTTTTCAAACTTTTGTAAAATATCCATATATCATCATAGATATCAATTAAACAACCATTTACCACTTTCCATTTAACCCTATATTTCTAAGCCTCCTTGCCATTAGATAAGATTTGTAAGTGGATGAAGACCCTCTTCTATAACCGATCTCACCACACTCTGTCCAATATTTATGTCTCCAAAACGTGTACATCAAAGAACATTTGTCTTGAATTACCTTCCATGACAATTTTGCCCTCAAAGGACCCATAACACTAACACACGAACGATGGCCTCATCCACCATCTCTAATCGATTTGCATAGATTATTCCAGCTTACATAATGCAGGCCCAACTTTCCATCTTATTTATTCCAGATAAACTCCCTACTCAACTTATCAAATTCCTTAAGAACTCCTTTTATAATAGAAAGTAGAAATTGATAGCATAATTGTTCTAATCAGAATAAATTTTTCTGTCAATGACATAAGATTACTTCCCCACACACCAATTAACCTTAAAGCTTTCTCGATTAAAAAATGGAAATCAACAGCAACTAATCTCCTCAATGCTACCTTGACACTAAGATAATTGAATTCCTTCACCACCTTAAATCCCACAATATGTTCAATAGCTTTGCTTCTTCTCTTCTTGACAAGTTTGCCAAACAAAATTGTTGATTTTCCACATTAATCTTTTGTCCTGTCGAGCTACAGAAATATGATAACATCATTTTTATTTCTTTCACTTCTTTAATATCAGCTTGAGAAAAATATTAAGATGTCATATGCATATAGTTGATGAGAAATCCTTTGCACATTGTTATCAATTCTGATCCCCAATGATTCTTCTTTTTGTTTAAATCCATTAGTAAGAAGCTGTGAGCATTGAATAAAAAAATGGGGAAAGTGGACATCCTTGATGGAACCCACTCTTTGCATGAATCCAGCTAGAAATCTTATTATTTATATGCAAAGAAAATTTTGGATGTTCCACACATTCTATAATCCATGCAGAAATTTTTTGAGGAAACCCAAAATAATCCAAAATATTCCTAAAAGTCTTCCAACACATGCTTTCATATGCTTTTTCCATGTCAACTTTAAATGAAACATGCCCTTTAGAAGATCTCAAAGTCCTAAAATTTTGAAACCCCTCCTAAGCCACTAGAATGTGATCTCCTAATGACCTGTCATTGACAAAAGTAGCTTGCTCCATTGATATTAACTTTTAAACCATAACTTCATCCTTTTAAGAATAAGCTAATTGGCATGTATTGGCTCAGAAAACTAGGATTCAATACCTTAGAAATAAGAACAAGTAATGTTTTCTTCAAGTCCACATTCATCTCTCCTGAATGAAAGAAATGATTAACTGCATCCCAGCAATCATCTTTAATTATGCTCCAATAAGTTTTAATAGAGGAATATGATATTCCATCATTGCATGGTGAAAAGCTTTCTCTAGCTCGCAACACAACCGTCTCCAATTCTTCCATAGATAGTTCTTTACTTAATAATTCCCTATCATTCTCATCAAGGGAACAAATAGGTAAAGGCCAACCACTAAGATAGCCATTCCTTTCCTTCCATTTACCATTAAAGAAATTTAAAAAATTGAACAATTTGACTTTGATCTTCAACGACCAAGCCATTTTCATCCTTAATTTTAAAAACCTAGTTTGCATTTTTTCTAGCCGAAGCATAGGACTGAAAAAGCTTTGAGTTATTATCTACCTCAGACATCCATTTAACCTTGGCTCTTTGATTCTACCAAGTGTTCAATCGGTCCAATACAGAGTTCAACTCATAAATATATGATATAAGTTGAAAGATATCCTCCTCTGACAGCCAACCATTTTCCAATTCCTTTGCTTGCAGCTCCAAGATTTTTGTTTTGATAATTTCTTTATGCTGATTATATTCATTATGCTTAGATTTTATCCCAAAAAAAAAATGATTTTAAGGATCTACAAAATTTACAATTAAGTAATTCTGCAAGTTACCACCTTTCTTCTTATTGCACGCTAATCTCACAACACCAATAGATGCTGGATAAGAAGCCCAAACCTCCTCAAACCTTATAATTCTATCAGTAGAAAAGTTGTTGTCCATAAAATTTAGTAGGATTGGACAGTGGTCAGAAGCCACTCTAGCTAGATGCATCAACACCAAATGAGCAGAGTTCATGGCTGCATGATATATAAAGCACCTATCAACCTTTCCAAGATACGAACTCCACCAACCTTGTTGTTGCACCAAGTAAACTTTGGTCCAATAACTCCCAACTCATGAAGATCATTATTAATGATGAAAGACTTCATCTCTCCGGAACCCTGAGAGAATAGAAAGGTTCCCCCCCCCCCCCCCCTATTTTATTCTCTTTAGAAAATATTCAATTGAAGTCCCCTCCAACCACTATAGGTGTTGAGACTTGATCACTATGAATTAGGTTGTTAAATCTAAGCTTATGTCCCATCGGCTAACCAAGAGGGGGGGTGAATTGGTAATTAAAAATTAATCGCTCTTTTAAAATTTTAAACCAAAAAATAAACTTTATTGAGTTTTGTAGAAAATGTTTTTCAACAACAGTTTCAAAATTAAAAACACAAAAATAAAAAAGGCAGTGGAATAAATAAAAACACGAGGTTTATAGTGGTTCGGTCAAAGCCAGAGCTACATTCACTCCCCGGAAGTACCCTCCGAGTATTGCACTAATACCAATAGTGACTCTCCTTTTGCACCCACGGCAAGGTGGAGAAGCCTTTAAAAACACTCTTTCCACCACTACCCGGTGCAGCAGAGAACCGTCATACTTTTACACTATCCCCAGTGTTGGTAGAGAACCCTTCATCCTTTCACACTCTCCTAGTGTGGGCAGAGAACCCTACGGCTATTCACACTCTACAAGTGTGGGCAGAGAACCTTTCAGTAGTTTACACTCTCTAAGTGTGGGCAGAGAACCCTTGGGTTGTTCATACTCTCCAAGTGTCGGTAGAGAACCGAATCTCCTTCAGAGATCTTCTCACAAGAAATCTACAAGGAAGAAAGAAAAGAGTAAAGTAAACCCAAATCATAAGTAGAGATTCTTACTTTTGAATACCAAGTGAAACCTTCACGCTCAAAAGGAAAGAAATCTACTTCAAACACTCTCTCACACTCTCTCCTTGACTCTTCTTTCAATAGGCACGAAGATCAGAGGACAAAAAGATTATATGGCAGTTTAGTTTGGACTATTTAAAGAAAAGACACCAAAAATCGTCAAAAAACTGCAATTATTCAAGTCAATACGAATTGGATTGTCCCGTACGATCGTGGATTGTCCTGGACAATTCTACTTAAATGCGTTAGAAATGAACCTAATGTACATGGGTACGAAATGACTTCGTACACACACATCATCTCGTACGAACTAGGTTCGTCCAGTATGAACAATTATTCCATAGGTCGGTTCCCAAAAACTGTAGAACGTCCCTTAATTTTTCAAAGTCGGTTCACTTCATCCTAGGATAAATATTGGTTCGTCCAGACGAAATTTTTCCAGAGAGAAAATCGTCCTAGGATAAATACACCTCATCCTGGATGAAAATGCTCCAGAGAGCAACTCGTCCTAGAACAAATGCACTTTGTTCTTGAACAAAAATTTTCTAAAGAACATTTCGTCCTAGGACGAATACACTACGTCCTGGACAATCAAGACTTAGAAAAATTTTCTTCAATTCCTGTTCGTTCCTTTGCTCTTATGAGCAGATAGCTGACTTGATCGTCCCGTATGAACTATGTTCGTCCCGTACGATCAGTACAAATTTCTCAAGATCTCCTAGGGTGTGTGTGTGTGTATATTCACTCAATTACAATCACTCCTTTTTAAGCTTAATTAAAAGAAAAATACAAGTTTTAAATACACAAAGTATCTCATGTTGAATTTGATTTGAAGTCTTTGTAGTCTAGAGTTGGATTTTTCTGAAATGTTAGTACACACAAGAGAAAAAATATATCTTCCAAAAAGTGTTAAGAGATAACTATACATAAAATAATAATATTTGAAATCATTAAAACTATACAAGTTATAAGAATGTAAAATATGCAAATATCAACTCTCTTAACAATCTCCCCCTTTTTTATGATGGCAAAATAATTATTGTTTGTATAATTTTCAAATTCAAAAAATATTCTAAACTCCCCCTGAATTGATGAACACGTGTAAATAAGGAGGCATTTTTAGAAATACAGATACCAAAATAAAACAAACACACACAACGTATACAACAAACACAAAACACAAAATAAAAACAGATCAAATAAAACCAAAAAACACGATACAAATAATTTCTCCCCCTTTTTGACAATAGCAAAAAGTAAAGAAGAAAAAAACTTGAAATGTAAGCAGACATATGAAAATCATTTGATAATTCAATCTTGAAAGTGATTAAAATATGTTATTCAAATAAAATTAAAATATTAGGCAAATCATAATAATTGAAAGAATTTAAGAAGAGATATAACATTGATAATAGAAAGAATATATCAAAAGCATGAGTCAATTTAGATACTAAGATAGAGAAAATCATTGCAAAAAGGATGAATAGAAAATTTGTATATTTCAAATTTCAATACAGAATATAAATATACAGTAGATCAATTTCAATTAAGAGATTACAAGATAATGGAAAGAAATAATTACCACATGTGGCGCTTTGCGCATCTTTTTCAAATTATTGGCACATTTTTGTGCATCTTTTTTTCTTTTGGGTTTTTTTTGTGCCTCTTTTTTACTTGCGAACCATTGCGCTTTCCTTTCGATTTTTGTACATTTGTATATATATTTTTAAGTATAATTTTGATCTTTCCAATATTAAGAATAAAAAAATTCAAATTTTTTTAAGTGCATAAATATTTATTGATAAGTGAAATATAAAATAAGAAAACATCATAGTTGCAATAATAATATTAGAATTAATGTAGTCTAAATAAGAGACATGAAGTTGACAATTCTAATTATATCAAGTTATAAACAGAACTTAAATTTACAAAAAATTAGAGTTTCTAATGAATTTAATTTAGACTTGCACTTTAAAGTATAGCACTATTAAGATCAAAAATCTAATGATTGTCATAAAGGCTAACACACATTTCAATACAATTAAATCCAAAACACGTGAACATATATTGATATCACTATGAAGATATTACAATTTAAGGTCAGGATATCAATACATAAATAAAACATCTAAAGTAAAGAAAATACAATAAACTTTCTTAAAACACATCTAAAACACAAACTATAGAAAATACATAAAATTAAGTGCAACAATCACTGAGAAGGACCCTGATCTGGTGGAGGAGGAGGAGGTGCAGCACCAAAGATGTTAAAGTAAGTACTCATCATAAGCATATTGGTACAGATATCACTCATCTGATCCCTCATAAAATTCATGTCATGCTGATACTGAGCGGCCTGCTGCTGAAGATGAGTCTCAATTTGATTAAATTGTTGATCAAATGAGTCTCTAAATGATCAAATCTTTGAACCAAATCCTGATAATTTGGTTCATTGGCATGTGCAAGTGCATCTTCTGGTTCTTCATCTGTATCACTAATGACATGTGTTTTACTTGGTTCTTCTTTAAAGATTGCTCTAAATGATCCATCGTTGTAGTAGAGCGGTTCTTCAAACACTTGATCAGGATGAACCAAATTGTATTTCTTGTCTAGAATGTAGGCAATTAGATGTCCTAAGGTGATGTTCTTCTTTCTCTTATGCTCTATATGTCCAATTTCAGATAGCCCATAAAGATAGTCAAGATAAGTTGGGCTTCATCTATAGGTTCTTTAGTCATGATCAAGAAGGTCACCATAGAAAGAAGAGGGGTAATGTTGACTCTATCACCAGCTTTAGGAATCATAGAATTTTTAAGGACATGCTAGATGATACGAGCATTACGAACTAGACCAGATACTCTAGCCACATGTTCATTCACATTGTTTCCTCTAATCACATTAATAAGTTCATACCATGCATAATCATGAGTGTTGATCAAGTGATGGGCTCTGGCTCCCTCTATCTTTAAATTCAAAAAGGCTCCTAAGTCAGCCTTGGTGATTTCAACTTTTTGTTTAAAGACAAAGGAACGGATTATACAATGGTCAGAATTAAAGGACATGTTGGCGAGGAAGTAGCGGAAGGTTTCCATATTGTAGAGATAGACGAGGGTAAGGATAAAACCAAACTGTGTTGAGGTAAATAAGTTCATTACCTGAAAGGAATGTTGTTCTTGGAATAGGATTAAGGAGGTGTGATCTTCGCTAAGGCTAACCTAGGAAAAGATTTCTCATTTGCTTTAGAAAGGAAGTTTTCAGAGGAATTTTTATGTGGTTTCTTTGCTAGAACTTTTTGTCTCTTACTTGAACTCGCTATTTGGAAGAAGATCTAAAGTATGAAAGAGATTGAAAGTGGAGCTTTGAGTGTGACTGTTGAGTTCAAAAGTCCTTCTATTTATTGAAAATGACACGTTCGTACCAGACAAAAAAATTTCGTCCCGTATAAATTTTTTAATTCGTTCTGTACAAAAAAATTTTGTATGGATGATCCAATGCTTCAAAATGAAACATTTTTTTGTAATCAACACAACTTACAAAGCATCCTTTCGTACAGACTTTTGACCAGACTGATCGTATAGATGAATACGTGTTTTTCCTGGGACTATCAGAACTTATATCATTTTAATGGCAGTTGAAACCATCCCTTCCATCGAACTGACAAGTGTTCGTCCAGACAAACCAAAGGTTCGTACGTACAAAGTTTGTATTAAAAACTACCTTATCCATTCAACCGCTTTATTCATTCATCCCGTCGTTTGAAAAACATTTTGTCCCGGACTATCGTGATGATCATACAGACGTAGTGACAATAAAACACTGAAAACTGCACTCAAACAGTTCAAAATCCGATAGTTTGTCACACTACACAAATCATCCCGTACGAAAACATTTTGTCCCGGATGATTATCACTCAAAATTTTAAAATTTTTGAACTCAATCAAAACACTTAAACACAAACACACTAAAAACATAAAACAACAAAAAAACACAAACTCTAAATAAAGAAAATCAGACATACAAGTTCATAAACAAATAAAAACACACAAACATTAACTAGTAAACAAACATCAATATTGCAAAAATAATTTTATTTAAGCATTCAAATCAATCACACCAAGCCTTGTTCTTAATGCACTGAAAGTATCAAAGTCTAAAGGTTTTGTAAAAATGTTTGCAAGTTGATTTTCAGTAGAAACATGAGTGACTTCAATTTCTCCTTTGGATACATGATCCCTTATGAAATGATGCCTTATGTCTATATGTTTGGTTCTTGAATGTTGAATAGGATGTTTAGAAATACAACTATCACTAGTGTTATCATAATAAATTGGAATAGTGTCTATAGTCAATCCTAAATCAATCAAATGTTGTTTCAACCAAAGTACTTGTGCCATACAACTTCCTAATGCAATGTATTCAGCTTTTGCAGTAGATAGGGCTACTGAATTTTGTTTTCTGCTGGACCAAGAGACAAGAGAATTTCTAATAAATTAACATGTTCTAGAAGTGATCTTTCTATCCACCCTATAACCTGTAAAGTCAGAATCTAAATAACCAATTATTTCAAATGAAGAGCTAAACTTAGGATACCAAATTCCTAAGTTCTAAGTTCCTAATAGATATTTAAAATCCTTTTCACTATTGTCAAATGTGATTCTTTTGGATCTGATTGAAATCTAGCACATAAGCAAACACTAAACATGATATCGGGTTGGCTAGTAGTCAAGTAAAGTAAAGATCCAATTATCCCTCTAAATTTCTTTTGATCAACAAATTTTTCCTTAGGATCCTTATCCAACTGAACTGAGGAACTCATTGGTGTAATAACAGGAACAAAGAATATGGGAAGTTATATCGCTTGGAGTAGATAATCGCTAGAGCATGTGGTCCTAGAAGACGAATGAAGCCAAGTGGTCTATGTGTGCTAATAGCCCCCCATAAATTGAGCATCCAAGGATTGGATGGATAATTTGGTGTGGAGTTAAAGAAAATGTGCTGCAAGTAACAGTTTTGTCATGATATCTGCTAGTAGATCTATGGAATCGATGTGGTGGAGAGCAACAGAGTTATTTTTTATATATCGTTGATTAAATGGTAATCAATTTCTATATGTTCTATGCGAGCAAGGAAGATGGGGTTGTTCGCGAGAACCATTGCAAAAGTGTTGTCACAGTAAATAGGAGTAGGATTGAGTTGTTGCTCATAGAATTTTGCTAGCAACCGATGAAGCCATATGATGTCGGAGGTGGCAGAAGAGAGGGTTCGATATTCTACCTTGATGGAGGATTTTGAGATCGTGTCTTGTTTGTTGACCTTCCATTAGATGAGATTTGGACCAAGATAAGAGCATATTCTAGTGACCGACTTGCGATTGGATTTTTTTGCAGCCCAATCAGCATCAACAAATGTTTGTACTTTGAGCTTGCCACTGGAGAAAGGAAGTCCATAATTATGAGTTCCATGAATGTATCAGAGGAGACATTTGAGGGATTGGTAGTTCTGGTTTATGGGATTTTGCATGGTTTGAAAGATATTGTTTGTCGCAAAAGCGATATTTGGTCTGGTGATTGTAAGGTATTGAAGTGATCAAGCAATGTTTTGGTATAATTTAGGATTGTCAAATGGTTGATCAACAAACTAACATTGAGATGGCTTCGTGGCTAGTGGAGTTGAAGCTAGTTTGTAAAAAGAAAATCCTAAGGTAAGTAATAGCTTACAAGCATAGTGTGATTGATATAAGAAGACACTAATAGTAGCACATTGGAATTGAATGCCAAGGAAGGTTGAGAAAGAGCTGAGATGCTTGAGAGAAAATTTTGATTTTAGTTTAGGAAGAAGGTTTTGAATGGTGTGATTATTGTTCCAGGTGAGCAGTAAACTCCCTACATAAACAAGAAGATACAGACGTGTGTCACCAAGTATGTAGAGTAGTAAAGAGTGATTTGACTTGCTAAAGATGAAGCTGAACTCAAGTAGAGCTGATGTAAATTTATTGAACCATTGTCATGGAGCCAGTTTTAGTCCATATAGTGATTTATGTACTTTTCAAACATGATTGGGAAACTCAGGATCTGTGAAACCTAGTGTATGCTTCATGTACAAGTCTTCCTTAAGATCATAGTGTGAGAAATCATTAGAAATGTCGAATTTAAGGACCTGTCACTTGTGTTTAATTGTAATGATGAGTAGAATGCGAATTATGGGCATCTTTGAACTAGGCTGAAAGTTTCCTTGTAGTTGACTCCGTATTCTTGAGCAAATCCTTGGGCAACAAGGCAAACTTTGTGATTTGCAACTTAACCATCTGGTCATAACTTAGTTTTGTATGTCTAGCGACATCCAAGAATGAGAGTGTTTGGTGGAGCCGGAATGAGAGACCATGTTTGCAATTTTTTAAGAGCTGATAATTTATTTGACATAGCTTTTTTCCAAGGGGGAAGTTTCACTGATTGATGAAATGTGGAGGGTGTGAGTTCAGTTGGAGTGGTAATCAAGAGATCAAGAATTTCCTTTGGTTTTAGGTGACCCAACTTATAATAAGTTAGCATAGGGTGGTGTATGGGAGGTGGCAGTGGTGAGGAGGGAGATATGGAGTTAATGGGAGAAGAAACTGGATGAACAAATGGTGTGGGGGAGATGTGAGGTGAAGGTAGGCAGGTTTGGATTGATGCAGGTGAATGATGTGAATTAGAGATAGATACAGAGGAGGGAAGTAGAGTGGAGGTGGGTATTAGCATGAGTGGAGGAGGCGGGCTGGTGGGTAGAGAGGAGTTTGGATATGGTGATGGTTGATAAAATAGGAATATTTGTTCATGAAAAATAACATGACGAGGGATATGCGTTTTCAAGGTAGTGAGATTATAGCAATGACATCCCTTATGTATATAAGAGTAACCAAGGAATAGACATTCTTGATAGTGTGGTATAACTTTAATGGATGTGAGTGGGCAAAGCTAGGGGAAGCATAGACAATCAAACATCTTAAGGTGATCATAGGATGGTAGGTGGCTATGTAGTAGGCGGAAGGGAATTTGGAATTAGTGAGCTTTGGTGGGTAGGCGATTGATTAAATAGTTTGACGTGAGTAAAGCTTCGTCCCAAAAATGAAGGGGTAAGTGAGCTGCATGGAGCAAAGTTCTTATTGTGACAACAAGGTGACGATTGTTACGTTCAGCGAGGCCATTTTGCTCTGGCATGTATGGGGAACTTAATTGTGGGCGATTCCTTTATCAATGAGGAATTTATGAAATGTGTGATTGAGGAATTCACAGCCATTATCAGAGTGGAGTGTTTTGATAATTATGTTGAAAGTATTATTAATCATTTGATTGAATTGTAGGAATTTGGAAAATGTTTCATTCTTTGAATGCATTAAATAAAGCCAACAGAATCGAGAGAAAGTACTTATAAAGATAAAAAAATATTTGTATCCATTAAGTGAAGGAATAGGGGATGCACCCCAAATAATGAAGTGAACTAATGAAAAGGGACTTACAGAATTTGATTAACTCAAATTAAAAGGTAGCTTATGGCTTTTGGCCATATTACATTACTTGCAAAGAAAAAAACTAGGTGGAATACATATATTTGGAATTATACTGGCTACAAGTTGGATGATAGGATGGTGAGGGTGACCAAGGTGCCATGCCATTAGTTATTAGATGTTGGATTGGAATGAAGAGCTGTGGATGAAGGCTTGTTTGTGGTGGAGATTGTGTACAGTCCGTCACGGGCTTATCCACAAAGAAGGATTTTGTTGTCCACTAGATCCTGAACGGTGAATCCGTGAGCATCAAAGAAGACAAAGAAATGATTGTTAGATGTTAGTTTATGAAAAGATAATAAGTCGTGAGAGAGATGGTACATGTAGAATATATTGTAGAAGGAGCTTATGTGGTGTATTTGGGAGAGGCAGTATACCTTGACCTTTATTGTGAATGGGAAGAGAACTATCGTTTGCTATGGAGATTGAGTCGAATCAAAAGCAAGGTGTAGGTTGCTGAATTGTTTGTGAATTAGCAGTGAGATGAGAGGTGGCCCCCAAAACAAGTACTCAGTTTGTGTTGGAGTTGGTTTGCGATTGGAAGAACAGAGCTTTGGACTGGTCAGGCGAGAATGTTGTGTACTGCAAACTACAGTGATGCCAGCATGTAAGAGCTCTATATCCAAGCTTCCCACATATTTGACAGATTGGGCTCTGTGTGTTGCCTATTGTGGGAGGGCTATTGCTGGAGAGTGGTGGACAGGAGCTACCATGCCGGTGATAGGAGTTAGATTTCCCTCAAGAAAATTTGGAGCAGTGGGAATAAAGTGCTAGCTGGTCTGATGAGGGGTTGCTCTCCCTTTGAGATTGTTTATGAATGTTAATTTCTTCACTGCATAAGAGCTAGTACAAAATATCAAGATTGATGGGGAGTTGAGAAATACGAATAGCAGTATTAAAGGCATTATGAATTGGAGGTAATCCATTGAGGATATACATAAGAATGTCCTCTAAATCTATATGCGAACTTGCTACCGCGATGCTATCCACCAGTGTTTTGATTTGAGCCAGATATTGATTCATGGTGTTATCTTTCATCTGGATGTTATGGAGTCCATTCTTCAGTTGAATCACTCTCGATTGATTGGTGGGTTGAAGTTAGTTTACAAGCGTGAGCTAAATCTCGTGTGTGTTGGAGAGATGAAGATATATGGTAACACAGAAGGGGCGATTGTGGAAAGTAGGGTGGAAATAAGGTTATGATCTATGAGTCTCCACTGGAGACTATCGAGATGATCAATGGATTTGTTGGGACATGTCTAGCTATTGGTGAGGTATCCTTCAAATATGTAGGATGCAAAAAGTTTATTTATATGTAGGCTCATAATGGCATAGTTTTTATTATTGAGTTGCACGTTAACTATGGATTTGAGGATAGACATCAGAAGTTTGAGAGGAGATGGAATCACAAAGTCTGCCATCGAGGCAGACAGCGATGATGTAGGAGGAATGGTGTAGGAGGAGTCTTGTTTGTCCATTGGATGTGAGGCTTAAGGCTTTGATACCATATAGAAACACATGCAAACTAAGTAAAACAAAGAAGAAAGAAGAAGTAAAGTGAAGCTAGAATCAGCATAATATTATCATAACTACATATCATTTGCAACAATTACATAGTCACATATATAAGTGATGAGAGAAGAGAAGATGATAGAGAGTAGTTTCCATTGGTAGCAGTCTGCTATAGTAGAGAATATGTGAAGTGGATATTGGCTAGAGCAGATAACCGCTAGAGCAGGTGGTCCTGGAGGACGAATGAAGTCATGTGGTCTTGGTGTGATAATAGTAAGAATGAAGATTCCAACATTCAATTGTAATTTTGAAATGTCCTTACCGACTAATGAAGACCAATAAAGAAAATAACAACCAATAGAATTCTTGAGAATCGCTATCAAACAAGACAAGTTAAGGAAAATTTTATTAGTGTGCAAGATGTTTCATATTTATTAAATAACCACAAGACATATTAATGAGAATAAATTTCAAGTTTCTTACATATAATAGTAGCTTCCATCCCAAAATAGAGACAAATAGAAAATATTCTTGTAGTTTTTTTTGAAATTATATTTACTAAGCTTCTCAACCAATAATTTTGTTTCTCTAATTATTATCGAATCAACGATGGGGAGCATATGTATCTAAAATAACCTACCCAATTAGTAATTAAAAAGAAATTTGCATAAGTAGTTTAAAAAAACTTGCTTGGTTTTAAGAGGAAAAGATCTAACATCATCAATTGCTATCAAATTTCTAGAAGAAACAAGCAAATGTAGAGTGATGCTTTAAGGATTTCGACAAGAAAGAATAAATCTACTTTACTAATTTTGATCCTTCGAGAAAACAAATAATGTAAAATAAGAAAACATATAGATTTCTTTCTAATTTGATGTTATGCTTCCTGATTTCAATAACATAGCAAAAAAACATAACTCTAATCCTTTTCTTAGAAAGAATAACAATATTCATTAATAAATATATCCATTTGAGGAAAGAAGGGCACAATGATTTTGTCTGCCCGAGGAGGTAAAAGGTGGACAGGGTAGCTCTGTGGGTCTCCGAAAGGATTCCGCTCGTGTGGTTCGAATGCAAAGGGTACGATCACACTATCCCTTAGGAAAAAATAGTCGTAGACCTTTACAATCGACACAAGAAGGCCGATGGAAGAGCAGATGGAGTTATAGATACGATCAGCCATGGAGGGTAGCGGCTTTCACCTACACACCTCGATTAATAATAATATATATAACCCTAAATTCACGAGATTTCCCCTATTCGATACATTAGCTCAAATAGGGTTTATTTGATTGTGGGGATCAGTTTCCTATGGGCGTAAGCCCCCGTAGTTAATTACATCTTAGACCTCGATCTAAGAAAACTCTCGATTAAGGATGGTGTATTATTTACTTCTTGATTTAGTGCACAAAAAGAGTTCCTAAGTTCTATTCCAAAGAGTCTCTTCTATTTACCCTTAGTGATGATTAGACATTTTTCAATAGATAAAGATATAATTAAAATTTTTAGTTTAGAAGATCAAAGACCAGATTACTATCCTAAGAGAAATGACAGACTCAAAACACAGATGAAAGGAGACACACTGAGGGGTGTACAACCTGGGCTTGTCCGAAAATCTGAGAGGGAGAGAGCCTTGGGAACTCCAGGATCTCGCGTGAGAAGGAGGCTTCAGCTTTTTATTAGGGCACCAGAGGGAGAGAGGGGAGATCGGAACTATTCGATCAATTTCTTTATCCAACCGTGGGATCCAAATTATTTTTGAGAGCTATTTGGATTTTAATTGAGATTAAATTGGGCTGGATTGGGTTAACATTTGAACTCAAATTGAACTTAATTCAACCGAAATTAAGTCGATTTAGGATCAAAATGGCTCAACTCGACTCGACCAAACCAATTCTATACAAATCAAACTCAAATTAATGCTGATTCAAATAAAATCAAGCTCGACGAGATTCGACCAACTCAGCCAAATGTGCTCGAGGGCAAAACAAAATAAAAATAAAGAAGTTAACAAAAATGAGGTCAACAAACTCCACCCCAACATGTGCGGTGAACAATAGGTTAACCATACGTGTTGGCGTTGACCTCCTTATCTCTAGGAGGTACAACCACGAACAAGATTCACCAAAAAGATGCAATCCTATGATCAACCAAAAGGACTCGCTAGGAAAATGCAATCCTATGATCAAATAGAAAGACTCGCTTGGAAGATGCAATCCTACGATCAAATAGAAAGACTCGCTAGGAAGAATCCTACAACTAGCTAAAGAGAATTAAGAAGCATACAATCATACAACAAGCATGCAATAAGTGTCCCACCATGCTATGATCACACAATCACACAATGCTCATGCAAATATATAATCATGGGATGAATATTCATTCGTACAACCATTATCAAATCACTCAATAATCATACCTTCACATAACATCATATAATCAAGCAATTATTATGCATTAATGTTATAATCACTTAATCACATAGTAATAGGTAAACCATATCATACTCATGCTATCACATAATAGCCACACAACCATGCGATAAATATACGATACACATCTAATCATAACAAATCACATAATAATAAGCAAATGATCGTTTAATAGTCATTAACAATCATATAATTATGCAATGGTCATGCACTTACACAATAATCAACCAATCTTTGTTATGATCGCACAATAATGCAACTATCATTTAATCATGCAATAGTGATATGATCATTCAATAACACACAATCAAGTCATAAACAAAACCATATAATGCTCACATAATTACACAATAATTGTTTAGCTACATAGTGACTACCAAACCACACAATAAGCAAACAATCATGCTATAATAACATAGCAATCATGTAATCATACAATGATTCACATGATCATGCAATAGCCACTCAATTATATGCTCATATAATTATCCAACAGTCCTCAAATCATGCAAATGATCATATAGTCATACAACAATCATTCATTTACATAATGCTCACCCAGTCATGCAAACATGGTGGGACAAAAGAAAGAAAGAAACTCAATGTTCGCCTAACCAAATCGAAACAGCGAACGAATAAGACTCAATGCTCACTCGACTAAACTAGGATAACGAGAAAGAGCCAAGCAAAGAAGCTTAACTATCTGCCTAATAACAACAGCAGAATAGAAGGAGGGATACCATGCTCACATGAGCAGAATTGAAACAAATTCATAAAGAACCAAGGAGGATTCAACAGTCACCCAGAACACATGTCTAAGATGATGCGAGGAGCAAATTCAACCATCACTTGAAAAATATAACAAATAGCAAAGAGTAACAATAATAAGCAAGGAAGAATAATCAAAGATAAGGAAATCATCTATCTGTCTGACCACATCGCAACAGCAGCATAGAGAAAGAGAGAATGATCCCGCATCCACCTGACCAGATCAAAACAGTGAATGGAGAAAACTCAAGACTCACTTGACCATATTCGAAATAGGGAGTAAAGAGTAAGAAAAGGAAAGAGCCAACTGTCTGTTTGACCAGATCGAAATAGCAGAACAGAAAGAGAAAGAAAGAGGGGGTCCCACATCAACCTGACCATATTTGTAACAGCGAATGGGGAAAACTCAATGCTCAGCTGACCAGATCGAAATAGTGAACAAGAGTAAGACAAGTAAAGAATCAACTGTCTGTCTGACCAGATCGAAACAGTAGAACAGAAGGAGAAAGAGAAACGCCCCACATTCACCTGACCAGATCGAAATTGTGAATGGAGAAAACTCAGTGCTCACTTGACCAGATCGAAACAGTGAATAAGAGTAAAGTAAGTAAAGAATCGACTGTCTGTCTGATCAGATCGAAACAGCAGAACAAAAGGAAAGAGAGATTCAACATCAACCTGACCATATCAAAATGGCAGATGAGGATGACCCAATGTCACCTGACCAGATCGAAACGGCGAAACAAAGGGTCAAGGAAAAGGGGAGTTCAACATTCGCCTGACCAGATTGCAACAGCGAATGAGAATGGCTCAAAATCCACCTGACCATATTCGCAACATCGAATAATGAGCCCTCCCGAAAGTCTAATGTCCACCTGACCATATTCACAATGGTGGGACAAAAGAGAAAAGAGTAGTGAGGAATTCCGATCTTAGGGACTCTGTCGGGCTCTCTCAACTAGAAAGAGGAGTTCAACATTCGCCTGACCAGATTGAAACAGCGAATGAGAATGGCTCAAAATCCACCTGACCAGATCACAACAGTGAATAATGAGCCCTCCCGAAAGTCTAATGTCCACCTGACCAAAATCGCAACGGTGGGACAAAAGAGGAAAGCGTGGTAAGGAATGCCTCCCAAGGACTCTATCGGACTCTCTCAACCAGAAAAGGGAGTTCAACATTCACCTAACCAGATTCCAACGGTGAATGAGAACAGCTCAATATCCGCCTGACCATATTCGCAATAGCAAATAAAGAGCTTCCCAAAGAGGTCTAATGCCTGCGTGACCACATTCGCAACAGCAGGGCAAAAGAAAGAAAAAGGATCCAACATCCACCTGACCATATTCGAAACGGTGAATGAGGATTACTCAATATTTGTCTGACCATATTCGAAACGGCGGAACAAAGAGAAAAAAAGAAGTAAAGTGGCGAAAGGGGATCTCTTGAACAAAGAAATCCACCAGAAATATCAAATGAGAAATCTCTCCTGCGGGTCTGTCCGTGGAGGAAGAACGACATAGAATGAAGGTGAATACTCACATGAAAAATCAAGGCAAAGATAGTATGACACCAATATGAGAAATGACACAATAGAACAATCACATATAGAAAGATTTAAGGGGATGAACCCAACTAAGAAATGGAATAAGAACTTGAATGGAAAAGTGACTTCCAAAATAAGTGAGAAATACCAACAACTTGAATGGGATGATAGTTCCCAAGCAAGTGAACAGAAATAACAACTTTTATGGGAGAGTGGCTCCCCAAACAAGCGAACAAAATGAACAACTTGAATGGGAGAGTGGCCCCCAAACAAGCAAGCACGAAAACAACAACCTGAATGGGAGAGTGGCTCCCAAGTAGGTGAACAAAATCCATGACTTGAATGGGAAAGTGGCTCCCAAAATAAGTGAACAGAAGCAATAACCTGGACGGGATAGTGGCTCCCAAACAGGTGACAAAACAACAACTTGAATGGGAAAGTGGCTCCCGAACAAGTGAATAAAATGACAACCTGAATGGGATAGTGGCTCCCAAACAAGGATGTCGGCATATAAGATGTCAAGTGAATAAATGCACGCCAAACAGTTATTTCTAAGCAATGCAACGACAGCTCAAAACAACCAAGATGCCAAAACAAAATGAGAGTACAATCAAAAGAATATCATATCAGTCCTTAAGAGTGATTTATAGTCAAATGTTGGGATCCAAAAATTTTCATGTATGAATTTTTAAAAGAACAAGGTGAGTACTTAAACAAACTCAAAAGTGGAGATACTAAGAGATGTTAAATACTCACCAATTAGTTGAGATAAATTTGATTCACATAATTTTTCAAAGAAGAAAAATTTTATCAAAGAGTAAGAGTATTATTTCTCAAAATAAAATATTTACCTCTTGATTATTTTGGCTCAATCAAAATAACTAGTGGAACCAAATTTGAAATTCAGTAAGAGGTGGGTTGACTTCATCTAAACCCAAAAAGGTTAGGGATTTAAAACTTGCTAACCCAAGTCAAGCTCCCTACAAGCTAAACTGGGTTCTCTCCCATAGATAAGCATTGTTTGAATTAAAATCTAATTCAAAAAGATATAAATTAGAAGAAGAAATTGAATCTTCTCAATTTTCTTGCATGAATAATATTTTATATCTAATAGATTATCAATGCATAATAATGAATTTAAAGTCATCATTTTCAAACTTAAGTATCAAAAATATCAAAGGACACATGAGTTTTCTGAGATTTAGAGATTTCCAATAAAGAAAAGCCATTTACACTTTCACTTTAGGCTCATTTTATGCATACTTTGTAAATTATTGGCACTTTGTGCTTCTTCTCACTTTTGATACACTTTGTGCATCTTTAACTCTTGGCGCTTTGTGCATCTTCTCACGTTTAATGCACTTTGTGCATCTTTCACTTTTAGCGCTTTGTGCATCTTTTTTTTCACTTTTTGTAATTGGCTTCCTTTCTAAATCTCTAAAAGAGTATTTTCTCAGTTGTGAAATTATCTTCCAAACATAAGAGAAGAAAACTCACTCTCTTATGTAAGGAAAAATAATTCACAAAACAAACCCAATCCTATGATAAGAATGAACAACCCGATTGAGAAAATTATGAAATAAATTCATATATATGCAAAGGATACCTACGAGATAGAAAATTTGCAAGCTAATAGAGAAAATTTTCATTTCTAAGCCCAATTCCAATTTGTCAAAGATTTTAATTCAAAAATAAAACTATTCCACACAAGAGATGGGAGGGAGAGGATTACTCCTTTGGATCATCATAAGAAATTATTCAAGTGTCTAAAGGAGTCAACCAACACTTACTTCATTTTTTAAATAAAATAGAGGTAAATTTTCATTATGAGAAATAAGCCACTTACTCTTTAAAGAGAATTCTCTCAAACGTTTGTCTTATATTTTAAACTCTCAAACTTTTCTCAAATTAAATTTTCTTTTGAAAAATTCGTATATGTCAAATTTAAGGACCCTTTCATTAAAGATCAAATTTGAATTTTATTTGGACTGATATGAATCAAGACCAAGTCTAAAAGAGCTCAAACAAGAGAGATGATTGGGACTAAAGTTTATGTCAAATATGAATCATGCAATCAAAGATAGAATATTGACATTCATTTGAAATGATATGAAACAAGATTAAGTCTAAAAGAATTCCAACTAGAAATTGATAGATATGAAGATTTTTATTTGAATGAGATTGACTTAAAATAGATCTATTTGGATTTGAATTTGAGAATAATAAAAAAATAAAGATCTAATAAACTCAAAATTTTAATTAAATCTTTATACATTAAAAATGTCTAACTCTCACTAAGGATTAAGAGAAGAGAGTGGAATAGAAAATGGGAACTCAAACTAGGCACCAAACTAGGATTACCTATAGAAGTGAATAATATAACATCTAAAGATGGAGAGAGAAACCTGTCCCACCGTGGTCGATAGAAATCTGTGGGTCTCCGAAAGGATTCCGCTCGTGTGGTTCTAATACAAAGGGTACGATCACACTATCCCTTAGGACAAAATAGTCGTAGACCTTTACAATCGACACAAGCAGGCCGATGGAAGAGCAGAAGGAGTTATAGATACGACCAGCCATGGAGGGTAGCGGCTTTCACCTACACACCTCGATGGATAATAATATATATAACCCTAAATTCATGAGATTTCCCGTATTCGATACATCAGCTCGAATAGGGTTTATTTGATTGTGGGGATCAATTTCCTACGGGCACAAGCCCCCGTAGTTAATTACATCTTAGACCTCGATCTAAGAAAACTCTCGATTAAGGATGGTGTATTATTTACTTCTTGATTTAGTGCACAAAAAGAGTTCCTAAGTTCTATTCCAAAGAGTCTATTCTATTTACCCTTAGTGATGATTAGACATTTTTCAATGGATAAAGATATAATAAAAATTTTGAGTTTAGAAGATCAAAGACCAGATTACTATCCTAAGAGAAATGACAGACTCAAAACACAGATGAAAGGAGACACACTGAGGGGTGTACAACCTAGGCTTGTCCAAAAATCTGAGAGGTAGAGAGCCTTGGGAACTCCAGGATCTCGCGTGAGAAGGAGGCTTCGGCTTTTTGTTAGGGCACCAAAGGGAGAGAGGGGAGATCGGAACCGTTTGATCAATTTCTTTATCCAACCATGGGATCCAAATTATTTTTTAGAGCTATTTGGATTTTAATTGAGATTAAATTGGGCTAGATTGGGTTAACATTTGAACTCAAATTGAACTTAATTCAACCGAAATTAAGTCGATTTGGGATCAAAACGGCTCAACTCGACTCGACCAAACCAATCCTATACAAATCAAACTCAAATCAATGCCGATTCAAATAAAATCAAGCTCGATGAGATTCGACCAACTCAGCCAAATGTGCTCGAGGGCAAAACAAAATAAAAATAAAGAAGTTAACAAAAATGAGGTCAACAAGCTCCACCTGATTGAGGAGGCGAAAGGTGAGATTCTTTGAGTGTGAAGAATTTATAAAGGTGAATTCTCCACCTATGGAAAGGGAGAAGGACTTCTCTTGCTAGCTATGGGCTAAATGAGAGTCATTGTGTTAGTGCAATTATAAAAGAAAGGACCTTTGGGGAGTATACATAGATCAAGTTGACCGAACCATTATAATAATTAGTTTGCATCTCTTTACTTTACATATTTACTTTTATCCCTTTTATTTTTCTATAATTTAATTTCCAGCACTCTGGTTCTAATGTGAATGAAGATTATTGTGAATAATTATGATTCATATTTATTTTTAAAAAATGAAAAAAGGCAAAGAAAGAAAAAATATTATTATTTGCTTTCTTCAAAGTCTAAAAACACAAAAAATTGCACTTACTTAAAAGTTGTATTATTTCTTTTATTCAAATGGTTCTGCATAATTCATATTTTGGTCTCTATTTAAAAAGATTTTTAAAGAAAGTTTTAAATAACTAATTCACCCCACCCCCACCCCTTCCCTTTAGTGTGCCATCTTAAATATCAAAGCACAAATGTGCACTTTCACCTATAGTAAGAGAAAGTGAGTGCACTAAATCTCCATCCCATTAGTACCTTGCGAGTGTGAGTTTGAGCAAGCTCTAACAAAGCCATTTTGGTGAAAACACAATTTCTTATATGGTCATCTTTTACCTCTAATTTAATTTTCAATATTATTCTTTCAATCGAGAAAAACTTGTAAGAATAAAAATTTTTCTCAATTATCTACTACATAGACATATTCTTCAGACCTAATCCTAGGCATTTATGGGTCTTGCACATGGTGAAGAAAACCTTTAATCCATAGTGATCCAACTATTAGAATGAAGTTTCACATCATTTAGAACATATTTGATTGATTAGTAGGAATTTCATCCATTTATAATTAAGAATCAAGTAATAACACATTGATGGTTGAGAAGGTCTATAGAATGCTAAAGACAAAATCAGGACCATCTATTCCATTCTATTTTACTTGATGGGTCAGATCTCATAGTATTGGATTATATTCATCTATGAAGGGTTTTGGGGATTTAAATCCTAATGTTTTATCTCATATCAAATGCCTACATGATACAATGGCCCAATGCATTTTATATAACCAATTAAGACTAGTTGTGTGGAAAAGTATAATAGAGTCACCAGCTGAATATAATTCAATTTAAAACATAAAACTTTAGAATATTATAACTAATGATTTAGTGAACAAATTTGCACAAATATGTCCTTTATGAATTTTAAATTTAATATTCATTCTAATGAATCTAATCTCATGGCTTGATGATTAAGGTATTTATGTAAGTCTTATATTTATAGAATTTCCCTGATGCTTTAATTATTATTCTTAAACACATTAGATGGGACTCAAATTTGTTATGGGGCTTCTTAGGGATGTTTAACATCGCTTATTTTATTTTTAAGAGATTTTTGAAAACTCTTCTACCTTATATGGAATTATCAAATTAATAGGTCATTATTTAACCAAAGATCTTGGAAATTTATAACCATGAATCCATAGAGCATTAGGGCATGAAATTTCTATGGGTTTTTGGGTATGTGTATGAGAGTTAGAAGACTTTTATTTTTTCCTAATTCCCTGCCCTAAATTTCTCTGGGAAACTTCCCTAAGGTATAAAACAATCATTTTAGAAAATTATAGGAAATTCTACAAGCTTCCAAATGATCCCAATTTTTAATGGGAACTTCCAAAGATTCTAAGATTTCTAAGGATTTAAATTATATAAAATTAAGTTCATTGGATCAGTCAATTAATAAACACTTAAATTAGTTTTTGAAATGATCTACAAAATTTATAAAATGCATAAATAAATATAGAAAATTAAAAAAAAATAATGAATTAAGTTGCATTGTGTATATTATGAAATGGTTAATGAAGTGAAAATGAAAGCTCTCATTAAATTCATTTTAAAGCCATGTTTTAACTTTTTAAATAATATTAAAGAAATAAGTTAAATAAATCATTAAAAACAAAATGTTTTTCCAATTGTCTTCAAAAAATTTGAGATTTTTTCTCAGGATATTATTGATCTAAGTTTAAAATATTATGAAATTTTTAAGGTCACTTAATACCTGAATTAGTATACCCTAGTTTCCATTGTACATAAAATCCTTATAACAAGCTTAACATAGAAAATTCATATATAATTCATAAAAAATTACAAGATTACGAACTCAACTGCATTAAATTCTAAATAAACTTAAGAACATGATAAAAATAAGAATATATTAACATTCAACTTTTAAATCCAATGTCAATTTTGGATTAAACCTATGTTTAAATACTTAAGGTATTAAAAATTTAGTAAAACTTCTAAATCTTGATTACTTCCAAATGCCCCCAAACTTTAATAAGTTGGTCATTAGGTCACTTATGACTCATTGATCAAATTTTATGAACCTTAAAATTCATTTGGTAACTTAGTCATCAAATCCTAAGTTCAAAGATAGGAGTAAACATTTTAAATCAGAAATTCAATAATAAAACAAAAAATAAATCAATTAAAATAAAATATATTAAATCATTAAACAAAAACATCACTGAAATAAAAGATAAATTAATAATAATAAAAATTAAAAAATTAAAAAAGGATTAAAAAGAATTAAAGCTTAAACCAAATAGTGTATGTCTTTAAGATAAATGAAAACTAATTAAGATAAATGAATAATAAAAATCTTAATAATTTGTAAAAATTATTTTTAGGTTATAACAAACTTTAGTGATGATTTTATAAATCTTTAAGATCCAAGTTAACAAAAATAAAATAACCTTTTTAAAAGACATTCTACACTTCCTAAAGTGAAGAAACCTTGAAGCCAAAAATACTTAAAATAGTCTTATGCATTTGTCTAATCCTTTTGGATGATATAATTGCATTCCTAATTGCTTAGGAATTATTGATTATAGAGTTCCATTGCAATTTAAACTCTTCAATTGGTTTGTTTTTTATAGAATAAATATAAAATTAAAATAATAAAACTAAAAGTTACAATAAAATCTTCAAGTGATTAAAATTTGAATTTAAATTAAAACTCCCTTGGTTGTTAAATTAATCAAACATTCAAAAAGGTAAATTTAAAATTAAATAAGAGTTACTAAGCCACACAAACCTAGATCACACTTTAGATTGATTGTTAGGCAACCAATTCTAGTTCAATGTTTGGACATTATTTGACTTTAAGTGGTTTAGTTGTTGAGTGTTTAATTACAAATAAGGTTTGAAGAGTGATGTTGGTAGTGTTGTGAATAATTATGCCTTTGATTAATCTGTGATGAGCAGTTAGATATCCTAGGCTAGGACCATCTTGCTTGCTTATTAATAATCTAGTCTTATGTACGTGGTCGTGCTTATTGAAGGGATCCAAAATTAATAAATGGGGTCAACTTTCATTAAATTTAAATATAATAAAATTCTTTGTAGATGGTTATAAATGCATATCCCTCTTAAAAGAAAAATAAAAAATGGCCAAATTCTATAAGTTACTCAGAAATGAGCAAGAGCTTTATAACACTGTATAATGAATTATGTTATGATTGATGTGTTACACAAACTATTTTATACTAGGCCTTATAGAATAGAGTCTTTTCTTTTTAATAAATGTAATTTATTAATTTAATTAAAGTTATGAAATTCAAATGAATTTATTTAGGTCAACTAGGGTTGATTAACATTAACCATGAGTTACATTAAGATTAAATGAGTCTAATGAATGGTTTAAGAGCTTTGGGACTCAACCCTAGGGTCCAGGAAAGATTCTAACCAAGGAAACTTAATTTGGATCCCTATAAAGGCAATATGGGTATTTTAGGTTATTACATTAACTAACTATCAATAAGGGTTAACCATTGGTCCATGATGACTTAATTTGATGCCTAAAGGGTTTTGAACCAACTAGACCTTAGTCCTATGTTAAGAAAATTGATTTGACCCAAGATAATCCATATCTATTTTCAATCTCAATCAAATATGGAAGATGAAAATGGATTTGAAAATTATTCTTCAATCTTATATTTTATTTAAATAGTACCTTATTAATTATGGTTCCATATAGTATAAGAAACTCTAGAGAATTTTTATTATTTGGAAGGAATCAAATAGATTGAGCATAGTATGAAAAGAATAATTAAATTATTTCATTAGGGTTGGGACTATTGTTTTTCCCTATATCATGACCCATGGTTGGTTGGTATGTCCATACAAAAAATTTTGGTACCTAATTGCTTTCACATTTTAAATTTCCCTTCACAAACCAAGTTCAACTCTTTGATTTAACAAGAAGTTAGGGGTTTCTTAATTTGTTAAAAAGCATTAATAGATTGTTATAACATTATCAAGCCCTATTTGAATGTGCTCTAAGGACACTTGAAAGTGCAAAGGCATGTCAAGGCGAGGATGAATTGGTTCTTTCTAAGAACTCTTTTACTTAAAAATAAAATTGATATGCAGAAAAATTTAAGAGATTAAGATGTTCAAACCAAAAATGAAAAGCACAAATTGTATAGTATGACTTGTTATAATTTATTCAATCCAATCACAGATCATCCAAGATGAACCATATTTCATCTAGTGAGTTCTCGTATGAATTTTATAATACAATAAATTATCATATAGTTCAAGCATTATTAATAATTTTATCTAATTTGATTCCTTAATCTTTTGAATTAAATTATGCAATTTTAACTAATATTTGTATAGTTCAAACTAGTTCGTACTTTAGGATCATTTCAAATTTCAAAATTGCCTATTTTAAGTAACTAAGAATCAATGGTAGGGTTAGTTGATCGTCCTATACAATGTGGTGGTCATACATTACAATTAGTTATAACCCAATTTAATTTAATCTTTATTAATTCAATATTTAAATTAATTTTTTATTTTATGAGATTATATATTGTGATTTATATTATATAGTACGATTAGTAAAAATTTTAAATTTTAAATTTTCCTCCTAATTGTTGTGTGTGTGCACACAGTTGGTTAGCTAGAATACACCTAATATAAAAAATTACTTATAAAAACTAAAAGGTACACTCTGTCATATAAAAAATACTACACTATCTTGAGCCTTGATTATTTTATTTTGCTTGGTGTATGATGTACTTGAAACGGTTAGTGACACTTATGAAAAAATATTCAATATATAATGCATGAATAAGAAAATAACATCCAATAATCTTTGTAATAATTAAAATAAATGGATGGGCTCTTAGACTGCAACACTATTCTCCCACTCATAATATTATTTGATGAGGATACGATATTACTTTTTTTCAAACTAGGCTATTAAGAAGGCCATATTTGAAATCCATGTAGAAAAAGGATTAGTTTGGTTTTACTTAGTTCACAGGGTACTATAGTAAAAATTTATTATAATGTTTAATGGCCATCTAAGAAGATTTTAAAACCATAGTTGCTTTAGGCTTATGGTTAACTTACTACTTAATAGAAGCTATGTGATGATGCTTGAGAAAGCCATAATCACCTTTTTGCTTGCACCTACACTATTGGGTTAATAATAATAATTATTATTATAATAATAATAAATTCTATTTGAACCAAAGGTGCAATAAGTACTTCAAGCTTCTAATGACCTAAACTACAATACTATGAAGAAATTATATAAAATAATATTTCTATTATGGTTTTTTCTATCAAGAGAGAAACAAATGATAGAATGTTTAATCGCTCAAGTACTTTCGTGGTTGGAATTATGATGAAAATCTTGCTTCTTGTTGCTTACAAACTTTTATGATGAAAATTTATGATTCATAATATAATGTGGTCAGTAATTTGACAAATAGTGTAGATGGGCTAGTTGCTTAAGTTATTTCAATTAAATTTGCTTTAATTTCATACTCATATAAGCTAGTGGCCAGTCATGGACTATATTAGATTGTTTACTAGTTTTTCTCTTCTCCACAGTCTAGTTGTTACTCAGTTGGACAACTTGGTTCCTTCCTCTTTCTTCTATTAAATTTTCTTTTTTGTTGCTTTATTGTTGGGATTTTGTTTTGCACTTTGTTCTTCGTAATTTTGCTATGTTGCAAAGACTTAGTTATGCATTTCATGGTTGGTAGTTTTAGTGCAGTCAATCCTTTCTTGATTTGATTATTTTTCTAATGCAATATAGCAATCACTTATGATTTCAGGAATCTTCTTGAACCACATACTCTACTTTAATTTCCACTTTGTAGTTGTAGTTGAAAGGATTACAAGAAAAATTTCCATAAGTTGAGATTGAAGGTCCGAGAAATTATGGAGAAGTTGTGGGTTATTCAAAATTTGATTTTGTGGGTTTCACAGTTACTCCGATGGTGCAGAGAGTCGCCAGCCCCCTTTGGCCGGTGGTTCGTTCAACATTTGGCGTTCATCTCCAGAAAGCTCTTATGCTCCAGTTTGTTCGTTCTCATTGTCTCCACCAGCATTTGGAGATGGGAAAGTTGGCTTTGCTCAAGGTGCAAAATCAAAGCTTAAAAGTGGAATGCCTTTAGTCATTAATGAAGGTGGTTTGTTGTTATCAAATAAGGATATTGAAGTTATTGGTAAGGGAAAGAATGTAGCAGTTGAAGACAATGTTAAAATCCATTTCAAATATGGGTTGCTTCCAGATTTAAGAGGTGAGTCGGTGTATAAAACGGGAGCCTCTTCTTCATCAAAGTCTGTGATCATAATGGATAAAAATTAAAATGACAATTTTGTGTGTGGGGTCTCAGAGGAATTGGCTTCCAATTATGTTCATCTGGGAGGAATCAGCTCAAAAGTTAATCAAGTTGCTTAAGGTAATATGATTGAAATAAGTGTTGAAGGTCTTGACAAAGAAAATGGCTCTATGAAAGAATTAAATTTAGACCTGGTAACGGTCCAGAATTGTAATTCAAGAGATCTGGGTGATTGTGTTCGTGGTCTTGCAGCAACTCCATCTTAACATTCTAGTAGTGCATATAAAATTGCTTGGAGTAAGGAGCACATAAAAGTCCTAGATTTGGACTTTAGTGATTTCTTTTCTGATGATGGTTCATTCATTAAACTTCATTTATATAATGAATTAGAGAATTCTAAGAAGCTTCATAATTCATTGGTGATCAAGGTCTTTGATGGAAATGCTCCTTTTATAGTGATTAGTTTAGAACTAAGAAGGCAGTGGTCCCAATTTGGTAGATTCCACCTCACAATGCTTGGTATGGATCGGGTTCTATGTTCGTTTTATGAGCCAGAGCCTTTAGAATTAGTCTTCTCTAATGGGCTATGATATGTTAATGGGCATATTATTGGAATTAATAAATGTTATCCAACCTTTTCTCTTACCACTTTAAAGGGATTAACTGCTCCTATTTTGATTAGGATGCCTACTCTCCCATTACAATGTTGGGATGAAATAAATGTTTGTACAATTGCATCTATGGTATGGAAGCCATATTTTATTGATGGAAACATATTCTAGTGGGGAAGAAGGAGTTTGGGAGGATTTATGTCTGTATCAAGTTGGATGCTAAATTGCCACTAGGTGTTTGGCTGGAGGGAAGCTCTGGGAAATTCTTTCAGAAGATTGAATATGAAAGACTCCCCAATTTCTATTTCAATTGTAGTAGGATTGGGCACTTTAAGAAGGATTATTTGTAGAATAAAATGGAGGTTAATCTTTCTTCTAAATAAGTGGATAGTTTAAAAATTCCAATGATGGAAGATAATCCCATATCTACTCATGAGGTTGTAGTTGAAGGTTCTTATGATGATAAAGGAGGTTACGGACCATGGGTACATATTAATTATAGAAAAATGAGGATTAAAAATCCTATTTTTAGGGTTTAATCCCCGTCCACTAGAGGTTATTGTGATGAAGGTGTTGCAAATCTGATTTTATGTATTAGACTTTTGATGATAACAAACATTCAAAATTTTCTACGACTGCCTTGCCTACTAACTTTTCAGGTCCACAAGATTGAGTGCAACTCAAGCTAGATTAAGATTGTGTAGATTAAGTATGAGTCAGTCTATAATTTTTTCTTTCTCGAGTCATTCGTAAACGTGGAGGTTCCTGATGCTAAGTAACCCTACACACACATGAGAAATTTTCTGTCTAATAATTAGAGTTCTCTGTTTGATCACATCATCTGAGATAATCCTAAAATCATCCTGGACTATCACTAAAAATAGAAATCCTAATTAGGGCATCCTGGTTAAGGCAACCATCATTAAGCACATCATCCTAGATGTATCACACAGGACGATATGCTTAAATCAGAAAGAATTAGCCACCAGATCTACTTAGGTATTATTTATTTTTGGACATTAGCCAGGACAATACATTACATCGGCCTAGACGATGCAACACAATTATGCCTAAATTAATTTGATAATTAAGGAAAGCAATTAAGGCTTGATTTATATGATCACATTATCTTGGATGATTAGTTCAAAGTACCTTAGTTGCTCCTGGACGATCAACATCGGCCATCTCTTATTCAGAGAAATGTTCTGGACGATTTCCCTCGGTTTTGAACTAATTGTCTGGGACGATCGTGAGATCGGCCCAGACGATGAAGCTATTTTTGGATCGTCCTGACCTCCTTTCAGAGCGATTATCTGGCCAATAATCTGTGATTTGAACTAATTGTGCAGGACACTATTTTATCGTCCTGGACGATATGAACAAATTTCTACTGATCATCTTAGATCGTCCAAGCTGATTGGGCTTAAATTGCACTGATCGTATAGGATGATATTTATATCATCCTAGATGATAAAATCGGCAAGTTGCAATTAATGAGCTATTCCGAACCTCTTTTATTTAAGAGCTCTTGTTCTACCCTTTGGGAGATCTTTTGCTACTGTCTTGACCTGAGAAAGCCTAGAGGAGAGGGAGAGAGGATTTTGTTAGGGGGAGCTTGTGAGGGAGGTTCACAAGGGTTGCTCCAAGCATTGTTCCACTTCTTCTTCTGCTACAATCATCTTGATCATCCTAGTTGATATACTTTCATCCTAGATGATGCATTTATTGGTAATCATCCCATCCAATACACCTATTAGTCCTGGACAATACACGTGTAAGTACGTTTCACATCTTTAAATTCGCCTAGGACGATCCATTTTTGGACAATCGGCCCTGACGATCCACTGTTTATCCTGGATGATACACGTGGCACATGATTTAAATGTTTTAAATTCGACCGATATAATCCATTATTGAGCATCATCCTGAACGATCCACCTAATCGGCCAGGACGATTTGCTTTTTTAACTGACGTCCGGCTTGACTCCTCGGGACGATTGCATATGTCTAATCGTCCTTGACGATATGATCGCTTTTTTGACCAATCGGCCTATACACAATTATTGAACCAGATCGGCTTGGACGATCCTACTGATCCTTTAAATATAGAGCCTCACAACCATCTTCTTCACACCAAACTTCTTCTCCTTGCTTCTTGCTTCCTATTTTCTTACTTTTTTATGATAATGGCTGGAGGAAAATGCTCTCGTCACCCATCTGGAAGTTCCTCGAGGGCCACTCTAGACCCTCAATTCCTGGAGGCGGATGATCAAGCCACCTATTAACACTACAAAATGGCTAGCATTACTATTTCCTGAGCGATCAACCCAAACCACCTTTCATATCCGGTACTTGACTTATTCTTTCGTACCTCTTTGTGTTTCATTCTCACTCTTGGAGTCCCCTTCAATTTTGAGCGTTTGTTTAAATTCTTCGCAAGCCATAGAATTAATTCTTCCTACATTGCTCTTGCCTCATATGTGAATCGACATCCCGTCGAGATCACATATCAGGATTGTGCAGAGATTTTGCAGCTTTCCACTATAAGGGATAAACTTCACACCCTGTGTTTTGATCCTGATTTTAGCTGGGCTTCGGCCAATCACTTTCTCTGTAACTCTAATGCCCACTATCATATTGGAGAGACTAGCTCTTTACTTAAAGATGCTAAGATAATCCAACACGTCCTTCACGCCTCTATTATTCCTAAAGCTGGTGATCAAATCCATATCACTCCCCTTCTTTCACTCACCACTTTTTACATTATGGCCCAACAAGAATTCAATACAACCGACCTGATCTTTTGCTATATTGAGCACTTGACAAAAATTCAAGATCTAGGTCATAAGAGGAAGCCAAATCTTGCCCTATGACATATCATTGCATATGCTCTAGAATACAAATATAACCTCCAATATCCTGCTCCTCCCAACTATCAGCCCACCTTCTACTCAAATAATTCCTTCAACGTTCTTCACAGTACTCGTCTCCACCCAGGGGATGGGGAAGCTCAGGGGGTCGAAGAGGAGAAGGCTCCCGCTCCTATTCCTGTACCTATTCTGCTCTGCCAACACTCTCAGCTGGATCAATTGGTGGAGCAATTCGATTAGTGGGAGACCTGCTTTAAGACCTACGTTGCTGCACATGAGCACCAACATACTGAGGACATTATTTGAATGCAGCACCAGCATGACCAGAACATGACCTAGTATGGATTACAGTTTGCTACCCTAACCAGCTACTTTAAGCAGCCACCACCACCACCGCCTCCTCCTTCAGATAATTAGAGGCCATCATTTTACTAGTTCTTTTTATGTTATGTTCTCAATGTAGTTTGTTTCTATTTGTGGTGTTTAATTTCTCTTTTCTCCTCCTTTTTGTGATGACAAAAGGTGGAGTAGTATATTACTGTCTGCTGTACTGTTTGTTATGTAGTTTGATTATGCAATTAGAAAGTTAAAAATGTGTTTTGTTTCTTCTCATTATTACATGAACTGCTTAAATTACTTTTTGGTTTGTCATCATCAAAAAGGGGGAGATTGTTGCAAATCTGATTTTATGGATTAGACTTTTGATGATAGCAAACATTCATGATTTTCTACGACTGCCTTGTCTACTAACTTTTCATGTCCATAAGATCTAGTGCAACTCAAGCCAGCTTAAGATCGGTTAGATTAAGTCTAAGTAAGTCTATTTTTTTTCTTTCTTGAGTCATTTGTAAATGTCGAGGTTCCTGATGCTAAGTAACCCTATACACACACATGGGAAATTTTCTGTCTGATAATTAGAGTTCTCTATTTTGATCACATTGTTTGAGATTACCCTAAAATCTTCCTGGATGATTTGCTAAAAATAAAAACTCTAATTAGAGCATCATGGTTAAGGAAGCCGTCATTAAGCACATCGTCCTTGATGATATTTATATCATACGGGATGATAGGTTCAAATCAGAAAGAATCAACCGCAAGATCTATTTAGGTATTATTTATTTTTGGACATCGGCCAGGATGATCCATTACATCGGCCTGAATGATGCAACATAATTATGCCTAAATTAATTTGATAATTAAGGAAAGCAATTAAGGCTTGACTGATATGATCAGATCATCCTGGATGATCGTAAGATCGGCCGAGATGATTAGTTCAATATACCTTAGTTTCTCTTAGATGATCAACATCGGCTAGCTCTTATTCAGAGCGATGTTCTAGATGATTTCCCTCAGTTTTGAACTAATCATCTGGGACGATCGTGAGATCGGCCCAAATAATCAAGCTATTTTTGGATCATATAGACCTCCTTTCAAAGTGATTGTCTAGATGATAATCTGTGATTTGAACTAATCATACAGGATGATATTTTATCATCCTGGACGATATGAACAAATTTCTTCTGATCGTCTCAGATCATCCAAGCTGATTGGGCTTAAATTGCACTTATTGTACAGGACGATAAAGTCGGCAAGTTACTATTAATGGGCTATTTTGAAGCTCTTCTATTTAAGAGCTCTTGTTCTACCCATTGGGAGATCTTTTACTGCTATCTTGACCTCATAAAGCCTAGAGGAGAGGGAGAGAGAGGATTTTGTGAAGGGGAGCTTATTAGGGAGGTTCATAAGGGTTGCTCTAAGCATAATACCACTTCTTCTTCTTCCACCATCGCCTCTTATCCTTGGAAGGTTGAGAGAGGTCTGCTTCAACAATCGATTTAGGCTCTCTGCCTGCTTCAGAAGGAAGCAAAAGGAGTTGGGTTCTTTGCCTCACCTGGGTTGGTGAAAAGGAGGTTTGTAAAGGCTTCTCCGCCTTACTGTGGGGGTAAAAGGAGAGACACTGAGTTTACTGCAATACCTGGAGGATGCCTCTGGGGAGTGGACGTAGATTGAGTTGACCGAACCACTATAAATCTCTGTGTTCTTTTCTACTGTTTATTTCCACATTTAATTTCCGCACCTTAGTTTTTTTTGTGTTGATTTTGGTTTGAGTTTTGATTATGATTTTGATTGTAAGATTTTTAAAATACTAATTCACCCCCCCTCTTGGTTAGCTTTGGGCTAGTTTATAAGGGAAGCTCTGGGAAATTCTTTCAGAAGATTGAATATGAAAGACTCCCCAATTTCTATTTCAACTGTAGTAGGATTGGGCACTTCAAGAAGGATTGTTTGTAGAATAAAATGGAGGTTAATCTTGCTTCTAAATAAGTGAATAGTTTAAAAATTCCAAGGATGGAAGATAATCCCATATATGCTCATGAGGTTGTAGTTGAAGGTTCTTATGATGATAAAGGATGTTATGGACCATGGGAACATGTTAATTATAGAAAAAAGAGGATTAAAAATTCAATTTTTAGGGTTTAATCCCCGTCCACTAGAGGTTGCTATGATGAAGGAACCTGGATTAGTAAATCGCAATCCTAAGGTAAAAGAAGCTAAAGCTGTCAAGGTTTCTACTGAAGGTGGTTTTATAGAGCAGTTTCAAAGAGTGATTAAAGTCTCTCCTTTGGTTCCTACTGGGAGTTCTGTTCTAGTTTAGGGAGGAGTTCAAAATGATGTTCCAGTTTTAGACTTTATTCAGGAATGTCTGGAGGAATTATTGGCTCCAGAAAACTAAGAGGCTATGTTTACTAAAACTTAAGTTATTTCTATTATTGAAACAAATTCAATGTCTTAGATGGTTTCGTTGAGGAAGGAGAGATGGATATCCTAGAGAAAGTTGTTGCTACATCTCCTAATGGTTTGGATGGGAACAATAGACTGGGGGGAAAGAAGTTTGAAGATAAATATGGGTGTGTTGAATGGTGATTTGGGCTACAAAGAAGGTGGTTCTTCTAATGTCAAAAAGAAAGGTTCTAAGAAACTCAAAGGTTTGGGTCCTATTAAAGTGGCTCCTAGGAGTAGGAGAGTGGATGGTGATCAAAAAAATAAAGTGGGGATCTCATCCCCTCTGATTCATTGAAGTCTTGTATAGCTTTTTGGAATTGTAGAGGATCTAGGAAAAAAAAGCTTCTATATATCTCAAGGAGTTTGTGAAGGATCATGGTGTGTTTTTTTATGGGTTTGTTGGAAACTAAATTATCTGTTATTAATAGAAGAGATGTTGATTTGTTAATTGGTAATGAGTGGGATTTTTTCCAAGTATCATTAGAAGGATTGTTTGGGGACATTCTGTTGGTATGGAAGTGTAGCATTTTGACTTTTAATGTTTTGGAGCCCTCTCCCCAATTTGTTATTGGAGAGTTGGAGGTTCTTAATAAAGGAAGATGGAGGATTTCTTCAATATATGGGAATAAGGATGTTTATAAAAGAACGATTCTATGGGAGAGGCTGGAATTTTATTCTTCCAAGGACTTGCCTATGGTGATATGTGGGTGCTTTAATTATTTACTTTCCAAGGAGGATAAGAGAGGAGGAAAAATATTCATTTTTTTCCTAGGTCCTAAGGAAATGAAGGCATTTTTGTCTTGTAATGATTTTCATGAGGTTAGGGGTGTTGGACCAAGGTTCACTTAGTTTAACAATAAATTTGGTTCTGATCGAATCCTTGAGAGATTAGATAGATGTTTTTTGAATTTAGGTGCATTAAGCTCTTCTCATTGTATGGTGGTTAGGCATGTGGCTCGTGTTGCATCATACCACTTCAAATCTTATTAAATTACAAGATTTTAACCCTATGCTTAAGGGAGCAATCAAATTTGAAGATATATGGGCTTCCAATTAGGCTTTAGCTATTGTGGTGAGAGGAGTTTGGGTGAAGACATCAGATGGTAGTTTGTCTCAAATCCTGAATTCCAAGATGAAGAAATCTTTGAAGGATTATTTTATTGGAGCAAAGCTAAGCATAAAACTTTATTTCAGGCTAAGGATTTCCTATTGAAGGAAATATAGGAGCTTTAAGTAAAAGAAGCTAATGATGGAGGTGTTTCAGATGCTGACAATTGGACTCTTAAAGTTAAGGTAGGGGAGCTAAACTCTACCCTGGTTTGGTTGAATACTTGGTAGAGATAATGCACTAAGGTCAAGTGGTTGGTGGAGGGTGATTGCAATTCCAAATTCTTTCAATCTTTTGCTTTTGAAAGAAGAAATTCTAATTATATTTTTAAAATTAAAGATTAAAATGGAAACATGGTGGAAGATCAGCATCAAATTGAAGAAGTTCTGTTTCAATTCTTCAAGGAGAAATGGAAAGATATGAATTGTATACTTGAAGGTTGGCCTTATCCGTGGAAGTGTTTAGACGATGAGGATATAAGAATGTTGAGCAAAGAATTTGCTTTAGAAGGAATGGATGTTGTAATCAAGCAGGGTGGAAATAACACTGCTCCATCCAATGATGGAAATACCTACACCTTTATCAAATCTTATTAGGACATTATTAAAATAAACTTCTGGAATATTGTTAATCAGTTCTATTAGACGGGGGATATGGATTCCAATTGGAAAGAGATTCTAATTGTATTAATTCCTAAGGTGAGCAACCCTTTGGTTACTTCAAATTATAAACCCATTATCTTGTGCAACATAGTTTATATGCTAGCGGCCAAAGTACTTATGAATAGGTTGTCTTCCATTATCCCTAAATTTATTTATGAAGAGCAAGTGGCGTTTTTGAAAGGGAGATCATTGTCGGATCATTTGTTGGTAGCTCAAGAGGTTTTTCACAAATTAATGTATTCTAAATCTTCCAAAGGTTTTGTTTCCTTCAAAGTAGATATGGAGCAAGCTTATGATTCTATGGGTTGGCCTACCTTGGTTAAAGCTTTGGAGTCTTTTGAGTTCCCTTCAAAATTTTATAAGCTAATTTTGGAATGTGTCCAAGAACTAGGATTCTCTCTATTGATTAATGGTAGTCTTTCAAGTTGGATCAATGCTTGATGCAGCTTCCGTCAACGTTGTCCATTATCTCCATTTTTATTTATTCTTTGCTCACAACTTTTATCTAATGCCTTTAGACAAAAAGGTGAATTATTGGAATTCATGTGAGTTCAAACAGTCCAAGGATTTCTCACTTGCTGTATGCAAATGACATTATTATCTTCTCAGAAGCCAAGTTGAAGGTAGTTATGGAGATTAAAGCTATCTTGGATGAATTTTGTGGGTGGACTGAGCAAAAAGTAAATGTCAATAAGTCTTGTATGCTTTTTAGCAAATCTGTTAGGAATAAAAAAGCTATTTCTCGAATTATGGGATTTAGATTAGTTAAGGAGTTATTTTACCTTGGGGGAAAAATAGCTCTGAGGAGACTAGTTGGGGTGGATTTCTGGTTTATTGTTGATAAGGCTTTGAGGATGATAAATATTTGAGGAGGAAAATTTATTTCTTTAGTTGGCAAAATCCTTCTTGTCAAAACTATTTTGCTTTCTTATACAACATTCCATTGTATTTATTCTTTGGTTCATAAAGGTGTTCTTGATGAGGTTGATAAGCTATATAGAAGTTTTATTTGGAGTAAAATAAATGGAACATTTGGAATTAATTATGTGAATTGGAATTGTAATGTCATCCACTTTTGAGAGCCAAGCTTGTTTGGAAGCATGTTCAAGAGACGGATTCCTTGCTTCATAAGGATATTTTTCTGAAATATGCTTCCTTGTTTGTGGATGACACATCAAAGAAGGGTGGATCTATTGCTTGGAAACTTATATCTGATTGAGGTAAATCTCTAAAGCCAATTATTAGATGGAGCATTGCTAATGGTGAGTCAATTAATGTTTTCAAGGATACTTGGGTTCTTGACAAAAGCTTAAAAAGATGTCCTACATTTGTTCTCCCTCATGACTTCAGTGACTTCTCGGTTGTCAAATTCATTTCAGAAGGCTACTGGAATGTGTCTAAACTCAACAAATTCTTTGGTATTGAACTTGTGAAATTAATCTATCAAATACATGTTTTTTTGGATTTTGGAGAACCTATGATGGAATTAATATTTCAACAATCTGGATAATCAATTTCAGCACTTGCATTTAAAGCTTAGGTTCAACATAATGCTCTAGTTAAATTTTGGATTTGGATTATATAGGATAAAAAGATTCCACGGGTGGAGGTATTCTGGTGGAGAGTTTTACATAATGCTATTCATACTTATCAATTCTTGTCTTATAAGAGATTGCAAAGGGAAAATGGGTGTCCTAGAAGCTGTAATGATGTTGAAGACATTGAGTATGTTGTAGTTAAATGTAAGAAGCTGTTAGAAGTTTTACAACATCTTAATAGATGGGGCTTTTTTATCCCATCCTTTATTTCGTTTGAAGATTGTTGGAAGTGGCTGTCTAATTAGAATTCTTTGTTAGTCAATTTATATTGCAATGTGGTTATCTTTTCATGGAAGGCGAGAAACAAGATGATTCATAAAGGAAATGATGAAAGTCCATTGGTCATTCCTGCTAATGCTGTGAGGTATGCCTCAATTTCTGCTTCAAGTGCTAGACTTAACTTGGGTATATGGGGTGCTAATCAGCCTTCTAGGTTGTTAAATAAGTATTGGCATCCTCCTCCACCCGATTGGATCAAAGTTAATGTTGATGCAATGTTACTACCGTCTTATAAAGCTGTAATTGGCGATGTATTTTGTGACTACAAAGGTAGATTCCTTTTGGCATTCTGTCATGCTTGTCTTCATTGGGATGTATCTAGATTGGAGCTTTTAGATACTCAATCTCTTAATGTGGTGATCAAAGATTGGATGTACAATTATAAGTGGATTATAATCGAAGTGACAATGCTAATATCATTAAGTTTCTTCAAGAGGAAAAATCAAGTGGCGTTCAGAGAATGTAACCTCTTACTTTTATCAAATACTTCAATCATGTGTTTTTTAATTGTATAGATAGGAGCTGTGATAAGTTAGCGAACTTATGTCCTAACTATGCCCTTTATAGTTCTTTTATTTGGAAGACATTAGTATGAATAAGGTTCCTCCTTCTTTTCTTTCTTTGTTAAAGGAGGAATAAGATGTTTATAGTTTGTAGTTTGTATTTCATTTAATAGTATTTAATGCAGTTGGTTGCTCTTTCTTCAAAAAATGAATGGCACTTGAACTTAGTCATTGTAGGGTTTTTATGGGGCCTTCATACTCTCAACTTATCCTTATTTTTTGGAATTTAAGTTCATTTCTCTTGCTTACATCTCTTTGCTTTATTTTGGCACTACAACCTAATTATACTTTAATAGTAACACTTTTTTTACAATACATGTAACAAATCATTTAATTAATTGAATTGGGCTTGGCACTCAACAATAATAAAAAAAAAATCTCACCTTCTAAGTAATTAAAAACATGATGGTGATAATTGAGCTTTATTGATGAAATTAATAATTTTTTAGAAGAATAAGGGAATAAAAATAAATAATAAGGGAAGTGGAAGGGGAAAAAGAGAAATGAAGAGTGGATTAAAAAATGGGTTGTATTTGATTTCATAAATAAACATGTGATCAAACTAATACAGATGGTTATATAGGCACTCATTTAATTAACCTAATATCATTGTAACAGTGCCACTAATTATTTATTAATTTTCCATTAAACGATCCTTTGAATAAAATACGTAATTTTTTACCTTTATTTACATATTTATTTCTATATAATATCCTCTTATAATATTATTTAGTGAAAATTACATACATAACAGTTAAAATTTGCTTATTTATAAAACTAATAATAAACATATAATTCATTTATTTATACTTGCCTTAATCAGATTATTATAAAACTAAAATATATTTCTCTTTTCTCCACTTCTCCTAGCCAAGGTAGAGAGGCCTACCCTCAAAGAAGGAAATGACGGAGGTGCTGAACGTGCAACCGCCCAACTGGATTCTCCCCCGCCGATCGCCTCTTTCCACCAGGTGCTATTCCTTTTCTTCTCTCCTCAGTTTCCGAAACGCCATCAGTGGAACCCCCAGCCCTAAATGGAAAACCCTTCGCGAGGTCAAGTGCCAAGGCCGTTATTCCTGCTTCTTTGCTGACGGAAGCAAGCAGGTTTGCGTTTTTTTTTTACTTAATAACTTGATATTCTGTTCATTTTACTTATTTCTTGTGCCAATTTCCTATGTTGATGAATTTTCATTGATGTGCAGAATGTTCTAGGGCTTTATGCTTTAGTTTGGTCACTGCCAATTAGAGTGTCAGATGTACTCCAAAAACTTTGTTATTTTATTTCAGAAGCAGGATTCGTGTTTTGATGACTGAATTTGCACATATCCTTCGCTATAATAACAGCCGATTCCAGATTTCAAAATCTTTGGTTCCAATAGAATCAATATTACTGATCCAAGCAGAATTAAGAAACCATGGGGTGGCAACCAGTTCAATAATGGGAAAATTTATCGACTAAGCAAAATTAATACTTGTATTAAGCATTTAAGCCAGTTTAAAAAAAAATTAAAAGTAGGCAAAGTTGTCATTTAAACAGCGACTTATGCTGATTAGGCACTGTTGAGTCAGCTAGCCATTACTAGAAGAAAATTAAGTTTTATACAAGTCGCCGAAGTAATCGATGACTTATGTAAGTCATCCATTCAACGGGCAACTTACATTATGAATTAAAAAAAAATGAAAGAATTTGCTATGATGGCAATGGATGTTGTAGTAGTTGTGACAGGTTTGATTTAAGACATGTGACTTGAGTTGTAAAGATGTGTTGTTCTATCAGTTAATCTTGTCAGCGTCATCTTTATTATTTTTTTCATTATATACTTAATTTTTTTGCCAATGTTTTATTTTTTATTTTTAAATTTAAGCTCTCTTACTCAACAATGTTTTATTAGAGTATAAATATGTAGTGTAAAGCTTCCCCAGGCTTAACTTAGTTTGAAAACATTCTACAATTTCTTATACAGTATTTCACAAAAGTGAACATCATGAAAACCTAACATTATAAGAAGCTGACATCATTAAAAACTAATATTGGGTAGTATTTAGAAACTTATAAACTGCGAATTGCACTGTTGGTGGCCACTTTCATGAATTGGAGTGGTGATATTTTTCATATACCACCTAAACGCTAACTTTAAGTAGAATGCAATCGTCATAGGAAAGGATACACTGAGCAATCACGCTTTGCACATGTAATCATAAAGTTTTTTCTATTTGATGTGATAAAAACATATTGCACATTATTTATGATTGATCATCCTTATAAAGCAAATTACAAATCAGCCTTTCGTGTGAAGCACATTTCTTCAATTAATTCAGTAGGATTTGAGAAGTCATTCTCTACTATTACCTCATCGGAGTCATCCTCAAAGTTAACTTCCTTATCCCATTGTCGTGTAGTCCTATAAGTGTCGGCATAGTTATTATTAGCCTCCATTCCATCCTTAGTACCAATTGATCTCGTGCAGTAATCTTAGATGACATTACGAATATCTTCATTAACATCTATAACTCCATTCAACTCGGGTAAAAATCATCATCATCATCATCAGAACACTGCTCGCTAGAGCCTCTACTCATAGTCTTGTAACTATAATCAACATAAGGGATAGATTGTGTTGAAGGGTCAGGAGCTTAATGTATCTGTTGGTTCTCTATATCACTACATTCAAAATATTCTTCTTGATTTATTAATCATTGAAAAATTGACATATTGGATAATTAATAATATGCATTATAGGGAATTCACTGGTCAATAGGCTGTTCTTTTGGTTCTAGCCTTGAAGTACCATCAAGCATTTCAACCCTTTCACCATGGGTCGAAGATTCACATATTTATGAATTTGGAGGCTTAGTATTATTTTGCATCAAACTTATCTCTTCAACTTCAACATACATGATGAGAAATTGCACAGCTGCTTAGCATAATAAAACTTCACATATCTCGTCATCCTAAACATGTGAAGCAATGAATTGATTGCCCAAAAGCATTCGACAAACTAAGTTGACAGAAAACTTCGATGTATCGTACCTGAGTGCTCTAAGAATCCTTAATTTAAGCTGCTCTAAGTTGATATTTCTTTGCACTTGCAGGGGTCGATTCCTACCCCCATAATACGTTGGCGCAAAATTTGCATCCACTTATAATTCACCTCCATACATTAGCATGAAGGTTACTCTCTACCAATCATTGTTGAACTTCTATGTTTCACTAAGAAAAACCAAGTAATCGCATTGTTAATATACATAATTGTTAATTAAGACTGTTTTATTTCGACTTGAAACTTATAACTAGAATGCCTACTATTACTACAATAAATAAATCCAAAATACGCATCACTCCGTTGTAGAAAATTATACTTAATCTTAATGTTTTTCTAATAACAAAAAAAAAATAGAAGTTTTTCTTCATTTGTTCCCGTGCATTACAACATTTTTATAAGATAAACTATATCATTATAATAAATAAATATAAAAACAAAAAAAAATCTAACAAAGCTACTTATAACATGAAATCTTCTAACAAAACTACTTCTAACATAGCTCACAAAGCTTACAAATTTTGTTCCAACATCAACCCCAACATCAATATAACATACAATCATAAACAAATCTCATAAATATTAAATGAAATCCTTTCTTCCTAACTAGATCTCAAAAATATTACAAAAAATCTAGCCCAAACAAACCTCTAATCTAGCACAAAAAATCTACAACTATTATAACTATGTTTCTCTATTAAGTTTTAACTCTTCCAAAGAAATAAACACATTCACAATAAATAACAAACAAAAAATAACCAAAAACTAAAATTTCTACTTACCCATTGTGTCCAAATAGTTTGCCAAACTCGAACGACGAGCCAGGGCATGGACGCACTTCGACGGCACGCGAATGAGAAGAACCTGGAATGATCGGGGGATTAACAAGGCACCTCATCAGCCATTGACCACGTAAGTTGGATCAAAGTTGCTCAATAAATGAGCGATTTTACCTGCTTTAAAATTTATTAATAATATGCTTAATCACTTAATACAAACTTTAATTATGCTTATTTTAAAAATTTTCCCTTCAATAATTTGGTAACTGGTAAGGGAATGCATTTTCATTGTTCTGACTTCCTAAAAGCCATGTGAGTTTGTTAGGCTGACCACTCAGAAAGCCAAGTGACCTACTATATTTTATTGGATGCTTATTTCTAGTTAACTGTACTAGAGTTCGGTTAAATTTGATTTTCGTGCTTTATTTATCGTCTTTCTTTTATCAAAAGAAAAAAATTCTAATAGGAAAAATAATTGTTGGTGGAATCAAAATGTGCTAGAAAAGATCAAAAATAAGAAGTTTAACTATATAAATTAGTTTAAATTTAAAAGCTTAGAAAATTGAGAAAAATACAGAGAGCCTTCTAGGGAGTTTAAAAAGGCAATATGCGATATAAAAATTTTAGCTTTTAATGATTTATATAATATATTTAATACAAAGGAGGACGAAAATATATGTATAAGTAATTAGCCAATCAAAGATATAATAGAAGTAAGGATCTAGTTCAAGCAACATTTAAAATTGCGCAATTGGATATTGGAGCATTTTTCGTTCGTGAGGTGAAGTGGCATTTTGAGACGTAAGAATCAAAATTTTAAAATTGCTTAATGTTAAAATAGATGCTAAAATTTATTTTTTATATAATATCTAAATAATATGTTAAAGAATGACATGTTATATGTCTATTGAACTACAAAGCAACAAATTGACATATATATAAAATAAAAAATTGCACAAGACCTAAAGTAATAAATGATAAATTGCGTGAAATAGAATTGAAATGCAAATATTACAAGAGCAAAATATTATTAAATATTAGAATTAGATAAAAGTATCATATAATATTAAATTTAACTTCAATTTTCTTCTTTCCCATTTCCCTACTCATCCATATTTAATTCCTGAAAAAAATTGAAAAACTTGACAATAACTCATAAATCATCTATACTATCATCACTAAGGGGGTCTTTCTTTGAGTCATTATCATAGCAAATTTGTTTCTCCCATCCCTCATCCTATGGAGTCCAGTACCTCATAATCTACTTCTTCATCTATTTAGCTATTTTCCTCTTCCATAAAAGTTTTTCATCAACATAAAGAGGAGATTAGTACTCCAAAATTTTCAAAGGAGGTGGGGGTGATGTATGGCTTCCAAGTGATCCCTTGCAGTAGCTGTTGCGGCGATGGTAGTTGCGGCTGTGGCGGTGGGCTGGAGATTGAGGTAGTTGAGAGGAAGCTGTAGAGGCTTTGAGGTGCATGAAGACGTGATTTTTTTAGGGTTTTAGATTAAGATTTAGATAAATTTTATTTAAAAATATATAAATAGTGAGAAGTGCGTGTCTCATGCCAACGAGGTGAGGCAAGCCTATGCTAAATTGACGTGCATGCCTCATAAAAAAGCTTTTGGTGTTTTTCACCATAATCGTGCTGAGGCGGGCCTTAAGGCAAGCCTCATATTACACAATTTTAAACAATGAGTTCATGTGAAGTGCATTAAGGATGAAGATCAAAAATTATTTTTTCTTAGAAGAGGATCTTCAACATAAATGAATGAAATATTTCAATATGCTTTTCAATGAAGATTTTGAGAATATGATTGACTTTAGTGGCCTTATCACCGCACATGAAAATAGAGATTTTTATTTTTATTGTCATATTAGTAAATTCTAAGTTTGAGGGGCTTTAAAGAAAATGAAGTATGGAAAAGCAGTTGGACTTGATAATATTTCATTAGATGTGTGAAAATGCTTAAGAGATGAAAGAATTTCTTAGCTTACTGAACATTTCAATTGAAGAATAAAAAGATGCTAGATGAGGAGAGAATCAAAGTGCGTTTGGGGCGGATTTTTCTCTGTTGTACGTTAGGAAACATTACCACAAGGTGGTTTGAGGCTACAGGACCGTGCTTCGTTCTTAAAATTTTCTTGTCCCGTGGTTACTTTTCCCGTTTGAAGGAAGCCTTTCACGTTTGCCTTTTTCCTGTTATTCTAAGCTATGAGAAATATGTGAATGCTCTTACAGTTACTGGAAACTACTCCATTCTATTCTTCATTCTTGCGAAGTTGTGCTATATCAGACATTTCTCTACTTCTTCTCGCCCATCTCACCACGCTCATGACCTCATTTGTCTGCTAGATCGGAGTCGCTCCCCATTTTAGTTTTGTTATTTCTCCAAACTTGCAGCTGCAAGAATCCCGACTCTGCATTTCGTTGGTTGCTAGCTGGGAGGTCTCTCCCTTCTATGCTTCCACATTTTCTCTCCCCTACCTCATCCTTTTTCTATTCTATCTCCAATTCATCCTTATGCCATGGCTTTCTCTTGCATATGAAGAGCTGATTTCTTATCCTGTGAGTTCCCCAACATTTCTAGTAGGTTAGCTTTCTTCTGCTTGCATCCCTCTCAGTTTGTTGAGTAAGCACCCCAGCCACTATTGATTACTAGTAAGATCATAAAAAGTTGAATTTTATTTCATTAAAAAAATTCATCTTCAAAATCCCTTTTCTTTTCTATGTCAATTTCACTTTGGCATTTATCTGCAGCTTCTTCCTTTATTTCTCTTCTTGAAAGCTTTAGTGCTTAGTTTACTTTTTTGCTTAATTGTGATTTCTTGCCAGAATGCTCGTGTCAGATGTTGAGCTTGACATCGTAGCATATTTAACTTTATATAACCTGCTGGAAAATTTTGAAGTAATTATTGTTCTCTCACGATTTGAATCTCTGTTCATAGCCCTCAAATGTTGTGGATCTGTTTTCATGGTTTATGATTTTGATGATAGCAAACACTCTTATTTATCTACGGTTTTCCTTATCTATTGACATTTCAGGTCCATAAGATCAGATTGCAATTTGGAACCAACTCAAGATTGGGTAAACTAGGTCTGAGTCAGTTTGTACCCTCTTTCTTTTCTTGACTCTATTGTAATTGTTGTGGCTCCTGATGCTATGTATGTAATTTTGCACACACACACACCTTGAAAGAATTTCTGACTGTTCCGTAAAGTTTACTGTTTTTGGTAACATCGTCCGGGACGATATTTATATCGACCTGGACGATCGGTTCAAACGCAGAAACCCTAATTAGGGCATCCTCATTAAGGCACCCGTCATTATGCAGATCGGCCTGGACGATCCTTGTATCGGCCTGGACGATAGGCTCAAAACAGAAAGAATCAGCCGCCATGATCAATTTAGGTATTCTTTATTTTAGGACATCGGTCAGGATAATATCCACATCGGCTTGGACGATGCATCTCAATTATGCCTAAATTAATCTGGTAATTATGGAAAACAGTTAAGGCTAATTGATACGATCACATTAGACGATGGCCTGGACGATTGATATCGGCCAGCCTCTATTCAGGGCGTTGTTCAGGACGATTGTACTCGTATTTGAACTAATCGGCCAGGACGATATGATATCGGCCTGGACGATGTAACTAATTTTCTTCTGATCGTCCCAGCTGATTGAGCTTATTTTGTACTGATCGGCCAGGACAATATTCCTATCGGCCTGGACGATAAAATTGACAAGTTGCATTAATGAGCTCGTTTTGAGATCTTCTATTTAAGCTTTGACAAGACACTTGGTAAGTGTCTTTGGCAGCTATTGTAGCTTCGTTCTTTTGGGGGAAACTTGAAGAGAGAGCTTGAAAGGGAGTGAGGAAATGATGAAGTTTGAGAGAGGGAGAAGATCCTTGGAGGGGGACTCAAGGGAGTGTGGAAGGGGATTCCACACGGTAGCTCTGGCGAGCTTGCACCTTAGTACCATCGGATTCAAGGCTTGTCTTGAGGGAAGTTCACAAAAGAAGAAGATATCTTTGGTGTCAAAGGATCCAGCTACTCCGCCGCACCGGGGAAGGTGAAAGTGATTTTGTAAGAGCTTCTCTGCCTAGCTGTGGGGGCTAAAGGAGAGACACTTAGTTTAGTGCAATACTCGGAGGGTGCCTCCGAAAAGTGGACGTAGGTCAAGGTTTGACCGAACCACTATAAATCTGGTGTGTTCTTTCCTTATTATTTCCGCATTTAATTTCCGCATTGTGTTTTCTTTGTGGTGAATGTTGGTTTGGTTTGAGTTTTATTTTAAAGATATTTAAAATATCAATTCTCCTCTCTCTTAATTATCCTTGGGCCAGTTCATAAGGAGCCTTACATTCCTAACGAACTTTCATCAAATTCATTTTTAGCTTTATTAGAAGCAACCAATTATTTTTTTTTATTGACATTTTACAACATTTACTCATTTATGCATTCCATCAAACCTTTTCTACGGCAAAATTGATGAGCTTATTTCAAAAATCGTTCGAGAAAAAATCTCCTTCTGTTGCCTGTGCTTCTCAAAAAATTCCTGATCACATAATCCACTATTTTAATGATCTTCAGCTTGCAAAGTCCTCAACTTCTTCCTTGTAGAGGTTTTTCTCGAAAGAAATTATGCTGACTGCATCCTTTTCTGATTTTACCTTTAATGCCAACTTTGATTTTAGCTCAAAATGTTTTTACCTAGTTTATTAGGTTACGTTTAACTGGTGTTCCTACTACTTAATGAAAATAAAACAAGCTTCGCTATCTCGTCGATTCTTCTAAATCTCTATATCATGAGATTTTATAAATATTCTAAATTCTATCAATCTTATTGTCGGCCTTTAACTTGATACATTTCTTATTTTTTAATGTTAATTTCTATTTTTTTAGCAGACTAAATACAAATACTAATTCAATATGAATTATTTAGGTCTTACAATGGGTAAAACTAGGGATGGGGGACCGTCTACAATGTGGGAGCGCGATGTAAAAATTGTTTTTTGTGATTTAAGTTTGAAGGATGTTGAACTAGGTATTCATCCAGCCATGCATTTTAATGGAGGGTTGGATAAATTTAATGAAATCTTTTCTAGAGAAAACGGATGGATAGTACTACAAAATACAATTAAAAAATAAATGAGATCAGTTGAAAAAAGGATTGAAAATTATTGAAGGAGTTACATTGAGGTTCAACTGGATTGGGTTGGGATCCTAGAAGGAAAACTATTAATGCGCTAGATGAATGGTGGGAAGATAAATTATAGTTAACCATTGAATTATTACATATTTATATATATCTATTCATTTTATACTTAAATTTTACAACTTATAATATATACAATTAATTGCCCTTTATAGGTCCTTCCAAGTGCCAAAAAATTACGATATTGCGATATAGATCCCAAATTGGAGGATAAGCTAGACATGATGTTCATTGGGGTAGTTGCTACTGCTGCTCATGCATGGACTCCCAACCAAGGTGTTGAACATAATGATGTTGAGATATATTCTGAACAGTTAGACAATGTTAGTGATTCTTTTGAATCTTCTTTGCAAAAAATATATGACCTTAGTGATTGCAACCACTCAAAACGTCAATCTCCTTCAACTTCTACAATTCGTAAGAAAAAAAAAGGACCCGATTTCCTTTGAAACCAAATTACTCAACTTGTAAGTGTATCTACAAATATTGGATCAATCTCAAATGTATTGCAATCAACAAGTCATCCTCCACTACTCTCTGATGCAATTAATATGCTTGATCATATCGTTGAACTATTTGAAATGTTAATTTACTTGTACTCAACAAAGCTGCTTGAGGTTCCTATCAATGAGAAGTTTTCATATCAATGTTGCTTGAGCGAAAAATTTATTATCTTTGTTACTATTACCAAAATCGGGATGCGTAGTTTCTCATTCTCACATTAGTTATGAAAATCGAGATGGGCTTCGGTTTGGGATCTCGAATTAGAGAAAGCAGGAGGGAATGAGGTTGGCTAGGACAGTGACATATGAATGAGAGAGCTTCCCCTTTTCATCTGCAAACAGAGGGAGATAGAAAATCAGGAGCTTTTTCTTTTGGTTTTAGATGCCCGAAAACCCAAAAAAGACCCATCACTTCTGCTATTTCTTTTTTCATTATACAAGAAGCAGGGGCCTTTCTCTACTTTTACTACTGAATCTCACTGAAAACAACTCGCCTTCATTCCATAATCAGGGCATCACTCAACTGACCCCTGGCCAACAGCAGGTAGGGGTTTTCAATTCAATCAGGGCCTTTGAATCGGGTTCTCGATTTAGAAGAATTTTGATTTGGCTAGAAAGTTAATTTGGCTCTGATTGGAATTGGGCTAAACCCATTGGATTAAAATTGGGTTCGTATCGAACCTGACTCAAGCCAATCGGTGTCGATTACATTAATTAGCTAAAATTATGCTCAATTTGGTGCTAAATTGCATTAAATTACGTTTGACGGGGCTAACGAGCGTCGATCTAGCTTAATTGAACTTTACCGAGGCCAATTTGACTCCATTCGGGTCGACCCGAACTCAACTTGGGCTCAATGAGGCTCAATTAAGTCAATCGAGCACGCCCGTGGGTCTAGGTGCTAAAATCAAGGTCAATAGCCATTAAAATTTTATATAGCCGACCCCATATAGTGGGATATATTGTTGTTGTTGTTTGTTTTTAGATTTAAATAAAAATTTGACTCTTAATATGATAGAATGGAGAAAAAAATATTCATGTAGTTGATCCCATGTAGTGGGATAAACGCTTATTGTTGTTGTTAGGGTGTTAATTTTTGACCCAACCCAAAACCCGACCCAGAAAAATTCAGGTTTGGGTCAACTCGTTTATGAAACAGGTCGGGTTCAGGTTCAATAAATTGACCCGTATCAAAAATCGGGTCGGGTTGACCCGGGAACCCAAATATGACCGAGAAATGGTCCCTGCCCGGTTGCCCACGTCAACTGACCGGCTGCCCGACACGTCAAGTTGCGTCGCTTCGTCGTTCGCAAATCGCGAGTTGCTTTGTGACGCGTGCTAGGCTGCCAGCGCCCTGTTGCCCACTTCGGCTTGGCCGTTCGCGGTTCGCGTGCCAGCGTGGTAAGGCCTGCTTCGGCTTCACCGCTCGCATGCCAGTGCCCTGCACCCTCTTTGGGTTCAGTCGCGACGCGTTTCGACTGCCCGTTGGCCGCTATTGCGGCGTCGCCTGGTCCGCCTTCGCCCTGTCGTTGCTCGCCTACTGCCACCTTGCCTGCTGCCGCTGTTGGCTGACGCTTCCAATTTAAAAAACCGGGTCGGGTCATGTCAACCTGGCAACCTGCACGAGTTGGGTCTAGGTTGAGATAGCTGACCTATTTCTAAAAACGGGTCGGGTTCGGGTTGACCCGTTTAGAACCGGGTCAGCCGGGTTTGACCTGAACCCAACCTGTTGACCCGAATTGACACCCCTAGTTGTTGTTGTATTTAAGATCTTTGAATATATGGAGTGGATGTAAGTCTAAGCCATTGTAATTATGTTATTCGCATACGTCTCAATGGCGCAAAATGGCGCAGTATAGAGTGACGCACATATGATGATATTTGCTTGGTGTGACTCATATACGATGCTATTTGCACATACATGAGCAATGACGCATAACGTAAGATAAAAATAACACACAATTTTATTAACATTTTTATAAATTATAAATTATAAATTATAATTAAATTTTTAAAGGTTTATGAGTTAATATCACGATTAATTATTAATTAATAATAATCAAATCGATAAAAAAATAAACAAATTATTTTATCATAATAGGATTTATAGTACTTTTCTCCATTTCATCATTTGTTGGTTCGATTGTGTGTATAGGTGTGAAGTAAAGTTTTGAAAGAGTCACTCCACGAAGCTTTTCTGTCTCCTTCAATGACAATAGAACAATTCATCAAGGGTAGGGGCTCATAGCAAAGATAACAATGGCTTTTCTCCTTTCACCTGCTGTTTCGGATAAATTGCATTTAAAGTAAAATGGAGAAGGAATAGGATTTAACGTTTTGTAGGATTTAAAGTTATTTTTGTCATTTGGCCTTGTTTAGGTTAAATTATGATTAACTCCTGCTAAAATATATTGATGTAAGTTTCTATAGGATTCAAAGTTATCATTTTTGCTATTTGGTAGGTTATTTATGTTTAACCATTGCTCAAATTATCATTTTTTTACTATTTAATGATATTTTATATTAATATATCTTTTTTAAAATTATTTTATATCGTGCGCCATTATTAAAATGGTCTGTGTTGTGTTGTTCGCTAAGCACCATGGCTCCACGAGAAATATTGCGCTGTGGTGTGTCATTCACCGTTGACAAATATGCCAATTCAATTTTTATTTGTTCTCATTCCTCTTAGTGCGTTTTAGTTTTGGCACAGGTTTGAACAAACTATAATCATGTCGTTCTGAACTGCTCCTTGTGCTTTTCTCCACATTACATTATCTCCTCATCTTTCATCTACATGTTTACCTCTTCATTTTATGCCCCCCTTCTATCATTTATACTTGTTGTTATGTAGTGAGGTTAATGATGCTTCAATACTTTCTCTAATTTTGTCTAGAACTTGGTTGCCGGTTGTCCTCCCTTATTACAACAACAATAACAATATCAAGTATGTATCCCACTACTTGGGGTTGGCTAAATGAATCATTTTTCTCTATTGTGTCTTGTTAAGACTCAAGTTCTCATTTAAATCTAATAAAAAAAATATAATTTCTAATATTTTCTAACCAAGTCTTTTCAGGTCTACCTCTACCTTTATTAACATAAGCCAAATCTAATGCATCTACTCTCCTAATCGGGTCATTAGAAAGTCGCCATTTTATGTGACCAAACTATTATGGCGACTCTCTATAATCTAATCTTCCATTGGAGCTACTCCAACCTTTTCATGTATACGCTCATTTCATATCTTGTCTTTAAGAGTAAAACCACTCATCCGCTTGAGCATCTTCATCTCTGCAACTCTTAGCTTAATAATATGCGTCTGTTTTAACGACCAACATTCTGCATCATAATGCATTACAGGTCTCACCACTCTTATAGAAATTTTCCTTAAGTTTGAGGGGTCTTTTTTATCATACTAGCCGGATGCATTCCTCCTCAACCATTTAACTAAAATTATATTAATAATATCCTTATCTTTTTCACCATCACTCTAAATAATAGACACAAGGTATTTAAATCGTGTACACTTATTAATGACTTGATCACCCAAAGTCACAATCCTCATTACTAAATCTATTACTATTAAAATTGCATTCCATATATTCGGTTTTAGATGTACTCAAACGAAAACTTTTTGACTTTAAGGTTGACTTCCATAATTCAAATTTACCTTCAACACCCTCTCTAGTCTTATCACAGAAGAATATCATCAGTAAAAAGCATACACTAGGATACAATCTCTTACAAATGTCTCGTGAGATCATCCATGACTAAAGAAAAAAGATATGGGTTGAAGCTGATCCCTTGATGTAATTGAATTGAAATAGGAAAATACTTGCTCAAACCACCTCGTGTTTGAACACAAGTAACAACTTCTACATACATATCCTTAATGACTTGAATAAAAACATTATTAACCATTTTCTGTTCTAGAATGATCCATAGCATGTATATTCGAACATTATCATATGCTTTCTCTAAATTAGTAAATATCATATGTAGATCCGCCTCATTCTTTATACTTCTCAATCAAACCTCTCAATAGATATATAGCTTCCATAGTAGACCTCCCTGACATGAATCTAAAATGATTTTGAGAAACTTTAGTATCACTTCATAACCTGTGCTCCATAACGTTCTCCCATAGTAGTGAAGTATGACACATTTATTTAATTCTTCTATAATTCACACAATCTTGTGAATCATCTTTATTCTTAAAAATAGGAATTAATATACTCATTCTCTACTCATCTAGCTAACATCCTTTTAGTCTTTAAAATAATATTAAAAGGTTTAGTAAGCCAAGAAATTTTCTTTATCTCCTATGCATTTCCATGCCTCTATTTAAATATCAATGGGTCTAATAGTTTTTCAACGTCTTATTTTCTTTAAAGCTTCTTTAACTTCGGTTTTACTAATGCACTGATAAAAATAAAAATATTTATTTTTAGGGATTTTTACATACATAACACCTAAAGCTTTTGAAAATACATATCTAACATCTAAACATTAGTATTTACTTATCTACCACCTGAATTTTCCCTCTCCTTCAATTCTAACACTCTGTTTATCCGCACCCGCACGTCGTCACCTCCTTGAGCTCGACGAATTCCTCCGCCCCCTTTGGGACTCCCCTCCTCTTCCCTTCACTCACCTCCCTCACTTCCACTCCCCCAACGCCTCCCTCCCCTTCCTCTGCCGCCTCCACCGCTCCTCCCCTCGCCACGTTTTCGACGCAATCATCTTCAACAATGAACTCGACATCCTCCACCTCCGCCACCACACTCTCCTCCCCTTCATCCACCGCTTCCTCCTCCTCGAATCCAACTCCACCTTCACCGGCATCCCCAAACCCCTATTCTTCAATCAAAACTCCTCCTTTTTCTCCTTCGCCTCCCACAAAATCATCTATCGTTCCTTCACTCCTCCTTCCTCCAATCCTCCTCTCCCGCATTCTCATCATGTCCGACGCCGACGAAATTCCCAGCCCCGAAACCATCGATCTTCTCCGATCGTGCGATGGATTCCCCTCCATTCTCCACTTAGAGCATTGCAGTTTTTTGCTTTAGGAGGATTAAAGATTTTGTTTTTAAGATGAAGGCTTATAGTCATGCGGACAGAGTGAGGAAGGCGAGTATTTTGGATGAAGGGAGGATACAGAGGATTATTTGTGAAGGTGGGGATTTATTTGATATGTTGCCGGAGGAGTATAATTTCAAGGAGCTTTTGAGTAAGATGGGGTCGATACCGAAATCGAATTCGACGATCAATCTACGGTGGGATTCCTGCGGATGGAAACGACATCGAGGATGACGACGTGCGGGTGCGGATGAACGGAGTGGTAGAATTGAAGGAGAGGAAGAATTTAGGTGGTAGATAAGTAAATACTAATGTTTAAATGTTAGATATGTATTTTCAACAGTTTTAGGTGTTATGTATGTAAAAATCCCTTATTTTTATTTAGGGTGTTAAAGTCATTAAAGTCAATTGTATTTTCACATTTATTCAAAATTTTAGCATAATATCTCATATACCTTTATTGACTATCCTCTTATATTAAAAGCACCTTTTAATCTTGTTCCTTAATGCACTTCACTTTAGCTAAATTCTTACTGCTCATATGTATTTGTTTGGCTAACTTATACATCTATTTTTTTCGCTCCTTAATATCTAATTTATTATATAAATTATTAAAAACTAAAATCTTTACATTGCATATTATTTTCTTAGACTCCTTTCGGGTCTTTTTATATCCTTCCCAATTATTTGAGTTTTTACATGTAAAACAATATTTATAACAAACTTTTTTTTTATTTTTTCTTACACAATTTATTTTTCCCACCAACTATTTTTATTATTAGGAGTTTTTCACCTTTGATACTCAAATCCCATACTTTGCAGCATTCTTAATATCAATAGCTAATTTTATCACATAATGTTAGTTTCCTCAAGCACAGAAAAAATCATAAGATCTAAAATCTTATTCTCAAAAATATTTTTGTTAATATTTTTTAGAAGCCCCCATCTAATTCTAGAATAACCTTTTACTTTTATATATATATATTTCCCTTCATCTTAAAGTTCAAATATAATAAGTGATGTTTGATACATAAACATTCACTCGGGATAACTTTAGAATCTTTGCGATCTAAATGATCTATTTTCCTTACAAGAAAATAATCAATCTGAGTTTCACTATATCCATTCTTATAAGTGATGAGATGTTAATTTCTTTTCTTAAACAAGGTATTAGTAATTTCAAAATCATATGCTATAACAAAATCGAATATAGTCATACCACATTCATTAGTCGCTTAAAATTTATAACCATCATAAATATTTTTAAAATTATGAACTTCTCTACCAACATGTCCATTTAAATCTCTTCCAATAAAAACTATATCTTCAAGAGATATTTTTTGTATTAATTTTTTTAAGTTATTTAAAAATTTTAATTTTGAATACATATCTAAACCTATTTGAGACGTAAATACTTATAATATTAATAATCTTAGCATCAACAACAATCTTTAAATCTATAATTCTATCTCTAATTTTATTAATTTTTATAACATTATTTTTCAAATTCTTATTTATAATCACACCTATAAAATTATCTATAATTCTATCTCTTATTTATAATCATATCTATCGATGTAAATTTCTATAGGATTTAAAGTTGTTATTTTTGCTATTTGCTAGGATATTTATGATTAAATATTGCTCAAATTATTCTAATGTTTACTATTTAATGATATTGAATATTAATATTTTTTTGAATTATTTTATATTGTGCATTATATTTAAAATGATGTGTGCCGCACTGTTTGCTAAGCATATGGCTCCACTAGAAACTTTGTGATGTGATATGTCATTTGTCGTTGACAAGTATGCCAATTTGCAACATATCTGTTTTCATTCCTCTCAATACGTTGAAGTTTAGTCACATCGGTTTGATCAAACTATAACCATGTCATTTTAGACTGCCCCTTGTGCTTCCCACCACTTTGCATGAGCTCCTCGTCTTTCATCTACATGTTTAGCTCTTCATTTTATGCTCTCTTCTATCATTCATGCTTGTTGTTATGTAGTAAGGTTAATCTTGCTTCAATGCTTTCTCTAATTTTGTGCAGAGCTTTGTTGCCAGTTGCCCTCCCTCATTAAACTATAATTTTTTTTTCCAAACACTCAAAGTTTTACCATGTGATGCTCTGTCTAGCTACACGCAACAAAAACCATGTTCATATTGAGTTTTTGAACTGAATTAGTACTTGGTCGCCAATTATTTGTACTTAATTAGATAAGGTATTTCCATGCCACAGTAGCTTTTAAAATTTTCATGGCTATCTAAGGACACAACAATAACTTCAAGCCTTATCTCACTATATTGGGTCAGCTACATGATTTTTTTTTTCTCCCTTGTGTCCTATTAAGATTCAAATTCTCATTTAAATCTAATAAACAATAGTCATGGGTATCTAAAGATGAAGTAAACAAATTCTTGTTAAAAGAAATTCACCGCACTTGTGTAGAGCTTGTTTGCCAGTTCTCTTCCCTTATTTAAATATGACTTTTTTTGTTTCTTTCGAAACACTCAAAGTTCAGCCAATTGATGCTCTGGCTTGCTACACGTCACAAAACCATTTTCATATTGAGTATTTGAACTGAATTAGAACTTGGTCGCAGATTATCTTTACCGTAACGAAATGAAAGAAGTTGTAATTTAAATAATAAACTCCTTCAAAGTTTAATTTGGCATACTCCTAGTCTCCTACGGTGCTTTTTATTACGTCATTGTCATCATTTTTACCACCACCTTTTTTTTTTTTTTTTTTAACCATGTAGCTGTGGCATCAGAATGCCTGGCCATGAATATTGCTGGTAGTTCTGAAGTTTGGTTGCTGCTAAGAAAAGCAATCTGTTAAAGCTCATGTAGCCCAAATGATTCCTCTAGTTATTCAAAGTCGGAATGAAATGAAGTTATCTGAGTACTTCCGCAGTAATGTCCTCTTCTCTTTGCCCGATTTTTCCCCAGTTGGTGGATGTAGATCTTATTTATTTTTTTAGTTTTTTTGTAATTACTGTTAGTATTTAATTCCATGGTAACTTGCAAAATTCCTAATGAATTTGTCTAATTAATGAAACATTGGGCGTTACACATAGTTCCAATTTTGCACGCTTCTTTTTGTAGCGTGTCTTTCATTTTACGATGAGCACATTTGCTGTGCACGACTAGCTTTTTTGGCTTCTTTATTGGTGAAGGTGTCCGATTAAACTAATACGTTTACTTTTATAATTTTTTTGGTGTTTATTTCTTAAAACGCCAGGGGTTTCCAAGCCAGAGTAACCATTCAATTTTTATTGGGTATCTAAAGTTGAACCAAATAAATTTTTATTAAAATAAAGTCAGTGCAATTGTGCGGAAGTTGGTTTCCAGTTGCCTTCTCTTGTTAAACCATGATTTTTTTGCTTCTTTCCAAACAATTAAATTTAAATCAAGTGGTGCTCTTGTTACCTACACTTCTCAAAATTATTTTCATTTTGGCTATTTAAACTGGATTATAACTTGGTTGCAGATTATCTGCACCATGACTAAATGAATAAAGTTGTAATTTAACAAATTAAAAGCTCCTGCAATTTTTAATTTGGCATGTTCATACGTTGGTTTTTAGACATCATCATTATCATCATTTTTTACCACCATCATTGACATAATTCCAACTTTTTCGGGTTTAGTTTTAAAAGTTCTGTTCCGTTCATTTATGTTACTTTTTCTTGGATAAATATAAAAATTTAGAAAACATTTGTGATGGATAGGCTTGGCTAACTTACCTGTTCCAAATTTTCTTATTTTTTGGAAGAACTAAAATAGAATCATATTTTGACAAGTCACCAATCTCTAATCTGAGTGTTATTTGCCTTTGACCTCGAAAGAGTTAAAATTAAAAAAAGGAATGAGCTGGCTGAAATCTTTTGGGGCTACTCAAAACCAATTACTTTTTTTTTGAGACATTTAGGTCATTTAAGGCAAACTCACAGACACAACGCATACACAAAGACTCGAACCTTAGACCTCTTGGTTGGAAGCTTAAACTCTCAACCAATATGCCAAGATGAGCTGTGTAAACCAGTTACTTTCAGTCCGTCCTGATCCTCACTCAGCTTTTCCATCAAAATGACATTTAATCACTGCAGGAGCAAGCTAGAAAGGCACTAGAAAGTGCACTTGATGGAAAGAAAACTGTGTTCGAGAAATGGAGCAAAGAAATTCAGAAGAGGGAGGAGATGGGCGGCGGAGGCACGACTGGCCGAGGTGGCTGGTTTGGTGGCGGTGGGTGGTTTGGCTGGTTTGGTGGGGAGCATTTCTGGGAGGAAGCACAACAAGCAAGCCTTGCCCTAATAGGCATCTTCTCCTTGGTTAGAAACAATTACATAATCTCTAAAACCCTTTATTCATCTCCTCAGCCTCATCTTAATCGTCTTCATTTCGATGGCAGTACCTCTTGATATGGAAGGGAAATATACTGTTTGCTGTCGTCTCCAATTCCTTGCTGTTTCTACTACGAGGGTTCAGGAACTGGTTTACATTTCCTACATCAGGAAATGATCAGATGGCAAAGGATGCATATCAACCGCCATTATCTGCAAAAGAGAGAGTAGTAAGGAAATGGGGAATGGATTAAAACTTGTGTTTTTCCTTGCTTAGAAATTCACATCCGTTATTTTGCTTTCATAGGGAGAAAAAAAATTTCTTTCACCAAAATTTTGTTAATTTTGAAAACAATGTAGAAGAGAATCATGTTCATGCATTTGTATTTTCTTAAATGTGACTTTTTGAATTGTGTACTGTGTCCTAACTTTTCCTTGAAATGTATATTGAGTTTTGCTTGCCATATATATTGTTAGAGAGAAGTTTTAGTGCGCCACTAAACTTGGTAACATAACCAGAAAATGGAAATTTTGCTGTTGTAATAATATTTTTTTTTGTTTTTTTTGGTGAATTCATTGTGCCATGTCCTCTGCGGACATTTTCTGCCAATCAAATTTCATATGTTTTATTGTCCTCGTTTATACAATGGAAGAATCCTCATTGCATTATAAGAGAAATTTTGTACTTTATGTTTGCTATCAATTCTTCCGTATCATTCACCTTATTTTGCGGTCTTAAATACAATGCAAAGAGAATCTCTTAAGCCTTATAAATAATGGTTGTGAATATTGATGAATCAAATTGGACTGTCGAATTGGTCCTTAAATTGATTTGGTCTGATATGAAAATTGAATTTGCAGGAAATCAGAATAAACTCATAGAAATTGTTTTTTAAATCACTTTACTTTATTCAGAGCAGTTAAATCAATTTGAGTCTAAATTGTAATTACTGTTAATATTTGAATTTAATAAATTTTTGATTTATTGTGTTTTATAATTTTATATTATCACCAAGGCTTTGAAAATTGGATTGCATAATAAACTAGAAGGAGAGGTTAGCAATATAATGGTTTGATCGGGGTTGAATAAGGGTCTAATCGGATGATGTAATAAATACTTATTATTTTTAAATATTATAATAATGACACAGCTTTTTGTAAATATTAAACAAAATTTTAACATAATCATAAAATGAAGCATAAAAAAATATAGCATTATATAAAATAAATAATATTATACAAGGAGAAGAACTAAAGAACTTAGAGAGGACTTGAGCATGAGACAGAAGCCTTCATTTGAGCATTGGCTTCAAAAAAAAGAGAATTCGAGCAAGAATAGCCTTTTCAAGCTCGAGGCGATTTTTCTAGGGTTGGCGATTCTGGCTTTCCGGCTGGATTTCTCCGGTGATATTCGTCCTTTAACTTTGGTTTTGCTCGTTTCTCTGGCTTCTCTCTCTTCTTAGGGTTTTCTCTCCTGCGGTTTTGGTATGGGATGATGACGTTCCCGTCATCATCACAGCCTTTAAAACCAGGAATGGATGGTAAATCTCGGTCCTTCAAAGATGCCCTTGCTAGGGGTTCCCTTTCTGCTCCGAAGCTGTCTTTTGTGCATGCTTCGGTTAAAGGAGTTCCGGCTTTACTTTTTGAGGAAGCTGTTGTTGATCAACTTGCTGCTCGTTTTGCTTTTACTTTAGTTGGTAAATTTATTTTACGGAGGCCTAATCTTGACATGATTCGTAAGTTTTTTTTCAATCTTAAGCTCTCAGGTTCCTTCCTTGTGGGATTACTGGACCAAAGACATATTGCTATTCAACTCTCGAATGATCTAAACTACAGTCGCATTTTCTCGCGTAGAGCTTATTACATTCAAGGATGTCAAATGAGATTGTTGAAATGGACCCCGGATTTTGATGTGAGGGAGGAATCACCAATAGCTCCTGTTTGGTTAGCTTTCCCTAACTTGAGACTGCATTTTTTTAACTAGCAGATTTTATTTGGTTTAGCATCGATTTTTGGTCGTCCGCTCCAAACGGATCAAGCCACCGCGTCTATCTCTCGCCCTTCGGTGGCTAGGGTGTTGGTTGAACTTGATGTTTCTAAAAAATATCCTACTGAAATCTGGTTAGGATCTGAGGTAAAAGGTTACTTTCAAAAAGTTGAAATAGAAAATTTACCTATATTATGTTCTTTCTGTAAGATGCACGGACATGCTGTTAGTGAATGTTTTAAAAAATTTCCTAATTTACGTACTTCTAATAAACCGAATACTCATCCGGATGAGGTGTGTGCCGATAAGGGAAAGGTAATTCTGTTGGCTGAAGATCCTTCTTGCCCTATGTTAGGTGATGCAGGGCTGTCTGAGGGTTTTAATCATATTTGTATTAATCAAGAAAACTCTAAACAAAGCTGTGAGGCTTTGGTTGATTCTAAGGATGTGGAGAATGTTAATAATTATTCTGCTTTGAATGGGCTTGATAACTTGGGTAATTCAAATGCTTGTAATGTTGTCACTCCGGTTACTAATGCTGAAATTGGTATGGCTACGAATGTTGATCAGGAAAACACTGCTTTAGACGTTAATCTGATTGGAGAAAGAGCTGAAATTAATAATGTCTCTGGTGAGGAAGGAGAAATTTGTCCCATACCAGTTGTTAATTCTGCTTCTTCGAAAGGAATAGGTTGTAAAGGTAATGATAACATGAATGAAGATGATAAGTTCATGGAAGATGATGGCTCTACTTTAAACTTGGAGGGTAAGTCTCCTACTCATTCTCAATATACTAGTGATGCTTTTACTGATTATGATGATTTAGATATTGATGCTAAATGTCATGCCATGTTTGATAATGATAAGAGTTTTACCAAAGTTCAGAGTAAAAAAAGTAAGAAGGGTAAGAATGTTATTTTGCAGCCTGCTAGGAACACTAGGTCAAATACTTCACATTAATTCTTTTTATTATGTTAAATTCGATCATTTGGAATGTTAGGGGTATTGGTTGCCCTTCTTCTCGTAATCGTGTTAAGAATTTATGTCGTATTCACAATATTAATATGCTTATTTTGCTTGAGCCTCTCATTGATTCTTCCAATCTTCTTAAAACCTGTCGGTTTTTGGGATTTCATAATGCTATTTCTAATATTTCCAATAAAATCTGGATTTTTTGGCAAAACCCGATTATCCTTGATGTTATTGGTGATCAAGTTCAAGTAATTCATTGTAAAATTGAGATGTACAATGTTCAATGCTTTGCCTCTTTTATTTATGCTGCCTCTTCTCTATATATCAGAAAGGCTTTATGGGATTCTCTCATTGATTTTCATAGTCTCTGCAATCTCCCTTGGCTTGTGGGTGGAGATTTTAATGCGATTTCATGTTCTTCCGAAAGGATGGGTGGTACTTCCCCTTCTATTCGTTCTATGGATGATTTTAATAATATGATTTTAACTTGTAATTTGAATGACATTGGTTTTGTTGGTGACAGTTTTACTTGGAATAGGGGTCATTTGTCTTGGATTAGCCTTTTTAATGCCACTAATGTTCAACATCTTTCTAGGACTTTATCGGATCATTCTCCTTTATTGATTACTATTAAGAATTCCTTATATAATGCTCCTCAATTTAGATTTCAAAATATGTGGTTGCTTAATAATTCTTTTTTGAATACTGTTAATATGAATTGGATTGCCCCCCTTCATCCTGATAATGGGGTGAGAGGTATGGTGAGGTTTTGGTTTAAGCTTAAGAGATTAAAACAAGAGCTGAACTGGTGGAATAGGAATGTCTATAAGAATATCTTCTCTAATATTATTCAAGCTGAGAATCTTGTTAATTTAACTGAATCATCCTATAGAAATGATCCCTCTGTGCTTAACTTAGACCTTCTTACTAAATACAAAGTGGATTTGATTAATTTTCAAAATCAGGAAGAAGTGTATTGGAAGCAAAAAGCTGCTGCGAAACATTTGGGTGAGGGGGATAGGAACACCAAATACTTTCATGCTATTGTTAATCGCAATCGTATTAAAAATTCCAACATTAAAATTCAGAAGGAGGATGGTCTTTTTACTGACAATATCATGGAGGTGAAAGATTTAGCTATTGAGCATTTTCAAAATGTGTTTAACAAGAACTTTTCTCCTATCCTTGATATGGACTTATCCTTCATTCCTAATATTGTTTCTACTGATGATAATAATTTACTTTCGTGTAAGCCGTCTTTGGAGGAAGTGAAGAATGTCATGATGGACATGAATTGTGAATCTGTGGCGGGTCCCGATGGTTTTACCACTCTCTTTTTTCAAAAAGCTTGGAACATTATTGGTGATGATATGTTTAATGCGGTTTTGGATTTTTTTGATGGTACTCCTATGCCTAGATTTTTCTCTGCTACTTCTTTAGTGCTTATTCCTAAAAATAATTCTACCAAGATGTGGAGTGACTTCAGGCCGATTAGCCTTTGCACTTGTTTTAATAAATTAGTGTCTAAAATTATTGCCAACCGTCTTTCTGTTATCCTGCCTAACATTATATCTCCTTATCAGATGGGTTTTGTGAAAGGGAGAGCTATCACTGATAATATTTTGTTAGCTCAAGAGCTTGTGCATGATTTGGATGTGAAAGCTAGAGGAGGTAATTTAATTATCAAGTTAGATATTGCTAAAGCCTATGATAACATTGACTGTAATTTTATTTATTTAGCCCTTGAGTTATTTGGTTTTAATTCTAGTTTCATTGCCATCATTAAAAATTGCATTAACAACGTCTATTTTTCCCTTATTATTAATGGTTCTAGTCATGGTTTTTTTAAGTCCTCTAATGGTTTGCGTCAAGGAGATCCTCTCTCTCCTGCCCTTTTTATTATTGCTGCTGATATTTTGTCTAGGGGCTTCTCTAATTTGTTTCAGAAATATCCGAACCTTTATTTCAAATCGGTTGGAGGTTTTCATATTTCTCATCTATGTTTTGCGGATGACTTCATTATTTTTTACTAATGCTACCATCAATCGTATTCAGAGAATTAATGATTTCTTACACAGGTTTGCTAACATGAGTGGTCTTTCTTTTAGTAAGAATAAAAGTTGTTTTATCCCTTCTAATAAGATTTCTAATGTGCGTATTCTTGCTATTCAAAATGCTACTAGGTTTGTTCATTCTAATTTACCTATCAAATATCTTGGGGTTCCTCTTTTTAAAGGTAGAAAGAGTAATTTTTTGTTTAATGATCTTATTGACAGCATTCAGAAAAAGTTGCATTCTTGGGGGTCTAATTTTCTTAGTTTTGGGGGTAGAATTACCCTTATTAAAAGTGTGCTTTGTGCTCTTCCTGTTTACAGTTTTCAAACTATTGCCCCGACTAATAATGTTTGCAAGAGAATTCATAATTTGTTTAATAATTTTTTCTGGCGTGGCATTACTTCTTCCTCTAAGATTAATTGGGCCAAATGGGTTTCTTGTTGTGGTGTGAAGGAAGAAGGTGGCCTTGGGTGTAAGAATCTTTGGGATCTTGCTAAAGCTTTCTCTGTTAAGCTTTGGTTTAAATTTTTGTCTAAAGATTCTCTTTGGTCTCTTTTCATGCATGCTAAGTATGGGAACGGTATTCATCCTTCTAACATTTGTGTCAAGAATGGTATTTCTAAAGTTTGGAGGAGGATGTGTAAGATTAAGTGGGAAGTGCTTCCCCTTTTTTCTTGGGGTTTAGGGAGTGGCAATTTATTTTTTTGGCAAGATAATTGGCTTGGTAATAAATCCATTGATAACATCTTAAATACTTCTTCGAAGTCCTTGCTTAAAGTAAATGAGTTTTTTATTAATAACTGTTGGGACACGGGTAAGCTTTCTAACGAGGTGCTGGATTGTATTAAAGAGAGGATTCTTAAAGTACCTATTAATACTCATTCTAAGGATATTATTATGTTTAATATGGCTAAGGATGGCAATTTTTCTATTAAAAATGCTTGGAATGCTTTTAGAAGTAAAAGTGATTATAATTGTCTTTACTCTTTCATTTGGAATAATAACATTCCCACTACTATTTCTATTTTTGTTTGGAGAGCTTTACATAGATTTCTTCCTACGGACGATAACTTGATTCATAAGGGGTTTTATTTTGCTTCTAAATGCCAATGTTGCTATCATTCCGAGAACATACACCATGTGTTGATTTCGGGGCCTATTGCGGTTAAAACCTGGGTCTACTTTGATGATTTATTTAATTTAAATTGTGTTAACTTTCATCTTTCCCTTAACTTGTTTTTGAAAGGTTGGATGGTTAACCTGAAAGGCCATATTCGTAATGTGATTCCTTGTCTTATTTTATGGTTTCTTTGGTTGGAGAGAAACAATTCTATTTTTAATGACATCCGGATGGATCATTTGAAGGTTATTCAAAAAGTTAAAGATAAGGTGTTGGGCCTTATGGCGGTTAATTTGCTCTCTGTTAAGAATTTCAAGAATTATCTTAATGCTTTTGTTAGTCTTGGTGGCTCTTTGAATGAGGTGCCCTCTTTGGTTCGTTCTTTCAAGTGGATCAAATCCCCTCAAAACTTTTACAAGCTCAATATTGATGTTTGCATTAACCAGCTTAAAGGTGGTTTTGGTGGGGTTATTAGAAATAGTAATGGCTTGTTTGTGGCTGGTTTTTCTGGGCCTGTGAACAATTCCGAGTACTTACCTGCTATGCTTAAAGCATTGATCTATGGCTGTCAATTTTGCTCTAACATCAATATTGAGAATTTGATTATTGAAGTGGTTTCTTCTTTTGATTTTTTGTTTATTGTGGAGGAGCATGATGTTAGTTGTAGTGTTAATTGTTTCTATCTTTATAGAGATATTAAAAATTGTCTTGCGGGTTTAAATTACTCTTTTGTCAGTATGTTACATGGGAGCAATCTTTGTTCTGCTTGGCTTGCCCAATTTGGCTGTAATTTAATGTATACTAAGGACTTCACTATGATTAATTGCCCTAAGAGGTTATTGGGTTATTTGAAAATGGAGGAGTTGGAGGTGCCGTATGTTTGTAGTTGAGTTTGTGTGGGCTTTTGTTGTTGCTGGTTTGCGGTTTGTTCCCCTGTTTCTGTTTTGCTGTGGCTGGGTGGTTCATCTGGATTGTTGTTTGGTTGGTGTGGCAATCCAGTTTCTTGCTGTTGAGGTTTTGTTTTATGGGTTTATTTTCGGCTACTGGTTGTTTCTGCTTACTGGGAATATTGTTTTTTGTTGCCTCTCTCCACTGTTTAAGGATGGTAACGGGTCCTGTTATTGTCTGTTGCTGATTTTGGTCTTTTCTTTCCTGGCTCTGTGTTGTTCTCTAATCAGTGGGAGGGAGTTTTGGGTTTTCCTTTTCATCAGGTTTTTTTCTGGCATTATAGCAAGCTCTGTGCTCTTACTGGGAGCTTTTCTTTTTCTGTTGGGGGGTTGGCGGCGCCCAGTTGCGGCATTCGTCTCTTTCTTTGTATTTTCGGTTGGGGACTGATTAGTCTTACTTCTATCAATGATATCAATGATAAATATATGATTTCTAATCTCTATTTCTGGAGGTTTTTGTGCAGGATTATCAATTTGTCTTATCGGGACATTTTGGATGACCTCAAGGTACGCAGTTATTTCATCGCGCAATCTTTTTTCCAGTTAGTTGTTATTTTTTGCAGGAAGTTCGTCCTGAACGATAATTATTGGATCTTCCTTTTTTGGGTGCTGTCGCTTATTAGCCCGTCATTATTTTGGAATTATTTTTGTAACTGTAGGATAAGGACTGACCGGATCATAGGTTTTCTTTTCTTTTTTTTTGGATTGTAGCTCTGTGGAGCATTTGTGATATGGTCTGACCTTTTAAGGACTTTGTAACCGCTTTTTCTAATCAACACGTAGGCCCCTCTGTGGGTTTTAATTAAAAAAAAAAATTTGAGCATTGGCTTGGCGAAAGAGCAGGCGACAGTGACGGGATATGGATTCAGGAGGCTGATCAGGGAAGATGTCCGAACGAATGAACATTAGTATTTTTTTTTTGTTTCATATAAGTTTATGGTTCTTTGATCTAAGTCATACGATCAAATCTAAGCGACTCAAAATGATTTTCGGCTAAACCGCCCAGTTATTAGAAACCTGTACCCGTTTTTCTAGTTCCATGGTCGAACTGTGATTCAAACAGAACAAAGGCGGTTTGTCACGAAATCGATTTTCAAGAAAATCCTAAATGACCGGCCGGCCAGTTCACGTTTCAATCAGTTGAACAGGCTTGTTAGGTTTTGTTTTTAAAGCCTTGGTTATCACATATTATTATATTATTATTATTAGAACCACTGTATCCGGAGCAAAAACTTTCTTTGAAGGGCGCATAGGGTTTTGCTCTCTACGAAGCTTCTCTCTTGCGGCGCTTAGGGTTTCGCTCTGGGGCTTTCACCCCTCCACTCCATCGTCAATGGATGGAAAATCTTTTGATTTTCCCCCTCTTCCATCTGTTTCACAAGTCGATCCATCGTCTTCGGCTGCTCTAGTTCCATGGACGAACAATTTTACCACGGCTCCTGAAACCAGATCTGAGTTCTTTCTTGTTTCCTTTGTTCCTCCGAAGCAAAAACGTTCTTTCAAAGTTGATGATCTCTCGGAAGGTATCTCTCTCTGGAATTTATCTCTTATTGGGTATTCTATCGATCAGAGACCGTATTATGAAAGGCTTCTTACAGTCATGTAAAAGCTATGACAACTTAAGGGATCTCTCTTGTTAATCTCTCTTTCTGATGGGTTTTTCCTTTTGAAGTTTAATAACTTGGATGACTATAATATGGTTTGGTTTGGAGGACCCTAGTTTTTGCTTGGAAAACCTTTTGTTCTTCAACAATGGTCTCCAACATTCAAACCTAAAAGAGATGAGTCTGTATCCATACCGATTTGGGTTTTGATTTTTGATGTGCCGCTTACTCTTCGGAACCTGTTGAGAATTTCAAAAATCGCTAGTTTTATTGGAGTTCTGCTTACGGTTGATGCTCTTACTGCCAAACATACGAGACTTAATTTTGCTAGAATTTGTGTGTTGATCTCCAAAGACTTTAAGCTTCCGGAAGAAATTCCGATTGATATTGATGGGGAGGATTTTTCTTTGAAAGTTGTTTATGATTGGAAACCATCTCCTTGCGGATCTTTTATTCACCCTTCTAATCTTTTGCCCCTCTAATCCTAAACCAAAACAACCTTTGCTTGAGAATACTCATCCTAATTTGAGAGGCAGAAGCATGAGTAGAAATCCCAGTTATAGGCCCACACAGTCTCTAAATTACCTCCTCTTCTTCCTACTCCTGCAGAATCACCTGTTTTCAAGCCTACTTCCCCTCCTCCTACTGAACAACCTGTTATAATTGGGAAAGCTGCTGATAATATTAGACATTCTCCCCTTCCCACTAAACCTCTTGTTCAGCATGATACTAATGTTGATCATATATTACTTTATGCGCTTAATTCTAAGATCATAATGGAAAAGGATCATAGCATACCCAACCTTAACATTCCTACAGAGGTGCTGTCTTCTTCCGAACCCAACTACATAAACACTACTCATATATCTTCGGTCATTCCTATTGCCAATAAATTTAATATTATCAATCTGGAAGGAAACCTTGAAAATCAACTTGAAATTGATACTGATGAAGTCTCCTCACAGATTTTGAAAAATATTCATTCCATACCTCCTCAAGAGAAAAATCTCTCCTTCTTAAATAAGTCCCCTACTAACATTAAGGCTCATTCTCCTGCCAAAAAGCCTGCAAAAGGAAAAACTGTCAAAAAGGCAAACCCCTCTTCCTCAAAATCCAAATGAGCCCTCCCCCTATTGCATGCTGGAATGTTAGAGGTTTCAACAAGATGAAAAATATTCTTGCTTGTAAAAACCTTATTAACAACCACAAGTTGAAGATGTTTTGTGTTCTTGAAGCCAAGATCCATCAGTTTATGCTAGATGATCCTTGGTTTGCTAATTCACATATGCTATTTGAGAATGAGGGCTGGTGTAAAAATTTCGACGATTCTTCTCCTGAAAAAATTTGGGTAAAATGGGATTCCTCTTCTATCTCATGTAAAGTTTTTTTAATCTCCACCACTTCCTTTTTTATTTCTGTTATTTATGCTGCTAACTCCCCGGAAGAGAGGAAGTCCCTTTGGGATCATATCAGAGATCTGGCGGTTAATGTTAACCAGCCTTGGATCTTAGTTGGGGACTTTAACTGCTGTAGATATGATCATGAAAAATTAGGTGGTGCTACTTTAAATTCTAGTCGGTTTGGAGATTTTAACAACACTATCTTTAACTGTGAACTTACTGATCTTGCTTCGGTTGGTTTGTAATATACTTGGTTTAACCAGCAAAAAGATAATCCCATTCATATTAAGCTGGATAGGACTTTGGTTAATATTGAATGGTTGGATCTTTTTCCTGATTCTTATTATAATATAGATTCTCCCCAATGCTCTGATCACTCTCCTCTTTTAATTCATTTTGATACTATTCAATTTAAACCGTCGAGATTTCTGTTTAAAAATTATTGGTCTAACCAAATGTGTTTTAGAGAAGTTCTGCTAGATGCTTTTCAAAGTTGCCCCGTGTCTAGTCCTATTGCTTCCCTTTACTGTAGCTTGCAAACTTTGAAAATTTTTCTTAAAAAGAAGAAATGGAATTCTGCTCGCTTCATTTCTAAAGTCATTGATGATCTTAAGGATAAATAGCTATTTTATCTAAAAGAGATTGAGAAACGTCCTTTGGATAGTACTATTAACTCTCACCTTAAGGATATTAATGATTTACTTTCTAATTATCAAGCTTCTTGGTTGCTTCAAAGAGCCAAAGTTAAATGGTTTACTGCCGGAGAAGAGGATCTGGGTTTTCTTTATGCTAAAATTAGAAATAGAAAAAATATTAATACTTTAAAAGTCCTTTCTACGCCTGATGGTATTTTTATTGAGCACAATGGCATTGCTCGTGCTTTGATTAAGCATTTCAACAACCTTTTTAATACTCATGCTCCTCCTTTTGCTAATTTTATGGTTTATTCATCTGGTGTTTTACTTTCTTATGATACTGCTAATTATTTGATTGGTCCTTTTACTAATAAGGACATCAAAGATGTGGTCTTTTCTTTTCCTACTGGTTCTTCCCCCGGTTCGGATGGCTACATTGCTGAATTTTATAAGGATAATTGGGACATTGTAGGAATTAAAGTTTGTAATGATGTTAAGAGTTTCATTAACAATGTTCATTTTCTTAAAGGGGTAAAGGCCATGACCATTACTCTCATTCCCAAGAATTCTCATGCTTCTAATATTTCAGACTATAGACGTATTTCTTTATGTAATGTTTTCTACAAGATTGTTGCTAAACTTCTCGCTAACAGATTGAAAAATGTTTTACCCCTTATTATTCATGATAACCAAGCCGATTTTATTAAGAATAGATCTTCTTCGGACAATATCATATTGGTCAATGAAATCTTAAGAGATTTGAAAATTTCTTGGAATTACTTATGTGCTAAGCCTGATATTCTTAAAGCTTTTGACTCAATTTCAAGAAATTTTATTATAAATCGTATGAGCATGAAAGTCTTTCCTAAGAAATTTATTAGTTGGATCAAAGGATATATTTATAATGTCCATTTTTCAACCTGTTTAAATGGCTCGCTGGAAGGGTTTTTTAGTTCCACATCTGGGCTTAGACAAGGTTGCCCGCTTTCTCCTCTGCTTTTTAGCATTGTGATGGATGCTCTCTCTTGTAGGTTGCATGATATTGATAGCTACCATTTTAAAGGCATTGTCTCTAATGGACATGAATTTAAGCATTTACTCTATGCTGATGATGTTCTTATCTTTGGTGAGAATTCTATTAATAATGTTAATAATCTGAAGACTATTCTGGATGATTTTGCTGAAGCTTCTGCTCTTCGTATTAATTCGCAAAAAAGTTCTATCATTTTTGCTGCTCTCTGTAGCCAGCAAGAGGAAATTTGCATTATTTTGGGGATTGCTAATTTTGTTTAGTTCATTACCTATCTCGGTTTACCTATTTCTCTGAACAAGTTAAATGCTTTTCATTTTCAGCCTCTTCTTAACAAAATTGCTGGTTTACTAGATGGTTGGAAAGTTAAATTTTATCTATGGTCGACATAATTCAATTTCTTAAATTCTCTATTGCAAATACTCTAGCTTATTGGATTAGGGAAGCTATTATACCTAAAAGCTCTTGCAATATTATTGACAGGTTTCGTTCTAGGTTTTTATTTCACGGCAAGACTAATGAGAAGAAATTACATACCATTGCCTGGTCCACTATCTGTACCCCTAAAGCTGCAGGTGGACTGGGCTTACCTTCGATTAAAGCTCTTTATCATAGTTTTATTTACTCTCTTGTTTGGAGAATTCTCTCCTGAGACAGTGGCTTGACCTTATGGTATAGAGGGAAATACTGTTCTCCTTGGAAGCCTCCTCCTGTGGGAGGTTCTAAAAGGTGGAAACTTATTTGTGATGTTGTCGGTAAGATCAAGCACAAAATCATCTGACATATTAATACTAACAGTAACCTATCTTTTTATTGGGATCCATGGTGTGATGGCAAAGCTATTTCTGAGTTTATTAATCCTCCCCCTGGACCCTTTGTTCTGGTTAAGAATTATATATCTCATAATATTTGGGGGAACATTTATGACTTGCATGGTATTGTGCTTAATGAAATTTTGAATATTCCTATTGGTAAGCAACTGATGGTGCTCTGGGATGGCTTACCAAATCCAACTCATCGTTTATTCCTAGCTAGCTACAATGAGAACCTATCTGATACTCTTTGACATAGATTTATTTGGTTCAAAGATCATGCTATTAGATTCTCGATTTATATTTGGATGGATATTTTGGAAAAGTTAAAAACGGCTGATTTGTTATTAAAGAAGAGCATTGCCATCAATTCTTATTGGTTTTTTTGTCGTTATGGGACGAAGAACCATAACCACTTATTCTTTGAGTGTGATTAATCTTTCTTTGTTATTTCTAAGCTTCTTCCTCATATGGATAAATTTCTCTTGACTCCCAATTTATTACAGTTACTGGATTATTTTGATCTAATTTATGGTTTTAATAGAAAGGAGAAGAACTTTATACATTTTGTTATTAGCTCTCTGGTTTATTTTCTTTGGATTGAAAGAAAAAAAAGGCTGTTTACTAGAAATTAGGAATCTCCTTTGACTCTTTGCTATTCTATAAGAAAATCTATTAAAATGAAAGTTTTGAAATGGAAGAATTTTGAGGATCTTCAGAATGTTTTTTCAAATATCCTGAACTAATTTGATTTTCTCTTCTCCATGTTGGGCCATTTGGTCGTTGTTGCCTCATTAGCAGATTCTTTTTCCTCTTCTTTTTTAGCCTTTTGTTTTTTCACAGTTTTCCTTTGTTCTCATGGAAAAAATTTGAAGAACTACAATAGGATTCTTTCAATTATCCTATACTGATGTGATTTCTTCTTTTTGTGGTTGGATGGTTTGCTGCTGATCATATGCTGGAGCGATAACGGAAACTGGAAAATACTGGAGGTTTTACTTCATGGTGGTGACACTCGTGTCATTTGCCGGGCTAGAACTTCTTTTGGACTGGTTGTTGATTTACTTGGTTATTTGGCCTTCTTTGGTGATTTCAGGCTCTTCTTGGTTCTGCATCCGGTTTTTCATCTATGGAGAACTGCTATGCCCGGCCTTTAGCTTCAGTTTTTGTCACTGGAACTGAAAGGAACTTTGTCTTTTAGTTTTTTAAATTTGTATTCCTTTTGTGATATATTGGCATTCCTTTTGTGATATGTTGGCATTGTGCTATTTTCTTAGTTTCTTTTCATTCATTTTTGGGAATGAATGAAAAATCCGTTCTTCTTTTGCAAACATTTTTTAGTATTTTTCTTTCGTATTAGTGATGTTCCTCTTTTAGTTATTAATAAAAGGGTTATGCCCCAAAATTCTCCCAAAATAAAAAAATAATTTTAATAATGTTTATACCATTGTGATCTCTGATTTAATTTCAGTATAACTTTTAATTTTTTTTTTATTTTTTTCCTATCAACTTTATTTCCGATTCGAATGTGAAAACATGTAATTGAATAATTTCAGGTTAAACTTGGTATTGAAGAACACTCTTAAAACATAAGACATCAATGTTTGATAGAGGTATCACGGTCGATATGACGCTTGCGTCGTCAATCGGCGTAAACAGAAAAAGGAAAAACGTCCAAAATTATTAAGCTGAATTATTTATGACACATGTAATTGACATAAGACAAGTTGAGGAATTGGACCCAATATGGTGGCAAGTCATCCAATCTTTGAAGGGTTGGGGTCCTTGTGTTGGGGAATCCAACCAAGTCTGGCATCTTCTAAGCTGACAGTTTAGTGACAATAGTTTTCATTAAATTAAAATTTGAATTCTAATAATTTTTTAAGTAAAATTTAAATGAAAGATTTAACATATTATATATCAAGTTCTATTGAAAATTTAATTTAGTTTTAATGAACGAAATGAGATGGGAGTTTTAAAAAATTTGTGAGAAAATTTGAAATATATTTTCAGAAATGATTTTTTCTTAATTTTTAAGATTTATAAAAGTGGTTTTTACTATTTTGAGTTTAATGGACAAAGGTAAAAGTTACAATCTACGACTTTTAAAATTCAAAAGACATCAAATGACCCAAAATCATTTGCTGCTGTTAAGTTGAGCTGCAATGGCCTTCATTTGATGTGTTTGAGTTCACAGCTTGATTTAAAAAATCTCCATACGATGCAACACTTTGCATCATTATTTGTACAATTCTACAATTACTGGGCTTAACTTCATTTCCCATAAGAAATTATGCTTATTATCTTCAAAATCAAATTCATGTAACTTATGGCTCATTAATTTAGCCTTATTGATCCACTTCTGCTAGCCCTGGAGGGTTGGGCTACTTAGGATGTCTAGGTCAGGATTATGGAGACCCTTAACCAAGAACTTTTATTAGGTCAGTTGATCGGATGTAGCTTTACGTTCGGCCGCCACTGATATAGCGCCACGTAGCAGGCCGAAAATTTGACCCAAACCTGTTTTAATTTGTAGATTGCTCACGTGTTTTACACCATTTCAGGTTGGCCTGAAGTATTTTATATTAAACGGGCACCAAAATTTAAAAACCTGCGCCTTATTTAAATGTTTAATAACCTTTTGGCGGATTATGGTTTGAAGACGTTATACAATATTTAGGGTTTACATCACGAAGAGAAAGTTTTCGCGAAGGGTTCCAGGAGATGGCAGAGACGACAAAGGTTTTTTCTTTGGAAGACTTCGACAATTTCGAGGAAACATTTGGCACTTATAATGTCGATGAAGATTTTTCTGATTTTGTACAAGTAATTTCTTATCTATGAAGAGGTTTTACAATATAAAGTTTTAAAATCTAGCTACATATGATCATTTTTTCCTATTTGTTTGCGTCGATTATGTAGTACTTGGTACCACGCTTATCCATGCGTACCATATTTGTACCGAGAGAGAAGGTTGGACTATTGATCGGTACTGCTTGGTACTTATAGGTATTGCTCTGTATGCTCCTTTTTTTACTTTTTTACGTCCATAATGTCTACCTTATACCGAGCTTATAGATAAGTACCATATGTGTACCGAGAAAAAAATTTCGACAGAACTCGATATAAATCGATAGTGCTCGGTATTTATAGGTATTTCTCGGTATGCTCCTTTTTCTGTTTGTTTACGTTGAATATATCTTCCTTTTACCGAGCTTATAGATAAGTACCGTATGTGTACCGAGAAATTTTTTTTGACAAAACTCGGTATTGATCGATACTGCTTGATATTTATAGGTATTGCTTGGTATATTCCTTTTTTTTTTTGTTTACGTCGATTATGTTTGACTTGTACCGAGCTTATAGATAAATACCATATGTGTACCGAGAAATTTTTTTAACAAAACTCGGTATAGATAGGTACTGCTCGGTATTTATAGTTATTGCTCGGAATGCAGCCATTGCACAGTGAGTCAGAGCAAATCAAATGATTTAGTAAGCAATGGCTAAGTATAGATTTAGCGTATGTACTGATAGCTCGGTACAATAATTTATGAGATTTTGAATTATTTTTTCACAGGGGGTTTAAAACTCTGAAAAGGAAGCATATGATAAATATTGCCAATAGGCGCATTCTCATAGTTTTAGTGTTGGGAAAGAACATCATTCATTCTGGACAAATTCAAGGAAAATAAAATCAAAGAAATTTGTCTGTTCCAAAGCCGGATTTAAGAAGAAGACAGAAAAAATATAAGAAGGTCAAATTTCAAAAATTGACTACAAGAATCAGATGTTCAGCTATGGTTAGATTTGCGGTTAGTGAAGATGGAATATGGTCGGTGAAAAGATCGGTAGAGAGTCATAATCACGAATTGGCTAAACGGGATGATCAACATTTGCTGAGATCTTCTAGGCACATCAGTGATGAAAATGCCTCCATTCTAAAATCAATGTCTGAAGCTGACATAAGAACAATTAATGCATTTTCCTATCTATCCGATGAGGTGGGAGGTGTAGAAATCTGGGATTCACAAAGAGGGATGCATACAACTACATTCAAAAGGAAGAAGAGTCAAAATTGAGAATGAGGACACCAATTCGCTAATTGAATTGTTCAAAGACCGGACAGCTGCAGACAACATGTTTGCATGAGATATCCAAACTGATGAAGAAGACATGTTGGTAAATTTTTTTGGGTTGATGGGTTGGGGAGAATTGATTATGATTGCTTTGGGGATGTCATTATTTTTTATACAAGCTATCATCATAACAAATATAATTTAGCCCGTGCCCCTATTATTTGAGTTAATAATCATTGTGAAAATATTATATTAGGTGTGACATTTCTATCTAAGAAAATAATTGATTCTTTTTCCTGGCTATTTTGAACATTTTTAAGAATTATGGATAACAAACATCCAGTTACTATATTCACTGATCATGATCAAGCAATGGCTAGGGCGATAGAGATTGTATTACCTAATACACGGCATAGGTTGTGCCAATGGCATATACATAAGAAGGCTCTTTCCAAAGTATAGTGTATTAATAAAAACAACAAAGTAAAACGCCTATTTTATAGTTATTTTTCAGCAAGTGTGATTATGAGGAGAAGTTTGATAGTTTATGGAATGAAATGATCAGAGAAGAGAACCTCTAGAGTTATGTGTGGTTAAAAGATTTGTATAGAATAAGGGAGAAGTGGTCTACAACATTCAACAAAAATTATTTAAACCTTGGTTTTTTATCAACACAATGTAGTGAGTCCACCACTTATGTTTGTCATGGCATTTCAAAGGCTACAAGTTCTATCACCGACTATTTCTTGGTGTTGGAGAAAGTTATAAACACTTGGTGTAGGAATGAACAAGATGAAAATTTTAGATGTAGTCAAATTGAAATACAACCATACATGAAAAGTAGCCCAATATTAAAGTAAGCTGCTAATTTTTATTCGAGAAAGTTATATTCATTTTTTGAAGAGGAGTTCTTACATGGTCTAGGTGGACTATGCATTGATCATTCTTCACTGGACTCATCGACATTTTCCATTAAGAACATAGACTACTCTTTTGATTCACACAAGTAGACTGTTATGTCTAATTCTTCTGAAGGAACCATACAATACAGCTGTGCAAAGTTTGAAATGATGAGTTTATTATGTTCTCATTGTATGAGAGTTATGAGGCAATTGTAAATTAGTAATATTCCTAAAAAATATTTTATTACAAGATGGTCATACAGAGCTTGGAAAGATTTATAAAGTGGACGAAAGATCCTACCTATGGGAAACAATACGTGCACATCGATTCATGGATCTTGTAACATGATTTTTAGAAATTATGTTTGCCAATTTGCATATCAAATTAGCACAGAAGCACAGAGTAATGAGGATGCAGAACAATGTATGATCGATGTTATGAGTGCAACGACTTTAAATGTTCAAAATATTATGGAAGGGAAAAAAATAAACGCATACATGAGGGGAGCCACAAAACAATTAAAGATCCTCCTATAAGTATACATTTTACACAAGGAGAAATAGGAAGTCGGTCGTCCTTTATGTAACTTCTCAGTTTAATTCGGTATAAATCGGTATTAATAGTTTTTATGTTTTTTTGAGAAATATTTTGCTATAAGGTTCAATTAAAACTTGCATTGCTTATGATGTATACATCTTTTGCAATTTTTAAAATAAATTTGAAAATTTTAATTTACTCGGTAAAACTCGGTATTAGTAGGTATTACTTGGTATTAGAAGCTTTTTTGCTTCATTAAGAAATATTTTGTTATAAGATTCAATTGTAAGTTGCACTCTATCTGATGTATGCATCTTTTATGATTTTCAAAAAAACAAATTCGGAAACTTTAAATTACTCGGTATAACTGGATATTAGAATGTATTACTTGGTATTAGACAGTATTTTTTTGCTTTATTGATAAATTTTTTGCTATAAGGTTCAATTGTTAGTTGCTCTACGTATGACGTATGCATCATTTGCATTTTTCAAAAATAAATTCAAAAATTTTAAATTACTTGGTATTACTCGGTATTAGAAGGTATTACTCTATATTATATGATTTTTTTGCTTTATTGATATATTTTTTGCTATAATGTTCAATTGAAAGTTGCACTGCGTATGATGTATGCATCTTTTGTAATTTTCAAAAACAAATCTAGAAATTTTAATTTACTTGGTATAACTCGGTATTAGTAGGTATTACTTGGTATTAGACGGTTTTTGGCATTATTGAGAATTTGTTTTGTTAGTAAGTATTGCTTGGTATTTAGTGTTTATTTCGTGAACGAGAAATTTTATACTATCAAATTAATTTATCCCTCACTTTATAAATCGGTATAAATCAAAGCATTTTAATTTATTTAAAGTCATAACAAAAAACACAGAAATAGCCTATACAAATTCTTATTTTTATTTCATTTTAGTACATAAAAGGGCATATGCATAATCAGCCATGAATATAAGCATATTATTTTGCTAGTTCTTATGGATATCCCATTGAATAATATCATCCTGGATTATTGTTTCCATATATTTACAATCAAATATTCCACAATCAACACTGTTGTCTTGTGTTAGCAAGTTTGGATTCGTTAGGATCGGCCAGGTTCGTGTATTATCATCAAAAGCATTTTGTGTATCAACGTATAAATGAGATATTTGAAAAGGTAATAAATTTAAAAATTTTATATTCAATATCTTTTCTCAGATCAAATACAAATCTTACTATCACTTACAACTTAAGGAGCCACAGCCTTGTGAGTGGCATTGGGTAATGAATCCAAAAATTTCCAAGTTTTTTTCCTTAGATTGTAGACCACGAGTGTCCAATGCTTTTGGTTTATGATGGGAACAAGGATCAGATTAACATTCATAATAGAAGTTCTGGTGATATGAGCAATGAAAGCACTTGTGTTCGTTTGATTTCTATGACAGTAATAATCCTGGAATAAATAAGATTTAAATTAAGAATTGTTAAATGCACAGAAGTTATGAATTACAAATGATAACTCACCTAATGGAAATTAGAAATAAAGATAAAAGGTTTGTTGAGTCCTGGGATCAATTCATTCTTTTTGGATAATAAAATTCCAAAAACATCAATATGATTGTTATCAAGCTCTTGTGAAAGCAACAACTCGTACAATTGGCTTATGTAAATAATTACATTTCCGCAGGAGAAGATAATATCACCCCTACATAATTCAGGTAATCTTCATTAGGAAATAACAATATACATATGAATACCGAGCAATACCGAGAATTTTTATACTCGGTACATGTCAGTATTGAAAATATCTACTTGGTACTTAGTGTTCCTACTATGTACAGCTTATAAATACTCAGTACAACTTATAAATATTGAGCAATATTGAGTTTATTATTACTCAGTACTGCTCGTTATTCATATTATGTACTCGGTACAATAAGCTTATGATCGATCTATACTTCTTGATATTTGGTGTTCGTACTTATTAATATCGAGCAATATCGAGTTTATTTTTTACTCGGTATTGCTCAGAATTCTTATTATCTACTCGGTACACTAAGCTTATGATCGGACGGTACTGTTCGATATCTCATATTCGTAATAGATACTTATTAATAAAAACTGGTAAGACTCAAAACATTATAAAGTATCATTTAATATTTTTTTTTGAAACTTATCAATACCGAGCTATACCGAGTTTATTTTTTATTTGATACAGCTCAATATTTTTATTATCAACTCGATACAATAAGCTTATAATCGTTGTACTTATCGATAATGTTTGATACGATAATTAAATCAATGAATTACATGGTTCGGTACTCATCGATACTCACTTATCCTTGAACTTTTTCAAAAAATTATCGATGGAAATCCGTTTGACTTCATTTACTAGTAATCGTGTTGGGTACTCCAACATTTCTAATGCTAGTCTTTCAATTATTTTTGATTCATAAACTTCATGAACTACAGTAGCCGGAGCAGCAACAGTAGCCTTTATTTTTAATTCATCAACTTCAGAATCATTAACACTAGCCGGAGCAGCAACAATAGCCCTTATTTTTAATTTTGTAGAAGAGTTAATGGCAGGCTTTCTTCCTTTGCGTGCAATTTGCTTTTTACTATTTTTTTCAACAGCAAGATCAGCCACATAAATAGAAGTACTATCGACTCTCTTCTTCTTTCTGTCACCTGCTGTGAATGGAGTTTTAACCCATTTCCTTTTTTGGTCATTCATCAGTTGTACACGTTGAGCAATGCCTCCCCGATTTGATGAAGCAAATTCCTCATCTTCTGATTGGTTGACATTCTTATCTTCTAAGTATTCATGTATCTGGGCATGAGATTGGGTAACAAGCTCATCCATCCCTTCCAAATCTGCTTCTTTTTTGAAAGTGCTCTGATGGCACTAGAAAGTTCATTAGGGATGTTAAGCCCTTATGAACTAGCCCAAGGCTTAATAAAAGAGAGGTGAATTGGATAACTTTAAAACCAAAGATAAAACTCAAACCAAAATCACCACAAAAATCAAAGTGCGGAAGAAAATAACGCGGAAGCAATAATAAGAAAAGAACACACCAGATTTATAGTGGTTCGGTCAAACCATGACCTACGTCCACTCCTTGGAGGCCCCATCCAAGTATTGCACTAAACAAGTGTCTCTCCTTTAGCCCCCACAGCTAGGCAGAGAAGCCCTTACAAAGTCACTTCCACCTTCCCCGGTGCGGCAGTCGCCGGGTCCTTTGACACCAAAGAGATCTTCTTCTTTAGTGAACTTACCTCGAGACAAGCCTTGAATCCAATGGTACTAAGGTGCGAGTTCGCCGGAGCAACCGTGTGGAATCCCCTCCACACTCTCTTGAGTTCCCCCCCTCACAGGATCTTCTCCCTCTTAAACTCCACCTTTTCCTCTCTCCCTTTCAAGCTCTCTTTTCAAGTTTCCCCCACAAGAACGAAGCTACAATGGCTGCCAAAGACACTTACAAAGTGTCATGCCATAACTTAAATAGAAGCTCTCAAAATGAGCTCATTAATGCAAGTTGCCAACATTATCGTCCAGGACGATAGGCATATCGTCCAGGACGATAGGCATATCGTCCTGGCCTATTAGTTCAAATTCAGCTCAACAGCCTGGGACGATTTGGGATCATCAGAAGAAAATTGGTTATATTGTCCTGGCCGATCTCACGATCGTCCCGGCTGATTAGTTTAAAACCAATTTTAATCGTCCTGATCATCGCCCTGATTTGGTGCTGGCCGAAGTCAATCGTCCATGCCATCATCTTGGCTGATCATAAGATCGTCCCGGATGATATGATCGTATCAATCGGCCATTAATGATTTCCAAATAATACCATATCAATTTAGGTATGATTGAGTTATATCGTCCTGGATGATATAAATACCGTCCTGGCCGATTTCCTAAAATAAAGAATACCTAAACTGATTATGGCGGCTGATTCTTTCTGAATTGAGAATATCATCCTGGCTGATACAAGTATAGTCCTGGCCGATGTGTTTATGACGGTTTCCTTAATGAGGATGCCCTAATTCAGGTTTTTGATTTTGGACATATCGTCCAGGACGATATAAATATCATCCCGGCCGATATTACCAAAAATAGAAATCTTTTAGGGAATAGCAGGAAAACTTCCAAGTTAGAAATCAATAGGTCCCACACCAAATACAATAGACTCAAGAAAGAAAAAAAAGATTACAAACTGACTCAGACCTAGTCTACCCAATCTTGAGCTGATTCCAAATTGCAGTCCGATCGTGTGAATATGAAATGTTAGTATATAAGGCAGTCGTAGAGAAAAAGAATGTCTGCTATCTTCAAAAACATAAGCCATAAATCCGCAACAATCTCCCCCTTTTTGATGATGGCAAACGTTTCAATTTGAATTTGCAAAAAAAGAATATTTTCTCCTAATCTCCTCCTTACTAGAATAATACTTTAAAAAATAGGGGGGATAAAAATATTTTTGTTGTTTTAAATTTTTGAAAAGAAAAAAAATGATACAAATTCAACAGTACGTTTCCCTTTCTGATGATGGCAAACATTTCAATTTGAATTTTAAAAAAAAGAACATTTTCTACTAATCTCCCCCTAACTAGAATAATACTTTAAAAAATAGGGGGGATAAAAATATTTTTGTTGTTTTAAATTTTTTAAAAGAAAAAATGATACAAATTCAACAATATGTTCTCCCACTTTGACATTATCAAAAAGAGAGGAGGCACAAACAAAAAATAAAATGAACAAAAGATAAAAATGTTCCCTGATCTAGTGAAAAATAAATATTCTTAAAATGAGAAAGTTACCTCTTGATTTTAATCAAAAACTTAGTAGAATTGGATTGACAATGCATAGCCCAAAAAAGGTTAGAAATTCAGAATTTGATAATCCAAACTCAAGTTCTTTAAAAAGGCTCAAAAATTTTTTTTTTTAATATCTAAATCATGAAATAAATTAGAGAAAGAAACAATCATTTTTCAAAAACTCCTTCCATAAAATATATCTAATAGAAGATCAATGCATGAATTGTTGAATCATGAATCAAAATTTTCAAACTCAAGTATCAAAAGTATCAAGGGTTTTCTTAAGCTTTAAGAAGTACAAGAATGGTAAGCATTAAATTTTGTGAGCTTATTTTCTGCCTCTTGACAATTGGTTGGCGCACTGCGCATCTTTTGATTTTTGATACACTTTGTGTATTTTAAATTTGGCGTCTTTGCGCATCTTTTATTTTTGGAATCATTGGAAATTTTTTTGAATATGCCCCCTTTCTTAAATATTAGAAACAAAGGAAATCCCATCTTAGTGACAAAGCGAATTTCTTGATTAAGAAAATTATGAGTTAGATTCAACAACTTACAAAAGATTCCTATGCGATAAATGAAACGTAGGGAGATAAAAAAATTTGTTTCAAAAATAAATTTAAAAGATGAAGAAGATTTTAAATCAAAAGTAGAATGACCTATTTTAGGAAATAGAGATTGAGAGTCAAAAACATGAGTTTCCTTCCTTTGACTGTTTTAGAGAAATCAAACACAACTTACCAAAGATTTCAAAAAAAAAAATATATAGGAAGTAGATTTTTCATTTTTAGAAAAGTGAATGTGTGTGTTGATCAGAGAAAAAACTTTCATGAAAACAAAAATTTTAAAGAATAAATAAAACAGAAAAAATAAAAATAAAAAAACATAAAAATAAAAAATACAACACAAAAATACGAAAGACTTTTAACCATTATCTCTCTCCTGGTCCAATGCTTTAGAAACCAGATCTGCCCATCAGAATTTTTTCCTTTCATTATTCCCCAGTTTAAATTTTACGTCACCTTGCCCTTTTCTTTCGTAGGAAGAATTCTTAAATTATGGCACTGATTTTTTATATGTCCAGGCTTCCTGCATCGAAAGCAAATAACGTCAGAAGAAATATGGACATCCTTACCACTTTTACCTTTTTTCAAATTTTGCTTATGCTTGGTGAGCTTTATGATTTTCTTGACAAGTTATTCATTCGTCACCAACTAAGCAATCTTTTTCCATATCTTCAGTTTTTAGAACAATCGTTTCACCTGCATCCAAAAGTCGTTGACCCGAACCTTACTCGTAGGCAATGAGTGAGCCAATCAAATTATCAATAGAATATACATTCAAATCTTTAGATTCATAAATAGCAATAACTTTAGGATCAAATTTATCTAGTAGACATCGAAAAATTTTGTTAACCTTTTCAAAATTTAAAAATTCTTTTCCTAAAGCATGTAATGAGTTTACAATTTGAATGAATCTGGTATACATGTCTAAGATCGTTTCAAAAGGTTTCATGGAAAATAATTCAAAATCATGCATTAACAAATTCAACTTGGATTACTTGATTTCACTACTGCCTTCGTATATGGTGTGTAGTTTATCCCAAACTTCCTTACCAATAGTGCACGTGGATACTAACATAAAATCTTCAGAATTTAAAGCACAAAAAAAACGGTTTAAAGATTTTGCATTCAATTGAGCATTTACTTGTTCTTCCATGTTCCATTGATTAAAAGGAATATCAATTTTAACTCCATTAACAATTCATGACGGTGATGAATAACCAGTTAAAATCATATGTCACATGCAAAAATCAATTGATTGCAAGAAAATAGACATGCGAGTTTTCCAAAAATCAAATGACATATTTTCAAATAAAGGAGGTCTGGTGATTGAATAATCTTCCGCAACATTACGATTAGAAAAATTAGCTATTGATCAAAATTCAAAAGCTTTTTAAAACTAATTTTTATGAATCCTGCTCTGATACCACTTGAAAGTGCTCTGATGGCACTAGAAAGTTCATTAGGGATGTTAAGCCCTTATGAACTGGTCCAAGGCTAAATAAAAGAGAGGTGAATTGGATAACTTTAAAACCAAAGATAAAACTCAAACAAAAATCACCACAGAAATCAAAGTGCGGAAGAAAATAATGCCGAAGCAATAATAAGAAAAGAACACACCAGATTTATAGTGGTTCGATCAAACCTTGACCTACGTCCAATCCTTGGAGGCACCCTCAAAGTATTGCACTAAACAAGTGTCTCTCCTTTAGCCCCCACAGCTAGGTGGAGAAGCCATTACAAAATCACTTCCACCTTCCCCGGTGCGGCGGAGTCGCCGGGTCCTTTGAAACCAAAGATCTTCTTCTTAGGTGAACTTACCTCGAGACAAGCCTTGAATCTAATGGTACTAAGGTGCGAGTTCACCGGAGCAACCGTGTGGAATCCCCTCCACACTCCCTTGAGTTCCCCCCCTCACAGGATCTTCTCCCTCTTAAACACCACCCTTTCCTCTCTCCCTTTCAAGCTCTCTCTTCAAGTTTTCCCCACAAGAATGAAGCTACAATGGCTGCCAAAGACACTTACAAAGTGTCATGCCATAGCTTAAATAGAAGCTCTCAAAATGAGCTCATTAATGCAAGTTACCGACATTATCATCCAGGACGATAGACATATCATCCTGGCTGATTAGTTCAAATTTAGTTCAACGGCCTGAGATGATTTGGGATGATTAGAAGAAAATTGGTTATATCGTCCTGGCCGATCTCACGATCATCCCAACCGATTAGTTTAAAACCGATTTTAATCGTCTTGATCATCGCTCTGATTTGGTGCTGGCTAAAGTCAATCGTCCAGGCCATCATCCTGGCCGATCATAAGATCGTCCCGGACGATGTGATCATATCAATCAGCCATTAATGATTTCCAAATAATACCAGATCAATTTAGGTATGATTGAGTTAGATCATCCTGGACGATATAAATACCGTCCTGGCCAATTTCCTAAAATAATGAATAAATAAACTGATAATGGCGGCTGATTCTTTCTGAATTGAGAATATCGTCCTGGCCGATACAAGTATCTTCTAGACCGATGTGTTTATGATGGCTGCCTTAATGAGGATGCCCTAATTCAGGTTTCTAATTTTGGACATTTCATCCAGGATGATATAAATATCGTCCCGACCGATATTACCAAAAATAGAAATCTTTTAGGGAATAACAGAAAATCTTTCAAGTTACAAATCAATAGGTCACACACCAAATACAACAGACTCAAGAAAGAAAAAAAAAGATTACAAACTGACTCAGACCTAGTCTACCCAATCTTGAGCTGATTACAAATTGCAGTCCGATCGTGTGAACCTGAAACGTTAGTACATAAGGCAGTCGTAGAGAAAAAGAATATTTTGTATCATCAAAAACATAAGCCATAGATCCGCAACACTTTTGTAATTTCATTAAAATTTGGTCGACATATTTGGCTAATTCGTTCAAATTGTTATGGTCAGATACAGTTCTTGAAGAAGATTTTTCTGAACTTTCACTCCAGTTTGATTTTAAAGAGGTAGGAAAATTATCAATCAAGAATTTCCCTATTACAACAAAATTCAATTTAGTCTCGTCTTTTATGTTGAGTACTGCTTGTTCCAATGCCGCAACCCATCTTTCAAGTATACTATTCGACAGTTCGACTAATGACAATTTTTTGACCAGTGCATTTTTCTGGGTAATAAGTTTGTAAATAGATTAATTGAGGATATTCAAGTTCGTTTCCTCTGAAACAGAATGTTTTCGATCAGGATCAAGAGTTGATTATTTCTGTGGGGTCTTACTGTTGCTTGGCGGTTGGCTAGGAGATTTAGTTGGGCTTCTGAGTAACCAATAATTTCAAATGAAGAGCTAAACTTAGGATACCAAATCCCTAAGTTTTGAGTTCCTAATAGATATCTTAAAATCCTTTTCACTGCTCTCAAATGTGATTCTTTTGGATCTGATTGAAATCTAGCACATAAGCAAACACTGAACATAATATATGGTCGGCTAGCAGTCAAGTAAAGTAAAGATCTAATTATCCCTCTAAATTTCTTTTGATCAACAGATTTTCCCTTAAGGTCCTTATCCAACTGAACTGAGGAACTCATTGGTGTACTAACAGGTTTAGCATTGTCCATTTCATATTTTTTGAGGATGTCCTTAATATATTTAGTTTGACTAAGAAAAGTACCTTTCTCAAGTTGCTTAATGCTAAATCCTAGAAAGTAATTTAAATCTCCCATTAGACTCATTTCAAATTCACTACTCATTGTTTTAGAAAAATCATCACAAAGATTTTTATTTGAAGATCCAAAGATGATGTCATCCACATAAATTTGAACAATAAGTATATCCTTTCCAATTTTCCTTAAAAAGAGAGTTGTATCCACACTTCCTTTTTCAAAAGATCTTTCAAGTAGGAAGGTGCTCAACCTCTCGTACCAAGCCCTAGGTGCCTGTTTCAATCCATATAATGCTTTTTTTAACTTGAAAACATGATTTGAAAATTTAGAATTTTCAAAACCTGGAGGTTGTTCTACAAAAATATCTTCCTCAATTACCCCATTTAAAAAGGTACTTTTGACAACCATTTGAAACAATTTAAAACCTTTAAAACAGGCAAAGGCTAGTAAAACCCTAATTGCTTCAAGTCTAGCTACAGGGGCAAAAGTTTCCTCAAAATCAATTCCTTCAATTTGATTATACCCCTTAGCTACTAATCTAGCCTTATTTCTAATGACTACTCCTGAGTCATTCATTTTATTTTTGAACACCCACTTGGTTCCAACAATACTTTGATCTTTTGGCCTTGTAGTTAATTCCCAAACTTTATTTCTTACAAATTGATTTAACTCTTCTTACATGGCCAATATCCAAAATTCATCAGAAAGTGCTTGATCAATGTTAGTGGGTTCAATAGTTGAAATAAAGGCTGAATGATTGACTTCCTTGTTTAATCCACGTCTAGTTCTAACACCCTCACTTGGTTCACCTATAATCAATTCCTTTGGGTGATTTTTAGAAAATCTCAAATCTCTAGGCAAAGGGTTTTCTCTTTCCAAATTTTCTTCCAAATTTAATCTATCAATCTTTTGGGAGTTTTCTTCAATTTCTTCTTCAACAACATTTGGCTCTTCCAAATTTCCACTTTCATCAAATACAACATGTGTGGTTTCTTCAATGACTAAAGTTCTTTTGTTGAATACCCTATAAGATTTTCCAACACTTGAATATCCAACAAAAATTTCTTCATCTGATTTTGGATCAAATTTTTCTAAGGCAGATTTTCCATTATTATGTATGAACACCTTGCAACCAAATACATGCAAATGAGACAAATTTGGTGTTCTACCTTTTAGCAACTCATAGGATATTTTATTCAAATTTGATCTCACATTCACCCTATTCAGAACATAGCATGCAGTGCTAACCGCCTCAGCCCAAAAATATCTAGGAAGCGAGTATTCTGCCAACATTGCTCGAGCGGCTTCTATTAATGTTCTATTTTTCCTTTCAACTACCCCATTTTGCTGAGGGGTTCTAGATGCAGAAAAATTGTGATCAATCCCTTTTTCTTTACAGAAATTTTCAAAACTTTCATTTTTAAATTCTCCTCCATGATCACTTTTTATAGAAATTATTTCACTCCCTAGTTTCCTTTGAATCCAAGTAGAAAAGTTTCTGAATTCCTCAAATGATTCACTCTTATGAAAAAGAAATCTAACCCAAGTGAATCTTTAGAAATCATCCACTATAACAAATCCGTATACCTTCCCTCCTAGACTTACAGTGCCTACAGGTCCAAAAAGATCCATGTGTAGAATTTCTAAAGGTTTACTGGTCCTAAGATCTTTATTGAACTTAAAAGAGAACTTCACTTGTTTTCCTAATTGACATGCATCATAAAGATGGTCCTTGGTAAAGTCTAGTTTAGGTATACCTCTCACCAAATTCTTTTAGGTAATTCTCCTAAGGTTTTTCATACTAGAATGACAAAGTCTCCTATGCCAAAGCCATGATTCATCAGAAACAGTTTTCAAACAAAAAGCAGTAGGAGATTGAATATAATTTAAATCTAGCATGTAGACATTGTTTACCCTTTTTCCATTTAAAATAATTTTCCCATTTAGGCTTATTATGCAGCTAGTAGGTAAAAATTTTACATTATAGCCCTTATCACATAGCTGACTTGTACTAAGCAAATTATGTTTTAAGCCTTCAACTAATAACACATTGTCTATGAAAAAGTTTTTTAAATTTCCAATCATACCTGATCCAACCACTTTCTTTGTGGTATTATCTCCAAGTGTAACCTTGCCTCCACTCCTGGCTTCCAGCGTTATGAATTGAGCAGTATCTTCAGTCATATGCTTTGAACATCCGTTGTCCAGGTACCATATACTCTCACGAGGTCTTGTGTTAGAGTACTCCTGCAAAATTTTCAAATGTTAGACCTGGGAACCCAAACAAGTTTGGGTTCACCTTTATGAAATTTATAATCAGATGCATGTATGATATGTCTAGGTTTATGCATCTTAGTTCTCCACACCAAATTAGTTTTCATCTTTAAAGTGCAGGTGTGAGATATATGTCCCAAAAATCCACAATTATTACATTTAACATTAGGAAAAATATTCCTATATTTTCTTTCATATGATTGTCTTCTAAGGGATTTCATGAATTTAGGATAATATTTAGGATTTGTAAAATCTTCAAGTTTAGGGGGGTTCCTATTATTCTCGAGAGCTCTTGTTGTGAGTTTGTAAAATGAATTCATATCTTCCAAGATTTGATTGGTATAATTGATTCTATATGTCTTGCTCTCAGATTCATCCTTAAAATTCTTAAATTCTTTTTCAAGTTCAGCATAGGATGATTTTAAATTCTCAAAATTTTTATTCAAGTCATCATATTCATCAAGTAGTTTCATGTGGTTGTTATCTATTAAAGCATGATCTTTCCAAAGGATTTTGTGTTCCTTATTAAGTTCTTCCAATTCAAAAACTAAACTAGCATGCATCTTTTTCATTTTCCTATATGCATCATGCATGTGTTCAGAAACTTCAAACAGATCATCATAGGTTAAATCACATACCTCTTCTTGATCTGATTGTTCAACATTATCTGCCATCAAGCAAAGGTTGGTGACTTCTTCTTCTTTTTTAGTCTCAGATGAGTCTGAAGCTGAGTCCACCCAAAAAGCCCTTTGAAACTTCTTCTTGCCCTTCTTTGACATTGGTTTCTCCTCTACCTTCTCCTTGCTAGGAGTGGCTTTGAGTTTTGGACAATCAGTCTTTATATGACCTGGTTTCTGTCTAGTCATCAATGCAATATCGTCTTCATCCTCAGGTTGTGAGTGTTCACTCTCTGACTCTTCCACATTTAGTGCAATATTTTTATCCTTTCTAGGTTCACCTACATCAATCTTTCTTTGACTTACTCCTTGCTAATAAACAATGAGTGAACCAAGAAGATTGTCAATGGAATAAATGTTCAGATCTTTAGACTCTGTAATTGCAATAATTTTAGCATCGTAAGCAGTAGGTAAACAACGAAGAATCTTATTGATCATTTCAACATTAGTTAATTCCCTACCAAGTGCATGCAAAGAGGTGACAATTTGAGTGAATCTTGTGTACATGTCTAAAATAGAATCATTAGGTTTCATGCGAAATAATTCATAGTCATGTAACAAGATATTGAGTCTTGATTGCTTAACCTCATTTGTCCCTTCATAAGTTATACAAAGTCTATCACATATGTCCTTTCCACTTTTACAAGTGGAAACTCGCATGTAGTCTTCAGATTTTAAAGCACAAAAGAAACTATTTAAACATTTCACATTTAATTGTGCTAAGTCACGTTCTTCAATAGTCCAATCTGCATAGGTTGTTTCTACCCTAACTCCATCAACTAATCTAGTTGGTTTTGAGTACCCTTCCTGGACTAGCATCTACATGCGATAATCAAGTGACTGTAAGAAAGTAGACATGCATGTTTTCCAAAAATCAAAAGAAATATTGTCAAACAGTGGAGGTCTAGTGATAGAGTAACCCTCAGGTGTGTTTCGGTTTCCAAATGTAGCCATCTACGTTAATCAAAAAGTAGTTCAAACTTATGATTTTGAAACGATGCTCTGATACCACTTGTTGAGTCTAGTAATTAGGTTGTTAAGCCTAAATGAATGTCCCAAGGCTACCAAGAGGGGGGTGAATTGGTAGTTTAAAAATTTTAAACCATCTTTGAAGATTAAGTTGAACCGAAATAAAAATTTCTTTTAAAGTTTGTAGAAAAATATTTTTCAACCACAGAGTTGTTAAAACTAAAATTTAAAGTGCGGAAACGTAAAAATAATAAAGTAAATGACACCAGATTTATAGTGGTTTGGTCTATAACCAGACCTACATCCACTCCTCAGAGGCACCCTCTGAGTATTGCACTAAAACCAATAGTGACTCTCCTTTAGCACCCACAGCAAGGCGGAGAAGCCTTTACAACACACTCTTTTCACCACTACCCGGTGCGGCAGAGAACCGTCATCCTTTTACATAATCCCCAGTGCTGGCAGAGAACCGTCGTCCTTTTACACAATCTCCAGTGTTGGCAGAGAACCGTCATCCTTTTACACTCTCCTAGTATGGGCATAGAACCCTACGGCTGTTCACACTCTCCAAGTGTAGGCAGAGAACCTTTCGGCTGTTCACACTCTTCAAGTGTCGGCAGAGAACCGGATCTCCTTGACTGATCTTCTCACAAGAATCAAGAAGGAAGAAGGAAAAGAGTGAAGTAATCCAAATTCACAAGTAGAGACTCTTACCTTTGAAATCCAAGTGAAGCCTTCTCGCTCCAGTGGTAGGAATCCTCCCTTGAATGCTCTCTTCCACTCTCTCCTTGGCTATTCTTTCAAGAGGTACGAAGATCAAATGACAAAAAGATTGGGTGGCAGTCTAATTTGGACTATTTATATAAAAGACAAGAAAAACCGCCCAAAAACTGCAAGTTTTCAATTCTGTACGCAATGGATCGTCTTGTACGATCGTGGATCGTCCTGGATGATTTTACTAAAACGATCTGAAACGACCCTATTTGGATATGTGTACGAAATGTCTTCGTACAGATGATCGTCCTGTACGAACTAGGTTCATCCAGTACGAACGGTTATTACTAGGTCAGTTCTAGAAACTGCTGAAAACTATTATAAGTCGGTTAATCGTTTGGACGAAAATATGTTCGTCTGGACAAAATTTTTACAGAGAGCTGATCGTCCTGGACGATTCTTGATTTCGTCTGGATGAAAAATTTCCAGAGGACCAATCGCCACGGACGATAATTTATTTTTTTCTGGACGAAAATTTTCCAGAGACCCGATCGTTCTGGACGATTTTTTATTTCGTCTGGACAAAAATTTTCCAGAGGACCAGTCGCCACGGACGATGATAAAATTTGTCTGGACGAAAATTGTACATTGAACCAATCATCCTGGACGATAATTAATTTCGTCCTGGACGAATAGGACTTGGAAAAAAATTTTGACCAAGTTCCTATTCATTCCATGTGCTCTATAGGAGATAACTGTCTGATCGTCCCGTACGATCGGATATCGTATCGTATGATCTGTATAAAATTCTTATGATCTCCTTATGTGTGTGTGTGTATGATTTTATTCACTCAATTACAATCACTCCCTTTCAAATTTAATTCAAAAAAAAAATACAAGTTTTAAATTAACAAAGTATCTCATGTTGAATTTGATTTGAAGTTTTCGTAGTCTGGAGTCTGATTTTCCTGAAATGTTAGTACACACAAGAGCAAATACAAATCTTCTAAAATTGTTAGGAGATAACTACACATTTGAACAATAATGTTTGGACATCAAAACTACATAAGTTGCAAAAATGTAAGGCATTCAAATAGCAACTATTCTAACAATTTAGTCCAGGTTTACAACAATATCACCCTTTATGATGATGGAAAACATTATTTTTAAAAAATTTCAAAGCATGAAATTTTTTTTTATTTTAAGGAGATATAAAAAAACATTAAAAATAGAACAAAACACATTTCACCAAACCATAAGAAGCAAACTAAGAAGGAAACATACTACTCCCCCTTTTGATATCATAAAAAGGAGGAAGAAAGAAAAAACACAAAAAATAGATGAAGGTACAAAAAACAAAGAGCAATACAAACACAGAAACACAACAAAAAGATGAAAAAAAATAATAAATAGAGCATAAAACAAGATTTGTTTTCTCAATCAATACTAGAAAGTGATAAATTTCTCTTGTTATTGGATTAAAATATTAGAAAGACATGAATTAACATCATTGAAATCCAAATATTAATAAAACAATCGATCCTATTAACCCCAGCTCAAACTCCTTATAGAGTAAAAATCTTTTGACAATAAAAGTCTATCTAAAAAAATAAATCATATAAGAAAAGGGATCTATTTAAAACTTTGTTTGAAAAAAAAAATCTTATAAAATAATATAGCAAAGTAATTAGTCACGATCATGAGTTTTAAAAATCAAGTCTTTGAAGATATCAAGTGACGCAAGAATTATTCTAATATTTAATGGTTGAAAGAGAATGTAGATTAATTTCTTGTGGGCTTATTTTGTGCCTCTTGTCAATTGTTTGGAGTGCTTTGTGCATCTTTTAAATTTTTATACACTTTGTGTATCTTTCAATTATTTGATGATAATTGCCCATCTTTTTAGTTTTTTCTTTTTGGGATCATTTTATGCCTCTTATCATTTTTGTGAGCTAGCTCTCCTTTAAAACCTTTAAAGACTCTCAGTTGTGAGAATATCTTCCATATATAAGAATAAAAAACTCATCTCTAATATAACGAGTAATTAAACCACAAAGAAGAATCATATTCATATGATAATTATAATATTACTGTAAGAAGATAGAAAAATCTCAATTTCAAAGTTTAATTGTTAATTTGAAATATTTTTGTTTTGAAAAGAAAATTACACCGCTAAAGGAGTTAGAGGAAGAGAAATAAATAATGTTGTTTCTTCCTTTAACTGATTTAGGGATGTCAATCTTTGTTTATAAATTTTTAAAAATAAAAACAAGGTAAAAATGTCATTTCCGTAGTTTACCCAAAAAACACTGAAGGGAAAATAACATAACAATGAAAAACAAAAAACAGAAATATATTGACATAAACAATCATGCAAGTAAAACCAAAAGAAGAAATCATAAAATAAAAAATTTAGAGTTCAGTAATCATTAAGTTCATACATTTATGTCTATAATACCTAATCTGGTTCTTAAGATGCTGAATGTTTTAAAGGCTAGCTTTTTAGTAAAGATGTTAGCAAGTTGTTTTTAGTTTATAGATGGTGTAGCTCGATGTATCGTTTATTAAGATGGTCCCTAATAAAGTGATGTCTTATGTCAACGTGTTTGGTTCAAGAATATTGGATAGGATTTTTTGAGATACAGATGGTACTAGTGTTATCACATTGGATTGACATTGTTCCTACTGATAATTCTAAATCCAGAATATATTGCTTTAACCAAAGGACATGGGCCAGACAACTTCCTAAGGCTATGTATTCATCTTTAGTAGTGGAAAGTGCAACTGAGTTTTGTTTTCTGTTGAACCATTAGACTAAGGATTATTCTATGAATTAACACATTCCAGATGTGCTCTTTCTATCGACCCTACACCCTACAAAGTCTGAATCTAAATATCCTATAATCTCAAAAGAAGTGTCATGCCTATAATATCAAATTCCTATGTTTTAGGTTCCTAAGAGATATATAAGGATTCTCTTAACTATTGTTAGGTGGTACTTCTTTGGATCAACATGAAATATAGCACAAAGAAAAACACTAAATATTCTATCAGGTATGCAGCTGTTAAGTAAAGGAGTGATCCAATTATTCCTTTATATTTCTTTTGATCAACTGAATTTCCATTTGAGTCTTTATCTAAATGAACCATAGAGGTCAAGAGAGTGCTTATTATCCTGACTTTATCCATTTCATATTTCTTCATGATGTCCTTAATATATTTTGATTGATTAAGAAAAGTTCCATCATCCATTTATCTTATGTTAAACCCTAATAAGTAGGGCAATTCTCCCATCATACTCGTCTCAAATTTCTTGCTCATTATTTTAGAAAAATCATCACATAATTTTTTATCAAAAAATCTAAAAAGTATATCATCAACATAGATCTTGATAATGAGTAATTCATCTCCTACTCTCCTCAAAAAAAGGGCGGTGTCTACACTCCCCTTAACAAACTCTCTTTCCAATAGGAATGTGATAAGCCTCTTATACCATACCCTGGGTACTTATTTTAATCCATATAAAGCCTTTCTTAATTTGAAAACATGATTTAGAAATTAGAAATTCTCAAAGCCTGGGGGATGCTATATAAATATATCTTCTTTTATCACCCCATTTAAAAAGGCACTCTTGACATCCATTTGGAAAACCTTAAATCCCTACAAAGGCTAATATAATTCTAATAGCTTACAATCTAGCTATAGGGGCAAAAGTCTTCTCAAAATCAATCACTTCTATTTGATTATACCTCTAAGCCACCAATCCTGCCTTATTCGTCACTACTACTCTAGAATCATTCATTTTATTTTTGAAAACTCATTTTATTCCAACCACACTCTGATCCATAGGTATTTCTACTAACTTCCAAACATCATTCCTAACAAATTGGTTTAGTTCATCTTATATGGCTAGGATCTAAAATTCATCAAAAAGGGCCTGATTGATATTTATGGGTTTAGTCATTAAAATAAAGAAAGAGTTGTTTACTTCTTTTTTAAGTTCATGCTTATTTCTAACACCTTCATAAGGGGTCTCATAATATCAATTCTTTAGGATGACTCAAAAAATATCTCCATTCTCTAGAGAAAATGTTTTGAGATTCTACCCTTTCCTCCAAATTTATAATTTCTACTCCTTGGATAATCTCATCTACTTCATCTTTTTCCTCAACCCTAGACTTCTCAGAATTAGATTCTTTAAACACTATATAGTTGTCTCTTGCACTACCAATGTCCTCTTATTAAACACTCTATAGGATTTCCCTACAATTGAATATCCTAAGAACAGTACATCAGATTTTGGTGTCAAATTTTCCTAAAAGTGATTTCCCATTATTTAGAATGAAAATCGTACATCCAAAGACATAAAAGTGAGAAAGCTTAGGTGTCCTACCTTTAATGATCTCATAGGATATCATATTCAGTTTGGATCTAGCATTCACCCTTTTCAACACATAACAGGTTGTGTTCATCGAATCTGACCAAAAGTATTTTGGAAGTGAATACTCAGCAAGCATGGCTCTAGCAGCTTCCACTAAGTTCCTGCTCTTTCTTTCAGCTACCCAATTCTATTGAGGGGTCCTAAGAGCTGAGAAATTGTGACTAATCCTTGCTCCTCACATTAAGTTTCAAATCTCTCATTTTTAAATTCTCCACCATGGTCATTATGGATGGTCAAGATATCACAACTTAGATTTTTCTAAATCCAAGTGGCGAATGATTTTAATTCATCGGATGACTCACTTTTATGTGACAGAAATCTAGTCCAAGTGAATCTAGAGTAGTCACCGACTATTACAAATCTATAGACCTTTCCCCTTAAGTTTGCAGTGCTAATGGGTCCAAATAAATCCATATGAAGGACTTATAAAGGTTTAGAGGTGCTAATGGCCTTAATGGAATGAAAAGAGGATTTGACTTATTTCCCTAATTTACAGGCATCACATAGGTGGTCCTTAGTGAATTCAAGCATGGGGATTCCTTTTACTAAGTCCTTTTTTATTACTATTCTAAGTATTTTCAAGTTAGATTGACATATCCTTTTATGCCACAACCCGTACTCATCAGTAACATTTTTTAGGTAAAAGGTGCTATCAAAATTAACCTAATTTAAATCTAAAATGTAAACATTATTCAATCTTTTTCCATGGAGCCTAATTTTTTCATTCAGGCTTATGATGCAGCTAGTAGTTAGAAATTTAATTGTGTAGTCTTTATAACATAGTTTTCTTATGCTTAGTTGATTATTTTTTAAGCCATCAACAATAAAAATATTTTTAATCAAAAGATTCTTAGAGTTTCCAATTATACATGTACTCACCACTTTCCTGGTGGTATTGTCTTAAAGTGTGACCTTGCCTCCATCTTTGGCCTTTAGTGAAATGAATTTATTAGCATCTCCAGTCATATGGCATGAGCATCCACTGTCTAGGTATCACATGCTCTCACGAGGTCTTATGTGAGAGCACTTCTATAAAATCATCAAATGGTAGATTTGGGAACCCAAACAAGTTTGAGCCCCTTCTTATGGAAAAAAGAATATAATGTATGCATGCTATGCTGTAAGTTTTGAACTTTATGTCTTCATACCCAATGTGTACTATAGTTAAGGGTGCAAGTGTGAGAGATTGTCTTAACATGGCATAAGGAAAACATCTAACACCAGAAAAAGGGTTTACTAGTCTACTCCGGTTATAGTGCCTATTATTAGGTTTGAATGATGCATGATGATCTGATGGATTGTGAAACTTAAGCATTGTGGGTAGTTTCTTATTTTCTTTGAATGCAGTTAACTTTGCTTCTAAAAACTTATTTGTATTTTTAAGAATTAAAATTTCTATTTTCAAAGCATACTCATTTCTATCTAAATTAGTTGCAAGAGTATTTAATTCCTTATATGCATTTTCAAGCTCAACATATAAAATTTTCAAGTAATCATACTCATTTATTAAATCAAGATGCTTTGCATTTAATGAGTTAAATTCATCCAATAAAGTCATATTATTGCTATCAAGTGTAGAATAATCTTTAATCAAAATTTCATGCACTTTTTGTAAGTTTAGAAATTCCAGTTTCAAGCTAGCATGTAATTTTTTAAGCTTTTTATAAAATGAATGAATTTTCTAAGAAACTTCAATCAATTGATTGTATGTTAATTCACATACCACTTCTTGGTCAAAGTGATCAAGTTGATCATCTGCCATCCAGCTTCAGTTTCAGAGGAGTCAGATGTAGAATCATCCCAATAAGCCTTTGGGGTTCTTAGCTTGCCCTTCATGAACTTGGGTTTCTCCTTACCCTTCTCCTTAAATGGGTGAGCTTTACGTATAGGGAAATCATCTTTTACATGTCCCGGCTTTCTATATTCAAAGCAAATCACATTTGAAGAATCTTTAGAATTCTTATTATTCTTACCTTTGTATCATTTCTGATGGTGATTTTTCTTCTTTCTCAAAAAGATTTTGAATTTCCTTATAATTAAAGCAATATTGTCATTCTCATAACATGAAGTATTTGTGTTAGAATCATCAGCCTTTAAGGCTACAATTTTTTCCTTCTTTTTCTCCCCTGCATCAAGTTATCTTTGGTTCACTCCTTACTCATAAGCAATAAGTGATCCAAGTAAGTTATCAATAGAATAAACATTCAAATCCTTGGATTTAATTATAACAATAATCTTAGAATTAAAAAAAGAAGGTAAACATCTCAAAATTTGGTTAACTTTCTCATACTTTATTAGCTCTCTTCCTAAGGCATGCAAGGAGGTGATTATTTATGTAAACCTAGTATACATTTCAGATATTGACTCACTAGATTTTAAGCAAAAAAGTTTGTAGTCATGAAGTAAAATATATAACTTAGAATTCTTAACTTCACTTGTGCCTTTATAAGTAATGCATAATCTATCCAAAATTTCTTTACCAGTTGCACATGTTGAAACAAGCATGTAATCTTTAGATTTCAGTGTAACGAAAAAATAGTTTAAACATTTTGTATTAATTTGAGCTAGATTTCTATCATCAAAAGTCCATTCATAGAAAGAAAGTTCAATTTTTATGCCATTAATTTCACGTGTTGGTATAAAATAATCTTCTTTTATAAGCATCCACATGTAATAATCTATAGATTGCAAAAAGGCGGGCATACGAGTTTTCAAGAAATCAAATGACATATTATCAAATAAAGGTGGTTGAGTAATGGAATACCCTTCCTCTGTGTTCTGGTTACCAAAGTTAGCAATGGATCATTAATTCAAATTTTTCTAAAACTTGATATTTTGAATCCCACTCAGATACCACTTGAAAGTTTGTTAGGGTTGTTAAGCCCTTATAAACTAGCTCGAGGCTAGCCAAGAGGGGGGAGGGGGAAGATTTCGTGTTTTAAAATTTTAACTTAAACAACAACAACAATAAGCCTTTATCCCAGTACATGGGGTCGGCTACATGAATCCTTTTTCTCCATTATGTCCTATTAAAAGTCAAATTCTCGTTTAAATCTAATAAAGAAAGGTAATTCCTAATATTTTCTAACCAAGCCTTTTTAGGTCTACCCCTCCCTTTCTTAACATAATTCAAATCTAATACCTCTACTCTCCTAACCCAATCATCGAAAGGCCGCCGTTTTATGTAAACAAACCATCTAAGGCGACTCTCTCTAATCTTATCTTCTACTAGAGCTACTCCAACCTCTATAAAATTTTAACTTAAACAACAAGGAAAATCTTTTTTAGATTTTTGATATTTTTAAAATAAATTTATTATATTCCAATGGGGAAGCAGAACCATTTTACATAGACATAATTATAATATTTCAACCATACAAATAATCAAAAGTAAATAATGCAAAAATTAAGTACAGGAATAAAAATAGAAAGAACACATAATATTTTTATAGAGGTTTAGTCAACCTGACCTACATCCACTTCCTGGAGGCTACCCTACACGTATTATACTAAAATTATAGTATCTCTCATTTTGCTCCCACAATAAAGCGGATAAGCCCTTAAAATATCTTTTTCACCAAGCCTGGTGAGGCAGAGAATATAGACTCCTTTTGCTTCCTCCTAAAGTAGGCAGAGAACCCCAACTTCTTTTATTTCCTCTTGAAGCAAGTAGAGAACCATGATCTAGTGCTGATGAAGACCTCCCTAGAGCCACCAAAGAACCAAGGATAGTGATTGGAGAAGACAACTTGAATTTTTGATTGGAGCAACCTTTGTGAAGACCTTACAAACTCCCCCTCACAAGATTCTCTCTCTCTCCCAAGCTCTCCTTCTCCTTCTTTAAGCTCTCTCAACTCAAGTTAATAGCAAAAGATTTTTATAATCAGTAATTGAGAGAGCTTATAAAGAAGGCCTTAAAAAATGCCCTAATTTTCAACTTGCCATAAGATTGTCCAAGATGATCGGTAAATTGTCTTATACAATTATTTAAAATCATTCCTTCTAGCCAGGATAATTTAGGTTTCTTATATGATAGAACACTAGGTTTGTTATGATCATCCCGAATAATATGGACATCATCCTATACGATTAGTTCAAAAATTATATATTAGCATCTAGCAGATAATTCAAGACATTCAGAAGATAAATTAGAAGGATATAAAAATATAACTCTTCATACATAATGATGTATATATCGTCCTGTACGGTTAGTTCAAAAATAGACTTTATAATCCAGTAGATAGTTTAGGAGGTCTAAGATATTTAGGAGAAAACTAAGATTTTTCTTACATATCATCCAGTACGATTCTATGGTCATCTCGAAATATATGATTGATAAATCTATCCTTGATTACTCTCCTAATCACCTAATCAATTTAGACATGATTGGTATGAATCGTCCAGGATGATCGGGATCATCCTGTATGATTAGTGTAAATTTGACATATTTAAAACCCTGCCTAAATGACTTTGGTGGTTATTTTTTATGATTTAAGCATATTGTCTAGATCGACGAAAATATTATCCATGATGATTTCCTTAATCAAGTTTATATTATACATGTGCCCTAATTATGATTTTTGTTTTTAACTAACCGTCCATAATGATTTGATCAAAAAATAGAAGAACTCTAACTTACCAAATTTCTTCCCCTAAGTGTGTGTGTGTGTGTAAGGTTATATAGCTTCACAATCTGTCATAATATATTTGACTTAACAAAGTAGTAAAAGATGCATTCGAATAAAAATTACAGACTGACTCAATCATAGTCTACCTAATCTTAAGTTTATTGATGTTCCAAGTGAACTTGTTGACTTGGAAGGTTAGTGAGTTCGGAAAATAAAATAGATATGCAAAAATATCAGTTATCAAGAAATAATAATGTTTTTTATCATAAAAATCACATTACTTTGGTACATATTTGCAACACTAAGGAGGCCTGGTCTTCAAGCCTGACGGCACAATGCGATAAATAGATATAATGGAGTATCAAAACTTTAAAATCAATTAATTTTTATTGATTTAACTAGTAAAAAATTATAAATTTAGTTGTATCAACTTGGTTTTTATGATGAGCAACTTCGGGCTACAGGGCAAGTGTCCTAAGGAGGCCTGGTCCTCAAGTCTGATGGGATAATGCCATGAATCGGTTGATAGAAAATTTAATTAAATAAACCTCTTAAGCTGATAATAAATCATTTAATTTATCAATCATTAATGTCCAACCATTAAAATTAACTTAAAAAATTAGTTACAAATGGGAAACCCATGCCTATAAAGCTATTAAGTTAGCCTCAATGAGGGTGAAATAAATCTCACAGCCTCAGTGAATAATAAAGGTGGTAATCATTAATCACAAAAATAAACTATTAAAATCAACCTTAAGACATTAATGTTTAAACTTAAATTAAATTTTTCCTTTTGTCTTTTAACAAACCAAATCACAAACAGTTTAAACAAGTTATCCAATATAGAATATACCCATAATCACACAGCCTACTACAAGCACATAGATCAGTTTGTTAGGACATGACTTCTAGTTTTAGGTTAAGCTGATATTTTCATTTTTTTATTTCTCTATGACGTGGTGATTTAAATGTGAAATGTGTGTTGTTTGTTTTGTTGTTGTTTGTGTTAGCTTTTATGATGATTATTGTGATAATTATTATTTTATTTCTGTGAAGTGATGAGTGATAGATTACCCATAAGTTAGGAGCAATCTGAATGCTCATGATATTTTCTATAGGTGGTCATATTCATATAAAGCTAAGAGGAGGCTAAATAAATAAATAATATATATTTCCTACAAGTGTTTCAGTTACTTAGCCCCCAAATAAATCAGAGCATGACCAAGTATGATTAGTTTGGATATTATAATTTTATCACATAATTGCTTGAGTCATTTGATTATAACTGCTTAGGATAACCTTACATGGGAGTCTAGATTTTTCTCTTTATAATTTGACATAATTTATTTAAAGTATAGAGTTGTGAAAATCTAAAATAAGGTATTTTTTAAATATAAGGGATCCAAAGAGAAAAGAAAGTCCCTTACAAGAAATTTCTTTTCATTTGGATATCCTTCTAAATGATGCAATATGAGGAGGTCAAAGAAAGGATACCGATAGAAGAACCAGAAGATAAAGATCAAGATAAAAATGTCTTATTTTAAGATTTATGTCATACTATAGGAGTAGAATCTAGATTATTATCGGTGGAGCCTGACCACTATTACTTTTATATACTTTGGGTTATATATTGAATGACACATGTCATGGACTTTGGACATACTGTTCTGTTGATTTGTTGTGATTATGTGTTTACTTTGTTTACATAGTGAAAATGTCAAAATTTTTATAGGTTTCTTTACTTTATGTGCATGTGCCTGAATTTTATTAAGCTTTAGGAATAAATTTTGTTTACTCATAATTAAAAATAAAATTTAAGAATTAAATAACTTAGAAAGATAAATGATCTAGGGAATAAGCCAGAGGTCATCCGAGGTCACTTGCATATTAATGCATTCTTCTCTTTCCTTACTTAGACACTTACATGTCCGAGCAAGAGTTTCGATAATCCGATTTATGAGGATGAGGTACTGAACTTGAGGAAGCCTAGTCTTCTAAAAAATTATTTTATAAGCCTTATTTAAAATTTAATGCATTTCTCATTTGGAAACTTTGACTAACATACATTGTATTAGAAACTAACTGAAATTAAAATTTAATTACATTTAGTCTTAGATGCATAACACCGCTCATTAGTACAAGGCCACTTAGGAACTTCTCTAAACATCATCATTAAATTCTAGAAAACTCAGCCACCCACCCATCTTTCATAAAGTCCGAACAACATTAGTTAGGTTGTGGATCTTAGTATTGTGTGTACAATACTACATCCCTTAGAAATTTAGGATCAACGGACAATATAATTAGTGTACCACTATATGACTTATCGGTGGGTGAGCTCTTTATCCTTCAGAGATTATAAAACCCATCCATATATGTTATATGGATGATGTCATCTCCATCTTTCTCTCATGCATATTTGAGTGTAATATCATTTTCCACAATTTCTCTCTTTTAGACCAGTCAAGTGATGATATAATCTGTGTATATTGATTAAACCAAATTGAACTATCTTTTCATTTTGATTAAGAGGGCTTAGAAATTTCCTTATACATCAAACCCTATGAGAGAGTAAAATAGCATTCTTAATCGATAATTTTCTTAGGCTGAGGCCTAAGATGTAATTAATCACTGGGGCTTGCATCGTGGGAATCCAATACCCACATCAAATAAATCTCATTCTAGTTAATATAAAAGATGGGGGAAATCTCATGATTATAGGGTTATCCATATTATTATCCATAGAGGTGAGTAGGAGAAAGCCACTATCCTCCATGGCTAATTGTATATATGATCTCATTTTCTCTTTTATTAGTCTGCTTGTGCGGAGTGTAAAGATCTATGACTATTTTGTCCTAATGAACAGCGCAATCGTACTCTTGACATTCTGACCCCGCTAAGAAAAATCATTTCAGAGACCCACACCTCCTCCATAAGTTAATAAAAAAATTAGCAAAATAAACCTCAATCTATTCTGAGAAATTCTTAGTGACTCTTAGAATCATAGCTTGAATCTTAAAAGTTAAAGAATGAGATGATTGGAGGTAATATTTTTATTTATTACTTCAAAGAGAGTAAGCTTCTAATAAATAAATAATTAGCTATATAAATAAGGAAAAGGCCATTACATAATGCATTTGTTAAAACACTCTATACCAAAACTCCTTTGATCAAATGTGGATATAATATGTAGGGATTGATGAAGCTAATAAGGTTGTATCTAAAGTTTATTAAGGCTTTTATGGTACACATCAATCAAGACCAAAAATGGCCATTTGAATTAAGGGTATGAGGTACTATTGGTGATTGATGGTGAAAGACTACATCAACCACTCTGAAAAAGAGCCATGAATATCAAATTCAGAGCACTACTCTAGATAAACCAGCAAATCCACTACATCCCATAATTGTGTTTTGTCCATTTGAGAGTTGGAGTATAAATATTGTTGACCTACCCACCATCATTAGCTGGACATAGCTTTATACTAGTACCGACTGACTACTTCTCTAAGTGAGCTCAAGTAGCTCTATTCAAAAAAGTTATAACCAAGTATGTGATTGTTTCTTCACATATAATATTTTCTATAGATTTAGTGTGTTTCATCACATAATATCTCAAAATGTATTAGATTTTAAAAGCATTTAAATATACTTATTTTTTAATCAACATAAAAATGATTGGTGATATTCATCATTTTACAATTCAAGGGCAAATGTCTTAGCATAAGTCTATAACAAAATATTAATAAAGCTACTAAAGAAGATCCTCAGAAATAATAAAATATAATGGCATATGAAGATGATAGAGGCATTATGGATGTAACATACTACCTGCAAAAAGGTAACAAAATCCACTCCTTTTGCTTAGGTGTTTAGAGCTAAAGTAGTATTTCCATTAGAATTTGAGTTCTAATCACTTTGAGTTGCTATTCAATGTGACCTCGCACAAGATTAGAATGCTAAGCTACAAAATGGGAAGGCTCAATCCACTAGAAGAACTTCAACTATAAGCTCAAAAAATTCTTGAGATCTATCTAGCAAACATGTTCAGATCATTTGACCGCCTAGTGCTTCCTCAAAAATTTGAAGAATGGGAGTTAGTTATGGTACTAAAAAGGAAAATCATCCCCACCAAAAAATTGGTGGCAAATTTGGGTCAAATTGGGAGGGCCCCTTTGTCATTGGAAAAGTATATCAAAGAGGAGCCTATCAACTCATTGACTCGCAAGGCCAAAGACCTATACCATTGATCAACAAGTTATACCAAAAAAAAAAAGTTTTATACATAAAAAGCAATACGAAGGATATTATATTCAAAAGCTTCCTCCTGAATGGAAATATCATCCTTATCCAACATATTCTATTTTATGGGAATTCTCTTGCAAAGAAAAAATGCATACACAGATTATGATGAAAGTTATATTCGAAGGAATTCTCTAGTGAAGTGAGAATGCAATCCAAGATTATTATCAAAGTTCTTTAAAAATTCTTTGAAAATTCTCTTGCTAAGTAGAATGTAATTCAAAACTCTCTTATGAAGGAAGAATGTACTTCTAGAATATCACATAAATTCCCCCTATAAGATAGGGTACATATTTTTAAAATTTAAATTAAAGATGTGTCATAATTCCCCCGGTAATCTAGTGGACATTTTTAAAATTTTGTTGTAAAGACTTGTGGAAATATCCCCACAAGACAGGGGCATTTATTAATTTATAATAAAGATTCATTAAATTTTCCCTATAAAATAGGAAATATTTTAATTCAGTTCGACTTCGTGCTCTCAGCCAAGATCCCTTAATGAATATGCAAAACTACTAATTTTGTTGAAAATATGTAATAGCTACAAAGCAAAGGATTTATCCTTTGACTTGCCAAACTTCCAAAGATCAAGTGAAGAGAATTTTAGTTTAACAACATCAACAAATTAAAGTGGAGTAGCATAGAATGTCTTATCATAAGTCTACTTCTTGAGCAGGTGTATAAGGTGAAACTCAACAAGTCTACATGTGGTCGAGTTGGTAATAGTCATTCTTATTCAACAAGTCATAAGAAAAGTCATAGTGAGAAGGCCCTTGTTAATTTAGAAATATAATGTAGAATATGATGTATAATTTATCAAACAAATAATTAAAAATCTTAATTTAACTTAATGAAGAAAATAATATACGTAATAAGACCCAACAAGATCACCATGGTAAGCTGATTTAAGAAAATCTCATAATAATATAATTAAATCTATCCATATCATACATCAAGCAAGAATTTGTAGTATCTCCAAAAAAAATTTAAAAAATTAATTTCATCGCTTCTTAAATCAATCCATATTTATGTAACTGCACATAAAGCCAACTACGTTTGAAATTTCTGAACATGTGTGAACCATAACAAATAGGATTTAAAAAAAAAAAAAATGTTAGCTTAAAACTCATTAATCATATACTTCCCATGTTCTAGTGATTAAGGTCAATAATGTACTAGAATACAAGATATATATGACTTTACGCAGCTGCCCTTACCCTCACATACTTCAGTTAGAACATTCATTACTCAGGGTGCCTGGGCCTTACCAAATCGTTTCCCTGAAGTGATTAAGTAGATCATTTTCTCTATCCCAATTCTCATAAACCCGCCCTCAATTATATCCTAGAATGAGAATGTTAAACCCTCATTCAAATGCTTCACTGCTACCTATTTTTGCAACCACCCCGAAGCTCCTTGGCAAAACAAATAAGCACTCAGATACTCTTCATACACTTGGCTCACTTCTCTTGATGAATTAAAAATGGGACATGTTCTTTTAAAGAAGATTCGTCACTTACCAAGTAGAATTAAAAAAATGGAATGTATCACCCATTTTAAATGAATCAACTCACATTTGAATATGACTGATTCTAAAAAAAATGCTCGAGTTAGAAGAAATGATTTTTTTTTTTTGGGTGAAACGAGGTACTAGCCCAATTTATTATCAAAATGTTTAATTATTAGGCATAAACTCAAGAAGATCTGAGAAAAGAGCTGGAGCTACATCCAAAAAGTAGTAGTGCTCAAAGTAAATAATTTGGCATAATGTTGAAACAAAAAAATAATAATAATTGATACCAAAAAATAAGACTCGGAATGCAACAAAATATTCCCATGAAATTTCAATAAAGTAATTAGTTGAAGTAGTGATCACCTCAGTTTCATGGCTAGGGGTGAGAGAAATTATTACGTGCAGAGATCAGACACAGTGAGCCGTTTGGTTTTTTATCTATGAACAGTAAAAGCGTAGTTACTGTTCATCACTGCGTTTTTACTGTTCATAGAGAAAAAACTGAACGGTTCTCTGTATCTGATCTCCACACGTAATAATTTCTGGACGTAATTCGGAATTGTCAGAATGAAAGCTTCTTTAGATCATTAGCTAGCAAAATAATTCTAAATGCTAGTAGTAGCATGTCGTATCAAGGAAGTCCTAGTAACAAAATATTCAATTCTACCAAAAACCCCAATGATGATGTCATAAAGATACTAACCTTGCTTGATTGGACAAGAGTGAATACCATCCAAGGGTGAGATAATATGGAGAAAGGGAACTACTTTTGATCATTTTCAACAAAATAAGATGGTAGCCCCAAAGAGATAAGGCAAGCATAGCTACATTGCCCAAGAATAAAAGATTAAGTTTAGTAAAAAGCCCTCCTAGTCTCTTTGAAATGTTTCTAACTCCTAATTTTCAAGAAGATAGCCCTTTTTATCTGGAACTACAATGTAAATATGCTATGAATTTCATTCCTAAACTTCCTTTTGTTACGATCATTCCAAATATAATATATATGGGTGTAATTAGCAAGATGACAAACATTTTTTACCTCGTAATTGTCTTGTGATGAATCATTAGAAAATTCCAACACTTGGCAGATTTTTTAGGAGCATCAAGAAAAAGGAGAAGGCTAGAAGACTATTATTTAAGAGGTTAAAGTAGAAGTTACATTCAAAAAAATAGATGATTAATATTTTCAATGTTCCATTTGCAAAGGTGGCAAGTTAGAGTTATTGGAATGTTTTTGGACATTAGGAGATTGTTAGTTTAAAAAATATTATGCTTTAGATTATTAAATGTGGCAATACAAATGTCTCGAATTAACATTTTGAGAGAAAAATTTTCAGGAAGGAGGCATAAATCAAGTGAAATTGATGAAGCACAGCAGTACCATATATTAAAGCGTTGCAACGGTAAGACTCTAAATTAATAGAGCAAAATGTTAATGTTCTGCATTTAGAGGCTCCGCAGCATACAAGTGGCTTAGCATGATAGAGTGTCAAGCACCATAGTGTTGAAAGACCTAAACGTACACTGCAGTGCCCTTACCATTGAAAGTGCCACAGTGTCGAATCTCTATAACGACATGGTAGTGTAGTTTAATTTAAGTTTAAGGACTAAGCAACATGTCGTTTCACCTGGATTATGGCCGTACACCTCAAGAGCAATGCATCACAAATTTATAATAGAGAATTATAGTGCTATATAAGCATGCGCTGTATCACTGCGGTATATTATTTCTCTTAAATAAAATTAGGTGGTTGATTTATTATTGTGGGGGAAGAAGAGACTTTGGCTTATTGCATGTTTTCAGCATTATTTTCTTGCATTTGTGTGGAGTAAAGTGTTAGATCAAGTAGAATGAGGAGAGGAGTTTTTGCATATCCTTGGAATTATGTGGGTCTATCCTTCTCTTAAACTCTTGTACATGTTACTTTTTTAAATTTTCAATGAAGATTATGTTAATTTTAATTTTTTTTTTTCATGCAAATTAGTTGATAGATTTATTTTTTTGGAGTTATGATGTGAATATAGAGTTATGTGTATTTAGATTAGGTTTAAGTGCTTAATGTTACACAAATTATTTATTTCTTTCATCATCTTCATTTAGTTGTGAGTTGGCCATGCTAAAACTTAACATCTAATGAGATCTATTATCACAACCTAACCTGATATAACCCCACTGACAGACATGTCATACCTATTAAAAATGTGACATGCTAAACAAAGATCTAGGTTTTGAGGGGACATAATCAAATATCTTCTATTAAATTATACATATCATTAAGCTTTTAATTAACTTCAATAATTAGAATAAAACAAACTCATCATTAAATTTCCTTTTATTTCGTCAAAATGAATATACAGAGATTATACTATAACACATGGCTAAACAGACCTAGAATAAGAAAACAAAACAAATAGCCATGATTGTATCAAATAAGAGAAAATACCTATACATACTTACATAGATTTGATTTTGAACTCAATTATTCAATGGGCTCTTTCCCTTTTCCTTGAAATAAAATAGAAGCCAGAATAGGTGTGAGCCAACACATCTCAATAGGTTATACCCAACAATATAAATTTCTAAACAATTTACTTATATTGCATTTAATTCATAAGAAATGTATTGGATCGAGCATAATATTACTTGCACATATTTAAAATAAAGTAGACTATGCACTTAAAGTAAATAAATGAGTACTTTACATATCATAGAAGAAAATAGTAGATTTCCCTTGGGTTTTTATACCTCTCATCACAATTACTCTCATGTTGGCATATCATAAGATAATTCCTTATGATTCATAATTCCTAGTGCATATTAAATATTTATAATTCCAGACCCTTATGTTTCCTTATGCATTCGGCACTAGAACAAAACTTTGCCTACATTTCAGATCTCCCCAGAATCATCAACTCAAGTAGATAAGTACATAAATCATTCCCTTATAGTAAAATAAATATAAATAAACCAAATTCAAGTTTTCATAGACGATTCAATTGATAGGCGACTTAATTAATAACTGAGCAAGAATTCAGAGTTTCAAAATTTCACCAAATTATTGGGGATTGCTCAAAACATTGTTTTGAAGCTTTAAGAGTACTACAATATTATTTTTTGTGATTAAAATTATTTGATACATAAATAAAATAACACACTTATTGAACAATCAAATAGAATTTTTTTTTAAAAAAAATACCTAAATATCTAAAATTTTCATATCTACAATATATATAAAGTTACATAATGAAAGTTTTACGAGTACAAAGTTATATCAATTTTTCTTTATCAAAACTGTAAATTAAATTAGAAACATCTTAAATTTTTTGTATTTTTTAAAACTTTGATTGGTAGAATGTAACCTACCTCGAGCAGGATATACTACAATTAAGGAGCCCGACATGCGTTTTCATTATTACAAATTTTATTGGATGATTATTCAATTTCTCTTTCTTTATATACTACATATTTCATTAAGTGCATCACTAACATTTTTGGTTTAGCATATGCAAAGTATTATGAGAGAATCAAAGCTCTAGAGAAAGGGATGTATAGGTTAAACTTATTTGAAAGAGTCTATAATTTTATTTTTCTTGAGTTAATATATGTAAAAAAGGTGTATGTTAGCTTAACAACCATGAATACATACATAGGGGAGAAAGAAAAATGAATATATTAATTTCATTATTAATTGTACTATATAATTCATATCGTACTGTATGATTAGTTCAAATATAAATTATTTAAAATATTTAATTCAAATCAAGTAATAATAGTAATAATAAATTTGAATTATAACTAATCATACATTATGAATAATACATCATATATATAAGAGGATCATTTATTACCTGCATTAAATGTAACTTACATAAAATTGGCAAATTTAAATATTTAAAATTGAACTATTTGTATTGTATGAAACTATTTGTACAATATTATCTTTTATAATATTGCCTAATTTAAGTCAGGAATTTATAAAATCAAATTGAGTTTGAATTAATTATAAATAATACTAAATAATCATGATCATATAAAATGATTCACTTGAACCTTGGTTCATCCTATGCAATCTAATGTTTAATTTGAACTAACCATACTACATGATTTGTAATGGTACATAGTAACTTTGACAGTGTTAAACGAATCAAATGCTATGAACAGAGTCAGTAGAATTGAATTTGTAGAGTCTTATGAAGCTCTCTATTTAAATTCTTTTAATAACCTAAGTATAAGTCTTGTAGCAATCATAGGAGTGTTTCTTCCTATGATAGTTTGAAGAGAGAGAATTAACCAAAGAGGGAGGTTGGGAGAGAGCGAGGAGATCTCCTTGTGGGTTTCAAGGGGGTGTGAGAGGGGTTTTCATATAGTTTCTTTGGCAAATTACACCTGAGTTGCTCCATGTATCTGTGTTTTTCTTGAGGGAAGCTTTGTGAAGAATTTTGGTTTCAAAGGTCATCGAGTAGGTGAAAGGGATTTTGGCTCTTCACCACACCAAGGAGGTCAAAAGGATTTTAGCTCTCCACTGCACTGAGAAGGTGAAAAGGATTTTTACTCTTCACTACATAAAGCAGGTGAAAGAGATTTTATCTCTCTTCCATACCAAGGAGGTTTAAAGGAATTTTGGCTACTCTGCTGCACCAAGGAGGTGAAAAGAATTTTGGCTACACCATCGCATTGAGGACGTGAAAGAGATTTTGGCTACTCTACTGCACTAGGAGTAGAAAATGATTTTATATGTGCTTATCCACCTATGAGTGGAGGCAGAATAAGAGACACTAAAAATTAGTGGAATACCCAAGGAGGACTTCAGGTAGTGGACATAACTCAACTTGACATAATCACAATAAAAATTCAATTTACATTCATTTTCTTTACGCATTTACATTCTATAGTTTTACTTTTGTCCTTTTTTAATTTTTTGCAATTTGGTTTGTGTTTGGCTATTATTATGATACAAAAATATTTGTGTTTAATTGAAGTTAATCTTTGTTTCAAAAAGAATAAAAAAAACATGAAAATAAAGAAAGGCAAAAATTTTGTTATTTGTATTTTTTTTTTAAAATAAAAAACAAAAATTAGTATTTTATTATGCTAGTTGCTTAGACATTAAATTTCTAAATTTATTTTTCATTTTAAAAGTTTTTGAAAAATTTATAAAATAATAATGCATCCTCCTTTTTGTGTGACTTTCCAACATTCAGGTCATTTCATAACCAACTATTAAACTTTTAATTAGTATCAAAGTGAGTTCTCTTAAATTATGAATTTAAAACCTAAAGTTTTAAGCCAACAACACACTTTGGTAGCCACAAAATTGTTTAAGGGTATTCTATTACCCTTCCACCTCTATTTGATAACATATCTTTTGATTTTTTTGTGGGGTATCATGCTTTCTTGCAATCAATTCATTATCACATTTAGCATATGATTCAAGTAGGATATATTGTTCCATTTATTATTGTTAGTGGCATGAAGGTAAAAAATCCCTTTTACTGAATGGAGTATAGAAGATATGGATTTCGCTCAGCTAAGGCTTCATTTGGGATAGCTTTCTTACTTCTTTGTAAAGCTATTTTTCAGAACAAAAATCTATTCAAAGAAATAAAAAAGCTGTGGTGTAAAGTTGTTCTTAATGAATAATAAATGCAAAATGTTTGAACTTTTTTCACCTTAAATTTAAAGATTATATGTGTGTACCTATATTTATTATTAAAATGGAGATTTATGATAGATTGTCCATTACTTATGAAGGCACCAATGAAGTTAAACAATCACACTTAAACTTGTTATTACATGAATATGAATTATTTTGCAAGAATCCTTGTGAAACAAAATCTAATATGTATACTGAGATCACAAAGATATTAACATATTTGCATGCCTTAACTAGAAAACTATCTAGCTTTAAAAACATGAACAAAATACTATGTTGTTTTACTAATTCTATTGATGTTAAATTCATTATAATATGTGAGGCTAAAGATCTTAATGTGTACCATATTGAAAAATTATTGGGCTATCTTATTACTTACGAGAAAAATGTAAGCCAAAAGTTTCAAGATACAAATGACAATAAGAAAGAATGAATCATGGAATTGAAAATATATGACAGCAAGAGCATGATACAACAGCTGATGGGAGCAAGGACATAGTATTGATGTCCCGCCAATTCAAGAGCTTCTTGAAATAGAAATAGAAGTTTTACCACAAAAAGAGCAAACGTAAAAATTCCAAATTTAATAAGTTTTCATTTGATATGACTTGGTTTGAGTCTAGGAAGCCTGAACATTTGAGAACTGATTGCCCTAACCTCAAGAGTCACTCTACTTTGGAAAAGGGTGAAGAAACGTCAAATTCAAAAAAGGGTAACTAAAAGATACAAAAGGCATTCTAAAGAGGAGGTAACCAATCTTTGTTTAATGTCAAATGTTTGCATTGGGAACTCCATCCAACAAATCTTTATTTAATTCTTCAAAAAATACATGATCTATATTAATAATTTAAAAAGTAGCATACTCATTTGAAAAAGGATATTTCAAACTTAAAGGAAGAGCGTGACACTTTAACTAATGATCATTCAATTTTCAAAGATAAGAGTGTCACATTAGATAAGGATCATAAATCACCCATGGATGAATTTGATACACTAAAGAAATAGCATAATGAATTATTAAAGTTGCATGAATCCTTAAAAAGAAAGCATCAAGAATTAGAAGAAGCATTCAATGAGTTAAAAAAACTAGCATTAGACATGGATAGTAAAGAGCATTTTGCACTAGTTTAACTAGGTGTAATGAAAAGACTACAAATGAGCTTTGAATTAAGAAAATAAGTGCACTTCAAAATAATACACAGTGGGCCTACGCATACAAAGCTATAACCAACGACACAACAAGTATCATACATCCTTTTGAAGAGAAATTATCCCCCATTTTTACTAATGAACCCATTTTTCAGGGATTAGATGTTATTATTGTGGAATGCTAGGACACACTACATGTATTTACACATTACACCTTAAAACATATTAAATAAGGCAAGATGCGAGCATAAGGTAGGACCTAAACCCTTCTTGGGTTCCCAAAACTAACCTTTGATTATGTTATGCGAATTCTCTCACAAGAGGTCAAGTGAGAGCATATGATACATAAATAATGGCTGCTCATGGCATATGATGGTAGATCTAAAGTAGTTTATAATGTTGGAGTCCAGGAGTGGAGATAAAATAACATTGGGAGATAATACCACTAGAAAGGGGTAGGTATAGGTATGATTGGAAAATAAGATAGTTTTACTAAAAAAAATTCATTTAGTAGAAGGCTTGAAATATAATTTGCTTAGAATTAACCAATTATGTAATAAAGGCTTTGACATTTAGTTTCTTTAAAAAAAATGCCTAATTTATGTAAATGGAAACTATTTTGGAAGGAAAAAGTGTTAATAATGTTTATATGCTTGACTGCATTGATATATATATATATATATATATATATATATATATATATATATATATATATATATATATATATATATATATATATATATATATATATATATATATATATATATATATATATATATATATATATATATATATATATATATATATATATATATAATATTTATTGCTTGTAAACTATTGTTGATGAGTATTTGCCATGGCATAGTCGATTATGTCAAGTATACATGGATACACTTATAAGATAACTTAGTAGGATCTAGTTAAAGGCATCACTAAATTAGAGCTCACTAAGGACCATCTATGTGATTATTATCATATATATAGGAAAGAAGGTAAAATCTTTATTCCATTCGATTAAGGAGATTATAACAAATAAACTATTAAAATTACTCCATATAGACCTTTTGGACTTGTTAGTATAGCTAGTCTAGGTGGTAAGAGTATTGGATTTGTGATTGTGAATGACTACTCTAAATTTACATGAGTTAGTTTTTTAGAACATAAGACTGAGCTATTTGATGAATTTAAGAACTACTCTAATTGAATTCTGAGGAAGTTAGGATTTTAATTTAAAAATTCATAGTAATTATGGTGGAGAAATTAAAAATGAGAAATTAGAATTATTCTATAAAGAATTTGAGATTAGTCATAAACTTTTCCCTTAGAACCCCACAAAAAATGGCATGGCTGAAAGGAAGAGTATAACTCAAGTAGAGGAAGGTAAGGTAATATTAGGAGATCATAGCCTACATAGATTTTTTGGGCAGGAAAACTTAATATTACATGATATGTACTAAATCGGGTGAATATTAGGTTTATGTTGAAAAGGACACCTGATGAACTCCTTAAGAGTATGACACCAAACATATCACATATGTATATTTTTAGTTATATGTATTTTGTACTTGTGATTGGTAAATCTCGTTTAGAAAAGTTTGATTTTAAGGTTGATAAGGTGTTTTTTAGTTTATTCCTCATAAGTAATGCCTATAGGGTCTTCAATAAAAGAAACTTAGATTTAGAAGAATCCATAAGTTATATTTGATGAGACAAATAGATATGTTGAAACTAGAATAGATAATGATGATAAGATTGAGATTACCCATGGAGTAGAAAGTATTAAACTAGAAAATAGAGAAAAACCTATGGATCCTTTTCCTAGAGAATGGAGATATTATTCTAGTCACCCTAGAGAGCTTATCTTAGGAAATCCATCTATAGGGGTTAAAACTAGGCAAGGCCTTAGGAAAGAGGTTAATCACATTCCATTTCTTTTAATATTAGAAATAATAAGTGCATATCATCCTATAAATGATTAATTCTAATCTTAGCTATATAAGTAATGTTGTATCAATTTGTTATAAATTATGAATAGGAGTTAGTTAGTAAACCCAAGGATTAAAGCATGGGAGCCAAATGGGTTTTTAAAAATAGGTTGAATAAATATAAGTTTGTGATTAGAAATAAATCATGGTTAGTAACTAAGGGGGTATTACCAAATATATGGTATTAATCTTTTAGGAAACTTTAGCCTAAATAGCTAGATTATAAGACATAAGAACTTTGTTTGCATTTGCATGTTTTTGAGGCTTAGTTGTGCCAAGTGGATGTCAATAGTAAATTTTTAAATGGTATTATAAAAGAGAATGTGTATGTAGAACAACCCTCAAGCTTTAAGAATTCTTCATTTTCACATAATGTTTACAAACTTAAGAAATTATAATACAGGTTGAAATAAGAACCTAGGACATGGTATGATAGGCTCATCAAGTTTCTCTTAGAAAGTTTATTTGTTAAGGGAAGTGTAACACGACCTTATTTCTTTAGAAAGTTGGATATAACGTACTTATAGTCCAAATTTTCATTGATCATATACTATTTGGACCCACAAATAGGTTGATCCTCGATTATATTGTATGATTGACCTTTGATTGTACATTCCTGATGAAACATTTTGGACATACTTGATTGTACTATATGATCCACCTATTGTACTGTATGATTGACTTGAGTTATAAAATATATATTAATCCATTCATTTTCTTAACACCTACATGTTAAAGAATAATTTTGTTCTCTAATTACTATCTCCTACTAAGATTTCATGGCCTCAAAACACACTTGATTAAATTTCAATTGAAGGGAAGGTGATAGATTTTAATATTAGGAAGATGAGGATACTTATGCTCGGTATATACAGGAGCCTCAATCAAAGACTACAAAATTATGAATTAGAAAAACCTATCATATCAGGTAGTTTAGTTATTTACTACTTTCACTCTTCAATTCATTATCTTCCTTACTTTACCCTATCAAACCAAACTTCTTTTTGAATTTTTTGCCAACCTGCTCATTAGTTCTAAACATACCACCTTACAATTCCAAATCTATTATGTCAAGTCACTATTATCTTAGATGACTTGAATGAATACCAACACTTGTCCAATACTAGTCCATCCCCATATTTTATTTCTTGACCCATATACTTTAATTGGTCCACTATCAATATAATAATTTTGAACTCTCCCCAATCATAGCACTAGCCCTTAGTGAGTTTCTTGGTCTTACATGTACGTATCATTCAACATGTTCTTCAGAACAGTGTTATTCCCAATGCTAGTGACTACATAAATATTACTCCTTTATTTTCCTTGATCACTTATTATTGTATGTCCGACATATAATTTAATACTTGTGATATGATCATTAAATACATAGAAAACCACACTTTTATAAGAAATATGCAAGCACGTCGAAAGTAGAACTTAGACTTAGGATAGCTTATTAGCTGTGTTATAGAAACCAAATATAATTTGACCTTCTCTGCACTATAATACAAGCTACCTACCTTTTTTCACATATAATTCCTTTCACATGATCTATAGTGAGTGTCATAGGGCCCCAACAGATGCGTCTGACTTTGAGGAAGAAGCAGAAGTAGGGGTGTACCAGCATAATGTGCTCCTTATATTGAGTACCACTACCCTTAAGAAGCATGGACATAACATTATGCTTGATTAGATCTATAGGTCGATACATATATCAAATAGTACACTCAGTGCTCGAACCAAATACAATAGTAGCACAAGAATGACTATGCATGGTTTAGTGATCCATTTACCTACATTCACAGCTACTTCCAGCCACCACCACCTGATCAGGGTCCCTACTATGAGTAGCATATGATGTGATGTGTAATTTGATCTTTATAGTGTGTTTGTATTTACTTTTTTTTTAGGTTTTCACTATATTGTTGCATTTAGTTCATCATTTTGGTCATATCATAAGGGGGACTAGATAGCCTATTGGGTGTACTAGTTTATTTTTGTTAGTGTAGTTTGGATTAGTTATTAGTGCTTGTTATGATTTTGTTCTGCTTTTAGTTCATGTTATTTGATCATTAAAAAAAAAGAAAAAAAGATTTTTCCTTATTTTTAAAGGAATCCCTTAATAAGGGGAAAACAAAGAAAGAAATAAATATTAACTTGCATTTACATCCAACAATATTTTTCATCATCAAAATAGAAAGAATGCTACAATTTAGGAGCCTAACTTTATATATTATACATTTCTTATGAAAGAACTCTTACTTTGACTAGAGAAAGGGATTTCATCTCTCTGTTACACCAGGGATGTGGAGGGGATTTTGACTACTCCGTTGTACCGTGGAGGTGAAAGACTCTTTCGCTACTCTGCCACACCAGGAGGTGAAAGTGATTTTTTACAGACTTCTCTGCCTAGCCATGAGAATTAATGGAGAGTCACTATTATTTAGTGGAATACAATAATTATTTTGGCCAAAGGGAATAAAGCCCGAAGTTGTAATGCTGCTAAGTCGAGCATCGTGGAGCCCGTAGGAAAAATTTTTAGATTACTCAAACATACACATAGACCCCGGGCTTCAAACCAAATCAAACACTCATATGCATACAAAATACTCATAGACACATGCAAGAGCTAATGAACACTGAAATTTAACAAAGCACCTCTATCAAGTAATGTTAGAATAGGTTCAATTATACATGGATTCAGTAGTAGTTACAATTCACCCCCTCCTAAAACTTAGATTAATGGAACATATCAGGGTATAATTATCTCACTTAAGATTCCTTTTCCCAAGTTTCTTCTATTTTTATTATATGCTTCCACTAGACCTTAACCATTAAAATGTATTTATTTCTTAATCTTATGAGGTCATATGCTAAAATACTATATGATTCTTGTTTATAGCTTGAATTTAGCTGCGCTTCAACATCTTTTGCAGACATTTCATGCTCAAAATCCAATATCAATTTTCTCAGGGATGACACATGTAATACATACTAAATATCAGATATATACTCTTGTAACTATAACATATGACCAACTTTTTTATCATTTCATTTATTTTAAATCATTCAATATACCTTAGACACTGTCTTTCTTCTTTTCCAAAGAAACTAATGCCTTTCATTGATTTTATTATCACATATGCAAAGTCTCCAATCTAGATGTCCAAACCTCACTGCTTAGAAACATAATACCGGTTTTGTCTAACATATACATCTTTATAAATTTAATCACAAAAAATATCAAAATTCTCATATTTTTGAAAACTAAGATGGGCATAATGTAACTTATCTCAAGTCAGATAACTTTTAGTACTAGAATGACAATTTTAAGAGGTCCGGAGTCGCCTAAACTCATGTTTTCTCTAACTAAAATCATTTTCTCTATCTCTAACTGGTTTCCTTAAGAGAGAAAATGCGTTTTGAAAATCATGTAAAATGATGTTTTAATATAAATTTTGGGCCTTGCATTGCGGCGCCAGAACCTACATACCTCAGTGCTCCCTTTAAAGGAGTAATAGTGATGTAGTGCATCCAAAGCACCACAACTTCGTTATAATATTGTAGCACAAAAATTATTTTGGCCAAAAGACAAAGAGTTGAAATTAAAGCTACGGTGCCACAAAACCCAATGCCACAATGCCCAAAGAGATATTTTTTAAATTACCCAAACAATCACACTTAACCTCAGGACCCACTTCAAACCAGATTCAGATGCTCATATGCGTTCAAAATACTCATATACACATGCAAGAGATAATGAACACTAAAATTTAGTGAATTACCATTATCAGGTTTGGTCAGAATAGGGGTAACTCTAATGAATTTATTAGTTGTTATATATATGACTCTAACGAGGCGTAGTGGACTAATTAGGAAAGTAAGCTAAGAACTCTAAATTGTAAAGACTTTTTTATTTTTATTTTTTGATCACTACAGGAAAATCACCGATTTCCGGCGGAATTTTTCGGCGGCTTTCCGGCGGTCACGTTTCCGGCGGCTTTCCGACACGTTTCCGGCGGTTTTTTCTCACGGAATTTGCCGGCGGAATTACCGGCAGCTTTTTCACGTTTCCGGCGGCTTTAAAAATTTTATTGAAAATAAAAAAAAAAATTTACTATGTAAATGATTTAACAAAAATTAATTAAAACTTATATTAACTATTTAATTAATTTTCATTTTAAAATTATTTAGTTAGTTAATTGTTATTTTATATTAAATATTATTTTTTATTTTAAATTAATTAGTTTTATTTTTAAAAAAAATTAAATAATTAATTGCTTTTTGGTCTGAATATATTAAAAAAAATAATATTGACAAATATAACGTATTTGCATAATTGGCATTTCGGTCGGTCGCTTGAAATCTACACAGGAGATCCATGGTTCGAATCTAAGGCGCGGGAGCGGTTTTTTTTTTTTTTTTTTTTTTTTTTTTAATTTGACCGGCGGTTTAAGACCGCCGGTAAGCCGCCGGACAAACTTGCCGCCGGAAAAAACCGCCGGAATTTATTTTCCTACGCGGTTTTTACCGGTGGCATTTCAACCGCCGGAAAACCGCCGCTAAATTACAAAACCGCCGGAAATTGCCGTCGGAAATGAGTGATTTTCCTGTAGTGGATCTTCTATGGGATAATATAATTGCAGTATGATTCCAAAGAGTTCAATAGAGACGAGGAATTAATTTTTCCCTAATTCATAATTACAACCTATTAAAAATATGTAGCAATGTACATAATAACATATATCATTCATAACCATATTGAGAGTGTACAAAACTTTTGAATTTTGATTTAGCCTTGCTCCTCTAGAGAATTGTTTCAAACCTAATAGGGCGGATTGGCATGTTCTTAATTGCTACTGGGACAAAAAGAGGGATAGTAACAAAAAGGTTCCAAATGTCATTGACGATAACATCAGAATTTTTAATAGATCTTATGAATGTTTATGATGCAATTTAAAATGTTAAAGTGATCTTCAATGGTTTCCCATGAAAATAAAAGATTCCAAATAGGTGGAAGTTTTGTTAGCAGTGATATTAAATAGGATTATATGAGCGAGATTGATAGAGAAATTTCAACTTTTTTAAATCATTTGTAAAGTAAGAAGCACATGTGGTGATATTGGAGTCTACCAATATGATGCTCGACTCCCCCACACTAGCCTTCTCCCTAGTTGCTATCGATGGAAAACGAGACCTTAAAACTTGTTCATGACATTGAGCCTAGTTAAATGGACTTAGTTCAAGCGGTTTAAGCATCCTTGGGTTGCTCAATGATATATGCATGCATAATTGATCACACATTCACACTATTATATGTTTTTTAGAGCTCTGAATCAATCGAATTGAATCAGATTATGCTAAGATTTTCAGCAGATGGAGATGACACTTGGTGATGAAGATGTAATATGGCTCACTAATAAAGATTGCCTCAAAGATCATCAACGATGAAATGCCATCAACAATGCACACATTAATTTTTGTTAGCTTATGTCGTTGTTGCTTTGCAATTATGTGAAGACCGTACAGAAACTCCATTATATGTGGTGATGTATCACAAAAACGTCGCTTCTGATGATACATATGTAAACCAATATAAATCACTTCAATATTACTACATTCATTTGTATTACCTTAATTGTAAATTATACTAACTATTTGTAGATAAACAACATCTGGTAGATAAACAACATCTGTATATAAATTTAATATTTACTAAAATTTTGCACTAAAACTGCAATATAACAATTACTGTATTTAAAATTCCTAAACTTACATCACAAAACTTTCATGTCTTATAAAAAATACATTGGACAAGAAACAAATAACGAATTTTACGTTTTAATTAATGTCTGTTCCTCATAATTCATTTTTAAAATTTCACTCATAGAAAACTTAGAGAAAGTTATTTCATAAGTTCCTTTTATTTCTGCTGTTTCAGTTAAAAAAAAGTTTATTCAGGGTCCGATGTAACTATAGTGACCGCAGGGTTGTGATTTGCTGCTGACGAAAGATTGTTCAGGTCAACGTCAAACTGACTTGGTATCCCATCCGTTGGATAGTGTAGTTGACTTTGGAGGTTAGCTTCTTTCATTAGCATTTCCTAATATTTTGAATGACTTTTAATGCACTTTATACCAATTGGTAGTATTATAAGAAATGAGAACATACTGTAATTAAGAGAATATTTAGATAAATTATTATTATTTTATATTAGAATAAAGTTTTATTTGAAACAACTTTTTTTATTAAAAAAATTTAAATTTAAGTTTGGTGATGTGTACCATTGTTTTGTAACTGAAGTTTAAACGAACGATTATTTTTTTTTATTTCATTAACAAATATTTATTCTGAAACAAGTTTCTGATATTTGTAAACTTAGAAAAAACCTTCTTTTTTCTGCTTTGAAAACTGACTTTATTGTTAGCTTAGAGAACGAATTGCTCACTTTTTAAACAGTGTTTCCATCCATCATAACTTGTCCTCTACATCTTATATTTATTGCAAACATTATATGGTTATGTCTATCAAAATATGTTCTTCATACTCTCTTAAATAATGATAAGATAATAAAAAAATACATATTAGAATATAAAATAATACTACAAAATTTAAAAAATTTAGAGATCCCAAATCTTTGTTAATGAACCAAAGGTTCTCACGCTTAGTGCCACCAGGCCTGTGGTAATTTGTTCATACCTCAACGACTCGCGTTTCGAATATTATTACAACATTATAAGTATTAGTTAATTAAGATTGTGTAGAATTTTAAGTTCAGTGATTCTCGTCTAGTAATTATCCCATTAGCACATGCCCTTTCATAACTAGAGAGACAGAAAGATTCAAAACTTTAAATTAATGTTAATGCTCATACTAAAGCAACCAGTGCCACAGTAAGCAGAGAATCCTTTTTAACTCTTAACGTAGTAAAGTTTAGCGCATATATTTCTTCAAAGCTATATCTAGATTACAAAAGTAGCAGAGTTACACATATATATAAGGATTACTTGACATTCATCATAGAGTTTCCTAGCATTACAAATGAACCTGCTTCTAAAACCCCAAAACATCCAAAAAAGCCTATCTGACCGACAACTTTACTGTGATTTAGCTATCAGTTTGATCTTCCGGTGGGTGACTATTAAGGTCAATCATGGTGTTTGGGCTTCTCTTAGTGTTGCTGCTCGAAGCTTGACTGGACTTGGAGTGATTTTGCTTGAGCTTAGAAAGTAGTTCCTGATTTTCTTGGTTGAGAAGCTGAGCCTTCTTCCTTAGCCGCTCATTCTCCTGCATTATGAAGCAGTTCTGCATGTACAGCTTGGAGTTGATTCTTTCCATGATTTCCTCACCAGAATCCAGTTAGATTCCCTTAATCAACAATAAGAATATGCCCATTAATTTATATAATATAATTCTAGTGATTCTGAGGAACTTCAACGGAGAAATAAACGGAAACAACTTCTGCGCAGCCGAGGTATATAACTTGGAAAAAAAAAGTAAGAATTCGGCTTATTTACGAAACATAATAATGTATATATACATTTCGATGGGTAGATTTATGTTAAGAATTCAGAATAAGAAGGGCATTTTGATCGATTTCTTCTTACCAGTTAGCTGTCAAGCTGAAGTTCTGAACGATCGACAAAAATAGTAACGAAGAAAGCAAGGGAGAGCGCTTGGTCACGAGATGTTTTGTGAAGGGCTCTGTGTGTTGCTCTATTTATAGTGGAAAGATGAAGAAAGAACTCATACTTTGGTCCTCGCTTTCTCTCTTATACGAGATTTGGCATCATGATGACGAGGAAAAGGAGTTGGGGAAGTCGAAGAGCAAGATTTGATGGCGTCATGTGATGATGAGGTATTGGGCTTGGTGGATGCTGGGTTTGGTCCGCGCAAGATTCGCAATGATGTTTTTTCTTCCTTCGTCTATTTTCTCTTCATCATTTCTCTCCATTAATTTTTTTTTCTCTCCATAAGATTATTAAATCAACCAATAAACTTCTGAAGAAAATAGTAAAAAGAATAATAATGATGGTTACAGAGAAATAAATAATGGAGAAGAAAAGTGGAAGTTGTAGCCAAATATTAATAGTAAAAAAATTAAAACAGAATGATGGCAAGAGCTGGCAAAATGATGATAATCCTTAATCCTCTGTGGATCACTGAATAGACTGATGGTAAGTTTGTGGTGGTCTAATTACTGCAACAGGCTGTTTTCGGGTATCTTTACTGGATGCAGCCCCTTTACTGTGAGGTTTTGAATGTGACCAGAAGGAACCATAATGGACTTTGGAAGGGCAATTGAGTGTACACATCCTGTTTTGATTGGACAAACCCAACTCTTTGTGTCTTCTATTAATAATGTAAACAGGGCAAAAGTCATCTCTTTTTGTTGGTAGTCATTTCTATTATCCTTTTCTTCTTTTTGTTCTATTTGTCAGTTTCAAATGCTAGAGATATTTCCATTGTAATGGAGGGTCTCTGTATTATGTGTGTCAGCTAATGATGGAAGGTGCTTTATCTCGGGGGACTGAGGGAGGAAGAGTTTCCAAAGATTTGGTAGGGTGAGAGAAAAATGTCAAAGGCAAGTAGCTCGATGAGAACTGAAGATGAATTAAAGTTTAGCTGCAAGGTTTTTTTTTTTTTTTTTTGAAAATATCAAATAAAAAAATTACAAAATGATGCCACTCATAAATGTATCAAGTGGACTATTAAATCCTTTCAAATGAAAGTGCAAAAAAATCTTTCCTTTCTATTGGGCTTCCTTAAGGAAATGGAGCAAACTAAATTTTAATTAATTATTTTTGGGAGAACTTTTTTATGATGCATCAGATGACTGTTGAGGCTCATGTAATACATGCTTAATGCTTAATTGATGATGTTTTCCTTGAGGTTTGATAGTGGAGTTTCAAATAATATTGAGGTGAAATTAATCTTTAAAAACAACGCATCAATGATTTAAATCATATTGTGAAAAAGTTTATTGTTCTCAAATTTGTAATTTCATAGTTTTAAATTGTTTGTCTAATGTTTATGTGAAACATTCTTTATATTCATTTCCAAGCATTTTTTGGCTGAGGATTATCATGTTTAGGTTCATTTTTTAGGGGAAAAAAGATATTAAAAGTATTGCTGATAAAATCATCCAAAGCTAGAAGGATGTTCTATATCAACTTATTTTTAGGATGTTGAAATTGACATTAATAATATCTATTAAAACAGAAGGAGTCGAAAAGTCATTTTATACTATGAATTTTATAAAAAAAAAAAAAAGGATACGAAACGAAATTGGAGATAAAAAATTGAAGAATATATTAATCGCTTGTACTGAGAAAGAAATATAAGATTGTAATGATAATAAAAGTGATCATTTAATTTTTTAGTTATATTTCACTACAGGAAAAACGTCGAAATCCGGCGATTTTTTCCGGCGGTTTTTTGGACTACCGGCAGCTTTACGGCGGTTTCTGGGCCGCCGGAAAAAATCGCTTAGGAAACTTTCACCGGCAGTTTTTTACCGGCGGTTTATGACGCCGGCGGTTTGGACTGTCGGGTTCAACCGGAATTTTGGACCGGCGGTTTTCGGCCATTACGCCGCCGGTTATCTGACCGACGGCTCACCGGCGGTCTATTTACCGACGGTTCCCCGACGGTTTAGTCGGTCGTCGTTTATTTTTAAAATCGCCGCCCTCCGCCGGTTCCTTTACCGGTGGTGGCCGGCGGTCTAGCCGTCGGTAGTACCGACGCTCCAAACCGCCGGATGTCCACCGTAGAACTGTCGGTGGCCGTCGGTAACCGCCGGTACTAAACCGGCGGTGTAATGACATTACCGGCGGCATATCACTGGTCGTCCGGTATCGTAGTTTCCGGCGGCTAAACCGCCGGTTAGCCGCCGGAAACCTGTAGCACCTGCAAAAAAAAAATTGACAGCATCCCCTCTATTTGAGGGAGGTTCACCTCTAAAGTCTAAACCTGCAGATAAAGCAAGATATGTTGTGCAACACGCCGCTATATTCATTAAAACCATAAATTAAAAATACAATCACAAACTCTTCATAAAATTACAATCACAAGTTCACAAGTAATGTTTAATTACAATCACAAGTTCATGATAATATTACAATCATAAGTTTCAGAAGTTCAGAAGTTCACAAGTTCTAATTAATACAATCATCAAACATAAAAAATATATAATCATCATCTGTATCCTCACTGTCTGCAGATGGCTGCTCCTGTTGGTCCTTCTTCCTTTTTTTCCAGTTCTGTAGGATTGCAACTCTGCTTGCATTTCATTCTGAACCTTTCTCATTTCTTCAATCTCTCTAGATTGAACCCTTTTCATCTCTTCAATCTCTCTAGTAAACGCTGCAACCCTCTCGCTGACAGATTCTTCAGCTCCACTTACAACATGAAATGCAGAGGTAGATGAACTGCCCTCTATAGCATAGCCCTGTGCGCCCAAGCCATATACCCTCCCCTTTTGTCTTCCACTTACAACCTCTGACCAGGTATGATACTCAGAAATATGGGCCGAACCTGAAGATGATCCCTCGCCAGTGGACTGCCGACTGTCTCGAGCTCGTACAAAATCATCCTGCAATCCATAAAATATTTAGATATTAAAATTAGTTTTATAAAATCAAATTTTTATTCCAAATTTCCAAACAAAAGTACTCACATGAGCCTTCTTAGCCTTTTCATCAACCCACCTCTGATCAGCTTGGTGTTGATGTGTTCTTGTATGCAACTCCAATGGGGTTGGCTCTCGACCAAGGTGTTCTTTCTGAAAATTTAAGAAATAGTTATAATAACATAAATATATTTAATAAAATAATTTAAAACTCTTACCAGTCGCCGCCTATGTTCTGTATGAGGTACTGATCCACCAGTATGAAGAGAGCTTCATAAACCTCCACAGTCAGAGGCTCTGTTTTGTTTATTCTGCTCTCTCATTTTTACAAATTCAGGGGTCGCCCAAGCACTACTCAAATCAGCCCAAACGCCCTCTCCAATCCAATTAGGACGCTGCCCGGACTTTTTAATGTCCGTGAACATGTCCCAGAGACGGGTCGCTCCTCTCCTCTTAAAATTTGTTATGATCCTCGTGTTGTGCTCAGGTAACCACCTAAATTCTTTCTGTAAATATTTAGACAATAATAAAAAGATTAGTACAAATTAATTCACATATTTGAAATCATACCAGAAAAAACATACTTGAAATTCTCCAAACCACATATCTCTAACTGGCTTCGGGATCTTCTTCCAGGATAAGTAAGGAGCATCATACTTATTCTTTATTATATCTCGGATCATATGTATAGATGGCCTTGAAGGATTGAAGCTGCAAGTGATTTTTTTTATCAATAACATGTAATATATCAAAATAAAAATAACTTAATAACTTAAATTGAACTTACTTATCGCCGTCAGGCTCGATGTATTGACTCTTATCTGTTGCTGCTGCAGGATTGCTAGCGCCAACCTCTGGTGGTCGTGATGGTCCACCCTGTTCATGCTGCACCGGATAGGGGTAGTAATATGGGTAAGGGTAAGGAGGGTGAGGACCAGTGGATGGACCAGCTACCTGTGATGATGGTGGGGGGTAATATGGATAGAATGGAGAAGCATGTGTCTGATCTGGAGAGGGGAAGCGAGGACTCGTCGAGCTGGGAGGGAAGTAGCCAGGGAAGTATGGAGGTACAACAGAAGGTGGATCTAAATGTCCCTGACCCTGCTCTGGTGAATGCTGCTGGCTCCTGGAAGGTGGTGGCGATGGTCGTGTAGGTAGATCTGGTGGAACTGAAGGCCCCTCACCTACCTCAGCCTGTGTGGGTTTGCTAGCAGTAATCTTCTTCCAGCGGAACTTTGAGGCAAATAATTTACGAGGATGATCGTCGCTCGAAGCCATCTGCAATATTAAAAAAAAAATAATTACTAAACCATTGAAAAGTAGTTAATAAAGTAGTTAATAAAACAATTAATGAAGCAGGTAATGAATTACGAGAAGTAATTAATAAAACAGTTAATGAATTATAAAAAGTAGTTAATAAAATACAAGCTGGCAAATAATAATTTCATTTCTAAGCAGTTAAAATATTACAAAACATTAAAATTCTACAATTCTAAATTACAAAAACTAATCAGAATCTTCAAAACTATTTTCATCACTCTCAAGGGTATCTTCACTTTCATCCTCGTTCTCTTCTTCGCCTGAACTAGTTGAACTATTCACATCTTCTAACTCTATTTCAATAGTAGAGGTTGTAGTTGTCATCTCCTCAATTTCAACAGGCATACAACTTGACATCTCATCCTCTTGGTGTGCAGTTGCTACAATGTATTATTGATCAATTATTCCCCATGCTTTTGTTTTTATGACAGCTAGCCAATCTTGTTTGTCTCTACGACCACTGGGATATTTGCTGAAATAAACTTGAATAGCTTGACTTGCTAACACAAATGGATCAAACTTTCTGTATCTTCTACTATGTTTAACATCTACTAAACCATATGCAGGATGAACCCTTGTGCCTCTATTCTGTACTGGATCATACCATTGACAGTTACCCTTTGTGTGCTTATTTCTCCCTCTTCTCTTCACTTTTGATTTATATCATAACATGTTAACATACCCTTATAACACAAAACTCTAAAAGATCACCCTTGGATTTGACTCCCCTTATTATTCTATAAGCCGACTCCAAGCTCTACGCAATCCTCCCTATTTCTTCCTTAGAGCTTCTCCAGTCGAACTGCATTCAGGTGTATGGAGTGACTTTTTGCACCAATTGATCGTCAAAAAATACGTCAATGGCATGAGGGTGAACAATCCGACACCAATATTTGCATCGGACTATTCCCCTACGCCCAAAAATCGCTCTATTTTTTAGCATCGCGGGAAAGGCGCGAAACAAGTGAGATATTTTTAGTGCGGGAAAGAAGAGAAATAGAGTTCCATTGGAGATAAATTTAGGCATTTTGAAGTTTTCCGTCATTTTAGAATCAAAATTGAGATTTTCTAGGTTCGTTTGGGGCAGCTTCTTTATTGCTTCTTAAAGCGGTTTTCTAGTTCAAATTTTTTAATTTTTGTACTAAAAAACTATTTTAAGAAGCAGTTAGAAAGTCATCCCAAATGAAACATCTCAACTTATGGTGAAGCTTTGAATCAAAAAATATTTGTTAATTTATGGTTGTATTACCTTATATATTTGAATATACATTATTGTAAATTAATTGGAATTAAATATAATTTATTTTTCAATAATTTGCTTATTATGCATTTAACTAAATATTAACACAATTTTAATAGATAAACATATAATACCTCTCTTGAATGTTGGTGTCCTCTCCCTTTCTTTTCTCTCCCTCAATCTCTCTCTTCCTATTTTATTATAACTACAAGTAACAATCAACAAAATAGATTCCACCTAAACTAAAATAACACTTAATAAAAAAAAATTTAGATCTAACACAACGATTACAACATTACATTTTTGCTTACTATCTAAATCATCCAAAATATTTCTAATACTTGCAAATGTATAGTAAGAAACAATAATCAAAGAAAAACCATAAAAAATAACCTTAAAATAGAAATCGGACGGTTTGGGGTCGGACGAGCGGAGGCGATTCGGATTGGGGGCGGCGGTCGGATTTGGGGCGGACAAACTTCTTCGGCGGCGTCGGATTGGGTCGGCGGCCGGAGGAGATTCTTCGCCGGCGGTCGGACGAGCGGAGGCGAGCCTAGGAAAGAGCGAGCGACGGGAGAGCGAGCGACCGAGAGAGAGAAGGAAACAGTTAAAATGAAATGCCAGACGCGGGGCTGTGTGTATTAGGGCTTCTACCGGCAGTTTTCCGGCGGTTTGGACCGCCGGTAAAAAGTCACTTATTAACGGCGGTCCAAACCGCCGGTAAACCGCCGGTTCTTGTTGACGTCTGGCGGTTTACCGTCGGTTTAGGGACCGCCGCCCTTACCAGCGGCTTATATTAGCAAAATCACCGGTGCAGCCGTCGATAAAATCCGACGGCCAAACCGCCGATTGTGCCGCCGGTACTACCGGCGGTCCCTAAACCGCCGGTTAGAACCGCCGGCTTAGGGTATTTTTCCTGTAGTGTTTCTTTTATTATTAAATTTTTATTTAGGTGGTTTTTTTCACTCACTTCTACAATTCATTTTAAGTTAAATATTAATTTGTACATAATTAAATTCTGATACTGTGCGCACCAAAATATTTAAAATAATTGAACTCAATAGGATGTGTATAATGGCGATTGTACGTTGAGAATCTCTTAATAGTCTCACATACCTCATGGTCATCTAATTTATTATTAACGATCAAAATTTGGCAAGAAAAAAAATTCACAGAAGCTATTTTACTTGATCAAATTTAAAAAAACAATAATTAATAAGTTAACATAGCGAACTTCATACATTTTGTTATTTTTATCAAAACTTTGTTGCAAAATAAACGCAAATAAATCCGTCAAATTTTTATTTAGCAGGAATTTATATTAGTTTTTTTCCTGCCGTCTAAATGCTTCCCATATGATTAATGAATTCTTGTTTATTATACCTAAAATTTTACGTGCTCTTTTTCGCCTGCAACAAAAAAATTAAGTTAAAAATCAAACGAAGATCTGGATAAGGTGTTGTTGAGTGAGATACTTGCAACAGCTGACAAAAGGCTGCCCAGGATTCGTATCTTACCATAGGAAAAGAAAATAACCATAGGAGACGTCAGTGTGGCCCTCCGACAATCATTTAAGCGGCCAAATAAAACTTTAAAAATTATAAAAAAATACAAATTTACTGTGCAAGGGCTAAGAACTAAGCAGCAGTCACTGAATTTGCCGAAACATAAATTAATAGAAGCTTATAACTGGTCTAAAACAAGTATTGTTTTATCTTTCATTATTTTTTACCGATAAATTTGACTTACTATTTCTAAAAACGTAAATTATTTGATCAAATATCTCTTTTATTTTTTTTATTTGACCAAATATCAAATGATCATTTTTACATGAGAATATCTTTAAAAGACAACTTTTGTGACTCCCTATGATCTAATGAAAGAATTGAGCCATCTAAATTTATAATTAACAACTCAACCACCAATCGAGACAACTCAAACTACTATAATATATATATATATATATATATATATATATATATATATATATATATATATATATATATATATATATATATATATATATATATAACTTTCACTATGCAAGTTAAAAGAATTATAAACGGGAATACACAATGTTGCCTCAATAGCTTTTTTTTTTTTTTTTTGAAAAGATGCATATAGCATTCAAATGAGAAAAAAAAAACTATTACAAACTAGAATAGAAACTACTAGGCACTCCTTTCAAAACAAAGCAAAAGGAAGCCTTATTAAAAAGCAAATTAAGCATAATGATAATATTTAGAAAAATAGGAAATGTCACAATGAAAATAAGAACCTCTACTTATCATTTTAAACCAATTGGGATGGAGGGAATACTAAAGATTAAACAATCAAAATGGTTGATTAGTATCCCAGAATTTTCAATTAAGTAAAAAATAAAAGATAGAGTGATGCTTAATTCTCCTTACTCTAGTTCCTTTTTTCAAATACAAACCTATGCTTAAAATAAATCGAGAAAAAGAAAGATTGCTAAACAAAGAAAAAGAAAAGTCATCGATGCAAGAGTACTTCGCCAAAGCATAAACTTGGATCTTGACAGTTCCACAAGTTCTTCCATTCTCAAATTTCAACACCTTCACCCAATCCAGAAGCCCGACTTGAACTCTGACTTCAACTTCAACTTCATCCATTTTAATCATGTCATTAGATAAATAATGAAGTGGCTCCAACACTTCCACCAAGAATACCCAATTTCCTTTCTCTAAGGTTCCCTTTAATAGGAACAAACAAATTTGTTTCTTTATTAAACTTTTTCTTATGATGATCCGATTTGGATGGCAGTTGGAATTTTCCATCTTCAAACAAGGCTTCTTTCCCATTCATATTATCAGTCTTAGTCAAAGGAGTAATCACAACATGCTTTACATTTTCAGGATCACGAACACTTTTTAAAATGTCCGAACCTCCTTCCCCACTTGTTTTATTATTCAAATCAGCTTCTTCTTCAATCAGATTCTTTTTATCCTTCACAATCTCCTTACAAGCCAAGTGAGAAGCCATAGCACATTCTCCATGTTCCGAATTTGGAACACTTCTAACTATGCTTACAACAACCTCTCCATCGTTAACAATTACATAAATTTCTTTATTGCTTCCTTCCTGTTTTGGAAAATCAACATCCTTTTCTCCAATAAGATCCTCTTGATGAGTAGTATTTGCATCCAAAACTTTTTCCACAACCAAGTTTTCGACATTTGGACCAATCTCTCCGTTTTTCTAATAGGACAGGACTTTCATTAACAAAAACTGATTCTATGGGCAAATCTAAAACAAGAATTTTCCCTTCCAAAACTGAGCTTTTCAAAAACTGAAGCTATATTGTTAACTTCATATTGCATAATTGGCTCTTCAACTTCCAATCTAGTAAATTCCTCGGCAAAGACTTGAGACATCAATTTAAACTTATTACCTGAAGGTACTACCACCAATGCCATATTAGCTATAGAAGTTTTTCCCTCAGGATTCACAACTGCAGATTGAACTTCAGATTTCTGATTTAGGACTTTCTTCATTCTTCTATTATTCTTAAACTTTACATGTATCCAAGGACCATAGGAAATTTGAGAATCTGCAATATCCATTTTTCCCATTAAACTCTTATCAAACCTTATTCCAATAACCTTTGAATTATTTCCTTGAACTTCGTTTTGAGTTTTATTTTCCACATCATTAGGAACCTCCATGCACATTTCAATTTTATGACCTATCTTTCCACATTTGAAACACAAAGAAGATATTTTTTCATATTCAATCCTTTAAAAAAAATTTCCATATAAACCTTCAATCCATACTCCATGAGATGATTTAGACTCTAGATTAATTCGAACACAGACTCTCGCAAATTCACGTCTCCCTCATTTATACATTTTTCCATCCAATAACAATGGAACTCCTATCTTTGAAACAATCTTAGTAACATTAATCTCATCCCAATAATGTAATTGTAAATGTGGCAATCAAATCAAAATTGGTGATGATAGACCTTTCAATGATGTTGGAGAAAATTGAGGTGTCCATTTATCCATTCCTATTATGTGTCCTCCCACATACCAAGGACCTCCACTAAGCACTTCTTCCATAACTTGAGAGGAATGAAATGAACATAAAATCCAGTCAAGGCCCAATGAGGTGATATGAAAATTACCAAATTTATTCCATTGACGCCTTAACTCAATGCTACAAATGGAGAAAGGAATTTCTCTCCCAAACACTTTTACCACAAGAGATTTCTGAAGCAAATTAACATTTTCAGAAACCTTATCCATATTAAGTTTAACAACATCTGAATCCACATCTTCTACCTAATATGGATTAATTAGGGGCACTTTGATGTGCTGGCTTTTAGAACATTCATTTACCAAACCACCAAGGCCATTATCTGGATTCGGTAACACATTCTTATTATTCACCAATTATGTTTCAACTACAAAATTCAAAACTTCACCATGCTTTGACAATTTCAAATCTGAATTCAAAACCTCCTGTTTATCCGCAGCACAGGAAACATTTGAAAATTCTCTCTCCTCATAGCCAAAATGTTTAAACAGTCCCATTTTTTCTACCTCTAACTCTTCTTAATCATTTTGTGTTGTCTCAATAAATTGGATCCAAAAGATTCTACCTCTAACTCTTCTTAATCTATTGAGCTTTATTTTCATTTTATTTTAAATATTAGAAAATTTATAGAATGAGCATAACCATCAGAATAGGATTCCTTCTTTTTTTTTTTTTTTTCTTTTTCATTTGTAGAATAGTCTTCCTTCTTAGCCCATCATAAAGATAAATATTAAACAACGGTTAATTAAAAATAAAATGACTTGTAAAGATAGAATAAAATATTAGCACAATATTATTTTCTATGATTTCAGTATGATATTGATTTAAAAGCTTTGTTATTTTTAAAGAAACTTTGACAGAGATTTTAGATACTTCACAGACACTTGTCATCACAAGTTCATTTACACATGATTTTTACATTTCATCAAGGTTAATACATAAATTTTAAAACTACTAACAGTCAGTTCATAATATTACTTATATTTGATTCATTACACTTTTAACATATGCAATACATGATTATAATGCACATGTCTTAATATATGCTTATAACTCCACTTCCATTTATACTTCCCTTTAAACTTTCACACCTGCATATAATAAGTGAGGTCAGAATCAAAACATAACAATATCACATAACCTCCAACACCAACTTTTAATATGTGGGGCCAAAATTAATTGCACGTCCACACAAGGTGGATGATGCAAGAAAACAAACCATAGGGATGTTGTGCAAATCAAAGAGTGGGTTTTTCACATATCAGAGCATTTCCAATGTCGCACTATTAATAATGCAAATCTAAATTCAACAGTAGTTAATTATGAGTTTAATGCATTTCTTAAATAATGCATGAATTTCTATAATTACCAATAAAATGCCACATTGCTTGTATAATATGATTCTCACTAAACATTTCTCATTTTTATTCCAACTTTAGAGGGATATTCACATGAATAGTTAACATTCTTATAAAACTATTATAATTGTTAAAAAGCCTCAATCAATTTATATACAAAAAAATTTTCATAGTAAAAACTAATTGGCAAAAATTTAATTTAATATAGTCAAAATATTTAGGATAAAGCATAGGACAACATATCAAAACTAATAAAAAAATTGGTAAAATTTGATTAAAAAAATATTTTTATTCATAACGTTTTATAAAAGCACTACAATTAAATCAGAGATAGGAGTTCAAAAGTTTATCTCATGCTTTATAATATCTTAAACAGGCCATATGGATGATTTCAGCTTCTTGGTCTTTTAATCCTCTCTCTCTCTCTCTCTCTCTCTCTCTCTCTCTCTCTCTCTCTCTCTCTCTCTCTCTCTCTCTCTCTCTCTCTCTCTCTCTTTCTATCTCCTCTTATCTTCTCCCTTCTCCTTTCTTCTTTTATCATAAATGGCTGGGGAGTGGATGAAATGGAAAATGGGCTATGATATTTTTATATATTAAAATATTCTTTTTGACCCAACATTATGATGACCAACTGCCTAACACTCTACTATGCTTCAAAAGAATTTTTCTTATTCTCCTAAAATCTTACAATTAAGGTGTTTGGAGCTTCAACAACACCGCTCATTGCCTCAACGCACCCTTAAAACCCCCTCCCAAACTGAGAATTAAATGTCTAAGTGCAACTAGACCCAGCACCATGACGCGGTTAGAATAATTTTTGGTGAGTTTAAATTCACTTTTCTAATCCACTTCTTAACTTACAGATTCATTAGGCACTCTAGGACTTATAATTATTAATTAAATCAAGATTAAGCAAATATTTTGTTTATATAACATCAATTACCTAAAATTTTGGATACTAGATATTATATCCTATCCTTATTATAGAAAAATGTTCAACATTTTTTATAAGCAGCATCATTAAAACAAATCTAAGCATAGTTGTCTCATTTCATTTTCCTTCTCCTAGGTTGCCTCCCACTTTGACTTATTCTTCCACTAGACATTGATCATCACAATATGCTTATTCCTTAACTACTTCACATCATAGACCTGAATGCATTCATGTTCTTCCTTATAGGTCTGGTTAGGCTGCACTTCAACTTCATTTTAAAAAATTCATATATCCAGATTTGATACCCATTTCTTTTGTACTAATACCTAAAATATATAATAAATATTTGACATATTATGTAGTAAAAATAACTAGTAAGTAGATTTTTCAATTCGTTCAATCACTTAAAATGATCCTATGTACCTCAGAATCAACTTGCTATCTTTTGTAAATATGCTTATTCCTTTCATCAGATTAACCTTCAAAATAATCAACTTAAAATTCTACATATTTTTAATTTATGTCAAAATATTTGTTCTACCTGTCGTGGGTATTTCTAACCTTTTTCTGATAAGTATGATCTTCTTAGTTGCATTATTCATCTGCTAAAAATCTATTAACATTCCTTCTCCTACTTCAACCCACAAGATAATGGAGTTCTACACCTTCTTTTATACAAAGATTCATAAGGAGCCATATTATTACTTTCTTGAAAATTATTAATGTGAGTAAATTCAATTTTTGACATGTAATCTTCTCAATTTCCTCCAAAATCTAATATGCAAAGGATCAACAGATCTTTTAACACCGGAATAACAATCTCATATTGTTTATCTATTTTGGGGGTGAAAAGTCATGCTAAAACTCAACTTCATTCCCATTCCTTCTTGAATACTTTTTCATAATTTTCATGATTTGGAAATGAACCTACCATAATTATAAAAAATGTAACCTTAAAAATTCCATGATATAGAATGATCTCCTTCACATATAGTTAAGCCAATTTATCAGTGGAATCTTTCTGTCTCATTAGTAAAAAATGAGCATACTATATCATATCCTTGCCTAGACTTTAGAAAATCTATGGCAAAATCCATAATGATCTCCTCCCAGTTCTACTTAGGAATCGACAATGGATGCAATAATCCACTAGATCTCTAATGCTTAACCTTCACCATCTAACATGCTTAACACTTAGAAATAAAATTTTCTACTTCTTGCTTCAGTCCAAGCCACCAAAATATTTATTTCAAATCACAATACATTTTATTATAGCCTTGATGAATAATATATCCATAATAGTAGGCTTCATGAAAAATCTCCTTCCTAAGATCATCATTATCTAGGTCCCATAACCTTCACACTTCCATTTTTCACTTGTAATTATAGTCTCTTTCTAGATTGAATATGACCTATCAACTTCGCATACTCGTTATATGAATTATAAATTTCTTTAATCCTATTCTATAATGAGGCATATACTAACATTTGGGAGATTTTTTCAAAAGGAATATCAGATGAATGTATCACCTCAAATTCCAATTTCTCCATTTCTCTAATTATGCTTGCTCAAAAGTGATTAAACTACCTATTATCTCTAATAACTTCCTACTCAAAGCATTAACTACATTTATTTTGCTTGATTGATAGATAATATCCATATCATAATCCTTAATTAACTCCAACCACCTTCTTTGCCTCATTTTTATCTCTTTCTAAGTGAATATATACTTTAAATTTTGGTGGTCAGTATAAATCTCATATATAATACCATGCATACAATGCCACCATATATTCAATACAAATATATCCATTGCGAACTCTAAATCATAAGTAGGTAGTTCTTCTCATCAGACTTTTTCTTTTTGGATCAATTATATTATAGAATGTATCCCAAGCCTTTCAATGAAGCATTACTATATACATGGAATTCTTTTGAACATAATATAATAGCCAACATAGGGGATGAAAACAGAGAATCATTTAACTTTTAAAAATCACTACAGAAAATTCATCAATTACCGACGGTCTGGACCGGCGGTTTTCCAGCCGTCGGTAATAACGACGGCTTAATCGATGGTGTGACCGTCAATTTTTACCGGTAGTCTAACCGGCCGTTATGTAAATTAATATCGTCGAAAATAGCGGTGGTTTGGAAACTGCCGGTTATCCCGCCATCATTAAATCTTACCGACGCATTGCCGGAAGCTTGAACTACCAGTGTTAAGTAAATTTATTTCTAACAGTCTAAACCATCAAAGAGCCACCAGAAAATGCCCTAGAATCAGCCGTCCTGACCCTTCCATTTCATTACAGCCTTCTCTCTCTCTCCTACGTGACCCTCGCCCCCATCTCCTCCAACCTCTCGCAATCAAGACGCATCCTCTGGCCATCGATGAGGTTCCTCCAGCAACCAAAAAGTTCCTCCAAATAAAGATCTCGCCCCCACTGTAAGGTTGAAGGCTATCCCCGCTCTCATGCATTAAACTGGCCTCCGAGGTTTGCATTTTTAGTTTTTTTTTTAATGTATTTTGTTAATATTTCAATTAGATTACATCAAGGATCAACCTTAAGCTAATATCTTTTTGCTTTAGTCATGGATGTTCTCACTAGACATTTGTGAGAGGATGTACCTTGTTGTATGCTTTTTGTTTATTATATTCTTCTTGTTGATAAGACTAGAAAGAAAGTTGATGGTAAATTTGAATTATGGAGGTCAACTATAGAGTCTAAAGGTTTTCACTTGAGTAGATCTAAAACTAAATATATAAAGTGTAATTTTAGTAGTAATAGACCTAGTGAGGGGTTTGTGACTTTGGGCGGTCAAGTTATTAATAAAAGTACATGGTTTATATATCTTGGATCTATTGTTCAGGGTGATGGTGAAATAGAAGGGGATGTTATCAATAGAATTCAAGTTGGATGGTTGAAATGGAGGAATGAATCAGGATTGTTGTGTGATAGAAAAGTCCCCCTCAAACTTAAGGGAAAATTCTATAAGATGGTGGTGAGATCTGTAACGCTTTATGGTGCTGAATCTTAGTCATTAAAAGAGAAGCATATTACTAAGTTAAGTGTTGCAGAGATGAGGGTGCTCAGGTGGATGAGTGGCTTTACCCCTAGAGATAGGATACGAAATGTGCATGGACGTGATAAGGTTGGAGTAGCTCCAATGGAAGATAATATTATAGAGAGTCGCTTTAGATGGTTTGGTCATATTAAACTGAGGCCTTATCATGACCCGATAAGGAATGTTGAGGTATTAGATTTGACTTATGTTAAGAAAGGTAGAGGTAGACCTAAGCATCCTCATCTTTGCAACACTTAGTATTATGCTTCTTAACATAAGAATTATTAACTCCTTTCTTTTCAAGAACTCTCCATAGAACTTCTCTTGGAACTTTATCATATGCTTTCTCTAAATCAATAAATATCATATGAGATGGTTGTGAGACCTACAATACATTCCAATTCAAGTAAAGTATACTTTTTTGAAAGTATAGCACGTACACTTGTTAAGGGTGTATATCTTCTAATAATTATTTCATAACTATGTAAAGGGAAGTTTACTTCAACGTCTAAATGACTATCCAAGAAGAGAGATATTGGATATATAACAGATTGTTACCGGGTCGAAAAGGATTAACAAATAAATTTACACAGGGAGTTGAGACTTTCATTCAACTTGCATCTCAACCGCCTTCCTTTAAGTTTGATAAAATATTTAGATGTCCATGTTTGAAGCATAAAAATCAAGCATTCCTCAAGCTCGATGATGTGAAGCTTAATTTATATTATAGGGGATTTCTTCCAGACTACTAGATTTGGACATCACATGGCGAGTATGAGCCACACAGAGATACTCATGCAGGTCTATCCACAGCTTATGAAATATTTGATGAAGATCAAATGAGTAGACCGTATGAAGAACTTATTTTTGATGTAGTAGGTCCTAATTTAAGGGCTAGTATGGAAGAGCCACCAAATATAGGAACCTAAAATTTTTTTGAGTTACTACATGCAGCTCAAAAATCAATTTTGGATGGTTACAATACTCATTCAAAATTATCAATTGCAGCGAGGATACTAAGTATTAAAATTGAGTATAATATTCCTCATGATTATTTCAATGACTTCATTGGTCTTCTCAAGAAAACTAATCCAACCGATAATTTAATTCAATCAGATTTGTACTGAATGAAGAAACTAGTATGAAAGTTGGGTCTCATTGCTACAAAAATTGATTATTCTATCAATGGATATATGTTATACTATAAGAATGATGCAATAGAAGTTTATTATCACACATGTAATGCTCCTCAATTTAAGCCAAATTCGAGAAAACATCATTGTCAAAAGAAAGATGTTCCATATTCCTGTTTATTTTATTTATCGATCATTCCAAGACTTCAGCAATTTTATGCATCAATGAGTTCAGCAGATCATATGAGATGGCATAAGGAGAAATTAACAAAAAAGTGGTGTTCTTTCTCATCCATTAGATGCTGAAGTGTAGAAATATTTTAATCGGGTGCATGCTGCATTTGCTGCTGAACTGCAACATAAGATTGGGATTATGTGCCGATAGTTTTACCCCATATAGTCAAGCAACTACACCGTACTCTTGTTGGCCACTTATATTAACACCACACAACCTTCCACCAGAGATGTGTATGACTACTCCATACATGTTCCTAACCTAAATATTTTAATCGGGTGCATGCTACATAAGATTGGGATTATAATACCTGTACCACATAATCTAAAAGCAAAAATTGATATTTTTTTGCAACCATTAATTGATGATCTCAAGTTATTATGGGAAGAAGTATTTCTCACATATAACATATCAAAAAAATAAAATTTTCTCCTTCGAACTGCATTTTTATGGACCATTGACGATTTTTCAGCTTATGGTATATTGTCTGGTTGGAGCACAGTAGGAAAATTAGCTTATTTTTACTGCATGGAGAATACTATAGCTTTCACACTAAAATATGAAGGGAAAAATATTTAGTTTGATTGTTATCGTATGTTCCTACTTGCTGATCATCAGTTTCAAATGAATTTGAAAACATTTTTAAAAATAGAGTTGAGAGGTTACGTCATCCACCCAGATTTAGTGGTGATGATGTACTACAGAGACTTTCTGACTTTCCAATATTTATTGAATTTCCAATGTTATCAGAGTCTAAATATCGGGGATATGGTGTTCAATATAATTGGATTAAAAAAAGTATTTTCTCGACATTATCATATTGGAGAACTAATTTGATAAGACATAATATAGATTTTATGCACATTGAGAAGAACTTCCTGGACAATATTTTTGATACAATTATGGATGTTAAAGATAAGAGTAAAGATAATGTCAAATCAAGGATGGATATTAAGAAATATTGCGGACAAAAAAAAATTGGAGTTAGTAACAATAACCGGAGGCAAAATAATGAAGTTCAAAGCACCTTACTCTTTTATGTTAGAGCAAAAAAAATCAATATGACAGTGGTTTAAAAGTTTAAAAATGCTCGACGGTTATGGATCAAACATAAGCCGATGTGTTGACTTGAAATCTGCAAGGTTATTTGGACTAAAAAGTTATGATTATCATATAATTATAGAAGTTCTTCTTTCTATTATAATATGTATGTTACTTGATTATATATCAAATTTGTTGACTGAGCTTATCATTTTCTTCATAGACCTATGTTCATCTAAACTAAGTGAAGATGCTTTATGGAGGAGTGAGGATAACATACCAATCATCCTCTACATGTTAGAAAAAAAATTTTCCCCCGGGATTTTTTGATTCTATGGAACATCTTCCATTCCATTTACCATATGAAGCTAGAGTTGGTGGACCTGTATAATATTGTTGGATGTATCCTTTCAAAAAGTAAAACATATTTTTATTAATTCTCCAATATTTTTGAATAAGTTGAGAGAATATGTATTTATTAACTTAATAATTATAATTGATTAATAGATATTTAAACAAGTTGAAGAAATATGTTAAGAATAAAGAACGACCAGAAGGATCGATATGTGAAATATATTTGCCTCAAGAAACCACTCACTTTTGCTCCTACTTCTTCGGGCCCCATGTAAGGAGTACAAGAACAAAGATGGGTTATAACATGGACTTCGCTGTAGAACAACAATCACAGGCTGCACTATCAGTATTTAAAAGTCATGGAAGCTAAGTGGCAAATGTGTTGAAAGATTTCTCAATGATTTAGAAATCAAAACAGCGAATTTATATGTGCTACTGAACTGTTAAGAAGTTGAATCAATCTTAAAGTAAGTTGTTCCATAATGTACATAATGAGTAATATTTATTTGAAATACTAAAGTATTATTTGGATGATTTATCACTAGATACTTTGTAAGCAATTTGCCTCTAACATATTTTAGGGATATTGAGCAAGTTGTCATAAATGAATTCTCAGCATGGTTCAGATCATATGTGAGCTCATAAATTTTATAATTTTCATTTGAATTACAACTTATTTATTACAAAAAATACTAATATTTAAAAACAATTTTAGGTACAAAATCATGATAGTAATTATTTTGATAAAGGTTTGCAAGCATTAGCATGGGGTCCAATATGAAAAGTAAAGACCTGACCAATATATATAGTGAATGGGTTTAGATTTCATACTAAGTCGTGGAGTGAAGGAAGAAAAACAAAAAATTATAGAGTATGTGTTAGAGGGAACATTCATGAAGAAGATGAGTTGATTATTACACTATTCTGAATGAGGTTCTTGACCTGGAGTACCCAGACAAAGATGAGAATATTGTATGCTTGTTTAGCTGTCAATGATATGATCTAGTACAGAATAGAGGCACAAGAGTTCATCCGGCATATGATTTAGTAGATGTAAAATATAGTAGAAGATAAGATAATTTTGATCCATTTATGTTAACAAGTCAAGCTATTCAAGTTTATTTGAATAAATATCCCAGTGGTCATAGGGATAAATAAGATTGGCTAGCTGTCATAAAAGAAAAAGCACATGGAATAATTGATCAATAATACATTGTAGATGGACATTAAGAGGAAGAGATGTCAAGTTGTAAGCCTGTTAAAATTATTTAACTAGCTCATCAAGTGAGAACAAGGATGAAAGTGAAGATACTCTAGAGAGCAATAAAAATATTTTTGATTATGAGTAGTTTTTATAATTTAGAATTATAGTTTTTATAATTTAGAATTATTGAATTATAGTTTTTGTAATATTTTTGAATAGTTTTGTACTTATAGAATTGTACTTTTTGAATTCTAAGCAATGAAAATATTAATCATTATTTTGTATTCTATAATTCTTTATTTTTATAATTCATTAATGTGTATTATATATTTTTTATTTTTTATATATTACAATGCTTTACTGATTACTTCTTTTAATGCAGATGGCTTCAGGTGATGATCCTTCTCGTAGATCCTTTGCCTGAAAGTTTTCTCAAAAAAAGTTGAGTGTTAATCCTAACAGACCTAGACATCCTGATGAAAGTGAGGGATAGAGATCAGTTCCACCAGTTATACCATCACCACCACAACCTAGGAGTCAGTAGCAGTTACCTAGTGAGTAGGGTCAGGGTCAGTCAGATCTAACTATTATAAATCTGATTTTATGAATTAGAATTTTAATGATAGTAAATATTTATGTTTTTCTATTACTGCCACACCTACTAATCTTTCAGGTCCACAAGATCAAGTGCAACTAAAGTCAAGTCATGATTGGGTAGATTAGGTTTGAGTTAGTTTGTAATTTTGTTTTCTTGCGTTTATTATAAATGTTGTGGTTCATGATGCTAAGTAACCTTACACACACACAGTTTGGGAGAATTTTTAACTATTTCATAGAGTTAACTATTTTTGGTAACATCATCCAGGACGATCTATAAATTGTTCTAGACAATTTGTTCAAAAATCCTAATGAGGGCATCCTAGTTAAGGCAGCCATCATTAAGCACATCGTCCTGGATGATAATTTTATCAGCCGGGATGATAGGCTCAATTCAGAAAGAATCAGCCACCAAATCTATTTAGCTATTCTTTATTTTTGGACATCATCCTGGACGATGTAGCATAATTATGCCTAAATTAATCTGATAATTAAGAAAAGCAATTAAGGTTTGATTACATAATTACATCGTCCAAGATGATCATAGGATTATCTGAGACGATCTCTTGGATGATTAACATCGACCAGCTTCTATTTAGGGCGATGCTCTGGATGATTTTCTTTGATTTAAACTAAACATCCGGGATGATCGTGAGATTGGACTGGACGATCAAAGTATTTTTCTATCATCCAGAAATCTATTCAGTGCGATTGTCATGATGATATTCTTTGATTTGTACTAATTATACAGGATGATATATTATCAGCCTGGACGATATGAACAAAAACCTTCTAATCGTCCCAAACCGTCTGGGCTGATAGAGCAAAATTTATGCTGATCGTCGTCCAGGATGATATCCATATCATCTTGGACAATAAAGTCAGTTTGCATAAAATAAGAGCTATTCCAAAACATTTCTATTTAAGAGCTCTTGTTCTATCCAAGAGCTCATCTTTTGCTGTTGTCTTAACTTGAGAGAGCCTAGAGGAGAGGGAGAAAAAGGGAGAGAGAGAGAGAGGATCTTGTGAGGTGGAGTTTATGAGGGGTTTCATAAAGGTTGCTCTAAATAAGGATCCAAGTTGTCTTCTCCGATCGTCGTCCCTTATTCTTGGAGGTTCAAGAGAGGTTCACATTTGCATTTGATCAAGGTTCTCTTCCTTCTTAGGAGGAAGCAAAAGGGTTTAGGTTCTCTGCCTCATCGATGTCGATGGAAAGAAGGTTTTTCTACAGGTATCTCCACATTACTGTGGGAGCAAAAAGAGAGTCATTTTTAGTGCAATACTCGGAGGGTGCCTCCGGGGAGTGGATGCAGGTCGAGTTGACCGAACCACAATAAATTTTTGTGTTCTTTTCTACTACTTTTTCAACAATTAATTTTGCACGATTTCTTTGTGGTGAATTTTGGTTTGGTTAAGATTTTGTTTTTTTGATTGAATGATTTTTTTAAAATACCAATTCACCCCCTCTCATGGTTAGCTTGGGCTTGTTATTAAGGGCTTAACATCCCTAATGAACTTTTAGGTGGTATGATTCATAAAATTAAGTTTGAAAACTTTTTGAATTTTTATTCATGGCTAACTTTGGTAATCATAACATAACGGAAGGATATTCTATTACGCGTCAACCTTTGTTTGACGATATTCCTTTTGATTTTTGGAAAACTCGCATGTCTATATTTTTATAATCAATTGACTATCGCATGTGGATGCTTTTTAAAGAAGGATATTCACCTCCTTCATCTGAAATTAATGGCATTAAAACTGAATTTCCTTTCACTGAATGGACTTTTCATGATAGGGATTTAGCATAAATTAATGCAAAATATTTGAACTATTTATTTTTGGGCTTTAAAATCTGATGATTATATGCGTGTTTCAACTTGTGCAACTGGTAAAGAAATTTGGGATAGATTATGTGTAACTTATGAAGGAACTAATGAAGTTAAATAATCTAGATTAAATATTCTATTGTGTGACTATGAAATTTTTTGTATCAAACATTCTGAATTAATTTTTGATATGTATATAAGGTTTACTCAAATTGTCACCTCATTTTATGCTTTAGGAAGAAAGTTAACTAATTATGAAAGGGTTAATAAAATTTTGAGATGCTTGCCTTCTTCTTTTGATTCTAAGATCACTTCAATTATTGAATATAAATATTTAATTACTTATTATATTGATAATTTATTTGGATCACTCATTACTTATAAGCAAGGGGTGAATCAAAGAAATCTTGATGTAGGTGAAAAAAAGAAGGAGAAAACTGTGACACTAAAAGCTAACAACATGGACACTGATTCTTTTAGTTATGAAAATGATGATGTTTCCTTCATCACTAGGCAAATTAAAAGTTTTTTAATGAAAAACAACAATTATCATTAGAAATTGAAAAAAGATAAGGATAGGAAAAATTATAAAAATTCTTTTGATGTTATATATTTTAAATGTAGGAAATCGAAACATGTGAAGGCTGATTATCCTACACTTAAGGATCACTCAAGAAAAGAGAAGGGTGAGGAGAAACCTAAGTTTAAGAAGGACAAGAAGCAATTCCAGAAGGCATTCTGGGCGGATTCTACATCTAACTCCTCTAAGACTAAAGGAGAGGAGGAAACCAGCAACTTGTTTTTGATGGCCGATAATCATCTTGAACAGTCTGACCAAGAATAGGTATGCCAACCAACCTATGAATAATTACTTGAAATATGTGAGAAAATTCATGCATCATATAGAAAACTTAAGAAAATGTATGCTAGTTTGCAACTGGAGATTTTGAATTTACAAAAAGACATGAAGTTTTAATTAAAGATCACCTCCAAATTGACAGCAATCGCATGTCTTTACTTGATGAGTTTGATGAATTGAATAAAAGCACTTTGAGTTGGTTATTAAGCATGATTCATTGTAAGCATCATATACCTCACTTGTATCTAATTTTAAGCCATATATTGATAAAATATGAGCACAGGGAGCACAATTTGAGAGTTAATAATGCAACTTTAGAAAGTGTTAACTTGAGGTTTAAACCTAAATTGAATACACTTGAGAGAAATTGGAATATATCAACACTTGATCTAAAGCCAAAAACTTGGAAGAGGCATTATAACTCAAACAGATTAGTAAATCCTTTTCCTGGAGTTAAATGTTTTTCATGTGGCATGCTAGAACATAATTCACGCACTTGCACCGTTCACCATAGTACACATTAGGAATGGGGACCAAAATTGCATGTTTCACAACATAACAAAAATGCCTTGCATTCTTCTTTTCATAAAAAGGGACTCAAACCTGTTTGGATTCCTAAATCTGACTGTTGATTATTTTTATAGGTGTGCTCTCACCAAAGACCTCGTGAGAGTATATGATACTTGGACAGCAGAGGCTCGTGGCTCATAATTGCTTGAACTTGTTGCTTAATAAATTATGGATTGCATGTTTACTACTCTTTTGATTATTATTATTTTCTTTTTTATGTTTGTTAATTTTTTAGTTATTTCATTTCTAATGTTTTTTTGTTTTCCTTTGAAATGATATTTTGTCTTGGTTTTTAGTTTTTGGAATTTTGTAGTCAATGTCTAAACATCCCAAAATCAATTAAAGGGAGAAACACCGTTGATTGTTTTCCTCCCTCTAACCTCTTTTAGTGGTGTAATTTTCTTTTCTAAATAAAAGTTTATCTCAAATTAACAACTGGACTTTGCAATTAAGATATTTTTTTATCTTGCTACAGTAATTAATCTTATATATATAATTTTCAATAGTCCTTATATTACTTTCAAGTTCTTTGAAATCTTTGTGTTGCATTTATCATATGAATTTGATTCTATTTTGCGGTTTATTCTTCCCTTTATTTGAGAGTGAGGTTTTCTTCTCTAATAACTAGAAGATATACTCACAAATGAGATGATTTAAGAGTTTTGAAAAGAGATCTAACTTGAAAAAATAATAAAAAAAGGAGTGGCCAATAACGCCAAAATAAAAAATGTGCAATGATCATAAAAAATTGAAAGATACACAAATTGTATCAAAAATAAAAAAAGGGCAAAGTGAGCCAATTAAATTAAATCGAGGCATAAAATGAGCCCATAAAAAGAAAAAGCTTCCCTCTCTTTCAAAATCTTTAAATCTTAGATGAATTTATGTGTCACTTTATATTTTCAAAGGCTTGATTTTAAATTTCATGATTGTGACAAATCACTTTGGTATATTATTCTATAAGATATTTTTTCTAAAAATAATTTTTGATTGGATCTCTTTTTTATTGTCCAACTGGTTTATTTTAAGTTATGTCTCTTATTTTCAAAAGATGATTTTGCCCTAAGAGAAGTCCGAGCTAGGATTAGCAGGATTGGATATTCTGCCATTTTCTGATTTCATTGATGTTAACTCATTGGTCTAACAAGTCCTTAAATTTAATAACTTGGAGATTTTATTATATTCATACCTTATTTTTAAACAAACAAAAAAAAATTAAAAAAATGATAAAATTATTATTTTTTATTTTGTTTATTTATCTCTTCTTTTTCTATCTTTTTATCTTACTTTCTCTTTTACCTGGGTTGTTAAGTTTTTAGGCCTTCTCTTATCATTTTCATCCATCATACGAATTTAAGCCTTTTTGTCACATCGTCCCAGATGATATTTACATCGTCCTGGACAATTGGCTCAACTCACTTTGAATTCCTGTCTAAACGTCTGATATGAATTTTTCTACTTTTGATCATCCTAGATGATGCTTTATGATCCTGGATAATCTGATCATCTTTTTATTCAATCATCTATGATTGTCCTCTTTATCATGGATGATGTTATTCACTCTTTGCTCAATTTATGGAAAATCAGCCCGTAAGATCTACTTGTTCATCCTGGATGATATATGTGGCAATACATTTTAGCACTTTAAATTTATCTAGTACGATCAATTATTGGTGATAATCCTGGATGATCCACTTGTTCGTCCTAGATGATATACGTGGCATTATTTTAAACATTTTTTTTGTCTAGTATGATCCATTATTGTGTATCGTCCGGGATGATCCACCTAATCGGTCGGACGATCTTCTTTTTCAACGGTCATCCAGCTTGACTCGTTAGGATGATCACTTGTGTCTTATCGTCACGGATGATATCTGATCATCCTGGATGATAAGACTACCTTTTTGACCAATCAGCCTGGACATAATTATTATACCTGATTAGCCTGGACGATTTTGTAATCATCCTGGACGATCGGGCTGATTCTTTATAAACTGAGCCTTTTAGCTATTTTTTCTCACACAAACTTTCTCAAAATCCCTTGTGATCTTACTCTTGTGCTCTATCTTCAATTAATGGATAGCAAAAAGAGATCTCGCCATCCTTCTGGGAGTTTCTCAAGGACAGCTCTAGACCCTCGATTCATTGAGGCAGATGATCAAGCCACCCACCAAAGGTACAAGATGTCCGGAATCACTTTCTCCCAGTCTGTCAACCCAAATATTCTCTTATATTTGGTACTTGATCTGTTTGATCACACTTCCTTGTGTTTTCTCCTTACACTCACTATCCCTTTCAATTCTGAATCACTCTTTGAATTCTTTGCTAGTCTTTGTATGAATTCTTTTTTTACTTTTCTCAGATCTTATGTGAATTGATGTCCCATCAAGATCACATATTAAGACTATGCAGAACTTTTGCACCTTTCCACCATAGGGGACAAACTCCATACCCTGTGTTCTGACCCTGATTATGATTGGACTCCGTCCAACCACTTCTTAAGGAACCCCAACACTCACTTTCACAATGGAGAGACTAGCACCTTACTCAAAGATGCTAGGACAATCCAAAATGTCCTTCACACCTCTATCCTCCTAAAAGCTGGTGATCACATTCATATTACTCTAGTTCTCTCAATCACCACCTTCTACATTTTGGCCAATCGCGAATTCAATACCACTGACCTGATCTTTCATTACATCAAGCATTTGACTACTATTCGATATCCAGGACATAGGAGGAAGCCCAATCTAGCCCTAGGACATATCATTGCATATGTTCTAGAATCAAAATACAACCTCCAATATCCTGCACCACCGAACTATCAGCCTGCTTTCTTCTTAAACAATTCTTTCCACACTCTTCACAGTACTTGTCTCCACCTAGGGGACGAGGAAGCTGAGGGAGCTATAGAGGAGGGGGCTCCCGCTCCTATTCCTGCACCTGCTCCACTTCGCCAGCACTCTCAGTTGGATCAGCTGGTTGAGCAATTTGACTAGTGGGAGGCACATTTTGAGTCTTACGTTGCTGCGTAGGAGAAGCGATATACTGAAGACATTATTTGCATGTAGCACCAGCATGACTAGGAAATGGCATGGTTTGAAGAGCAGTTCGCCACCCTTTCCAATTACTTTCACCCGCCACCACCACCTCCACCTCTATTAGATGATCAGGGGCCGTCTTTCTATTAGTCTGTTTCTTTTATTTTTTTTTATAGTTTATTTCTATTTTTAGTCTCTGCTTTATTTCTGTTTCACTTTCCTCCTCCTTTTAGTGATGTCAAAATGAGGAGTAGTTAGTTGTACTGGTTGCTTTGTAGTTTTATTTTGTTATTGGATAGTTGATCTATTTCCATTAAAATGCCTTCAAATACTTTGATTATTTTTTGGTTTAGGGTAAAATTGCCTTCCATTAAACTGCCTCCATCATCCAAAAGGGAGAGATTATTACAAATTTGATATTTTGAATTAGAATTTTGATGATAGCAAACATTCATGTTTTTCTACGACTGCCTTGCCTACTAACATTTCAAGTCCACAAGATCAAGTGCAACTCAAGACAGGTCAAGATTGGGTAGATTATGTCTGAGTTAGTTTGTAATTTTACTTTCTTAAGTCTATTATAAATGATGTGGTTCCTGATGCTAAGTAACCTTGCAGACACACACTTTGGGAGAATTTTTTAGTGTTTCATAGAGTTTATTATTTTTGGTTACATCATCCAGAATGATCCATAAATCATCCTGGACAATCTATTTACAAACAAAAACCCTAATTAGGGCATCCTTGTTAAGGTTGTCGTCATTATGCATATCATCCTGGATGATATTTTTATCGATCGGGAGATAGGCTCAATTCAGAAAAAATCAGCCGCCATATCTATTTAGGTATTCTTTATTTTTGGACATCGTCCATGACAACATGCTGGATGATGCAGCACAATTATGCCTAAACTAATCTGGTAATTAAGAAAAGCAATTAAGGTTTGATTGCACGATCACATCATCCTAGAAAATTACATGATCATTAAGAATGATCTCTTGGACGATTGACATTGGCCAGCTTCTATTCATGGCAATACTTTAGATGAATTTCACATAGTTGAACTAATCATCCGGGACGATTGTGAGATCGACCTGGACGATCAAGCTATTTTTCCATCATCTAGACATCCATTCAGTGTAATTATCAGGATGATATTCTTCTATTTGTACTAATCGTATAAGATGATATAATATCACCGTGGATGATATGAATAAAAACCTTTTAATAATCCCAAACCGTCCGAGTTGATTGAGCAAAATTTATGTTGATCGTCCAGGATGATATTCATATCTTCCTGGACGATAAAGTCGGTTTGTATAAAATAAGAGCTATTCCAAAACTATTCTATTTAAGAGCTCTTGTTCTACCCAAGCGCTAATCTTTTGCTACTGCCTTGACTTAAGAGAGCCTAGAGGAGAGGTAGAGAGAGGTAGAGAGAGAGAGAGAGAGAGAGAGAGAGAGAGAGAGAGGATCTTGTGAGGGAGAGTTTGTGAGGGGTTTCATAAAGGTTGCTCCAAGTAAGGATCCAAATTGTCTTCTCCAATCATCATCCCTAATTCTTGGAGGTTCGAGAGAGGTTCACTTCAGCAATCGATCAAGGTTTGCTGCCTGCTTCAGGAGGAAGCAAAAGGAGTTAGATTCTCTGCTCACAGGTGTCGGTGGAAAGGAGGTTTTATACAGGCTTCTCCACCTTGCAGTGGGAGCAAAAGGAGAGTCACTGAGTTTAGTGCAATACTTGGAGGGTGCCTCCGGGGAGTGGACGTAGGTCGAGTTGACCAAACCACTATAAATTTTAATATTCTTTCTACATTTTTTTGCATTTAATTTCCGCAGGATTTCTTTATGGTGAATTTTGGTTTGGTTAAGATTTTGTTTTTTTAATTGAAAGATTTTTTTAAAATACTAATTCACCCCTCTTTTGATTAGCTTGGGCTAGTTCTTAAGAGCTTAACATCCCTAACAAACTTTCACCACTTGTTGTTTTACCACCAACTTTTCTTGGGTACTTCCCTCCTCTGTCAATGAGTCCTCACGTTCCCTCTCTAGATTATGCACATGTAGCTCCATTCTATCCATATTACCCCACACTATCATCACAAGCTAAAGATCCATCCATCGGTCCTTACCTCCTTACTCCCACCCATATTATTACCTATATCCGGTGCAGTCAGAATACGGTGGATCATCTAGACCAGCAGAGGTTGGTGCTGGGGATCATGTAGATGCAGCAGATAAGCATCAATATATTGAGCCTGAGGGCAATAAATAAGTTCAGTTTATGTTGTTAAGTTTCTTGTATTTTTATATATTATATGTTATTGATAAAAAATTAACCTGTAGCTTCAATACTTTAAGGCTACCTACTCACAAGATTCAGGATATTATAAAGAACAAATATGATGCTCCTTACTTATCATGGAAGAAGATCCTAAAAGAAATTAGGGATATGTGGTTTGGAGAATTTTAGGTATACTTATTTGGTGTGAATTCAAATATTTGATTTAATTTGTATTAATAATTTTTGTTATGCCTATATTTTTTTTACAGAAAGAATTTAGGTGGTTGTCTGAGCATAACACGAGGATCAGAACAAATTTTGAGAGGAGAGGAGCGACTCGTCTCAGGGACATGTTCACAAATATTATAAAGTCTAGGCAGTGTCCAATACGAATTAGAGAAGGCTTATGGGAAAATTTGAGCAGAGTTTGGGCCACCCCTAAGTTCAAAAAAATAAGAGAGCATAATAAGCAGAACTGAGCATCTAATAGTGGGGGTTTAGGAAGATCTCTTCATACTAGTGGATCTGTTCCTCATACAAAACATAGATAATGACTGGTAAAAGCCTTAAATTAGTTTATTAAATATATATATTTTATTATAACAATATTTTATATTTTCAAAAAGAGTGTCTTGGTCGGGAGCTAACACCGTTGGAGTTGCATACGAGAACTCATCAACATCCAGTTGACCATCACTGGGTTGATGAAAAGGCTAAAAGAGCTCATGTGAGTATAATTTTTTGGAGTTTGGGAATATAATTTTTTCATGATAAAACTAGTTCTAATATCAATATATTTTATGGATTTATTCTCGCAGGTTGATTTTGTATGAGCTCGCGAAAGTCATCAGTCCACTTGTGAGGGATCATCTTCAGGATCAACCCAAATTTTTGAGTATTATACATGGTCAGATGTTGTTGGAGGAAGGCAGAGGGGGAGGGTATATGGCTTGGGTTCACAAGGCTATGCTTATGAGGCTAGTTCATCCATCTCAGTATTTTATGATCCTAATGGAGCTAAAGAAAGTGTAAGCTAGAGGGTTGCAGTGCTGATGAGAGAGATAGAAGATATGAGAAAGGTTGAAAATGAGATGCAGATAGAGCTGTGATCTTACAGAGATAAAAATCAAAAGAAGAAAGAGCAAGAGCAAGAGTAGCCACATGCATCACCAGGCAGTGAGGATACAGAGGAGGATTAGTACTCTTTTTTATTTGATGAACTTATTGTAAACTTATTTAGTTATGAACTTATTTGGTTTTAGTTATTGAACTTAGTTATGAACTTATTTGGTTAAGCTTATGAACTTATTTGGTTTCACTTATTGAATTATTTTAATGAATATATTTGTGATAATTGTTGTGATTGACTATAGTGGAATGTTGCCCAAATTTATGGAAATTACTGTATTTTCTATGCAGGTTTAGAGTTTAGGGTGAAAATCAATAAAATAGAGGGGAGGCTGTCAATTTTTTTTCAAATGCTACAGATTTTTGGCGGTCAACTGGCATTTTGGCCACCAGAAACTTTGATACCAGACGACTAATTAAAGATGCCAACAAACTACTAAAGCTTCATGTAAATACCGGCAATATTCTGACAGTGTCTTGCAGTTCACCGGTGACACACCTACGATCTCACTGACTACACTTCTTTCGATTTTAATCGCCGTTCAACCGCCGATAAATCATTATCAGCATAGCGATCAATGCTGTAATAACGATGATACTTTATCGATGGTTGAACGGCCGGTACGCTGCTAGTACAAAACTGGCGGTCACCGGTGCTTTGACCGAAGGAACCTAATCGGCAATATACATCGTCAAAAAACTGCTAAAAAACACAGCTGAAAAAGGTTTTTGGCGCCATTTTTACTGGTGGTTTTTGAATCGCCGACAAGCTTCCAATATTTTTAAAAACTGCCAGAAAGCAAATGTTAACCGTCATAACAAACTTCCGGTAATGAGTGATTTTCCTATAGTGAATTCTTTTAAAATGCTTGTGTCCACTCAACATGAGATGAACTACATTCGCTTCTTCAAAAATTAAATATTATATCATACCATCAATAAATATAATCACAAATTGATCTAGATACTCCATAAATACTCTATATATAAGATGCATAAATGTTAATATTGCATTTGTCACAGCTAACATCATTATAGAGAATTTTCTACCTATATCAAACGGGAAAAGTCATCGTCACCACATCTTCCTCCTTCACCCCATATTGATGATAGCCTGTTGGTGTTGAAAAGGCGATTTGTATTGCAAGGTGCAAAATAAATCTTAATTAAATTTCTTTGGGAAAATCAGGAATTAAATTTAACTTTCAATTCTGAAGTCGAACAAACCATTAAGGATAGTATACCGCCTTAGAAAGCGGAGATAAAATCTCTTAACGGGTTCAGACTTAGAATTGTAAATTTTCACTTGGCTATTGTAGTCTAATTGAAGGGAGAACCACATATTACCCCGGAGGGTCAAAACGAAGTTCAATAAAATTTTTGACTACGATAATCAAGAGAAGTGATCATTAATTTCATATTCGAATTTATGTTAACACAAGATAAATCTCCCCGAAGAAAGAAAATATCATTTGTTAGCAATCATTCAATAATGACAATAACGATTGTTATAAATTTGATTCCCCAAAAGAAATATGAATTAATTTTTTTTTGAAAAAATGATGTGGATTCTAAATCTCCTACGAGCGCAAGCCCTCGTTGTTAATTACATCATAGGTAAGTTGAATTCCTTACGAATACTCTCCATTAAAATAACGGCAGAAATTTTCTTTTAAAAATTTTATAGGAATGATATTAAGGAGGTGAATTTGGAATTCCAATCGGGATTGGATCGAATTTTGAACACTTATTTTCAGAGTCAACGGAGGAGAGGTAGGAGGTACTAAGAAAATTCTGAAATAATTTAGAAGTACACCAATCTAAGCTAAGTGTTAGGCTTTAAATTTTGGACTGAAATGAAATTTTGTTAGAGTTGAGCATTTTATTAGAAATTTGGGATTATATTCCCGAAGTTTGGGGTCTTATAATCAAAGATCTGCCCCAGATCCTAAATCTAAATTTGGACACTGGACCACAGTCGTCCAAACTTAACTAATGCAGTGCAAAATTTGTACTTACCCCGGCCTGTATTGGGGAGCCAGCTGACCACCTAGTCGATTTAAAAGAGATGAGTCCGGTCTTTTATGAAAGAGTGGTATGGATATTTTATTTAAAGTTTTGGAGTGCTGGGGCTGACATCTAGAGATTTCCCTAATTGGCCCCTTTAACTTACGTTGGGTGCAAAATGCTATGGACAAATGCAATTAAAATTTTGACTCTTTTAATTTGTTTCTAATGCGATGCATGAAAGTTGACAACTTCAAATCAAATATGCTTGAAATTTTAATAACAAGTTTATAAAATAATTTTTTAGAAGACTGGGCTTCTCCAAGTCCGGCACCTCATCCTCATAGGTCAGACTATCCGGACTCTACCCGCAAGCGGGTAAGGGTCTAAACAAGGAGAGAGTAGTGCAGAAATATGCATGCAACCCTGGGGTCGATCCTCGGCTAATTCTCTAAATTCTTTATCTTTATATATTATTTAGACTCACTAAAAATTTAAACTTTTAAGATTATGAGTATAAAAATTTTCACACCCTTACGAGTCTTACGTATCTAGTCGAAAACAAAATCGGCATACAAACGCCAAAAAAAACTAAGAAAATCAGGCAACCCTAAATGCAATCATCTCAACACATCAAATATAAATTAATTAATTAATAAATGTCCATAGGCAAAGTTGTCTTGCTTATTACAAACCAGAATTTTGCAGAAAGTAAAGTGGCCGGGCACCACTTACAACAACCCGGATTCTAAACCTAGTAGAGACGCAAGTGGTTTTGAATGGGATACTCTTTGTCTTCAAGTCTTCAATATTGTTCTCCTTTGGGTTCATCTCCTTCAGGCTTCTTAAATTCTTTGTAGTAGGCTACCCAAATAGATAAGAGGGCACTTTCCTTGAGGGGAAGGCCACTCTTTCCTCTTTGGGTAGGAAAGAAGTGATCCAAATTTGGATCTCCAAATAGAAAAGGGCTACTCCCCTAAGGGGTGTCCTTTTTCTTTGGAGTCCAAGCTTTGGACCTATGTATCCCAATTCAAAACTCCACTTTCACAACACTTGACACTTATACAAATTACATTTATATCAAAACAAAATTTTAGACTCTCCTGCAAGGTTATCCTAAGCAGTTAATAAATCAAGATATATTTATTCTCAAGCAATTAAATATATACAAAAAAGAAAGTAAACACATTGGCCACACTCTTTTTATTTGGGGGCTTTAGCAGCTAAAGTACGTGTGCAAGCATTTATAATAATTAAACATTTTTTATTGACTTAGCCCCCTTTTTATTACCCTGTATGAACGTGGCCACCTGTAGAAAATTATGTGAACATCCAGATCGTACCTATCCTAGGGGTAATCTAGTCGCCAAACACATCAACCCTCCAAAGAGTACAATAAAAAGTAAGCAGACACAGCAAGACAATTTCATCCACAACATGTAATAAAATCAGGAAAACTCCGGCACACAGCAGAAAAGTAAACACCGGCCTAACCTAAGTCTAGAGTTGGTTGTCCTAGCAAATCATCTAAATTGTGTGTAGGAGGTTGTGTGGCTGGGGTAAATCCTAAGCTGGGTAGTTAGTTGAAGTTATCTAAAATTCTGGGTTTGTTCAGGCATGAGGGGAAATTTATATATTAAAGTTTAAATATTAATATATTAAGAACACATTTAAATATATTTTAAGAGTTAAATAATTACCACCTTTATTTCACACCGAGGCCATGAAGTTTATTTCACCTTCCTTAGGGCTAAGCCAATAGCCTCGTAGGCCTGGGTTACCAGTAGTAATCGGGGTTGATCAAATTAGTTTAGTTAATTGAAATTAAAGGATATGTTAATATTAAATATTTTAATTTGTGACTGATTTTAAAAGGTTGGTTGATAATTTTATTAACCAAATTATGAAATTCTGAAATTTTAATGAATTACTAAATTTAGGAATTATTTGAGTGCGTTAACTTAAGGGGTCAAAAGTTAACTTTTTGAATTAAAGTTAATATTGGTGTTTTTAAATTTGTAGAAAATATTAGGCCTAAATACGAGTTGTTAGACTATTAGCACGCTCAATTTGGAGTATTATATAAAAAGTTATGATCCTTCAAAGTTTGATCCTAGTTTGAACTACGGTTGATTGATTTGTTAACTTTTTTTATCTCACCAGATTTTTGTGGTTTGACATTTTTAGAAAATACTAGACCTTAATTGGAGTCATTAGCCACTGATTTTGATTAATTTGTAATTTTCTTCAATTAGTTACAAATTTTCAAAGTTTTCTTAATTATTTAAATTTTAAAATTTCTTAATTAGGAAGGCTTCGATCATTTTGATCCAAACTCATTCCAAACTGCATGTAATCACTCCCAAAGGTCAGGTCTGACCCATGGGTGTGTTTTCAAGTGTTTAGAAATTATTTCAGATTTTTTAATAATTCTTAATTAATTAAATGATTTAATTATTATTTTTCATTAGAAATTTAATTAAAGTTAAATTAAAGGTCCAGTAAAAGAAGTTTTTTTATTTTAGGTAGAGAACTATTTTTTTGGTCAATTTAAGGTATTATTTATATTTTTTGGTTTAAAATTTGATTTATTATAATTTTTTAAGTTTTTTGAGTCCTTAAATGGGCTGAATTTTGAGAAGGCTAATTTTCTAACCTAATGAGCTCTAAATTCAGTTAAATTCAAACCTATGGTTAACAATGTCACTAAGTTTAACGTGTTTGAGTTTCACCCCTATTGGGTGTATGTATAGTTCCCTAGAAATTTTATAAATTTTTTAGACATTTCTTTAATTGTTTTCCTTAACTGTCCCTACTATTCAAATGGGCATTAAATTTGGTATGTCTAACCCTGGTAAACATAGATTCACATCACAGAAATTTCACAGTAAAATACTAAGTACCTAGAGAGTTATGAATTTTCAAAGTTTAGGGTCCAAAATGGACCCTTTACTTTAAAAATTCATATCATAGAAATCCATTGGGTATCGGACCCTAAGAAAATTATTAAATATGTCTAAGATACCCAATAATCATTCACCAAAATATGGACTCCATTTGATCACTGGATTGTGAGAAAATCATAAAACATTAAATTCAAACAAATGAGAATATCTCATAATAGAAAAATCAAACCAGCCTAATTTTAATTTTAATAAATATTATATTAAAATATCTTTCAAACGAGCCCAAGAACACAAACTTTGGTGACAAAATGGATTTTCGATGAATTTTAGAAGTTCTGGCTATTTAATTTAAATTTTTAATTGAATCTGATTAAAACATGTTCTGGGGATCCGCTGCATGGATGAACGAACAAAACATGTGTCAGGCGCTGCCCTAGACGTCCGATCGTGTAGAGGGCACAATCGGATGGCTCTGATCGAGCCTTATTCAATAGTTCAAAGTTGAGCTGAAATTTCAATTAGCCATAACTTTCAAAATACTCGTCCGAATTGAATGAAATTTGAAAAGTAGCTAGAGAGTAATGTAATATTCCAACACATAAAGTTTGGAGGCTTAATGTGTTGTAGATTTACTACAGTTTCAAATTAATATTTTAGAGAAAGGTTGCGATATCGTACAATCCTGTCGGTGGATTTGGAGGATATTGGGCTTGTTGGAAAGCTACAGACGTCCTCTACAACTTTGCTGAAGGACCCAAAAACATTTAATGACTAGATCAAAATCTGCTACAAGAATCTCATTTTCTCTCTCTTTCTCTCTCTCTCTTCTTAGTTTGGGTTTCTAGCTCAAGTAACACCACCTCTAATGGCGGGAGAAGACTTATTTAGAGATGGAGAGGCTAGATTATGCATTGGAGAAAGTTGTTGGCAGCTGGAATTGAAGATTTTGGAGGATAGGGAGGGAAGACAAAGCCTTATGTCAAGAGTGAGAAAATTCCATCCCTTTTCATGATTTTTTTCCTTGATTAAGGAGATGGATAAGCTATAGGCTGCTTCCAAGTAACCTCTTCAGCCCCCCAAATGAATGAGATTTTGGATTATTATGTGGTTTTGACTTGCCAAGGTGGCAAAGCCACACCACATAAGCTTATAATTTAACTTTGTTGACTACTTTGACCAATCAACTTTGCCTTTGATTAATGAGGTGATAGTCAAATATTCATGCTAATTGGTTGGAGTAGTCTTAAGAGCTATTTGAATGAGTTTGGAGAGGACTCAACTTTTGAGATGGGTTTAAGAGCTTGAGGGATTTGATTTGATCAATTGGGTTGGAATAACCAATTTAAAACTTTAAAGGGTACTTTGGTCACTATAGGTTGACTTGGTCAACCAAGTTGACCCAAGGTTTGGAATTGGGTCCAATAAGTCCCAAAAATCATTTGAAAACATTTAGAGAAGGTTTAAAAGATTAATAGTTAAATCAAGTCGAGTTTAAGCCAAAAATCCAAAAATCTCCCTTTAAAGGCATTTTGGTCATTTTGGCCTCACGTCAATTCTGGGCCAAATTGATTCTAGAAAGATGTGGATTATTGCTTAAAAAGTCAATACCAAGGTCCTGGGAGTGATCAAAGGATTTGGAGGGGGGCTCCAGAGTCAAATTCCACTAGGTGAAAGGCCTAGTGACATGGATTGTAAATATTTGAAGGTTTTATAGGATTTGGATTTCAATTCAATTTATGGGGTTAGAGACCTCATAATGGGCTAAGATTTGGAGAGTTTCCTCTAGAGACATGTCATATCAATATGAAATTGATAGACTCTGAATCAGAGGTTATTTGACTGAGTTTTAAAGTTTTTTTGAAAAATTCTTGAAAAAAGCTTTCAGGATAAAGCCTTTGAGCCATGGATTTATAAGTTTGAACTAGGTTTTGAGTTTGAATGAGTGGATTTGAATTACCCATATCATCTATAACCATTTGAGAGGATTATGAATGATAGGATAGGATTAAAGTTTGATAGAAGCACAATCAAGATTTGAATTGAATTTGGGATCAGGATATGTTTAAAGTCTTAATAGATTTGAAGTTTAGATTTGATTTGAAAATTGAATTGATTGAAGTCTAGATTGATTTATAATTTGAATTGATTTGAGTCCTAGATTTATTTGAATCTAGATTGTTCCTAGAGTTTAGAGGAATTCTAAGATCTAGAATCTAAAAGGGTTCTAGGATCTGGATAGACCTTAAAGTTTGGAATCTAGAAGGATCTTAGGGTCTAAGAAAATCCTAAGGTCTGGGGTATGTAAGGATCCTAGGACCTAGAATAGATCCTAAGGTTTGGAGTCTAGAAGGATCCCAGGACCTAGAATAGATCCTAGGGTCTGGAGTCTAGAAGGATCCTAGGACCTAGAATAGATCCTAAGGTCTGGATTGATTTGGAGTCTAGAAGGGTCTAAGTGGCCTCATACAAAAATGAGGTCAACATAGCCCAATGTCATATCAATCTTTAAATATATAGTTATACCTTCTATTTAATTAAATAGATAAGATATCTAGGATACTTGATAAACATTCTTCATTGTTACCATATTCAACTCCTAATAGTCAATGCATATTTTTTATTGATCAACCTTTCTTCTTTATAAGTAAAATAGGAGTCTCTGGTGGAGATATACTTGGCCTGATAAAACATATTTTTAATAGTTCCTAAAATTAAATTTTCAACTCTTATAATTCTCTAGGTGCCTGATAAGGGCATGTGATGAAAAGATAATGGTGAGCTAAAGTGAAACTAGCTAAATTTAAAATATGCTTAGGTTTTCATTGATATAAAATTAAATACAGCTCACAAATTTACACAAGTATACATACTGAATCAAGTATATTATCAAACCCACAAGAAAGTGATCTACTATACTTCAATAAACTATTACTGCTTACTCCAAATGCAAGAATTTATCCTACTAAAATGAAAATGAGATTTTTAAGTTCTTACCACCGGATGAAAATAAGTAAAAATAGTTGATACAATTTTGATAAAATATTTTAGACTAATGCATGTAAACAATTTTTTTTTTATGAGACTCTTAATTATATAAGTGAATCACAACATATGGATCCCTAAATCTCTATCAAGCTTGTAAGGGTGAAAATAAAAATTGTTAGTCTTCCTATAGTTTTACTATCTCTATAGAATATAAAACATTCAAAAATCTTATTTCTAAGCATGTCAATATTCCATTTTTATAATCCTTATTATTCTTGCATTCCTTTATCGATGTTGTACATCACACAAGATTTTAACTGCATGCATGACCATTATATACATTAAATGAAGAAAGAGAGAGTTTTTAAAAACATTATTATATTCATTAAAGAATAAGATTCTACATTAGTACTTAATATGATCTTTACATAATTAGCCCAAAATAGAAGATCTAACTAGATTTGAAATAAATCATAAGAAAATTCATGTTAATTTTATTCATAGAAGAATAAAGTACAAGAGAAGTAGTAAGAAGTTTATCACCATGTCTGATCAATGTATCTTCTCTACACTCCTCTTCTTCCATTTATTTAGTTGATTATACAAATCCCATCTAGTAACTCTAAAAGATTATAACTTGCAATTCCCTAGCCTTCCTTTGAATTTACTGTATGGGGGCACAAGAAATACACTAAAAAGTACTCAATTTCACTTAGGAAACTAAACTCTACAAATAAAGGAATTTATTTCTATTTATAGTAAGTATAGGATAGGATTTGATTTCCACGGTGTTGAATAGGGTGGTGTTGTGGCAGCGAAAGGTGAAATAGTGCCTCGGTGATGAAATATTGGCTTCACTATGTGTTGAATGACATTGCACGATTATTTCCCAAATCAACACATGTCTTCTTTAAGTTGGTGTTGCTCTTAATAATTACAATTTCTCCATTATGGCACTATAAAATTTGAATACTGTGGTGCTTAGAATTATTTCCCAGCACTGCAGCATTGGAAAGGGTTGCTCTCGTTCATGAATTTTTCATGAGACTCTTAATGTTATGGTGTAGATTCTCTATGTCGTAGCATTGTAATCCGCTATAGCACTAATGTCTATAGTGCCATGGCACTTAAAAAAAGAGAAGGTCACCACCACCATGCTGAAATCAATGCTTTTATGTTGGCCGATATAGTGTTGTGATGTGAATATTGTTGGTGCTACAGCGCTACACAACACTTAAATTATTTTTTTTAATGTATAACCTATGTTTAAATATAACTAAAACAATACATTTTCACTATATTTAATATAATAAAAATAATACATAGTTTATACTTATCAAATTCCCCACAGTTTAAAAACTTGCTTGTCCTTAAGAAAAACATAGATTCACTCTTTAATTCCCTTAATACTTAAAGTAAAAAAATTGAAAATTTAAATTTTCTAAAATAAAGGATAATATAGCACAAACTAGAAGTAATTTGGAATGAATAAATTATAATTCAGATTTGAAAAACGCACAACATTTATCCATATTGGCCATTCTTATTATTTCTTATTTTTTGTATTTATCCACTATTTTTGAGAATATAATATTGACTTTTGAATATAGAATGAATAATGTAGTCTAGGGATTAGTTACCATAGTTTAAATAGGGAATTCATATGACCATTATCACAGGTACTAGATTTCTTATTTTATCCTTATTTTTTATAAAATAGAATGAAATTGAAATCAAGCTACCACTGATACCAATTTTTGAATTTACTTATCTTTTTTATTTGGAACCATTTCCAATTTTCTATTTTCACATTCCTTCTTTTCTTTAGTGAAGTACATACTTAATATTTTGAATATCAATTCTGATTTTCATCTCTTGCAATCCTTTCAAATTAATGTAAGGATTCAATACATTCTCTAATTAAATTTTCAAATTTAACTATGATTTCCCTATTCAAGATTTCTTGTAACTAATCCTCAAATTTACTTATTCATTTTCAATTTAGCAATCAATATAAATTAACTTAAAGTTTCTAAATTCAAAGTTAAGAAAAAACTTAAATGATCTAGATTAAGTAAGTGATAGGTTTTTCAAAATAGGAATTATTATGTAATGTTCATTCAAATTATAATATGTGGTTTTATTATTATCTTAATTTCATATAATTTTTAATTATCATTTTTGTTGGCTATATAGAAAATCAAGTGTAAATTACTAAAAGGAAAATATGCAACAATTTAAATATAAAAGATTTAAGATGTAAAACAAATACAAAACATTCACAGGGTACTTATAGTAACAAAAATAGTATATATATATATATATATATATACATGTTTATGAATGATAAGAGGATTAAAGGTAAATATATAATAAGTGCAATAAATAATGATAACTAGTGCCCAAGGCACCATTCTCCTATATCAATCACACTAGCCCTCATGACCATCAGCAAAACTATAAGAAGAATAAATCATCAAACTAATAAGTGCCACAACAACTAGGCTCTCCCCCAAGGTAAAAATAATTGAAAAAGAAATAAAGAATAACATGCTACAAAACATAATAGCAAAAATAACTACTCTCTCAACACTCTCTCTCAAAAGACAAGAAATATAAAGACTCCTAACAATCAAAGTCTGGAACCTCCTCCCCGTTCTCATCAAAACCATCATGGCCTTTCCCCTAAGGCTACCAAATAAAGGGCTCATAAGTAGGTATAGTGAGAAATTGAAGCTAATCTAGGTACTCTATAAGTGGACTACTCTTGAACATCCCTATAAGAGCTTCATTAAAGTCAGTTGTATATCTATAATTCTTCTCTTATCGATCCATCTTGTGGAGCACCCTCATTCTCATTTCAAATTGTCAGTCTTTTGATTCCTCACAAAAATCAAGAACTCCATGTGAGTTTTAAGATTTTCTACCTACTCACCTATAATCTTAGGGGTTGTAGTACTTCTAATACTACTAGCCCTTCCAAAATATCTAGGTTCATTAGGCCCTCCCTCATTATCACTACCTTCTATTAGCTTAAAACATAAAAATTTTTCCTTTAGTGAAACCAAAAATAGAGAAAAACAAATCCTCAATCTCATCTCCACTAAGACCAGTATTAATAGATAAAGAATAAAGAAGGGAGGGGTGTCCTAAACCTATATAAGTAGTGCAACTAATGATATAGGATAGAGATGAATAAATTTTTTTTCTACCTCAATAGAGCACCTAAATAACACACTCCCATGTGACTTCACTAATGTTTCCTATTACGTTAAAGGCAAGAAAAAATAAAATAGTGCCAATATTTGGTTGTTTGAGTAAGAAAACAGGCTTTCTAGAAGTTAATGACTTTATTTTCCCTTTTCTTCCAAGTGGCTCAACTATTAGTACAACACAACACTTTTAAAATTTCATCAAGGTCTATTGGAGTCCCAAAAAGATAGTATACTCATCGCACTCAAATTCTTTTTAACTTATACATGTAGGTAATGAGAGAAAATTAAAAAGCACCAACTTACCTCTCACATAACACTTAGTACTAAAAGCCTCTTTTGAATTTTTGAAAAACTCCCTCCTAAAATTCATAATTGCAAAATAAGCTACCTCACGGAATTTCTCCCAACCATGACTCATAATAGTCTACATGATAAGAAGACTGGTGTTCTAAAACCATGCTCATAGATATGTTGTTTGGTCACTACAAACTCGGTGAACCTCCCCTCATCTTTGATAGAAATGAATCTAGCTTGTCATAAGAATGGAATCCCTTCTTGATGGTCATTTTTTGGGCTATTGCACTAAAAGGAATGAGTATAATGGAACTTTATAGCAAGAGAACTTTATAGCAAGAGAAAAGAAGAGGAAATGGTGAAATGAATGAAAATTACAATTTTTATTTATAAACACAATGAGTGTTCGGAGACCAATGCTACGATGATAAAACACCTAAAAAGGTGAATGGAAAATTGACAAATGTTGCAATGGGATGGGTCATGTGCGTACCGGAACATGGCTTTATAAACCTAAGAATTGCTTTATGCATGATAATCCTTTATGACATTGACACATATATGCGTTATGGTGTTTGAAAAAGACTAACACTGCAACACTATAATTGAAATAATAATGATTTTAACATAACACTATGGTTCTAACAACAACATTGTAAAACTTGGCATAGTGCCATAATGGAAAAGTTATGATCGTACGATTATTTTTTGAACAGGTAGAACTACCTTTTGACTTTTCAGACTTGATACCACAACACTTAAAGGTATAGCGCCAAGGTGTTGTGGTGCTCAAGTAGATTGCATTGGAATGAGTATTTTTCTTGAGAGATTATCATTATGGTGCTAGTTTTGAATGCCATAAACCTCACCAAGCTAACAATGCAGTATTTCAAACCCTAGCACTGTGGTGCTGGTTCATATTTCAACACCTTTAGTTTTCTCAAAATTTAAATCATAATTTGATTAAATAAAATTTTAACATATAAATAGTGCAAAAAAAATTTAAGCACATATAAATACAAAAAATAGGTTACCTCCCAAACAATGCTAAGTTTATAGTCTTTAGCTAGACTTTCTTAGATTTATCAATTTGGCTAGTGCATATCACTACCACTCCTTAAGTGATTTCCACAATATTCTTTTTATTTATCTTTTGTGTTAATTTTAGTATTACTAGGAAGGAATCCAAGAGGTTTACTAATAAAACAAATTTCAAGCTATCCTAATTAAGTTTTAAAATTTTTAATAAAGGCAACTTGACTTTACAATTATGTATCAAACTGAATCACTACCTCTTCCAAAGGTGACATTATATTCCCATATTGATTATTTTGATTAAATCATGAAGGGTTTGAAGGTCTAGTATTCATAGCATGTTCTTGAGAATTATTTTAATTTCCTCCTTGATTAGATTATCCTTAATTACATTGATTATTTCCACCAATATTATTTAACCAACTAAAATTAGGTTTGTTTATCCAACCTAGATTTTTTATATTAGAATAATTAATATTGTTTTAATTTTTTTACATTTTTAATCCCTATAGCATAAGTATCCTCAACATAATTCAGTTGAGTTTCTTCCAACTGTAGTAATGAGCCATATCCTATGTTTACTCCATTAGTATCTAATTTCTTTGAAATATTAGATACCTGAGTAGTAAGAATTCATAAAGCATCAAATTCGTAAACTCCAACTACTCTCTTAGGATTCAACCTATTAATAGGCCATAGAAAATTATTAGTATTTATTTCGTCAATTAAATCATATGCATCCTTAAATGGCTTAGACATTAAAAATCCTTCAATTGTAGCATTTATGATTGAACTAAGAGATCCTACTAATTTATTATAAAAAGTTTAAGTAACCAACCAATCAAGTAAAGAAAGTGCAGACCATTTTCGAAGCATCTTCTTAAATCTTTTCCAACTTGTATAAGTGGATTCTCCTTCAAACTGGCAAAAGAAGTGATATCATTTCTAAGCTTAGCATTTTTTAAAGGTGGAAAAGTTTTTGCTGGGAATTTGTATGCCAAATCATTTCAAGTGCTTATAGAGCCTGGGGGTAAAAAATTTAATCACATTTTATCAATATCCCTTTGAAAAAAATGGAAATAATCTAAGTGTAATGGCATCATCACTACCACAATTGTACTTAAAGTTATGTATATTTCTAAGAAAGTTATAACATATAAGTTAGAATATTTAATAGGAGTTCATTCTAACTAAGAATTTTAAACCATTTGGATAATATTAGATCTCAATTCAAAATTATTAGCCTTAAAAGTAGATATATAAATACTCTGATGAATTCCTTCTACTATAAGGATAGCATACTCCCTAAGAGGTGTAGCATGATCTTCATCTTGTATTGGGTGAGACATTTTTTTTTTGTAAGGGTCCTTCTTATTTCTTGATCAAATATCTGAATCACCAAGTATAAAACTATATATAACAACTAAAAATAGAAATTGAATATCCAACAAAAAATATTTTAGATTTTTCTAAATTTTAATAAAGAAAATAAAGATACACAATATTAGTAGGTCAAAATATGCACTTGGTTCAGTAATATAGTAAATTACGATGAGAACAAAACTTCACCATCAATGGTACAAAAAACTTGAAGAGGGCATAAGATGATAAGATAGTGGTGAGATAATGTGAAACTCGCTATATTTAAAAAATGCTTAGGTTTTTTCTTTTTATAAAATTTAAAATAGTTCACTAATTTATGCAAGTATACATGTTGAACTAACTAATAAAGTGATAAAGGAGAGTGTTGAATCCATAAGAAAGTTATTGACTATACTGTAATAAAACTACTATTGTTTACTCAAAATATAAGAATTTAATCTACTAAAATAAAAATGAGGTTTTTAAGTACTTAAGACTGAACGAAAATAAATAAAAATAATTGATATAATTTTGATAAAATAGTTTGGATTGATGCATGTAAATACAATATTTTTTAATGAGACTCTTACTTGCAGATGTGGATCAGAGCATATGCATCCCAAGATCTTTATCAAGCTAGTTAGGGTGAAAAGAAAGACTATTAGTCTTCCTATAGTTATACTATCTCTATAGATCCTAGAACATTCAAACATCTTATGTTTAGGCATGCCAATATTCTATTTTAGTATTCCTAATTATTCTTTCATTCCTCCATCGAGGCTATACATCACACCAGATTTAAACTACACAAATGATTATTGTATGTATTAAATGAAAAATGGGAGATATTAAAAACATCATTATATTCATGAAAGAATAAAAAGTCTATATTCATACTTAATATGCTATTTACATCATCAGCCCAAAATAGAAGATCTAGAAATACATGGAATAAATAACAAGCAATTTCATATTCATTTTTTTCATAGGATAAAAAAATATAAGAGAAGAAGTAAGAATTTTATCACTTGGATGGATCTAAGTATCTTTTGTACACTCATTTTTCCTCCATTTATAGAGTTAGTTATACAAATGCTAGCTAGCCCATCAAAAAAAAAAAAAAAAAAAACGATCTTGCACTTCCTTAGCCTCTCTTAGAATTTAATCTATAGGGCCATTAAAGAAGTACACTAAAAATTACTCAATTACACTGAGGGAACTAAACATTGCAAACAAAAGAACTTACTATTATTTATACTATGTACATTATCAGATTTGATTACCAAAATGCTGGACATGGTGGCACTATAATGGAAAAAGGTGAACTACCGTCTCTACACTAGAATGTAGAAAGACTAATGAGTCAAGTTGCACACTCTAGATTATATTGGGGTTTCATTGATAATTGGAATCAACTCTCAATGGGCTCCTTCTACTAATCTACCTGATAGTCTCCCTTTAAATATGACTCTACTATAGGTCAACGAGGCCTCATTAACTACTTTAGAAGGGGATGAATATCATCTATGACTCTTATTTTCCTTGGCTTAGGTATTCCTTTTGGTTCTCTCTATGGATAATACACTACCTTATGACCCACGTGGTCACACAAAAAGCACTAACTAGTATATAGAAAGCATAAACTCATATACCACCTTCTATAAAAATTATAGACATAAGCACTGCTAAATGACATGGATCCTCTAATGCTCCCAAACACTATAGGTCCTCCCCTCATGGACTCATTGGCATCTAGTTCAAATTTCTTAATATTAAATGCACTATTAGAGGACTCTTCCCCAAACCTCTTCCTACTCCCAACCGACTATTGTTGGGTAGACATAAAATCATTCTCGACCAATCTAGCTCTCTCTATGAGCTCAAGAAAATCACAAATTTGAAATAAATTAAATGAATGCCTCAAACTATCTGTTAAATCATAGATAAAATGATAAAACTTCTCCTCTAGGGTGTTGGCAAACTAGGTAGCATATCTAGCAAGAGCTATGAACTTCTCCTTATATTACATCACTCTCTTATCCCTTGGAATAGCCTTAAAAAAACACCTATACCTACTACCTCACTGATGATGATACAAACTAGATTCTAAAAGTCCCCATGAACTCTTCCTAATTGACTATAGATTGGGTTTTGCTAAAACTTTCTCCCTATAATAGCTTATCCACTAGCTCTTTACTTCTCCATTTAACAGATAGGTAACTAAGAGGACCATCTTGGCCTTTGGATATTATATGCTATCATTGATTTTCTCAATTTTCATCAACAAATTCTTAACTAATTGAGGCTTAAAAACTCACTAAAAATGAGGTGTCTTTAATCTCAAGAATACTATAGGTTCTTATTAATTTGGTTTCCCTTAACTCCAACCATCCTCCCCTAAAGCTCACTCATTAGCTATGCTAATAAACTAATAAACTACATCATATGGTCAAAGGTCATTACCTCAATAATACCTTGAATAGTTACAACCTAATTGAAACTTTTTCCATTAGCTACCTCTTTCTCTTGTGGGTTTATGATACAATTACATTTTAATCTTTATGAAGAACAGAAGAGTTCAATAATGCATACTTATTAAAACTTAATAGAAAAATGCATAAACTCAGCTCCTAACTTATGCATATTACTCTTTATTAATATTATTATATAGTTCTAGTTATAATTTAAATCCTTATAATCTATTTTTATGATACCATTGTGTAATAGCCTAGGATCTAATAGAAGGATTCAATTTCCTAAACCTATAATTATCAACTCAAGCACCAATACACAAAACTAGAGCTTATATAACATTGAAATAATAATAATAGTCTAAACATACTTTATTTCATCAAAATGTATACACAATAACCCAATTTGCTTTCAATCTTCATATTAAAAGACTTAAAACTTGGTAAAAATAAATTATCTCAATAACTTAGATTCAAAAGATTTTGCCTAACCCTTATTATTCAGGTGAGCCTTTTACCTTTTTTGAAATATTAAAAAATTCATAGAATGAGCACAACCTGCTCAATAGACTTCCTTTCTAGACCATCACAAATATCAATGTCCATTAAAATATTAAATAGTAGTTTAATTAAAAAAGTAATGACTTGTAAAGAATGAATAAAGTGCTAGCAGAACATGATTTTCTAAGGTTTCAATTTGTTGTTTATGTCAAAGTGCTTACTTACATCCTTAAGGAAACTTTCATAGATATTTCATATACATCAAAAAACACTTTCCATCAGAGATTTACTTGCACTTGGCTTCTCATTTCATCAGGGTTCATATAAAAATTCAAAAATTACTAACATTTAGTTTATAATATTCCTTATACTTCATTTATTAATCTATTAATCTATGTCATGCATGGTTATAATGCACATGTCCTAGTGCCTTCTTATAACTCCACTTTCACTTATGCCTCCATATAACCACCCACACCTACATATAGAAAGTTGGGAATGAATTAGTATAGAACTTTATTACATAACTCCTAGACTCACTTTCAGCAAGTGAATCCATAATCTCTCTCCCATCCACATGAGGAAAATGAGGTTAGAACAGAACCTATACGGCCCTTGTAACATACTAGAGAATACACTCTTCAGTGGAAATTCAAATGTAAAACAATAGAAGTTAATTATGAGTTTAATGCATTACTTTAATGATACAAAAATTACCAATAAGATGCCACATCTCTTGTATAACATTATACTCTCTATATTTTCTCCATTCAAATTACAACTTCATAGGGATATTCACCTAAATATTTTAATACTTTTATATAACTATTGTAATTTTCAAAAAGGCCTTATTTAACTATATACTCAAAAATTTGTGTTGGGAAAATCAACTATAAAACATTTATTTCATATAGTCAAAATGTTCATGGAAAAAATGTACAAAATATATAAAGTTATATGTTGAAATCCTCATAAAATCCTTGGAAAATATATTTTTATTTATACAATTTATAAAATTATTGAAATTTAAATCAGAGATAGGAATTCAGAAGCCTACCTCGTGCTCTGTAATATCATGGACAAGCCTTACATATAATTTGAGCTTCTTGGCATCTAAAAGATCTCTATTTCTATCTCTATCCTCTTCTCTTCTCCCTTCTCCTCTCTTCTTCTCCAAACTCGTAGGGTAAGGGTGAAATGGAAAATGGTTTAAGATATTGTTATATATGAAAATATTCATTTTGACTAAGCACCACAAGGTCACCTTCCCAGCTCTTCTGCACCCCAATAGATATTTCTGCATTCATGCATAATCTCACAATCAGAGTGCTTGTCACAATGGTGGTCCCACCAAGCACTGTAGTTCCCCCTTAAATGTTTCTCCCAAATAGAGAGTTGAATGACACGGAGCCACTCGACTCAGTGTCGCGACACTCCAAGAACATTTTTTGGTGAATTAAAATTCACTTCTCCAACTTTCTATCTTTCTCAAGAATTATTTAGACACTCTAAAACTTATAATTACCAATCAAACTAAAATCAAATAAATATTTAGTTTAAATAATATCAATTACTTAAAAAATTTTGGACAATGGATATTACAGCTATGCAGAACCATATACTACTCAATACACAATAACATTATGCCCAAATAGGTTTTTACCTCGCCTCCAATATTCATTCCTAATTTCTTCATTTTTAGTTTGATTATGATATTTCTTTTTATAACAGACAAGTTCATTATGATGTAATTGAATCATCACGAATAATTATTGATATATGATTAAAAGGATTATTTAATAATTATATGGTATATATTATTTGCGAAGAATAATATATGTATAGTATTCAAGGCTATTTTGATAGCAACATGAGCATAAAACTTAGAAAAGTTGAAGAAATACCCTTTAATATGTTTCAATCAAAGATTGAAAGAAGTTTAATTGGAGTTCAAACCCAATGCCAACATGAGATTTGGATTGAAGCTTTCTTTGGACCTATTCCACTCTTCGTCAAAACTCAATCACATTCTTTTTGAAGAAAATCGATACTTGAATTCAATAACAGAAGTCCATAAATATTAAAAGGAATCATATCTAATAGAACTAATAACTCCAATAAAATTTCCCATAATAATAATAGTAATAATATATGGAGTGATGAGATTTAGACACTAGACCATCAATAAAACAAAATCATCATAAAAAACTTGGTTGATCATGATTCAATTAGTTATATCGGAATGAACTACACATATATGATAGCTATAAGTGTTGTATGAGGTGAGACAAACTAATTTAAAAAAGGACATAAACCATTGAGCTTTCTGCTCGATTGAGCTACTCCAATATGGGGCTAGTACTGCTATAAAAAAATATAGAAGGGGTGGGCTAACAACTACTCAATAATTATAGTGAGATGAGGCATACAAGACTCTTGATTTTCATAGGAGCATCAGCATTTGATTCTCAATCAAATCCTAGAATATAAGGTTAATACGTTGTGTAGAATTGTCTTTCCACACAACAAGGAAGATGCCTACCATGACACTAATATATGTAAAGAATGCATAATCATGGAGCTTGATAACGAGTCGTATATGTCATGCCTCAAAATCTAAATTGGATGAATAATTCTTTTCCTCTTTTATAATTTATAAAAATGACCATCATGACAATTTAATTTTTTTTTAAATAATATAAACTAGCCTTTCAAATCATTCTTTTAACCAAAACAGAAATATACATCTATATTCATACTCCCAAAACTATATACAATGACCAAGAGTTACAAAATCACAACATATAGTCTATCTACTCCTGATTGCCAAGAATATCTAAAGATAAAAAGAAAAAAACAACAATAAAACCTGAGGAATATTGTAACATATCAGTCTCACACTCTCGATCACCTTCCTTAACTTAAATTCATTTAAAACATATATAATGAGCTAAAAAGTCTAGCATATCACTAAAATTTATAACTAAACTCATGCACATTCAAGAAGTAACAAACATGTCATCATTCATTGAATATGTGTAGAAATATTAAAACACAAACAGTAACAATAAAATGTGAAAAATAGTTGAACACAAGGTACATAATCCATTAAAATAGTACAATATAAATCATAAGGAAATCATATAAATCCATAAACCACAAAAATCTATGACTATCAGAATCCATAATAATGTAGTATAATCAAATCAGTATACACATGAGGTTCAATCATTATATATTATTATCCAATCAGCATCATATATCACATGCTCAGTATCATATGCTTAGTATAGAAATCACTTGTCCAATAATAGTAAATATGTAAACAATGACTCTATAGTAGTAACAGTGATAATGAATTAGTACTGTATCAGCAAGAGTATCAATATCATCAGTAAAATCAATGGTAGTTATAATAAAGCAATACAATAACAAACAATAATAAGTGAAATAGTAAAATTGTGTAGTAACAATAGTGCAGTAATGTTCCAATCTGGTAGCCTGAGTTTATATTTTAAAGATAAAAAAAAATTATTTGATTTAGTTTATCATAAGTTTTATTATGCATATCATTTTTGTGTGTGCTAACATTTCAGGTTCAACATACAACAAGCACTATAAAAAAAACCAGGACTTAAGAGAATGTAGTGTAGGATTTATTTATGTAAGAGTCTGTACATTCTATTTTCTTATGTTAATCAATATAAAAGGTGTGTGTAAGCTTAGAAACCATGCACACATACATACACCTGGGAGTGAGATTAAATGTTTTAATTTTTTGAAGATTATACTACACAATCTAGATTGTTCTATATAATTTGTATAAATATAAATTAATTAAAATATTTAATTAATTAAGAAATTAAAATAATATATCTAATTATTTTATACAACCACCTAATTATATAGGATGATTTATATTTTAAGAAAACATTCTATTAATTAAATTACGTTGTAATTTGACTTTTAAATCTTATAATAATATAATTTATAAACTGAATTATATTGTGTAATACTTTAAAATATTATCTAATTTAATTTTATGATTATTCAATCAAATATGGCTTAATTATTATTTAATATAATACTGGACAATCTACAAAGATGATTTTTGGTTATCTAGGATTTCATTCTGGATGAATTATGATTTAATGGTACTACTCATACTAAATGATCTTATGTTCGTATTAGATGATAAGTAAAATTTTTTGAACTAATTATACAAAATAATACCCATCTTATAGTACTACAATGCATAATTTAACTAATTATATTGTATGATCTACAAGTCACACTATACGAACAGTGATGGCTAAATAAAAATTAAGATTTTCTTGAGACCTACTATTTAATTATCCCTTATTTCATTTGAAAGAGTCTTTACCAGTCAAGGGGCTTGAGTCTTCTATACAAAGAAGATAGAGGTGTAATTAAGAGAGAGAGGGAGAAGTGTCTCATGTGTGCAAGGGATAGTGAGAGAGTGTCTACACGTTGTTGCTTTGGCCAACATGCATTTTTCTTCCACCATGAGTCAAAATGTTTCTTGAGCTAAACTCTGAGAAGAAGCTCTTGGGTTTAAAGGATCACTATTAACTCCATCACATCAAGGAAGGTGAAGGGGATTCAGCTACCTCACCGCACTGGGGAAGGTGAAAGGGATTCAATTACTTTACTGCATTAGGGAAGGTGAAAGGGATTTGGCTACTCCACCACATTAAGGAAAGGTGGAAGTGACTCTTATGAAGGATTCTCAATCTTACTGTGGAGGTGAAATGAGAGACACTAAAGAGTTTTAGTGTAATACCCAGAGAGGATGACTCTGGGGAGTGCATGTAGGTTAAGTTGATTGAACCAATATAAAAAATTATGGTGTGGTCATTTCTTTTATTTTTGTACTTTAATTTTTACATTTTATTATCTTACAATTTAATTCCTTTCAAACTAGTATTGAGCATTGATATTAATATAATACAAAAATATTGAGATTGCTTTTGATTTAGCTTCTATTAGAAAAGAAAAAGAAATAATAATCTTGAATGAAAAATAATAAAAAAATATTTGCTTTCTATAAAATAAAATAAGCAAAATAAGTATTATTTGTGTTTATTAGTCGCTTACACATTACAAATTTGACTTTGAATTTAAGTTGTAATTTTTGTTTAATTTTTTTTAAAAAGAATTTTTGAAAGAAAAATTTTGAAGTACCAATTCACTCCATCTCTTAGTGTACCTTTGTAGTTCAAGTGGTTTAACAATCTTGAATTAAACTTTTAATTTGTATTAGAATAGTTCTCTAAATTTATAATTTAAATACCTTGAGATAGATCTGATGGCATACTTTGAGAATAGAATTACTATTAAGGGTTATTCATCCACTATTGTTTAATAATATCCTGTTTAGTTTTTGGAAACATTTGCATGTATACATTTTTGCAATTGATAGTCTTTATAATATGACATATGATACAAGTTAGTTATTGTGTTCCTTTTCATAATGTTAATGGCACTAAGGTAGAAATCTAATTTACTAATTGGAGTTTAGAAGATAGGGATCTTGCATAACTAAATGTGAAGTGTTTGAATTATTCTTTAGTGCTTTAAAATCCAGGAATTACATGCATGTTTCAACCTATATAATTGGTAAATAGATATGGGATAGACTTTGTATTACATATGGAGGTACAAATAAAGTGAAGTAATCATTTTTGAATTTACTATTGCATGAGTTTGTACTAATTCACATGAAACCTAATGAGACTATGTTCGACATATACTAGGTTTACTAAGATTGTAACATCATTGTATGCTTTATGTAGAAAACTTTATAGTTATGAAAATGTTAATAAGATATTATATTATTTACCTAAAAGTTTTGATATTAAAGTCACTACTATTTTAAAATATGAAAATTTGAATGTATACCCTATTGATAATTTAATGGGCTCTCTCATTGCTTACGAGTAAAATAAGAGCCAAAATTTTCTAAAAATAGGTGACAAGAGAAAGGAGAAGACTATGGAACTGAAGGGTGATGACACCAATAGATATAGCTCCACAACTGAGGATACTAATGAAATAGCTTTGATGAGTTGGCAGTTTAAGATCTTCTTAAAGCAAAAGCAAAAGTGCCATAATCAGAGGAATAAAGATAAATAAGATAAATTAATAAAATTTCCTCTAATGTTATTTAATTTTAGTGATGGAAGAGAGGGCATTTATGATCTGATTGCCTTAATCTAAGGAGGCACCATACTAAGGAGAAGGGTGAAGAAAAGCAAAGTTTTAGTAAGGGAAAGTAGAGGATGCAAAAAGTTTTCTGGGCAGACCCTCAATTTAATCAGAATAAGATGCAAAAGAGGAGATAAAAAATTAATGCTTAATGGCCAATGATTCAATTGTTAACTCTGATTAAGAAGAGGTTTGTGATCTATCCTATGATGTGTTATTTAATTTTAGTAGAAAAACTCATATGTGAAAATAAAAATATAGCATACATGTTTAAAAAAGAAAGTTTCTGATTTGAAATGTGAGGATGACATGTTAACTAGAGAGCATGCTAATCATAAATTTCAACATGCTTCATTAGAGAAGGAGAATGATCTTTATTAGATGAATTTGATTATTTAAACATGAAGCATATTGACTTAACATAATCACATGATTTCTTGAAAAATGATCATATTGAGTTAGAAAAAACATTCAAAGAACAAAAGACACTTGTATTAGAGTTAGATAATGAAGAGCATGAAATATTAGTTGAACTAGGAATTAAAAAGAGTGCAAATAAGTACTTGATAGAGAAAGTATATACATTAGAAAATAACACACAATGGCCTATGTATATAATGATATAACCAATAATGTAGCATGCATCATATATCTCTAGAAAGAGGCAAAATACACAACATAGATTAATATAGAAGTTAGGTGCTACACTTGTGATAAGCTAAGACACATATTATGCACTTGCAATATACAACATAAAACACACCTAATTAGGAGGCCAAAAGGTTCATCATAATATATCATGAATTATATTCATATATTGATGCATAAGGTGAAATCTAAACTTACTTGAGTTCCCCAAATCTCACCTTTGATTGACTTTGTAGAAATTCTCTCACAAGAAGTCAAGAGAGAGGATGTGGTACCTGGATAGTGACTATTTAAGGTACATGATTGGAGTTCTGAAGTAGTTCATCATGTTGGAAGCTAGGAGAGAAGACAAGGTAATGTTACGAGACAACACCACTAGGAATGTGGTTTGCTCAGGTATAATCAATAAAACTAGTGTCTCTGTAATTAAAAATGTTTCTTTAGTAGAAGGACTAAAGCATAATTTACATAGCATTAGTCAATTATGTAAAAAGGGATTTGATGTGAAATTTCATTCAAATAAGTGTTCAATTATTATTAATATAAAGATCATTTTACAAGGCAAAAGAATTAATTATATTTACATGCTTGATTTTAGATGCATTGATGTTTTTTATAATCATTATTACTTGAAATTTATTATAGATGAATGATGGCTATGACACAGGTGACTATGACATGCTAGTAAGAAAACCCTTTTGAAGATTACTATTTGAGGCATTCCAAAGAAAAATTTTATTAAGGATTATCTATTTGATGACTGTTTCTTAAGAAATCAAGCTAGGTCATCATATCAATTAATTAGAGATATCATTACCACTAGACCAATAGAGATTCTACAAAATAATTTATTTTACCCCTTTTGTATAGCTAGTCTAGGCAGTAAGAGCTTTAGATTTGTAATCATATATAACTACTTTAGATTTACTTACATTATATTCATAATACATAAGAGTGAGTCATTTGATGAGTTTAAAATATTCTCTACTTAGATTTAGAGGAAGTTAGGTCATTTGATGTTTATAATTCATAGTGATTATGGTGGAGAGTTTAAGAATGAAATATTTAAATTAGTTTGCAAAGATTTTGTGATTAATCATAATTATCTGGGACTGATAATAACCTTTCTTTCCTAGGATGCCATAGTAAAATAGTATTGATGCAAGTAAGAATACAACACTAGTATAGATAGCTAAGGCAATCTTAATAGAATATATCATACATAGATATTTTTTGACAGAGGTAGTAAATATTACCTAATGTGTGCATAATAGGATAAACATTTGTTCCAAGCTAAATAAGGCACCCTATGAAATATTTAAGGGTAGGACACTAAATTTATCCCATATATAAAATTTTTTTTATAAATATTTTATTCTTGCGAATGAAAAATATCATTTAGGAAAATTTGATTTTAAGATAGATGAAGTAGTCTTCCTAGGTTATTCCTCAGCAGGTAAAGACAATAGGGTCTTAAAAAATAAAGAATCTCAACTATAGATGAATCCACCCACATCATAATTAATGAGTCAGATAAACCTAGTGAGCCTTAGATAGAGGATTATAATGAGGTAGAGATTATTCATAGATTAGATATTATTGACCCAGTAGATAGACAAGAACCTTAAAATTATTTCCTAGAGAGTGGAGATTTCCTTTAGTTACCCTAGAAAACTTATTCTAAGAGATCTATTAGTACGGGTTAAAACTAGGAAAGGCCTTAGGAAAGAGGTTAGAGAGAGTGATTTTATTTTTATGATAGAACCAATTTGTGTAGATTAAGCCCTTAGTGATGAATTTAGGATCATAGTCATATAAGAGGAGTTAAATTAATTTGTTAGAAATGGTATATGGGAGCTAGTTAGCAAACCAACTGACTACTATGTTGTTGGTACTAAATGGGTATTTAAAAATAACTTGAATGACTTTCGGCTAGTGATTGAAATAGAAGGAATTAATTTTGAGGAGGATTTGACCTTATAACTTGATTAGAAGCCATTAGAGTTCTTCTAATATTTATGTATTTCAGATGCTTCAAATTATATAAAATGGATATCAAGAGTGTATTTCTTAATGGGGTTATTAAGAAAAATATTTATAGAATAACTCCTAGGTTTTGAGAATTATTTATGTTGCAACATAGTTTTCATTATTATGTTTTCATGTTATATGTGCGTTTTTGATGATTCCAAATATTATTGTTTGGTTATTGATTCTCCTAACATATATTAAAAATATTGCTTTTATTGTTTGGGTGTATTTATAAATATATACTCCATTTATAAATGGAGTATTTATTTTTCACTTTTATTGAGTCTAAGAGAGTGTGATTGTAATTGAGTAACCATGCACACACACTGGGGGAGTGTTAAAAATTTGTAAATTTTAAACTAATCATACTGTATGATTTCAATTCATATGAGACAATTTATTCATTTATTTTCTCGGGCAAGTAGTTAATCAAATAATGGATAGAAAAAAATTTCTATGTACTATTCGTACTATAAGAAGTTAGCTTCATACAGACGACGCCTAGAGTATAAAAATGATGTGGATATTTTTGTCCGTATGAACATGTAAATTTTTTGAACTATTCATCTGGGATGATCTAGAATTTGTACATATGACGTCTAGAGTACGAAAATGTTAGGAACATTTTTTTCCATACGTACAGGTAAATTTTTTGAACTGTTCATTCATGACAATATGTATTTTATACATATGACGTCTATAGAACATTTTTGTACATACGAACAGGTAAATTTTTAAACTTTTCATCCATGATGATATGTATTTCCTATAGATGATGTCTTGAGTACAAAATTATGGGGAACATTTTCATCCAGACGAATAGGAAATTTTCAATAATTGTTCATACCAAACAATATATATATCGTACTGTATGATATGCTTGTTCGAAAAAAGTTCATACAAGATTGTATGAGAAAATTTTGAATTGTTTGTTCGGGATGATTGTCGGTTGTAATATAAAATCGTGGATGCTCAAAATTGAAATTTTTAATTTTTTGGATGGTTTTTCTTCTCTTTAATTTAAAACTTCCTTAAAAACTGACTTGAATGAATATAGTCTTCATGATTTCTTTGAGACCAAGTGAAAGGGTGATTTGGGAGGGTGTTTGAGAGAGAGTTCTTGCAAGTGGAGTTTGAAGGATTCATAATGTTACTCAAAGGTGAGAATCTCTTTTGTTTTTCTATCAATTATCTTCCTTTTTTCTGTCTAGTTACTCGAGAGAAGATCTTTGGAGAAGATCTGATTCTTTGTCAACACTTGGAGGTGTTAAAAGATGACGGTACTCTGCTGACACTTGGAGGGTGTAAAAGGATGATGGTACCCTACTGACACTTGGAGGGTGTAAAAGGATAACAATACTCTGCCAACACTTAGAAGGTGTGAAGGGACGATGATACTCTAGCAACCAAGAATTGGTGGAGGAGAAAAAATTGTAAAGGCTTCTCCGCCTTATTGTGGGGGCAAAAGGAGAGTCACTTTGGTAATAGTGTAATAACTTATGAGGGAGTCTTTAGAGAGTGGATGTAGGTCTTGTTAGACTAAACCATTATAAATTACTATGCTCTTTTTATACTTCTATATTTTATTTTTAACATTTTATGGTTGTGGTTGAAAAGCTTATTTTAAAAAGGAAAATCAAATTATGAAAATTATTAAATGGTTTTTATTCAAGAGGGATTTTTTAAAATAACCAATTTCCCCCCATCTCCTCTTGGTTAGCCTTGGGACAATTGCATAGGTCTAAAAACCTATATGGACTTTTCAAGTGGTATCAGAGCTTACTTCAAAATTTAAAGTTTAGATTGCTTTTTAAAAAAATAATTATGGCTAATTTTTTAAATTGTAACACACCTAAAGGGTATTCAATCACTAGATCTCCATTGTTTGATAATAATCCTTTCAATTCTTGGAAAACATGAATGTCTACTTTTCTTTAATCGCTTGACTATCACATGTGCATTTTAGTTCAGGATGGGTACACTAGGCCAACTAGACTTGTAGATGGCATTAGAACAGAAACACCCTTTACTGACTGGACTGTAGAAGAATGAGACTTTGCATAATTAAACGCAAAATATTTGAATAGTTTCTTTTATTCTCTTAAATCGGAAGACTATATATGTGTTTCTACTTGAATAAGTGGAAAAGAAATTTGGGACATACTTTGTATCACATAAAGGAACTAATAAAGTGAAACAATCTAGATTAAATATTTTTGTTATATAATAATGAAATGTTTCGCATGAAACAAAATCATTATATATCTAACATATATACACATTTCACTGAAATAGTTACTTTCTTATATGCATTAGGTAGGGAACTAACGAATGCTGAAAAAGTTAATAAAATACTTCATTGTTTGCCTACTTCTTATGATGTTAAAATAATTACTATTACAGAGTCTAAGGATTTAAATGTGTATTCTATTAATAATATTTTTGGATCACTAATTGTTTACATACAAGGAGTGACTCAAAGGCAAATTGATGTAGGAGAGAAGCGAAAGGAGAAGAGCTTAACTTTGAAAGTGGATGACTTAGAGAGTGATCAGTCACAGCCGGAGGATGAGGATAACATTGCTTTGATGACAAGGCAATTCAAAACTTTCCTAAAAAGGAAGCAAAAGAGATGGTAGTAGTGGAATAAAGATAAGTTCCATAAAAATATTAAGGTTTCTAATGATGTTATTTGATTTGAATGCAAGAAAATTTGGACATATCAAATTGGATTTCCCTAATCTTAAAGCCTCTCATAGAAAGGAGAAGTTGCAGGAGAAAATAAAAGTGAGAAAAGACAAGAAGAGGTTTTAGACAGCTTTTTGGGCAAAAAACTTAGCTCACTACAGGAAAATCACCCATTTCCGGCGGCCTTTTCCGGCGGTTAAATTACCGCCGGTAAAAACGGCGTAGGAAAATGAATTCCGGTGGTTTTTTGCGGGATAATTTTGTGGGAAATTAGCCGTCGGAAAGCCGCCGGTAATCCATCGAAAAGCCGCCGGAAAATTTTGTGGGAAATAATCCGTCAAGAACCGCTGGAAATCCACCGGAACGCTGCCGGAAAACTGACCGCCGGAAAGCCGCCGGAAAATTCCGCCGGTAATAAGTGATTTTTCTGTAGTGGCTTTGGATTCTTTAGAAATATAAAAGGAAGAAGAAGTCACCAATCTATGCTTAATAGCCGATAATCTTGATCAATCAGATCAAGAAGAGGTATGTGACTTAACTTATGAAGAGATATTTGATGTTTTTGAAAAGATTTATATAGCATATAGAAAACTTAAGAAAATGCATGCTAGGTTGAGTTTAGATTCCTAGAGTTACAAAAGAGTATGAAATCCTTAGGAAAGATCACACATAAATTGATATCAACCACATGAAACTTTTGGATGAGTTTGATAAATTGAATAAATAGCATAAATTATTAAAATCATCCCACAATGAATTTGAAAAAGAGTTTAAAACTTTTATGGATAAATTTGATAATTGATAACACAATTTGAAAGTTGACAATGTTGTACTAGAAAGTACAAACTCATTTTTTAAAGCACAATTGAACGCACTTGAGAAAAATAGGATCCCACTTACACATGAATAATTGTTTAATCTTGAGAAAACGATAAATATCATAAAACCTAGAAAAAGACAAATTTATACAAATAAGTTGAAAAATTCTTTTCCTAGAGTTAAATGTTTTCTTGTGGAATGATTAGGCATATATCCCATACTTGCACTACTCATAAAAAATTATATCTAGTGTGGAGACCAATGATGCATAAAATAAGTCATATCATACATATATCTAGTTTAATTTTACCAAGAGGAGAACCCAAACTTGTTTGGGTTCCCAAGACTAACATTTGAACATTTTGTAGAAATGCTCTCATATAAGACCTTGTGAGAGCATTCGGTACATGAATAGAGAATTTTCAAAGCATATTGTTGAATCTAGTAATTAGGTTGTTAAGCCTAAGTTAATGTCCCAAGGCTACCAAGAGGGGGGGGGGGGGGGGGGTGAATTGGTAGTTTAAAAATTTTAATCCCTCTTTGAAGATTAAGTTGTACCAAAATGAAAATTTTTCTTTTAAATTTTTTTATAGAAAATATTTTTCAACCACAGAGTTGTTAAAAATTAAAATAAAATGCGGAAACAAAAAAACTGTAAATGACACCAGATTTATAGTGGTTCGGTCTATAACCAGACCTACATCCACTCCTCAGAGGCACCCTCTGAGTATTGCACTAAAATCAATAGTGACTCTCCTTTTGCACCCACAGCAAGGTGGAGAAGCCTTTACAACACACTCTTTTCACCACTACCCGGTGCGACAGAGAACCGTCATCCTTTTATATAATCCCCAATGCTGGAAGAGAACCGTCATCTTTTTACACAATCCCCAATGCTGGCAGAGAACCGTCATCCTTTTACATAATCCCCAGTGTTGGCAGAGAACCGTTCATCCTTTCACACTCTCCTAGTGTGGGCAGAGAACCCTATTGGCTGTTCACACTCTCCAAGTGTAGGCAGAGAACCCTTCGGCTCTTCACACTCTCCAAGTGTCGGCAGAGAACCGGATCTCCTTGACTAATCTTCTCTTAAGAATCTAGAAGGAAGAAAGAAAAGAGTGAAGTAATCCAAATTCACAAGTAGAGACTCTTACCTTTGAAATCCAAGTGAAGCTTTCTCGCTCCAGTGGTAGGAATCCTCCATTGAATGCTCTCTTCCAATCTCTCCTTGGCTATTCTCTCAAGATGCACAAAGATCAAATGACAAAAAGATAGGGTGGCGGTCTAATTTGGACTATTTATATAAAAGACAAGAAAAACCGCCCAAAAACTGCAAGTTTTTAATTCTTTAAGCAGTGGATTGTCCTGTACGATCGTGGATCGTCCTGGACGATTTGACTTAAACGATCTGAAACGACCCTATTTGAATATGTGTACGAAATGCCTTCGTACAGCTGATCGTCCTATACGAATTTAGGTTCGTCTAGTATGAACAGTTATTACAAGGTCAGTTCTAGAAACTGCTGAAAACTGTTCTAAGTCGGTTAATCGTTTGGACGAAAATATGTTCGTCTGGACGAAATTTTTATAGAGAACCGATCGTCCTGGACGATTCTTGACTTTGTCTGGACGAAAATTTTCCTGAGGACCAATCGCCATGGACGATAATTCATTTTCGTTTAGACGAAAATTTTCCAGAGACCCGATCGTCCTGGACGATTTTTAATTTGGTCTGGACGAAAATTTTCCAGAGGACCAGTCGCCACGGACGATGATAAAATTCATCTGGATGAAAATTTTACAGTGAACCAATCGTCCTGGATGATACTTAATTTTGTCCTGGACGAATAGGACTTAGAAAATTTTTTTGAGCAAATTCCTATTCGTTCCTTGTGCTCTATTAGAGATAACTGTCTGATCGTCCCGTACGATCGGATATCGTCCCGTACGATCAGTATAAAATTTTTATGATCTCCTTATGTGTGTGTGTATGTTTTTATTCACTCAATTACAATCACTCCCTTTCAAATTTAATTTAAAGAAAAATGCAAGTTTCAAATTAAGAAAGTATCTCATGTTGAATTTGATCTGAAGTTTTCGTAGTCTAGAGTCTGATTTTCCTGAAATGTTAGTACACACAAGAGCAAATACAAATCTTCTAAAATTGTTAGGAGATAAATACACATTTGAACAATAATGTTTGGAATCATCAAAACTATACAAGTTGCAAAAATGTAAAGCATTCAAATAGCAACTATTCTAACAATCTCCCCCTTTTTGATGATGGCAAAACAATTATTGTTTGTATGGTTTTAACAAATCTCCTATCTCCTAAACTCCCCCTGAATTTATGAATACATGAAAATAAGGAGGCATTTTGAAGCAAAGAATAATATTTTTGTTTTTCAAAAATTTTTAACACAAACAATCACAAAGTCAAACACACAAAAGTAAAATGCAAACAGAATAATCAAAACAAAACAAATCAGTACCAACATAATAATTTCTCCCCCTTTTTGACAACAACAAAAAGTGAAGAAGAAATAGAAGAGAAATGTAAGAAATTATATGAAATTCATTTGAAAATTTAATCTAAATGGTGAGTGACATAAGGTATGCAATTTTAAACTAAAAACATTAGGTCAATCATAGAAATTCATAAAATTTAAGAAGTGATATAACATTGTACGTTAGAAGAATTTTTTAAATCCTGATTCAATTTAGACATTCGAAAATAGAAAATCATTACAAGAGAGATATAAAAAAAAATTTATATTTCAAAGTTAAATGGAATATAAATGAACATAAGATCAATTTGAATTAAGAGATTGAAAGAATTTGGAAAGAAGAGAATTACCACATGTGGCGCTTTGCGCATCTTTTTCAAAATTTTTGGGGCACATTTTTGTGCATTTTTTCTTTGTTGGGGTTATTTTGTGCCTCTTTTTCACATTGCAAATCTTTACGCATTCCTTTTGATTTTTGTACTATTTGTACAATTTTCAAGAGTAATTGAGACCAATTCTTTCCAAAATCAATAATCTAAAATTTCAAATATTTCTAAGTGCATAAATATCACTTGAGCATAGAAATACAAAATAAGAAAACATCTAAATTGCAATAATAATATTAACTTTTATGTAGTCTAAATGAATAGACATGAATTTTAAAAGTTCTAATTACAACAAGTTATAAACAACTTTTAAATTTAGAAAGACTAGATTTTCTAATATAGATAATCTCAAATTATAATCTAATTTAAGCACTATGAAGATTAAATAATACTAATGAAATTCATAAAAATTAACCACATTCCAAAAACAAATCAAATTTGAAACAAGTACAACATCCATTGATATTAATGAAATGATTACACATTTCATAATATCTAAAAACAAGTAAGAAAATACACTGAACTTAAAAGAAAAAACAGACACTTAACATAAAAACTGACACAACAAAACATAAAACACGAGTACAACAAAAACAAAGAAATTCATCTCTACTATTCTGGAGGAGGAGGAGGAGGAATGCCGCCAAAAAGGTTGAAGTAGGAGGCCATTAACATTACATTGGTATTAATTTCATGTACTTCATCTCTAATGTTACCAATGTCTTATTGCTGCTGCTTAAGTTGAGCATCAAAATGATCAAACCTTTGATCAACATGAGTCTCTAATCTATCAAATCTTTCAATCACATTCTGATAATCTGACTGAGGTGCAGAAGTTTGCTCTCCTTCTTCTTCCTCTTCTGAAGCACTAGCATGTGCTTTTCCTTTTTCCTCCTTGAAAAGCAATCTGAAGGAAGCATCATTATAGTATACTGGCTCTTCGTATTTATCATCAGAATGCACTAAGTTGTATTTCTTTTCCAAAATATATGTGACTAAGTGTCCTAATGAGATGTTCCTTTTTCTCTTCTGTTCTGCATGTCCTATTTCTGAAAGCCCATAGATATGATCTATGATAAGATGGGATTCTTCAATAGGATGACATTCTATAATAAAAAAGGTTAGAATAGAAAGGAGAGGGGTAATATTAATCCTATCACCAGCTTTAGGAATGATTGAAGATCGAAGGATATGCTGGATGATTCGAGCATTTTTGGTCATACCGGAGACTCTAGCGACATGATAGTCAAGACCATTTTCTCTAATTACCCTATTAACATGATACCATTTGAAAGAGGTTTCTGACATTAGGGTGTGTGCTCTATATCCTTCAGTTCTTAAGTTCAAAAAGGCACCAAGGTCGTGCTTGGTGATTTCAACTTTTTGCTTGAAGACATAAGAACTTATGGAGGAGTGGTCGGAATTAAAACTCATATTTGCTAGGAAATAGTAGTAGGTTTTCTTGTTGTAGAAGTGGACGAGAGAAAGTATGAATTGAAATTGGGTTGAGGAAAAAAGGTGCATTACCTTAAAATTTAACTCGCATTGGATTAAAATACGAGAGGGAGTTATTTTGGCGGATGCAAAATGAGGAAAAGATTCCTCATTCGCTTTAGATAGGAAGTTTTCTGAGGCATTCCTTTTGGGTTTCTTTACCAACACCTTTTGTCTCTTGCTTGAGGAGGCCATTGTCGATTCGAAGTAGAAAGAGATTGAAAGTGAAGTTTGGAAGTGTGATTGTTAAGTTAGAAAGCCTTCATATTTAAAGAAAAACGATACGTTCATCCTGGACGAAAATCATCGTTCGTCTAGACGAAAATATTTCGTACAGACGATCAAATTCGTCATAAATGTAACGGCTTTTCAAAATAAACACAACTTACGATGCGTCCCTTCGTAAAGGCTTTTTGACTTGACCGATCGTACAGACGAAATTATTTCGTACAGACGATCAAAAAGTAACTCGTTTTAATGTCTCTTGAAAACCGTCCCCAACAATGAATCGGCATCTGTTCGTCTGGACGAACCAAAAATTCGTACAGACGAAATCCATATTTAAAACTGTCTTATCCACTCAACCGCTGCATTCAATCGTCCCGACATTTTAGAGAAAAAAATTTCATCCTGGATGATCGTCAGATCGTACAGATGATCCAATAAAAAACTGCTCTAAAAACGATTAAAATTCGCCCAAACTGTTCTTTCACACATCGTCCAGTACGAAACAAAAGTCGTCCCGGACGATTTCATCCAATTTTTTAATTTTGTTTTTTAATTTAAGAAAATCAAACTAAACATTCAAAAACACAGAAAACATAAAACAAAACCATAGACTTAAAAAAAAATTCATTCAAAACACATAAAATTTCACATAATCAAAAACCAAACAAAACAAATATCAATGTTGCAAAGACATTTTGTTTAGGCATTCAAATCAATAACACCCCAAGCCTTGTTCTTAAAGTACTGAAGGTATCAAAGGCTAAAGGTTTTGTAAAAATGTCAGCAAGTTGATTTTCAGTTGAAACATGTATGAGTTCAATTTCTCCCTTGGATACATGATCCCTTATGAAATGATGCCTTATATCAATGTGTTTGGTTCTAGAATGTGGAATAGGATTTTTGGAAATGCAAATAGCACTAGTATTGTCATAATAAATTGGAATTGTGCCTATAGTTAATCCTAAATCAATCAACTGTTGTTTTAACCAAAGTACTTGTGCCACACAACTTCCTAATGCAATGTATTCTGCTTCTGCAGTAGATAGTGCCACTGAATTTTGTTTTCTACTAGACCATGAAACTAATGAATTTCCAATGAATTGACATGTTCCAGAAGTGCTTTTCCTATCCACTCTACAGCCTGCAAGGTCAGAATCTGAGTAACCAATAATTTTAAATGAAGAGCTAAACTTAGGATACCAAATCCCTAAGTTTTGAGTTCCTAGTAAATATCTTAAAATCCTTTTCACTGCTGTCAAATGTGATTCTTTTGGATCTGATTAAAATCTAGCACATAAGCAAACACTGAACATAATATCTGGTCGGCTAGCAGTCAAGTAAGGTAAAGATCCAATTATCCCTCTAAATTTCTTTTGATCAATAGATTTTCCCTTAAGGTCCTTACCCAACTGAACTGAGGAACTCATTGGTGTACTAACAGGTTTAGCATTGTCCATTTCATATTTTTTGAGGATATCCTTAATATATTTAGTTTGACTAAGAAATGTACCTTCCTCAAGTTGCTTAATGCTAAATCCTAGAAAGTAATTTAAATCTCCCATTAAACGCATTTCAAATTCACTACTCATTATTTTAGAAAATCATCACAAAGATTTTTATTTGAAGATCCAAAGATAATGTCATCCACATAAATTTGAACAATAAGTATATCCTTTCCAATTTTCCTTAAAAAGAGAGTTGTATCCACACTTCCTTTTTCAAAAGATCTTTCAAGTAGGAAGGTGCTCAACCTCTCATACTAAGCCCTAGGTGCCTGTTTCAATCCATATAATGCCTTTTTTAACTTGAAAACATGATTTGGAAATTTAGAATTTTCAAAACCTGGAGGTTGTTCTACAAAAACATCTTCTTTAATAACCCCATTCAAAAAGGCACTTTTTACATCCATTTGAAACAATTTAAAACCTTTAAAACAGGCAAAGGCAAGTAAAACTCTAATTGCTTTAAGACTAGCTACAGGGGAAAAAGTCTCCTCAAAATCAATTCCTTCAATTTGATTATACCCCTTAGCAACTAATCTAGCCTTATTTCTAATGACTACTCCTGAGTCATTCATTTTATTTTTGAAAACCCACTTGGTTCCAACTACACTTTGATCTTTTGGCCTTGTAGTTAATTTCCAAACTTTATTTCTTACAAATTGATTTAACTCTTCTTGCATGGCCAATATCCAAAATTCATTAGAAAGTGCTTGGTCAATGTTAGTGGGTTCAATAGTTGAAATAAAGGCTGAATAATTGACTTCCTTGTTTAATCCACTCCTAGTTCTAACACCCTCACTTGGTTCACCTATAATCAATTCATTTGGGTGGTTTTTAGAAAATCTCAAATCTCTAGGCAAAGGGTTTTCTCTTTCCAAATTTTCTTCCACATTTTCTTCCAAATTTAATCTATCAATCTTTTGGGAGTTTTCTTTAATTTCTTCTTCAACAATATTTGGCTCTTCCAAATTTCCACTTTCATCAAATACAACATGTGTGGTTTCTTCAATGACTAAAGTTCTTTTGTTGAATACCCTATAAGATTTTCCAACACTTGAATATCCAATAAAATTTCTTTCATCTGATTTTGGATCAAATTTTCCTAAGGCAGATTTTCCATTATTATGTATGAACACCTTGCAACTAAATACATGCAAATGAGACAAATTAGGTGTTTTACCTTTTAGCAACTCATAGGGTGTTTTATTCAAATTTGATCTCACATTCACCCTATTCAGAATATAACATGCAGTGCTAACCGCCTCAGCCCAAAAATATCTAGGAAGTGAGTATTCTGCTAACATTGCTCGGGTGGCTTCTATTAATGTTCTATTTTTCCTTTCAACTACCCCATTTTGTTGAGGGGTTCTAGGTGCTGAAAAATTGTGATCAATCCCTTTTTCTTTACAGAAAATTTCAAATCTTTCATTTTCAAATTCTCCTCCATGATCACTTTGTATAGAAATTATTTCACATCATAGTTTTTTTCTTTGAATCCAAGTTGAAAATTTTTTTAATTCCTCAAATGATTCACTCTTATGAAAAAGAAATCAAACCCAGGTGAATCTTGAGAAATCATCCACTATAACAAATCCGTATACCTTCCCTCCTAGACTTACAGTTCCTACTGGTCCAAAAAGATCAATGTGTAGAATTTCTAAAGGTTTACTGGTTCTAAGATTCTTATTGGACTTAAAAGAGGACCTCACTTGTTTTCCTAATTGACATGCATCACATAGATGATCCTTAGTAAAGTCTAGTTTAGGTATACCTCTCACCAAATTCTTTTGGGTAATTCTCCTAAGATTTTTTATACTAGAATGACAAAGTCTCATATGCCAAAGCCATGATTCATCAGAAACAGTTTTCAAACAAAAAGTATTAGGAGATTGAATATAATTTAAATCTAGCATGTAGACATTATTTACCCTTTTTCTATTTAAAATAATTTTCCCATTTAGGCTTATTATGCAGCTAGTAGGTAAAAATTTTACATTGTAGTCCTTATCACATAGCTGACTTATGCTTAACAGATTATGTTTTAAGCCTTCAACTAATAACACATTGTCTATGAAAAAGTTTTTCAAATTTCCAATCATACCTGATCTTACCACTTTATTTGTGGTATTATCTCCAAGTGTAACCTTGCCTCCATTCCTGGCTTCCAGCGTTATGAATTGAGCAGTATCTCCAATCATATGCTTTGAACATCCGCTGTCCAGGTACCATATATTTTCAAGAGGTTATGTGTGAGAGTACTCCTGCAAAATTCTCAAATGTTAGACCTGGGAACCCAAACAAGTTTGGGTTCACCTTTATGAAATTTATAATCAGATGCATGTATGATATGTCTAAGTTTATGCATCTTAGTTCTCCACACCAAATTAGTTTTCATCTTTAAAGTGCAGGTGTGAGATATATGTCCCAAAAATCCACAATTATTATATTTAACATTAGGAAAAATATTCCTATGTTTTCTTTCATATGATTGTATTCTAAGGGATTTCATGAATTTAGGATAATATTTAGGATTTGTAAAATCTTCATGTTTAGGGGGGGTTCCTATTATCCTCGAGAGCTCTTATTATGAGTTTGTAAAATGAATTCATATCTTCCAAGATTCGATTGGTATAATTGATTCTATATGTCTTGCTCTCAGATTAATCCTTAAAATTCTTAAATTCTTTTTCAAGTTCAGCATAGGATGATTTTAAATTCTCAAAGTTTTTATTCAAGTCATCATATTCATCAAGTAGTTTCATGTGGTTGTTATCTATTAAAGCATGATCTTTCCTAAGGATTTCATGTTCCTTATTAAGCTCTTCCAATTCTAAACCTATACTAGCATGCATCTTTTTCATTTTCCTATATGCATCATGCATGTGTTCAGAAACTTCGAACAATTCATCATAGGTTAAATCACATACCTCTTCTTGATCTGATTGTTCAACATTATCTTCCATCAAGCAAAGGTTGGTGACTTCTTCTTCTTTTTCAGTCTCAGATGAGTCTGAAGCTGAGTCCGTCCAGAAAGCCCTTTGAAACTTCTTCTTGTCCTTCTTTACCATTGGTTTCTCCTCTACCTTCTCCTTACTAGGAGTGGCTTTGAGTTTTGGACAATCAGTCTTTATATGACTTGGTTTCCTGCATTCATAACAAATCACTTCATTAGAAACCTTTCCATTTTTGTTATACTTACCTCTACTCCATTGCTGGCGTTTCTTCTGCTTCCTCTTTAAAAAGCTTCTGAATTGTCAAGTCATCAATGCAATATCATCTTCATCCTCAGGTTGTGAGTGTTCACTTTCTGACTCTTCCATATTTAGTGCAATATTCTTGTCCTTTCGTGGTTCACATGCATCAATATTTCTTTTACTTACTCCTTGCTCATAAGCAATGAGTGAACCAAGAAGATTGTCAATGGAATAAATGTTCAGATCTTTAGACTCTATAATTGCAGTAATTTTAGCATCATAAGCAGTAGGTAAACAATGAAGAATCTTATTGACCATTTCAGCATTAATTAATTCCCTACTTAGTGCATGCAAAGAAGTGACAATTTGAGTGAATCTTGTGTACATGTCTGAAATAGATTCATTAGGTTTCATGCGAAATAATTCATAGTCATGTAACAAGATATTGAGTCTTGATTGCTTAACCTCATTTGTCCCTTCATAAGTTATACAAAGTCTATCCCATATATCATTTCTGCTTTTACAAGTGGAAACTCGCATGTAGTCTTCAGATTTTAAAGCACAAAAGAAACTATTTAAATATTTCGCATTTAATTGTGCTAAGTCATGTTCTTCAATAGTCCAATCTGCATAAGGTGTTTCTACCCTAACTCCATCAACTAATCTAGTTGGTTTTGTGTAACCTTCCTGCACTAGCATCCACATCCGATAATCAAGTGACTGTAAGAAAGTAGATATGCGTATTTTCCAAAAATCAAAAGGAATATTGTCAAACAGTGGAGGTCTAGTGATAGAGTAACCCTCAGGTGTGTTTCGGTTTCCAAATGTAGCCATCTACGTTAATCAAAAAGTAGTTCAAACTTATGATTTTGAAACGATGCTCTGATACCACTTGTTGAATCTATTAATTAGGTTGTTAAGCCTAAGTTAATATCCCAAGGCTACCAAGAGGGGGGGGGGGGGTGAATTGGTAGTTTAAAAATTTTAAACCCACTTTGAAGATTAAGTTGAACCGAAATAAAAATTTTTCTTTTAAAATTTTTATAGAAAATATTTTTCAATCACAAAGTTGTTAAAAAATTAAAATAAAATGCGAAAACAAAAAAAACTGTAAATGACACCAGATTTATAGTGGTTCGGTCTATAACCAAACCTACATCCACTCCTCAGAGGCACCCTCTGAGTATTACACTAAAACCAATAGCGACTCTCCTTTTGCACCCACAGCAAGGCGGAGAAGCCTTTACAACACACTCTTTTCACCACTACCCGATGCGGCAGAGAACCGTCATCCTTTTACACAATCCCCAGTGCTGGCAGAGAACCGTCGTCCTTTTACACAATCCCCAATGCTAGCAGAGAACCGTCGTCCTTTTACACAATCCCCAGTGTTGGCAGAGAACCGTTCGTCCTTTCACACTCTCCTAGTGTGGGCAGAGAACCCTACGGCTGTTCACACTCTCCAAGTGTAGGCAGAGAACCCTTCGGCTGTTCACACTCTCCAAGTGTCGGCAGAGAACCGGATCTCCTTGACTGATCTTCTCACAAGAATCTAGAAGGAAGAAAGAAAAGAGTGAAGTAATCCAAATTCACAAGTAGAGACTCTTACCTTTGAAATCCAAGTGAAGCCTTCTCGCTCCAGTGGTAGGAATTCTCCCTTGAATGCTCTCTTCCACTCTCTACTTGGCTATTCTCTCAAGATGAATGAAGATCAAATGACAAAAAGATAGGGTGGCAGTCTAATTTTAACTATTTATATAAAAGACAAGAAAAACCGCCAAAAAACTGCAAGTTTTAAATTCTGTAAGCAGTGGATCGTCCTGTACGATCGTGGATCGTCCTGGACGATTTGACTTAAACGATCTAAAACGACCCTATTTGAATATGTGTACGAAATGTCTTCGTACAGCTGATCGTCCTGTACAAATTTAGGTTCGTCCAGTACGAACAGTTATTACAAGGTCAGTTCTAGAAACTGCTGAAAACTGTTCTAAGTCAGTTAATCGTTTGGACGAAAATATGTTCGTCTGGATGAAATTTTTACAGAGAACCGATCGTCCTAGACGATTCTTGACTTCGTCTGGACAAAAATTTTCCAGAGACCCGATCGTCCTAGATGATTTTTAATTTCGTTTGGACGAAAATTTTCCAGAGGACCAGTCGCCACGGACGATGATAAAATTTGTCTGGACGAAAATTTTACAGTGAACCAATCATCCTGGACTATACTTAATTTCGTCCTGGACGAATAGGACTTAAAAAATTTTTTTGAGCAAGTTCCTATTCGTTCTATGTGCTCTATAGGAGATAACTGTTTGATCGTCCTGTACGATCGGATATCGTCCCGTACGATCAGTATAAAATTTTTATAATCTCCTTATGTGTGTGTGTGTATGTTTTTATTCACTCAATTACAATCACTCCCTTTTAAATTTAATTCAAAGAAAAATGCAAGTTTCAAATTAAGAAAGTATCTCATGTTGAATTTGATCTGAAGTTTTCGTAGTCTGGAGTCTGGTTTTCCTGAAATGTTAGTACACACAAGAGCAAATACAAATCTTCTAAAATTGTTAGGAGATAACTACACATTTGAACAATAATGTTTGGAATCATCAAAACTATACAAGTTGCAAAAATGTAAAGCATTCAAATAGCAACTATTCTAACAATCTCCCCCTTTTTGATGATGGCAAAACAATTATTATTTGTATGGTTTCAACAAATCTCCTATCTCCTAAACTCCCCCTGAATTTATGAATACATGAAAATAAGGAGGCATTTTGAAGTAAAGAATAATATTTTTGTTTTTCAAAAATTTTTAACACAAACAATCACAAAGTCAAACACACAAAAGCAAAATGCAAATAGAATAATCAAAACAAAACAAATCAATACCAACACAATAATTTCTCCCACTTTTTGACAACAACAAAAAGTGAAGAAGAAATAGACGAGAAATGTAAGAAATTATATGAAATTCATTTGAAAATTTAATCTAAATGGTGAGTGACATAAGGTATGCAATTTTAAACTAAAAACATTAGGTCAATCATAGAAATTCATAAAATTTAAGAAGTGATATAACATTGTACGTAAGAAAATTTTTTCAAATCATGATTCAATTTAGACATTCGAAAATAGAAAATTATTACAAGAGAGATGTAAAAAAAAATTTATATTTCAAAGTTCAATGGAATATAAATGAACATAAGATCAATTTGAATTAAGAGATTGAAAGAATTTGGAAAGAAGAGAATTACCACATGTGGCGCTTTGCGCAAATTTTTCAAAATTTTTGGGGCACATTTTTGTGCATTTTTTCTTTGTTGGGCTTATTTTGTGCCTCTTTTTCACATTGCAAATCTTTACGCATTCTTTTTTGATTTTTGTACTATTTGTACAATTTTCAAGAGTAATTGAGATCAATTCTTTCCAAAATCAATAATCTAAAATTTCAAATATTTCTAAGTGCATAAATATCACTTGAGCATAGAAATACAAAATAAGAAAACATCTAAATTGCAATAATAATATTAACTTTTATCTAGTCTAAATGAATAGACATGAATTTTAAAAGTTTTAATTACAACAAGTTATAAACAACTTTTGATATTAATGAAAGGATTACACATTTCATAATATCTAAAAACAAGTAAGAAAAAATACACTGAACTTAAAAGAAAAAACAAACATAAAAACAAACACTTAACATAAAAACTGACACAACAAAACATAAAATACGAGTACAACAAAAACAAAGAAATTCATCTCTACTGTTCTAGAGGAGGAGGAGGAGGAGGAATGCCGCCAAAAAGGTTGAAGTAGGAGGCCATCAACATTACATTGGTATTAATTTCATGTACTTCATCTCTAATGTTACCAATGTCTTGTTGCTGCTGCTTAAGTTGAGCATCAAAATGATCAAACCTTTGATCAACATGAGTCTCTAATATATCAAATCTTTCAATCACATTCTGATAATCTGACTGAGGTGCAGAAGTTTGCTCTCTTTCTTCTTCCTCTTCTGAAGCACTGGCATGTGCTTTTCCTTTTTCCTCCTTGAAAAGCAATCTGATGGAAGCAACATTATAGTATACTGGCTCTTCGTATTCGTCATCAGGATGCACTAAGTTATATTTTTTTTCCAAAATGTATGTGACTAAGTGTCCTAATGAGATGTTCCTTTTTCTCTTCTGTTCTGCAAGTCCTATTTCTGAAAGCCCATAGATATGATCTATGATAAGTTGGGCTTCGTCCATAGGATGACATTCTATAATCCAAAAGGTTAGAACAGAAAGGAGAGGGGTAATATTAATTCTATCACTAGCTTTAGGAATGATTGAAGATCGAAGGATATGCTGGATGATTCGGGCATTTTTGGTCATACTGGAGACTCTAGCGACATAATAGTCAAGACCATTTTCTCTAATTACCCTATTGATATGATACCATTTGAAAGAGGTTTCTGACATTAGGGTGTGTGCTCTATATCCCTCAGTTCTTAAGTTCTAAAATGCACCAAGGTTTTGCTTGGTGATTTCAACTTTTTGCTTGAAGACATAAGAACTTATGGAGGAGTGATCGGAATTAAAACTCATGTTTGCTAGGAAATAGTGGTAGGTTTACTTGTTGTAGAAGTGGACGAGAGAAAGTATGAATTGAAATTGGGTTGAGGAAAAAGGTACATTACCTTAAAATTTAACCGCTTTGGATTAAAATGCGAGAGGGAGTTATTTTGTCGGATGCAAAACGAGGAAAGGATTCCTCATTCGCCTTAGACAAGAAGTTTTCTGAGGCATTCCTATTGGGTTTCTTTACCAACACCTTTTGTCTCTTGCTTGAGGAGGCCATTGTCGATTTGAAGTAGAAAGGGATTGAAAGTGAAGTTTAGAAGTGTGATTGTTAAGTTAGAAAGCCTTCATATTTAAAGAAAAATGATACGTTCGTCCTGGACGAAAACCTTCATCCTGGACGAAAATCATCGTTCGTCTGGACGAAAATATTTCGTACAGACGATCAAATTCGTCATAAATGTAACGGCTTTTTGTAATCAACACAAATTACGATGCGTCCCTTCGTACAGGCTTTTTGACTTGACCGATCGTACAGATGAAATTATTTCGTACAGACGATCAAAAAGTAACTCGTTTTAATGTCTCTTGAAAACTGTCCCCTACAATGAACTGACATCTGTTCGTCTGGACGAACCAAAAATTTGTACAGACAAAATCCATATTTAAAACTGTCTTATCCACTCAACCGCTGTATTCAATTGTCCCGACATTTTAGAGAAAAAAATTTCGTCCTGGACGATCGTCAGATCGTACAGACGATCTAATTAAAAATTGCTCTTAAAATGGTTAAAATTCACGCAAACTGTTCTTTCACACATCGTCCAGTACGAAACAAAAGTCGTCCCGGATGATTTCCTCCAATTTTTTAATTTTGTTTTTTAATTTAAGAAAATATAACTAAACATTCAAAAACACAGAAAACATAAAACAAAACCATAGACTTAAAAACAAATTCATTCAAAACACACAAAATTTCACATAATCAAAAACAAAACAAAATAAATATCAATGTTGCAAAGATATTTTGTTTAGGCATTCAAATCAATAACACCAAGCCTTGTTCTTAAAGTACTGAAGGTATAAAAGGCTAAAGGTTTTGTAAAAATGTCTGCAAGTTGATTTTCAGTTGAAACATGTATGAGTTCAATTTCTCCCTTGGATACATGATCCCTTATGAAATAATGCCTTATATCAATGTGTTTGGTTATAGAATGTTGAATAGGATTTTTTGAAATGCAAATAGTACTAGTATTGTCATAACAAATTGGAATAGTGCCTATAATTAATCCTAAATCAATCAACTGTTGTTTTAACCAAAGTACTTATCCCACACAACTTCCTAATGCAATGTATTCTGCTTCTGCAGTAGATAGTGCCACTGAATTTTGTTTTCTACTAAACCATGAAACTAATGAATTTCCAATGAATTGACATGTTCCAGAAGTGTTTTTCCTTCCTATCCACTCTACAGCCTGCAAAGTCATAATCTGAGTAACCAATAATTTCAAATGAAGAGCTAAACTTAGGATACCAAATCCCTAAATTTTGAGTTCCTAGTAAATATCTTAAAATCCTTTTCACTGTTGTCAAATGTGATTCTTTTGGATCTGATTGAAATCTAGCACATAAGCAAACACTGAACATAATATCTGGTCGGCTAGCAGTCAAGTAAAGTAAAGATCTAATTATCCCTCTAAATTTCTTTTGATCAACAGATTTTCCCTTAAGATCCTTATCCAACTGAACTGAGGAATTCATTGGTGTACTAACAGGTTTAGCATTGTCCATTTCATATTTTTTGAGGATATCCTTAATATATTTAGTTTGACTAAGAAATGTACCTTCCTCAAGTTGCTTAATGCTAAATCCTAGAAAGTAATTTAAATCTCTCATTAAACTCATTTCAAATTCACTACTCATTATTTTAGAAAAATCATCACAAAGATTTTTATTTGAAGATCCAAAGATGATGTCATCCATATAAATTTGAACAATAAGTATATCCTTTCCAATTTTCCTTAAAAAGAGAGTTGTATCCACACTTCCTTTTTCAAAAGATCTTTCAAGTAGGAAGGTGCTCAACCTCTCATACCAAGCCCTAGGTGCCTGTTTCAATCCATATAATGCCTTTTTTAACTTAAAAACATGATTTGGAAATTTAGAATTTTCAAAACCTGGAGGTTGTTCTACAAAAACATCTTCTTCAATAACCCCATTCAAAAAGGCACTTTTTACATCCATTTGAAACAATTTAAAACCTTTAATACAGACAAAGGCAAGTAAAACCCTAATTGCTTCAAGTCTACCTATAGGGGTAAAAGTCTCCTAAAAATCAATTTCTTCAATTTGATTATACCCCTTAGCAACTAATCTAGCCTTATTTCTAATGACTACTCCTGAGTCATTCATTTTATTTTTGAAAACCCACTTGGTTCCAACAACACTTTGATCTTTTGGCCTTGTAGTTAATTCCCAAACTTTATTTCTTACAAATTTATTAAACTCTTCTTGCATGGCCAATATCCAAAATTCATTAGAAAGTGCTTGATCAATGTTAGTGGGTTTAATAGTTGAAATAAAGGCTGAATGATTGACTTCCTTATTTAATCCACGCCTAGTTCTAACACCCTCACTTGGTTCACCTATAATCAATTCCTTTGGGTGGTTTTTAGAAAATCTTAAATCTCTAGGCAAAGAGTTTTCTCTTTCCAAATTTTCTTCCACATTTTCTTCCAAATTTAATCTATCAATCTTTTGAGAGTTTTCTTCAATTTCTTCTTCAATAACATTTGGCTCTTCCAAATTTCCACTTTCATCAAATACAACATGTGTGGTTTCTTCAATGACTAAAGTTCTTTTGTTGAATACCCTATAAGATTCTCCAACACTTGAATATCCAACAAAAATTCATTCATCTGATTTTGGATCAAAATTTTCTAAGGCAGATTTTCCATTATTATGTATGAACACCTTACAACCAAATACATGCAAATGAGACAAATTAGGTGTTCTACCTTTTAGCAACTCATAGGGTGTTTTATTCAAATTTGATCTCACATTCACCCTATTCAAAACATAACATGCAGTGCTAACCGCCTCAGCCCAAAAATATCTAGGAAGTGAGTATTCTGCTAACATTTCTCGGGCAGCTTCTATTAATGTTCTGTTTTTCCTTTCAACTACCCCATTTTGTTGAGGGGTTCTAGGTGCAGAAAAATTGTGATCAATCCCCTTTTCTTTACAGAAAATTTCAAATCTTTCATTTTCAAATTCTCCTCCATGATCACTTTGTATAGAAATTATTTCACATCCTAGGTTTCTTTGAATCCAAGTTGAAAATTTTCTGAATTCCTCAAATGATTCACTCTTATGAAAAAGAAATCTAACCCAGGTGAATCTTGAGAAATTATCCACTATAACAAATCCGTATACCTTCCCTCCTAGACTTACAGTTCCTACTAGTCCAAAAAGATCCATGTGTAGAATTTCTAAAGGTTTACTGGTTCTAAGATCCTTATTGGACTTAAAAGAGTACCTCACTTGTTTTCCTAATTGACATGCATCACATAGATGGTCCTTAGTAAAGTCTAGTTTAGGTATACCTCTCACCAAATTCTTTTGGGTAATTCTCCTAAGATTTTTCATACTAGAATGACAAAGTCTCCTATGCCAAAGCCATGATTCATCATAAACAGTTTTCAAACAAAAAGCATTAGGAGATTGAATACAATTTAAATCTAGCATGTAGACATTGTTTACCCTTTTTCCATTTAAAACAATTTTCTCATTTAGGCTTATTATGCAGCTAGTAGGTAAAAATTTTACATATTAGCCCTTATCACATAGCTGACTTATGCTTAACAGATTATATTTTAAGCCTTCAACTAATAACACATTGTCTATGAAAAAGTTTTTCAAATTTCCAATCATACCTATCCAACCACTTTCTTTGTGGTATTATCTCCAAGTGTAACCTTGCCTCCATTCATGGCTTCCAGCATTATGAATTGAGCAGTATCTCAAGTCATATACTTTGAACACCCGCTATCCAGGTACCATATACTCTCACGAGGTCTTGTGTGAGAGTACTCCTGCAAAATTCTCAAATGTAAGACCTGGGAACCCAAACAAGTTTGGGTTCACCTTTATGAAATTTATAATCAGATGCATGTATGATATGTCTAAGTTTATACATCTTAGTTCTCCACACCAAATTAGTTTTCATCTTTAAAGTGCAGGTGTGAGATATATGTCCCAAAAATCCACAATTATTACATTTAACATTAGGAAAAATATTCATATGTTTTCTTTCATATGATTGTCTTCTAAGAGATTTCATGAATTTAGGATAATATTTAGGATTTATAAAATCTTCAAGTTTAGGGGGATTCCTATTATCCTCGAGAGCTCTTATTGTGAGTTTGTAAAATGAATTCATATCTTCCAAGATTCGATTGGTATAATTGATTCTATATGTCTTGCTCTCAGATTCATCCTTAAAATTCTTAAATTCATTTTCAAGTTATGCATAGGATGATTTTAAATTCTCAAAATTTTTATTCAAGTCGTCATATTCATCAACTAGTTTCATGTGGTTGTTATCTATTAAAGCATGATCTTTCCTAAGGATTTCGTGTTCCTTATTAAGCTCTTTCAATTCTAAACCTAAACTAGCATGCAACTTTTTTATTTTCCTATATGCATCATGCATGTGTTCAGAAACTTCGAATAATTCATCATAGGTTAAATCACATACCTCATCTTGATCTGATTGTTCAACGTTATCTGCCATCAAGCAAAGGTTGGTGACTTCTTCTTCTTTTTCAGTCTCAGATGAGTCTGAAGCTGAGTCCGCCCAGAAAGCCCTTTGAAACTTCTTCTTGCCCTTCTTTACCATTGGTTTCTCCTCTACCTTCTCCTTGCTAGGAGTGGCTTTGAGTTTTGGACAATCAATCTTTATATGACCTGGTTTTCTGCATTCATAACAAATCACTTCATTAGAAACCTTTCCATTTCTGTTATACTTACCTCTACTCCATTGCTGGCGTTTTTTCTGCTTCCTCTTTAAAAAGCTTCTGAATTGTCTAGTCATCAATGCAATATCACTTTCATCCTCAGGTTGTGAGTGTTCACTTTTTGACTCTTCCATATTTAGTGCAATATTCTTGTCCTTTCGTGGTTCACATGCATCAATCTTTCTTTGACTTACTCCTTGCTCATAAGCAATGAGTGAACCAAGAAGATTGTCAATGGAATAAATGTTCAGATCTTTAGACTCTGTAATTGTAGTAATTTTAGCATCATAAGCAGTAGGTAAACAATGAAGAATCTTATTGACCATTTCAGCATTAGTTAATTCCCTACCAAGTGCATGCAAAGAAGTGACAATTTGAGTGAATCTTGTGTACATGTATGAAATAGATTCATTAGATTTCATGCAAAATAATTCATAGTCATGTAATAAGATATTGAGTCTTGATTGCTTAACCTCATTTGTCCCTTCATAAGTTATAAAAAGTCTATCCCATATGTCATTTCCGCTTTTGTAAGTGGAAACTCGCATGTAGTCTTCAGATTTTAAAGCACAAAAGAAACTATTTAAACATTTCGCATTTAATTGTGCTAAGTCACGTTCTTCAATAGTCCAATCTGCATAAGGTGTTTCTACCCTAACTCCATCAACTAATCTAGTTGGTTTTGTGTAACCTTCCTGGACTAGCATCCACATGCGATAATCAAGTGACTGTAAGAAAGTAGACATGCGTGTTTTCCAAAAATCAAAAGAAATATTATCAAACAGTGGAGGTCTAGTGATAGAGTAACCCTCAGGTGTGTTTCGGTTTCCAAATGTAGCCATCTACGTTAATCAAAAAGTAGTTCAAACTTATGATTTTCAAACGATGCTCTGATACCACTTGTTGAATTTGGTAATTAGGTTGTTAAGCCTAAGTTAATGTCCCAAGGCTACCAAGAGGGGGGGTGAATTGGTAGTTTAAAAATTTTAAACCCTCTTTGAAGATTAAGTTGAACCGAAATGAAAATTTTGCTTTTAAAGTTTTTATAGAAAATAGTTTTCAACCACAGAGTTGTTAAAAAATTAAAATAAAATGCGGAAAAATAAAAAAATTGTAAATGACACCAGATTTATAGTGGTTCGGTCTATAACCAGACCTACATCCACTCCTCAGAGGCACCCTCTGAGTATTGCACTAAAACCAATAGTGACTCTCCTTTTGCACCCACAGCAAGGCGGAGAAGCCTTTACAACACACTCTTTTCACCACTACCCGGTGCGGCAGAGAACCGTCGTCCTTTTACACAATCCCTAGTGCTGGCAGAGAACCGTCGTCCTTTTACACAATCCCTAGTGTTGGCAGAGAACCGTTCATCCTTTCACACTCTCCTAGTGTGGGTAGAGAACCCTACGGCTGTTCACACTCTCCAAGTGTAGGCAGAGAACCCTTCGGCTGTTCACACTCTCCAAGTGTCGGCAGAGAACTGGATCTCCTTGACTGATCTTCTCACAAGAATCTAGAAGAAAGAAAGAAAAGAGTGAAGTAATCCAAATTCACAAGTAGAGACTCTTACCTTTGAAATCCAAGTGAAGCCTTCTCGCTCTAGTGGTAGGAATCCTCCCTTGAATGCTCTCTTCCACTCTCTCCTTGGCTATTCTCTAAAGATGCACGAAGATCAAATGACAAAAAGACAGGGTGGCAGTCTAATTTGGACTATTTATATAAAAGACAAGAAAAACCGCCCAAAAACTGCAAGTTTTCAATTCTGTAAGCAGTGGATCGTCCTGTACGATCGTGGATCGTCCTGGACGATTTGACTTAAACGATCTGAAACGACCCTATTTGAATATGTGTACGAAATGTCTTCGTACAGCTGATCGTCCTGTACAAATTTAGGTTCGTCCAGTACGAACAGTTATTACAAGGTCAGTTCTAGAAACTGCTAAAAACTGTTCTAAGTCGGTTAATCGTTTGGACGAAAATATGTTTGTTTGGACGAAATTTTTATAGAGAACCGATCGTCCTGGACGATTCTTGACTTCGTCTGGACGAAAATTTTCCAAAGGACCAATCGCTATGGACGATAATTCATTTTCGTTTGGACGATAATTCATTTTTGTTTGGACGAAAATTTTCCAGAGACCCGATCGTCTTGGACGATTTTTAATTTCGTCTGGATGAAAAATTTCCAGAGGACCAGTCGCCACGGACGATGATAAAATTTGTCTGGATGAAAATTTTACAGTGAACCAATCGTCCTGGACGATACTTAATTTCATCCTGGACGAATAGGACTTAGAAAAAAATTTTGAGCAAGTTCCTATTCGTTCCATGTGCTCTATAGGAGATAACTGTCTAATCGTCCTGTACGATCGGATATCGTCCCGTACGATCAGTATAAAATTTTTATGATCTCCTTATGTGTGTGTGTATATTTTTATTCACTCAATTACAATCACTCCCTTTCAAATTTAATTCAAAGAAAAATGTAAGTTTCAAATTAAGAAAGTATCTCATGTTGAATTTGATCTGAAGTTTTCATAGTCTGGAGTCTGGTTTTCCTGAAATATTAGTACACACAAGAGCAAATACAAATCTTCTAAAATTGTTAGGAGATAACTACACATTTGAACAATAATGTTTGGAATCATCAAAACTATACAAGTTGCAAAAATGTAAAGCATTCAAATAGCAACTATTCTAACACATATGAGTGGAGATATGATACAATTCATATTGTTTGAAGCTAGAAATGGAGGCAAGGTTACACTGGGATATAATACCACTAAAAAAGTTATAGGTACAAGTATGATTAGAAATTTCAACAACTCTTTCATTGAGAAAGTTTTACTTGTATAAGGTTTAAAGCATAATCTTTTGAGCATTAGTCAACTATGTGATAAGGGTTATATTGTTAAATTTTTTTCCCACTAGTTGCATATTAAGCCAAAATGGAAATGTTGCACTGCATGGAACAAGGGTAAATAATGTATATATGCTAGATTTGAATAGTATTAAATCTACTAATGCTTTTTGTTTGAAAATAATTTCTGATGAATTATGGTTAAGGCATATGAGACTTTGTCATGCTAGTATGAGAAATCTTAGAAAAATTGCCCAAAAAGAACTTGTTAGAAGAATACCTAAACTAGACTTTACTAAGAATCACCTGTGCGGTGCATATCAACTAGGAAAATAGGTGAAGTCCTCCTTTCATTCCATTAAGGATCTTTGAACTAGAAAACTATTAGAGAGGTAATGTAAATGGATTTATGATTGTTGATGATTTTTTGAGATTCACCTGGATAAAATTCTTATATCATAGAAGTGAATCATTTGAGGAATTTAGAAACATTTTTACTTTGATTCAAAGAAAATTAGGGTATAAAATTTTTACAATTCAAAGTGATCATGGAGGTAAATTTGAAAATAAAAAATTGAAGGAATTTTGTAAAGAGAAAGGAATTGATAATAATTTTTTAGCACCTATGACCCCTCAACAGAATGGTGTAGTTGAAAGAAAAAACATAAAATTAATTAAAGCCGCTAGAGCCATGTTGGCAGAATATTCACTTCTTAAATTTTTTTTTGGCTGAAGAGGTGAGTACAACATATTATGTTCAGAATAGGGTGAATAATATATCAAAATTAAATAAAATACACTATCAATTTCTTAAGGGTAGAACACCAAAGTTGTCACATTTACATATTTTTGGATGTAAGGTGTTCATTCATAGTAATGGAAAATCTCCTTTAAGAAAATTTATCCAAAATCTGATGAAGGAATTTTTCTTGGATACTTTAGTGTTGGAAAGTCATATAGAGTTTTTAACAAAATGACTTTGGTAGTTGAGGAGACCATACATGTTGTGTTTGATGAATCGGGCATTTTGGAATAGCCAAGTTTAGAAGAGGATCTTATTGAAAATAACTCCTAAAGAATAGAAAAGATTAGTTTAAAAAAGAATGTGAAAATAGAATACCCATTGCCTAGAGAATGGAAATTTTCTAAAAATCATACTAAGGAATTTATTTTATGTGAACCAAGTTAGGGTGTTAGGACTAGGCATGGACTTAATAAAGAGAAAAACCATTCTGTCTTTGTATCGATGATTGAACTCAAAAATATTAATCATGCACTTTCAAATGAATTTTAGAAATTTGTCATGTAAGAAGAGTTGAATCAATTTGTAAGGATTAATATTTGGGAATTGATTAAAAGGCCAAAGGATCAATGTGTAGTTAGAATTAAGTGGGTCTTGAAAAATAAAATGAATGATTTAGGAGTTGTGATTAAAAATAAGGCTTAATTGGTGGCTAAGGGTATAATCAAATAAAAAGGATTGATTTTGAAGAAACTTTTTCCCTTGTAGAAGGACTTGAAGCAATTAGGGTTTTATTAGCATTTACCTATTTTAAAGGATTTAAATAATATCAAATGGATAAAAAAATTTCCTTTTTGAATGAGATTATACAAGAGGATGTTTATGTTAAGCAACCTCCATATTTTGAAACTCTAAATTCCCAAATTGTGTGTTTAAATTGAAATAGACATTATATGAATTGAAATAAGCACCAAGGACTTGGTCTGAGAGGTTAAGCACCTTCATATTTGAGACATCTTTTGTGAAAGAAAGTTTGGATACCACTCTCGTTTTGAAGAAATTAGAAGATAATATACTCATTGTTTAGATATATGTTGATGATATCATTTTTGGATCAAAAAAAAAATATTTGTGCTAATTTTTTAAAAATAATGAGTAACAAATTTAAAAACAGGTCAATGGGAGATCTAAGTTAATTTCTTGGTTTTAGCATTAAGAAAAATAAGGAGGGAATGTTTCTTAGTCAATTAAAATATATTAAGGAAAACCTTAACAAATATAATATGGATAATGCTAAACTAGTAACTACACCTATGAGTTCCTCAGTTCAATTGGATAAGGACCCAAAGGGAAAATCTGTTGATCAAAAGAAATTTAGAAGCATAATTGGATATTTGCCTTATTTGATTGCTAGTAGACCAAATATAATGTTTATTGTATATTTGTGTGCTAGATTTCAATCTGATCCAAAAGAATCACATTTGATAGCAGTAAAAAGGATTTTGAGATATCTTTTGAGAACTTATAACTTAGGGATTTAGTATCCTAAATATAACTCTTTATTTAAAATTGTTGGATATTATGATTCAGACTTTGCAGGTTGTAGGGTTAATAAAAAATGTATGTTTGGAACTTGACAATTTATTGGAAATTCTTTAATTTTTTTGGTCTAGTAGGGAATAGAATTTTGTAGCCCTATCTATTATTGAAGTTGTATACATTACATTAGGAAGTTGTGTGGCACAAGTACTTTAGTTGAAATAACAATTGATTGATTTAGGTTTTTCAGTTGGCATAAATCCTATTTTTTGTAATAATACTTGTACCATTTGTATTTCAAGGAATCCTATTTAACATTCTAGAACCAAACATATAGAAAGAAGGCATCCCTTCATTAGAGATCATGTAGCCTAAGGAGAAATTGAATTGAATCACATTTCTATAGAAAATAAACTTGTAGATATTTGTACAAAACCACTAGCCTTTGACACATTCAGTACCTTAAGGACAAGGTTAGGTGTGATTAATCTTTATGTTTAAAATTAAATGTCCTACAAACATGATATGTTTTATATTCGTGTCTATTTTAGTTTATTTTTTTTGTTATTTGTTTTGTTATTTATATGTTTTTTGTTTTTCCTGTTTTTGGGTTTTACTTTGTTTTTATTTGTTTTGTGTGTTAAAATTGGAAGCATGTCACTTAATTTTGAGTAGTTTGTCTGATTTTCCTGTATTTTTCTATGTTCTATTTATACTAAACCAATATATTTTTGTCCTGTACAAATTCTATGGCATATACATGATTGTTCTAGGAGTTGAACACGCAAAATCTCACTTTTTTTGAAGGTTTCATACTATATGATGATGTCATTGTACTATACAATATGTATGGATTCTTCTATATAAATGGGGATAGTTCTACTCATTAGGTTCAATTATTTATTATTGATCATACGTGTGAAGCCATATTCGTCTGTATGATCTAGATGTTAGATTCTGTAGGGAACCTAAAATGATCTTAAATTTTTTTACCGTCTCGGACGAACACCTGTTCATCTATACGATCGAGTGGTCAAAAATCTTATACAAAAGGATACCTCAAAAATAATGTCTTATAAAAAGCCATTTCATCTTCGGCAGTTCTCGTTTATACATACGAAAACATTTTCGTCCCGTATGATTTCACAGTCGTACATACAAAGAAAATTTTGTACAGTATGATTTGTCATTTTTCTTTATATAGAAGAATTTTGAAATCATTTTCAATCACTTTCATATTCCTTTCAAAACTCTCTAGAGGCCTTGTCTAAAAAATGGCCAGTTCTAGCAAACGTCCTCGAGGTTCTAAAGGATATTCTTCTTCTTTCGCTACTGATTCTAACTTCTTATCTAAGAAGTTTAAAGATGCATTCTTTAGGTTCATTACTGTGAAGATCACCCCATATCGACTGCTAATCCAAGATGATCTTCATTTTTCTATAATACATCTATTTTCCCCCACTCAACTATCCTTCATTCTCACTCTCATCTATGCATATCACAAAGAAACCTTTTATTATTTCTTCGCCAACATGAGAGTCAACAAGGATAATTTTAGGATAAGTTCTTTTATCTAAAAACAAAATGTAAAGATTATGAAAGAAGATTTAGGCAACTATCTTTGCTTGAGAACCCAAGGGATTAGAGCACACACTATGACCTTTAGGTCTAACTTTGATTGGACTAAAATTAATAAAATTCTTAGAGATGTTATTCAAGTCAATCATTTAGCCCGAGTGTATACCTTGAACCAAAATGACCACATCATCTAGTACGTTTTAAGAACTTCTACTATTCCTAAAGTTAGTGATTGAGTGAATATGACTCCACTTCTGTCCACTATCACATATCTTATTATGACTGAAAAACTCATTGATGAAGCCCAACTCATTATGGATTACCCGTATAATCTATACCTGATCAAAATTACTTTCAAGAAATGGTCTGGAGATTTGATCGTTTGTAGACGCACTTTGATCAACGATTTGATCAAATTCAAATTCATTTAGATCGGGAGGATGCAAGACATTAAGAAGATATGGGCTGGATCCGAGGTCAGTTTGACTCGGTGAACAAAAAATGTTGCTATGATGAATAACCAATTTTTTTTATGTTCAATTGGCCTTCTCCTCCAAATCAGGGCCCCTCCAAGTTCTAGTAATACTTTTTTGTTATTTCTATCGGGCTTTTGAAAGTGCTAATATGATGTTTTTCTTTTGCGATTGTAGTGTTTTTCATATTTTGGTATGTTTTTTTGATGATGTTGAATATTGTATTTGTGGTATTGTTGGGAGTGATTGTATGTGAAACCTTTTGAATCAATGAAAATATTTTGTGTTTTAGAGACTTGTGTTTGCTTCTTTCCTCTTGAAATGTTAAGTTTGCCTAATACAAAAAATCTTTTAAAATTGATCTAAAATATGCTATAAATTATTTTTCTTTACAAATTAATTTCCTTATTAAAATCTAATCTTTCAAAATTTTAAATTAAAATTCTAACAATAGATAGATAAGAAGATCAATTTCATGTTCTTTTAGACAGACATATCTAACATATAATTGTTGCAAAATTGATGTCTTATTATTTTTTATTTTTTTTTCAATATGCTTATTTTTATTATTAGTGAAATTTGATTTTAGATTAGTGCTATTAGAAGAACCAAAAGTAAATAAAAAGAAATGCATAATGTGTGCAAAAATCAAAAGAATGTGCAATGGTTCGTAACGTGAAAAGAGGCACAAAATTAGCCCAAATAGAAAAGATACACAAAGTGTGCCACAAATATTTGAAAACATGCACAATCTCACATTTTGAAAAATTTTATTAAGTTCTTTCCACTATCTTTTATTCTCTAATTCAAATCAATCTACTTAACAATCAATTGTATATTGAATTTGATGTTAACTAATCTTCATTTCGTCATTTTTATAATAATTTTCTTTATTTAAATTGTTTAACTTGAATAATGACGTTAATTGATTTTTATTCTCCTCATTATTTTTTATTTAAAATTTTTAAATTTTTTTCTTTTTAGTATTGTAAAATTAACATTGTATTTGCAATTATTTTAAAATCTTTTTTCTAGATCAATTCTATTGGTTTCTTTATTGAAACCTTTAATTTCAAGTTCTACTTCCCTTTTAGTTGTTGTCAAAAGGGAGATAAATAATATTATTTGATTGATTGTTTGATGTGTGTGTTTGATTGATTGTGTGATGTATGTATGTTTGATTGATTGCAATGCATGTGTTATGTGTTAAAAATTATATTAGAAATATTGTATTTGTTGTTTGTGTGTACTAACATTTTAGGAAAATCATACTTCGGACTATTGAAGACTTCAAGGCATATTAGATTAGGGTTTATTATAAATGAAGTCTATATTTTTCATTTTTATTGAGTCTGAGATAGTGTGATTGTAATTGAGTAACCGTGCACAAACATACTAGGGGAGTGTTAAAAATTTGTAAAATTTTTAACTAATCGTACTGTATGATTTCAATTCATAGGGACAATTTATTTAGTTATTTCCTCTAGCAAGCAGTTAATCAAAGCATGGACAAGAAAATTATCAAAGTACTATTCATACTGTATAAAGTTGGCTTCACACAAATGACATCAAGAGTATAAAAATGATGCGAACATTTTTGTCCGTATGAACATGTAAATTTTTTGAATTGTTCGTCTGGGATGATCTGGAGTTCATACAGATAATGTCTAGAATACAAAAATGTTGGGAACATTTTCGTCCATACGAACAGGTAATTTTTTTGAACTGTTTGTCCAGGATAATTTGGATTTAGTACAGACGACGTCCAGAGTACAAAAATATTGGGAACTTTTTTGTCTATAGGAACAGGTAAATTTTTTGACCTGTTCATCTGGGATGATATGGATTTCATACAAATGATGTCTAGAGTACAGAACTATGGGGAACATTTTTGTCCAGATAAATAGGAAATTTTTTATAATTGTTCATATCATACAATAAATATATCAAACTGTATGATATGCTTGTATAAAAATAGTTTATACAGGATCGTACGAGCAAACTTTAAACTATTTATCCAGGATGATTATAGATTATGCTGTATAATTGTGGATGCTCAAAATTAAAATTTTTAGCTTTCTAAACAGTTTTTTATGTCTTTCATACAAAAAGCCCTTAGAAACTAACTTGCATAAATCTATTCTTCATAATTTCTTTGATTGCAAGTGAAATGGTGATTTGGGAGAGTGCTTGAGAGAGACTTTCTACAAGTGGAGTGTGAAGGATTTACAAGGTTACTCAAAGGTGATAATCTCTTCTATTTTTGGGTCAATTCTCCTCCTTTCTTCTTTCTAGTTTCTAGAGAGAAGATCTTTTGAGAACATCTGGTTCTCTACTAACACTTGGAGTGTGTGGAAGGACGAAGGTACTCCGCCGACACTTAAAGGGTATGAAATGATGATGATATTCTACCAACACTTTGAGGGTGTAAAAGGATGACAGTACTCTTCCGACAATTAGAGGGTATGAAGGGACGATGATACTCTGCCACACTAGGAATTGGTGGAAGAGAGGAAAATTGTAAAGGCTTCCCCACCTTACTTTGGGGGCTAAAGGAGAGTCATTTTGGTAATAGTGCAATTCCTAAAGAGAGAGCCTTTAGGAAGTGGATGTAGGTCTTGTTGAATCGATCCACTATAAATTATTGTGTTCTTTTTATACTTATGCATTTTATTTTTAGTATTTTATGATTGTGGTTGAAAATTTTATTTTAAAAAGGAAAATCAAATTGTAAAAATTATTAAATAATTTTTTATTCAAGAGAGATTTTTTTAAATTACCAATTTACCCCCACTCTTGGTTAGCCTTGGGACAATTGTGTAGGTCTAACAACCTATACATACTTTTCACTTCATTTCCCAACCATATCTATATACTTAAGAAAGAATTCTAAGGGTTAAAACAAACACATATGACATTGTATGAGAGACTTAACACCTTTCTACAAGATAAATTATTTATTAAGGGTAGCATAAATTCTACCTTATTCCTTAAGAAAATAAAAGATGATATACTAATAGTATAAATCAAGTTAATGATATACTTTTTGGATCTAATAATGAAAACCTTTATATTGAATTTTTAGCTACAATGTGTAAGGAATTCAGAATGAGTATGTTGGGAGAGCTAGGCTATTTTCTTAGATTTAGTATAAAATAGAGGGATGATGGTACATTCCTTAGTCAGGCTAAATACATCAATAAGCTCAACTATCAAACTATGTAAGGTTTTAGATAAAAAAACCAATTGATTAGAAGAGGTATAGATGAATCATAGGATCACTACTTTATTTTATTGCTAGCAGTCTATACATTATATTTAGTGTATATCTATATGTAAGATTTCAATCTAATACAAACAAATCCCATTTAACTGTTGTGTAGAGAATTCTTAAATATCTATAGGCACCCAAAACTTAGGATCTGGAACCCTAAACATAGCACTACCTTTGACCTTAGCTCAAACTTTGTAGGGTGAAGAGTAGATAGGAAAAGAACTTATGGAACTTATCAATTCGTAAGACAATCCTTAGTTTCTTGTCTAGTAGAAAAAAGAATTACGTGGCCCTGCTAAAGTGGAATGCATCGCTGTAGGAAGTTGTGTAACTCAAGTTTTATGTCTATAGTAATAAATTCTTAACCTTTGATTGTCTGTAGACACTATCCCTATCAAGTGTGATAACCCTAATGTAAATATATATATATATATATATATATATATATATATTAAAAAATCTAATGCAATATTCCCGCATAAAGTATAGTGAAATTAGACATCATTTTATTAGATCAAATTTTAAAGAGAGACATAAAATTATATTATGTTACTACTTAAAATAAATTGGCAGATATTTTTATTAAACTCTTTAATTATGACACTTTCAGCATATTTAGGACTATACTAGGTGTGATCTACATTAATGGTTCGAGATATTAGGGTAGAGATGTAATTAAAGGTTAGTGTATTTGTTTGTTTTACATTTATGTCATATGTTTTGCTTATATGAAAATTATCTGTCTTTGTTTTATATTGTACTGTTATGTGTATGTTTTCTCTTATGGAGCTTTTTCTAGTTATCACTCACAAACCTTAGTTTGTTTACATCATACTGTACAAACTACTTTGTATTGTATGATCTACATAGATCATCAATCAGCACCATTTAGGATATTTAATGTGTCAAAATTACTCAATTATAAACCATCATACTGTATAATACAACCATCAAAACTAAAAGTTACACATGGCAATGATCATTAGTAATTTAATTTAGTTAGTTTGATATTTAATTAAATATCATATTGTACAAACATGTGTTTATTTTGGATGTTCTTTTTGGCCAAATACCATACAAAATGACCTATTGGGATGAATGAAAACTCAAAAATTATCCAATACAATTCTAATCATATTATATGATTTAGTCGCCTTATGGAACTATTTGGCTAGGGCGAATTGAATTCTTCTAATTGTACTATACAATTTGATTCCTTATATATAATTTGTTGGAAATCCATGACCCCTAGTATGATATTTTGATTATGACAAATAATGTTGATTGAATTATTATTAATTAAATATTTTTTATTTCTAATTTTATCTGTGAGTACTAACATTTCAAGGAGATCACAAGTTACTCAGGTCAACAAGAAGACTCAAGACTAGTTAGAGTAGTTGGAGTTTATTACATTATAAATTTTCATCTATTATTATTTTTCTTTTCTTGAGTCCGACCACAAATTGTTTGCAAGACTAAGCAAACCATGCACACACAGGGGGAGAGGGTTTTAAAAATGAAGAAATTTTTTCTCTATCGATCGTACTATAGGAGTTTAAATCGTATTGTATGATCTGATCTGGCTCGAATGGCTGTCTATAAATAAGTCATACGATACGTTGTATATAGTACTGTACAATGTGTTTATAATTAAAAACCCTAGCTGCCAGATTATTTTAACTTCTTAATTCATAAATTTTGAACTAATCATACTGTACGATCCTATTGTAATGTACAATATTTTTGAATACTTACTTAAACTAACCCCATGATTAGTGCATAAATCAAGGATTAATTTCTGATTAGTTATCATACTGTACGACACCATTCTTACTGTACGATCGACCGAGGCTATTTTTGGTCATCCCGAACATCGTATCGGATGATCACTTTTCTTTGAACTAATAGTATACCATACGATGTATAGAGATGAGTTTTTGCCTTCCCAAAAATTGTCCTGTATGAAATGAAGGATTTAATATATCTTACTGTATAAGTTTATATCGTACTGTATGATATTATATAGAGATTTTGCCTATTCGTAATCCTTCGTACTTGGATGAAGGCTATTTTGTACTAATCGTATTATACAATATTGGATCGTATTGTATGATCATAACAACTAAATAGAAATTTTTAGGGTTTTTTGGAGCCTGTTTTAAATATCAAACTTTAATTTTTTTAATAGAGAATCTGTGATAGAGGAACATGATTAGAGGGGGATTCCTTGGGAGAGAGCTCTTGAGAAGATTTTGGGGTTTGTGAGAGGAAGGAGAAGGTGGGCATTATGAGGGAGAAGGAGTGACATGGAGATCACACAGTTGCTCCTAGTTTGCTGACATTGCTCTTTCTCTGGCCCGAGTAGATCTTGTGGGAGGCTCTCTAAGGGGGAGATTCTTCTACATCTATGTCCTTTAAGGTACTTTGCCTTCTCCAAGAGGGAGAAAAATGAGAAGGTATGCTTCCATCACCAGGAGGGTGATAAAGCACTTGGCACTCTGCCACGTCGGGTTGGTTTAAGTGAGGTTTGTAAAGGCTTCTCTGCCTTATTTTGGGGGCAAAAGAGAATTACTGTTTAGTTATGAAATTTTCGTAGTGGAGGACTCCAGGGAATGGACATAGGTCAAATGATTGAACCACTATAAATTCTTTGGTGTGATGTTTCCCTTACTGTACTTTATTTATATTTTACATTTTATTTTCATTAAAATTGCTTGGTAAAAATCGTTATGAAAATCATTGTTGAGCAAGTTAATTTTTTAGTACCTATTGTTGCAAATTATGTTTTAAGCATTCACCTCTGTATCAATTAATATTCTTATTTAAAATTTAAAAACACAAAAAAAAAATAGAACTCTTGTTTAGGATTATCTTTTTATTGCAACAAATTTCCAATTCACCCCCCCCCCCCCCCCCCTCTTGGTGCATCTCGTAATTTAAATTGGTATCGGAGCCGGGTTTCAAAAATAATATTTTAGAAAACCTTAAAAAATTGATCATGTCTCATTTTGGTAATTATAATACTGTGGAGGGTTATTCAATAACTCGTCCACCTTTGTTTGACATTATCCCATTTGATTTCTGGAAAATTAGAATGTCTACTTTTTTACAGTCTATAGACTATTGTATGTGGATGTTGGTTAAAGAAGAATACATTGCACCATTTAAACTTGTGAATGGAGTGAAAACTCAAGTACCTTTTATTGAATGGAGAAATGATGATAGGGATTTGGCGCAATTAAATGTGAAGTGCTTAAATAGTTTCTTTTGTGTATTGAAATCTGAGGACTACATGAGAGTATCTACCTGTGCTATTGGTAAAAAGATTTGGGATAGATTGTGCATCACGTACAAAGGAACTAGTGAGGTTAAAAAGTCTAGACTTAATATTCTATTGCATGATTATGAACTCTTCCCTATGAAGCCTAGTGAAATAATATCTTACTTGTACACTAGGTTCACCCAAAAAGTGACATCCTTGCATGCTTTAGGTAGAGAAATTTCTAAATTCTAAAAACTTAATAAGATTCTTAGATGCTTACCTAGTTCCTATGATGCTAAAATTACTACGATCACTGAATCCAAAGATTTAAATGTTTATTCTATTGATAATTTGCTTCGATCTCTCATTATGTACGAGCAAGGAGTGAGTCAAATGCAAAATGATGCAAGAAAACGGAGCAGACAGTGGCATTGAAAGCAAACAACTCGGATAGTGAAAGTTCTACAATAGAGGAAGAAGATGACATAACCTTTATGACTCGATAGTTCACAAACTTTCTGAAAAGAAAATAAAGGTGTCATCATAATAAGTGGAAAAAAGGTAAAAGCTCAAGAACTACTAAAGTTTCATCTAATACGATTTGTTTTGAGTACAGGAAACCAGGTCACCTCCAATCTGATTGCCCCAACTTAAAGAGTCAACCAACTAAGGAAAAAAGTGAGGAGAAATCAAAATTTAAGAAAGTGAAGATGAAGAAACAAAAGACATTTTTGGTCGACTCTGCTTTAGAATCATCATCATCAGAAGAAGAGGAGGAGGTAACAAATTTGTGTCTAATTGTAACGATAATCTTGGTCAATCGGATAAAGATGAGGTATGTCAACTTTCATATGAATATTTGCTGCTTATTTATGAGAAAATCCATGACTCATATAGGAAGTTAAAGAAAATGCATGCTAGTACTAATATTGAGTTTAGTACTTTACAAACTGAGCATGCTAACTTAGTTAAAGAAAATTTTGATTTAGATAGAGATCATATGTCCATTCTTGATGAGTTTGATACATTAAATAAGAAGCATATTGAATTAACTGATGCACATGAATCCTTGAAAACATTGCATATTGAATTAGAAATAAAGTATAAGAGATTAGAGGAACTTGTATGGGATTTAGATAGCACTGAACATCATTTAAAATTTGAGAATGCAAATCTTAAATATCTAAACAATTTTTACAAATTAATATAAAGGCTTTGAATGAAAATAAAAAACCACTTTCGCTTGAAGAATTTTGCAATCTATTATAACAACATGAATCATTCAAACCCCCGACATTGCATGCATCACACAACTTTAGGAACAGACATCACCACCCATATAGTTTAGTGAACCCATTTCTCGATGTTAGGTGCTTCTCTTGTGGCATGCTAGGTCACATAGCCCGCACATGCACGACTCAACATAGGACACACCTAGTATGGAGACCTAAATTGCATTCATCAAAGCATAACATGCCTGATGAATGCTTGATTAGTTTAAATGACATACTTATTTTGGAAGGAAAATAGATGAACAATGTTTACATATTAGATCTTGATTGCATTAAAAATTTAAATTCACTTTGTTTAAAAATAATAATAGATGACCCGTGGCTATGGCATAGGAGACTATGCCATGATAATATGAAAAAACTTAGAAATATCACTAAAAAAAACCTAGCTAGAAGCATACCTAAGTTATACTTCACTAAGTACCATCTATGTGATGCCTGCCAACTAGGAAAACAAATAAAATCATATTTTCAGTCAATCAAAGATGTGAACACATCTAGGCCACTAGTAATCCTTCACATTGACTTATTTGAACTCGTTAGCATAGCTAGCCTAGGTGGGAAAAATTATGGATTTTTAATTGTATATGACTTCATTAGATTCACTTGGGTAAGATTCCTAACACACAAGAATGAGGCATTTGAGGAATTTAAGATTTTCTCCACTTAGATTCAACAAAAATTAGGATGTGAAATCTCAACAATCCATATTAATCATGGTGGAGAATTTTAAAATGAAAAATTTGAATCATTTTGTCAAGAGATAGGAATAGAGCATAATTTCTCAGCCCGTAGAACTCCTCAGCAAAATGGAATAGCAGAAAGAAAGAATAGAACCTTGGTAGAAGCTACTAGGGAAATATTAGCTGAGTACACCCATCCTAGATATTTTTGGGCATAAGCAGTAAGCACGATGTGTTATATCTTAAATAGGGTAAAGATTTGATCGAGGCAGAATAAAACTCCTTATGAACTCCTTAAGGATCGAACATTGAATTTTTCACACTTACATGTCTTTGTTTGCAAGTGCTTTATCTTAATTAATGGCAAACTTCCCTTAGAAAACTTTGATCCCAAGTCTGATGAGGGGGTCTTCTTAGGTTATTCATCTATAGGTAAGGCCTATAGAATCTTCAATAAGAGAAACCTAATAGTAAAAGAGTCCACCCATGTAGTTTTTGATGAATTGGATAAGCCCTCTGAATCTAAAATTGAAGAAGATGAAGTAGAGGCAATTCAGGGAGTAGAAACTATGACCATAGGAGAAAGGGTGAAACCTCGGGAAGACTTTCTTAGAGAATGAAAATATTCTTCTAGTCATCCAAAAGAATTAATTTTAGGAGACCCGTTAGAAACTATGAGAACTAGGCACCAATTTAGGAAAGAGGTTAGTCATTCCACATTCATCTCTATGATAGAAATCACAAATATAGATCAAGCTTTACGAGATGAATTTTAGATCCTAGCAATGCAAGAATAATTGAACCAATTCACCAGAAATGATGTTTGGAAACTAGTCAAGAGAACTAAAGAGTAGCGTGAAGTTGGAACAAAATGGGCCTTTAAAAATAAGGTGAATGACTCAAGAACTATAGTAAGAAATAAGGTTAGACTAGTAGCCAAGGGGTATAACTAGATTGAAGGCTTAGTCTTTGAAGAAACCATTGCCCTAATAGCTAGATTAGAAGCCATAAGGGTGCTCTTAGCCTTTGCTTGCTTCAAAAGTTTTAAACTATATCAAATGGACATAAAGAGTGCTTTTCTAAACGGGGTAATCAAAGAGGATGTTTATGTTGAGCAACCCCTCAGATTTAAAAGTTCACAATTTCCAAATCATGTATTCAAATTAAAAAAAAGGCACTATATGGGTTAAAGCAAGCACCTAGAGCCTGGTACAAAAGACTTGGCTCATTCTTACTAGATAGAAGATTTGTGAAGGATAGTGTGGACACCACTCTCATTTTAGAAAAGGTCAAAGATAAAATTCTCATTATTCAGATTTATGTGGATGACATTCTATTTGGATCTTCAGATAAAAATTTATGTGATGAATTCTCAAAAATAATGAGTAATGCGTTCGAAATGAGCATGATGGGAGAGCTTAATTACTTTCATGGTTTTAGTGAAAAACAAATGGAAAGTAGAATATTTCTTAGCCAAATGAAATGCATTAAGGATATTCTAAAAAATATGAAATGGATAGTAATAAGCCCATGAACACTACAATAAGCTTTATGATTCAACTAGATAAAGACTCGAATGAAAAATCATTAGACTAAAAATAATATAGAGGAATAATCGGATATATCCTCTATTTAATTGCCAGTAGATCGAACATAATGTTTAGTGTGTGCCTCTGTGCTCATTTTCAAGCTGATCCTAAAGAGTCTCACTTAATTGTGGTCAAGAGAATCTTTAGATATATATTAGACACCCCGAAGTTAGGAATTTGGTATCCTAGTCATAACACTTCTTTTGAAATCTTAGGGTACTCGGATTCTAATTTTGCAAGATGTAGGGTAGATAAAAAAAGCACCTATGGCACCTGCCAATTCATAAGACAATCTTTAGTTTCTTGGTCCAGTAGGAAGCAAAATTCAGTAGTCCTCTCCACGGCCGAGGTAGAATATATTGCAGTATGAAGTTGCATTGCACAAGTCTGTGGTTGAAATAATAACTTCTTGATCATGGATTACCCGTAGGAACCATCCCCCTATCATATGCGATAATATAAGAGAAATTTGCATTTATAAAAATCCAATTCAACACTCTAGAACAAAATGTATAGACATTAGACATCATTTCATAAGAGATCATATAGCTAAAGGAGACATATAATTACATCACATAGCTATAGGAGAAAAATTGGCAGACAATTTCATGAAACCACTAGCCTACGACACCTTTAGCACTTTGAGGACAAGACTTGGTGTCATAGACATCCATGTATAATCCAAAAAAAAAAATTAAAAAATAAAAAAACCAAAAAAAAAAAAATGTGTAAGTTGTTTCCTGATCATCACACACTCACCACACAAAACTAAAAAAATTGACAATTTTTTATCGTATTGTACGATACAAGTTCATACTATACGATATATCCAAAACTATTTAAATCAAAACCAGCCTCAATTTTGTCTCTACATATCATATTATACGCATCACTTCGTATTATATAATACACGTGGTTGTGCATTCAAACTATTTGGAAAGATATAATAGCACATCGTACTGTACGAGATCTCCTCATTGTACTGTATGATCCACGTTAGTAATGGATTAGGACAAATTAAAGCCATTTGGTATGATATTATTGCACGTTGTACTATATGATATCTCATTATCATACTATACAATCCACATCAGCAAAATAGATGAGGATGACTTTAAGTGGGTCAGTATGATATAATTAAAGTTTATAATATACGAACACCCATTTGTACTATACGACCCTTGGGATGATCAAAATTCCTTCACATCAAATTGTACGATACACATCGTATTGTATGATTTGATCACCTTTTCCAAATCATTCATCTAGATGACATTATTGCCCATTATATTATACGATCTAAGATCATACTATATGATATGTCAAAAATTTTATAAATTTGTTGAATGCAAAGCTCATTTCACTCAATCTTTAGCCACCTCACTGACTCTCTCAACTTCTTTCACTAAATAGCGAGCTCTAGCAAGCACGGTCGTCTCGTCCTTGGAAGCTCATCATCCTCTCACCGTCCTAATAACTGTTTCCTAACCGCCAAATATGAAGAAGCCTACCATAAATACAAGGCATGCAAAATACACCATCTAGGATGCTAAATCAAGCTGACTTAAATTTTGAGGTAATTAGCTTATTCGCATCAACCACTCTACAATTCCTCCTTACCCTAGCCTTCCCGTATAATTCCAAACTTTTATTTAAATTCCTACACAACCTAACCATTAATGTTGAAAACCTAACCTTCACAACTTTTGTCTGCAGATAATGTGTCGAAATCACTAAGGCCGATCTCTCCCAATACAATAGTTTGTCTAATGAAGGTCCTAGAGCTCCTTCCTTTCTCGCAAATAAAGTTGACTTGAGTGCCACAAATCTAGTCCTTAGGAATGTAGCTTTCTACCAACACCAACCACTCATTAAATCCCTAACCCAAAAAGCCAGAATTATTCAACACATTCTTCGAACTTCAATTATACCCAAAGTTGCCGATAGAATCCGCATGACCCCAATCTTATCCGTCATTACCTACCATATAATGTCAAACACAAAATTTGATGAGGAAGATTTAATTAGTGGTTATATCTAAAACATGATCTTAATTCACCTCCCTACCACCCGTAGAAAACAAAATCTAGCTCTTGGCTACCTCATAGGTTACATTCTTTAAAACAAACGTCAATTATCCTATCCTGGTGAGCTTGATAATATATCCATTTTCTATACGAATGCCTCCTTCCATATTTTTTTCATCGGGGACAAGAGCCGAATGAACCAGATTTTGGTGAATAAGAAGGAGAGGCTCCTCCAATAGAAGCTCTTATTTGACTAAGATGTCATGCACCACCTTGAGGACCTGCACCGGCCTATCCTCATGATGACTTAGTCGAACAATTCGACTGACTACAAAGCCTCCTTGACGCTCACATTCAAGAATAGCATCAACAACATGAGGATGACATGTGGTGGTTTAGGGGAAGCTTTTCCTCAATTGATCAACAATTTGTGTCCATCCACCACTACTTCCAACCACGTCCACCTCCACCTGATCAGGATCCTACTTTCTAACGTGTATCTATTTTGTGTTATTTTTCCTAGTGTTAATTGCTCCTCCTCTTTTTAGTGATGTCAAAAGGGGGAGAATCTTGTTGTGTGCTTTAGTTAGTATGCCTTGTCTTGTTTATCTTGTTATCTTTAATTCAAATGAATTGTATTTTATTTCTGATTTTGTTTCTACTCTTTTTATTTTATTTAATTTAAAATAAAAAATAATAAAAAAATAAAAAAATTTGTGTTAATTTCTTTAAAAATAATATTATTTCACAACATCAAATAGGGGGAAATTATTGCAATCTATGACTCATTGTCTAAAATTTTGATGATGATAAATAATGATGATTGAATTATTATTCATTGAATAGTTTTGATTTTTGCTTTTGTCTGTGAGTACTAACTTTTCAGGGAGATCACAAGTTACTCAAGATAACAAGAAGGCTCAAGATTGTTGAAACTTGTTGAATATGAGTTTGGTTGTTAGACCTAAGCTTATGTCCCAACAGCTAACCAAGAGGGGAGGGGGTGAATTGGTTATTTATAAATTCTCCTCTTAATTGGAATTTATAAGTTTAGAATCGATGAAATCTTTTTAATAATTTTTTAAAAAAATATTTTTCAACCACAGATAATAACAAGAAAGAAAAATAAAAAGTAACAGAAAATAAAAGACACAAGATTTATAGTGGTTCAGTCAAACATGACCTACATCCACTCCCTGAAGTCTCCCATTTCAGGTATTCCATTGTTACCACTAGTGTCTCTCCTTTTTCCCCGACAGCAAAGTAGAGAAGCCTTCATAAAAACTCTCTTCCACTACTACCCGGTGCGATAGAGAACCATCATCCTTTTATACCCTCCAAGTGTAGGCAGAGAATCTTTCACTGTTCACATTCTCCAAGTGTAGGCAGAGAACCTTACGTTGTTCACACTCTCTAAGTGTAGGAAGAGAACATTCGGTTATTCACACTCTCCAAGTGTAGGTAGAGAACCTTCGGCTGTTCACACTCCTCGAGTGACGGTAGAGAACCAGATCTCTCCTTGAAAGATCTTCTCATAAGAAATCTAGAAGGATAAGAGAAAATAGTGAAGAAATTACAAAGAACATATAGAGATCCTTACCTTTGAGTAACCAAGTGAACCCTTCATGCTCCACTAGTAAGAAATCTCCTTCAAACACTCTCTCTTACTCTCTCCTTCAATCTCACTTTACTATTCATGAAGAATAAGTGACAAAAAGATTTTATTACATTCTTAAGTGGACCTTTCATAGAAAAGACACGAAAAACCATTTAAAACTACAATTTTTAATTTTTGAGCATCCACGATCATCCCGTACGATCAAAATTCATACGTACGAACTATATAAAAATTGTTGCATAGAAACAGAATGAAAATTGGTAAAAATTGCCTTCGTACCCTATCATCATTCTGTATGAACATGGTTCATCGGTACGAACGGTTATATATAAACTTCATTGGTATGAAAATGTAGGACAGACTATAAGCTTCTATAATAGAGTAGATCATATTGGGATGAATGATAAATATCATCTGGATTAATATTTGACACTGTCGATCGTCCTGGAATGGATGATAAATATCATCTGAATGAACAATGATAGAGTCGATCGTCTTGGGACAAATGATAAATATCATCCAAACGAACAACGACAAAGCTGATCGTCCTGGGACGAACAATAAATACCATATTGATGAACAATAATAGAGTCGATCGTCCTGGGACGAACGATAAATATCGTCTGAATGAGTAGTACTTAAAAAAAAATTAGCTCTATTTTCGTTCCATTTCTCTTTTGGGAATATATAACAGAACAGATCATTTTTTAATTACCAGGTTCGTACTGTACGATCAGCTTTTTAAGAAAAAATATGAATTCTAAAACTCTTCCCCAAGTATGTGTGTACTTCATTACTCAATTACAATCACACTCTAGCAGACTCAATAAAAATGAAAAATATAAACTTCAATTTACAAAATATTCTAAGCTGATCTTGATTTGAAATCTTCAACTATCTGGAGTATGATTTCCCTGAAATGTTTGTTCACACAAGAGAAAAAACAAATCTTCCAAAAATGTGTTAGGAGAAAATAATAATATTTGGAATCATCAAAAATATACAAGTTGCAAGAGTGTAAAACATGCAAAGCTAAGTAGCAACTTTCTCAAACAATCTCCCCCTTTTTTATGATGGCAAAAAAATTATTGTTTGTGTAAATTTGAAAAATCTAAGTTTCTCCTAAACTCCTCCTGAATGAATAAGCATGTAAGAATAAGGGGCATTTATTATGAACAAAACAATTTTTTTTTATTTTAAAGTTTTTTACACACAAAAATGACACTTATACAAGAAATAAAAACAAAAAAAAAATACACAAGACATGAATAAGACAAGAATAAAATAAGACAAATAATATTTCTCCCCTTTTTTGACAACAGCAAAAAGAGAGGAAGAAATGAAGATCATAAATGTAAGAGGTCATATGAGAACCCTTTGATAATTGATCATGAAAGAGATGAATTATGATAGAAATAATAAAATTTAAGTTCATTAAAAGAAAATAAAAATTTATATCATTTAAACTAAGATATAATAAAGACAAGATAAATATATCAAGGTCATGAATCAGTTTAGACAATTTAATAAGAAAAATTATTGCAAAATTAATGAAATGAAAATTAATGTAATTCAAGTTCCAATATGAATTATATTTGAACATTAGATTGATTTGAAATTAAAGATTAAAAGATAAAAGAAAGAAAATATACTTGTGGCGACATTGCGCGTCTTTTCAGTAATTATGGCATACTTTGTGCATCTTTTTACATTTGGGCTAAATTTGTGTTTCTTTTCAATTTGCAAACCTTTGCACATTTTTTTTAATTTTTATACCTTTATATATTTTTCAAATTTTCAAGTTATTCTTTCAAATATCAATAATCTAAATGCTGAAATTTTTCTAAGTACAAAGATAATTATACTGAAATAGGAAATAAATAATAATAAGAAATTAAGATTGCAATAATAATACTAAAATTTTGTATGCCTAAAAAGAATATGAGTATGATATCCTGAGCTTGTTTAAGTTATAAGCTAATTTAAATTTATGAAAAATTAGATTTTCTAATTATATGAATTTTTGTAATTCGTTTCAAGATATATATCACTTTTTAGATCACTTATCTCAAGATAATCATATAGGCTATCAAATATTTCCATACAATATCAAAATCAACTAAAATAAGATAAGATGGTTTTTATTGATGTCAAAGTAAAAGATATTACAGTTCAGCACAATTGATATCAATTCAAACTGCTAAAATAAAAACAACAAATATAAAAACACACACTCAAAAGAAGATTATGAAAATTACAAACATCAACATATCACATCACATCATAGTACATCACATCATCTCATCAGAACTGATAAAAAAGATCACATAAGAAGTACAGTGATCATTTAGAGGAATCCCTGATTTGGAGGAGTTGGTTGGTTGAATAAATTAACATAGCTACTCATCATAGCCATATTTGAGCTCACAAAGTCTAATTGACCTTGTATCCAGCACATGTCTTGCTGGTACTATGCATCCTACTGCTATAGATGAGTCTCAATTCGATCAAAGCATCGATCAAAGTGACTCTCAAGATGATCAAAGCAATGAACTAACTCCTAAAAGTTTGGTCCACCAGCAGACGTAGGTGTAGGTCCTCTCTCCTCTCTCTCAGTGACAGCACCTTCATTATGTTCGACAAAGATAGCTTGGAATGAACCATCATTATAGTACAAGGGTTCTTCTATATGAGATACATCAGGATGAACTAATTCATACTTCTTCTCAAGAATGTATGTCACAAGATGTCCTAAGGCAATGTTCTTCTTTCTCTTATGGGATTCATGGCCAATTTCATAAATCCCATAAAGGTGGTTAAGAATGAGTTGGGCTTTGTCAATAGGTTGGCCAGTAAGGATCAGATAAGTGACAGTGGAAAGAAGAGGAGTGATATTAATTCTATCACTAGCTTTTGGAATGATGGAAGTCCTAAGAACATGCTGAATGATTCTAGCATCTTGGTGTAAGGTGTTTACTTTAGGAAAATGACATTCTTTTCTAATTCCTCTAAGCATGCAGTTTATCTCAGCCCAATCAAAAATAGAAGCAGGAGTCAAGGAGTGGGCTCTTACTCCTTCTGTCCTTACGTTTAAGAAAATCCCTAGATCTTCCTTGGTTATTTCTACATTCTTTCGTAAAACATAGGATCTAATCCTATTTTAATCGGAGTTGAAAGACATGTTTGCAAGAAAATAATGGAATGTAGCCTTGTTGAAAGAGTAAATCATAGTGAGGATAAACTTGAATTGGGTAGAAGCGAAAAGTGGTAATATTTAATAGATTGTATTTTCCTGAATCAAAACTTTAGAAGGGGTAATTTTTGTGAATACAAACCTAGGAAAGGATTCTTCATTTGCTTTGCACAAGAAATTTTCATTAACATTCCTAGAGGAAGGTACCCTTGTCAGTTCCTTAGCGAGTCTAACCCTTTTGCTTGAGCTTGCCATAGAAAGATCGAAGAGAATGAAGGTTAAAAAAGGCTTTTGAAGAGAATGAAGTTTGAGTTCTAAAGCCCTTCAATTTAAAGAAAAATGATATTTCATATAGAAGAAAAATGGTTCATCCCGTACGATGCTTGCATTCATATGTATGAAGTAGAATTTCGTATGTACGAATGAATGTGGTTAAAATGAAATGACTTATCGTAATCATACAAGTTACAAGGAATCTTTTCGTACAGGCTTTTTGACCAAACAATCATACAAACAAATAGGTGTTCATCCTGGATGAACAGTTATTTAAAATCATTTTTATGACAGTTTGAATCGTCCCCCATTTAGAATGACCTGTGGTTCATATGTATGAACTCCAAGTTCGCTTGTATAATCTGAAATAATAACTGCTTCTGATCGTATAACCATCTAGATGTGTACATATGATTGAATACACATCGTCCAGATGATCATGAAGATCATACAGATGATCTGTATTAAAAACTGAAAAACCTGTTCACATTCTATACTACCCAATTGATCAATACACTACAAGATTCATCCAGTATGAAATTAATTTCATACAAACAAATATCACACTTAGAAATTTCATATTAATGCTCAGAAAACATGAATTTGAATGTGAAAATGTTTTGAAAACACACAAAATTAGAAAAATAAAAAAAGGAAAAAATAAACATGCACAAAAAATAGAAAAAACACACAAGTAAAATCATAAAAACAAAATCACACTTATAAAAACACATATCAATGTTGAGAAACCTTTAATTAAGTATTCAAATTAATCACACCAGGCCTTGTTCTTAATGTGTTGAAAGTATCAAAGTCTAGTGGTTTTTTAAAAATATCTGCAAGTTGATTTTTAGTTGAAACTTGATTAAGTTCAATTTCTTCTTTGGATACATGATCCCTTATGAAATGATTCCTTATGCTTATATGTTTAATTCTTAAATGTCGAATAGGATTTTTAGAAATACAAATGGCACTAGTGTTATCACGATAAATCAGAATTGTGCCTATTGGTAATCCTAAATCAATCAACTGTTGTTTCAACCAAAGTTCTTGTGCCACACAACCTCCTAAGGTAATGTATTCAGCTTCAGTAGTAGATAGGGCTATGGAATTTTGTTTTCTATTGGACCAAGAAACTAAAGAATTTCCAATAAATTGACATTTTCCAGAAGTACTCTTTTTTATCAATCCTACAACCTGTAAAGTAAAAATCTGAATATCCATTTATTTTAAATCAAGAACTAAACTTAGGATATCAAATCCCTAAGTTCTGAGTTCCCAAGAGATATCTCAAAATCCTTTTAACTATTGTCAAATGTGATTTTTTTGGATCTGATTGAAATCTAACACATAAACAAACACTAAATATAATATCGAGTCGGCTAGCTATCAAGTAGAGCAAAGATCCAATAATTTCTCTAAATTTCTTTTGATCAACAGATTTTTCCTTTGGATCCTTATCCAACTGAACTGAGGAACTCATAGGTGTTCTAACATGTTTTGCATTATCCATCTCATATTTTTTGAAGATGTGCTTAATATACTTCAACTAACTACGAAATGTTCCTTCCTCAAGTTGCTTAATGCTAAAACCTAGAAAGTAATTCAAATCTCCCATTAGGCTCATCTCAAATTCACTACTCATTATTTTAGAAAAATCATCACAAAGATTTTTATTAGTAGATCCAAAGATGATATCATCAACATAAATTTGTACAATGAGTATGTCATCTCCTAATTTCTTTAAAAATAGAGTTGTGTCCACACTTCCTTTTTCAAAAGATCTCACAAGTAGGAAAGTGCTCAACCTCTCATATTAAGCTCTAAGTGCCTATTTTAATCCATACAATGCCTTCTTTAATTTGATAACATGATTCAGGTATTTTGAATTTTCAAAGGATAGAGGTTGTTCAACATAAACATCCTCTTGAATTATCCCATTCAAAAGGCACTTTTAACATCCATTTGATACAATTTAAATCCTCTAAAATAGGCAAAGAATAAAAAAATCCTAATTGCTTCAAGTCTAGCTACAAGGGAAAAATTTTCCTCAAAATCAATCCCTTCAATTTGATTATACCCCATAGCCACCAATTTAGCTTTATTTCTAATAACTACTCCTGAGTCATTCATTTTGTTCTTGAATACCCACTTAGTTCCAAATACACTTTGATCATTTAACCTTGCAATTAATTCCCAAACTTCATTTCTTATAAATTGATTTAATTCTTTTTGCATTATCAAAATCCAAAATTTATCTGAAAGTGCTTAATCAATATTTGTGGGTTCTATCATAGAAATAAAGGCTGAATGATTTACTTTATCCAGTCCACACCTAGTCCTAACACCCTCACTAGGTTCACCTATAATAAATTCCTTTGGGTGGTTTTTAGAAAATTTCAAATCTCAAGGCAACAGGTTTTCAATCTCCAAATTTTCATCCAAATTTATCTTTTCAATCTTTTGGGAGTCAATTTCTATCTCCTCCTCTTCAACAATTGGCTATTTCAAATTACCAAATTCATCAAATACAACATGTGTGGTCTCCTCAACTACCAAAGTTCTTTTATTGAATACCCTATAAGATTTTCTAACACAAGAGTATCCAAGAAAATTCTTTCATCAAATTTTGGATCAAATTTTCCTAAGGCAGATTTTCCATTATTATGTGTGAACACCTTGCATCCAAAAATATGCAAATGTGACAAATTAGGCATTCTTCGCTTATGTAACTCTTAGGGTGTTTTATTTAAACTCGATCTAATATTTACCCTATTCAAAACATAACATGCCGTGCTAACCGCTTCAGCCCCAAAAATATTTTGGAAATGAATATTCTGCTAACATGGCTCAAGTGGCTTTTATTAATGCTCTATTTTTTCTTTTGACTACACCATTCTGCTGAGGGGTTCTAGGTGCATAAAAATTGTGATCAATCCCTTTCTCCTTACAAAAATCCTTAAATTTTTTATTTTCGAATTCTCCACCATGATCACTTTGAATCGTCAAAATCTCACATCCTAGTTTTCTTTTAATCCAAGTCAAAAAATCTCTAAACTCCTCAAATTATTCACTTTTATGATTTAAAAATCTAACCGACGTGAATCTTGAAAAATCATGTACTATCACAAATTCGTATACCTTTCCTCCTAGGCTTACAGTTTGAACAGGTCCGAAGAGATCCATATGCAAAATTTACAATGGTATACTAGTTTTAAGATCCTTATTGGACAAAAAAGAGGACTTCACCTATTTTTCTAATTGACAAGCATCGTAAAGGTAATCCTTAGCAAAGTCTAGTTTTAGTATACCTCTCACTAAGTTCATTTGAGTAATCCTTCTAAGGTTTTTCATGCTAGAGTGATAAAATATCCTATGTTAAAGCCATGATTCATCAGAAATAGTTTTCTAAAATACAGCACTAGGAGTTTTGATACAATCTAAATCTAGTATATAAATGTTGTTTACCTGTATACCATACAAAACATCAATACCATTCAGGCTTAATATGCAGCTAGTAGAAAAAAATTGACGTTGTATCCTTTATCACATAGCTGTCTAATACTTAACAAATTATACTTTAAGCCTTCTACAAGCACTACATTCTCAATAAAAATGTTCTCAAGATTTCCAATCATACCTGATCCAACCACCTTCCTTGTGGTATTATCTCCAAGTGTAACCTTGCCTCTACTTCTGGCTTCCAGCGATATAAATTGCTTAGTATCTCAATTCATATTCCTTTAGCAACCAGTGTCTAGGTACCATCTGCTCTCACGAGGTCTTGTGTGAGAGCATGTCTCCAAAATCATCAAACATTAGACCTGGGAACCCAAACAAGTTTAGGTTTTTCTTTTGGCAATTTTAAAACAGATGCATGTATGATATGACTAGATTTATGCATCTTAGGCTTCCACACCAAATGCGTTTTTCTATCCAAAGTACATGTGTGTGCTATATGTCCAATCAATCCATAATTATGGCATTTAACTCATATAAATGTATTTCTTAATCTTCTGTAATTATTGTTTCTATTCATGGATTTTATGAATTTTGGATACAAAATAGGATTAGTGAAATCTTTAAGTCTTTGGGGTATCCTATTTTCCTCGAGACATTTTTTTTTTCAATTAAAAAAATGTATTCATATCTTCCAACAAATGATTTATATTATTTAATCGATACTTTTTACTCTCCAATTCATCCTTAAAATCCTTAAATTCTATTTCCAATTTTGTATAGGATGTTTTTAAATTTTCATTAGTCTTATTCAAATCGTCGAACTCATCAAGTAATTTCATGTGGTTGCTATCAATTAATGTATGATCTTTCCTAAGAATTTCATGTTCTCTTTGTAGCTCTTGTAGGTCTAAGTTCAGACTAGCATGCATTTTCTTTAACTTCCTATATGAATCATGAATGCGCTTAGATACTTCTGAAAGTTCATTGTAAGTCAAGTCACATACCTCTTCTTAATTTGAATGATCAAGATTATTTTCCATTAAACACAAGTTGGTGACTTCTTCCACTTTTTCAGTTTCTGATGAATCTGAAGCTGAGTCCACCCAGAAAGATCTTTGAAATTTCTTCTTGCCTTTCCTTACAATTAGTTTCTCCTCTACTTTCCCCTTGCTAGAAGTGGCTTTGAGTTTTGGGCAATCTGATTTAATGTGTCTAGGTTTCCTGCACTCGTAGAAAATCACATCATTAGAAACCTTGACATTCCTATTTAACTTACCTCAGTTCCATTATTGGTGTCTCTTTTGCTTCCTCTTTAGAAAGCTTTTAAACTATCTAGTCATCAACGTAATGTCATCCTCATCCTCAGGTATGATAGAACACTCTTTTATTCCTCCACTTTCAGTGCAATATTTTTCTCCTTTCGGGTCTCTCCTGCATCAATCTTTTGTTGACTCGCTCCTTACTCGTAAGCAATTAGTGATCCAAGAAGATTGTCAATAAAGTAAACATTTAAATCTTTAGACTCTATAATTGCAAGTATCTTAGCATCATATGCAATAGGCAAATAACAAAGTATCTTATTAACCATTTCAACATTTGTAAGTTTCCTACCAAATGCATGTAAAGAAGTGACTATTTGTGTGAATCTTATGTACATGTCAGAAATGGATTCATTGGGTTTCATGCAAAAAGTTAATAGTCATACAATAAGATATTAAGTTAGATTATTTAACTTCATTAGTCCCTTCATATATTATACAAAGTCTATCCCATATATCATTTTCCACTTTTGCAAAGTGGAAACCCGCAAGTAATCTTAAGATTTAGGTGCATAAAAGAAGTTGTTCAAACATTTGGCATTAAGTTGTGCTAGTTCACATTGTTCTATAGTCCAGTCTGCAAAGGGAACTTCAACTCTTACTCTATCAACTAACCAAGTTGGTTTTGTATACCCTTTTTGTACTAAGATTCACATACGATAATCAAGAGACTGTAAAAACATTGACATGTATATTTTTCAAAAATTGAAAGGAATATTGTCAAACAAGTGAGGTCTAGTTATAGAGTAACCTTCAGGTGTGTTTTGGTTTACAAATGTAGCCATTGTTGTTAATCAAAAAGTAGTCTAAACTTATGATTTTGAAACTAAGCTTTGATACCACTTGTTGAAACTTGTTGAATATGAGTTAGGTTGTTAGACCTAACCAAGAGGGGGGGGGGGGGGGGGGTGAATTGGTTATTTAAAAATTCTCCTCTTAATTTAAATTTATAAGTTTAAAACCGATGAAATCTTTTTAGTAATTAAAAAAAAAAAATTAAACCACAGATAGTAACAAGCTAGAAAAATAAAAAGCAGAAGAAAATAAAAGATACAAGATTTATAGTGGTTCGGTCAAACACGGCCTACATCCACTCCCTAAAGTCTCCCACTTAAGATATTATAATATTACCACTAGTGTCTCTCTTTTAGCCCCCACAGCAAGGCAGAGAAGCCTTCACAAAAACTCTCTTCCACCACTACCCTGTGCGGCAGAGAACCATCGTCCTTTTACACCCTCCAAGTATAGGTAGAGAACCTTTTGTTGTTCACACTCTCCAAGTGTTGGCAAAGAACCTTTGGCTATTCATACTCTCCATGTGTAGGCAGAGAACCTTCGGCTGTTCACACTGCTCGAGTGTTGTCAGAGAACCGGATCTCCTTGAAATATCTTCTCACAAGAGATCTAGAAGAACAATAGAAAAGAGTGAAGTAATTATAAAGAACACGCAGAGATCCTTACCTTTGAGTAACCAAGTGAACCCTTCACGCTCCACTAGTAAGAAATCTCCTTCAAACACTCTCTTTTACTCTCTCTTTCAATCTCCCTTTACTATTCATGAAGACTAAATGAAAAATGTTTTTATTATAGTCTTAAGTGGACCTTTTATAGAAAAGACACAAAAAATCATTCAAAAACTGTAATTTTCAATTTTTGAGCATCCACGATCGTCCCGTAGGATCGAAATTTGTATGTACGAACAATATAAAAGCTGTTGCATACGAACTGAATGAAAATTGGTATGAACTTCCTTCATACCCAATCATCATCTCGCACGAACATGGTTTGTTTGGTACGAATGGTTATATACAAACTTCATTGGTACGAAATTGCAGGATGGACTACAAGCTTCTAAAATAGGGCAGATCGTCCTGGGATGAACAATAAATATCGTCTGGACCAACATTTGACAGAGTTGATCATCCTAAGACGGATGATAAATATTATCCAAACAAACAACAACAAAGCCGATTGTCCTGGGATAAACGATAAATATTGTCCGAATGAACAGCGACAGAGCTGATCATCCTTGGACAATCGATAAATATTGTCTGAACAAATAGTGACAGAGCTGAACAACCTGGGGAAGATGATAAATATCATCTGGACAAACATTACTTAAAAAAATTTTAGCTCTCTGTTCATTCCATTTCCTTTTTGGGAATATATAATTGAACAGATCGTCCTATACGAACCTGGTTTGTACTGTACGAATAGTTTTTTAAGAAAAATATGAATTTTAAAACTTTCCCCAGGTGTGTGTGTGTGTGTGTGTGTGTGTGCTTAGTTACTAAATTACAATCACACTCTCTCATACTCAATAAAAATGAAAAATACATACTTCAATTTACAAAATATTCTAAGTTGATCTTGATTTAAAGTCTTCAACAATCTAGAGTATGATTTTCCTAAAATGTTAGTACACACAAGAGCAAAAAAAATCTTTTAAAAATGTGTTAGGAGAAAATTATAATTAAAACATTAATATTTAGAATCATCTAAAATATACAAATTACAAGAGTGTAAAACATGTAAAGCTAAGTAGTAACTTTCTCAAACAAAGACTAAGTAGAGTAAGAGTTGGAGTTTATGATATTAAAAATTTTCATTTATTATTATTTTTCTTTTGTTGAGTCTCGACACAAATTATATGCAACACTGAGCAACCATGCAGACACACAGGGTGAGAGGGCTTTAAAAATGAAAAAAAAAATTATCTATCGGTCGTACTTCACGAGTTTAAATTGTACTGTACGATCTAATCTGGCTCGATTGGCTATCTTTAAATAAGTCATACAGTATGATGTATGTCATACTGTACGATGTGTTTCCAATTAAAAACCCTTGTCACCAGATTAATTTAAGTAAATTCTTAATTTTTAAATTTTGAATTGATCGTACTGTACGATCCTATCAAACAGTATGATATTTTTAAATACTTATTTAAATTAACCTCATTATTAGTACATAAATCAATGATTAATTTTGATTAGTTATCATACTGCATGACATCGTTTGTATTATACGATCAATCGAGGTTATTTTTTATCATCCCGGACATTGTACTGGATGATCCCTTGATTTGGAACTATTCATACTATATGAAGTGGTTCGTACCATACGATGTATAGAGATGAGTTTTTGTCATCCCAACAATCATCTTGTACGAACAGAAAGATTTTATATATCATACTGTATGAGTTTATATCATAATGTACGATATTAATAAGGAAATTTTCCTGTTCGTAATCCTTCATACCAAGAAGAAGGCTATTTTGTACTGTTTGTACGGTACGATCATAACAACTAAATACAAATTTTTTGGGTTTCTTGGAGCCTATTTTAAATATCAAAACTTCTATTTTTTTAATAGAGAATCTATGAGAGAGGAAAATTAGAGGGGGATTCCTTGGGATAAAGCTCTTGAGAAGATTTTGGGGTTTGTGAGATCAATGAGAAGGTAGGCTTTGTGAGGGATAAGGGTTATGAGGGAGATCACATGGTTGCTCCTAGCTTGCTGCACGTTGCTCTTCTTGTGGCCCAAGAAGATCTTGTGGGAGGCTCTCTTAGGGGGAGATTCTTCTTCATCCATGTCCTCTAAGGTACTCTGCCTTCTCCAAGAGGGAGAAAAATGAGAAGGTATTCTACCATCACCAGGAGGGTGACAAAGCGCTTGGCGCTCCACCAAGCTGGGTTGGTGAAAGTAAGGTTTGTAAAGGCTTCTCCGCCTTGCTGTTGGGGATAAAGAATAATTACTGTTTTGTAGTGAAATTTCTGAAGTGGAGGGCTCCGGCGAGTGGACGTAGGTCAAGTGATCGAACCACTATATATTCTCTAATGTGATTTTTTTCCTTATTTCACTTTATTTATGTTTTTTATTTTATTTTTGTTAAATTTCTTCGTGAAAATCATTGTTGTTGAGCAAGTTAATTTTTCACTACCAATTGTTGCAAATTGTGTTTTAAGCATTCACCACCATATCAATTAATTTTCTTGTTTAAAATTTTTAAATAAAAATTATAACTACCATTTTGGATTGTCTTTTTATTGCAACAAATTTTTTATTCGCCCCCACCCCCCCCCCCCCCCCCCTCAGCGCATCTCGTAATTTCATAATTGACTAAGTTTTTTAACACAGCATCCCTTCTTTCAATCATCCTAACTTTTAATCTTTGTCTTTATATTCTTCAATGTTTAATAATTATAAGTTCCTCTTATCATCATGTGGATGATAGATTATAATCTATTAAGGTTGAGTTAGCCTATCATAGATATAGTGATGGCCACATTAATTTTTCTAGGATTCTCAAATATGACATACTTAATTATCAGGTATTAGACCTCTTTGGTGGCACCACTCTCAAGTGTATTCAAACTCTAGCTTTTTCCTTCAACTTAAAACTTTTATTTGAATTCTTCGTAACCATAAGACTCAACACTAAAATAATAACTATATAATATTATGTTTGTAGGTGTCCGGTAGAAATTAATTATTAGGACTTTAATGAAAGATTAAACCTTTTCATTATAGTCATAACACCACATAGTATACTCTCTAGGGGAGAGTAAGACTAGACAAAGCTAATTATTACCATTAAGAATGTACCTAATAATCAACACCTTTTTCTAGTAATTTTTCTTACCCAAAATGCACGCAACACCAAGCATGACCTTGGAACTTCAATTTTACCTAAGGTTGGAGATAGAATAAACATCACTCCTTTGTAGTATATAGTTGCTTCAGTATGTCTGGTATAAAATTTAATACACGGATATAATTATCTATTTCATTGATAATCTAACATCTACTATAAATTCAGGAGTAGGACGTAGAAAAAACCTAACTCTAAGACACATTATTTCCTATGTCTTAGATACAAAATATCAACCCATGTATATACCAGCCGATATATTCCCTACCTTCTATATTATGCATTATTGCCTATAAGACAGCCCACAAAGGAAGAGTAGGATTTTAATGAGATAAGAGGAGACTTGCAAGCACTAATACCAGCACTAGCACTAGCTTACTAATAATAGTTTTATGATGCCCTTATTGAGTTTTTTAAATGACTACATATATGCCTTGAGACTCACATTCAAGAGTCTACCACTCATTGCGATCATATGCAGTTCAACTTAAAGCAAAAGCAGTAGTAGCACAAGGCTAATCGTGCATTATTTGCTGAGCCATTTGCCTTAATCCACCATTACCTTCAACCACCACTACCACCACCTACTCAAGGACTCTATTGGGAGTAGTTGTGTTATGTGCCTTGTAGTTTATTGGTTTCTTGTAATTAGCTGATACTTTCATGTATTTTTCTTTTTAATAGTGTTTAATCCGTAGTTCTCTTTTTTTATGACGTTAAAAGGGCGAGTAGGTTATTATTAGTCTTTATTATTATTTTCTTTTCTTAGTATTTTTTGGTGCTTATTATGCATGTGTTATCATTGTTGTATTATATTAAAAAATAAATTAATAAAAAATTAATTAAAAAATTAAAAAATAATAAATATAATAAAACTTTTTATTTAACTTTTAATAAGAAATAACTTAGTAAAGGGGATAGCTCAGGAGAAAAAAAAATTAAAGGTGTATATTAGCTTATTAATCTTGCATATACACACACACACACACCTTTCATGTGAGATTAAATCTTTTAATTTTTTTAAAGATGATCAGGATCATGTTATATGATCTATGTAAACACAAAATTAATTAAAATGTTTAAGTAATTGAGAAATTGAAATAAAATATAACTAATCGTACTATAGGACCACCTAATTGTATAGGATAATCATATATTTTAAAAACATTTACCATTAATTAAGTTAGATACTAATTTCAATCTTAAATCTTATTCTAGTCATACTGTTTGACCAAATCGTATTATACAATGCTTTAAAATATTCCCTAATTTTATCTTATTATTATCTATCAAATTTTGGTTGATTATGGCTTAAGATTATATAATACGATCATGATTGTACTGGATGATCAACAGAGATGATTTTTAGTCATTAAGGAGTTCATCATGAATGAACTATGACTTAATTGTACTAATCATACTTTATGACCGTATGTTTATACTGGAGGATCAGTAAAAAAATTTGAATTGATCATACAGAATACTATCCACCTTATAGTGCTACCAAAACATAGTGAACTAATCATATTTTATGATATACAAATCATACTATACGAACAATGAAGACTAAATTGAAAACTAGTGTTTTATTTATACCTACTATTTAATCATCCCTTATTTCATTTGAGAGAGTCTTTGATAGTTAATGGCTATGTAAAATATGATAGGTTAATTGTGAGCTATTGTATAACTCATTGAATTCAAAAAATTCTTAGATTTTTTATATAAAATTGATAACAAACCACTAATTTATGCAAATATATATATCAAATTAAGTAGTAAAGTGATAGAGTAGAATGTAAAACTCTTGAGGAAGTGATCTACTAAATTATGACAAAAATACTACTTCTTAATCCAATTGCATTAATTTAACCTACTAAAATGAAAAATGTGAATTTTTAACTCTTCCCACAGAAAAAAATTAAGAAAATGGTTGATACTATTGTAATAACATATTTTGGACTAATGCATATAAATTATATAATTTTCCTAATGAGGCTCCTAACTGTAGACATGGATTAGTATATGTTCATCCTTAGATCTCTATTAAGCTTTAGGGATGAAAAGAAAGATTGTTAGTCATCTTACAATTTTACTATCTCCATTGAACCTAGAATATTCGAAAATCATTTGTCTAGGCATGCTAATATTCAATTTCAATATTTCAAATTATTCCTGCATTCGTCGGTCAAGGCTATACAACACACAAAGTTTTAACTACACATATGGATATTGTATGCATTAAATGAAGAATGAGAGAAATAAAAAACTTCATTACTTTTATTTAAGAATAAGTGTCTTTATTAGTACCTAATATGATCTTTATATTGTTAGACTAAAATAAAAGATCTAGACAGACTTTTTAGAAATAATAAGTAAACCCATATTCCTTTTACTCATAGAAGAAAAAAGTATAATAGAAGTAGAAAAACATTTATCATCGGGATGGATCAAAGTATCTTCTCTACACTTTTCTTTCTCCACTTATAGAGTTTCTTATACAAACACAGGTTAAATCTTCCAAAAGATTATACCTTTCCATTCTCTAGCTTCACTTAGACTTTACTCTAAGGGGGCACTTAAGAAATACTTTGAAAAGTATTGCATTTTCACTAAAAGGCCTAAAATTTATAAATAAATTGAACTAAATACTATTTATAGTTAGTACATGATCAGATTTGAGCACTAAAACACTTTAGAATGTATTGCTATAATAGTGAATGATGAACTAGCGCCTCGACACTATAATGTTGGCTTCGCTAGAGATCTATGTGACATGTCACGATTATAGCCCAAATTTATACATCTTTTCATCAAGTCAATGCGACTCTTAAGAGTTGTAAATGTTACACCGTGATTGTTATAAATCTAGACCCTAGACTTGTGATTTTCATTATAATAAATATTATTAGATTATCTACTGTGTCTTCTGTAGTTGTTATTATTATTATTGGATATTTGTTCTTGTGTAATAACATTTCAGGTTTGTCATACACTACACATAGTGTTCAACTCAAAATTGAGTAGAATAGGTAACTTTCTATAAAAGTCTATTTTTAACTTTTCTCTAATTCTTCATTTCTTGAGTTAAAGTTGTGTATTTGGTGGATGCTAAACTTGGACACCGGGTACCCACACAGAGGGGAGTGAGAAAATGAGAAAATTAGAAGTATAAATTTTTTAAACTAATCAAATTGTATGATCAACTAATCAAAAATCATTATAATGGCTTGCTAACATAATTAATATGTTTATACTAATCATATTATATGATCAATATCGTATAGGATAATCAATAGAAATAAAGATCTCAAACGCAAATCATATTTTAGGCAATATTTTAAAATTCAAAATTTATATGAATCGTATCATACAATACCCATTATGTTGAATGATATATTAAAATCTTTTCTAATTTAATCCTATAATAAGTGGATCAAATCTGGATTAACTGATTCAATCAAATTATATTGTACGATTTTACTCATCATACTATACGACTCGATAACTTCTCAGGATGATAATTCATTTCCACTTATCATATGAGATGATAATCCTATTCAAGTGAACTAATCATACAAGATGATTCCATATATTGTACTGGACAATCAACTTAAATAATTTGAACTAATCGAATAACACCTTATTCTTCGTACAACACTAATAGGGCTATTTGAACTAATCATACTATATGATATGTGATCATACTATATGAACAGTGTCAATAGAATTGAATTATTAGGGTTTTTATGATGCCTTATAATTAAGCTCTCCTCATAGACCTATTCCAAGTCTTTTATATTTTTGGTTTTCCAAATAGAGCTTTTAAGAGAGATCTTGAAGAGCTTCAAGAATGAGAAAGGAGAGGTTATGTGTGAGGGAGATGGAGTGTGAGGGGATTTCAAATGGATGCTCCAAGTAAGCTTCTTCCTTATTTTCTATAAGTTTGTTGCTTGGTTTATTAGGTAACTCTACGAAAAAGAACTTTAGCCTCAAGATCATCAAGGTTCTTTGCAGTCAGTAGGAGAGAGAGAAAAGAATTGAAAGGTTCTCTACCTTCACCAAGAGGGTAAAAAAGAGGCAAAGGTTTTCTGCCTTCATCATGAGAGTAAAAAGGAAGTCAAGGTTCTTTTCTTTCATTAAAAGGGTGAAAAATAGGTCAAGGTTCTCTATCGCACCGGGTTGGTGTAAAGATTGTAAGGGCTTCTTTGCGTAACTATGGGGTTTAAAGAAGAGACACTAAAGTTTTAGTGTAATACTCATAGAGGAAGACTTTAGGAAGTTGACATAATTCAATGTTGATCGAACAACTATAAATTTCTGGCATGTTCTTTTCATTATTTGCTTTTTTATTTCCAACATTATTATTTCTTGAATTTATTTTCTAAAATCTTTGGTAGAAAATTGATAGAATGTTTGTGAATTAATTTTCTATGATCAGGAAATTTAGAACTTAATATAATCATTAATGGTTATGTATACTGAATTGTTGTATAAGATAGTTTGTAGATGAAAGGTTTTAAAAAGGGTAAAATTTTTAAGTAGCCAATTCACTCCCACCCCCCCCCCCCCCCCCCTCCTCTTGGTGTGCCTAGGGATTGTTTAACAAGGTTTAACACCCTTCATTTAACTTTAAATTGGTATTTGAGCAGGTCTTGAATTGTAGATATAAAAATCTTCAATAAAAAATCAAATGGCACAATTTGGAAATAGAAATACCATGGAGGGGTTAATCTATAACCCATCCCCCATTATTTGACAACATACTATTTGATTTCTAAAAATTTTGCATGTATACTTCTTTTCAAACTATTGATTTTTGTATGTGGTTGATGGTTGTTGACCTTATTTTCACCATTACCCTAGTTAAAAGGGGTTGACTTGGTCAAATTAACCAAGACAAATCCTAATACCTATTCAATTACGTTTAGTGGGTAAAGCCTAGTCTATGTAGCCCAGACCTAGGCCCTAGGCCAACCTAGTTGACTAGGTCAACCTAGGTTAACCCAATTCACCCAAAACCTCTCTCTTTTACTTTCACATCAATTTAAACCTTTTTGGCTCAATCCCACACCTTCCTTGGGTTCAGTGGGTTAAATCTAACCTGCTGAGCTTAGACCCATGCAAAGGATCAACCTGGTTGACTAGGTCAACCTAAGTTGACCCAAGTAGCCCAAATGAGCCTAATTCAAGATATAACTCATTCCACGCCCTCCTTGAACTCGTCCCCTCACTCACTTAGGTTAAATTGACCATGTTGATTGGGTCAAACTTTGACTTGGTCAGCCCAAGTCTTCTTTAGTCGAATTTGACCTATTTAAGTCAATTTAAACCCAATGAATTCATTTAACACTTACCTAATGAGCTTTTGAGCAAGAACATGGCTAAGAAACATTATTTCCCTCCTAATTAGCTCAAGGGTTGATCCTAACTATTGATCATAAGCATTAGACTATAAATTTGTGTGTTAGGGAAATATAGAAGGGTCTTTTTTCTCTTTCTCCCTCTCCAAACCTCCTCATCCCACGAGATTTTGTGTGAGAGCTCCCTCGACTCCCTCCACTCCTCCCAAGCCAAGCCTGACCGGTCAAGGCTATCGGCGGTGAGATTTATGGCTAACTGAGGCTAAATACATTCCAAAGTGAATTTTTGATGATCCATAGATTATTTGGTTGCAATTTCAACTAGGGAATTGTACGAGGACAATCTACAAGCTCAGCCATATCAAGATCCTCAATATCTAAAGGTGAGATTTCCTAAAAACCCTTAACATAGGCCACTACACTTAGACTTAAATAACTTTTTATATATCATGCTTTCGATCACAAAAATGGTCCCCCAAGACTTTAAAACTTTAAAAATTATTTGAAATTTTTTTTCTAATCCAAATAATATGTGTAATATATAGAATTTTTTAGAAATTATTTTATTTAATTAAAAATAAAATTAATTTAAGATATTTTTATTTTACAAATTATTTTAATTTTAAAATATTTCCTTTTTTTCTTTTAATAATAATAAATTTTAATTTATGATGAAATATTTTATAAAATTTCAATTCTTATTTTGAAAATAATATTTTATTATTTCAGAAAAATTCTTGATCTTATTTTTAACTTTATTTAACAATTAATTATTTTTAATAATTTTTATATAATAGTATATAATTAATATTTAAATGTTATTCATTAATTTTAACGATAATTATTTTTTAAATAATAAAAATAATTATCTTATTTTTAAAAATTAGAGAATAGGTTTAGTTATTTAATTTTAAATTTTCATTTAATAATTATTATTTTGAGTATTTTGTTTTTTATTTTAATTTTTTAAATAATTAAATACTTAATTAAAAATTAATTACATTACAATTAAAATTCTCAAAATTTATTAAAAATTATTTTTTAAAATTATTATTCAAAAAACTTCTAATATTTAATTTAATTTTGTGTAATAAATATTTTTAAATATTAATTACTTCAAATTATTTTAAAATACCCTTTAATAGTTTTAAACTTCAAAAATTTATATTAAATCTAATTTAAATCTAAAAAATTAGTATAATACCTTAAATTTTCCAAAAAAATTAAAATTTTAATTTAATTATTTCTTAAAGATTAAAAATTTATTTTTCTTTATTATTATTTATTGCTTAAATTAGTTTAATACTTAATTACTAATTAATAAATGATATAATAATTATTTTAAAATTAATTTTTTTTTAAACTATTTTGAAACCTCCCCTAGGTGGCCACTGGATCTCTCATATATGTGTACCTATATACATTAAACTATTTCTAATTATATATATATATATTTTAAATTTTATATACTTATATCTTTAATATATATATATATATATATATATATATATATATATATATATATATATATATATATATATCTGTGTGTGTATGTGTATTTTAAATTATTTTAAAATTATTTATATATATATATATATTATATATATATATATATATATATATATATATATATATATATATATATATATATATATATATATATATATATATATATATATATATATATATATATATTAAATACCTTAATTCTGAGAGATCTACTTATGAAATTTTAAACATGGATTGAGCATGTGAATAGCATTCATAGGGGATGGATTACTGAATGATTGAACTCAAATCATTCACTAATTACATCGTTAAGCATGCTTAATTACTATTTGCTCTTCTTTTACATATGTAGGATACACGAGTACTTAGCCTAGGCTCTCCTAGTTCTAAGGACTTGGTGTGCAATGTTTTGCTGCATCTTTGTTCATGTTACCCCAAGAGTTAATCTTGAACACTTGATTCAAACCTGTTAAACGTAGCAACACCCTAAGCACAGTAATTAAGGACCCATCTAGCAAATATAGAAAAAATTGAGCCAGAATACACCTCCAATTGATATGAAATTTTGAACATTAAAACTTAGTTACATCATAAACCTTTCAAAATTATCTAGGAATTTTCAAGACTCTTTAAACCCCTTAATAAACAATCACTAATTCACCCTTAATTAATCTCCAACATATTAAAATTTTTTTAATAAATTCAAATCAAATCCAAAAATTCCCCATAATATATCAAACTCTTTAGAGCTGGATTCTTAATATCTTAAAATTAAAATTTCCTTAATTGGACTTCAATCTTAACCTTAATTTGATTTTGATTAAAAATAACTCTTTTAATTAAATTAAACAATTAAAAATTATTAAAAATTCCAAAATTTTCCGAAATACTTGGAAACTCTTCTTTGAGTCACTCCTAACCTTTGGGGGTGATTCTAAGAGGTTTGGAGCTAATTTTAATCAAAACTCCTAAGTTGCCCTTAATTATACAATTTTAATAATTAATGAAATACCCCAAATTTGAAAAATCATCACTAATTCCAAAATTCAAAATTCAGTAAACTAAAAGGAATTTTACTCTAACTAAAATCTAGTATTTATTAAAAATATTAAATTTCTATAAACTAACCTAAATTAAAAAGTTAACTCTTTGGTCAATCATAGTTCATTAATTAGGGTCCAAAACTTCTAAAAATCATAACTTTGCATAAAAAACTCTAAATCTAACAAACTCAAAGTCTAATTATTTCTCACACGTTATAATATTTAATAAAAATTCTAGAACTCCTAAGCCTAGTATATTTCTAAAAGTGACCTTTTGGACCCTCTTTATTATAGCATATAGGATGACTCTAGACCTTCTAAAATCTGCTAACTTAACTTAAACGTCGAAGAATACTATCCTACATATTAAAACTGACCAACCAACTAAATTAATTAAAATATACCCTAAAGCATTAATTCTTAAACTCTAATTAAAGTTCCCTACTTTGGCCTTTAACAAATCAGAACACAAAACAACTTGGAACTATTTACCCGATATAGGACATATCCAAAGTCATACAACCTACTATACATATATAGAATTGTTTGTTAGGGAACAACTTCTAGTTCTAGGTTAGGTCGATTTTTTTCTTTTTTCTTTTTTTGATGTGATACTATTGCATGTGGCATATGTGCTTGTTACCTTGGTTTACTATGACATTTGGGATATTTCTTTTATTAATGTACTATCTTTATATGATGTAATGTGTGTGATAGATTACCCATAAGTTAGGGGTGATCTTGATACTAACGATGTTTTTTGTAGGTGGACATGCTCATGCAGCGCTAATAAAGGGGGCTAAAATCATAAATAAATTATATAAATGTTTGCTACAGTGCTTCAACCTCTTAACCCCCAAATATATAAGAGCATGGCGAGGTGTGGCTGGCATGAGTATTTTATTTTCATTTTTAACTACTTGGGTTATTTTACATTAACTTCTAAGGATAACTATGCATGAGAGTTTAGATTTTCTTTTTTTGTTCATAAAGTAAATATAGTTTTTATTTGATGTAATTTAGTTATGAAAATCTTTAAAAGGGAAGCATTTCAAATAGCAGGGATCCAAAATGAAAAAGAAAGGCCCTTTATAGGGAATTTTTTTTCATTTGGGTACCCTTCTAAAGTATAAACCATATGAAGACCAAAGGATGACGATCCAGAGAAAGACTCAAAGACAAAGATGGAGATTAAATGCCTCTTTTTTTAGGAGTTGTGTCATTCAAAAAGATTAGAATCCAAGTTTTTATCGGTCAGGTCTGGCCACCATTACGTTTCTGCAGAATCTGGGTTATACTTATATGGCACTTACCATGGACCTTTTTTTACTATAGTAGTTTTATTTATATTGAAGTGTTTACTATTTTTACGCTATAAAAAATGCATGGTTGTTTTAGATTTCTTTCTTACCTAATTTCTCTAGGATCTTTAGGAATAAAAGTTTTTTTCTACTCGTAATTAAAATTTAATATTTTAAGAATTAAATAATATAGAAACCTAACAATTAGGGAATAGACGGAACCATCCTAGTTTGTATGCATATTATTAAGACACTTCCCCCTTACGAGTAGAATCTAAATAATCTGACCTATGATGATGAGGTGATGGATATGAGGAAGTCTAGTTTTTCTAAAAAAATATTTTTAAGTTTTCTAAAATTTCAAGCATTCATGATTTGAATACCTTTAACTAGCATGCATTGCATTAGAAACTAAATAATTCAAAGATTTAATTGCATTAGTTCTAGAAGCATTCTACCCTACATAAGTCTAAGGCCACTTAGTAAACTCTCTAGATGTAAGCCTTGATTTCCAAAAACTTACCCACAAACCTATCTTTCATAAAGACTGGATAGTATGAATTTTATGCGATTAGGTGGTTAGCTGGCATTCCTTTTCAGATAGGATATAAGTCCATGATGCATTGGCTAGGACATCGGTATTAGTGCTGCAGAACACTAAACCTACTTTAAATTTAAGGTTCAAGACTACTACAATTAGTGTCTCATAGTATACCTCATCGGTGGGTAAGCCCTCTAGCCTACATATAAATCCTGCCTATTCGAGTCACATGGATGATGCCACTTCCGTCTTTCTCTTTTGTATTCTTTAAGTGTATTGATTATTTCTTTTTCTCTAGTTTATTCTCACTACCTTAGTCCCTTTGGATATTGATGTGAGCCGTGTATGTTGACTAAGCCAAGTTGAATCCTTTCCTTCTCTTTGAGTTGGAACTTCCTAGTGTTCTACCTATATGCCAATCCCATTTGTAAAGAGCAATATAGAATCATTAACTGAGAGTCTTCTTAAGCTCTAGCTTAAGATGTAATTAACTATGAGGGTTTACATCCAAGGAAAATTGAGTCCCATAATCAAATATCCCCATTTAAGCTGATTTATTGGGTGAGGGAAACCTCATTATTTTGATCAGGTCATGCATATTATTACCCATTGAGGTACGCAGGTGAGAGCCATTATCTTTAATAGTTAATTGTATATATAATATAATCTACCCTTCTATTAGCCCGCTTGCAAAGAGCATCGAAGCCCATTCGTCTCGTCCCTCGAGATGGTGTACACTTCCATGTCTCTGTTTCCCCCACACCTGCTCATCTCACTCCCACTTGTGTGTAGCTAGTACACTCTGTGGTTAGGTAACGAGTGCCTAGAACACTCCCAATTTAGTCCACTCATCTAGTGGTTAGGTGAGCAGCGCCTACCCCACCATTTATTCATTCTACTCAGGCTCCTCAGCAACAGCAGCCAATTGTTACTCCTTCCGTTGCTCCAGCAGAGGCAGCTCATGTTTGGGTTCCCCCTTATTCTTCCTCTAGAGAGAGGGGTGCCCAAACCGAGCTTCATATGCCCCTCTTTCCATCGAGCTTCTATGTTTTCTTGGTTCTCCCACTCAGAGACCACTGACTAGACCCCGACATATTATATAGCTCCTATTCCCCCGGTTCTTCCATTTGGGGGTTCAAACTTAGCTTCATCCTTGACCTCCAACCTTAGAAGAAGGGCCCAAAGAAATAGAAACCATAGACTTTGGTTAGCTATATTTGAGGAGCCAGGCAGTGAATGGTAGAGTTAGTGGCTCAGCAGGAGCCAATTCAGAGGAGGGTAGTCCCCTTACAACGGTAGCCATGCCCACTTCCAATTATAACTACCCATGAGATAGTAGTAGCACTTGAGATAGAAGTAATCCAGGGAGGACAGTTCTCTTCTATGATATATAGTGGTGATGAGGAGGATGTCGCTTGCATTATGACGACCCCTCATGTTACTACTACTTTACCCTAATCTAGGGTTTCTAGGGATGATGCTGCTCAAGCCCTCGCTTAGAAGATTCAGAGCATTGTCCACCTAGTATGAGGTTGAGGGACTGTCAATCAAGAGAGATTACTTGATCAAATTTATCAGGCAATCTTTTAGGAAGAGGTACCGATGGAAGAGAGGATAGCCACCACGACAGCCAGTCAATTTAGTTACTCTAATTAGACTGCAGATAATTGCCCCTACTATTGGATGATGCAAACATCATTGTGGATGGAGATAGTAGTTAGAGCGCGCTAGACCTCATATCATTTCAATTATTGTAGCCCCTCAACAGTCAGTTTCCCTTACTGGATCCCACCGTGGTAGTTGGGTATTGAGGTGATAATATGTGGACTCTCCTGTCAGGATAGTATAGTTGGTTGAGATAGTTGAGTTATTGGATGTTATGGTTCCTCCCGTATCTTAGGTAGTCCTAATGATTTGTGAAATAGTTACAGATAAATATATTGTAGTTCCTCTAGATGGTCCACTAGAATGGATAAAGGTAGTTCTAATTCCTAGCCTCCACAAGTTTTCTTCCCCTATGGGTCTATATATAAGCATTTTATCAAACCCTCTCCAAAGAGGACACACTTGAGGAGGAGTCAGATGGTGATGTAACAATGCACCAAGTTTTTGTGAATACCATATGAGGCCTCTTGGATGAGCAGAGAGAACCAAAAGATGGTGATGAGTAGGGAGAGCATGATGTGGGTAGATCTCCCAGGTTAGTTAATATATAGGCTACAGTTCTATACTTACATTCTCAGATGACATAGATGGCCAGAGCCATTGCGGCAATGACTCTCAGTTAATAGCCTTGGGAGCCCTACTTCAAATGATGGGCATTGGTACTCCTACTATATCCAGAGGTGAGCCAGCAGTACTACCAATAACACCATACCACATAGGAGTAGACAGGGTCCAAAGAGTTGTCCCAGGGCTACCTATAGTAGCTATCTTAATTACCTCAGTCAAAAGTAAATCAGCTCAGTTGTTAGTCGGGCAAAATCAGGATCTAATAGTACTAAAGGTCAAGCATGCCATTTCCTCTAGGAAGGCTGGAGAGGTAGTTAGTGCATGGAAACCATACCCAATTGAGTACGAGTAGGAGCCTTACCCCTTGGCTTTGTTCTTGCATGGTTTAGAGTATTTGATGGGTTTGAGAACCTATGGTAGCATGTGGCTCAGTACCGTGTAGTGTATTACAACATAGGAGGGAATGATGCTCTCATGTTAAGACTTTTTATCAGTAGTTTAGTTGGGGTGGCCTTTATATGGTACGCTGACCTCCCCAATGATTCACAATACACTTTTCCCAAGCTCAAGCATTTATTTATTCAGAGGTTTATTAGTGTCGAGCATAAAGTTATATTGGGAGAGTTAGTTGTGGCCAGACATCATCCCTGTGAGACTCTACCAGATTAGATTGTCTGATGGAGGAACCTCAGTTTATAGTGTAAGCTTCAATTATAGGAGTAACACGTAGTAGAGATTTTATTAAAAAATATATATGGCTCAATAGAAACTTACCTAAAAGATTTCTGTATTAAAACCTTCAAAAAAATATTAATAAAGGTGATCAACTTACAGGATAACATACCCGATGCAATCCCTCCTAAGGTTGAGAGTCAACCTATATGTAGACCTCAATGGCATGAGTCTTCTGGGACACCTCCTCCTAGTATTGGGGAGGTACACAGTACATATGGGCCACCAGATAAGCGAAAGGAGGCTGTAACCAGTTCAGTACCACCACAGTAGTCATATATATCGGGTTAGTTAGCAGCATAGCCTAGACCCTCCCGTAGGACTCCAAAGAGTTAGCAATACCTACAGAAGAAGCTTAGTAATGAATACTCCTTTAAAAGGAAAAATATAAAGAAGATATTCAAATTCCTTATTAAGTAGAACATCTTAATATTCCTTATGAATAGTAGAGTGGAAAAAGAGGGGTAGATGGATCACCCACTCTATTTTTCTTTCTATAGATATATCAGGCTTATTACAGAAGACTGCTATAGGTTCAAAGATAGAGTTGAGAGGCTCATGAACAATGGGAAGATAAACCTTAAGAATAGTGACTTGGTGCAGCCCTAGGGAAAGACTACTCAAATTATTTAGATGGTTTCGGGTTCCAACCTTAGTGATAATCAGAGTGACAGTCAAAGCAGTAGTAGAAGATCACCCAATAGTTTTTGGGGAGAATGGAAGCTAACACTCTCTTGGAAGATAAAGAAGATGAACAAGAAAGTAGTTTAGAATTCAAAGGTAAATGAGAGGAGGCATCCCTAGGCCAAAATGATAGTTTCCAACCTAGTAACTTCGCCTTCACCTTTTTCTTCTTCTTTTGTTGTGATGCCTACTGAGCACATTTTCTTGTCTTCTTCTATATAAAATAAGAAAATGTATGAAAGAGTAAATATTGTTGTCACCTCAAAGGGGAAGATGGGACCCCTTCTAGCATTTATATTGAAGGATTTCATTCTCCCTTCGACCGATGTTGAAATAATATAAGAAGATGATTATGGCTACTTTTGGTCTCTTGTTCCTTCTAGTTCTAATTTTTTTATCACTCCCTCTTTTCATGTATTGCATATTTCTTGTAATGTTAATGATTATGTATGTGATGATCAGTATGAGTGTGATAAAGAACCTATCTTTACTATTATGGATAGTTATTGTTACATGGATTTTGGAGATGGGTATGAGAACCCATTCTAATCACTTTTCTTAGAACTAACACAAGCCTTCACCACTGAACCAAATGAACCTCCTGTTGAAGATGACTCAATACAAGAAGTTCACTTGCATTCAAGGAAAGTTCTTCCACCTAGGATGGCTAAGAATACAAAAGAAAAGGATAAAAATATCATTATACAGCAGGATGATCCTATCTTTTCCTCCTAAGAGCAGTCTAAGGATAAAGGGAAAGGTCCTTAGCTATAAGTTGTTTATAATGTGTTTGCTCACTTAAGAAAAATTTCTTCACTTCTTAGTGTTTATGATGCTTTGATGATGTCTCCCGACTTGAAAGAGAACATGGTGAAAGCGCTGCTTAAGCCAAAGTCTTATAAAGCCTTCTTTGCTTCTGAGTCTGTTGAGGATGCATATCATTTGAGAGAGATGACATGCATTAACTTTTCATATTTTGATATTCCCTTATGGACTTTCGAATATAATAAACCCTTTTATGTCACAGTTGAAGCCAATGATTATGAGTTGAACATGGTCCTCATTGACCAGGGGGATTCAGTTATCATCCTGAACTATAAAAATTTAAACGACATCTCCCTCGGTCATTCAAAGCTCACTTCTGATAATATTAAGTTAAAAGGCTTCAATGATCAAGGCCAACACACTCTAGGGTCTATCACCCTACCTTTGAAGTTTGGAAATTTCCTAACTGAGGCAAAGTTTCATGTAATCAAAGAAAATACTTCATAAAGGGCTCTCTTAGGAAGCCCTTGGATTCATGAATATGGAATGGTTCCCTCTACTTTGCACCAATGTATGAATTATATGAGGAATGACGTAGAGTATTCCATTCCTAGGATATCCAACCTTTTATCAAGCACGAGGTCTATATTTACAATGATACCGAGCATTATATACCTCAAAAGACTTACAGAGCTCCCCCTTCCTAGTCACCAGTGATACCTACTAGTATTATATAGGATCCTATGTAGTCACCTACATAGGGTCCTACATAACCACTAGTATAGGGTTCATTACAGGTTGGTACTGAGGAAGGTATTTTCACTACAAATCCTTTTGGATCTACTTTTTAGTTTGAAATTGGGCACGATGTTCCCTCTAGTAGAGGTAGTGGAGGATAAGGTAGAGGTAGAGGTAGAGAGTTAGCTCGCTCTCCAAGAAACTTTGACACATGAATTTCTCCTCCCTCGTATCTTTACACGTCTTCTTTGACTATCGAGTCCGACTCTTCTGATGATGAGATGATCGATGTTCCTCATCATTCAGTTCCCTCATCAACCCTGGATTCTGTTGGTTATGATTCACTTCCTACCTTTCATAGGTATATAATACATGAGGAAGTAGACTTCCGACGTCAAACTACTATCAAGTAACCATTTCCTATCAGATGTCTGGAATAAGAGTTGATTAATCTCATCAAAGATCTTTTATTACTCCTTCCACTAGTGTGGGTGGCTCACCACAGACTAACAAGCATTCTATACCTCAACTGTACAAATCCTTTATGCCACCACGATCTAATGAGTGTGCCTCTTTATCCCATAGTATAGGTGCCCCATAGAGTCCTAAGAGTCAGTCTTGCGAAGATCGCTATGGATTGTGAGGCCACACATGTTACTTTTCCCCTATCATAGAAGGCTATATGGAGTGCAGTGTCTTTCCTTTGACTTAGTTCGATGAACAAGCTCAACAAAAAGCTCATGTTTAACAAACTGATTTGCCTCAAACTCAGGAAGGCATTGGTTATATGGGGAAGAATCAATCTACTCATGCCAATATTTATTTTTTCTCTCATTCATATCTAGTTGTTTCTCTTACAGATGAAGAAGACCCGAATGATGTTGAGGATAGGGTCCTTAATGCTCCACAAGAGTTTGAAGATGACACTACTTTTACCATGGATGAACTGTATGAGGAAAACTTGGGCATTGAATTAGAAACTAGGCCTATTTTCCATAGTTCTCTATTATTTAATTTAGAGGCTCAAGAATACATCAAACTACTATTAGAGTGTAAGGATTATTTTTCCTGGAATTACACCGAGATGCCTAGTCTAAACCATAAGTAGCAGTCCACAAGTTGACTATCAAGCATGATGCAATCCATGTTAAATAATCGCCTCATAAAATGAGGTTGGAAATTAAACAATAGGTGATTATTAAAACTAAGAAGCTTATAGATACTGGATTTATTGTGAAGTAAAGTATCCCACTTCGCTTGCCAATCTTGCTCCAGTCCAAAAAAAGAGAAGCAGATTCATGTCTATATTGACTTATGAGATTTGAACAAGGCATGCCCTAAGGATGTTTTTACTCTTCCTATCCACTAGGTTATGGTGGATATAGCTTCATCCCATAGCATATTTTGTTTCACGGATGGTTAATCTAGTTACATTCATATAAAGATAGCCCCTAAAGATATGAAGTTTACTGCATTTTGCACACCTATAAGTGTGCTTTATTGCAAGGTCATGCCCTTTTATCTCAAGAATACTAGGGGCACCTGTCAAAATGCTATGATTGTTATCTTTGATGAGATGATACACGAGTAAGTTGAATGCTATGTAAATGACCTGGTGATAAAAAATAAGGTCCGTGGAGATCACATTTGAGATCTACAAATCATTTTTGAACGCATGCGCAAGTATGATTTAAAGATTAATCATTTAAAATGTGCATTTAGTGTTAGTGCAGGATAGTTCTTAATATTTTTATCTCATTATCATGGCATTGAGATTGATCGTTCCATGATTTAAGCCATAGTAGACTTGAAACCTCCTAAAAGTCTTACCCAGTTGAGATCTTCCCAAGGTAAGCTTGCTTTCTTATGGAGTTTTATCTCCAACCTTTATGGTAGATATCATCCCTTTGCTGCCCTCACAAAGAAGGATGTTCATTATCATTGAGATGAGCATTTTTAGGAGGCCTTTGAGAGTATAAAGTACTACAAGAGAAACCTACCTTATTTTAGCTGCACCCATTCTAGGGAGGCCGTTAATTATTTACACTACGTCCCTAGATGAATCCTTGGGTTTACTTTTAGCTCATAAAAATGAGGAAGGTAAAGAAAATGCCTTTTACTTCCTTAGCAGATGTTGATACCAATAGAGCTAAAATACCCAGCGATGGAAAAAGTAGTGTTTGGCTTTGATCTTTGCCATGCAAAAGGTTAAACATTATATGCTTTCAAACAAGGTTAATTGGATTTCTCAAGTCAACCCCTTACAATATTTGATGACCCGTCTAACCCTTTTAGGTTAATTAACATGATGGTTTATGATTTTACTATAGTTTGATATTACTTTGGTGGGCCCTCAAAAGATAGGCCCTAGCTAACTTTCTTATTACTCAGTTGATCCCTACGGATTCCCCACTCAAAGATGATTTACCTGATGAACTAATCATGAGTGTGGATGAACCGGAGTCCCCTACTTTAGAGTTCTACTTTGACGGTGTGTCATTAGTTAAAGCCTTATTTCCAAATGAAACTCCCACGGTTGGGGTATATTTGGGCCTTATTTTTATATCCCCTGAAGGCCACACCCTTCGATACTCCTATAATTTTTTAGAACCTTGTACTAATAATGAAGCTAAGTACAAAACTCTAATTTTGAGACTAGAGTTGGCCATTCAGATAAAAATTATGCGGGTAAAGATCTTTAGATACTCCCAACTAATAATAAATCTAATAGCAGGAGTCTTCAAAGTACTTTAACCTGAGCTTTTATCATATCACAATAAAACAATAGAGCTCTTGTGTTTTATTGATGAAGTGACCTTACCTAAAATTTCTTGATCTGAAAATGGTAAAGTATATGCATTGGTTAAGTTAGCAAAAGAACTAGCTGACCTAACTGGAAATCCTGTTTCTACTATTATCCAGTTTCATCAAACCATGTTCCCTACAGACTTATCTTCTTCTAATTAGACCCTCATTGTGCTTGCTATTAAAGAAGAGTCAGATTGGAGAGTTCCCTTTACTGAGTATTTAAATCATGGTAGGCTTCCAGATGATCCCTCTTTTTTCACGTAAATTAGGAAGAGAGCTTTATCATTCATATATGTAAATAACACCTTATATCGATCCTCTTTCGACCAAATAGAGTTGTGTTTCCTCAATAATGAAGAGGCTTGTAAGGTCATAGGCAAGATATATGAAGGACTTTGCGGTGGTCATCAATCCAAGCCCAAAAATGAAAGGAATAATTAAACAACTTGGTTACTATTGGCTGACCAAGATCCATAATTATATGGAGCACGCTAGAAGGTGCCACAAATGCTAGATTCATATCACGGTGATTCATTAACCTCCTAATCCACTACACCCTACTATTTCATCTTAGCCATTTAAAGGTCGGGGCACATATGAAGTGGGTTCTACGACCCTCCTTCCCTTAATGGTCAATGGTAAATGAATGGTATAATACTTTGTTTAGATTAATTAATGGCATCAAAATCAAAATATCTTTTACTGAATGGAATGATAAGTATAGAAAATATACACAACTGAATTCTAAATGTTTAAATTTCTTTTTCTGTACTCTTAAATTTGAAGGCTATATAAGAGTATCCACATGTACTACTAAAAAAAAAATTAGGATAGACTTTGTAACACATACAAGGGTAATAGTGAGGTGAAACATTCTATATTAAATATTTTATTGCATGACTATAAACTTTTTTGCATGAAACTCAATAAGAGTGTATTAGACATGTACTCTAGGTTCACCAATACAGTAACTTCCCTGCATGTCGTAGGTAGAGAACTTTTAAATTTTAAAAATTTTAATAAATTTATTTGTTGTCTGCCTAGTAATTATGATGCTAGGTTAGTACTATTTATGTATCAAAAGATTATAATGTTTATTTTATAAATAACTTATTAGGCTCAATTATTAGTTAGTGATTGAAGGATGTTGAAGATAAGAGAAAAGAAAAAGCAGTGACATTAAAAGTAAATGAATTAGGAAGTGACATCTCTATAGCTAAGGAAGAGAATGACATAGAATTGATGACACATCAATTCAAAAACTTTTTGAATAGAAAACAAAAGCATCATCAACAATGGAACAAACATAAACCAAATAGAAATTTCAAAGCATCATCTGATACTATTTACATTGAAGGAAGGAAAGTAGGTCACTTGATAAAAAATTACCCTAATCTAAAAGCTCACCCAATTAAGGAGAAGGGTGAGGAGAAGAATAAAGTTAAAAAGTGGAAGCAAAGGATGTAGAAGGCATTTGGGTATACTGCACTTTAGACTCATCAGAACTGAAGGTGGAGGAAGAGGTAACAAATATATGCCTTTTGATAATAATTACTTTAATCATTTTGATCAAGTGAAGGTATATGAGCTATCATATGATGAATTATTTTAAGTTTATGAAACAATTTATGATGCATTTAAAAAGCTTAGCAAAATATATGCTAGTTTAAATTCAGAATTTTTTAGTTTGTAAAAAGAGCAGGATAGCCTTAGAGTGGAACACAATGCATTTGATAAAGAACATATATCTTTACTTGATGAAATTGATGCATTAAATAAGAAGCATATTGATTCAATCAAAGCATACAAGTCCTTGAAATCAAAGCATCTTCAGTTAGAAGATTTATATAAAAATTTAGAAGCACTTGCAATTGAACTAGATCAAAATAAGCATGTATTAAAACATGAAGTTAAAAATTTTGAAAGTTCTAACAAGTTTCTGAGCACAAAAATTAATGCACTTCAAAATAATAGGCCAGCACCTATATTAGCATAATGGATTAACCCCAAACATAACATACATCATCTAATACACCTAAGAAGAGGCAGAACACACCGCATAAATTTTTAAATCCATTCCCAGGTGTTACGTGCTATTATTGTGGAATGTTAGGTCATATTTCCCACATGTTCATAATACACCATTGAAAATCATTTGCATCATAACATATCATGCATGAAAATCATTCATTTAAGTATAAGGTGGAACCCAAACTCACTTGGGTTCCTAAATATAATATTTGAATTATATAGTAAGGGTGCTATCTTAAAAGACCTAGTAATGTAGTACCTAGACAATGTATTCTTAAGACACATGATTAGATATATAAAGAAATTCATGTCGCTGTAGGCTAGGGCTATTGCAACTCAAGCTCACGAGTTTATATTTTTGATGATAATAAATATTATGGCTCACATTCCTTTATCTAATTATATCTGTAATATATACTTATTTATGTGTGTACTAATATTTCAAGGATGTTATGTACCATCCAATGAAGTTTCAAGGCTTAAAATTAGATAGAATAGGTTTTATTGTAAAGATGTTTATAATATTCACTGATGTATATTTTCTTTCTTGAGTCAAGTCCTGTAAGGGTGTATGCTTTCTTGGTGACCATGCACCCACACACTTAAGGGGAGCGAAATTGAGTCAAAGCTGGAAGTTTAATTTTTAAATTAATTGTACTATAGAATTTATATCATACTATACGATAAGTTCATTTAACTAATCGTACTAGATAATTTAGATCATCCATGATGATCATGAAAAATAGCCACCAATTATAATTTAGGTAAGATTTTGAATTTCATATTTTGTTCTAATCATCCAGGATGATGTGCATCATACTGGATGATCTATAAAATCATGGCTAAATTAATCATGTGATTAGGGGACTAATTATGGCTAATTTGTTCAATTTGCTTGTTTAAGACAATCAGTAAAGATCATTCTGGAGGACCCGACAGATACATGGGACTATACTTGATTGTCCAAGATGAAATGCCATAATATTTCTTCAAATCATCCAAGATGATCCCAAATATCATTTTAGACAATCCGTATAAATTTGAATTAAAAATTTTCTAGTACTATCAGGTCAAATTATGTAAATCATCATGGACGATCATGCGATTATACTAGATAATATTTGGCACCAAAATTGAGTTTTTAGGGTTTTCTATTGCTTTCTTTTAAGAACATCATAGTGGACGATCCTACAATCATCTTGGATGATCTTTATCATCGTAATTATTTTTTTGGGTTTTTGAAAGCCCTCTATTTAAGCTTTATCAAGGCACTTGGTAAGTGTCTTTGGTAGCCATTGTGCCTTCATTCTTCTTGAGAAAACCTGAAGAGAGAACTTGAAAGGGAGAGATGAAAGGGTGAAGTTTGAGAGGGAGAAGATACTTGGAGGGGGTTTCAAGGGAGTGTGGAGAGGATTTCACATGGTTTCTCTTGCTGGCTTGCACCTTTGTACCATTGGATTCAAGGTTTGACTTGATGGAAGATTTGGGAAGAGGAAAATCTCATTGGTGTCAAAGGACCCAGCTACTCTGCTGCACAGGGGAAGGTGGAAGTAATTTTGTCAGGGCTTCTCCGCCTAGCTAAAGGAGAGTCACAAAAGGCTTAGTGAAATACCTAGAGGGTGCCTCTAGGGAGTGGATGTAGGTAAGGTTGGACTGAACCACTATAAATATGGTGTGTTCTTTTTTATTTTTTTTTAATATAACTGCTTGGTTAAAAATCTGTGATTAATATTACATTGTATTGATAATGTTTTTTCATATGCTAAAAAAGCATTAATAAATTTTAATAAATTTATGATTGAAAATATTTTGCTAGTAGATGGTATGAAACATAACTTGCTTAGTATCAATCTATTGTGTGACAAAGGATTTAACTATAAATTTTTATCTACTAGATATTTAATTAGTTTAAATAGAAATATTATTTTAGAATGTAAAATAATTTATAAGATTTATATTATTGACTTGAATTGTATTGAAAACTATTGCTAATAAATCCTATTATAAAATAAAAGATTAAGTTATGCAAGCATGAAAACACTTAGAAATATAACCCAAAAGGATCTTGTTAGAAACATACCCAAACTAGAATTCTCTAAGGATCACCTATGTGATGCCAACCAACTAGGAAAATAAATCAAATCTTCATTTCATTCAATAAAGGACATCACCACATGTAGACCTTTAGAAATCCTTCACATGGACTTGTTAGGATCGGTCAAAACTACCAGCTAAGCTGTGAAAATATATAGATACGTGATTATTGATTATTACTTTAGATTTACCTGGGGTAAGTTTTTATCACATATGAATCAATCATTTGAGAAATTTAAGACATTCTCCATATGGATTAAAAAGAAATTAGTTTTTAAGAATTTTAACTATCAATACTGACCATGATGGGGAATTTAAAAATGATAGGTTTAAATCATTCTATTAGGAGTTAGGAATAGAACATAAATTTTCATCTCCTAGAACCCCTCATCATAATGGGGTGGATAAAAGAAAGAATAAAACCTTGGTAGAAGTTATTAAATCCATATTAGTTGAGTATTCACTACTTAGATTATTTTGGGTTGAAGTAGTAAATACTACTTGTTATGTTGGGTTATTATTAGATCCAAACTCAAAAAGATGCCCTGTGAATTACTCAAAGATAGAACATACAATCTCTTTCTCACCTTCATATTTTTGGCTATAAGGTATTCATTCTAATAATTGAAAAAACTCCCATTAAAAAAATTGACCCTAAATTTGATGAAATACCTTTCCTAGAATATTCTTCTATAGTTAAAGCATATAAAGTTTTTAATAGGAGGACATTAGTGGTATAAGAAACCACCCATATAGTATTTAATGAATTTGATCGGTCTGTTGAGCCTAGGTTATAAAAAGAAGTATAATGGGTAGAAGTCACCGAAGGATTAGAATCTATTGACCTAAAAAGATAGAGTAGAGCCTCAGGATCCTTTGCTTAGAGGTTGGAAATATTCATCCAGTCAACTTAAAGAACTTATCTTAAGAGATCCATCCTTAAAAGTTAGAACTAGGCATAAACATAGAAAGTTTGTTAGCCATTCCACTTTCATCTCTATGGTAGAATCCTCAAACATAGATCAATCCCTATCTAATCAGTTGTTGATCGTAGTTATGTAGGAAGAATATAATCAATTTGTTAGGAATGATGTTTAGGAGTTGGTTAGTGGTCCTAAGGATCAAAGTGTTGTTAGAACCAAATTGGTCATTAAGAATAAGATGAATGACTCTAGTATAATGATTAGTAATAATGCCAGGTTGGTATCTAAGGGGTATAATCAAGTATAAGGAATTGATTTTAAAGAAACCTTTACCCTTATAGCTATGTTAGAAGCCATTAGAGTTTTATTAGCCTTTACTTACTTTAGAGAATTCAAATTATATCAAATGGATATTAAGAGTGCCTTTCTAAATGACAATATTAATAAATATGTCTACATAGAATAACCCTTATATTTGAGAATTTAGCTTTCCCTAATTATGTTTACAAATTAAAAAGGGCATTATATGGATTGAAGCAAGCACCTAGAGTATGGTATGAAAGACTTAGCACATTCCTCCTATATAAATACTTTATTAATAGGTATTATAGATACCATCATATTTCTAAAGAAGATAGAAGAAGATATTTTCATTATTCAAATTTATGTGGATGACAAATCATTTGGATAAATTAATAAAAATCTTTGTGATAAATTTTCAAAAATAAAGAGAGAGGTGAATTGGTTGTTAAAGATCTTTTAAAACAAAACTACAAACCAAAACACCACAAAGAAAACCAAATGCGGAAATTAAAATGCGGAAGCAATAATAAGAAAATAACACACCAGATTTATAATGGTTTGGTCAAATCTTGACCTACGTCCACTCCTTGGAGGCACCCTCCAAAGATTGTACTAAACTAACTGTCTCTCCTTTAGCCCCCACAGCTAGGCGGAGAAGCCTTTACAAAATCACTTACACCTTCCCCGGTGCGGCAGAGTCGCCGGATCCTTTAACACCAAAGAGAACTTCTTCTTTGGTAAACTTCCCTTGAGACAAGCCTTGAATTCGACAGTATTCAGGTGCGAGCTTGTCAGAGCAACCGTGTGGAACCCCCTCCACACTCCCTTGAGTCCCCCCTCACAGCATCTTCTCCCTCTCTCAAACTCCACCCTTTCCTCACTCCCTTTCAAGCTCTCTTTTCAAGTTTTCCCCAAAAGAACGAAGCTACAATGGCTGCCAAAGACACTTACCAAGTGTCATGTCATAGCTTAAATAAAAGATCTCAAAATGAGTTCGTTAATGCAAGTGCCGACATTATCGTCTAGGATGATAGGTATATCATCCTGTACGATCAGTACAATTTAAGCCCAATCAGTCGGGATGATTTGAGATGATCAAAAGAAGTTTGTTCATATCATCCAGGACGATAATATATCATCCTAGACAATCAGAACAAATCGTAGAATATCATCCTGAACATCATCCTAAAAAATAGCTATCTGATGTCCAATCGTCCAGCAGATCGTCCTGGCCGATTCTGCGATCGTCCAGGACGATTTGATCATATAATCAAGTCATAATTTCTTTCCTTAAATTCCAGAGAAATTTTGAAAAAATTATCCTGGATAGTCCTAGATGATATTTTATAGTCCTGGACGGTGTCCAAAAAGAAGTAATTCCTAAATAGATATGGCAGTAGATTCTTTCTGTTTTGAGCCTATCATCTTGGGCGATATAAAATCATCCAGGATGATGTGTTTTGCATAATGACGGCTACTTTAATGAGAATGCCCTAATTAGGGTTTCTACTTTTGAACAGATTGTCCAGGCCGATATAAATATCGTCCCGGACGATGTTACCAAAAATAGTAAGCTCTAGTGAATAGTCAAATAATCTTCCAAGTTATAAAGCATCAGGAGTCACACCAAATATAATAGACTCAAGAAAGGAAAAAGTGTACAAATTGACTCAGACCTAGTCTACCCAATCTTAAGCTGATTCCAAATTGTAGTCTGATCGTGTGGACCTGAAATATCAGAAGATAAGGAAGTCGTAGAGAAATAAGTGTGTTTACTATCATCTAAATTATAAATCATGAAACAGATCTGCAATAATCTCCCTCTTTTTTATGATGGCAAACAATACAATTTGAATTTTCAAAAAGGAATATTTTCTCCTAATCTCCCAATCATTAGAATAACACTTTTAAAAATAGGGGAGATAAAAATATTTTTGTTGTTTTTTAAAATTTTTGAGCAAAAGATACAAATATGACAATAGTACAAAAAATTCAACAATATGTTCTCCCCCTTTGAGATTATCAAAAAGAGAGGAGGCACAAACAAAAAACAAAATGACCAAAAGACAAAAATGTTCCCTGATCTAGTGAAAAACAAATATTCTTAAAATGAGAAAGTTACCTCTTAGTTTTAATCAAAAACTTAGTAGAATTGGATTGACAATGCATAGCCTATAAAATGTTAGGAATTCATAATTTGATAATCCAAACTCTAATTCTTTTTAAAAGGCTCAAAAAAATTTTAATTTAATATCTAAATCATGAAATAAATTAAAGATAGAAATAATCATTTTTCAAAACTCCTTTTATAAAATATATCTAATAGAAGATTAATACACGAATTGTTGAATCAGGAATCAAGATTTAAAAATCAAGTATCAAAAATATCAAGGATTTTCTTAAGCTTTGAATAAAACAGAAAAAGTAAGCATACTCTTTGTGGGCTCATTTTATGCCTCTTATCAAGTTTTTGGTTTGCGCATCTTTTTCTTTTGATACACTTTTTGTATCCTACTCAATTTGGCGTCATTGCACATCTTTTGATTTGGCGTCATTGGCCATTTTTTTTTTTTTTTGATTTGGCATTATTGGCCTTTTTTTTTTAAATGCTACCTTTCTAAAATTTTATAAACAAAAGTAAACTCATTCTATTGACACAACGAACTACTTGATTAGGAAAATAATGAGGTAGATTCAACAATCTTGCAAAAGATTCCTATGCAATAGATAAAATGTAGGGAGATGAAAAAAGTTCAGTTTCAAAATCTAATTTAAAATATGATGAAGATTTTAAATCAAAAGTAGAATAACCTCTTTAAGGAAACAGAGATAGATAGTCAAAATCATGAGTTTCCTTCCTTTGACTATTTTAGAGAAGTCAAACACAATTTTCATAAGAATTCAATAAAAAATAAGAGGTAGGTTTTTCATTTTTAGAAAGGTGATGTGTGTGTTGATCAGAGAAAAGACACATAAAAATTTAACTAAAAAAGAAAAGAAAGAAAAAGAAAAAAAATCACAAAAATAAAAGATCAAACAAAACATGCAAACAAAAAAAAATACAAACAAAGGTTTAAGCACCACCTTGCTCCTGGTCTGATGCTTCAGAGACCAGGTCTGCTCAAGAAATTTTTTGCATTTCATTATTTGACCAGTTTATAATTTGCTTTGCTTTACCTTTTTCTTTTGCAGGAAGAATTCTCAAATTAGGGCACTGATTTTTCATATGTCCAGGTTTCATAAATCCAAAGCAAATAACATCAGAAGAAATATTAACATCCTTACCATTTTTACCTTTATTCCATTTTTGTTGATGCTTATGATTTGGTGAGCCTTTCGATTTGCTTGTCAAATTATTATTATCATCACCAACTAAGCTTCCTCTTTCCGTATCTTCAACTTTTAGAATAAATGTTTCACCTGTCCAAAAGTCTTTGACCCAAACTTTGCTCGTAGGCAATGAGTGAGCCTATCAAATTATCAACAGAATAATCATTTACATTTTTGATTCATAAATAGCAACAATTTTAGCATCAAACTTATCCAGTAGACAATGAAGAATTTTGTTAACTTTTTCCAAATTTTAAAACTCTTTTCCTAAAGCATGCAATGATGTCACAATTTGAATAAACCTAGTATACATGTCTAAGATCGTCTCATAAGATAGTTCAAAATCATGCATTAACACATTCAACTTGGATTGCTTGATTTCACTAGTGCCTTCGTATATGGTGTGTAATTTATCCCAAACTTTCTTAGTAGTAGTGCACGTGGATACTAACATAAACTCTTCAGAATTTAAAGCACAGAAAAAGTAATTTAATGATTTTGCATTCAATTGAGCATTGAGTTGTTCTTCCCTGTTCCATTGATTAAAAGGAATATCAATTTTAACTCCATTAACAATGCGTGTCGGTGATGAATAACCAGTTAAAATCATATGCCACATGCGAAAATCAATCGATTGCAAAAAAGTAGTCATGAAAATTTTCCAAAAATCAAAAGTAATATTTTCAAATAAAGGAGGTCTGCTGATTGAATATTCTTCCACAATATTACGATTAGAAAAGTTAGCCATGGATCGAAAATTCAAAAGATTTCAAAAACTTGTTTTATAAATGCTGCTCTGATACAACTTGAAAGTTTGTTAGGGACGTTAGGCCCTTATTAACTGGCCTAAGGCTAATAAAGAGAGAGGTTAATTAGTTGTTAAAGATCTTTTAAAACAAAACTACAAACCAAAACACCACAAAGAAAATCAAATGCAGAAGCAATAATAAGAAAAGAACACACTGGATTTATAGTGGTTCAGTCAAACCTTGACCTACGTCCACTCCTTTGAGGCACCCTCCAAGTATTGCACTAAACTAAGTGTCTCTCCTTTAGCCCCCACAGCTAGGCGGAGAAGCTTTTACAAAATCACTTCCACCTTCCCTGGTGCAGGGGAGTTACCGGGTCCTTTGACACCAAAGAGAACTTCTTCTTTGGTGAACTTCCCTTGAGACAAGCCTTGAATCTGATGGTATTCAGGTGTGAGCTTGCTGGAGCAACTGTGTGGAACCCCCTCCATACTCCCTTGAGTCCCCCTCACAGTATCTTCTCCCTCTCTCAAACTCCACCCTTTCCTCACTCCATTTCAAGCTCTCTCTTCAAGTTTCCCCAAAAGAATGAAGCTATAATGGCTGCCAAAGACACTTACCAAGTGTCATGTCATAGCTTAAATAGAAGATCTCAAAATGAGCTCATTAATGCAAGTGCCGACATTATCTTCCAGGATGATAGAAATATCATCCTGTACGATCAGTACAATTTAAGCCCAATCAGTCGGGATGATTTGAGATGATCAAAAGAAGTTTGTTCATATCGTCCAAGAAGATAATCATCCTGGACGACAGAATAAATCGTAGAATATCATCCTGAACATCGCCCTGAAAAATAGCTATCCGATGTCCAATCGTCAAGCAGATCATCTATGTCGATTCTGCGATCGTCCAGGATGATTTGATCATGTAATCAAGTCATAATTGCTTTCCTTAAATTCCAGAGAAATTTTGAAAAAATTGTCCTAGATCATCTTGGATGATATTTTATAGTCCTGGACGATCCACCTGGATGATGTCCAAAAATAAGTAATTACTAAATAGATCTAGTGGCAGGTTCTTTCTATTTTGGGCCTATCATCCTGGCTGATGCAAAATCATCTAGGACGATGTGTTTTGCATAATGACGGCTGCTTTAATGAGGATGCCCTAATTAGGGTTTATGTTTTGAACAGATTGTCCAGGCCGATATAAATATCGTCCCGGACGATGTTACCAAAAACAGTAAACTCCAGGGAATAGTTAAAAAATCTTCCAAGTTACAAAGCAACAAGAGCCACACCAAATATAATAGACTCAAGAAAGGAAAAAGTGTATAAACTGACTCAGACCTACTCTACCCAATCTTGAGCTGGTTCCAAATTACAGTCTGATCGTGTGGACCTAAAATGTCAATAGATAAGGAAGTTGTAGAGAAATAAGAGTGTTTTCTATCATCAAAATCATAAACCATGAAAATAGATCTGCAACACTAGTCGTGTAGGGATTTAAAAATTGTAATTGGATTCTAGGACAAAAGGAATGAGATGCCCTAAGACTAGATTGGGCTTTCTCTTATTATGGGGATCTCTAAGGATGGTCAGATTTTAAATATAAAGGATAATAAGGTTAACAACATTGAAATCTATTTGAGTCATAATTAACTAGGTTGTTAGAGAAAGAGCTTGAGTAATGTTTATCCTATCACCATCTTTAGGAATAACGTAGTTTCAAAGTTTATACTGGATGATTCAAGCATCCTAAACTAAAGTGTTGGCATGGTCTTTGTGGTAGTTAATGATGGATTCCCTTAGAAAATTGTTTGATTGGGTCTAATTATTCTCAGTGTAAGAATCTATATGGTGAACATTCTCACCATTTATGGAAAGGTGGAGAAATTCATAGAAGTCTTGGAAGGTGATTTTGGCAAGCCTTCTATTAACATAAGATTGGAGGGTAGTACCCTCACTATTAATGCAAAGTCTTGTAAAAAATTAAAAAAAAAAGTTTTAAATTATATGAATAGGAAAGTGTAAGGATGAAGCCAAGAGTGGTGTGGGAAAACAAATTGAGAACCTGGAAGTTCAAAACTTCCTGGTTGACAATTTTAGGTGTGATCCCTTTTATTTTATACCACTGATAGGCCTCTTCGTTAGTGGCCATAGTAAATCTAAAATCTAATTGACATTGATAGTAACTCCCAAAGAGTGCACTGGAATGCTTGCCTCCATCCATTGCCTATAAATTTAGCTCAAGTTAGATAAGAGGAGAGTTGGAAGGTTTGGAGTTAAGAAGAAACCATGAGTTTAGGCTATTTATATAGAATAGGTCATAGAGTAGTAATATATGATTGTGAGATCATGCAAGATGATCAAGTGCAATCAATTCATCTAGACAATCAGTAAAAATGATTGTCAAATCATAAAGTACGATCAAACATCATGCCAGATGATTAGAGAGAGCATTCGGCTCGAGGAGTTACCCTGAGTAATCATTAACTTATAAGTTTGTACATTATGAATATATGGATCATACAGTATGATGTGCCATTAAGGATCATACCAGCTGAATTTAAATCATCCAATGGTTCTTTCCATATGGATCATACAATACAAAGAAGAAATTGTACATTACAATCACAAATAATTAATTGATATTATCTATTGAATATGCTGTGATCAAAGATTTAATATTTTGTTTAGATCATACAATATGAAATGAATCATACTAGTTGATGTGAACAAAAAATTTAGAAGCTAAAGGATGAAATGTGATGATCAGGAGGGGTCCAAAAATAGAATAACAAAAAAATAAATCAAAAAACAAGAAAAAAATAATCACAAAATAAAATTAAATGTTTTTTTTAAGAAATGATCATATGCATTAAATGAAAATTTTACCTTATTATTATAACAGAGTACTTAGAAAGAAATGTATTGAAAGCACTAAGATCCAAAAAAAAGTTAAAATTTTGAATTTTCTCAACCTTAACTCAAGCTCCTTACGGGTTAAAAGTCCTTTTTAAACAAAAATCTAATTCAAAAAATAAATTAGAAAGGAAATGTGATATTTTCAAACTTATTTTCAGAAATATATCTAAGAGAATAGCATTATAAAGTGATGAACCAAAAATCATGATTTTCAAACTTTGATGAGGATGATATCAATTATCCCACAACTTTATCTAAGATTTATAGATTTAAAAGGAATGGAAGCTAACTCTTTGTGGGATCATTTTTTGTCTCTTTTATCATTATTTGGCATGCATTGCACATCTTTTGATTTTTCATACACTTTTTACATATTTCAATTTTTGCATTCATTATTTATCTTTTTAGCTTTTAGGCTCATTTTGTGCCTTTTTTTTATTTGTGCAAACTTGATTCCTTTCTAAGTCTCTAAAGACTCATAGTTGCGAGATTAACTTTCAAATATAAGAGAAAAAGAACTCACTCTCTTATATAAGGAAGAGTAAATCACAAACCAAAACCATATCTATTTGATATTGATAAATAGCTTGATTAAGAAAATTTGTTAAAGATTCATTTATTTGCAAAAGTATTCAAATGAGGTAGAGAGTTGTAGGAAGATGAAACAGATCTCTATTTCTTGGACAAATTTTATATTTGATATAGATTTTGATTGAAAAAAATTACACCCCTAAAGGAGTTAGAGGAATAAAGAAAATATTCAAATGTTCTTCTTATAACTATTTTAGAGTGGTCAATCACTATTTACAAAAAATTTTAAGTAGTGATTAGATTTTTAATTTTTAAAATAAATAAATAAATACATGAATAAATAAAAAATTTGTTGAAATGACAAAGAGAAAACAAAAAATAATAATCATATTTCAGATTTTTAAGAATGAATATCTATAGCACATATTCTGGTTCTTAAGGTGCTGAAGGTTTCAAAAGCTAGTGGCTTCATAAAGATATCTATAGGCTAATTGTTAGTTGTTATATCATATAGCTCTATGTCTCCCTTCATGACATGGTCCCTAATAAAATAGTATTTTATGTCTATGTGTTTGGTCTTTGAGTGTTGGATTGGATTCTTTGAAATACATATATAAATGGTGTTATCACATAAGATTGAAATGGTGCCTACAGGTAATCATAAGTCCATGATTTATTTCGTTAACTAAAGGACCTGAGCCACACAACTTCTTAAGGCAATATATTCAAGTTCTATAGTAAATAGGGATATTGAGTTTTATTTTCTATTGGACTAGGAGACTAAAGATTATGATATTAATTGGTAGGTTCCATAAGTGCTTTTCTTATCAACTGTATATCTAGTAAAGTCTGAATTTGAATATCTTATGGTTTTAAAGGAAGTGTTATTCTTAGGATACAATATTCCCAAGTTTTGGGTTTATAAGAAATATCTAAGTATTCTCTTAACAACAATCAAGTGGGTTTCTTTTAGATCAGCCTAAAATCTAGCATATAGACTAACATTAAACATAATATCAAGTCTGATAGTAGTCAAGTAAAGAAGTAATCCAAATATTCTCTTGTATTTCTTTTGATCAACTAATTTTCCATTTGAGTCCTTAACCAATTGAGTTGTAGAGCTCATAGGAGTGTTAATTGCCTTGGATTTATCCATTTCATATTTCTTAAGGATGTCTTCAATGTATTATGATTGACTATAAAAAATTCCTTCATCTTCTATCTTATCCTAAGTTTAAGAAAGTTTTTTAGTTCTCCCATTATACTCATCTTAAACACTTTACTAATTATTTTTAAAAATTTATCACATAGCGTTTTATCATAAGATCAAAATAAAATAATATTAACATAGATATGGACAATGAGTAATTCTTCTCCTGCTTTTTTTTTAAAAAAGGATAGTGTCTATGCTCCCCTTAACAAAGGTTATATTATGTAGGAATATGATTAGCCATTAAAACCATACTCTAGGTGCTTATTTCAGTCCATATAATGGCTTTTTAATTTGGTATACCTAGAGTATAGTTTCAAAGATGTATATTATTGGAAAATTATGAATTCTTAAAACCTTGGGGTTGTTCAATATGCACATCTTCTTTTATTACCCCGGATTCTTAACATCCATTTGGTACAAATTGAATCCCTTAAAACAAGCAAAAGCTAGTAGCACAATTGTGCCTTCCAGTCTATCTACAAAGATAAAGATCTCTTCAAAGCTAATCCCTTTTATCTTGATATACCTCTTAGCCACTAATCTTGCTTTATTCTAACCACTACACTAAAATCGTTCATTTTATTTTTGAAAACCATTTTGTTCCAATATTACTCTGGTCCTTAGGTCTTACAACTAGATCCCAAATATCATTTCTAACAAATTGATTCATTTCTTCTTGTATAGATAGGATCCAAAATTTCTTTAGATAGTGCTTGATTTATGTCTGTGGGTTCAATCATTGAGATAAAGGAATAGTGATTCACTTCTTTCTTAAGTTCATGCCTAGTTCTAACACATTCAGATGTGTCTCCTAAGATCAGTTCTTTATGAAGACTTGAAGAATATCTTTATTCTCTAGTCAGTAAATTTTCATCTTCTACCCTTTCTTCCAGATTTATATATTATACTCCGTAGGTGACTTCAACTACTTCTTCTTTTATTGTACACTCTCAATAATTATTAAATTTATCAAAAACTATATGAGCTGTCTCCTCTAACACAAATGTCCTTTTATTGAAAACTCTAAAGGATTTTCTAACATTTGAGCATCCTAGGAAGACTCATTCATCATATTTACGATCAAACATTCCTAGCATAGATATCTCATTATTTAAAATAAACACTTTACATCCAAAGACATGAAGGTGAGAGAAATTTGGGTGTCCTACCCTTAAAGGATTTCATAGGGTATCTTATTTAGCTTAGATCTAATATTAATCCCATAAAAACATAATAGGTTGTATTTATTTCTTATGCCCAAAAGTATTTAGGAAGTGAGTATTCAAGCAACATGGCTCTAGCAGCTTCTACCAAGATCATATTCTTTCTTTTAGCTACCCCAATATGCTTATGGCTTCTATGTGTTAAAACATTATAATCTATACATTTCTCCTTACATTTGGATTCAAATTTCTAATTTTCAAATTCTCCATCTTGATTATTATGAATGGACAAAATTTCACACCCAAGCTTCTTATGAATCCAAGTGAAGAATGTACTAAACCTCTCAAATTAACACTTTTATGACATAAAAATCTAACCCAAGTAAACCTCGAGTAATATCAACAATCTTATAGCCAAAAACTTTCCCTCCTAGGCTTGTAGTGCTTACAAATCCAAAAATAATCATGTGAAGGACTTCTAAAAATTTGCAAGTGTTAATGTTCTTAATTTAGTTGAAGGAGGATTTGACTTATTTTCCTAACTGCAGGAATATCACAGGTGATCCTTAGTAAAATCTAGTTTGAATATGTCTCTCACTAAGTATTTTTGGATAACTTTTCTAAATTTTTTCATGCTCACGTGACACAGTTTCCTATACCATAATTAGGATTCATCAACAATAATTTTTAAGCAACGAGAAGTAGCAAATTCAATGCAATTCAGCTCAAGCACATAAACATTGTTAATTCTTTTTCCCTATAAAACAATATTTCCATTCAAGCTTATAATATAGTAGGTAGATAAAAATTTTATGTTGAAGCTTTTATCACATAGTTGGCTAATGCTGATCAAATTATATTTTAATTTATCTACCAAAAAAATATTTTCAATGGTGAAATTTTTTGAGCTGCCAATTATACTTGATCCAACCACCTTTCTATTGTTATTAAAATATTATCTTGCCTCATGCCCTAACCTCTAACATGATGAATTGATTTACATCTCTAGTCATATGCCTAGAACATCCAATATCCACATACCACATACTCTCACAAGGCCTTTTCAAAGAGTAGTCCTATAAAATCATCAATGATTAGATTTGGGAACCCAAAAAAGTTTGGGTTTCACCTTAAAGATTGATGGTTAAAATGCTTGGATATTATGCTTTGCTTTTTATAATTTTGGCCTCCATACTAAATGTGTCTTATAGTGGATAGTGTAATTGTGGGAGATATGTCCTAACATGCCACAAGAAAATACCTAACTCCTAGAAATAGATTTACAAGTTTATTTGGGTTATCCTCTTCCTAGGTTTAAATAATGCATGATGTATACTGATTTGTGAAATTCTACAGGTGTAGGTGATGGTTTTTTTCTTAAAAACACTTAATTTCTCTTGCAGAACTTTGTTTGCACTTTCCAGAACTGAATTTTTAACTTTTAATGCACCCTCCCTATTATCAGTTTTATCTAAATCTACATTTACTACTTTGAATGAATCTTCTAATTCAATATGAGATGCTTTCAAGAAATCATGCTCAATAGTTAAATTAACAAGATTTTTATTTAATGCATTAAATTCATCAAGCAAGATCATTTGATTATTATCCAAAGTAAAGGGATCATTCCTCTAGCATTCATGCTATTTTCGTAAGTTTAAAAAATTAGAATTAAGGGTTGTATACATTTTCTTCAGCCTTTTATATGCATTATGAATTTTTTACAGAATCCTCAAATAATTCATCGTTGGAAAGCTCACATAGCTCCTCTTAATCAGAAAAATCAAGATTGTTATCTACCATTAAACATAGGTTGGTTACCTCCTATTTAGCTTATGTCTTAGAATAGTCATAAGTAGAGTATGCCCAAAAAGCTTTTTGAGTTTGTTTCTTGCTCTTCCTGAATTTGGGTTTTTCTTAACCCTTTTCCTTGATTAGGTGAGCTTTAAGATTTGGGTAATTAGTCCTCATGCGCCCTAACTTCCTGCATTCAAAATAAATGACACTAGAAGAAACCTTATAATTTTTATTAGGTTTACCTTTTTTCCATTACTAATGACGCTTTTGCTTTTTCTTCAAAAAACTTTTAAATTGCCTTATCATCAGTGCAATTTCATCATTATCATCATTAAGAATAGAATTATCACTGTAAGAACAATCAGCCTTTAAGGCTACATTTTTTCTTTTCTTTTCTTTTCTCACCTGTATCTACTTGCCTTTGATTCACTTCTTACTCATAAGAAACGAGTGATCCAAGTATACTATTAATTGAATAAACATTTAGATTCTTGGATTCAATAATGCCATTGATTTTTGCATCATATGAACTATGTAAACAATGAAGAATCTTATTAACTTTTTTAGAATTTGTAAGTTTTCTACCTAATACATGCAAGAAAGTGACACTTTGAATGAATCTAATATATATTTCATAAATTGATTCACTAGGTTTCATGAAAAATAGTTCATAATCATTGAGCAGAATGTTTAACCAAGATTGTTTTACCTCATTAGTTCCCACATAGGTTATGAAGAGTTTATCCTAAATTTATTTACCATTTGTGTAAGTAGATACACACATGTAATCTTAAAATTTTAATGTACAGAAAAAATAGTTTTAAGTATTTTATATTCAGTTGGGCTAAATCTCCATATTTTATACTCCATTCAAAAAAAGGTAGTTCATCTTTAGTGCCATTTAAAAGATGAGAAGGTGCATAATAATATCCTTCCTGAACTAACATACACATGCAATAATTAATATATTGCAAGAAGCTATACATGAGAATTTTCTAAAAAATAAAAGGAATATTATCAAATAAAGGTGGTTGTGTGATTAAATACCCTTCTTTAGTATTATGATTACCAAAATTTGCCATAAATTATTTTCCAAAAGTTTTCTAAAACTTAGTTTTTCAATCTCGCTCTAATACCACTTGAAAGTTTATGTAGATTGTTAAACCTCTAAGAATAAGCCCAAGGCAAACTAAGAGGGGGTGAATTGATAATTTAAAATTTTCTTAATAAAAAGAAAATCCTTTCATACTTTTTAAACACTAAAATTAGAATGGAAGCGAGTAATTTAAAATAACAAAATAAATCATAGTTTTAAACCGCATAGTAAATCACAGAAAAGTGCAGAAATTAAAATATGGAAAAGTAAAAATAATGAGCACATTAGTTTGTATAGTGGTTCGATCAAAAAAGACCTACATCCACTCCCCAGAGTCCTTCATGTTGTAACTTGAATCATGAGTTTATATTTTTAATAATAACAAACATTATGGCTCACATCCTTATATCTAACTATATTTACAATGTATACTTGTTTGTGTATAAACTAACATTTCAAGAAAGCCATGCATCATCCAACGAAGATTCAAGGCTAAAGATTAGGTGGAATATGTTATTCTATAAAGATTTTTGTAATATTAAATGATGTATGTTTTTTTTTCTTGAGTCAAGTCATGTAAGAGTATATGCTAGTTTGGTGACCATGCACACATATACTTAAGGGGAGTGAGTTTCAGAGTTTAATTTTTGAACTAATTATATTATATGATTTATATCATACTAGATGATCAGTTCATCAAACCATTCACACTAGATGACCAAGATCGTCTAAGATGATCAGTTATAATAATGGAAAATAGCCACAAATCATAATCTAGGCAAGATTTTAAATTTTTTATTTTATTCTAATCATCCAGGATAATTTACATTATACTAAACGATCTATGAAAATCATGCCTAAATTGATCTTGTAATTAATTAATCAAATCTGCTTAATTTTGATATTGATTTTGTACAATATGATCAATAGAGATGATTTTGGTCATCCCATATTTCGTACTGGACGAATTTCATTTCAATTAAACTAATTGCCTTAGACAATCAAAGGATCATACTAGAGGATCTATGAAAACACTTGAACTGATTATACATGATAATGTAGATTGTACTTGCTGAAAGGGCTATTTTTTACTATTTGTACAAGATCATCCTGGAAGATCTTTATTGGAAGAATTAAAATTTTAGGGTTTTTGAAGTCCTCTATTTATGCTTTGTCAAGAAACTTGACAAGTATTTTTGACATCCATTATGTATTTGTTCTTCTAGAGAAAACTTGAAGAGACAACTTAAAAGGGAGAGAGAAATGGGTGGAGTTTGAGAGGGAGAAGAACCTTAGAGGGGGTTTCAAGGGAGTGTGGAGGGGATTTTTGAATGTTTATTCGGAAAGCTTGCACCTCAGTACCATCAAATTAAAGGTTCATCTCGAAGGAAGTTTTGGGAAGAACAAGATCTCTTTGGTGTCAAAGGACCCGAATACTCCATCGCACCAGGGATATTGAAAGGGATTTATGATTCTCTATCATCTTCTGGATGGATAAAAGGATCCAAGTTTCTCTCCCTACGAAAGGAGATTAAATCCTCTGCCATATCAGGTTAGTGAAAATATTTTATAAGAGCTTCTCTGCCTTCCTGTGAGGGTAAAAAGAGAGACATGAAAAGGTTTTAATGTAATACCTGGAGGGTGCCTCCGGGGAGTGGACATAGGTCATGTTGGACCAAACCACTATAAATCTTATGTGTTCTTTCTAATTTTATTTTTTGTACTTTATTTTCTACATTTATTTTTAAATATAATTATTTGGTTAAAAATCCATTATTTATGTTACGTTGTATTGATTATCTATTTTTAGATGTTGAAAAAGCTTTAAGAAGGGGATTTTTCTTTTAGTGAAAGAAGATATTTTAAAATATCCAATACCCCCCCCCCCCCCCCCCCATACACACTCGGTTAGTCTCAGGACTAGTTCTTTAGGTTTTAACACCCTCATGAACTTTCACTCCAATCCAGGCATTGTACTAAACCTTTTAGTGTCTCTCCTCCCCCCCCCCCCCCCCCCCCCCACAGCTACGTAGAGAAGCCCTTTTAAAATCTCTTCCACCAATTCAGTGCGGCAGAGGATCTTGGATTTTTTTAATCCTCTTGGCGAAGGAAGAGATTCTGAAATCCTTTTTCTCTCTCCTACATATGGTAGAGAACCAAGTATCCTTTTACTCCCTCCTTGAGATGGCAGAGAACCATGAATCCTTTTACTCCCTTTAGTATTTAGCAGAGAACCACGAATCCTTTTAGTCCCTTCTGGAGTTGGCAGAGAACCATGACCTTATGCTGTAGAATGACTCCTTAGAGCAACCAAAGAATCAAAAAGAAACTTGAAGAAGATAATTAGGAACCATGCTTGGAGTATCCTTATGAATCCTTCAAAACTACCCCTCACACAAACTCTTCCAAATCTCTCCTTAACTTCTTCTCTAAGATTTCTCTCCAACACACTCTACAGCAAAAGATCTCTAACAAGTCCATGTAAAGGTTTAAATAGAGAGCCTAAAAACCCTAAATTTCAAACTATCATCTAAGATCATTTAGTATAATTGATTTTCCTATATGATTAGGACAAAATAGTACTTCCAGATAGTACAAACTATATTGTCATGTACAATCAATTCAAAAGGTTTGTAATGATCGTCCAGTATGATAGTCGACAATTAATTATCATCCCATATAAATCTTGATTCGTACAATAAAAAGATGGCATAATTAGTTGAAAAACTATAGTATTTCATCTTGGATGATGGACAATGATTAATTATCATCCCAAAAAAATATTGCTTAAATTTTGATTGGTGGCTGAAAATTATAATTATAATTGATCGTCCTACACGACTAGTTTAATCAATCTCAATTAATAAAGAGTGAACTAATTAGGATTTTCTGGTTAAAAGATTATCAAGTATGATGTAAACCATAATGTATGATTAGTTCAAAAAATAAAAAACTTTCTAACTCACCAACTCACACTCTTGAGTGTGTGTGTGCAAGGTTACTCAGCTTAGTATCTACCATATACATGACTTGACTAAAGAAAAATAAAAGTACATTGAAGTTGAAATTATAAATAGACTCAATTTTAATCTACCCAATCTTAAATTAATTGAAGTTACAAGTGATTGGTGGACCTGAAATGTTAGTGAGCAGAGCAAAATAAATATACAATAAACCAATTAATAGAAGATAGCAGTAAGGAAATAATAATGTTTGTTATCATCAAATTATAATACATGAGTCCATATTTGTAACATCCTTTTTCTCATATTATTTTTGTGTGTGATCTAATTGTGTGTGTATTTTCTTATGAGCTTCACTCATGAGTTTTTTCCTGATCAATTAAAAAAAATTTACTTATATTATACTGTATGATTAGCATTATACTATATGATATTCATAAACTTCAACATCTCTCTCACAAAGCACACCCACTGGCTCTAAATGATTAATTATTGGTGATCATACTGTACATTTTATAATCAACCCATCAATAGTACCATGAGGTAGATAGAGCTTAGTTCAATGATTAATTTTCTTCTATCAATCAATACTTTTAACCACCACCACCACCACCTAATCAGGATCCTTCATATCTCTAAGTGATTGATGTTATGTTGTGCATGTTTTTTTCTTCTTTTATTGTCATATGTTTTCTCATGCGACTTTTTTTTCCTTATATGTTATTTTGTTTGTTCCTCCTTTTTAGTAATTTCAAAATGGGGAGTTGAATGCTAATCGTGGGAAGTATTTCTCCTTTTCTTGGATTAGTCAAGTTTTTTTATTTCATGTTCATGATTATGTGTTGTTCTTATTCTTCTTATTCATTCTTAAAAACAAAAAAACTCCTTATTTACCAAAAACTCAACTAGTAAGGGGGAGTTTAGGACATATCAAAATTAACTTAAAATTATAACTAATAATATTTTTCATCATCAAAAGGGAGAGATTTTACAAATATAGACCTTGATCTTATGATTTTGATAATAACGAATATTATAGGATTATTTACTATATCATCTCACGTTATTATTATTATTGAATATTTATTCTTGTGTAATAATATTTCAAGTCTGTTGTACATCACACAAAGTGATCAACTCAAGATTAGGTAAAATAGATTAAGTTTCTTTAAGAGTATGTACTTTTACTTTTATTTAATTCTACATTTCTTGAGTTAAAGTTGTGTATTTGGTGGATGTCAAACATGATAACTGTGCACACACATATAAGGAAATGAGAAAATAAAAAAGAATTAGAAGTATAAATTTTCTTAAGTAACCATATTATACGATCTAGATCATATTGTATGATTAACTATTCAAAAAATCATTATAATGACTAATTGGCATAATTAATATTTCTGTATTAGTTGTATTGTACGATCAATATCTTACAAGACAATTAGTAAAAATTAAGATCTCAGCTAATAATTATATTTTAGACAATATTTTAAAATATAAAATTTATATGAATCATATCATACATTACCCATCATAATATATGACATAATCAAATCTTACCCAGTCTAATCCTATAATTAGGGAATCAAATCTAGATTAATTGATTAAAATAAATCATAATGTATGATTTAACCCATCATATTATATAACTCGATCACTTCCTATGATGATAATTAATCACCACTAATCATATGAGATGATAATCCAATATGATTGAACTATTCATATTGAATGAATTCTTATATTGTACTGGTCGATCAACTCAAATACTTGAATTAAGCGTATAATTCCTTTTTAATAGCCCATATGTTGACTCTGCCAAATATATTTTCCTGGGGTCCATATAAGTCCAAATCAAAAATTGTGTTTACAATAACAATGATATTATAGTATTTTAATCGCATAATTTTTTTATATTTTTTGGGCTCTCATGAAAATCCTTAAGAAATTGACACCTGTCAGTATAAGTGGAGATTTTGGTACCATAAAGTGTCAATTTTATAAACTGATTTCATTGATATTTTCTTATTTCTAGTTTTTATGGATATTTTTCATAATCTTTGAAGTCTTAAAATAATTTATTTGAATTTTATACTAAATAGTTGATTAAATTAAAATTTATATTAAATTATCTTAAAATATTAATAAGACTTTTTTAAATCCATTTTCCTATTTCAAATTTGGCCAACTAAGAAGGTTATAGGAAATTTAGAGAGAAATGTGAATAGGGAGAAAAAAACTAGATTTAGAGGTTGTGGAGTGATTTTTGCCAGTTAAGCACTTGGAAGATTTACTCGTTATGCTGTAAGGAATCATTACCTATTTCATATTTCAAAAATTTTATATTTTCATTATATTCCTGATAAAATTTGTATTTTCTTTACAAAAAAATGATAATTTTGTATTAGTAAAATTTTCATCGTGTAACTTTTTATATGTTATAGAGATTGAGATTATAAATATTTTGAGTATTTATTTGAGATTTTTCACTATGTGATTTAAAACTACAGTGAATTTTATCTACTCAAGAATTCATTTAGATTTTAAAAATAGTGATTTAGTTCAACTAAAGCTTCAGAATATTACTTTATGTAATATTTGGCAATTTAGTTAAATTCTAAAAATATAAATTTTTGTTTTGTTTTATTTTTCTTATTTATCGTTAGGATATTTTGACACTTTTTGAATTAATCTCATTTATACTTTATTTACTAAAATGCATTGAAAAATGAATATGAATATGTGATTGGATTGAGTAATAGTTGGTCGCTATAACTGTTATAGTATTATGATAATAATGTGTGTGTAAAAGGAAAGTAAAGACTAATTGACTTGTTGGTTAGAGACTGACTGACCTGTATAGGATATTGGGTCGATGAGCTTTCTTTTAAATACTTTGGTTTGGTGTTATCCTCTACTGATTCACATGAAACTGACTAAGAGTTATAATGAGATGATTACTATGTTGACAAGCAAAGAGTGATGACTCTATTTATTTAGCTAATAATTTACTAACACTCGTATAATACTATAAGAAATCCTGATAGCTAAAATTCTTACTTGTTAAGTGTGACTACTAAAATGCATGTTATTGATACATTATTTCTATTACTATATAGATTTGTTATGGTTATAATATTTTATTACTCCTACCATTAAACTATTACTGATATAGACACTAATTTTGATACTATTAATTCATTGTATAATAAGCATGTGATATACTAAATATATAATATATTGATTTGATACTGATATAAACTTACTAGATAACATTTGTATATTTTTATATGATTTTATTACATTGATTTGATTTCAACAGTCTTTACTAATATTTTAAATTTATGCTTTATCCAATTTCTATACTGATTGGTATTATAAATATGATGATTGCTTTTTGAAGTTAAGACTCATACTAGTTTACCACTTTATCTGCTTTCATACTGTAGTTTTTTACTATTTGCATATTCTACTATTACTATATATGTATTTTATTATTTCTTCACTAATTCAATGATCATTTGAATGCTATTACTATGATTTGATCCCTAATATACATATTTCTCCTTTATCATACTTTGAATTCAGTTTTAGGTTTAGTTGACCTCTTGGGCGTTTTAAGCTCATTATATGTTGTTAAATGATTACAAGTCAGGGTAGAGGATTAGAAGTGTTAGATTGACTTGGATTTCTCAGGTTCTATTTCTTTTTATTTTAGTTATTTTGTACACTCATGATATAGTAGTTGTGGTATGATTGTATAGATCTTGAGTAGTGTATATATCTTTTAAGAAATTATTATTGATGTATATATAGATGTTTTAAATTCTAGAATTATTTTTATTATTTATTTCTAATAAATGAAATTAGATAACTATGATTATTATTTATTAAAAGTTTTAAAAAATAATTCTTCCAATTTAGATTATGGGACATTACAGCTTTATTCTTTATACAATACTAATAGGGCTATTTGAACTAATCATACTATACAATTATTTTCAATAGAATTGAATTATTAGGATTTTTTAAGCATTATTTTTAATATCTCTTAATATACTTATTCCAGGACTTTTAGCTCTTGGGTATTCTAGATAGAGTTTTTGAGAGACATCTTTGATAGCTTTTGGAAGGAGTAATGAGATGTTGTGTGTGAGGGAATTCCACATGATAGCTCTGAGCAAGCTTCTCCCTTATTTCATCTGAGTATCTTGCTTAGTTTCTTGGGCAGCTTTGGATAGAAGAACTTCAACCCGATGATCTAGAGGTCAAGGTTCTCTGCCTTCACTAAGAGAATAAAAAAGAGGTCAATGTTCTCTACCTTTATCAAGAGGGTGAAAAAGATGTCAAGATTCTTTGTCGCATCAAGTCGTTGAAAAATTGTAAGGGCTTCTGTACCCAATTGTGGGGGCTAATGGTGAGATATTGATGTTTTAGTGAAATACTCATAAAGTAGGACTCCGAGGAGTGGACGTAGGTCAAGGATGACCGAAAAACTATAAATTTTTGGTGTATTCTTTTTATTCTCTATTTCCTGTGTTTTTATTACATGCATTTATTTTCTAAAAATCTATGGTAGAAAATTGTTGTAATGTTTGTGATTAATTTTTATGAGATGGAAATTAGAACTCGATATAATCATTGTTTGTTTCTTTCACTAAATTATTGTATGTGACATAGTTTATAAAATCAGGGTTTTAAGAAGGGTGAAATTTTTAGGTAAACAATTCACCCCCTCCCCTCTTAGTTTGCAATGGTTGGCGCTCGTGCATGAATTTTCCTGAGACCCCCAATATAAATGTGTTAAATTTTAACATAGTATGTTGTGATACACTACAAATCCAACATCTGTAATGACGTGATGCTTACAAACATAGTAGGACAATGCCATCGCTTTGAAATAGGCACTACAGTGTTGACCAATACCATGATGTGGAATTATATTTGTTGGCAATGTGATGTTGTCCAGTACTTGTAAATTTTACTTTTTCCTTCACAAATCCTATACAAACATACTAAAACAACATATTTTTTACTAGATTAAATATAAATAAAATAGTACATAATTATAGCTATTAGTAGTCAAGGGGATCGAGTCGTCTATAAGCAAAATTTTAAAGAGAGAGCTTTGGGCAAGAGAGAGAGATGTGTAGTTGAGAGAGAGGGAGAAGAGCCTTATGGATACATGTGATTGTGAGAGAGTTCACACATGATTGCCCTGACCAATGTTAATCTTTCTTCCTCCATAAGTAAAAGCTTTTCTTAACATAAACTCCAAAAGAAGCTCTTGGTGTCAAAGTGCAACTAACAACTCCATCGCAACTAGGAAGGTGAAATATCTAGATCGGAGGACTCCAGGGAGTGGACATATGTTAAGTTGACCAAATCACCATAAAAATTATGATGTACTTGTTTCTTCTATTTTAGTACTTTAATTTCTATAATTTATTATCTTACACTATTACTTTCTTGTAATAGGTGTTGAACATTGTTATTCTTTTGATATGAAAATATTGAGATTGGTTTGGATTTAGTTTCTCTCAAAAAAATTTTTGAAAAGAAGAACATATTTACCTTTTAATAAAAAAATTATACTAATTTATTATTCGCTTATGCATTGTAAATCTGATTTTGAATTTATGTTGTGATTTTGGTTTAAATTTTTTAAAAAGAATTTTCAAAGGAAAAATTTTAAAACATAATTCAACCTCCTCTTGGTATGCCTTGGTACTTTAAGTGGTTAAACAATCATAAATTAAACTTTCAAGTAACATATATGTTGAGATAGTTGCTACTTAGTTCTTGCCTATTTGATATTCTTGCAACTTTTATATTTTTTATGATTCCAAATATTATTGCTTTGATTATTATTTCTCCTAACATATTTTGGAAGAATTATTTTGCTCTTGTGTGTATTAATATATTAGGAAAATCATACTCTAGATTGTTAAAGACTTTAAATTAAGATCAATTTATAGTTTATTATAATTGAAGTCAGTATTTTCCATTTTATTGAGTCTGAGAGGATGTGATTGTAATTAAGTAATTGAGCACACACACACTAGGGGAGAGTTTAAAATTCACTTTTTTTAAATTGATTGTATTGTATAATATATGTTCATACTGGATGATCTGGTCAGTTATGTTCCCTGATGAGCAGTCGAACAAATAAAAATAATTTTTTTTTAAGTATGGATCGTGCTATACAAACCTAATTCGTACATGCCTTCCAGAGTACGAAATGGATGGGTCCTTATTAGCTCAAAAATAATTTTTTTAAGTATGGATCATACTGTACGAACCTAGTTTATACATGCCTTCCAGAGTACGAAATGAACAGGTCCCTGCTCGCTCAAAAATAATTGTTTTCAAAGTATGGATCGTATTATATGATCACAGTTCATACATGCCTTACAGAGTACGAAATTATGAGGTCTCTTTTCATCCCAACAATTTGTTCAAACAAATTTGAAATTTTTTATAACTGATCATACCGAACGATGACGTCATTGTACGTACGCCATCACGAGTATGAAACTATGGGGTCTCTCTTTGTCCCGATGAAGATGAAAAATTTTCTAAATGTTCGTCCCGAACGAACTTGGTTCGTACTGGACGATGATCATGTATAAAATGATTTCATACCAATTTACAATAGGTTCGTATGCAACAGTGTTTGAACTGTTCATACGTATGAAATTCGATAGTATTGTACGATCGTATACTCTAAAAATTGAAAATTTTAGTTTTATGGATGGTTTTTCATGTCTTTTGTATAAAAGGTCCACTAAAAACTGATGTGAAAAAGTATTGTCTTTGTGATTTTTTAAGGGCAATTGTAAGAGAGAGTATGAGAGAGTGTTTGAGAGAGATTTCAAGTAAGTGGAGTGTGAAGGGTTCACAAGATTACACAAAGGTAATGATCTCTTTGTAATTTTGGTTGTCACTTTTCCTCCTGTCTTTCTAGATTACTCGTGAGAAGATCTTTGGAGAAAATCCAGTTCTCTACCGATACTTGAAGAGTGTGAAAGGACGAAGGTTCTCTGCCTACACTTGGAGGGTGTGAAAGGACAAAGGTTCTCTGCCTCACTTATAGGGTGTAAAAGGATGACAGTTCTCTGTTGACACTTGGAGAGTGTGAAAGGACGAGGATTCTCTGCCGCATCAGGGATCGGTGGAAGAGTGGTTTTTGTAAAGGCTTATTCGCCTTGCTGTGGGGGCAAAAGGAGAGTAACTTTGGTAATACCTGAAGATGGAGTCTTCAGGGAGTGGATGTAGGTCGTGTTTGACCGAACCACTATAAATCTTTGTGTCTTTTGAATTCCGTATTTATTTACAGCAATTTCTTTTTTTTTTCTGTGGTTGAAAAGTTATTTTAAAACTTTAATTAACTTGCTTTGAAAAATCAACGACTTTCAAATTTTAAATCAAAGAGAAATTTTTATATTACCAATTCACCCCCCTCTTGGTTAGCCTTGGGACAATAGCCTAGGCTTAACAACCTAATCAAGTTTCAACAATACATTCTAGTAATCATTGACTATAATGTAGGAAGCCAACAAACCCTTAAAGTTCTTCCTGATGAATCTTTTCTTTTTTTTTTTTTTTGAAGGAATGCAAATTGCATTAATTAAGGAAAAAAAACTATTACACTCAGAAAGAAACTAAAAAACAAAGTTACCTTTCCTAATAAAAGGAAGGTAGCCATTATTGAAAAGAAAATATAACCTAAGAAAGAAAATATTTATAAAAATGCAAAAATCATAAAAAGATAAGATCCACTGCTCCTCTTTTTAAACCAGATGGGGTGAAGGAGACACCAAAAATTAGACAACCCAAAAGGTTATTTAGTATCCCAAAGTTCCCAAACGGATAAAAATTGAAAAATATTAAGAATCTTAAACTCCATTAATCTAATTTCATTATCCAAATAAAAAAAAATACAAAAAACGTGAAATTTGAGTAGCCATAGAGCTACCACTTCAATCCTTGGACTAGCATTTTCAAAGCTCGCCAACGAAGTACCCTTCATGAACAAGAAATTACATAGCCAATGTAATTCAACAACCATCTAGAGACACTAAACCTTTTCATATCCAATTGAGTCTGAACAAGAACAAACCACAACTACCAAGCCTTCATCACTAATGCCATTAGTACGATAACAAGAAGCCTCTATAAAGGCTTCTCTACCATTCCAGTCAACACATGAAGTCATTTTAGATAATAGGAGGGGAAATATCCCCGTCACTACTAAGCAGTCTCAAGTAAACTTTTATTCTTCTAGGGAGATCTTCCATATGACCTAATTATTGAAGTTCTTTAACAATTTTTGTGTACAACTTGAAGAATTTAAAATCTCATGACCATTCTTCAAGCTATCCTCCTTTTGGAAATCCATAACATCATTCAACTTTGCATTTGGAATTTGGATTTCATCTCCTTTCAACATGACATCAACTCCAACAGAAGAAATACTCGTGGAAGTAGGAAAACTCAGAGTAGCAGCATTTCCATCTCCAATAAACATTTTCGATCCATCGTCTTATTTACCTACATGTTCATAAATAGGGCCATCTTCATCAAACACTTCAAAACCAATATTCAGATTGTATTCCTTATCATTAACAACAACATAAGGTACCCTTGCAATTACCAAACCAGGTTCAATTTCATCCATCTCGCCAATTAAATCTTTATCATCAAATTCACCAAATTTGTTGACAACATTCTCATGAGATAATAAATTGAACTTATTATCTTTTAACAAATCTAATACAAAAAAATCAGACATTGAACCAACCTTGTCTACAACAACTTCATATTTATTACTGATATGGCATCACAAAATTAGCTTGATCGGGCACGAATCTCGAGGCAAAAAGCTAGCCGGAAACTTCAAAAATTAAATCCGGGAGCATATGAACTCCGATTTCAGCGAGCTTATAGTCAAACTGAGCTTCTCGGAAATACAAACCCAACGACACCAAGATCAGCCCAATCCGAGCCCAAATGAGTCCGAATCAAGGGTTCAAAGCGCTGTTGGAAGGTTCAAACCACAATTTGAGTTACCAAACGGTCTTCAATTTTGACGAGCTTATACTCGAATCGAACGGCTCAACGAGAAGAATCCAACGAGCCCAAGATCATCAAATTCCGACATCACTAAGTCCTTCAAATATCCAATAAACGATACACGATCAAAGGATTCGATATCGGCCGTCCATTCAAACCACTCCAAATTCGCCCTTGATCTCACGCCTATTTACGGGCTATGCCACTCCAGAAAAACTATAAATAGAGCCCTCATTCTACACCAAAGGGACTCAAGTGAAGAGAGAGAAGAAGAAGAGGAGAAAGGGGAAAAGGAGATCCTCACCTCCTCGACCACCGCCGGAGCTCTTCCTGCCGCCTGAAGACGCCGGAACTCTGCCGGATTTTCAGGAAATGCCGGGAATTTGCACAACTTCCACGTGATGCTGAAATTCTTCTCATTTAACGATAGAGTTCCCTCCTGACGCCGAAACTCCGCCCAAGGGAGGCCGGATTTCTCCTCTGCCACCAACAAACGTCGGACTTCTACTCGATGTCGGACCTTCACTCTTCGCCAAGTCTCTACCCGATGCCAAACTTCTACCGGTTATCGGACTTCGCTGGACATCTATGCGAAGATGCATTTCTTTTCATTGCTGGACTTCTACCTGACGCTGTCCTACTGATCTTCGTCGTCAGACTACAGTCCTTCCGACCTCCGTCGCCAGCCGACTACGGTCCTCCTGACTTACGTCGCCCGCCGACTACAGTCTTTCCGACATCCGTCGCCCGTTGACTACGGCCCTCCTGACTTATGTCGCCCGCCGACAACAGTCCTCTATCGACAGCTGACTACGGTCCTCCTGACCTACGTCGCCCGCCGACTGCAGTCCTTCTAACAAAGTGAACATGTCAATAGTGATCCTTTATATTTACATCATGTAATGTACTCCATAAGATGTACATCAAGCTAAGACCTTTCACCAAGGAAGGGCCTCATTTGTAATCGACTGCAATACTAGTGGATTTATTCAAACTGGGCTAGGCCCCGTGGTTTTTCCCCCTTTTATAGGGGTTTTCCACGTAAAAATCTTGGTGTCTCATAAATGCTAGACCCTCTCTCCTTATCTAATTGCGTGCTGGATTTTCGTACAATGCTAAGACGTTAAATATGATATTTCTCTACCGCCGCGAATACTCCTGGACGCAACAATTACCATGAATTATAATACCAGCACCATTTCAACAACCTTTCCATTAACAGCAACAGAAGTCTCGACTTCAATATCCAAACCAGGTTCAAAAGGATTTTCAACCGTACCACCATCTAGATCTTTATGTGCATCAGTTCCAACAAAATCCTTAATAACATCTCTTGATTGTTGAAAAGTTCCTTCTCATGTTATTCCTGAATTTAACATGCATCCAAGGATCAAATGAATCAACTACTTTATCCAGGATTTCCTTACTAAATCCAACATGATCAAATGATCCTTTCCAGATTTCACTCCTTCAACGCCATTAAGACAATAAGAATTTTTGTGTCGTATCTTGCCATTAGAACTTCCCGATGAATCAAGGCAGATGACAGGTTCCCTAAACTAATTCTAAGGTTGGCATGGCATAAAGATTCCTAAATTATAATCCAGTTCTCCTATGAATTTGACTTCTTCGAACCCGACCCAATTGGCTAGGTCGATTCGAGTTCAATCAATTAAAAATATATTTGACATCAATGTGAATAAAATATGATCAAATCAAAATACATTGAATTAATTAGATCAAACTTTAATTAAAATCAACATTCGGTAGATAAAATTAATTAATTGATATTAAATCAGTTCGCATTGAAATTGATTTAATTTTAACTAACTCAAAATTAAATTATGTCTTGCCAATTCTAATCAAACCTCATTAATTTAAACCAAATCAAATTAGGTTAGGTTTAGTAGAGTTAATTTTACTCAAATCCGTTCAAATTAAATACAAAATTAACTCAAACTCAACTCAAATTTTAACAAAAATATTTTTTTTTTTAATATTCTATGTATTTAGAAGTCCATTTTATTACCCATCAATGGCTAATTTAAAAGTTCTGTAGCCCTTTGCATGCCCACCTATTAAATGGGCAGCCAATTATCAATGGTACTTTAGGGATTAATCTTGAATCGTTAGATGCAAAGGCTACAAGGCTACAAAGGCATGATGGACACTTTACCATTTCCTTCCACTCAAAGTTATTATTTATTATGTTCGATGGGGATGGTTGGGGTGATTCGTGGCTGAAATGAGAGAGAGAAAGGACGGAAATGGGTCAAGAGGGTACATCACTTTGTCCATGAGTTCCGGTCGGTCAATCCAAGCAGAAAAGGAGGGAGGGCAGATGGACACCTTGAGTACATTTTCTCCTGTTCATGAGTTTCAGTCGTGTAGAGGAAAGAGCAGGGGTTGGTCGGGAATCCTGCCTGCGATCCAAGCAGACAACCAAGAGAGAGCGATGGCTGGTTCGTACACTGCATTCTGTGAAGAGCTACATTTTGTTCGTTTTCATTTAGCTGAACTCGAGTTTCATGCGTTCACTCCAGTCAGCATGCCTGCGTGCGATCCAAGCAAAACCTAGAGCTCGAAAGCCTCGTCTTCGTCCTTTTACATGCGATTTCCAGATACCAAGAAGGTGAGTAAACATTCTCTTACAAGCTTTGCAAACTCTAAATATTGCATACATTTTTCTGAATGAGTTGATGACTTGTACTCTGCTGTAAATTAACATGTATTCCTTCGTCAACTTTCAACAATAGTAGAAAATGAAGATGCCTTTGTTCTATTTTCTATTCCCAATGCTTTGTAGATAGCTTAAGATGTTGAAGCCATAAGCATCTGTTCTCCATGATCAGTTAATCCAAAGAGGCGAATTAGCTCCCTTCTATTTCGGCATTCCAAATCAAGAAGTAATGTTGCTAATGGCTGCTGCAGCGTTTCCTTAATGTTTTGATAACTGTTCTCGCTTACACATATGTATATATAGTCTATTGGAGTTTATGCATTAAGGATTCATATAACTAAAAATTTACATCTTCTAAATTATTTCCTGTATGCAATAATGTTAGAACACGTAACATGCCTCACATACCCAGACACCTTAAGCGGTTCTACCTAGCTCTGCAACCAATTCTCCACTCCTCTTGTGTTTAGCCTTTAGCTCTGAGTATCATGGAATGAATCAAACACGTTTCTCCCTGCATCTCTTCTTCTCGTATGCAATTTCTCTCTAACTTTCTGTTGCAGCTTGTATATACCTGCTTATATCCATTGGTAAATTATATTTGGATGATTAACTACTGTTTCTATTTCAGATTTGGGAATCTTTTGATATAAGTATTATTAACTAGGTCAACGTACCATTAAGATGTTAATATTTAAAAGCAATTAATGAAACAATATTTCTTAATATTTTGAATATTTATATGCATGCCTAAGGGCATGATTTCAAATAACACAAAAGGAAAATTCTTTAATCACTTGAAACATGATGTTAATTCTCTTGATCATCTCACAAAAACACCTAATAAATAATATGCTTATGAATATGTGAAAAACTATTTAAACATAACCCAATATTTTATCACATACTAAATTGGCGGCCTCAATTTTTCTTTCATTACTTGCTTGCATTCATGATCATTAACAAATCAATCATCACATTTGAGTGTATGAATTTTAACATTTAGTTATACAGAATTCTAATTCATATTTCTTCATAATACTTGCGAGGTACACCTGATGTCATTTGGAGAACAAAACTAGAAAAGAAACTTGAAGAAAGGATCATAGTGGACGATTGGACAATGAGCACAGCAGTTCAATCACATTCATTTCTTCCAAATGGAGGTTCTATGGCTTGAAACCACTAGACGATCGCTCTGGTGTAGTTAGCATTTCAGAACTTAGAAGCCTTAGGTCTCTGAAGCCCCTTATGTACTTTTACGCTTTCCAAAATATTAGGGCTGTGTAGAAATCCTACTTTTATTTATAAATTTGTTAACCCATCATTTGCATGTAGGCATTTTTGTTACTTTTAGTAGTGTTTTGATCTGATTATTTCAACTTAGTTTAAATTCTTATCTATGATGCACCGACACTACTCCTCAAAGAGGCGTGCAGTGTCCGACACTTATCCGACACGACACTCGTCCAACATTCCTCCGACATGTGTCGGACACGCTGAAAACGTGTCTGATTAAAAAAATATTAAATACAAATTAGACATACATGTCCGACACGCGTATTTTAAATATTTTATAATTTTTTTTAATTATAATTTTTTTCTTTGGCCGGATTTAAACTAAATTTTTTATTTCTTACCCATAACATCAAATCAACGTCTGCATTTAATACCCATTCATCGAATATTCTCATTTTCATTTCTCTTTGGAAGTGAAGGTATTTTTATCTTCTCTCTTGGTGACTGATAAACGGCTTCGACATCTGACTCTCGACATTCTAATACTAATCATTTTAAGCACAAAATTTTAGTCAAATGACTTATTATTTCTAAATTATTTTTAAAATTATGCATATTTAATTTTATACACTATTTTTAAAATATAAAAACTATAATACCGTGTCCAACCCGTATATGTGTCCTATATTTTCAATAATTGACGTATCTCGTGTCCGTATCGTGTCATATCCGTGTCGCCGTATTCGTGTCTGTGCATCATAGATTCTTATGTTGGTTACTAGAATATAAAACTTTTATTATTTAGGGGTTCTTGACTTAATAACATAAGTCATTATTTAAGCAATTATCAAATTCATATAAATCCAAGTTTAATCTTCAAATAATGAACACAAATTCACATATCTAAACTAATTAATAATTTTATCTGTAAACTAATTACTTTTAATTGAACTCATCATTATAATAAAAAGCTTAAACTAAGTAAGAAATTTAAGCAAAAAATAATATTAAAATAAATCATTTCTAAATCATAATCAAATTTGAATTAAAAATTAAAATACAAATCATACTTAAAAACTAAATTAGATATTGTAATTTAAAGAAAATAAAAAGAAAACAAAAAATAAAATAAAATCAAATTAATTCAATTATATTAAGCATCAATTTCTAAGTTAATTTACTAAAAGTTGAGCTTATTCAAATTAAATATTATGAATAAAATACAAATAATAGGTGAGAGAAAATACAAGGAAAAGAATAATAAAAAGATAATAGAATAATTTATAATCTAAACATTGAAAATTCATTAAACAAAATTTTTTTCAAATAATTTAATATATACTCCTAAAAATATAATGAATGATAAAGAAAATAGATATTTTGATTAACATTTCATTTGAAGAAAAAAGATATTTGGTTTGGTCACTTAAAATGGCAGTCTTCCGATGACTCAATTAGAAAAGTAGAGGTTTTAAATTCGACTTATGTTAAGAAAGTTAGAGGTAGACCTAAAAAGACTTTATTAGAAAATATTAGAAATGATCTTTCTTTATTAGATCTAAATGAGAATTTGACTTTTAACATGACACAATGGAGAAAAAGAATTCATTTAGCTAACCCCACGTAGTAGGACAAAGGCTTGATGTTGTTGTAATTAAATAAATTCCCTAAAAAACCTAAAAAATTAGAAAATGCTTTTAAAATTAAAAATCAACAAAATATGAAATAAATTTTTTATAAACATATAAAATCATAACAAATAATAAACTATATAAATAATTCAATTATTTTTTCATTTTTACTTATAAATTAAATAAATTCTTCAACCTGTTTTAAACTTTAAAAATTCATTGAAAATAAAATAAAACAGCAAAATGTGAAGTAAATTTTCATGAACTCATAAAATTATAATGAAAAATAACCAACACTGACTTAAGTAAAATTAAATCTAAAATATAAGTTTCATTATAAATTCATAAGAGATTAAATAAGGTTAAAGATGTCAAATATTAATACTAAACAAATAAATTTTTAAATAAATAAAATCAAACATAAATTCAAACTTAAATCACCTATAATCAAACTTTAAATAAGCTTATTAAAAATTATTCCAATACACTTGAAATAAAATCCTCAAGCTTTAAAAATAATTAAAATTGATTTTTTGCTTTCATTCTACCTTCTCATGTAGGATAACTGTGTTATGTTTGTAAGTTAGGACTTATTAGTGAATGAAGTATGTCATATAATTAATAGACTCTATTCTCTGATTCGTTCTTGAAAACATAAAATAATAATTCTAATGGCAAACCTTGAAAATTTTAATTAAATCTTTATATACTAATAATTAAACTTAAACAAATTCCCTGACTTGAAATAAATTAAAAAATAATAAAATTAGAAAATAAAACTTAAGTCTTAAAGCCTAATAGATTCACACCCACACAACCAAACACATAATTGGTTGTTAGGATAATGAGCTCTAGCTTTAGCATAGAGCACTATTATTTCTTGTATATTTTTGAAATATGAAATTATTTTCATCTTGGTTGGTTTGTGATGCTATTTGATGTGGATGGATGTGATTGACTCTATGATTATGTTTTATGATCTTTGATGGGTATATAAGATTACCTCTAGGTTAGAACTAATATAAATATTCATATTTGCTAACTCAATCTTATGTAGGTGGCTATACTTATATTGGGCTATATGAGAGATAGATTATAATTAAAATTTTAAATTAAAATGATCTTATGCAAGGGCTTAGTTTCTTTAGCTCCTAAATAGTTTAAAGTACGGGCTCAATTTTAAGCTGCTCAAAAGTGAGCAAATACTTGTGTGTGGGAACAAGATTTTGAGATTTTTATATGAACTGATTTATTAACTATGCAGGGAATTTAGAGTCTCTTTTTATTTTAAAATTTAAGTTTAATGCAAGAGTTGTGAAAGTCTGTATAAGAAATTAAGAATGTTTATCCAAGGATAATAGAACCTAATGCAAAGAGATATCTTATCAACTTATGAGATTTCTTTATTTTGGATGCTTTGATAGAGGATGACTGATCATAAGACACTCAAATATTAATGAACAAACAAATTTATTATTTTTCCAAAATGACTTGCATCGTTCATAGGATTAAAAATCTATGTTATTGTCGGTGGAGCCTAGTCATCTTTACTTTTTACAGACTCTTAGGTTGTATTAAGTGGAACTTCTCATATAGATATTGGATTTTCTTAATTTGCTTGTGATTTCCTTTGCTAGCTGATTGAAGATTTATTTATCTTACTTTCACACTAGTCACCCCACATTTCTATATTTATTCCGCATGTATTTTTTTTCCTTTTTCCAACCTCACGTAGTGGGACAAAGGCTTGATGTTATTGTTGTTGTTGTATGTAATTTTTTTCCTGGATTTTACTTAGGACCTTAGGAAATAAAATCCTTTTATACTTATAACAATTAAAAATTTAGGATGACATGTAAGATAATCAGTTTAGAAAGTAAGCAGGAGCTCATCCAGAATTGCATAAATTATATCCCTTCTTATTTCCTTTTTAGGCATCTCCCTTCCTTTGGATATAAGCAGACCACCTGACCTATAAGAGTGCAATTCTGACTTAAGGGAGTTATGCTTTTTTAGGATAAAACTTATTTTTATGCTTTTTTAAAACTTCACATTTTAATTCATTGCATAAGAATTAATTAGTATGCTTTGCATTAAAAATAAATTTAAAATAAAAATTTAATTGCATTAGTTTAGAAACATAACCTACAATTCATGGATTAAGACTATTTAGAATTGTATTTTAGATTTCAGTCCCATTTCTAAATAAATAATAGCTTACCTATCTTTCATAAAGACTTGATTTATGGTTTTAAAGTGATTAAAAGGAGTTTTAGATAGCAATCCCTGTTTAGACAGGAGTATAAGTCCAAAAGAATCGGGTATTCCCAAAACTCTTTTTTTCAAAGATTTATGGATATAAAGCCCATTTCATTATCTTGCATATCGCTAGACTAAGTTCAAATCACTACCCTGTAGTGGTTTACTTTAGTTCTAGGTTCTGAGGTAGTCTCAAAATCATGTCCTCACCCACTGGGAATATAATCCCAACATTCTATTTAATTATAAACTTAAATAAAAATTTCTCTCTTAAATTATAAAGCTTATCAAATTAGGTTGGGGTTGCTTCTGAGCTTCTTAGAATTTGGTGCCTCCTAGTTTTCTCCATTGACCCACTACTAGCCATTTAATATAGAGCTTTCTCCTTAAAAGATATGTATTTCTTTCCATGTCCTTTAAGTTGTAATCAATGGATATGAAATCACTGCTTTAATCAAGTGTTTTCTTACAAGGATCCCTCTTAAGATGTAATTAACCATAGAGACTTGCCTTTATGGGGAATTGACAACTCAAGATTAAAATAAATCTAATTTTAATCATATAAAATAGGGGAAAATTCTTTGGAAACTTAGATCCTCTTTTTATACCCATTTATATATTTAAAAGCCTTTGTAGAATGTCATTATTCTCTCCCTAAATGATACGATGCTCTCCTTATCATATTTGATCATATAAACTTAAATTTTTTTAAAACCCATACTTACTTTTTGATCCTTCATAGAATGTTATATTTCTCTCGAGAGAGGATATAATATTCGCCTTGTTGCATCCAATTATAGGAATAGTCAATCTCTGAAGATGATATAATATTTTTCTTGTTGCATTTGATTATAGTAATAGTCAAATTTTTTAAAAAATTATTTCTCTTTTTAAACATTTTCTATAGAATCATATATTCATCTTTCGATATTATATGTTATTCTTTGAATTGTATTTGATTATATGAATAACATTTTCTAAAATATTTTAGTATTGAATCCATTATAGAGTATTGTGTCTATCTCTCGAGATGGTACATTAAGACAATGTTGTATTCAATCTCAAAATAAGAGAGTATATTGAATCTGTAGCATTTATTTTTCCACGGTACTTACACATACTACTATTTCATTATTATTACAATAATAGAGACAAGCTATTACTCAAGCATATGCTCATATTCAATCATAATACTTATATTAACAGTATGACTATATTAAAATAACAAAATTTTTATTTAGTGTAAATTATTTAAAATATAATAATTTTTATTTTACCTAATGAAATTATGAAATCATTCAATTAAAATATCATAAATAAGAAATTCTATAACATAGAAAAAGTTATACAAACAAAGTTTACCAAATTTTTTTACAATAATTTGATTTAAAAGAAGTTAGATAGTTGAAATCAAAATATTTGAAAACAGAGATATGATAAACATTACCAACCTCGGTTTGAGTAATTTTTATAAAAATAGCAAAATGGATCACCAACCAAAATGTGAATTTCCTCTTTCCTATCTCTCCTTTCTTAGGCACCCGACACTAATGTCATTAATGTCTAGTGAATGGAGATAAAATAGAGAAAATATATATGTAAATAGTTTTTAGTGTTTAGCGTTTTAGTGCCACCACTAAGGGCCCTAGTTCTACATATTGAATCTAAAATTATTAAAGAATAAAGACTTCAATGCCGCGATGATGACTTTTAGTGCCATTGTGCTCATAGGACAACGTTGTAGTGCTCTAAATCAAAAAAAAAATTAGATTTTCATTTTAAAATTTATTTTAAAACAATGGGTTATTACAATCTACAAACTTTAGCAAAATATCATCCCTAATATTTCCCTTTAAGGATTTGGGAAAAAAATCAATAGAAAATAAATTCATTCCAAAATAAATTCGTACGAACATCTAAATTAAGTCAAAAGTCAAAATCCAATCAAAGGCTCATCAAAAGTTTCACATCAAAACAATATCTATCATACAATCATATAGTTCATTCAATCACATGCCATTTACTTATGTAATGAAGTATTATATAAATCAATCAAAAAAATTGATTACCAACTAAACTCTCGCATTGTTGTACACTCATGCCATCACTAGAGTATGTACTATTAGTGTTGTCGGTCCTATTACAACAAATCTCCTTTGACTACCACTAACTCTATCATCAGCTCTATTTGCTAATCTTTTACTATAATTTCTTAATTTTGTAGTCCTTCAGATTGTCTTGATTGTCTTGCTCTAGAATCAACTTTCCCCTCAAATCCTCCCTAAGGAAAATATTTTAGCTTATGTACTTATTGTTTGCATGAAAAATGTTATCCTATCAGAAAGTAACACTAACTTGAATATCTTCTTCAACAATGAATACACTCATTGTTGCTGTCTGTAAATGTTATCAATCTAGATCCCCTCGAAGCACCATTACTACTTTTCTTATTACTGACACTTTTTTTTATCTCTACTTGATTCCTCTCTAGTTCTCCTGCTCACATCATGTATATAGAGCCCACATTATACCTAGATGCTAATACTATCAAATTAATCTTTATTAGTTTGGTCCTTTCTATAAATCAGAAAACTCCTGAATCTTTCGAGGTACTATTGGATGTCTCAACTCTCTATTCAATTTTTGCAAAAATTTGTAATTTTCATCCGTAATAGAGATCAAATGAGGAGCGTACCTTACTATTATAATAAACTCAGCTTCATACTCCATTACCATCTAACATCCCTGTTCCAGTCTAATGAAAGCTCTCACTATCTATCATTGGACTGAAGCAGGTATAAACCACATCCTAAACACTATAATAAATTCATCCTAAGTGATCTTAACATTGGTTATCGCTTGAAACATCTCTCGTCATTGTGTTATCCACCAACTCTCTGCCTCTCCTTCAAACATAAATATTGTTAATGGTACCTTTTGGTCTCTGGGCACTTCATGTTGTCAAAAAGTTTCTTTATCCTTAATTGGAAATCTTCTGTAGCTTGAGATCCTACATATCCTTCGAATAGTGGGGGCTTCAATTTTTGAAATATCTATAAATATATATTCCTTTCTTCCTCCATACCCCCAAATAACTTACTTTGCGGGTTTGTGAATTTTGATTTCGCGATATATTCAGATTTCTGATGGTGGCGGAGGGTCACCGGCCTCCTTTGGTTGGTTGTCCCTTAGATGATCGGCGTTCTTCTTCTAGAAGTTTGCAAGTTCATGTTTGTTCGTTCTCTTCGTCTCCTTCGACGTTTGGAGATGGTAAACTAAACTTCGTCCAAGGTGCGAAACCTAATATTAAATCTTGAATGCCTTTAATCATTAATGAAGGTGGTTTGATGTCATCTAAGAAGGAAGTTGAGGTTTTTGGTAAGGGGAAAATGGTATTAATTGAAGACAACATTAAAATCCATTTCAAATCAGATTTGCTTCCGGATTCAAGGGGAGAGAAGGATGCTATTGCCTCTTCTTCATCAGTGCCTATGATTGAGATTAATAAATCTGTTAATAAAAATTCTAGCTGTATAGCTTCGTAGGGATTGGATCCCAATTGTGCTATTCTAGGAGAGATCGAGTCAAAGGACGACCACTTTACAGGGGTGAATTTGAATGGGAAAAGTGTTGAAGAACTGTGCAAAGCAAATGTTTCTCCTAAGGTGAATGGACTATAGTCGGATCTGGTTGAGGTGTGCAACTGTAATTCAGGAGAGTTGGGTGGATGTGTTGATGGCCTTGCTGTTCCAATTCGTCCGTCTAACTCTACTCAACAAAATGCTTGGAGCAAGAAGAAGAACATAAAATTCTCGAATTTGGACTTTGGTGATTGTTGGTCTGGGGATGGTCAACTATCAGGCTTCATGTTCAAAATGAAATGGAAAACTCAAAAAACTACATAACTTTTTGGTGATCAAGATATTTGGTGGAGAGGCTCCTTTACCAATGATTAGTTAGGAATTAAGGAAACAATGTTCCCAATTTGGCAAGTTTCACCTCACAATGCTTGACATGGGTTCGGTTCTTTGCCCATTTCATGAGCCTGAACATGTGGAATCAGTATTCAATAATGGCCCATGGTTCGTTAATGGGCATATCATTGGAATCAACAAATGTTCTCAAACCATTTTTCCTTCCTCGCTAAAGGGCTTAATTGCTCCTAGTTGGATCTGGTTACCTAATCTCCCATTGCATTGTTGGGATGAAATAAATGTTTGCAGAATTGTATATATGGTTGGAAAACCGATTTTGATTGACAGAAATATGTTCCTGTGGAGAAGAAGAGAATTCGAGAGGGTCTGTGTTCGTATTAAGTTGGATGCTAAATTACCTCTAGGGGTTTAGGTGGAGGGAAACAATGGGAAATTCTTTCGGAAAATTGAATATGAAAGAATCCCCAATTTTTGCTTCAATTGTGGAAAGATTGGAGATATCAAGAATGATTGTATGAATAATATTGTGGGGGCCAATCTTGGTTCTAGACTACAGGAGAAGGTGAATATTTCAAGCAATCAAACTTTGGTAGGCAGTGCTGAAGCTACTCATGAGGAAATGGGCGAAAATGCTAAGAATGACAAAGAAAGATATGATCATTGGATGCTGGTAAATTATGGGAGAAAGAGGTTCAAAAACCTTGTCAACAAGAGGTTTTATCCCAGTTCAGTTGAGATTGATGTGAGCAAGGAAGTAAAAGAGGCTGAACGGATCATTGCTACTATTGAACCTATTCGTGAATCTGTTCTGGATGATTCAAATGCCATCCTTTCTCAGGATGATCTTTGACATAATACTATAAATACGAATGAACCTGATTTGGATAAGGTTTTAATTCCTTGCATCATTCCTAAAGATGACAATAAATTTAAAGTTCTAATTGATTTTGCTGAAGAAGGTGAAATAATTCAACCAAATATGGAAGAGTTGGTGTCTTTTGTAGTTGCTGAAGGCAATGGTGGTTCTGAATTTGGTCTTCATAATGAGAAATCTGCTGAAGGTGGCTCCTATCAAGCTAAAAAGAAAAAATCAAAACAACTAAAAGGCCTTGGTCATATTAGTTTCAATACTAAAAGCAGAAGACTTGATTTGGAGATGAAAGATATGACGGGGATCTCTTCTTCTCTTTTACATTAATGTCATCTATTTCCTTTTGGAACTGTAGAGGAGCCAGGAAGAATAGTGCTTCTCTATATCTCAAAGAGTTTGTAAAAATGTGTGGAGTTTTCTTTTTGGGTTTGGTAGAAACCAAATTGTCTTCTATTGATAGAAATGAAGGTAAATTGTTGATTAGGGATGGTTGGAACTATTTTCATGTTCCTTCTGATGGTTTGTCTGAAGGCATTCTAGTCTTATGGAATTCTGATATGGCTGATTTTTCTATTTTTTATTATTCTTCCCAACTAGTAATTGGTGATTTAGAAATTATAAACAAAGGTACTTGGAGGATAGCTTCTTTATATGGTAACAAGGACGTGTATAAAAGGAGAGATCTTTGGGATGTTGGAAAAGTATTCTACCATAGATGTTCTTATAGTGGTGGAAGGAAACGTCAATTGTCTAATTTCCAAAGAGGACAAAAGAGGAGGAAAGAGATTTTTCTTTTCCCAAGGGCCAAAGGAGATGAAGTCTTATTTGTCTATCAATGACTTTCATGACGTGTAGTTCATTGGACCCAAGTTCACATGGTGCAATAAAAAAGCTGAAGAGGCTCATATTCTCGAAAGATTGGACTGATGTTTTCTTAACTCAGCTGCTATTAACTCTTCACACCGTATGGTTGATAGACATTTGGCTAGAGTGGCCTTGAACCATTGTCCAATTCTACTGAATCTCCTTGAATTTAATCCAGTGATTAAAAGAAACATCAAATTTGAGGATGTTTGGGCCTCATTTCTGACTTCTTTTGTTGTAGTAAGGAAAGAGTGGAACAAGGTTTACAATGGGAGTTCTTCCCATATTCTCAACATCAAATTCAAGAGAGCTTTGAAATCCTTATTTTACTGGAGTAGAGACAAACTCAAGAAATTGAATCAATTAAAGGATTGTCTATTGAATGATACTCTAGAACTTCAAACCAGGGAAGCGGACATTGGATTTATCTCGGAGGATAGTTGGATACTCAAAGCTAAAGTGAATGAATTGAATTCAACTATGGCTCAGTTGAATTCATGGTGGAAACAGAGAGCAAAGATTAAATGGATGGTGGAGGGTGATTACAACTCCAAAATTTTTAATTCTTATGCTAGTTCAAGGAGAAATTCAAATTGCACTATTAAAATCAAAGATGAGAATGGTGTGCTAATGGAAGAGCAAAAACAAATTGAAGATGTGTTTTTTCATTTTTTCAATCTGAAATGGAAACAAAGAAGCTGCTAGTTAGATGGGTGGCCTATATGCCTTTGAATGGTTTGAGGGATGTGGACAGATGGATGCTAAACAGGGATTTCTTCATAGAGGAGGTATGGTTGGTTTTGAAGCAAACAGGTGGAAACATTGCTCTCGGAATTGATGGTTTCTCCTACTCTTTTATTAAAGCATATTGGGACATTATCAAAATAGACTGTTGGAATGCTATCAATCACTTTCTTTGTTATGGAAAATTGAATGAAGTTTGGAAAGACACCCTTATTATTCATATTCCTAAAGTTAGCAACCCTATGCCCCCTTCTAATTATAGACCAATTAGTCTATGCAATTCTGTTTACAAAGTGGCAGCTAAGGTGATTTTAAATAAATTAGTTTCTGTCATTCCCAAACTAATCTCTGAGGAGCAAGTGACATTTGCAAAAAAAAGATTGATGTTAGATCATGTGTTTTTTTTTTTTTTTTTTTGAAGGAAAATGCAAATTGCATTAATAAGAAAGAGAACTTATTACAACCTGCTATGTGATAGTAATTCTATCACAATCCTCCTTTAACAAGAACATAAAAGAAGGAAGAACATTATTACAACTCAAATCATCCCAAAAGAAATCTCCTAATAAGGTAAGGTTAGCATAATAATCGGCTAACTTATTACATTTCCTATTAACAAAATGAAAAATAAACTTTCAAATCCCTCCAAGAATGATAAGTCTTCCCATTCTTCATTATATACATTTCGGCCTACCTTATCTACAGAACTTTGCAAATGTTTAATGATATTGGAATTATCTCCTTCAATTATTATCCCTTTAGCATCTAACATCCACTCAAGGATAATTTTCTTCAATGAACGAAATGCCATCAATTCCAGTGATCCGCTATCCCAATGGATGCAATTAAACCCAAAAGCAAGTAAGAATCTAACTTTATAATCTCTGAATACTCCACTAATTCCACCATTATTAGCTTTTGATAAAGATGCATCATTGTTGAGCTTAATCCATCCTGGGGGCAGAGGGTGCCAATAAAGAGACAGCTGATTAGGCTGGTTAGCACCCTAGTGGTCCACGAATAGATTAGAATTTGAAATTGATGCATAACTGATAGCATTAGAGGCAATAAAGCTTAGACTGAATTCGTTGTCACCATGCTTGCATTTATTTCTACTTTTCCATGAAAAATACACTATAGCACAATACATCTTTGCCATAAAAGGTTTATCCAAAGACAGCAGCTCCAACTCTGTTTTGCAATCACCGATTGATGAGAAATCTGGTACCGAAAATGTTCCACAAATTCAGGTATTCTAGATCTTCAAAAGGGCTAGTCTCATTCAAAATTGACATGGAACAAACATATGATTCTATGAGCTGGTCTACACTTAGGAAAGTTTTGGAGTATTTTGGCTTTCCTTCAAAGTTCTCCAATCCTATAGTGGAATGCGTTGAAGACCCATGTTTTTCTTTGATAATTAATGTCCACTTTTTAGAATGATTAAAGCCAGGAGTGGATTCTGCCATGGTTGTCCTTTGTCTCCTCTTCTTTTTATTATGTGTTCTTAACTGTTATCTAATACTTTTAATCAAAGTTCAATTGGGATTAACATTAGTTCAGTTGGGCCAATGATTTCACATTTACTGTATGCAAACGATGTTATTATATTTTCTGAAGCCAATAAGAAGGCTGTGAAGGAGATTAAGGGGATTCTTAATGACCTTTGTAGTTCGACTGGTCAAAGAATAATGTTAACAAATCTGCCATTCTTTTTAGTAAGTTTGTTAGTATAAGGAGAAATAAAGTTATTACTAGTATTATGGGTTTTAAATTAGTGAAAGAATTTCAATACCTTGGTGTTAAAATTGCTTTGAGGAGATTAGTGGCCGCTGATTTTCAATTCATTATGGACAAAGCATTAAGGATGCTAAATATTTATGGTACCAAGTTCATTTCTTTGGTGGGTAAGATCACTTTGGCTAAATTGGTAATGCTTTCTTATCCCGCTTTTTATAACACTCATTCATTTGTTCCAAGAGTGTTGGAGGAACTTGATAAGTTGTGTAAGTGCTTCATATGGAATAAGGCAAATGGAAGATTGGGTATGCATTATGTCAGCGGGAAGGATTTATGCAAACCATTGAAATGGGGGGGTCATGGTATGCATGCCAGTGCATCTAAGGTTGCTGCATTAAGAGCAAAATTGGCTTGGAGATTTTTTCAAAATAAAGATTTGCTGCTACACAAAAGTCTTGAAAAGAAAGGAGTTCTTGAAAATAAAGGAGTCAATAATGCTTATATTCAAATCATTAAAGATATGTATGCAGGAGCTATTACTTGTGTTCAAACACAAGGTGGATTGACCAAATAGTTTCCTATTTCGGTTGGGTTACATCAAGGATCAGCCTTAAGCCCATATCTTTTTACTTTAGTCATGGATGTTCTCACTAGACATTTGCAAGAGGATGTACCTTGGTGTATGCTTTTTGCTGATGATATTCTTCTTGTTGATAAGACTAAAGAGGGAGTTGAAGGTAAACTTGAATTATGGAGGTCAACCTTAGAGTCTAATGGTTTTCGCTTGAGTAGGTCTAAAACGGAATATATGGAGTGTAATTTTAGTAGTAATAGACCTAGTGAGGGGATTGTGACTTTGGGCGATCAAGTCATTAATAAGAGTACACGTTTTAGATATCTTGGATTTGTTGTTCAGAGTGATGGTGAAATAGATGGAGATATTATCAGCAGAATTCAAGTTGGATGGTTGAAGTGGAGGAATGCATCGGGCTTGTTATGTGATAGAAATGTACCCCTCAAACTTAAGGGTAAATTTTATATGATGGTAGTGAGGCCTGCAATGCTTTATGGTGCTGAATGTTGGCCATTAAAAGAGAAGCATAATACTAAGTTCAGAGTGACAGAGATGAGGATGCTCAGGTGGATGAGTGGCTTTACCCTTAGAGATAGGATACAAAATTAGCATACACGTGAAAAGGTTGGAGTAGCTCCAATAGAATATAAGATTATAGAGAGTCGCCTTAGATGGTTTGGTCACATAAAACGGCGCCCTTCCGATGACCCGGTTAGGAGAGTAGAGGTATTAGACTTGACTTATGTTAAGTAAGGTAGGGGTAGAACTAAAAGACTTGGTTAGAAATTATTAGGAATGACCTTTCTTTATTAGATTTAAATGAGAATTTGACTTTTAATAGGACACAATGGAGAAAAAGGATTCATGTAGCCGACCCCACGTAGCGAGATAAAGGCTTAATGTTGTTGTTGTTGTTGTTGCTACACAAAAGTCTTGCTCCAAAATATGGTATTCGGTCTGATGTTGCAAAATTCAAAGAATGGGTGCTCTTCTTCATGGAAAATAATATCAGACGGTGGTAGAGTGCTTAATCCTATTGTTAGGTGTGTCATTGCAAATGGTGGTATTATTGATGTCTATAAAGGCAATTGGATTATGGATAAATGTATCAACAAATGGCCTACGTTCGTGGTGATTCTTAGAGACAATGCAATATCGGTGGATATATTTATTTCAAATGGTAGAAGGGATGAAGATGAATTACTTAAATTCTTTGGTAAGGATTTAGTAAACCTGATTATTTAATTAAATATCAAACCAGAGCTTGGAGAAGACAAGATGGAGCTTATTTGTCAAAAATATGGGAAAACCATTTTCAGGTTTGGCATTTGACGCTTCACTGCAAGATTTTCATGAATCACGGTTTTAGAAATGGATAAAAAAGGCTAAACGGATCTCTCGGGTGGAGGTATTCTGGTGGAGACTATTTAAAAATGCTATTCCTACTTGTCATTTTTTATCTTACAGGAAATTGCAAAACAATAATACATGTCCTAGATGCTCTGAGGAGATTGAAGATGTAGAACATGTTGCAATCAAATGTGCCAAGCTGAAAGAAGTATTTCAATACTTAAACAAATGGGGATTTGGAATCCCATTGTTTGTTAAGCTGGAAGACTGCTGTAAGTGGTTGAAGTTTACTGCCTTGCAAAATAGTTTACTTGTTGATATTTATTGCAATGCTGTATTTATCTCATGGAAAGCTAGAAATAAATTCATTCATGAAGGAACGGAAGATAGCTCGGTTGTGATTGCTGCCAATGCTATTAGCTTCTCTTCGATTTCAAGGTTTTCTAGCAACTTCTCCTCAGGCAACTGGGATGCTAACCAGTCATTTAGACTATCTAATCTTTGGCATCCTCCTCCACCCGATTGATTAAAGGTTAATGTTGATACCTCGCTATGTTCTTCATCTAAAGCTGGAATCTATGTTCTTCATATAAAGTTGGAATCGGAGGAGTATTCCATGATTGCAAAGGTAGATTTTTGTTGGCTTTTGGTAAGTCATGCATTCATTGGCACAATTGGAACTCTTAGCTATTCGATCTTTGAAGGATGTTATAAATGATTGGATGTTCAAATACAAAGGGATTATCATTGAGGGCGACAATCACAATATTATGAAATTTCTTCAAGGAGCCTTCAATAATGGTGTCCAGGAGATGGAAGATCTAGCTTTTATCAAGGAGTTTAATCATGTCATTTTCAATTGTATAGGCAGGAATAGTAATAAGTTAGCGGATTTGTGTGCTAACTTTACTCTTTTTAGTTCTTTTATTTGGGAAGGCTTTAGTTTGAATAAGGTTCCTTTTTCCTTTTTTTTTTTAAGTTTTTGTTTGATTTTTTTATTTATTAATGCAATGTTTGCTTCTTAAAAAAAAAAAAAAAAAAAAAACTTACTCTGCATATCGCACATTATCTGTGCTAAAATATTGGCCAACTGCATAATGCTATCTAACAATACTAAAGCTGCACTATGTTGTTGATTTGATAAATTTTGCTCTTGCAGATCCATGTTAAATGTTCACTTTTGTATAATTCAGTATGATTTGATCAATTAATATATGCAATCAATTCATATATGTATGGAAAATACATCATGATCTACCCCATCTACCTGACTCATAATTAATTCTTACAGTTTTGATTTACAATTCAATTCTTCTAACAATTACTCTGATACAAATTTTATTATACCTCAAAAAACTGAATAGATGAACTATTCTTTTTATCTTTTATAGTTTATAACAACGACCTCTAGAGAAATCTAATCTTTTTTTTTTTCAATAATACAAACTAGTAGCAAAAATAATTATATTAAGAAAAATATCAATATATATTGTATTGCTTATCCCAAAATCATATATAATAGTGAGGAGTTACACAATCGCAATCTGCTATCAATCTGCTCATGACTATAAAAGAATATCTAAAAATGAAAATAAATAAATAATAATAAACATGAGGAATCATATATATAATTGATTAGCCTCACACTCTCGATCTTCTTCACTAATTTGAAATTATTTAAACGAGATGTAATGAGCTAAAAAGCAGGTCACTAAACCCTATAACTAGGCTTAAAATACGGTAAAGAAGCAGTATGCATCTCATTAATCAATTCATAACATAAGCTGTCTATATAATATGAATATATATAGAAACTCCTTATAACTAGTAACCATTGGCTTAATAAATAGAGTCATCATTGGCTTACCCATCAGCACAATAATAACTCCTTATATCTCCCAACCAGTGAATCATATGAATCAGTAGAGGATAATACCAAACAACAGTATCTAAAGAAACCATCGACCTGCCATCCTATATAGGTTAGTTAATCTTCAGCCAACATAGATAAAACCAACCTTCACTTATTCTCACATATATTACTATCACATTATTATAACAATAACAACAACTAGCTATTATTCAAGCATATACAATGCTTATATTAAATAGTATACCTATATTAAAATATTAAATTTTTTTCAATGCAAATCATTCAAAATACAATAACTTTCATTTTATCCTGTGAAATTATGAAATATTTCAACAAAAAATGCCTAGAATAATAAGTACTATAACATATAAAAAGTTGTACAGTCAAAGTTTGCTAAATCCGGGAAAATTGTAATAAATTCAATTTAAAAGAAGTTGAACGGTTGATATCCAAATCCTTAAAAATAGAGATAAGATAAAATACGCCAATCTCGATCTGAACAATTTTCATTAAATCTTGAAACATATCGGTAGACAAAATGTGAATTTCCTCTTTCCTCTCTCTTCTTTCCTCCCCCCTTCTTCTCATTTCTTCCTTTTACAGTCGACGCTGGTTATGTGAGTGGCGAGTGAGTGGTGAGTGAGTGGAGAGACAATGTAGAAAAATATAGATATATAAATTGTTTTTAATTTGTAGCATTGTATCATTACAACGCTGCATGCTAAATCTAAAATTACTATAGAATGGAGAATTCAATGTTGCAGAGGCGACTTTTTGTTCTGCTGCACTAATTGGCCAGCACCGCCACGTCACAAGCTCAATGTTGTTGTGTTCTAGTTCAAATGAAAATTCAAATTTTTTTAAAAAAATTATGTTAAAAAATTGGGCTGTTATTGTATTTTTTATTGGAGCTATCAAAGCCATCAGTAAGCTTAAGGACATTTTGGAACATGATGACATTTAGGTATGCATGATATATGGATATTTATGTAAAGGATTGACACTTTGAGGTAATATACATATAACAAACATACACTATGATTTTATTTAGTTATCTACCTTAGTGTGGACTTCTCATATGAAGATTCATAATGTTAAGATTTTATATGAACTAATTAGGCTCAACTAATAGATCACAAATCATGTCTAGGATGATAAGTTAAATGCTTAATGACCATTTCGACCCACGACCATCAGCAACATCCAATTGACCTTTCGTGATATGGATTAGGCAATTTCAATTGTTTACAGGAAGATTGAATAAAAGTGTTGTCATGTAATTTTATTATTTTGAAGATTTGGTTAATTTAAATTGAATAAAATTTCAGTAGAAATCTTCATCGTATGAGTATACTCATCATCATAAAATCATCCAAGATTATAAAATAAATGTATATAAGAAGAAATAAAACAAGAAGAAATGGAGCAAACCTTCAGTTATTTCTAGAAAGAAATGAAGTTAAGGCAAGCACTTCATGGAGAGAAAAAGTTGAAAATATACCAGAATTTTTCACCGCTAAAGCTTGAAAACTAACTGTTGACCTCATTTTTGTATGAGGTCATTAATGATCCATCCAGATTCCAGCTCAATCCTGATCCCAAGTCAATCCAGATCTAAATATTCAATTCAAGCCTCAATAAAAATCCAAAATCCAACCCGGTTCAGAAATCAGACTCAAGTTCAGATATTGATCCTACCTATAAGTTAGCTCTGATCATATCCAGTGATTAATGATCACCCAAATGATTATAGATGATTTGGATACTCAAACTTAATCAATCAAACTCAAAATCCATACTAAATCTAAAATCCAGACTTAAATCAAAAGTCCAGAAGTCTTGTCCTAAAGGCCTTTTTCAGTGAATTGTCAAACACTTAAAAATCCAAACAATTGACCTCCGATTCAGAGTCTGTCAATTGCATACTGATGGGACATGTCTCTGGAGGAAACCCTCCAAATTTGAGCCCATTCTGAGGTCTCTAACCCCAAAAACTTAATCAAAATTCAAAGGCTGTAAAACCCTCAAATATTTACAGCCCATACCACTGGATTTGCCATTAAGAAGATTCTGACCATAGAGCCTTCACCAAAGCCTCTAGTCACTTCTAGATCTTTAATCTTGATATGTTGAGCATTAAACTGTATTTTTTTGGACCAACTTTGACCCCCAGTTGACCAGGAGTCAAAATGACCAAAATACCCCTATGGGGTTCAAATATTAATTTTCAACCAAATGAACTTCGAATTGAACGCAACCACTTCCAACAAGTTTCAAATACCAAACCAAACTTGTTAGAACCATTTCCAGACTCTGGGTCAACCTGGTTGACCAAGTCAATAGGGTTGACCTAAAAGGCCCTTTAAGGGTCCAAAGAGGTGATTTGACTGAAACGACTTATCTAAGCCGTGAAACAACTTTTATTGATTTTCAAATGTCATTTTGAACTTTTTGGGCCTGATCCCCGACCCTGGGTCAACCTAGTTGACCAGGTCAACCTAGGTTGACCAACCAGGCCCTTTAGGGTCAAAATAGGTATTTTGACTAAATTAACCTTTCCATAGCATAGAACCACCTCCAATATATTCAAAACATCGAACCAAACTGGTTGAACCCAAACTCGGGTCCCGAGCCAACCTGGTTGACCAAGTCAACCTAGGTTGACCTAAATGCCCTTTAATGTTTAAACAGGTTATTTTAACATATTCAAACCATTCAATCCCTTTCAATCCTTAAATCACCTCTACTAATTCAAACACTCTCACATGCCATGTCATCAGTCAATTTGACTGGTTGACTAGTCAACATAGTCAACAAGTTCACTTGAAATAGGCTTAAATGCCCATTTGATTAGGAGGTGGCTTGACTCAAGCTAGCTCAAACCTTACCAATCCACTCATTTCTATTCCAACAGCTCTAATCTATTCTAGAGACTTTTTAGGCTGTATATTAACCTTTGGATCAATGTCCAATGGTTTGGATGACTTCCACATGGGCAAATGAGAATAAGACCACCTTTCTATGTAGGTGTCCTTGCATTTATCCTTGGCTCCTGCTCTCACCAATTTCTAGGCCAGATGGCATGCATCAAGGAGGCTTCCAAGTCAATCATAGCCATCCATTTGGCCAAGATATTTTGGAAGAAAAAAAAAGGGGTTAAAAAAGAGAAGATTCATTCTAACCTAAGATTACCAAAACTTATCCATCTCCAAAGCTCTCCCAGCCTCTAAGACTCCTCTTAGAGCTGCTCCAGACTATTTCTAGCTTTCCAAAACTATTTTCCACCAAATCCAAGCCTTCAAAACATTCATTGGTGAAGAGAGATAGTTTAGAAAGAGAATGAGGAAATTTCTGAATACTCCAAATCCAGCAAGATCCAGCTCTTGGAGTCTTCACCAACGTTGAAGAGGACATCTTCATCTTTCCAGCAAGCCCAAGAAGTCAAAAATTCATCAGCTAGATTGTAAGTTATTTATGTTTTAAGTTTAAATTTAAAATTGAAACAATAGAAAATCTACAGTGCGTGGAGCCTTCAAATTCCATACATTGAAAGATTATGTTATCATCAATCTATGTTTCAATTTTCATCAAGTTTGGTTAAGTATTTTAGAAGATATAGGCATTTAAAAATCTCAAGTTTTGGCAGATCAGGACCGTCCGATTGATCATCGGACGGTCCAGATCAGATCTGGAACCCATGCGTTTCACCTGGGATTCGAACCCGAGTCTCCTGGGCAGACCGCGCGGGTGACATGGCGCCATCTGAGTGCTCGGATCGGATCCCGTTTGATCCGATCGGACAGCTGTTGTTCATGCCGACGTGGTTAAGTAACCACTCGAGAATGCGCCACGTGTCAAAGCCGCGGCGCAGCGCCACCGTCAGCCAATCATTGCCAATGATTGGTTTGGCGGCGCCGGCGGCCCGATTTAACTAAAATGATTTTTAAAAAATCATTTAAATGCCAGAAAATTCTAAAATTCATGGTAAATCCAATTTTTCATCAAAATTAGTGTTCTAGGGCTTATTGGAAAGCTCTTGAGTTCTAGTTTTTATTGAAATCAAATTAAACATATTTTGATCACTGGTTTTTGAAAAATTTAGGTTTATTTAAAATCCAATTTTCTCAATTTTCTTTCAATCCAGTGGTCAAATGATGTTAAAATTTTGGTGAAACAATTTTGGACATCTTAGGCATTATCTGTAATTTTTCTAGGTCCAGATGTCCAGTGGATTGTTGTGGGGTGAATTTATAAAGTATTGGGTCCATTTTGGACCCAAAACTTTGGAAATTCATAACTATCCAAACTAGTAGAATTAGGCTTCCTAATTTCTGTGGTGTGTTTGTGTATAGCTAAGGGTTAGATGAACAGATATTTAGATCCAATTGAATACTAATGCCACCTAGGAACAATAATTAAAGACAAGGTCTAGTTAACTTAGAAAAATCTTAGGAAATTCTACACACACCCAATAGGGGTGAAACTTGAACACAGTAAACCTAGTGATATTTTACACCTTAGGTTCAAATTTCATCCAATTTGGAGGTCATTAACTTAGAAAATTAAGCTAATAAAAAATCAGCCTCATTAAGGACTTTAAAATTTCAAAAAATTTCAATAAATCAAATTTAAATCAAAAAAATACAAACATGATCTCTAACTGACTAGAATCATGTACTTAATCAATGAAAATTAAAACACCCTTGATCAGACATCAAATCAAACCTTAGTTTAAATTTAATTGAAAATCAATATTTAATTAAAATAAATAATTAATAATAATTAAAAATTCTAAAAAATTCCCAAACACTTAAGAATATCTTCTTAGATTATCTCTGACATTTGTAGTTGATTTCAAGGAGTATGAAATTCATTTGGAGCAAAATCAATAAAACCCTTCTAATTAAACAATTTTAAAAATTCAATAAATATATCAAAATTTGAAAAATCATAACTAACTCTAGATAACTCCAAATTGACCAAACTCACTTGCATTCAACTCAAAATAAAGTCTAGTATTTATTAAAAATTTTAAACCTTCCAAAATCAGTCAAAGTAAAAAAGTCAACAAATTGGTCAAACCTAGGTCAAATTAGGTCAAAACTTCAAACCTTCGTAACTAATTGTAGAAAAATCCAATGTCAGCATACTTATAGTCTAACTGATCGTATTAAGGTCTAATATTCTAATAAAATATTAACTTTCTAGAAAACTCTTCTAATTGAAAAGTCAATTTTTGACCCATTGATTAAATGATTAAGATTCCCAAAACTCGAAAATCAGTCTAAAACTCCAGAAATATTTATTCAACTTTAAAATTAGCAATCAACCAACAATTAAAATCAATCTTAAATCATTAATATTTGAACTCAAATTTAAATCTTCCCTTAAGCTTTTCAATCAACCGAAAATACAAACGACTTTAACAATTTGCCCTCTTTAGGACATATCAAAACCACACGACCTATTTCACACACTTTAGATGGTTTGCCAGAATAACCAACTCTAGTTTTAGGATAGGCCGATGTTTACTTTTCTTTTGTGTGCCGGGTTTTCGAGCTTTCACTGCATGCTGGTTGTTAGCTTAGAATTGATTGAATGTCTGTTTATTTATTTACTGCACTCTGTTGAGCATTTAAATTTCAAATATATCAACTGCTTGAGATTGAATATTGACTGCTTGGGATATCAATTAATTGTTGATTATTAGGATAACCCTGCAGGTTCGAGTCTAGATTTTTTAATTTTAATTAATGTAAATTGATATAATTTGAGTTGTATTTAAAGTGATTTGAGTTGGGATGTTTAGATCCAACTTGAATTCCAAAGAGGAGAAGACATCCCTAAAGGGGAGAGTTTTCGTCCATTTGTAAGATCAAGTTTGGATACTCTTCAAATATCCAAAGAGGAAAGATAACACCCCATTCAAGGGAGGGTTTTTTTTTATTTGGATATCCAGAAACGACGAATCAAGATGTTCGTGAGAAGATGAAGAAATGGACGACGAGAAAAATCCCAAATCTCAAAGTCACTTGAGTCCTAGGATTAGAAATCCGGGTTGCTGGCAGTGGTGCCCGGCCACTTTATTTTCTGCAGACCCTGGTTTGTAATAAGCAAGGCAACTTTGCCTATGGACTTTCAATTTGAATATTAATTTAATTAATTTGATTGATGTTTGATGTGATTGCGTATAGAATTACCTGCTTTTCATATTTTTTTGGCATTTATGTGCAGCTTTTGTTTTTGCCTGGACTCGTGAGGGTGTGAAAATTTTTTTATACTCATAACTTTAAATTTCAAGATTCTAGTGAGTCTAAATAAAATAGAAAGATAACGAATTTAGGGAATTAGCTGGGGATCGACCCCGGGGTCGCATGCATATTTCTGCACTTCGTCTCTCCTTGCTTTAGACCCTTCCCCGCCTGCGGGTAGAGTCCAGATAGTCTGACCTATGAGGACGAGGTGCCGGACCTGGGGAAGTCCAGTCTTCTAAAAATTATTTTCTAAGCCTGTTTTTAACTTTCAAGCATATTTGATTTGGAGTTATTAACTAGCATGCATTGCATTAGAAACAAATTTTAAAGAGTTAAAATTTTAATTGCATTAGTTCTTAGCATTTTGCACCCAGCATAGTCAAAGGGGCCAATTAGAAAAATCTCTAGATGTCGGCCCCAACTCTCCAAAACTTTAAATAAAACGTCCCTACCACTCTTTCATAAAAGACTGGATTCATTTATTTTGAATCGATTAGGTGGTTAGCTGGCTCCTCAATCCAGGCCGGGGTAAGTCCAGATTTGCATTGCATTAGCTAGGTTCGGGTCACTTTTTAGTACCCAATTTTGACTTAGATTCTGAGGCTAGCTCGGGCTATAAGACCTCAACTTCCGGGAATTGAATCCCAATTTTCTAATAAAATTGATCACTTAAACATTAAATCCCTTTCAATTTAATTTGAGCCCAACACTTAGGATAAGCTGGGGCATTTCTGAATTGTTTCAGAAACTCAAGTGCCTCCTACCTTTCTTCCTTTGACTTCAGAAATAAGTGTTCAACCTTGATCTAATCCCGATTAAAAATTCCAAACCTTAATCTCCTTTGACATCAATCGTTGAAAATCTTAAATAAAATTTCTACCGCTATTTTAATCTAGAGTTTTCGTAGGAAACTTTCATTTTTCTACGATGTAATTAACTACGAGGGCTTGCGCTCGTAGGAGATTTAGAATCCCAGATCTAGTTTTTAAAATTGAAATTTTTAAAAATCTTTAATTAATTATTCTTGGGAAAATACAACGATCATTATCGTCATTTTCAAGCGATTGGTGATGATTGTTATCTTCTTTCTTTAGAGAGATATATCAATTAGTATCATGATTTTGATTATGAAATTAATGGTCTTTCACCCAAATTAGCATAGTCAAATAATTTTGAGTTTGAATACGACAATTTGGATAACTTTAAAGCTTTGAAATTTGAACCAATTAGTGAATGATATTTTCTCTGTTTGGGATGATATATTGTTCATAGTATTGTGTTAGATTTCGAAACTAGAATTCAAAATTCAATTTTCCCAAAAATAATTAAATATGTTTCAAAAATTATATATATAATTAAATATAGTTGTTTTAATCAAAACAAAAATGGCGACTCGGCTGGGGAGTAAGTCTCACTCTCCATCTTTTTTAGCGGTTCAAAATTTTATTGTATCGGTAGTTTTGACTACCTTTCTCTCTGTTGGTCTCTCTACCCATTTCTCCCTTGGGTGAGTGTGGCCAACTCAATTAAGACATGTTAGAAGAGAGGTGAGCGTAGGAATCCTCTATCGAAGTCGGGCTTTGACATTTTGCCTCCAACTTGATTGGAAGAGCGAGAGAGTCAAGCCAAACTTATCCTGTATATGTTGCAAACTCGCATGCGAATAAATCTAGCATGCTAAGTTTCACAATTTACAGAAAATCCTTCAACCTTCGAAATTCAAATCCTCTTTCTTAAATCCATTATCATTGTTATATATTTTTCTACAACATTCTCTTGTAGTTGAACATATATAATGAAAATTTAAGTTTTCTTTCAATTAAAATTAATTCTTATATTTTATCATTATATATCGGGTTGTAGTTCTTATACTCTGATATATGTGATAAAATATAAATTTATTTTCAAATTCAAAATTCAAGTTTTAATTAAAATTTTCTCCTTTTAAATCTCAGATAATCAAATCACTTGCAATGGATGAAAAACTATTGTTCTCAATGGACCGCGACTTAATGATTAAAGAACTGATTTATGAGAATTCAATTCAGTTTGGGATAGGGTTTAAGTCCCTTAGACTGGTGATGAATGGAGACACTTTGGTGGACCTAGCTGTTGAGGGTGAGAAGGATGTCCCTCTAGTTCAGTTAGCCATAGGAGCTGGAAACGATGCCCCTCCTAGTCTCTGGTCCGCACTAAATCTTGCTAACGCACCCAAAGAATTCCTGGAGGATGCAGAAAAGCTGAAAGCTGCCACTGAAGGCAAGTAAGTATTTGAAAAAGGATCTTCTAGCTCTGAAACCCTTTATGGCAGTAAGAACGCCAAAAAGAACTACCTCAGGGGGTTGAGGAAGAAAATCACAAAGACTAAGAAGGTGGCCGAGCTGAAGGCCTAGGGTAAAGTCGATCTTGAGGCTACTGAGGAGCTGCCAATCCCTGCCTCTTCTCCACTCCTAAAAGGGAGTCATTTTTACCCCCTCGCAGCTGATGCAGGGGAGGAGAGAGTTACTCGGATAGCTAGCACTCCGCCTAGCCTAGTGGACTATTCTGTTAAGAGAACCCCGAAGGAGAAGCAAACTCTAAAAGCTAGGATGCTTAGAAATATCATCCATACTTGTGTTGCTCAAGTAGGACAGACTAAAGAACAATATGTAAAACACTTGAAAGGGGTGATTTCACATAAGCTTGAGAAAGAGGTGTTGAAAGAAGAAAAATCTGAAGCTAAGGATCTGACTCCTCAGCCAGTGAGGAAGAACAAGAAGTTTGTTAAACAACCTGTGACGTCAGTCTTAGTAGATGGATACCATTAGGTGCCTCGCCTCCCGTCTAAAAAGACTGAGGAGATAGTGTTAACTGGGTCCAGCAAGAGTCACCCTCTTAGTGGTAGACCACCGACCCCGCCTTCAAAATTGTCTAAGCTGGCCCCAGTGGTAGCAAATCTAAAGAAGTTCTAAAGGAGTTGAAACTAGAGGATGTCAAGGGCAAGAGGCCCATGTCCCCAGATGAATCATACACGCGAAGAAAGTTCAGTAGATCTATTGGAATTCAAATCAGAGAACCTCAAACTTAGACGCCAATTGAACTCCCACGACTCCCAGTTCAGGGATGTGAGGATTCTATTCGTATTGATGTTGGAGCCCCCACCATTCAAGCCCCTCCATCACCAATTAAGATAGATGTCCCTCACCCTACTGAAGAGGTCACCCTTGCGATTACCAACCCCGGGACAGTCGGAGGGGAGGAGATGACCCAAGATCCTGATCAAGAAATGTTAGATCAATTGGTTAGTGGAGAAATCACTGAAGAAGATGTTAAGATTAGCAATATCTTTGATAAGTTAGATGTGAAAGAGTATGATCAAGTGATGGATTATGATGGATACTTACCAATTTATGCTGAAGCAATAGATGGGAGGCCAGTCGAGGAAGTGGTACAAGAAATCAGAGATATCCTTAAGAAGAAGGCTGTGATGAATTCAATCCGGATGAAGATGATCTGTTAGTTGAGGAAGATCTAGTAGCAGATGTTCATATGGTAGAAACTCGATCATCAACTAAAGATGTTGAGGCTTCTAAACACCGTTCTGGTAAAGATGAAGAGTCAGCAGCGATAGATTCAGATTCAGATACTTCTGTCAAGTTGAGGGAAAAAGATGAATATATTCTGAGCCTTGAAAGAAAACTCGAGGAGTTGATGATAAAAGTTGAACAAATGCAGAGTCAGCTTTTGCAATCACAGCAGTCAAGACCCGAGCAGTTGCAGCCCACAGTACACACAATGGGCGAGCATAGCAGGAAAGCTGATTCAAATTCCAAACTTCCAGAAGTTACTTCTCCAGTGTCTCCACCAGAAAAGGATATCTGTCAGATGATTGAAACCCAGGTAAGGGAGGCCTTAGCCCATTGTCGAGGAATTGTATCTATTCCAAAAGGTAGACCCTACCACGAGAAATATGATTTGGTTCCTTATCCGAAGGGCTTCGTGCCACCTTCTTTTAAAGTTTTTAGTGGTTTAGAAAATCCGAGGCAACATTTGGCCCATTTTCGAGCGAGTTGTTGCAACGCAGGAGGGTCAGATGCTCTACTCTTTCGTTAGTTTATGAATAATTTGTTCGGTATTACTTTTGAGTGGTACGCAGATTTACCAAATGGTTATGTAAAAACTTTCACAGAGCTCGAGTGTCTCTTTTTAAAGAGATTCTCAGGAGCTCAACAACGTGTAATCGTTGGTGATCTCGTCATCGAAAAACAAAAACCGGATGAGCCTTTGGTTGATTATATTTTGATATGGCGAAACCTTTCGATGAAATGTGAACCCCAACTGCAAGAGCAACATACAGTGGATATTCTTTTAAAGAATATCCACAGGACTATTGCTTTTCTGTTAAAGGGTTTACAATCAAAACCTTTGAAAAACTTCTTAATAAAGCTAGTAATCTACAGGAAGAGGCATCCAAAATGTCATTCCTGAAGGATTCTACTGAAGATAAGAAGGCTAGTAAACCATTGAAGTCCTTTGAAAAGAGAACAGCAACGATTTCAGCAGTTGAAAAAGGGAAGAAATCGATCAATACCCAATCGAGTAATCCTACAACTCAACAAACTCAAAAATCTCAACCTTTTAAGGTAACCTCTCAACCTAATAGAGAATCTCACCAGATTACTTTTAAAGAGAGATTGGCTCGTCTGTTTCCGTTTAAAAGAGAGTCGGTGAGGAAGATTTTTAAGAGCCTTTTAAAGAAATCAGATTTTTGATTGCCGGAGGCCAAGAAGCCGGAAGAGGCAAATAAAAAGGATGATACAACCTTTTGCCCCTACCACCGCATGTTAGGCCACACAATCGAAGACTTCATTGTCTTTAAGGACTGGCTAGAGAAGAACTTTCGTCAAGGTAACATTGTAATTCCAAAGGAGTACCTGGTCGATCCGGATCAAGGATCTGTCAAATCCATTTCAGGTAAAAACTCTAATCTTTCTTTGTCCCTTGAAGATGGTTGGGATATAGCATTATCCCGAGCATTTAAAAAGTCGATTAACCAATCTTTTCGTCTTTCTCAACAGTTACTGACGAGAGCCCGGGGCCCGATCTGGGAAGTTGACCTAGAGGCATCGCAGGAGGACGTTGGGACAGTTTTCTCTCTAGTAGTTGTAGTAACTACTGTAATAAATAAAAATGAAAAGAGTGAACCTTTTGTAGAGAGGAAATTTATTGATGAGAGATATGTACAAGTGGTGGATGGTGGCTCAAAACCATTGACCCCACTAATGTTATCTGACTTTTACTTTACCCCATCAAAGGAAAAGGGTCAAAAAGCAAGTAAAAATAAAGATTCTTCTACTCAAATTTTGATGATTAATATTGAGAATGTAATTCCAGATGATACTTCTGTTGAAAATAATCCAAACTAGCTGAAATCAATCAAGAAGTTCAAAAACTCAATCCTCCAGATTTGACCCCTCAAGAGGAAAATGAATCTGATGTCTTATCAGATGGTGATACCCCAGAAATTAACTTTCAAGGGAGTCCCGTTATGATTGATTTCTCGGATTCAGATTCTCACTCAGAAAATGATAATCAATCACCTAAGGAAAGTGTAGACCTCCCCGTAGCTTGTTCTTCTGATAAAATTATGCAAGTATAATTATGTGGTGGTAAGGTTTTACCCCCTAGGCTTCCCTCACAGGAAAAGGGAAAATAAGTTGTTTCTATTGATCTGATTCCAATCCCCACTCAACAAACAAATCCTCCTTCGAATTCACTGGGTCCTGATGTTAAAGTTCAAAGTGTTGATTATAATGTCTTAGCTCATCTTAGGAAGTTACCTGCTAAGTTGAGCATTTATGACGCCCTTATCCTTTCAAAGGAAATAAGGGAGACTCTAATTAAAGCACTTCTCGATCTAGATATTTGCTTAGCTCAACTTACTTCGATTTACGAGGAAGAAGCTTTGTACTTCAAAGAAGTTCCAGGAGTTACTTTCTCTGACGAAGATCTACTCCTTGGTATGGCCGATCACAATCGTCCACTTTACATCACCGTAAATGTGGGCAATTTCAAGTTATCAAGAGTTCTAGTTGATCCGGGTGCATCGGTCAATGTGATGAACATAAAGACTCTCGCATATCTTAGAGTTGATACTAGCATGCTCTCAACCGATATGATGGTACTTCATGGGTTCAACGAAAAGGGCGAGAAGGCTTTAGGTTCAATCACACTTCTTCTAGAGATAGAAGAGTTGAAAACTGAAGCAAAATTTCATATAATCGATTCAGTGACGTCCTTCAACGCTCTCCTAGGTAGGCCCTGGATCCATGAATATAAGATAGTTTCTTCCACCTTACACCAATGCATCAAATACCAACGAGATGGCATTGAGTTTGTAATTAAGGGTGATCTGCAACCATTCTCTATTCATGAGATCGGGATCTACGAGGACGCTGCATATTATGTTCCCAAAGGGTCCACTACCAAATCACAGGTAGAGATCAACGTTAAGAAGGAAAAGGAAGAAACTCAAAGTTCAAAAGCAATTCAAGAGTTGAGAAAAGAAAAAGTCAAGAATAAAAAAGGACATAATTCAAGTAGTGAAGACGACGTCAAGCGCATGGTTTTTAGGCCTCCAATCAATCCACCTCAAAGAGGTGGAAGGATGCCCCAAAGAGCATGCGGCCGAGGCCGCCCTCCAGTTGAAAAGAGAAATTCCCCAATATACATCAAACTTGAAACAAGTTCTGATGAAGAATCAATAAAAAGGGGAGCTAGAATTGCTTTTGACTACAGAAAAATCAATCCTCCTCCAAAGTTTGATCTCACCTTGGATTTAGATAGTGACCAGGAGGGTAACGATTCTAAGCCTCAAAGTGACGAGCCTGAATTGAGTATTTATGAAAAGCTTAATAGGGCCGTTGAATCCTTAACCTTAACCCCACAATCTGCTGACAGAGTCTCAGGGTTAGTAATTAAGGATGCCCCTAACTTAGATGGAGAGGTAAGGAAAGTCCAGAAGTTCTTCCCTGGCTCCTCCTCTTCAAGGAATGAGGATGATGTAATCCTTGAAGAGGCAGACTTCAATGAATTAATTGAGTTACCTTTTGACTATTTTCCTCTTGGTGTTAAGGCTCTTATCTCTAAAGGTTTCGCTCCGAGTCGATGTACTAAGGGTCAAGCTAGATACCACCAAAATATTTGGAATTCAAAATTCAATAAAAATTGGATAAATGGTACCGGCTTTGGTACCGTTGGTTCATTTGACGATGATGAATATTGCTTAATGATAACTAGTCATTCTGAATCTAAAAGTGTCCCTACAGAAGTCGTTGATTCACTCGATAAACTTTGTTTGGAGACCTTAAACGATTATGATGAAGTTCAAATTCAACATGCACCCCCTGAATTTGAAGAAGAAATTAAATCGACAATTGATGAACATAAAGAAATCAACCTTGGAACAGAGAACGACCCTCGCCCTACTTTCATAAGTTTTTTATTGAGTGAGGATGAGTCTAAGGATCTAATTCAACTTCTATCCGAGTTTAAGGACTGCTTCGCTTGGGCATACGATGAAATGACGGGCATGTCACCAATGTAGTAATTCATAAACTTGGAATTCGGCATGATGCCATTCCTGTCAAACAAGCTCCACAACGCATGCGTTTGGAGATCGAACAACAAGTCATTTCTGAAGTCAAGAAATTGGCTGAGACTGGATTTATCCGGGAGGAACAATATCCTTCTTGGGTAGCCAGCGTCGTGCCTGTTCGAAAGAAAAATGGCCAAATTCGGGTCTGTGTTGACTATAAAGACCTGAATAAGGCATGTCCTAAGGATGAATTTCATTTGCCTATTCTAGAACTCATGGTAGACATTGCCTCTTTGCACGTTGTTTTCTCTTTTATGGATAGCTCATCTGGTTATAACCAAATCAAGATGGCTCCAGAAGATGAGAGAAACACTGCATTCAGAAGTCCTATAGGAATCTTTGGTTATAAAGTGATGTCATTTGGCCTTAAAAATGCCGGTGCAACCTACCAGCGGGCTATGACTCAAATCTTTGACGACTTAATCCATAATCAAGTTGAATGCTATATTGATGATTTAGTTGTCAAGAGTAAAGTTAAAGAGGCTCATCTTTATGACTTAAGAATCATCTTTGAGCGGTTGCATTGATATGACCTTAAGATGAATCCCTTGAAGTGCGCCTTTGGTGTCACGTTGGGAAAAATCCTAGGTTTCGTAGTAAGGCACCGCGGAATTGAAATTGATCCTGCCAAAATTGAATCTATATTAAATATGCCACCTCCTAAGAGCCTTACTCAATTAAGGTCTCTTCAAGGTAGACTGGCGTATATAAGAAGATTCATTTCCAATCTTTCTGGAAGATACCAACCATTCTCGGTCCTTGCTAAAAAGGATGCCAAATTCATTTGGGACGATAAATATCAATCTGCTTTTGAAAATATCAAATGATACCTGACAAATCCACCAGTCCTAGCAGCCCCTATTCGAGGAGACCTTTAATCCTTTACACTGCGGCCCTTGACGAGTCTCTTGGGGCCCTCCTTGCTCAAGTCAATGATGAGGGGAAAGAGAATGCTCTCTATTACCTAAGTCAGAGACTTCTTCCAACAGAAATTCGATAGCCAACGATCGAGAAACATTATCTTGCCTTAATTTTTGCAGTACAAAAACTAAGACATTATATGCTTTCTCACCAAGTCAATTTGATTTCCAGTATTAATCCCTTGCAATATCTTATGACCAGGCCTACGCTATCAGGACGTTTGGCTCGTTGGTCTATGATATTGCTTCAGTTTGAAATCACTTTCATTCCCCTGCATGCTGTGAAAGGGCAAGCCGTCGCCGACTTCCTTGCGGCACACCCGTTGCCTGCAGAATCTCCTTTGAATGATGATTTACCTGATGAGCAAATCATGAGTTTAAAGGAACCTAACAATCAAGTGTGGGAGATGTATTTTGATGGAGCTGCGTCCTCCCAACGGGGCAAAGCACATCAACCTACTATCCCTGGAAAAGCCGGAATTGGCCTGGTATTTATAACACCGGATAAGGGAATTTTCCTACCATTTATCAGAACCTTGTACAAATAATGAGGCTGAATATGAAGCTCTGATAACTGGCATGGAACTTACAATTCTAATGGAGATTAAAGAGATTAAAATCTTTGGTGACTCTCAATTGTGATCAACCAGATTACGGGAACCTATAAGGTTTTGAATCCTAAACTCTTGAAGTACCACCAGTATACCAATCACTTGCTCGAGCAAATTCCCATCATAACTATGTATAGGATTCCCCGTGGAAGTAATTCTTCGGCGGATGCTCTTGCAAAGCTTGCAAAGGAATTTGCCTGTCCAGAAGAAGACTCTATCCCTATAGAGGTACAGGGTCGTCAAGTCCTATCTCCTATAGGAGATTTGGAGTACGTCAACAAACAAATGTCTCGGGTCCTTTCTACCTCTTCAGCAGTCAATGAAGAGGGAGATTGGAGAAAACCAATAATCGAATATCTTCAAGAAGGCAAGCTCCCTCGCAAGAAATCACTTGACAATCAAATCAAAAAACTTGCCCTATCTTACGCACTAGTCAATAATACGTTGTACCGACGATCGTTCGATCAGATGTGGCTCCATTATTTAGACAAATGTGAGGCCCTGAAGATTGCTAACGAAGTCCACGCTGGACTATACTGTGCTCATCAATCGGGTCCTAAAATGAAAATGAAAATCAAAAGACTTGGATACTATTGGCCTACGATGATTGACGATTGCATGAAAATTACAAAATGTTGTCACCAATACCAAGTACATGGTGTGGTTTTACATCAGCCGCCTAATGTGTTGCATCCCACGATAGCCTCGTGGCCCTTCAAAAGTTGGGGCACAGATGTCATTGGGCCAATTGACCCTCCTTCTTCAAAGGGTCATCGCTTCATCTTAGCAGCGACTGATTACTTTTCAAAGTGGGCGGAAGCAGTCCCACTAAGAAATGTAACATCACACCATGTAATGAAATTCTTCCATGACCATATCGTATATAGATTCGGCGTACCATGCAGAATCATATTCGATAATGGGTCTGCTTTCAAGTCTACGAAGATCAATAATTTTATAAATCACCATGGTATTCATTGGAGATACTCAACAATCTATTACCCACGGGCTAACGGATTGGTTGAGGCCTTTAATAAAACTTTTGTTCAAATAATCAAAAAGACCATCGATGACAATAAACGTCAATGGGATGAGAGGTTGGTGGAAGCTTTGTGGGCATACATGACCACTTATCGAACCCCGACTCAATCCACACCGTTTGCACTAGTGTATGGATCTGAGGTCGTACTCCCTCTAGAAGTTCAAATCCCTTCACTCAGAATTGCAATTCATAATCAAATCACAACTCAACAGAATGCACAACTTCGTTTAGAAGAGCTTGAAGCTCTTGAACGGCATCGTCTTCAGGCTCAGCAAAATCTAGAATTGTACAAGGCCCGAATGGTTCAAGCTCACGATAAGTTAGTGCGACCTAGAACCTTCAGAGTAGGCAATTTGGTCTTGGTTCTTCGGAGTCCTATCTTAGCGTACCGAAAACTCGGTGGAAAGTTTGAACCAACTTGGGAAGGACCCTTTATAGTGGAAACAGTCTACGAATGAGGCTCGTATCAGCTAGTGGATTGTAAAGGAAATCACCCGATGCTTCCTGTAAACGGGCATTTTCTTAAGAAATACTATGCTTGATGTAGCTCAAAATTTTCAATTAATAAAATTTTTAAAGTTTTTAATAAATCTTACTCAATTCTGTTCGAATCTTTTAAAATTCAATATCTCGTGTTTCTTTTCTTAAGATTAAGAAGTTAATTTTCAAATCTTTTGGTCTTAGGATTAAGCCCTTTAGCGATGGAATACACCCCTTGTGGTACCATCCCAAAATTCAATTTTCGACCCTGATTTTATATAGAGCAAGTTTCCTCTATATACGGTCATTCAAGCCTGATCTCCTATGTAAAGCAAATTTCCTTTACATATGATCTTTCTAGACCCGATCATTCGTAGAGTAAGTTTTCTCTACCAATGATCAATCCAGATCTGATCCTCTATATAGAGCAAGTTTCCTCTATATATATATGATCATTCAACCTGGGTCCTCTATGAAAGTTCGTTAAGGATGTTAAGCCCTATGAACTTAGTCCCAAGCTAACCAAGAGGGGAGGTGAATTGGTATTTTAAAAAATTCTTTTCACAAAGAGAGAAAATTGCATAAACCAAATCACACCACAAAAATAAATGCGGAATTTAAAAGTGCGGAAGCAAGAAAAAAAACACAGAAATTTATAGTGGTTCGGTCGACTCGATCTACGTCCACTCCTTGGAGGTACCCTCCAAGTATTGCACTACAAAAACGTGACTCTGCTTTAGCCCCCACAGCTAGGCGGAGAAGCCCTCACAAGAACCTCTTTTTTACCACCCCGGCAAGGCAGAGAACCTTCCTCCTTTTGCTTCCTCCTGAAGCGGGCAGAGAACAAAAATCAAAAGCAAACTCCTTACCTCTACCGACCCTTCCACGGTCGAGAAACTCTAGACGAAGACGAAGCAGAGCGATCTTTGAAGCAACCCTTGTGAATCCCCTCACAAGATCCTCTCTCTCTCTCCTCTCTCTCTTTCTCTCCTCAAGGTCTTCTCAGGTCAAGGCAGCAGCCAAAGGTCTTTAAAAACGTTGAACAAGAGCTCTTAAATAGAAGAGCTTCAAAAGAGCTCATTAATTACAAGTTGCCGACAATATCGTCCAGGCCGATATGGACATCGGCCTGGCCGATCAGTACAAATCAATGAAGATCGGCCAGAGCATAGCCCTGGATGCAAAGCTAGACGATTGAAAATTGGCTTGATCATCCAGGCTGATCTCACGATCGTCCTGGCCGATCAGTTCAAATCAGAGGAAAATCGTCCTGACAATAGCCCTGGATACGGGCTGGCCGTTATTGATCGTCCTGAAGTAACTTAAGGTTTTTGACTGGATCGTCCTGGCCGATCCTGCGATCGTCCAGGATGATATGATCGCATCAATCATCGTTAATTACTCCCTTGATTTCCTGAACAATTATGGCATAACTCGGAAAAATAGGATAAGAAGATCCATTCAAGACTTGTTTACAATTAAAATATCTCATAATAATAAACCAAAATAATTTTTCTCAATCATGGAAATTAAAATCAAGTCTTCGAAAGTATCACATAATCAATGAGTTTTCTAAGTTTTAAGAGTTTTAACCAAAGAGAGGATAGCTTGCATTTAGTGGGCTCATTTTATGCCTCTTGTCACTTTGATTGGCTCTTTGAGCATCTTTTGATTTTTGATACACATTTGTGTATATAGCTTTCTTTTCAATTTGGCTTCATTGGCCTCTTTCCTTTTTAACTCTTGCAAGCTAAAAACTTTTTAATATACCCTTAAAGAAAAAGACTTAGTTGTGAGTATATCCTCCAAATATTAGAGAATAGGAGCTCTCTCTCTAACATAGGGAAGAACAATCCACAACACAAAATTAAAATCACGTGATAAATGCAATGGCAAGATTTCAAAAGCTTGAATGATATCTAAGAATTTTGGCTATTATGCATAAGATAATTTAATGTAGCAAGATAAGAAAAAGATCTTAGATGAAAAGCCATTGGTTAAACTGAGTTTAGACTTTTGTTTTAGAGAAGAAAATCATGCCACTAAACAAAGTCAGAAGAAGGGAAAACATCAACAGTTTACTCCCTTTAACCAATTTAGAAAAGCTAAACCCTATCTCCAAAACTCCAATATTTAAAAGCTTGAAAAGTTTCATCATATGGAAGGACAAAAATAAAGAACAAAATGAAAAACAACACACATAAAAAATAATAATGCAAACTAAAAATAATACAAAGTGAGCACAAAAACTAACACACAAAGAATAAAAGATTAAAAGACACAACAAAAGCTAAAGATTTCAAGCAAGTGATAAAGCAGCGGATTTAAGCAATTTTGAGCTGCAAGCCTCCTTATGTCCAGTTATCTTATGCTCCCACGATGTCTTTGGTGAGAGCACACCTGCAAAACTCAACAACAGTCAGATTTAGGAACCCAAACAGGTTTGGGCTCCTTCTTAGGAAATGTAGAGTGTAATGCAGATGTGGTATGCTTTGAATCATGCATCTTAGGTCTCCACACCCAATGTGTACTACGGTGAACTGTGCAAGTGTGTGAGATGTGTCCTAGCATGCCACAAGAAAAACATTGAACTCCAGGAAAAGGTTTTCTTAAATGGTTTGGGTAAAAATGCCTCTTCCTAGGTTCTGGCTTTTGATTAGAAGTTGGTGTCATCCTAGGTTTCTTACATGTTTCCAAATCATTTTGAATCCTAAGTTAGTTCTTTTTAATGCATCATTCTCAATCCTCAAATTTTTCTCCATCTCTTTAGATTTCTTAAGATCATCCTTAAGTGAGGTGTGTGAAGCTTTTAATGCATTACTTTCATCAACTAATTCCAAATGCTTCTTGTTTAACTCATCAAATTCATCAAGAAGAGCCATGTGATTTGAATCAATCGTTGCATGATCTTTGAGAAAAACTTCATGCTTTTTTTTTAGATTTGAATGTTCTAATTTTAGGCTAGCATGAGTTTTCTTAAGTTTTTTGTATGATGTATAAATTTTTTCACAAATTTCAAACAATTCATCATAGGTTGGTTTACATACCTCTTCCTCATCACTTTGATTTTCTCCCATGAAACACAAGTTCGTAGTCTCTTCATCTGGTTCAGTCTCAGAGGAATCAGTACTAGATTCTGCCCAGAAATCTCTTTGGATTTTCTTCTTCTCCTTCCTAGACTTAGCTTTCTCCTCACCTTTTTCCTTTTCTTTGCTTGAATGATCTTGAAGTGTAGGACAATCGGCTCTCACATGTCCAGGTTTCCTGCATTCAAAACAAACAACATCAGAAGATCCTTTAATATGTTTATGATCCTTACCTTTTCTCCAACTTTGATGATGTTTTTGTTTCTTCCTTAGAAAGCTTTTGAATTGCCTTGTGATGAAGACAATTTCATCGCTTTCAGACCCAGAAGATTCAGAATCCAATTTGTGTGCCTTCAGTGCAATTGTTTTCTCCTTTTTCTTTTCACCTGCATCAACAATTCTTTGATTCACCCCTTGCTCGTAAGCAATGAGTGAGCCAAGTAAGTTATCAATAGAATAGGTATTCAAATCCTTAGATTCAGTGATGACAGTAATTTTTGCATCATAAGACGAAGGCAAGCATCTCAAAATCTTGTTAACTTTTTTATAGTTCGAAGGCAAGCATCTTTCCACCTGGCACCCTCCAAGTATTGCACTACAAAAAGTGACTCTCCTTTAGCCCCCACGGCTAAACGGAGAAGCCCTCACAAGAACCTCCTTTTTTCCACCCCGGCTAGGCAGAGAACCTACCTCCTTTTACTTCCTCCTGAAGCTGGCAGAGAACTAGAACCAAAAGCAAAACTCCTTATCTCTACCGACCCTTTCACGGATGAGAAACTCTAGACGAAGACGAAGCAGAGCGATCCTTGAAGCAATCCTTGTGAATCCCCTCACAAGCTCCCCCTCACAAGATCCTCTCTCTCTCCTCTCTCTCTTTCTCTCCTCAAGGTCTTCTCAGGTCAAGGCAGCAGCCAAAGGTCTTTAAAAACGTTGAACAAGAGCTCTTAAATAGAAGAGCTTCAAAAGAGCTCATTAATTGCAAGTTGCCGACAATATCGTCCAGGCCGATATGGACATCGGCCTGGCCGATCAGTACAAATCAATGAAGATCGGCCAGAGCATAGCTCTGGATGCAAAGTTGGACGATTGAAAATTGGCTTGATCGTCCAGGCTGATCTCACGATCATCCTGGCCGATCAGTTCAAATCAGAGGAAAATTGTCCTGACAATAGCCCTGGATACAGGCTGGCCGATATTGATCATCCTGAAGTAACTTAAGGTTTTTGACTGGATCGTCCAAGCCGATCCTGCGATCGTCTAGGACGATATGATCGTATCAATCATCCTTAATTACTCCCTTGATTTCCTGAATAATTATGGCATAATTGTTGACCTCATTTTTGTATGAGGTCACTCTTGATTCTTTTCTGAGTCCTAGATCCTAGGATCTTCCAAGCTCCTAGCCCTTAGGCCCAATCAAAATCTTAAATTCAATCCAAACCCAGAATCCTTAGGCTAAAGACTTAGGTCCTAAAGCCCCTTCTAGGTGATTTTTCCATCACCTTGAAATCCTGTCAACTGGCATCCGATTCAGGATCTACCAATTACATATTGAAGTGACATGTCTCCAGTGTCAACCCTCCAAATTTGAGCTCATTTGGAGGACTCTAACCTCAAAAACTTAATCCATACCCAAAGGCTACAAAACCTTTAAATATTTACAACCAATGCCACTAGACCTTCCACCTAGTGGAATTTGACCTTTGAGCCCTCTCCAAACCCTTTGATAACCTCTAATACCTTGATATTGATCTGTTGAACAATAATCTACATCTTTTCAGACTCAACTCAATCGAGAATTGACTCAAGGCCAAAAAGACCAAAATGTCCTTTAAGGGATTTTTTTGGACTTTTGGCTTGGCCTAAACTTGATGTGGTGTGGCCACCAACTTTTGAGATTTATCTCTAATGCTTTCAAATGATTTTTAAAATCATTTTGACTCAATTCCAACCTTAGATCAACTTGGTTGACCAGGTCAACCTAAGTTGACCAAATAATCCTTGAAGGGTTAAATGGGTCAAATCAACTCATATGATTAAATCAAATCAATTGAACTCTCAAATCCATATCAAAAGATATCCCAATCATGGTTTAAATATTTTCAACTTTTTATTTTGGCTTAAACGTTACTTAGCTTGATTAAGTCACTAAGTTAAACTTTGTCAAAACCTCTTTCCATACATAAATATGCATTCAATTCTTGAATCCTTAATCTCAAACCATATTTAATTTAATAAAATCAATTCATCAAATCTTCCCCCATGCCACATCATTCCATTGACTAATTTGACTAGTCAAATAGTCAAACTAAGGCATTAGGAGGGTTAAAAAATGGTCAAAACCCATTTTAAGCTTAAGCCTCTCTAATTCAAACTTATCCATGCATTTTTATGGCTGAATGAAACACTTGGCAATACCATTACACTTCCCTCTCTCTCTCATTAAGCCTAGGCTATAATTAGGGGGTAGCAATGATGGTTGACTCAACTCAAAGACTTGACATCATTCACTATCTTCCAAAATTTCTAATTCCATCAGCTCAAAAATCTATCCAACTGAAGATTTATCCTCTCCATCTATAAGAGAAGTTCACCCAAGCTTTTCTCAAGTTTTTTTGAAGTATTGAGAACTAAAACTAAGAAGAGAGAGAGAGAAAGAGAGAGAAAACGAGATTCCTATAGCAGTTTTTGATCTAGCCGTTAAACGTTCTTGGCTCCTTCAGTAAAGTTGTAGAGGATATCAATAGCTTTCCAACGAGTCTAAGTACATCAAAATCCGTCCACAGGATTATAAGATATCGCAACTTTTCTCTAAAACTTTGACTTGAAACTGTAGCAAATCTACAACACATGAAGCCTCTAAACTTCAGGTGTTGGAAGATTATATTTCCCTAAAGCTACGTTTCAAATTTCGTTAAATTTCGTTGAGTATTTTGGGAGATATGGACATTTAATGTTTTCTATTCAAAATGAACTGCGGCAGATCTGGATCATCCGATCAAAGACGGACGGCCCAGATATGGGCATACAGCGTGAATCCTACCTTAAGGGTTGAACGCGGGTCATCCCAAAGTCCAGGTGCGTGACGTGGCGAAATCCTGATCGTCCATCTATGCAATGGCCGATTTGACCAGATTTGGTCAAAAATAACTCAAAACAAAAGTCGAGATCTTCTAAAATTCATAGAAAATTGAATTTTCCATCAAATTTGATGTTCTTGGTCTCGTTGGAAAGATATTTTCATGTAGTATTTAATAAAAGTAATTTTAATTTATTTTGATTTCTGGATTATAAGAAAATTAATTTTATTTAAAATTAGATTTTATTAATTTTCTTACAATCCAGGGATCAAATTAATCCCAAATTTTGGTGGAATGTTTGTGAGCATCTTAGGCATATTATGTGATTTTTCTAGGATCAGATGCTCTTTAATTTTCTGTGATATGAATTTTCAAGGTAAAAGGTCTATTTTGGACCCTAAACTTTGAAAATTTATAACTCTCTATATACTTAGTAGTCTTATGTGAAATTTCTGTGATATGCATGTATGTGTACCAGGGTTAGACACACTAAGTTTCATGCCTATTTAAATAGTAGAGACACCTAGGAAAAATAATTAAGGAAATGTTTAGAAAATTTAGAAAATTCATAGGGGATTGTACACACACCCAATAGGGGTGAAACTTGAACATAGTAAACTTAATGACATCATATACCTTAGGTTCAAATTTTACTCAATTTTAAGGTCATTAAGTTAGAAAATTGAGCATGGCAAATTTCAGCCCCTTTAAGGACTTAGAAATTTCAATAAATCATTATAAATTTATATTAATTCTAAAAAATACCCATAATACGTCTAATCAAGCATATTGCAACTCTTAATCATTAAAAATTAAAATTACTTTAATTTGACATTAAAATCTATTTTAATTTAATTTTAATCAAAATTAATATTTAATCAATTTTAATTAATTAAAAATTATTAAAAATGCCAAAAAAATATTTAAACACTTGCTGATCTCTCCTTAGATCATTTCTGATCTTTGGAGTTGATTTCAAGAAGTTTGGGACTCATTTGGGATCAAATCACTAAAATGACCCTTAATTGAAACAATTTAATAATTTCAATAAATATCCAAACTTCCAAAATTCATAACTAATTGTAGAAAATTCCAAATCAATCAAACTCAGTGGCTAATGACTCTAATTAAAATCTAGTATTTTTTAAAAATTTCAAACCCCCAAAATCTGGTCAAAGTAAAAAAAGTCAACATTTTGGTCAACTCTAGGTCAAAATCGGGTCAAAACTCTAAAAATCATAACTTTTGATAGAAAACTCTAAATTGAGTATGCCAACTGTCTAACAACTCATAATAAGGTCTAGTATTTGTTAAAAATCTAAAACCCTTAAGATTAACTCTAATTTTAAAAGTCAAATTTTGACCCCTTAATTAGCATATCCGAATGACCTCCAAAACTTATTAACTCCTCCAAATTTCTGAATTTTCTTAATAGGTTAATAAAATTCCCAACTAATCTATTAAAATCAGAAACAAACTCCCTTTAATATCAATCCATTCCTTTAATTCCAACCAATTTAAATAACTTAATCAACCCCGATTGCTACTAGATAACCCAGGCCTACGAGGCTATTAGCTTAGCCCCAAGGAAGGTGAAATAAACTTCACGGCCTCGGTGTGAAACAAACGTAGTAATCAATTAACTTTTAAAATATGTTTAATTAAAATTCTTAATCTATTAATACTTAAATTTTAATCTAAATTCCTTTTAAACCTTAACAAACCCAGACTTTTAGACAACTTCAACTAATCACCCACTTTAGGACCTACCTCAACCACACGACCTTCTACACACACTTTAGATGATGTGATAGGACAACCAACTCTAGATCTGAGTTAGGCTGGTGTTTACTTTATCGCTGTGTGCTGGATTTTTCGTAGTTTTCACTGTATGTTGTGGATGAAATTGCTTTGTTGTGTCTGCTTACTTTTCTGCACTCTATGGATGGATTGATGTGTTTGGCGATCAGATTACCCTTAGGTTAGGTATGATCTGAATGTTCACACAGTTTTCTGCAGGTGGCCACGCTCATGCAGGGTAATAAAAAGGGGGCTAAATCAATAAAAAAAATATCAATTGTTATAAATGCTTGCACAGGTGCTTCAGCTGCTAAAGCCCTCAAATGAAAAGAGCGTGGCCAGTGTGTTTACTTTCTTTTCTGCACATATATAACTGCTTGGGAATAACTGCTTCTTATTTATTAACTGCTTAGGATAACCCTGCAGGTGAATCTAGATTTTATTTTTAAATAAATATAATTTGTGTAATTATTAAGTGTTGTGAAAGTTAGTTTTGAGTTGGGATATATAGGTCCAAAGATTAGACTCTGAAGAGAAAAGGATGCCCCTTTGGGGAGTACTCCTTTTCTATTTGGAGATCCAAATTTGGACCACACTTCTTCCCTACCCAAAGAGGAAAGAGTGGCCTTCCCCTTATAGGAAGTGCCCTCTTATCCATTTGGGTAGCCTACTACGAAGAATCTAAGGAGCTTGAAGAAAAGGAGCCCAAAGGAGAGTAAGACTGAAGACTTAAAGGGAGTGGTGCCCGGCCACTTTACTTTCTGTAAGACCCTGGTTTGTAATAAGCAAGGCAACTTTGCCTATGGACATTAATTTATTAATTTATTTATATTTGATGTGTTGAATTGATTGCCTTTAGGATTACATGCTTTTCTTAGTTTTTGATGATTGTGTGCCACTTTTGTTTTCGCCTGAATACGTGAGACTCGTGAGGGTGTGAAAGTTTTCTACTCAAAATCTTAAATGTCTAAAATTTTTGTGAGTCTAAATAACATAAAAAGATAACAAATCTAGGGAATTAGCCAGGGATCGACCCCGGGGTCGCATGCATATTTCTGCATTACTCTTTCCTTGCTTTAGACCCTTCCCCGCCTACGGGTAGTGTCTGGATAGTCTGACCTATGAGGACGAGGTGCCGGACCTGGGGAAGTCCAGTCTTCTAAAAAATTATTTTATAAGCCTGTTTTTAAAATTTCAAGCATATTTGATTTGGAAGTTGTCGACCAGCATGCATTGCATTAGATACAAATTAAAAGAGTCAAAATTTTAATTACATCAGTTTTAGCATTTCAGCACCCAACATAAGTCAAAGGGGCCAATTAGGAAAAATCTCTAGATGTCGGCCCCAACTCTTCAAAACTTTAAATACAACGTCCCTACCACTCTTTCATAAAAGACCGGACTCATCTCTTTTAAATCGATTAGGTGGTTAGCTGGCTCCCCAATCCAGGCCGGAGTAAGTCCAGGCATTGCACTATATTAGTTAGGTTCGGACGACTATGGTCCAGTGTCCAAATTAGACTTAGGATCCGGGACAGATTTTTGATTATAAGACCCCAAATTTTGAGAATATAATCCCAAATTTCTAATAAAATGCTCAACTCTAATTAAAGCTTCATTTTGATCTTAAAACATAAAGCCCAACATTTAGATTAAGTTGGGACATTTCCGGATGATTCTGGAATCTCAAAGTGTCCCCTACTCTTCTTCATTTGATTTTGTTAATAACTGCTCAACTTTGATCCATTCTCTTTTATGTTTCCAAAATTCACCTCTTTTTGGTATCACTCTTAGAAGATCTAACAAAATTCTGTCACTATTTTAATCGAGAGTTTTCGTAGGGGACTCTGTCTCTCTACGATATAATTAACTACGAGGGCTTGCGCTCGTAGGAGATTTGGAACCACACATTCACCTGATTTCAAAATTGATTTTCTAAAAAATTTATTGGCTTTCTTTGGATAAAATTAAAAGATGATTATTGTTGTTGCATTCAAAGGATTATTGTTAAATAGTGTTATCTTCTTTTGGGGAGATACATCCTTCTTCGATAAGGCTTCGGATGAGAACACGACGATCACACTTCTTGAATATTGTAGCTGGATATTAAATCGAACTTAATCTTGGTCCTTCGGGGCCATGCGTAGTTCTCTTTAAAATCTAGTTACGATATTCAATATGAATTTTCACAATTCTAAGTCTGAACACCGTTAGAAAATTGTATTTTTACCTTTCAAGGTGATATACACTCTTTCAATAGGATGGTTAGACTTTAGAATTAGAATCTAATATTAATTTTAAAATTCTCAAAGGAAACTAATATTTTTCAAAAAAAACCCTGTTTTCAAAATTCCACCAACAATAATTTGTGAATATCGTCCAGGCCGATCCACGGATCGTCCTGGCCGATAATTTAAAAATACAGTATATCATAATTGACTATGGCAGCTACTTCTTTCTGTTTTGAGCTTATCGTCCTGGCCGATACACGTATCGTCAAGGACGATCTATTAATGTCGGCTGCCTTAATTAAGAATCCTTAATTAGACTTTCTATTTTAAGCTGATCGTCCAGGCCGATCCAAACATCGTCCTGGCCGATATGAGTAAAAACAGAAATTCTAAGTCTCTCAAGTGTGTGTGTGTGAAGGGTTATATAGCATCAGTCTCTTTGACCATTAAAAGTAGACTCAAGAGGTGAAAATCAAACGTACAGACTGACTCAACCCTAATCCTACGCATTCCTGAACTTGGCTCCTTCTTGATCGTCCGATCTTTGATTCCTAAAAAATTAGAAGCAACAAGCAGTCCAAGAGAAACAGTGTTTGTCAATCATCAAAACATAAGCCATGAAAAAATAGATTTGCAACACTCTATGTAAAGCAAATTTCCTTTACATATGACCAATCCATACCCGATCATTTGTAGAGCAAGTTCCCTCTACCAGTGGTCATCCCAGATCTGATCTTATTGAGAGCAAGTTTCCTCTATATACTATCATCCAAACCTGATCCTCTGTGTAAAGCTAGTTTCCTTTACACACGATCGATCCTGACCCGATCACTCGTAGAGCAAGTTTCCTCTACCCATGGTCATTTCAATCATGATCCTTTATATAGAGCAAGTTCCCTCTATATATAATCGTTCAAACCTGATCTTCCGTGTAAAGCAAGTTTCCTTTACATGCGATCAATCCAGATCTGATAGGATTAGATCCACTAGTGGTAGAGTACGCCACCTCATGGCACTACCATAGTATCAAATTTCAAATTTAAGCCTCTATAGTTAGGAATCCTTCCTTTCTATACGATCACCCAGATCTTCTTCTCCCCAGGGATAGAATTTATCTACCCTTAGGATCAAAATTCCAGACTTGACCTTTTTCGGTAAACGCCAATATGTGCAATAGAATTTCATTCTATTACACATATTGGGGGTACATTTGTTGACCTCATTTATGTATGAGGTCATTAAGGATCCATCCATATTCCAGATTAATCCTGATCCCAAGTCAATCCAGATCTAAATTCAATTCAAGCCTCAATAAAAATCTAAAATCCAACCCAGTTCAGAAATCAGACTCCAATTCAGATAATGATCCTACCTGTAAGTTAGCTCTGATCATATCCAGTCATTAATGATCACTCAAATAATTATAGATGATTTGGATACTCAAACTTAATCAATCAAACTCAAAATCCAGACTAAATCTAAAATCCAGACTCAAATAAAAAGTCCAGAAGTCTTGTCTTAAAGGCCTTTTTCAGTGAATTTTCAAACACTTAAAAACCCAATCAATTGACCTCAAATTCAGAGTCTGTCAGTTGCATACTGATGGGACATGTCTCTGGAGGAAACCCTCCAAATTTGAGCCCATTCTGAGGTCTCTAACCCTAGAAACTTAATCAAAATCCAAAGGTTATAAAACCCTCAAATATTTACAGCCCATGCTACTGGATTTGTCATTAAGAAGATTCTGACTTTAGAGCCTTCACCAAAGCCTCTAGTCACTTCTAGACCTTTAATCTTGATATGTTGAGCATTAAACTATATTTTTTGGACCAACTTTGACCCCCAGTTGACCAGGAGTCAAAATGACCAAAATACCCCTATGGGGTTCAAATATTGATTTTCAACCAAATGAACTTCGAATTGAACGCAACCACTTCCAACGAGTTTCAAATACCAAACCAAACTTGTTAGACCCATTTCCAGACTCTGGGTCAACCTGGTTGACCAAGTCAACAGGGTTGACCTAAAAGGCCCTTTAAGGGTCCAAAGAGGTGATTTGACTGAAACGACTTATCTAAGCCGTGAAACCACTTTTATTGATTTTCAAATGTCATTTCAAACTTTTTGGGCTTGATCCCAGACTCTGGGTCAACCTAGTTGACCAGGTCAACCTAGGTTGACCAACCAGGCCCTTTAGGGTCAAAATAGCTATTTTGACTAAATTAACCTTTCCAAAACATAAAACCACCTCCAATATATTCAAAACATCGAACCAAACTAGTTGAACCCAAACTCGGGTCCCGGGCCAACCTGATTGACCAAGTCAACCTAGGTTGACCTAAATACCCTTTAATGTTTAAATAGGTTATTTTAACATATTCAAAGCATTCAATCCCTTTCAATCCTCAAATCACCTCTACTAATTCAAACACACTCACATGTCATGTCATTAGTCAATTTGACTGGTTGACTAGTCAACATAGTCAACAAGTTCACTTGAAATAGGCTTAAATGCCCATTTGATTAGGAGGTGGCTTGACTCAAGCTAGCTCAAACCTTACCAATCCACTCATTTCTATTCCAACAGCTCTAATCTATTCTAGAGACTTTTTAGGCTGTATATTAACCTTTGGATCAATGTCTAATGGTTTGGATGACTTCCACATGGGCAAATGAGAACAAGACCACCTTTCTATGTAGGTGTCCTTGCATTTGTCCTTGGCTCCTGCTCTCACCAATTTCTAGGCCAGATGGCATGCATCAAGGAGGCTTCCAAGTCAATCATAGCCATCCATTTGGCCAAGATATTTTGGAAGAAAAAAAAGGGTTATAAAAGAGAAGATTCATTCTAACCCAAGATTACCAAAACTTATCCATCTCCAAAGCTCTCCCAGCCTCTAAGACTCCTCTTAGAGCTGCTCCAGACTATTCCTAGCTTTCCAAAACTATTTTCCACCAAATCCAAGCCTTCAAAACACTCATTGGTGAAGAGAGATAGTTTAGAGAGAGAATCAGAAAATTTCTGAATAACTCCAAATCCAGCAAGATCCAGCTCTTGGAGTCTTCACCAATGTTGAAGAGGACATCTTCATATTTCCAACAAGCCCAAGAAGTCAAAAATCCATCAGCTAGATTGAAAGTTATTTATGTTTTAAGTTTAAATTTAAAATTGAAACGGTAGAAAATCTACAGTGCGTGGAGCCTTCAAATTCCATACATTGAAAGATTATGTTATCATCAATCTATGTTTCAATTTTCATCTAGTTTGGTTAAGTATTTTAGAAGATATAGGCATTTAAAAATCTCCAGTTTTGGTAGATCAGGACCGTCCGATTGATCATCGGACGGTCCAGATCAGATCTGGAACCCGTGCGTTTCACCTGGGATTCGAACCCGGGTCTCCTGGCCAGACCGCGCGGGTGACGTGGCGCCATCTGGGCGCTCGGATCGGATCCCGTTTGATCCGATCGGACTGCTGTTGTTCATGCCGACGTGGTTAAGTAACCACTCGAGATTGCGCCACGTGTCAAGGCCGCGGCGCAGCGCCGCCGTCAGCCAATCATTGCCAATGATTGGTTTGGCGGCACCGGCGGCCCGATTTAACTAAAATGATTTTTAAAAAATCATTTAAATGCCAGAAACTTCTAAAATTCATGGTAAATCCAATTTTTCACCAAAATTAGTGTTCTAGGGCTTGTTGGAAAGCTCTTGAGCTCTAGTTTTTATTGAAATCAAATTAAACATATTTTGATCATTGGTTTTTAAAAAATGTAGGTTTATTTAAAATCCAATTTTCTCAAATTTCTTTCAATCTAGTGGTCAAATGATGTTAAAATTTTGGTGAAACAATTTTGGACATCTTAGGCATTATCTTTAATTTTTCTAGGTCTAGATGTCCAGTGGATTGCTGTGGGGTGAATTTACAAAGTATTGGATCCATTTTGGACCCAAAACTTTGGAAATTCATAACTATCCAAACTAGTAGAATTAGGCTTCCTAATTTCTGTGGTGTGTTTGTGTATGGCTAAGGGTTAGATGAACAGATATTTAGATCCAATTGAATACTAATGCAACCTAGGAACAATAATTAAGGACAAGGTCTAGTTAACTTAGAAAAATCTTAGGAAATTCTACACACACCCAATAGGGGTGAACTTGAACACAGTAAACCTAGTGATATTTTACACCTTATGTTCAAATTTCATCCAATGTGGAGGTCATTAACTTAGAAAATTAAGCTAATAAAAAATCAGCCTCATTAAGGACTTTAAAATTTCCAAAAATTACAATAAATTAAATTTAAATCAAAAAAATACAAACAAGACCACTAACTGACTAGAATCATGTCCTTAATCAATGAAAATTAAAACACCCTTGATCAGACATAAAATCAAACCTTAGTTTAATTTTAATTGAAAACCAATATTTAATTAAAATAAATAATTAATAATAATTAAAAATTCCAAAAAATTTCCAAACACTTAAGAATATCTTCTTAGGTTATCTCTGACATTTGGAGTTGATTTCAAGGAGTTTGGAATTCATTTGGAGCAAAATCAAGAAAACCCTTCTAATTAAACAATTTTAAAAATTCAATAAATACATCAAACTTTGATAAATCATAACTAACTCTAGAAAACTCCAAATTGACCAAACTCACTTGCATTCAACTCAAAATCAAGTCTAGTTCTTATTAAAAATTTTAAACCTTCCAAAATCAGTCAAAGTCATAAAGTCAACAAATTGGTCAAACCTAGGTCAAATTAGGTCAAAACTTCAAACCTTCGTAACTAATTGTAGAAAAATCTAATTTCAGCATACTTACAGTCTAACTGATCGTATTAAGGTCTAATATTTTAATAAAATATTAAATTTCTAGAAAACTCTCTTAATTCAAAAGTCAATTTTTGACCCCTTGATTAAATGATTAAGATTCCCAAAACTCGAAAATCACTCGAAAACTCCAGAAATATTTATTAAACTTTAAAATTAGCAATCAACCAACAATTAAAATCAATCTTAAATCATTAATATTTGAACTCAAATTTAAATCTTCCCTTAAGCTTTTCAATCAACCAAAAATACAAACGACTTTAACAATTTGCCCTCCTTAGGACATATCAAAACCACACGGCCTATTTCACACACTTTAGATGATTTGCCAGGACAAGCAACTCTAGTTTTAGGCTAGGCCAGTGTTTACTTTTCTGTTGTGTGCCGGATTTTTGAGCTTTCACTACATGCTGGTTGTTAGCTTAGAATTGATTGAATGTCTGTTTATTTATTTACTGCACTCTGTTGAGCATTTAAATTTCAAATATATCAACTGCTTGAGATTGAATATTGACTGCTTGGGATATTAATTAATTGCTGATTATTAGGATAACCCTACAGGGTCGAGTCTAGATTTTTCAATTTTAATTAATGTAATTTGATATAATTTGAGTTGTATTTAAAGTGATTTGAGTTGGGATGTTTAGATCCAACTTGAATTCCAAAGAGGAGAAGACATCCCTAAAGGGGAGAGTTTTTGTCCATTTGGAAGATCAAGTTTAGATGCTCTTCAAATATCCAAAGAGGAAAGATAACACCCCATTCAAGGGGGGTTTCTTTTTATTTGGATATCCAGAAACGATGAATCAAGATGTTCGTGAGAAGATGAAGGAATGGATGACGAGAAGAATCCCAAATCTCAAAGTCACTTGAGTCCTAGGATTAGAAATCCGGGTTGTTCGCAGTGGTGCCCGGCCACTTTATTTTCTGCAGACCCTGATTTGTAATAAGCAGGGCAACTTTGCCTATGGACTTTCAATTTGAATATTAATTTAATTAATTTGATTGATGTTTGATGTGATTGCGTATATAATTACCTGCTTTTCGTAATTTTTTTGGCGTTTGTGTGCCACTTTTATTTTTGCCTGCACTCGTGAGACTCGTGAGGGTGTGAAAATTTTTTTATACTCAGAACTTTAAAGTTCAAGATTCTAGTGAGTCTAAATAAAATAGAAAGATAACAAATTTAGGAAATTAGCCGGGGATCGACCCCGGGGTAGCATGCATATTTCTGCACTTCTTCTCTCCTTGCTTTAGACCCTTCCCCGCTTGCGGGTAGAGTCCGGATAGTCTGACCTATGAGGATGAGGTGTCGGACCTGGGGAAGTCCAGTCTTCTAAAAAATTATTTTCTAAGACTGTTTTTAACTTTCAAGCATATTTGATTTGGAGTTATTAACTAGCATGCATTGCATTAGAAACCGATTTAAAAGAGTCAAAATTTTAATTGCATTAGTTCTTAGCATTTTGCACCCAGCATAAGTCAAAGGGGCCAATTAGAAAAATCTCTAGATGTCGGCCCCAACTCTCCAAAACTTTAAATAAAACGTCCCTACCACGCTTTCATAAAAGATTGAATTCCTTTATTTTGAATCGATTAGGTGGTTAGCTGGCTCCTCAATCCAGGCCGGGGTAAGTCCAGATTTGCATTGCATTAGCTAGGTTCGGGTCACTTTTTAGTACCCAATTTAGACTTAGGTTCTGAGGCTAGCTCGGGCTATAAGACCTCAACCTCCGGGAATTGAATCCCAATTTTCTAATAAAATTGATCACTTAAACATTAAATCCCTTTCAATCTAATTCGAGCCCAACACTTAGGATAGGCTGGGGCATTTCTGAATTGTTTCAGAATCTCAAGTGCCTCCTACCTTTCTTCCTTTGACTTCAGAAATAAGTGTTCAACCTTGATCTAATCCCGATTGAAAATTCCAAACCTTAATCTCCTTTGACATCAATCGTTGAAAATCTTAAATGAAATTTCTATCGCTATTTTAATCGAGAGTTTTCGTAGGAAACTTTCATTTTTCTACGATGTAATTAACTACGAGGGCTTGCGCTCGTAGAAGATTTAGAAACCCAGATCTAGTTTTTTAAATTGAAATTTTCAAAAATCTTTAATTAATTATTCTTGGGAAAATACAACGATCATTATCGTCATTTTCAAGCGATTGGTGATGATTGTTATCTTCTTTCTTTAGAGAGATATATCAATTAGTATCATGATTTTGATTATGAAATTAATGGTCTTTCATCCAAATTAGCATAGTCAAATAATTTTGAGTTTGACTATGACAATTTGGGTAACTTTAAAGCTTTGAAATTTGAACCAATTAGTGAATGATATTTTCTCCGTTTGGGATGATATATCGTTCCTAATATTGTGTTAGATTTCGAAACTAGAATTCAAAATTCAATTTTCCCAAAAATAATTAAATATTTTTCAAAAATTATTTATATAATTAAATATAGTTGTTTTAATCAAAACACTAACTCTCAAAGTCGAGTTTGGCCACTATACATCAAAACTAGCAGTCAAAGGAGATGTTATGGACATAAATATTACATTTTAATTGAGGGTCACTTAATTGAACATTTAATATGATGCTGATTTTAGAGCTTTTTTAATAAAATCATAAATGCATATATATTAGTATTGGTAATACGATGTAGATCCTAAGAAAAATCTAAATTTAAAAAAAAAAAAAAATTATATGTTTGCTTATATGGGGTGATCAAATGATTAAAAAATTTAAGAGATTAAGGTCAGAAGACTTAGAATGAGTAAACGAAAGCCCAGGAGCTTTAAAGGATGAACTCTGTTAATATCTCATTATTTTGACCAGCATCCATCCCAGAATTTTACAGCTTTAATTTAATTTTCTTTGTTTTAAAAAATATCTCAAAGATATTCAAATGACTTTAAGTATATAAAAAAGACTACATCAGATCAAGCATTGGGTTCGAATTGACCAACACACTTAAACATAAGCATTCCAAAGATTACAGGGTCTGGATGATTTGATGGGAACAAATGACATAATATTTTCATAAAGTCTTCACACAACAGGACTTAAATTAATGCTAATTTTTCCTTTGAATCAACACAACCATTACTAATAGAATAGAACTAATAATAACAATTTCTAGGAGGAAGAGAACAATCAGTTTGCTATGCCTATAAATAGTGCTTCATCTACATGAAATTATTCTGTGAGGAGACTGGACCCAAAATGCTATCCGGAGATCAACCAGAATGCGCCACGTCAGCAGCACTGAGCCGAGGTACCGAGCAAGGGGTGACATGGCGCATTCTGGGTCATCTCCGGACAACGTTCGACATCTGCGCAAAATAATTATTCCTTGTCAACAACATAAAAAGTGTTAGATTGTCTAACCAAAATCTCACATAAGGTGGCAGGTTAAATGGGAAACATTAGCTTCTGCTAAACAACATAGGCAATGTTCGAGATAAAGTTACCCATCACTTAACATTACTTGAGACTTCATCCGAAGGTTCCAATATTCATTTTTTTTGGTAATCTGCAAGGATTAAGATCTTCTTGACATCCAAATGACAACGTCAATGAGTAATCACAGTGACTATTTGGAGATTAGATGTTGCTAGGGATAAACCTAACAAGTGAATAGCTTTGGTGACAATACATAATACTTGTCGGGTGTGCCAAAACTCGGGCAATAAAGTTCTTCTCTAATAAGGGTGCCTATTAGGGTTTCTTCCAAGGAAACTTAGGGGTATTCTAAAAGTGATGGTGGGCTCTCCACCTCTCCCTCTCACATCCAAATGACAAGTTAAGGAGGAACTGTAGACTGGAGAACTTGGCTAAGTACAGACAATTATCATGAAAAACAACTTCGCCTTTGAGAAACTAGGAAATAATATAATAATTATTATTGGAGAAATAAAGGAAAAAGGTGAAGAGGGTAGGTTGGATCAAAAATTAAAGCATGCTATTTAACTATGACCAACAATTTCTTCGATAAATTATAAAATTAATCATGAAGCATGTCAATAACAATGATTTCCCTTATATATATATATATAATAATAATAAAAAAATATATATGTTGAAGCATTCACTATTAAAAATATGAGTTTTAGACTGTAATTTATTGCCGCGGTTTTTAAACCGCCACCATAGATGTGTCTATGCACCGGTTTTAGCCCGTGTTAGAAACCACTTCATATTATTCACGAAAGCATCGTAGAGGTCGTCCCTTGCCCTCGCTCCGTGCACTCTTCTTCTTTGTCTGCCCAAAGTCCATTCCTCGAGGATTCAAGAGCGACCCGCTCGTCCCGACGCCAAATAAATTCGCACATTTGTCGAATTTGGAGTTATATAGAGGTCGTCCCTTGCCCTAGACCCGTGCATTCTCTCCTTAGATTTGCTTCTTTGTTCGCCCCAAGTCTATTCGGCGAGCATCGACGAGCAACCCACTCGTCCCGACGCCAAATTAATCCGCCATAGTCTTTGAATCCTCCATCATAGTCGAATTTTCCGTCGCCATTCATTTGCTCGACTTCAACAGTCGATTGTCATCTTATCATTAGCCCTAAGCCACCATAGTACCTTGGGTAACACCTAAACTATTTCGTTTCATCATATTTTCATCATATATGCTGTTCTATATGAGTTATTTCATATGCGAGATTCTAAAGATCCTAGAGATCTTTTTTTTTTTTTTGGCTTGTCTTGTGAACGATCTGATTCCTTGTTCATTTATCGGCGTTGACGACAAGCTTTAAGTTTTTATGATTTTTTGTTGCTTTGTCTGGAAATATGGCGGGATGATTATTCTATTCTTTAGATTAAATATTTACGCTACTTTTTTTTTCCATGTGGACAAGTTTGTTGTTTGGCAACGACTCTGAGTGATCGTTGGATAGAAACAATATTTTACTTTAATTAGTTTTTTATGTGGTCCGACGTTGATTTCATTGATGGCATTCTCAATTTTTTGTTGTTGGTGTGCCTTCATTTGGTGTTTTATTCTTCTCCCCACCGCACAAAAAGATATTTGGTATCTATTATCTATAATGATTAATTTTTGAGTTTGATGTAATTTGTGCTTATGAAAAGAGGGTAGAAAAGAAATCTAGATAGGCATTGAGCACTGAGGGTAAACATGGATTAATTTTGTAAGTAAAATATTCCATAAAAGTTCTCTACATATAGATTTGGAACAGTGAAAATATGCTATGCTGTGAGGAAAGCGGCAACAATAGACCGGGATATTTTCAAATGGTTGCATTAGCTTGGGGATGACTATATATTATTACTGGAAATTAATGGTTGAAAAGCCAAAACTTTGTTGGAGCAAAATGTTGAACAAGGACACTTCATATATGCCAATTGACTTCAAGTTACAGAATGGTTATATATATATATATATATATATATATATATATATATATATATATATATATATATATATATATATATATATATATATATATATATATATATATATATGAATCTTATATTTCTCTGGTGTGATATTTGTATTCATGTCTCATCTTTTATATCGTTCTCTCTAAAAATGTGAATGTATACACCTCATTTCTATTTTTTTCTTTAAGAATGTGAATGTGCTAAACCTTCCTTAGAAGCCCAATGCATAACGTAACGGAATGTGCTTAAGAGATGTGCAACGGCAGTTATGATTATCTGTATGATAATGGGAATGAAAAATGATCTCATAATGGCTGCCTCGATTTCATGATGTGTTGCTTTTTGTTGTACAATGATGTTTGAAACTTCATCCTAATTGTCATATTGTCTTCCCTTGGATGTTCTATCCAGTAATCAGCGAATTGACTTACCATGTGCTGATTTTGTTCTGGATGAAAATTTTTGAGCCATTTTGAGTACATAAGGCTGAGAAGGCACCTATGAACATGATGGTGTTTGGAAGAATGAGGACAATATTAGATCTATATGCTTCCACTGATATCACTACGTTAGGCTTTTTAAATTCGTTGTAGATCTTCACTTGTAGCTTCAATTTGCCTGTGGCAAGGAGGCCAAGTTTCATATAGAGCATGAGATAACTTTAGAGTTGATAATGACAGAAAATTATCTTCACACTTGAGGAATTCTGTCTTCCTGCTTTTACAAGCTAGTTAGATCATCTACCTGCATGCATGCCTGACACCGGACTCGGTAAAGAACAGGCCGCGGCTTAGAAATGATCGAGAAATCAAGAACGTCGAGAGAAAAGGCAAAATTGGAACCGTATACAGGGGCTATCGTTGTCGAGCTTCAGGCGACGATGATCGTCACTGATTCGCGCGGCATTGATCAGCAAAACAAGAATTTATTTGAATTCTTGTTATCGCGCCAAAAAGACCACCACCAGCGGTAACACTGGATACAGACTCAATTTCAAACAGAAATTGAAAAAGGGAAAATTCTATCACCAGCCTCCCGATTAGTTCGCTATATCGGTATGTATATATGTACAAGCCACATATAAGGCTATAGCAACGAAAATAGGAAAAGAAACTAATTACGATTATTTGAAACTGAAGTTGCCATGTATGCTTCTAGGCTGTTTCTCTCTAAGCTCCGGCGTCCATCCTAAGCTCTGGCGTCATTCTCCCGGTGTAGGGGAAACTTCAGGTTCATAATAGGGGGCCAGATCAGACACGTTGAAAGTGGCTGATACATTGTAGTCCCCAGGAAGCTCAATCTGATAAGCATTATCTCCAATCTTCCGAACAACTCGGAAAGGTCAATCTGCTTTTGGTTTGAGCTTGCCAAACGCGCCTGGAGGAAACCTTTCCTTTCTCAAACGAATCCATACCTTATCTCCTTCTTTAAACTGGACGTCTCGTCGAGTTTTGTTTGCATGTTTCATACATTTATCATTGTGTTTCTGAATGAGTTCGCGTACCTGTTGATGTAGCCGTTGAATTTCCCGGCTACGTTTAACTCCGTCGAGACTGTAATTACTTGTTGTAACTTGAGGAATCAGATCTAGCGGAGTCAAAGGATTACTGCCATATGCTACCTGCAACGGAGTGTGTCCCTTAGCCTGGTTTACCGATCGGTTGAACGCAAACTCTATCTGCGGTAGTATAATATCCCATTGTTTTATGTTTTTTCCCGACAAAGCATCGAAGAAGGTTTCCTAGACTTCGATTCACAGTCTCCGTCTGGCCATCGGTCTGAGGATGTGCAGTTGAGCTGAATTGTAACTTCGTGCCCAACTTAGATTAGAGTGTCTTCCAAAAATGACTCAAGAACTTGACATCCCGATCAGATGTCATGGTCTTCGGAATTTCGTGTAAACGGACAATGTCTTTGAAAAATAAATCAACGACATGGGTAGCATCAAGAGTCTTGCTGCAAGCCACAAAATGGGCCATCTTTGAAAAACGGTCGACTACCACCTTGATTGAATCCTTGCTGCGCTGTGTTCTCGGTAATTCGAGTACAAAATCTAAGCTGATGTCAGTCCAGGGACCTTCCGGCACTGGAAAAGGCGTATATAAACCCAGTCTTTTTCCTTGGGTTTTAGCTACAATGCAAATACGGCAACGCTTAATGAAGTGTTCTACATCTATGCTGAGTGAAGGCCAGTAGAAATGCTCTTTGGTTAAAGATAAGGTCTTATCTCTTCTGAAATGTCCGGCAATGCTAGACTCGTGACATTCTTGCAATATAGTTATTCTTATTGAGCACTGAGGAATACAGAGTCTATTGCCATAGAAGAGAAGATCATGCCGGCAATGATAAAACTGATGAGGTCCTTCTTGACATTTAGTCCAGATAATCCCAAAGTCAGGATCCTGGGAGTATAACTCTTTCAACATTTCAAAACCGGTTATTTTACTTTGCAATGTTTGAAGCAATGCTACCCGTCGACTAAGCGCATCAGCTACCTGATTGAATTTACCAGACTTGTGTTTTAGAACAAAATGAAAAGCTCCCATATATTCTACCCACGCAGCATGACATCCTTTTAATTTCTTCTGAGTGTTGAGAAACCTCAATGCCTCATGATCGGTGAACAATATAAACTCATGGGGTAACAAATAATGTTCCCAATGGTGTAGAGCTCGCACCACGGCATAGAACTCTTTGTCATAGACTGAATACTTCTGCTGCACATCATTAAGCTTCTCACTGAAAAAGGCTATCGGGTGTCCTTTCTGACTGAGCACGGCGCCAATGCCTAAATTAGATGCATCACAATCTAATTCAAACACTTCTTCAAAGTTCGGTAAAGAAAGAACAGGGGCGGCTGAGATAGCTTGTTTCAGTTGTTTGAATCCATGGTCCGTGTCAGGGGTCAAGGAAAATCGATCAGCTTTTAATAATTCCGTGATGGGTGCCGCGATGGAGCTGAAGTTCTTGATGAATCTTCTGTAAAATGAGGCAAGGCCGTGGAATTGACGTACCTCAGTTGTAGAAGTAGGTTTCGGCCACTGCAGGATGGCTTCTACCTTACTGGGATCAGCTTCAATACCTGCTGCGGTGATGATGAAGCCCAAGAATGTGATATTGTTCGTCAAATACTGACATTTCTTCGGATGAGCAAATAGCTGCTGTTCTCGGAGAATTTCGAAGACTTGCTGCAAATGCGTTAGATGAGTTTTGATATCACGACTATATACCAGGATGTCATCAAAGTAAATGACCACGCATTTATTCATTAGAGGTTGGAAGATTTGATTCATGAGTCTCATGAATGTGCTAGGGGCATTAGAGACGCCGAACGGCATCACACTCCATTCATACAACCCTTCCCGCGTTTTGAATGTGGTTTTCCACTCGTCTCCCGGCCTTACGCGTATCTGATGATAACCGCTTCTCAGGTCGATCTTAGAGAACAGTGTGGCCCCATAGAGCTGATCAAATATGTCATCGATCCTTGGAATAGGAAAATGATATTTAATCGTAATCTTATTTTTAGATCGGCTGTCTATACACATCCGGAATGATCCATCTTTCTTTGGTACAAGCAATGTAGGAACTGCACAGGGACTGGCGCTGGGACGTACAAAACCTTTGCTAACAAGTTCTTCGACCTGTCGCTGCAATTCCCGATGTTCATCTGGTCGGAGCCTGTATGCAGGTCTGTTGGGTAAATACTGATCCTGGTATTAGTTCCATATGGTGTTGAATGTCCCGCAAAGGAGGAAGACCCGCGGGTAATTCGGATACTAATACATCCTGAAATTGTTGTAACAGGGGTCGGACATCTTCGGGAATATCCAACTGTGAAGGATTCTCTTCCATCCGCATCACAAGTAAGCCATGTTGGGCCGCCTTCAACTCTTGGAGTAATAGAGTATGACTGAATATATTGGTTGCAGATCGCTCTTCCTATTCAATAACGGGAGACGACAATAGCACTATGGGTTGATGATCATGGACAAATGAATAGGTGTTGGTGGTTCCATTGTGGATAGTTCCTTTGTCAAATTGCCAAGGCCGTCCCAACAGCAAATGGCAGGCGTCCATGGGGACGACGTCACACTGTACTCGATCTTTGAACGGTCCTATGGAAAAATCAATCAAACATTGCTTGCTCACTTGCACTTCAGCGTTCTTGCGTATCCACGATAAGGCATATGGTTTGGGATGATGCGTGGTGTTTAATTGTAATTTATCCACCATAATAGTGGCAACAACGTTCTCGTAGCTCCCGCTTTCTATGATCACGTTACACACACGATCTTTAACAGTACACCTTGTTCGAAAAATGCTATGCCGCAACCACGAATCTTCCTTATGAAAAACTAACAGGTTTCCTTCATCCCCCATTAGATAGGTAGGTTCAGCTACTGGTATGTCATTAGCTACATTAGGAGGGGCATCTTCACTTTCTGGTTCTTCTATCAGGTCACTACACGTCGATTAGGGCATTTAGACGCAATGTGGACAAATCCTTGGCATTTGAAACATTTACGGGCTGGTGTGGGGCCTGATCCCTGAGTCCAACGATTAGATGGGCGTGTTGCAGCTTCGTCCTGCGGTTTGCTTGGTCCCGCAACATTCTTGGTAATTTTGATTTCTTTGTCGCTTACAGGTTTGGGACCGTTGTTCTTTTGATAGAACCTTATGGATTTAGACTACTGTTTTTCGACCTTCAGAGCTAACCCTGTAACGTCCTGAAAGGTCCAGTAATGTTGTAATTGCACCACATTTGCGATCGCTGGTTGTAACCCTGATAAGAATCGGGCCATGGTGTGCTCTTCCGGTTCAGTGATATCACACTTCAATGATAACTGTTCAAATTCAGAGATGTATTCTTCCACAGATAGCTGCTGTTGTTGAAGTTGAGTGTATTTTAAAAATACATCCTGTTTATACTGATATGGAATGTATTTTCTCTGTAACTCTCGTTTCATCTTAGCCCATGTAACAATCTTGCTCTTGCCTTCTCTGTTTCTTGATCTCTTCAGATTTTCCCACCTTAAAGAAGCCGTGCGTTTGAGTTTGATAGCGACGAGTTTAACGATCCTATCAGCCGGAATTTCCTTGAATTCAATAACTCGTTCAACTGTTTGTATCCAGTTGATGAATTCATCCGTATCCATCCTTCCATCGAACTCAGGTAGTTCGATCTTGATTCCCCAATCATGATGTGCCTTCTTGTTTTGTCGAACCATCGAGCGTCTCACATTGTCATCGTCGCTGGAGCTTTCTTGATGGAACGGATTTACCTCTTCTTCCTCATTGGTATTTGCCACAGGTTCTCGTTGTTCGAATCGAGCTAAGCGTTGTTGTAACTGAGCGATTTCTCTTTGTAGATCTTCGATCAAGACTTCTTGAACTGGTCTCTGAACATTCCGACGAGGCGGCATCTTGCCGGCTCTGATACCACTTGACATCGGACTCGGTAAAGAACAGGTCGCGGCTTAGAAATGATCGAGAAATCAAGAACGTCGAGAGAAAAGGAAAATTGGAACTGTATACAGGGGTGATCGTTGTCGAGCTTCAGGCGACGATGATCGTCACTGATTCGCGCGGCATTGATAAGCAAAACAAGAATTTATTTGAATTCTTGTTATCGCGCCAAAAAGACCACCACTAGTGGTAACACTGGATACATACTCAATTTCAAACGGAAATTGAAAAAGGGAAAATTCTATCATCAGCCTCCCGATTAGTTCGCTATATCGGTATTTATATATGTACAAGCCACATATAAGGCTATAGCAACGAAAATAGGAAAAGAAACTAATTACGATTATTTGAAACTGAAGTTGCCATGTATTCTTACAGGTTGTTTCTCTCTAAGCTCCGGCGTCCATCCTAAATGTGATAAAACTTTGATAAATTTCTTCTCCATCGTTGAGAATTTTTTGCCATACAGTGATTATTGTGCTGCTTTACATATTTTACCTTGACATTTACTTGTTTCTTTTTTTTGCTTCTGTTAATAACAAATTGCTTGTACTCACTTCTTGTTGTTTTCTGGTAACACTTGAAATGTGCAGGGTCAAATGCCAGATCAAGGTGAGAAGTGTTCTTTTTTCAAAATTTAAAAATATAATTCTAGCTATGCTATCTGTCATTGCTTCTCAATAATTACTACTCACTCGTTATAGCTTTGTCTTCACTTCCTGCATTGTTATTTTGATTAACACCTATGACAGAAGGCGGCTTATGTGTCAAGGTTTGATTTAACGTTGTTGATGCTTGCTTTGGTCATCACTTGAATGCATTTCCCAGTAATAATAATCCCACCGTCTTTACTGTTGTCCTCACTTGAGTAGAAGCGATGTCGAAGAAATCCCCAAATGAATACATTTTCTTCAGATCCCATTGATTTTGCATGCTTATATCGGCATGGTTAGATCTTATTGTAGTTTGTAATCGTAAACAAACAATTCCATTTCTTTTGAGGTCAATTTTATAGTTTCTGTTGCAATTTTCTCGAGTTTTAATATTGTGTCTTGGTTTTATGTTACTGTTTCATTTCTCCTTCTTTATAAATTTCTAGTTATTTAGGCGGATTTCTTTATTGTTTGCTCTTTAGTGGAAGAACTTGAGGCATCAATAATATAATTTTTTGATTTTTTTTTTTCTGCTGGCAAAGTTGGTTCCAAGTTCCAACTAAAGCCTTCTCTATGGAAGAATTTGAAAGCTTCATAGAAGTGGATATGGAAGGCTGTATTGCTCAGTTTCAAAGGCTGTGTCAGAGCAGAAGTAGAGGCTAGTTCAATTATAGCTTTTGATGCTTTCTGTTCTTTTGGTATTTCAAGCCTTCACACTTCCCTCTAAAACAATTTATTTAACCTAATATCCTTCTTCGAAATTACCAACAGCTATTTAACTCTGTAATTTGATTATCCAATCTTTAGAGATCTGTTATGTTTTGGTATGTGAGTGATTTGAAATTTAGAACTAACTGATTCGGATTTGATGAATTTCTCTAAGGAAAAAATTATTAATAGCTATGTTTTGTTTTCTCTCGGATATATTGGACATAAGATTTATATTTTATTAATATTCATTCAATTTATATTTGTATATTTGTATAGTGTTTTATTGATTTTTATAATTTGATTTTAAATTTAAATTTTCGGCATTATATTTTTAAATCTGTTCCATCATTTACCAATGATTTTAACCAATACAATTCTATAATATAACATCAGTTAAAACCTCTGTCAAAGGTGCTACTAGCAAAAAATGAATATATCAGAGCGGTTCAAAGAGTGTTGAGAAAGCCGTTTGCAGATACAACGGGTTTGCAATGTTTTTTAAATCGTTGCAAGAAATTTTGCAGGTGTTTTAAGTGTTGCAGTATGTAAAAAAGTGCTTCGAATGCCAGATTTATTAATAGTGATTATTAATCAAATTATTATATGCATATAAATATTTCCATAAGTTGGGCCTCCTACCTTAATCAAATTTTGTAAGAACCAGGAAATGAACTTATAACTTGTCATGATGCGCCATATTTTGCGAAGCACGAGCTTGATTTCTAATAGAAGATAGAAAATTACCACAAAATTGTGAGAAAATGAAATAATATTTTCTTAAAGTAAAACAAAATGTCAATTATATAGCCCCATTTTATTGTCAGTAAATATGTGACTTTATACTTCATTTAATTTCAATGTCTTTGAACTTATTCAAATAAATGTAATAATACAATTAATGTATCATTAGTAACACACTTTTCAGCAGATGTGATCAAATTTTGATGTCATATAAACATTTATAATAATTTTGAAAAAAGAGCAGAAAAATATAAACTCAAGAAAGTTACTTATTCTTAATAGCAAGGTTGCAATATAACCGGAAAAAAGAGAAGCTTAAGATTCAATAATTTGACTAGGGTTGAATCACGGTCAACTTGAATAATGTAATAAATATTAAAAATATTTGAATGATAAGATAAAAATGTAATAATTATGAAATAATATAATATTGGTAATAAAAATAAATAAAAATCTTATATAAATAATATATTCTATAATTTTAAATATAAATATAAATAATTATTAATTTATGATATATATATATATATATATATTTAAAAATAAATTGTTACTAATTTTAAATTTAAATGTAATTATTCCATCTATAAATTTAAATATAAATAATTGCTAATTTAGTCATATATTTAGGTACAATTTATACTAATAAATTATATATAAAATTCGTATTATAAAATTAAATTTATAAATTCATACTAGATTATTTATAATTAAATAACAGATAAAAAATTATTTTTATATTAAATAATTTAAAAGTTAAATAGATAAAAACTAAATATTATTAACTAAAAAGGAAATATTATTTTTATTATTAAAATTAATATATATATATATTATGTGTTGTTAATTTGAAAGTTCAATTCAACTTAGTATTGGTTATAACTTTATGTAGCTTTTTTGATTTGAGTGAGTAAAGAAGTCATATATGTTAATGTCATGTGAGTAAGCTTAGTTGGAGGTTTTTTAAAAATTGATTATTAGAAAAGATTAAGTAAATTAAACTTATTGTTTTATATTAAAATAACATGTTTTATCTGGTTCCATATGAAGCTGAATTTAGAAATGCTTAATAGTTTAAGTGCACTACGATCCCATCAATTCTTTAAAAAAACAATTAGAAGGTAGTACTAATGTTGATTAATTTAGTAATAAACTGTAGATCTAATGTCTTTGTAAGCGAGCACGTCCAGCTACTGCAGCTTAATTATAAGGCGATCTAGCACCACCTACCAACCAAAAGAATTAATTGTTAAGTTTATCGAGCATGGGTTTCCTCTGCTAGGGTTTTTTTCTTCTCTAGCTGCTTTGCACTGCCTCTTCTCCTTCCCTCCGGCTCTGCCGGAGGCTCTCTTTCATAGATTCTTCCCTTCCTCTTACGGATTTCCCCCCTCTTGTCTCTTATGCTGGTGGTGTTTCTTCTCCATCCCCAAGCAACTAGCTCGCGGCTTTTGCTCTGGCAGACATTGCCTCAAATGACCTGCAATTATCTCATTTCCCTTCGGAACCAGAAATCGTTCCTTTCTCTTTGGATAAGCTGAACAAAGGAGCTGAAGACTGGAGTCTTTGCTTGGTCGGATACTCAATCGGTCGCAGATTTTTCTATGAGGCTCTTCTTGGCTCCCTAAAAAAAACTGGACTCTAAAAGGTTCGATTAAATTGTTGTCTCTTAGCGATGGTTTTTTTTTTTTTTTTTTTATCAAATTCACCTGCTCGGAGGATCTAGACATGGCTTGGTATAGGGGCGTTTGGTTCCTTTTAGGTAAGCCTTTTATTTTGCAAAAATGACACCCAAAGTTTAAACCTAAACTTGAGAACTTTACATCAGTCCCTATTTATATAAAAATCCATGAACTTCCGCTGGCTTGCTGGAATTCGGAGGGGATTTCGAGAATTGCTAGCAAGGTTGGGGCCCCTCTAACCTCCGATTCACATTAAGCTAGATACAGTTCTCATTAATAATGCTTGGATGGAATCTTTTCTAGGCTCTTATTGCTCTTTTCAAAGTCCATCTTCCTCTGATCACTACACCATGGTCCCACACTCTAGGTTGACGCAACACCACCATTGGTTTCTCTTCAAAAACTACTGGACAAACACTGATATGTATTGGTCCCTGCTCTTAAAGGCCTTTTCTAAGCCTTCTTCTAGGAATCCTATATCTCATTTATGTTACACTCTCAAACTTTTTAAGGTTGAAATTAAACTAAAGGCTTGGGCCCATTCCTCTTTGATCAAGTCTCATCTTGATAACTTGCATAATCAACAGATGGTTTGTATGGAGAATCTTTATGCTCACCTAAATGACAGTTCACTAAATTCTTCCTTGAAATCTATCAATCATAAAATTGATGAATTCTCTAGTATTCTTGCTTCTTGGGTTATTCAACGAGCCAAAGTTAAATGGCTGAAGCATTGGGAGGAAGATCTCAAGTTTCTTTATGCTAAAATTAGGAATAGGTAGGGTAACAATAAAGCTGCTGTCAACTTGCTAGCCGCCCTCCTAACTTTGACAAAAAATATATGGCTAACTCTTTTGTTCAGCACTTTCAAGCTATTTACAACCCATCCCCACCTTCCAACAGGGATGTTGGCCTTTTTCCTATTAGGGCTTGTTTTCCTAACAATTATGTCTACCATATTACTCAATTTATTTCTAAAGAGAAGATTAAAAAGGTGATTTTTAAGGGGTGTTCTACTTCTTCCTCGGGGCCGTATGGGTTCAATTTTCACTTTTATAAAATGGGATGGCATATTATCGGTCTTATGTTTATAAAAGTTGTGCGATCCTTTTTCATCAAAGGATATTTGCCTAGTGGGGTTAAAGCTACTGCTCTTGCCCTTATCCCTATATTTGAAAATGCTAAGAATTTGTCTGATTTTAGGCCCATTGCTTTGTTCAACACCTTATAATAATTATTGCCAAGGTTATTGCTAATAGGATTAAGCCTAACATGTCTATGCTTGTCAAAAGAAAATAAATCTGGATTTATCAAAGTTAGAGTCTTTACGAATAACTTCATTCTTGGGAATGAACTTCTTTCCCTTGTCCGCAAAAGAGGATGTGCCAAGTTTTTTTGTGCAAAATTAGATATCTGTAAAGACTTTGATAATGTTTCTAGGGAAGTTTTGCTCACTAGTTTACTTCAGAAAGGGTTTCCTTCTGTTGTGGTAAGTTGGATTAAAGCCTGTATCACTGATGCTCTTTAATTATTAATGGCACTCATGAGGGCTACTTTCCCACTTCGATTAGTCTTAGGCAAGGATGCCCACTTAGTCCTTATCTCTTTTGTTTGGTTATGTATGATTTTTCTTCATTGTTGGATGCTGGGGTTTTCAAAGGTATCACTTTAGATGGCTTTCTCTCACCCATCTACTCTATGCGAACGATGTGCTAGTTTTTAGAGAAGCTACCACTGAAAATTGTATCAATTTAATAAAAATTCTTGAAACTTAATGCTTCGGGTCTGCATATTAATTTAGACAAAAGTTTTATTTTGCTGCCTAGGAACTTGTCTAATCCGCATGCTATTTGTCAAGCTCTTTCAATCCAAAATATTAGTTCTAAAATTGCTTACTTGGGTATCCCTTTGTCTTTTAATAGACTTAAAGTTGTTGACTTTTTGCCACTTATGGATAATGCTATAAAAAAAATCTGGATGGAAAGCTAACCTCCTTTCCTTTGCGTGACGGTTGCAATTTCTGAGATATATCATACTGAACTCTATTGCTTACTGGATTCATGGTTCCATCTTACCCAAAACTGTCCTCAAATGCTTTAAGAGAACTTGTTCTAAGTTTTTGTTCTTTGGTGATTTGATTGCTGTTAAAAAAATCCATATGGTTTCTTGGGAAAAAGTTTGCATTCCCAAGCAAAATGGTGGGTTGGAGCTGCCATCTCTACATGCTATTAAATTTGCGTTTAATTGCTCTCTTATACTTAAGATATACAATGCTCAATCTCCTTTATCAACTTGGTTTTTAAGTAGATATACATCTCCTTGGTGTCCACCTACTACAAACGCTTCCAGTTTCTGGAATTCTATATGCAGAACGATTGAAATTGCTAAGGAAAAAATTTACTTTATAGTCACTCAAACTACTGCTATTTCCTTACACTGGGATCACTGGTATTATAATAACAATTTAGAGAACTCTCCTGATGATATTACTTTACTGAATGCTATAGATTCTCATGCTAAGATGATGGATTTTATCTCTAGTATGACTTGGTCTCTCCCAGATTATGAGACTCCTCTTCGGGGCTGATGCATGGTATTCCCATTTTTGAATACTCCAGCTATTGTTTACTATGGGATAATCTGGGTAATGGTAAATTTAGTCTTTTTTAAATGAATTATACTCACACCGTCAGAAGTGCTCCTAGGATAAATTGATTTGGCATCATAAGCATGCTTTGCGTTATTCATGTTACTCTTGGCTTGCTGTGGTGGGCGGATTAAAAACTGCGGATGCGTTACTTCTCAGGAACATTCATGTACTTGTTACTTGTAGGCTCTACCATGAGTTTCCTGAGAGTGTTTCTCATCTTTTCTTTGAATGCTATTTCTCTTATGCTGTTATCTCTCATCTGATGCCCCCTGCCAAGAGCCTTCTTCCTAGACCCACAATTCATCATCTTGGGGAATGGATTAGTGGTGAATTTAATGTGAAGCATCAGGTTAAATATCTTTATCACCTTTTTTACTTGATGCACTATTTAATATATTTGGAAAGAATGAAATAATAGAAGGTTTGGTAATGTTGTGAGCTGCTACATCTTTATATCCATGAGCATAAAGTAAGCTATTTTGGAGAAAGTTCTCAAGTGGAAATGTTACTCTGATATCAAGGAATGGTTTTGATTGGGAATATTTTCTCTTTTCTGGATGTTTCTCTCCTGATTGGCTTTAATTCTATTCGTTTCTCATTCTGGGGCCCTCAGTTTATGCCTATTGTTGTCGCCGTGTTAGCTTTGGACAATGATGAAGCTCCCTAAGAAGGCACCCTTGAACGGTCTTCGGGCAACCAGGGGATTATTTTCTTCATGAAGAAGCTGTGATGAAGTTTTTTCTTCCTGAGTCCAGTCTATTTTTTTGTCTTGGGAACTCTCTTCTTTTGGTCTCTATTTTTTTAAATTCTTGATTATTGCCTGCATGTTCTGTGCAGATTTTTGGCTTCTGATTGTGTAAGCTTCCTCTTTTTTGGGGCTGATTTTGATTTTTTTCTTACACATAATTTCCTTTTGATCTTATTTTAATATTCAGGCCAAGCCCAAATTTTTCCAACAAAAAAAATAAAAATAAAATAAAGGCGAACTAAAAGCTACATGCCTACCACATTGTGAGCTACATGTGCGCACGCGGGTCTTGTTTCATGCATCGCTATGCTCGACCGGTAGCTTGAGGATTGTCTTGCCCGAAATGCTGGTAAAGTTACTTGCTGCTGACCAGAAGGTTCCGAGGGCGTTGAACCAGACAATGTTGTTTTGAAGAATAAGGAACCACAACCATGGCTATAGCCTCTAGACAATTCGAAGGGAGCCGAGAATATTCATATGTTAAGATTGTTTATTTCTTTTCTAAAAAACTTAAATCTCGTTGATTTTTTTTTTTTTTTTTTTGATTTTTCATCTAGGTGTAAAAAGGATTATAAAAAATTATGATATGTATTTATGTATATGCATGTTTTATCAAAAGTTAATTTTTTTGATAAAGAAATATATATATATATATATATATATATATAAAATTCAGGAATCAAAGTGCTGTAAAATAACTTTGAAAATTATATATTAAATATTAAAATACATAAGAATGCTGATATGTGTATAAATCTCTCAAAGTTTAATTGTGATAAAATATACTTATGAAGGCGAGCCTGATTCGCCAGAGAGAGAGAGAAGCTCCCGTTAGAGAGAGAAAGTGTTTAGGATTTCAATTTTTTGTTCGTGGTTTTACAGCCTACATTCCAGGAGCTGGTAGGGAAGATGGCGGCGGACGGCCACCGGCATCCTTCGGCGACTTCTTATGGTGGTTGCCAACCTCTTGGAAGAATTGATCAAAATAGAGGAGAAGTTCGTCGTGAAACTTTAGGCCTGGAAGCTAATGAATTGCGTTTGTAGAGGTTTGCGTGTCCCTTGGTTATTAAGGAGGTTAGTGAATCTCATCTGAAGAAGGTTGATTTGGTGGAAGGTAAGGGTAAAGGAATTGCTATTTCTTTTGAATGTATTACTCCTCGGAAGGTTAAGTCTATCATGGTTTTGCCTTTGAAATCTAATGATTGCGAAGCTTCCTCTTCAGGCATGAAAATATTTTTTAACAAATTCAGACATTCAAATGCAATCTCTGCCCTCAGGTCAGGGATAAATGCGAATTTCTCGAATAAGGGTAACAATGACATTCATTATTCTGAAGAAAAGCTACATGTTTGTGACCACATATGTTCACTTGGTAGTGAAAAATTGCTTGATGACTCTATTTTGAAGGATGGATGTGTTATGAATAGTGGGCTTAATTTGGTAAATCCTAAGTCAATAATGCTTCAGGAGAAAGATCAGAAGGAAATTTGTGATTTTCATGTGAATGATGTAGCTGGTGGAAGTTTAAATGAGAAAGAAATAAATAAGGCAAATTCTACTGTTTTGGAAACTGGGTTGGAAAATCAGTTAGAGAATATGTGGAAGATAACACATCACATAAAATTAATTCTGTAATTATTAGAATAAGGAGGACTTGGTGAAGCTTGATGTTAGTAAAGTGGATAAAAATGTGGAGGTTCTTAAAAAGTCATTGGTAAGTGTTTGGGAACAATATACCATATTCTATATGTTGCATTGAATTAAAGTGACAATGGAACAAATTTGGTGGATTCCACTTACCTTTCCTTGGACTAGATTGGATTTTATGAACTTTCCAATCTAATGAGGCTTTGGAAGACGTCTTAAGTGGGGGTCCGTGTTATGTAGGTGGTCACATTGTAGGAATGTACAAATGGACACCTGAATTTTCTCAAAAATCATTAAAAGGCTTGTCTTCTCCTATTTGGATTTGATTGCCATTACTGCCACTATTTTGTTGGGATGAAACAAATATTGCTAGAATTGCTTCAAAAGTTGGTTAACCAATGCTTTTTGATAATAACATGTTTAGATGGGGGAGAAGGAAATTTGGGAGAATCACTGTTTGGGTGAACTTGGATTCTAAGTTGCCAAATGATATTTTGATAGAAGGTTTTGTTAGAATAGTTTCTATTTGAATGCTTTACATTTTTGCAACTTATGTAGTTTTGATGATTCCAAACATTATTGTTCAAATGTGTAGTTATCTCCTAACAATTTTAGAAGATTTGTATTTGCTCTTGTGTGTACTAACATTTCAGGAAAATCAGACTCCAGACTACGATAACTTCAAATCAAATTCAACATGAGATACTTTGTTAATTTGAAGTTTGCATTTTTTTCTTTGAATTAATTTTGAAAGGGAGTGATTGTAATTGAGTGAATAAAAAACATACACACACACATAAGGAGATCATAAAATTTTATACTGATCGTACTGGACGATATCCTATCGTACGGGACAATCAGACAGTTTCTCCTATAGGGCACATGGAACGAATAGGAACTTGCATGAAATTTTTTTTCTAAGTCCTATTCGTCCAGGACAAAATTAATTATCGTACCAGACGATTGGTTCTCTGTAAAATTTTTGTCCAGACAAATTTTATTATCGTACGTGGCGACTGGTCCTCTGGAAAATTTTCGTCCAGACAAAATTAAATATCATCCAGGACGATCGGGTCTCTAGAAAATTTTCGTCCAGACGAAAATAAATTATCGTCCGTGGCGATTGGTCCTCTGAAATATTTTCGTCCAGACGAAGTAAATAATCGTCCAGGACGATCGGGTCTCTGGAAAATTTTCGTCCAGACGAACATATTTTCGTCCAAACGATTAACCGACTTAGAACAGTTTTCAGCAGTTTCTTAAACTTACCTAGTAATAACCGTTCGTACTGGACGAACCTAGTTCGTACAGGACGATCATCTGTACGAAGACATTTCGTACACATATTCAAATAGGGTCGTTTCAGATTATTTAAGTAAAATTGTCCAGGACGATCCAGGATCGTACAGGACGATCCACTGCGTACAGAATTCAAAACTTGCAGTTTTTGGGCGATTTTTCTTGTCTTTTATATAAATAGTTCAAATTAGACTGCCACCCAATCTTTTTTTCATTTGATCTTCGTGCCTCTTGAGAGAATAGCCAAGGAGAGAGTGGAAGAGAGCATTCAAAGGAGGATTCCTACCACTGGAGCGAGAAGGCTTCACTTGGATTTCAAAGGTAAGAGTCTCTACTTATGAATTTAGATTACTTCACTCTTTTCCTTCTTCCTTCTAGATTCTTGTGAGAAGATCAGTCAAGGAGATCCGATTCTCTGCCGACACTTGGAGAGTGTGAACAGCCGAAAGGTTCTCTGCTTACACTTGGAGAGTGTGAACAGCCGAAAGGTTCTCTGCCTACACTTGGAGAGTGTGAACAGCCGTAGGGTTCTCTGCCCACACTAGGAGAGTGTAAAAGGACGACGGTTATCTGCCAGCACTGTGGATTGTGTAAAAGGACGACAGTTCTCTGCCGCACCGGGTAGTGGTGAAAAGAGTGTGTTGTAAAGGCTTCTCCGCCTTGCTATGGGTGCTAAAGGAGAGTCACTATTGGTTTTAGTGCAATACTCAGAGGGTGCCTCTGAGGAGTGGATGTAGGTCTGGTTATAGACTGAACCACTATAAATCTGGTGTCATTTACTTTATTGTTTTTACGTTTCCGCACTTTAAATTTCAGTTTTAACAACTCTGTGGTTGAAAAATATTTTTCTACAAACTTTAAAAGAAATTTTTATTTCGGTTCAACTTAATCTTCAAAGAGGGTTTAAAATTTTTTAAACTATCAAATCACCCCCCTCTTGGTAGCCGTGGGACATTTACTTAGGCTTAACAACCTAATTACTGGACTCAACAAGTGGTATCAGAGCATAGTTTCAAAATCATAAGTTTGAACTACTTTTTGATTAACGTAGATGGCTACATTTGGAAACCGAAACACACCTGAGGGTTACTCTATCACTAGACCTCCACTATTTGACAATATTCTTTTTGATTTTTGGAAAACACGCATGTCTACTTTCTTACAGTCACTTGATTATCGCATGTGGATGCTAGTCTAGGAAGGTTACTCAAAACACGCATGTAGAAACACCCTATGCAGATTGGACTATTGAAGTATGTGACTTAGCACAATTAAATACGAATGTCTAAATAGTTTATTTTGTGCTTTAAAATCTGAAGACTACATGCGAGTTTTCACTTGTAAAAGCGGAAAGGACATATGGGATAGACTTTGTATAACTTATGAAGGGACAAATGAGGTTAAGCAATCAAGACTCAATATCTTGTTACATGACTATGAATTATTTTGCATGAAACCTAATGAATCTATTTCAGACATGTACACAAGATTCACTCAAATTGTCACCTCTTTGCATGCACTTGGTAGGGAATTAACTAATGCTGAAATGGTCAATAAGATTCTTCGTTGTTTATTTACTACATACGATGCTAAAATTACTGTAATTACAGAGTCTAAAGATCTGAACATTTATTCCATTGATAATCTTCTTAGTTCACTCATTTCTTATGAGCAAGGAGTAAGTCAAAGAAAGATTGATGCAGGTGAACCTAGAAAGGACAAGAATATTGCACTAAATGTGGAAGAGTCAGAAAGTGAACATTCACAACCTGAGGATGAAGATGATATTGCATTGATGACTAGACAATTCAGAAGCTTTTTAAAGAGGAAGCAGAAGAGACGCCAGCAATGGAATAGAGGTAAGTATAACAGAAATGGGATTGATCACAATTTTTCTACACCTAGAACTCCTCAACAAAATGGGATAGTTGAAAGAAAAAACAGAACATTAATAGAAGCCGCCCGAGCAATGTTAGCAGAATACTCGCTTCCTAGATATTTTTGGGCTGAGGCGGTTAGCACTGCATGCTATGTTCTGAATAGGGTGAATGTGAGATCAAATTTGAATAAAACACCCTATGAGTTGATAAAAGGTAGAACACCAAATTTATCTCATTTACATGTATTTGGTTGTAAGGTGTTCATACATAATAATGGAAAATCTGCCTTAGGAAAATTTGATCCAAAATCAGATGAAGGAATTTTTGTTGGATATTCAAGTGTTGGAAAATCTTATAGGGTATTCAACAAAAGAGCATTAGTCATTGAAGAAACCACACATGTTGTATTTGATGAAAGTGGAAACATGGAAGAGCCAAATGTTGTTGAAGAAGAAATTGAAGAAAACTCCCAAAAGATTGATAGATTAAATTTGGAAGAAAATGTGGAAGAAAATTTGGAAAGAGAAAACCCTTTGCCTAGAGATTTGAGATTTTCTAAAAACCACCCAAAGGAATTGATTATAGGTGAACCAAGTGAGGGTGTTAGAACTAGGCGTGGATTAAACAAGGAAGTCAATCATTCAGCTTTTATTTCAACTATTGAACCCACTAACATTGATCAAGCACTTTCTGATGAATTTTGGATATTGGCTATGCAAGAAGAGTTAAATCAATTTGTAAGAAATAAAGTTTGGGAATTAACTACAAGGCCAAAAGATCAAAGTATTGTTGGAACCAAGTGGGTGTTCAAAAATAAAATGAATGACTCAGGAGTAGTCATTAGAAATAAGGCTAGATTAGTAGCTAATGGATATAATCAAATTGAAAGAATTGATTTTGAGGAAACTTTTGCCCCTGTAGCTAGACTTGAAGCAATTAAGGTTTTACTAGCCTTTGCCTGTTTTAAATGTTTTAAATTGTTTCAAATGGATGTCAAAAGTGCCTTTTTAAATGGGGTAATTGAGGAAGATGTTTTTGTAGAACAACCTCCAGGTTTTAAAAATTCTAAATTTCCAAATCATGTTTTCAAATTAAAAAAGGTATTATATGGATTGAAACAGGCACCTAGGGCTTGGTATGAGAGGTTGAGCACATTCCTACTTGAAAGATCTTTTGAAAAAGGAAGTGTGGATACAACTCTCTTTTTAAGAAAAATTGGAAAGGATATTCTTGAAATTACTAAACGACAAGAGGGGGGGGGGGGTGAATTGTAAAAACTTCTTAATAATAAACTTAACCCTAAACAAGAGTTCTAATTTCTTTGTTGTTTTTGAAACTTTAAAACAAAGATTTTTACAATTTTTCTTTCACAAAATTTCACATGCAATAGATATGACAAATTTAAAATGCAAGCAAAAAGTAAACAACGATAAGGAAAGAACACACCAAGAATTTTATAGTGGTTCGGTTAAAATATGACCTACGTCCACTCCCCGGAGTCCTCCACTCCGGGATTTTCACTAAAAAATAGTTCTCCTTTTGCCCCCCTCGGCAAGGCGGAGAAGCCTGTACAAACCTCCCTTTCACCAACCCGGCGTGGCGGAATACCAAACTCTATTTTCACCCTCTTGGCGACGGCAGAGAACCTTCTCGTTTTTCTCCCTCCTGGAGAAGGCAGAGAACCTCGAGGTAACGGATGTAGACGAGCCTTTCCTTTGGAGATCCTTCCTCAAATCCTTCTCGGGCCACAGGAGGAGCAAGATGCAGCAAGCTTGGAGCAACCGTGTGATCTCCCTCACACCTCTTCTCCCTCACAACGCTCACCTCCTCCTTCCTCTCTCAACCCTCAAGAATTTCTCTAGAGTTTTCTCCCTTGGAATCCCTCTCTAACCACGTTCACCACCTCTGTAATACTTACCCAAAAAGACTTGATTGACATCTAAAAACGAGCTCCAAAAACCTCTGATTTCAAAATTAGCCGTTACAGTTCGTACAGTACGATTCAACATCGTACAGTACGATCTTCACAAACAGCCGTCATCCTGGTATGAAGATGTACGAACAATACAAAAACAAATCGTACTGTACGATATAATATCGTACGGTACGATGCAACAAGATACTATTCGTACAGGACGATGGTCTGGACGATCGGATGTCGTCTCTGTTCATCGTATGGTACGATTACTATCGTACAGTACGATGTTCAAATTTTCATTAGCCCTGGATTACATGCACTAATCACGGGTTAATTTAAGTAAGTATTAAAAACGAATCGTACAGTACGAACTTGTTCGTACAGTACGAACGGCGCAAAATCACTTACTTAAATTAAGTCACGGCTAGGGTTTTGGATCTGAACATATCGTACAATATGAAAGACTTCGTACAGTACGATCTATTCACAGAATTGTCCACATAGCTTGGATCGTACAGTACGAAATAAAATCGTACAGTACGATCTACAGAGAAGAATTTTAGTTATAATTTGCAGTTAAAAAAAGAACTCTCCCCCTGTGTGTGTGCATGGTTACTCTTACACTTACGCATATTGTGGCCAGACTCAATAAAGTAAAAATACAATAAATGAAAAAATACATTGTTTGACTCATACTCCTAATCTACCCGGTCTTGAGTCTTCCTTTCTTCCTGAGTCACTTGTGATCTTCCTGAAATGTTAGTGCTCAAGGAAAATAACAAATAAAATAATAATCAATGAAACGCAGTTCCAAAACACTCATTATTTGGCATCATCAAAATCTCAAACTCAGGGTCATGGGTTGCAACAGTCTCTCCCTTTTTGATGATGTCAAATAATTTGTTGCAAGTAAAAAAGAAAATTATTTCTTTTGAAAAACATTTCTTTTGTTTTTTTTTGTTTTTTTTTGTTTTTTTTTTTAAATTAAACACAAGAAAAAAAGGTACTACAATACTACAAGTAAGTACAAAACAAAAGATAATGCATTTAGATAAATAGGCATTACAACATTACAACAAACTCCTCCCCCTTTTGACAGCACAAAAAGGAGGAGCAACTAAAAGCAAAAAGTAAGAGAAGAAAACAAACAGAAACTACAATGCAAACATAAACAAACTAAGCAGACGGGTCCTGATCTGATGGTTGTGAGTGTGTGGTGATCAGGAGCAGCCCTAAAGAGATTTTTTTTTTTTATGCATTTATATCTATGACACGTAATCTAGTCCTCAAGGTGCTAAAGGTGTCAAAAGCTAATGGTTTTGTGAATATGTCGGCCAATTGATCTCCTGTAGCGATATGATGTAATTCTATATCTCCCTTAGCGACGTGATCTCTAATGAAATGATGTCTAATGTCTATGTGTTTCGTTCGAGAGTGTTGAATTGGATTCTTAGAGATACAAATTGCACTTGTGTTGTCACACATGATCGAGATGGTTCCAACAGGTAGTCCAAGATCAAGAATTTGTTGTTTTAACCATAGTACTTGTGCAACACAACTTCCTACCGCAATGTATTCTGCCTCGGCTGTGGAAAGTGCTACTGAGTTTTGTTTCCTACTGGACCAAGAAACTAATGATTGTCCGATGAATTGACAAGTACCAGAGGTGCTCTTTCTATCTATCCTACATCCTGCGAAGTCAGAATCTGAGTACCCTAGGATTTCAAAGGAAGTGCTGTGTCTGGGATTCCAAATTCCTAAGTTTGGGGTGCCTAGTAGATATCTAAGAATTCTTTTGACAGCAGTTAAGTGAGACTCTTTAGGATCGGCTTGGAAACGGGCACAAAGGCACACACTAAATATTATGTCCGGTCTACTGGCAGTCAAGTAAAGTAGGGATCCAATCATTCCTCTATATTTTTTCTGATCTACTGATTTTCCACTAGGATCCTTATCTAATTGGATTGTCGAACTCATTGGGGTGTTCATGGGTTTTGCACTATCCATTTCATATTTCTTTAAAATATCCTTAATATACTTTGATTGGCTAAGAAAGGTTCCATTATCCATTTGTTTTACACTAAAGCCAAGAAAGTAATTAAGCTCTCCCATCATGCTCATTTCAAACTCATTACTCATTATTTTTGAAAATTCATCGCATAAGTTTTTATCCGAAGATCCAAACAAGATGTCATCTATATATATTTGAACAATGAGGATTTCTTCTTTGACCTTTTGTAAAAATAGTGTAGTATCTACACTACCCTTTTGAAATCCTCTATCCAAAAGAAATGAGCTAAGTCTTTCATACCATGCTCTAGGTGCTTGCTTTAATCCATATAGTGCCTTTTTTAATTTGAATACATGGTTTGGAAATTGTGAGTTTTCAAATCCGGGGGGTTGCTCAACGTAGACATCTTCCTTAATTACCCCATTCAAAAATGCACTCTTTACATCCATTTGATATAACTTAAAGTTCTTGAAGCAAGCAAAAGCTAAGAGCACTCTTATGGCTTCTAGTCTAGCAACCGGGGCAAAGGTTTCTTCAAAGTCTATTCCCTCAATCCGGTTGTACCCCTTAGCTACTAGCCTTGCTTTATTCCTTATTATTGTTCCTGAATCATTCACCTTATTCTTGAAGACCCATTTTGTTCCAACAACACTTTGCTCTTTAGGTCTCTTAACTAACTCCCAAACATCATTCCTGGTGAATTGGTTCAGCTCTTCTTGCATTGCTAGAATCCAGAATTCATCTCCTAAGGCTTGATCTATACTTGTAGGTTCTATCATAGAGATGAAAGCTGAGTGACTAACCTCCTTCCTAAGTCCATGCCTAGTCCTTACACCTTCTGAAGGGTCTCCTAAAATTAACTCTTTAGGATGACTAGAAGAATATCTCCATTCTCTAGGCAAATCTTCCTGAGGTTCGACCCTCTCTCCTAAGGTCATCGTCTCTACTCCTTGAATTGCTTCTATTTCATCATCTTCAATTTTAGATTCTGAGGGCTTATCTGATTCATCAAATACCACATGGGTGGATTCTTCTACTACAAGGGTTCTCTTATTAAAAATTCTATAGGCCTTACCTACAGAAGAATAACCTAAGAAGACACCCTCATCAGACTTGGGATCGAATTTTCCTAAGGGATGTTTACCATTATTTAAGATGAAGCACTTACACCCAAAGACATGTAAATGTGAAAGGTTTGGTGTCCTACCCTTAAGGAGTTCATATGGAGTTTTATTCAACTTCGATCTAATGTTTACTCTGTTCAAAACATAACAGGCTGTGTTGACTGCTTCTGCCCAAAAGTATCTAGGAAGGGTATACTCCGCTAACATTGCCCTAGCAGCTTCTACCAAAGTTCTATTCTTCCTTTCTGCTATGCCATTCTGTTGGGGTGTTCTAGGAGCTGAGAAATTGTGCTCTATTCCTATCTCTTGACAGAATGACTCAAATCTATCATTTTGGAACTCTCCACCATGATCACTATGGATTGTTGATATTTCACAACCTAATTTTCGTTGAATCCATGTGGAGAAAACTTTAAATTCCTCAAAAGACTCATTATTGTGTGCTAAGAATCTTAACCAAGTAAATCTAGTGAAGTCATCTACAATCACAAATCCATAATTCTTTCCACCTAGACTGGCTGTACTAACGGGTCCAAATAAGTCCATGTGTAGAATTTCTAGTGGCCTAGAGGTGATCACGTCTCTAATTGAGTGAAAGGATGATTTGACTTGTTTTTCTTATTGGCAAGCATCACATAAGTGATCCTTGGTGAATTCTAACTTAGGTACACCTCTAATTAGGTTTTTCTGAGTGATATTTCTAAGAGTTTTCATGCTAGCATGGCATAGTCTCCTATGCCATAGCCACGAGTCATCAACTATTATTTTCAAGCAAAATGATTTTGAACTATCAACGCAATCAAGGTCTAACATGTAAACATTGTTAATTCATTTTCCTTCTAAAATAATTTCATCAAATAAACTAATCAGACATCTATCAGTAAAAAACTTAACATCAAAACCTTTGTCACACAGTTGACTAATGCTAAGTAAGTTATGCTTTAAACCATCAACTAATAAAACATTTTCAATTATAAAATTCTTAGCATTACCAACAATACCTGAGCCTATCACCTTCCTGGTAGTGTTGTCTCCCAACGTTACTTTGCCTCCAGTTTTGGTCTCCAATAGGATGAACTTCTTCATATCTCCAATCATGTGTCGCGAGCAGCCACTATCCAGGTACCACATACTCTCACTAGGTCTTTTGTGAGAGCATCCCTACAATTTCATTCAAAGATTAGATTTGGGAACCCAAGTGAGTTTGGGTTCCTCCTTATGCTTGCATGAATGAGATGTATGCATGTTATGCTGTGATGGATGCAGTTTAGGTCTCCATACTAAGTGTGTCCTACGGTGAATTGTGCATGTGCGGGCTATGTGACCTAACATGCCACAAGAGAAGCACCTAACACCAGGAAATGGATTTACTAATCTATGAGTATGGTGGTGCCTCTTCCTAAGGTTTTGAAATGCATGCTGTGTTGGGGGTTTTCTAGGATGGCCTACTGTGAGTGATGCAATTTCATTTTCTAATTCTTTTATCTTTTCATTATAAGTTTTATTTTGAGCTGTCAATCCATCAACTTCTATCAATAGCAAGTGCTCACTATGATCTACTTCTAATGCAAGTGCAGTTAGTTTTTCAAACTATACATCTAGTTCAATATGTGATGTTTTCAAGGATTCATGCGCTTCACTTAGTTCAATATGCTTCTTATTTAATGCATCATACTCATCAAGAAGTAACATGTGATCTTTATCTAAATCAGAATTTTCTTTAACTAAGTTAGCATGCTCAATTTGTAAGGAACTAAATTCAATATTGAGTTTAGCATGCATTTTCTTCAGTTTCCTATACGAGTCATGAATATTCTCAGAAATAAGCAGTAATTCATCATAAGAAAGTTGACATACCTCATCTTGATCCAATTGATCAAGGTTATCATTAGCCATAAGACACAAATTTGTTACCTCCTCCTCTGCTTCTTCTTATGATGATTCTGAGGCAGAGTCGGCCCAAAAAGCTTTCTGTGTCTTTGTCTTTCCTCTCTTGTATTTAACTTTGTCATCTCCTTTCTCTTTTGCTGGTTGACTCTTCAGATTAGGGCAATCGGCTCGAAGGTGACCTGGCTTCCTGCACTCAAAGCAAATTATATCAGATGAAACCTTATTGGACCTTGAGCTCTTACCTTTATTCCAGCTGTTCTGATGACACTTTTGTTTTCTCTTCAGGAAATTTTTGAACTGTCGGGTCATCAGTGCTATCTCATCATCTTCCTCCCCTGCAGAGCTTTCACTTTATGAGTTGCTAGCTTTTAATGCCACCGTCCCCTCCTTTTTCTTTTCACCTGCATCACTTTGCCTTTGGCTCACTCCTTGCTCCTATGCAATGAGTGACCCAAGGAGGTTATCAATAGAATAAACATTAAGATCTTTAGACTCAGTGATAGCAGTTATCTTAGCATCATAGGAACTAGGTAGGCATCTAAGAATTTTATTCACTTTCTCAGAATTTAAAATTTCTCTACCTAATGCATGCAAGGATGTCACAATTTGGGTGAACCTAGTGTACATGTCAAAAATTGTTTCGCTAGGTTTCATACGGAATAATTCATAATCATGCAGTAGAATGTTAAGCCTAGACTGTTTTACTTCGTTTGTTCCTTCGTATGTAATGCACAGTCTATCCCAAATCTCCTTACCAGAAACACAAGTAGATACTCTCATATAGTCCTCAGATTTCAATGCACAAAAAAAGCAGTTTAAGCACTTAGCATTCAGTTGGGCTAACTCCCTATCCTCATTGCTCCATTCAATAAAAGGTACAAAAGTTTTCAAACCATTAACAATCTTAAACGGTGCAACATATCCATCATTTACTAACATCCACATGCGGTAATTTATAGATTGCAAAAATGTAGACATTCTAATTTTCCAGAAATCAAACGGAATGTTATCAAAAAGTGGTGGACGAGTTATTGAATAACCCTCCGCAGTGTTACGATTACCAAAGTTCGACATGATCATTTTTTCAAGGTTTTCTAAAACACTATTTTTGAAAAATAAGCTCTGATACCAATTGAAATTACTAAACGACAAGAGGGGGGGGTGAATTGTAAAAACTTCTTAATAATAAACTTAACCCTAAACAAGAGTTCTAATTTTTTTGTTGTTTTTGAAACTTTAAAACAAAGATTTATGCAATTTTTCTTTCACAAAATTTCACATGCAATAGATATGACAAATTTAAAATGCAAGCAAAAAGTAAACAACGATAAGAAAAGAACACACCAAGAATTTTATAGTGGTTCGGTCAAAATATGACCTACGTCCACTCCCCGGAGTCCTCCACTCCGGGATTTTCACTATAAAAATAGTTCTCTTTTTGCCCCCCTCGGCAAGGCGGAGAAGCCTGTACAAACCTCCCTTTCACCAACCCGGCGTGGCGGAATACCAAACTCTATTTTCACCCTCTTGGCGACGGTAGAGAACCTTCTCGTTTTTCTCCCTCCTGGAGAAGGCAGAGAACCTCGAGGTAACGGATGTAGACGAGCCTTTCCTTTGGAGATCCTTCCTCAAATCCTTCTCGGGCCATAGGAGGAGCAAGATGCAGCAAGCTTGGAGCAACCGTGTTATCTCCCTCACACCTCTTCTCCCTCACAACGCTCACCTCCTCCTTCCTCTCTCAACCCTCAAGAATTTCTCTAGAGTTTTCTCCCTTGGAATCCCTCTCTAACCACGTTCACCACCTCTGTAATACTTACCCAAAAAGACTTGATTGACATCTAAAAACGAGCTCCAAAAACCTCTGATTTCAAAATTAGCCGTTACAGTTCGTACAGTACGATTCAACATCGTACAGTACGATCTTCACAAACAGCCGTCGTCCTGGTACGAAGATGTACGAACAGTACAAAAACAAATCGTACTGTACGATATAATATCGTACGGTACGATCCAACAAGATACTAATTGTACATGATGATGGTCTGGACGATCGGATGTTGTCTCTGTTCATCGTATGGTACGATTACTATCGTACAGTACGATGTTCAAATTTTCATTAGCCCTGGATTACATGCACTAATCACGGGTTAATTTAAGTAAGTATTAAAAACAGATCGTACAGTACGAACTTGTTCGTACAGTACGAACGGCGCAAAATCACTTACTTAAACTAAGTCACGGCTAGGGTTTTGGATCTGAACATATCGTACAGTACGAAAGACTTCGTACAGTACGATCTATTCACAGAATTGTCCACATAGCTTGGATCGTACAGTACGAAATAAAATCGTACAGTACGATCTACAGAGAAGAATTTTAGTTATAATTTGCAGTTAAAAAAAGAACTCTCCCCCTGTGTGTGTGCATGGTTGCTCTTACTCTTACGCATATTGTGGCCAGACTCAATAAAGTAAAAATACAATAAATGAAAAAATACATTGTTTGACTCATACTCCTAATCTACCCGGTCTTGAGTCTTCCTTTCTTCCTGAGTCACTTGTGATCTTCCTGAAATGTTAGTGCTCAAGGAAAATAACAAATAAAATAATAATCAATGAAACGCAGTTCCAAAACACTCATTATTTGGCATCATCAAAATCTCAAACTCGGGGTCATGGGTTGCAACAATTCTTATTGTTCAAATTTATGTGGATGACATCATCTTTGGATCTTCAAATAAACATCTTTGTGATGATTTTTCTAAAACAATGAGTAGTGAATTTGAAATGAGTCTAATGGGAGATTTAAATTATTTTCTAGGATTTAGCATTAAGCAACTTGAGGAAGGTACTTTTCTTAGTCAAACTAAATATATTAAGGACATCCTCAAAAAATATGAAATGGACAATGCTAAACCTGTTAGTACACCAATGAGTTCTTCAGTTCAGTTGGATAAGGACCTTAAGGGAAAATCTGTTGATCAAAATAAATTTAGAGGGATAATTGGATCTTTACTTTACTTGACTGCTAGCCGACTAGATATTATGTTCAGTGTTTGCTTATGTTCTAGATTTCAATCAGATCCAAAAGAATCACATTTGACAGCAGTGAAAAGGATTTTAAGATATCTACTAGGAACTCAAAACTTAGGGATTTGGTATCCTAAGTTTAGCTCATCATTTGAAATTATTGGTTACTCAGAATCTGACTTTGCAGGCTGTAGAGTAGATAGGAAAAGCACTTCTGGAACATGTCAATTCTTTGGAAATTCATTAGTTTCAAGGTCTAGTAGAAAATAAAATTCAGTGGCACTATCTACTGCAGAAGCAGAATACATTACATTAGGAAGTTGTGTGGCACAAGTACTTTGGTTAAAACAACAGTTGATTGATTTAGGATTAACTATAGGCACTATTCCAATTTATTGTGACAGTACTAGTGCTATTTGCATTTCCAAAAATCCTATTCAACATTCTAGAATCAAACACATTGATATAAGGCATCATTTCATAAGGGATCATGTATCCAAAGGAGAAATTGAACTCATACATGTTTCAAATGAAAATTAACTTGCTGACATTTTTACAAAACATTTAGCCTTTGATACTTTCAGTACTTTGAGAACAAGACTTGGTGTTATTGATTTGAATGCCTAAACAAAATGTCTTTGCAACATTGATATTCATTTTGTTTTGTTTTTGATTTTGTGAAATTTTGTGTGTTTTGAATGAATTGTTTTTGGATATATGGTTTTGTTTTATGTTTTCTGTGTTTTTTGAATGTTTAGTTTGATTTTCTTAATTTAAAATTCAAAATTAAAAAATTTGGAGGAAATAGACCGGGACGAATCTGGTTTCGTACGGGATGATATGTGAAAGAACAGTTTGCACGAATTTTAACCGTTTTGAGAGCAGGTTTTTAATTAGATCGTCTGTACGATCTGACGATCGTCCAGGACAAAAATATTTTTTCTCAAACGTCGGGACGAATGAATGGAGCGGTTGAGTGGATAAGACAGTTTTTAATATGGACTTCGTCTGTACGAAGTTTTAGTTCGTCCAGACGAACAGGTGTCGGTTCATTGTAGGGGACGGTTTTCAAGAGACATTAAAACGAGTTACTTTTTGATCGTCTGTACAAAAAAATTTCGTCTGTACGATCGGTCAAGTCAAAAAGCCTGTACGAAGGGACGCATCGTAATTTGTGTTGATTACGAAAAGCCATTACATTTTGGACGAATTGGATTGTCTGTACGAAATAATTTCGTCCAGACGAACGATGATTTTCGTCCAGGACGAATATTTTCGTCCAGGACGAATATATCATTTTTCTTTAAATATAAAGGCTTTCTAACTTAACAATCATACTTCCAAACTTCATTTTCAATCCCTTTCTACTTCAAATCGACAATGGCCTCCTTAAGCAAGAGACAAAAGGTGTTGGTGAAGAAACCAAATAGGAATGCCTCATACAACTTTCTTTTTAAGGCGAATGAGGAATCTTTTCCTCGTTTTGCATCCGCCAAAATCACTCCCTCTCGCATTCTAATTCAAACTGAGTTAAAATTTCGGGCAATGCACCTCTTTGCCTCAACCCAATTTCATTTCATTCTTTCTCTCGTACACTTCTACAACAAGCAAACCTACCATTATTTCCTAGCGAACATGAGTTTTAATTCTGACCACTCCTCCATTAGTTCTTATGTCTTCAAGCAAAAAGTTGAGATCACCAAGCACGACCTTGGTGCATTTTTGAACTTAAGAACTGAGGGATATAGAGCTCACACCCTAATATCAGAAACCTCTTTCAAATGGTATCATGTCAATAGGGTAATTAGAGAAAATGGTATTGACAATCATGTCGCTAGAGTCTCCAGTATGACCAAAAATGCCCGAATCATCCAGCATATCCTTCGATCCTCAATCATTCCTAAAGCTGGTGATAAGATTAATATTACCCCTCTTCTTTCTTCTCTAACCTTTTTAATTATGGAAGGACATCCTATTGATGAAGCCCAACTTATCATAGATCATATCTATGAGCTTTCAGAAATATGACATGCAGATCAGAAGAGGAAGAAGAACATTTCATTAGGACACTTAATCACTTACATTTTGAAAAAGAAATGCAACTTAGTGCATCCTGATGAAGAATACGAAGAGCCAGTATACTATAATGATGCTTCCTTCAGATTGCTCTTCAAGGAGGAAAAAGGAAAAGCACATGCCAGTGCTTCAGAAGAGGAGGAAGAAGAAGGAGAGCAAACTTCTGCTACTCAATCAGATTATCAGAATCTGATTGAAAGATTTGATAGATTAGAGACTCACATTGATCAAAGGTTTGATCAATTTGATGTTCAACTTACGCATCAGCAACAAGACATTGGTAATATTAGAAATGAAGTACATGAAATTAATACCAATGTAATGTTGATGGCCTCCTACTTCAACCTTTTTGGCGGCATTCCTCCTCCTCCTCCAGAATAGTAGAGATTAATTTCTGTGTGTTTGTTGTATTCGAATTTTTTGTTTTTATTGTGTCAGTTTCAATGTTAAGTGTTTGTGTTTATGTTTGTTTTTCTTTTAAGTTCAATGTATTTTCTTACTTGTTTTTTAGATATAATAAAATGTGTAATCCGTTCATTAATATCAATGGATTTTTTTTTTTAAATTTGATTTATTTTTGAAATGTGGTTAATGTTTATGAATTTCATTAGTATTATTTAATCTTCATAATGCTTAAATTAGATTGTAATTTGAGATTATCTATATTAGAAAATCTAGTCTTTCTAAATTTAAAAGTTGTTTATAAATTGTTGTAATTAGAACTTTTAAATTCATGTATATTCATTTAGACTACATAAAAGTTAATATTACTATTGCAATTTAGATGTTTTCTTATTTTGTATTTCTATGCTCAAGTGATATTTATGCACTTAGAAATATTTGAAATTTTATATTATAGATTTTGGAAAGAATTGGTCTCAATTACTCTTGAAAATTGTACAAAAAGTACAAAAATCAAAAGGAATTCGCAAAGATTTGCAAAGTGAAAAAGAGGCACAAAATAAGCCCAACAAAGAAAAATTGCACAAAAATGTGCCACAAAAATTTTGAAAACGATGCGCAAAGCGCCTCATGTGGTAATTCTCTTCTTTCCAAATTCTTTCAATCTCTTAATTCAAATTGATCTTATGTTCATTAATATTCCATTGAACTTTGAAATATAAATTTTTTTTTACATCTCTCTTGTAATGATTTTCTATACTTGAATGTCTAAATTGAATAATGTCTTTAACAATTTCTTCTTACTTACAATGTTATATCATTTTTTAAATTTTATGAATTTCTATGATTGACCTAATGTTTTTAGTTTAAAATTTCATACCATATGTCAATCACCATTTAGATTAAATTTTTAAATAAATTTCATATAATTACTTACATTTCTCGTCTATTTCTTCTTCACTTTTTGTTGTTGTCAAAAAGGGGGAGAAATTATTATGTTGGTATTGATTTGTTTTGTTTTGATTATTATTGTTTGCATTTTGCTTTTGTGATTGTTTAGCTTTTGTGATTATTTATGTTAATTTTTTTTTTTGAAAAACAAAAATATTGTTCTTTGCTTCAAATAGCCTCCTTATTTTTCATGTATTCATAAATTCAGGGGGAGTTTAGAAGATAGGAGATTTGTTTAAAATTGAAACCAAACAAACAATAATTGTTTTGCCATCATCAAAAAGGGGGAGATTGTTAGAATAGTTGCTATTTGAAAGCTTTACATTTTTGCAACTTATGTAGTTTTGATGATTCCAAACATTATTGTTCAAATGCGTAGTTATCTCCTAACAATTTTAGAAGATTTGTATTTGCTCTTGTGTGTACTAACATTTCAGGAAAATCAGACTCCAGACTACAATAACTTCAAATCAAATTCAACATGAGATACTTTGTTAATTTGAAGTTTGCATTTTTGTCTTTGAATTATATTTGAAAGGGAGTGATTGTAATTGAGTGAATAAAAAACATACACATACACATAAGGAGATCATAAAATTTTATATTGATTGTACTGGACGATATCCTATCGTACGGGACGATCAGACAGTTATCTTCTATAGGGCACATGGAACGAATAGGAACTTGCTCGAAATTTTTTTTCTAAGTCCTATTCGTTCAGGACGAAATTAATTATCATACCAGACGATTGGTTCTCTGTAAATTTTTCATACAGTCGAATTTTATTATCGTACGTGGCGACTGGTCCTCTGGAAAATTTTTGTCCGGACGAAATTAAATATCGTCCAGGACGATCGGGTCTCTGGAAAATTTTCTTCCAGACGAAAATAAATTATCGTCCGTGGTGATTGGTCCTCTGAAATATTTTTGTCCAGACGAAGTAAATAATCGTCCAGGACGATCGGGTCTCTGGAAAATTTTTGTCTAGACGAACATATTTTAGTCCAAACGATTAACCGACTTAGAACAGTTTTCAGCAGTTTCTAGAACCGACCTAGTAATAACCGTTCATACTGGACGAACCTAGTTCGTACAGGACGATCATCTGTACGAAGACATTTCGTACACATATTCAAATAGGGTTGTTTCAGATTGTTTAAGTAAAATCATCCAGGACGATCCAGGATCGTACAGGACGATCCACTGCGTACAGAATTGAAAACTTGCAGTTTTTGGGCGGTTTTTCTTATCTTTTATATAAATTGTCCAAATTAGACTGCCACCCAATCTTTTTGTCATTTGATCTTCGTGCCTCTTGAGAGAATTGCCAAGGAGAGAGTGGAAGAGAGCATTCAAAGGAGGATTCCTACCACTGGAGCGAGAAGGCTTCACTTGGATTTCAAAGGTAAGAGTCTCTACTTGTGAATTTGGATTACTTCACTCTTTTTCTTCTTCCTTCTAGATTCTTGTGAGAAGATCAGTCAAAGAGATCCGGTTCTCTGCCGACACTTGGAGAGTGTGAACAGCCGAAAGGTTCTCTGCCTACACTTGGAGAGTGTGAACAGCCGAAAGGTTCTCTGCCTACACTTGGAGAGTGTGAACAGCCGTAGGGTTCTCTGCCCACACTAGGAAAGTGTAAAAGGACGACGGTTCTCTGCCAGCACTGTGGATTGTGTAAAAGGATGACGGTTCTCTGCCGCACCAGGTAGTGGTGAAAAGAGTGTGTTGTAAAGGCTTCTCCGCCTTGCTGTGGGTGCTAAAGGAGAGTCACTATTGGTTTTAGTGCAATACTCAGAGGGTGCCTCTGAGGAGTGGATGTAGGTCTGGTTATAGACCTAACCACTATAAATCTGGTGTCATTTACTTTATTGTTTTTACGTTTTTGCACTTTAAATTTCAGTTTTAACAACTCTGTGGTTAAAAAATATTTTTCTACAAACTTTAAAAGAAATTTTTATTTCGGTTCAACTTAATCTTCAAAGAGGGTTTAAAAATTTTTTAACTACCAATTCACCCCCCTCTTGGTAGCCGTGGGACATTTACTTAGGCTTAACAACCTAATTACTAGACTCAACAGGTTTAAATAAGAATTTTTTTAAGAAAGTTGAGTATGAAAAAATCACTTCCTTTTTATACTCGTGTGGTAAGATTGTCCATAGATCAGATAAATGCCCGAAAAAGCTTGGTATGCTAAGCAGCAATGAGAAATCTAATCTTATGGAAGATAAATGGGAATATGTTAAGACAAATGATGAAGTGGAGTATGGGCCTTGGATGCATGTAAACTTCAAAAATAAGAAGAATACTATCTTTAATAATAAGAAAATGGTGAAGACAAATAATAAGAAAGCTAATGGTTTTCAAAATTATAAAGCTACTTGGACCAAAGTTGGTAAGGTTAATCAAGAAGAACACAACAATACACAGGCTCTGGAAGTTGGAGGAAGTTTGATAAAGGAGGTAGCTGATGGTGGATCCAAGATTATTGAGCCAGGACTGAATTCTAATAAGTTCAATATCTTAACATCACAATAAGAGGATATTGACGATATTAAGATGGTTAATCAAAAGGAAGTGCTTGGTGAAGAAATGCTACATAATACACAAATTGAAGATATTCAAGTATCTAGTGGAAATATGGAGGAAGGGGAATTGGTTAAAGAATAATTCATTGTTCCATACAAAGATGGGGATACCATGGATGTTGTTTTGCTTATTAGGTAGAAAAGTGATACATGTATTGATGTTATACTGATAGTTGAGAATTGTAGGGAATTTTCATTCCAATATCAGATAGCAGTGGGAATGATATTATTCAAACTGAGAATTTGAAGGCCACAACATCTTCAAATGTGAAAATTAAATGTTTAAAGGAGCTTAATGTTGCAAATCTATTTTTTATGGTTTATGTTTTGATGATTGACAAACACTATTTCTCTTGGACTGCTTGTTGCTTCTAACTTTTAAGGAATCGAAGATCGGACGATCAAGAAGAAGCCAGTTCAGAATTGCGTAGGTTTAGGGTTGAGTCAGTCTGTACTTTTTTACCTTTTGAGTCCACTTGTAATGGTCAAGAGACTGATGCTATGTAACCCTTCACACACACACTTGAGAGACTTAGAATTTCTGTTTTTACTCATATCGGCCAGGACGATTTTTGGATCGGCCTGGACGATCAGGCTTAAAACAAAAAGTCTAAATAAGGATTCTTAATTAAGGCAGCCGACATTAACAGATCGGCCTGGACGATACGTGTATCGGCCAGGACGATAAGCTAAAAAAAGAAACAAGTTGCCGCCATAGATAATTAAGGTATACTGTATTTTTTAATTATCGGCCAGGACGATCCTAGGATCGGCCTGGACGATATTCTAAAATTATGCCATAATTGTTTAGGAAATCAAGGGAGTAATTAAAGATGATTGATACGATCATATCATCCTGGACGATCGCAGGATCAGCCAGGACGATCCAGTCAAAAACTTTATGTTACTTCAGGACGATAAACATCGGCCAGCTCGTATCCAGGGCTATTGTCATGATGATTTTTCTCTGATTTGAACTGATCGGCCAGGACGATCGTGATGTCGGCCTGGACGATGAAGCCAATTTTCAATCGTCCTGTTTTGCATCCAGGGCGATGCTCTGGACGATCTTCATTGATTTGTACTGATCGGCCAGGCCGATGTCCATATCGGCCTGGACGATATTGTCGGCAACTTATAATTAATGAGCTCCTTTGAAGCTCTTCTATTTAAGAGCTCTTGTTCAACATTTTTAAAAACCATTGGCTGCTGCCTTGACCTGAGAAGACCTTGAGGAGAGAAAGAGAGAGAGGGAGAGAGAGAGGATCTTATGAGGGGGAGCTTGTGAGGGGATTCACAAGGGTTGCTTCAAGGATCGCTCTGCTTGTTCTTCGTCTAGAGTTTCTCATCTGTGGAAGGGTCGGTAGAGATAAGGAGTTAGCTTTTGGTTGTGGTTCTCTGCCAGCTTCAGGAGGAAGCAAAAGGAGGTAGGTTCTCTGCCTTGCTGGGGTGGAAAAAAGGAGGTTCTTGTGAGGGCTTCTCCGCCTAGCTGTGGGGGCTAAAGGAGAGTCACTTTTTGTAGTGCAATACTTAGAGGGTGCCTCCAAGGTGTGGACGTAGGTCGAGTTGACCGAACCACTATAAATTTCTGTGTTCTTTTTTTTACTTCCGCACTTTTAATTCCGCATTTATTTTTGTGGTGATTTTGGTTTGTGATTTTTTATCTTTGTGAAAAGAAATTTTTTTAAAATACCAATTCACTCCCCCTCTTGGTTAGCTTGGGCTAGTTCTATAGGGCTTAACATCCCTAACGAACTTTCAAGTGGTATCAGAGCGGGATTCGAAATTTTAGTTTTGAAAACTTTTTGAATTAGATCCATGGCTAACCTTGGGAATCGTAACACTACGGAAGGGTATTCTATTACCCGACCTCCCCTGTTCGATAATCTACCTTTTGATTTTTGGAAAACCCGCATGTCAACATTTTTACAATCTACTGATTATCGCATGTGGATGCTTATTCAAGAAGGTTATTCTCCACCTTCTCGTGAAATTATTGGTGTTAAAACTGAAATTTCTTTTACTGAATGGACTTTTGATGAACATGATTTAGCCCAATTAAATGCAAAATGTTTGAACTATTTTTTTTGTGTTTTAAAATCTGAGGATTACATGCGTGTCTCAACTTGCAAAACTGGTAAAGAGATTTGGGATAAATTATGCATCACCTATGAAGGTACTAATGAGGTTATACAATCTCATTTAAACATTCTCTTGCATGACTACGAACTTTTTCGTATGAAAACTCATGAATTGATTTTTGACATGTATACAAGATTTAATCAGATAGTTACTTCACTGCATGCACTAGGAAAAGAACTTTCAAACTATGAAAAAGTTAACAAGATTTTGAGATGCTTGCCTTCGTCTTATGATGCTAAAATCACTGCAATCACTGAATCTAAAGATTTGAACACCTATTCTATTGATAACTTACTTGGCTCACTCATTGCTTACGAGCAAGGGGTGAATCAAAGAAATCTTGATGCAGGTGAGAAGAAAAAGGAGAAAATAATTGCACTGAAGACGCACAAATCAGATTCTGAATCTTCCGGGTCTGAAAGCGATGAAGTTGCCTTCATCACAAGGCAATTCAAAAGCTTTCTAAGGAAGAAATAAAAGCATCATCAAAGTTGGAGAAAAGGTAAGGAAAATAAACATGTTAAAGGATCTTCTGATGTTGTCTGTTTTGAATGCAGGAAACCTGGACATGTGAGAGCCGATTGCCCAACACTTCAAGATAACACAAGCAAGGAAAAGATTGAGGAAAAATCTAAATTTAATAAGGAGAAGAAGAGAATTCAAAAGACATTCTGGGCAGAATCTGGTATTGATTCCTCTGAGACTGAACCAGAGGAAGAGACAACGAACCTGTGCTTAATAGGGGAAGATCATCTTGAGCAAAGTGATGAAGAAGAGGTATGTAAACCAACCTATGATGAATTATTTGAAATTTGTGAAAAAATCTGTGCATCATACAAAAAACTTAAGAAGACACATGCTAGCTTAAAAGTGGAACTTGTAAATTTGCAGAAAGAGTATGAAGTCATTCTTAAAGATCATTACAACAATTGATTCTAATCACATGGCTTTTCTTGATGAATTTGATGAGTTGAACAAAAACCATTCAGAATTAATTGATGAACATAAGGCATTGAAAGTTTCACACACCTCACTTAATTCTGATCTTAAGAAATCTAAGGAGATTGAGAAAAATTTGAGGAATGATAATGAGGCATTAAAAAGAACTAACTCGAGGATTCAAAATGATTTGGATACAATGAAGAAAAATCGGATGACATCTACTATTAATCCTAAGCCGGAATCTAGAAAGAGACATTATAACTCAAACCATTTAAGAAACCATTTTCGTGGAGTTAGATGTTTCTCTTGTGGCATGCTAGGACACATCTCACACACTTGCACCGTTCACTGTAGTACACATTGGGTGTGGAGACCTAAGATGCATGATTCAAAGCATACCACATCTGCATTGCACTCTACTTTTCCTAAGAAGGGGCCCAAACTTGTTTGGGTTCTTAAATCTGACTGTTGTTAAGTTTTGCAGGTGTGCTCCCACCAAAGACCTCGTGGGAGCATAGGATAACTGGACATAAGGAGGCTGGCAGCTCAAAAATTGCTTAAACTCGCTGCCTTATAACTTGCTTGAAATTTTTTGTATTATTTGTTTTTGTGCTAGTTTTGTGCTTGCTTTGTGTTGCTCTAGTTTGCTTTATTTTCATTTTTTTAAGTTTCTTTTGTTTGTTTTGTTATGTGATAGCCTTTTCATTATTTTAGAATAGTTTATTTTCATGTGCTTTTATGATTGTTTTTCATATGTTGGGTCTTTTCAAGTTTTTAGATTTTTGTAAGTCTTTGGAGATAATGTTTAGCTTTTCTAAATCGGTTAAAGGAGAAATATCGTTGATGGTTTCCCTCCTTCTGACCTTGTTTAGTGGTATGATTTTCTTCTCTAAACAAAAGTCTAAACTCATTTTTAACCAATAGTTCTTTAATTAAGATCCTTTTCTTATCTTGCTATATTAATTTATCTTATGCATAATAGCCAAAGTGTTTAGATATCATTCAAGCTTTTGAAATCTTGCCATTGCATTTATCACATGATTTTGATTTTATGTTGTGGATTATTCTTCCCTATGTTAGAGAGAGATCCCCTATTCTCTAATATTTGGAGGATATACTCACAACTAAGTTTTTTTTTAAGGGTATATTAATGAGTTTCTAGCTTGCAAGAGTTAAAGAGGAAAGAGGCCAATGAAGCCAAATTGAAAAGAAAGCTATATACACAAAAGTGTATCAAAAATCAAAAGATGCTCAAAGAGCCAATCAAAGTGGCAAGAGGCATAAAATGAGCCCACTAAATGCAAGCTATCCTCTCTTTGCTAAAACTCTTAAAACTTAGAGAACTCATAGATTATGTGATGCTTTAAAAGATTTGATTTCATTTTTTTCTTGATTGAAAAAAATTACTTTGGTTTATTAAATATGAGATATTTTCTTGTAAACAAGTCTTGAATGGATCTTCTTATCCTATTTTGTTATTCTGAGTTAGGCCTCTGTTTTCCAAAAGAATTTTGTACCCTGAAGGATGTCCGATCTAGGGTTAACAGAATCAGATATTCTACCTTCTTTTGATTGGGATTTGTTAAACTTCTTGATCTCTTGGAACTTTAAAAGTTTAACTTTTGAAAAGAATTCTCATATGATGCCTCCATAAAAAAAAAATTAAAATCCAAAAATAGTCGTTGTTTGATTTTTGTTGTGTTTTTGTTTTTGTTTTCCTTTACTATGTTTTGACTGTTTTTCTTTTGTTTTATTTTTTGAGGGTCTTGATCATCACCATTCCTTCCTTGATTTGAATTTCTAGTCACATCGTCCTGGCCGATACTTTTAACGTCCTGGACGATATGACAAATTCTGTTCAAAATCCATCTGCTGACCTTTTTCTGTGCTTGCTGCAACTCATCGTCCTGGATGATACTATATCATTCTGGATGATTTGATCAAACTCATGGTGATAGTCCTGGCCGATAGTATATTTGTCTGGCCGATGCATTTTATGTGCATCGTCCTGGCCCATACACTGGATCGTCCTGAACGATCCACGTGTCAGCAAGTTTTGATCTTTAAAAACGGCCCCGGACGATCCATTATTGGACAATCGGCTGGGCCGATCCACTGTTCGTCCTAGACGATACACGTGGAAGTGATTTAAAACGTTTTAACTTCAACCGATACGATCAATTATTGTGCATCGTTTTGGGCGATACACCTAATCGGCCTGGACGATCTACTTTTTCAACAGTCGTCCGGACTGACTCCTCGGGATGATCGCCAGTGTCTAATCGTCCTGGATGATATCTGATCGGCCCGGACGATCGGACCGCCTTTTTGACCAATCGGCCTGTACGTAATTATTGAACCATATCGGCCTGGAAAATTCTGCGATCGGCCAGGACGATATGGCCGTTTCTTTAAATTCAGGCCGTTCTAGCCATGATTTTTCACTCTTCATCCTTTCTCCTTTTGTGTTTTTGCTTAGTGCTCTCAATGGCTGGTGGGAAACGTGTCCGACAAACTTCTGGGAGTTCCTCGAGGGCAAGGATTGACCCTCATTTCAGGGAAGCAGAAGATGAAGCCGCTTACCATCGTTACAAAGAATGTGGGATAACTGTCTCAATAATCATCAATCCTGCCCACATCACATACCCAGTAATGGATCTTTTTGCTCACACCTCCCTTTGCTTCATTCTGTCTCTTGCTTTCCCTTTCAATTCAGAGTTTCTTCGAGAATTTTTTGCAAACCTTCGCATCAACTCTACCTTCACAGCCCTGACCTCCTATGTGAATCGACGCCCTGTCGAAATCACATATCAAGATTATGTTGATCTTTTACAGCTATCCACCACCGGGGATAAGATGCACTTAATCGCCTCTGACCCTGATCTTGACTGGTCCACGGTGAATCACTTCCTTCGCCAGACCAATGTACCTTACCATGTTGGAGAGACTAGCTCTTTAGTCAAAGATGCTAGGACAATCCAACATGTCCTTCGCACCTCCGTCATTCCAAAAGCCAGCGACCGAATCCACATCACCCATCTACTTTCACTCACTACTTTCTACATCATGGCTCATAGGGAATTTAATACTGTGGACCTAATTTTCTGATACATTGATCACTTAATCACAATCCGAGATCCAGGCCATAAAAGGAAACCCAATCTAGCCTTAGGACACATCATAGCCTATGTCCTTGAAACCAAATACCAACTTCAGTATCCTATTCCACCAAACCTCCCAACTCCCTTCTACTCAAACAATTCCTTAAGCACCCTTCACAGTACTCGTCTCCACCCTGAGGAACCTTAGGGGGCTAGAGAGGAGGAGGCTCCCGCTCCTGCTCCCTTTCCTAACCCTGTTCCTCTCCACCAGCACTCACCGGTTGATCAGTTGATTGAGAGATTTGATCGATGGGAGACCCATTTTGACGCCTATGTTGCTGCACAGGAGCAGCAACACTCTGAGGACATTGCCCGTTACGAGCATCACCGCACTGAGGATCTAGCACGATTTGATAGTTTCCTTACTCACCACCAGCAGCAGCATGACCAGGACATCGCCTGGTTCAATGCTCAGTTTATCACGCTTGCCAGTTACTTTCAGCAGCCACCTTCTCCACCTCCATCTGATGATCTGGATCCCTCATTGTTTTAGTCTGTACGTTTTGTTGTTTGTTTCCTGTCTTTTTGTCATTTTCTTGTTAGTCTTTTGTGATATTTTTCTGTTGTTTCTGGACCCGCTTTTTGTGATGACAAAAGGGGGAGTAGGGTGTGGTAGGAAAAAGATGTTGTAACTTTGATTTTCTAATGAACCTGTTTTTTTTTTTTTTTAAATTTTCCTACTTGTGTTTGCCATCATCAAAAAGAGGGAGATTGTTGCAAATCTATTTTTCATGGTTTATGTTTTGATGATTGACAAACACTGTTTCTCTTGGACTGCTTGTTGCTTCTATCTTTTCAGGAATCGAAGATCGGACGATCAAGAAGAAGCCAGTTCAGGATTGCATAGGTTTAGGGTTGAGTCAGTCTGTACTTTTTTAACTTTTGAGTCCACTTGTAATGGTCAAGAGACTGATGCTATGTAACCCTTCACACACACACACTTGAGAGACTTAGAATTTCTGTTTTTACTCACATCGGCCAGGACGATTTTTGGATCGGCCTGGACGATCAGGCTTAAAACAAAAAGTCTAAATAAGGATTCTTAATTAAGGCAGCCAATATTAACAGATCGGCCTGGACGATATGTGTATCAGATAGGATGATAAGCTTAAAAAAGAAAGAAGTTGCCGCCATAGACAATTAAGGTATACTGTATTTTTTAATTATCGTCCAGGACAATCCTAGGATCGACCTGGACAATATTCTCAAATTATGCCATAATTGTTCAGGAAATCAAGGGAGTAATTAAGGATTATTGATTCGATCATATCGTCCTGGACGATCCAGTCAAAAACCTTAAGTTACTTCAGGACGATAAACATCGGCCAGCTTGTATCCAGGGCTATTTTCAGGACGATTTTTCTCTGATTTGAACTGATCGGCCAGGATGATCGTGATATCGGCCTGGACGATGAAGCCAATTTTCAATCGTCCTGTTTTGCATCCAGGGCGATGCTTTGGCCGATCTTCATTGATTTGTACTGATCGGCCAAGCCGATGTCCATATCGGCCTGGATGATATTGTCGGCAACTTGTAATTAATGAGCTCCTTTGAAGCTCTTCTATTTAAGAGCTCTTGTTCAACATTTTTAAAAACCATTGGCTGCTGCCTTGACATGAGAAGACCTTTAGGAGAGAAAGAGAGAGAGGGAGAGAGAGAGGATCTTATAAGGGGGAGCTTGTGAGGGGATTCACAAGGGTTGCTTCAAGGATCGCTCTGCTTGTTCTTCATCTAGAGTTTCTCGTCCGTGGAAGGGTCGGTAGAGGTAAGGAGTTAGCTTTTGGTTGTGGTTCTCTGCCAGCTTCAGGAGGAAGCAAAAGGAGGTAGGTTCTCTGCCTAGCCGGGGTGGCAAAAAAGAGGTTCTTGTGAGGGCTTCTCCGTTTAGCCATGGGGGCTAAAGGAGAGTCACTTTTTGTAGTGCAATACTTGGAGGGTGCCTCCAAGGAGTGGACGTAGGTCGAGTTGACCGAACCACTATAAATTTCTGTGTTCTTATTTTTACTTCCGCACTTTTAATTCCGCATTTATTTTTGTGGTGATTTTGGTTTGTGATTTTTTATTTTTGTAAAAAGAAATTTTTTAAAAATACCAATTCACCCCCCCTCTTGGTTAGCTTGGGCCAGTTCTATAGGGCTTAACATCCCTAACGAACTTTCACTTAAAGCATTAGGGCATGTGGAAAATATTTCTAGATTAGAAAGTGTGATATTAAGTTGGGGCAGTGTGGCGGGGATAAATCCCCGGTACCTATCTAAATGGATTTGTTTTTGTTTTGGAAATGTCGAGGAGCCAAGAAGAATGAGGCTTCTCTATACCTAAGGGAAGTTGTGAGGGGGTATGGGTTTTTTTTTTGTTGGGTTGTTGGAAACAAAGTTGGCATCATTGGAGAGAAGGGATGCTAATAAACTTATTGGAGATGGTTGGGATTATTTTCATTATCCCGCTTTGGGTACTTCTGGTGGTATCCTTGTTTTATGGAATAGAGAATTTATTTATGATAATATTTTGGATTGTTCTTCCCAATGTATGGTGGGATTGATTCAACTTCCTAATGGAAGTAAGTGAAATATTTCTATTTTTTATGGAAATAAAGAGGTGTGTGTGAGAAGGGATCTTTGGGATAGAATTGAAAGATTTTCTTCTTCTTCAATTCCTTCCATTGTTGGTGGAGATCTTAATTGTCTTATGGATAAAGAAGATAAGAGAGGGGTAAAGAAACTTGTTTTCTCTCAATGGCTTCAAGAGATGAGGGCTTTTTTAACTAACAATGATTTTCATGATGCTGGTTTTTTTGGTCCTAGATTTACATGGTGTAACAATAAGGAAGGGTCAAGAATTTTGGAAAGATTGGATAGATGTTTCATAAATTCAGCAGCTATCCAATGTGTTCCTAATGCTCGGGTTAGGCATCTTGCTAGAGTTGCCTCGGATCAAAGCCCTATTCTTTTCAAAATAAAAGAGTCCAATTCTCCTCAAATGAAGTTTTTCAGATTTGAAGATGTGTGGAAGACGTTTCTAGCTGCTTGGAAGGTAATATTTAAAGCTTGGAAGAGGCTGGATTTTCGAGATCATTCAGAAATTCTTAACAAAAAAATAAAGAGGTCGCTTAAAGCTTTGCATTATTGGAGTAGAAACAAATTAAAGATTTTAAGTGAGCTTAAAGAGAACTTAAAATCTGATATCATGTTGCTGCAAATGTAAGAAACCGAGGATGGTTTATCTATGCAAGAGCTAAAAATTCTGAGACAAAAGGTGAATGATTTAAATGTGAGTTTGAACCACCTTGCTAGTTGGTGGAATCAAAGGGCTAAGGTGAGATGGCCAGATAAGATGTACTCTAATTCAAAAATTTCATAGATTTGCTTCAGCAAAGAGAAACAATAATTTAATTAAGCAAATCAAAGATAAAAATATGCAGATTCTAGAGGATCAAAAAGGCATTGAATAAGTTTCTTTTTCAGTTTTTCAAAATAAAATAGAGATCAAGGAACTATGATATTTTGGGTTGGCCTGATCTCTGTCAAGAACAACAAATTAATCTTGAAGAATGTAAAAAGCTTGATGCAGAATTTACTTATTCAGAATGTTATGAAGCAGTTCAGCAATTAGCTAACAACAAGTCACCTGGTATTGATGGTATGACTGCTTATTTTTTCAAATTTTATTGGGAGATTGTTAAAGATGATACGTGGAGAGCAATTGAAAGTTTTTTTGAAATCAGGATGTATGAATCCAAGGTGGAAGGATACTCTCATTATTTTGATCTCTAAAGTTAAAAATCCTTTAAATCCTTTCCAATTTAGACCTATCAATTTGTGTCAAACTGTTTATAAGATTTTAGCTAGAATTCTATTCAATAGATTAAAATGGGTTCTTCCTAAAATAATTTATAAAGACCATGTGGCTTTTATCCCAGGAAGATCCATGCCAAACCATTATTATTTAGCACAGGAAATCTTTCATAAGTTCAGATTTTCCACTTCAAGGAAGGGACTTATGGCAGTCAAAATAGACATGGAGCAGGCATATGATAGCATGGGATGGCCTGCATTTATCAGAACATTGGAATGGTTTGGTTTTCTGAGCAGATTTTTAAAGTTAATCATTGAATATGTGGTTAAGGCCATATTTTCTATTCTTGTTAATGGAAGAATGTCCAACTGGATTAATGCTGAGAGCGGCTTTAGACAGGGTTGTCCTCTATCCTCGTTCTTATTTATTATGTGTTCTCAGATTTTTTTCTAGCTCTATACTTAAGAAAGGTGTGGAGTTGGGCGTGAAAATTGTGCCTCAAGAAGAGAAAATAGCTTCTCTATTATATGCTGATGATGTACTTCTTTTTTCCAATGCTTCTATCAAAGTGGTAGATAATATGAAGGAGATTGTTCAAGAATATTTTGGATGGACGGGGCAAGCTGTTAATTGCAAAAAGTCCTTTGTTATTTTTGGAAAATCAGTGGATATTCCTTTAAGAATACGTATTTCCATGAGGTTGGGATTTAGACATGTCAAGGAGTTTAGGTATTTAGGAATGAAGATAAACTTGAGAAGATTGAAGTCAATGGATTTCATTGAAATTCTGGATCATGCCTTGGATAAATTCATTGTTTGGGGAAGCAAATGTATGTTACTAGCAGGGAGAGTTCAGCTCATTAATTCTTCAATTCAATCACTTCCTATATTCCTTGCAACACATTATTTGGTGCCTAAAGGTATGTTGATGAAACTTGAAATGCTTTGTAGGAGTTTAATTTGGCATAAGGAGAAAGGAAAGAATGGTTTACATTATGTGGCTTGGGCTGAACTATGTAAATCGAAGCTATTAGGAGGTGCAAGAATTCAGTCAATACTAAATAAAGTTGGTGATTTCAGAGCCAGGCTGGCTTGGAAATTTGTTCAGGATAATTCCACTCTTCTTAATTGAAATCTTGTTGTTAAATACTGTAGGGAGCTTTGGTATGAACATACCAAAATAGGAGCTTCACCGAACTGGAAAATTTTCTTTGATGGTGCATCTTGTTTGAAGCCAATTATAAGATGGAAGGTTGTTGACGGAAAGAATGTTAGTATTCTTGATGATACATGGATAATGGATAGAGAATTTAATAGATGGCCTACATTTGTGGATCATGTGGCTTTGCATGGTTTGAAAGTAAGCAATCTTCTTAATGCTGACGGGAGGTGGTATTGCAGAAATTAAACAATACTTCAATGAAGATTTGACTTCCTTGATTATGAAGGTTCCTATTGTTTCCAATAAGGGGGAAGATTATGTTGAATTAATGCACCAATATTCAGGTAAGTCTTTTTCATCTTTGGCTTTTCTTGCAATAATGGAAAAGAATTCAATGGGAGATAATGTTGAATTGTTGGAGTGGCTTCTAGAGCTAAAACTAAAACCAAAATTGTATTATTTTTGGTGGAGATTAAGTAAAAATGCAATTCCTACGAACGATTATTTGCATTATAGAAAGCTTTGTGATATTATATCTTGTGCTAGAGAATGTGATGATATTGAGAATGTATCTCATATTACTATGAGGTGCAAGTTTCTTGTGGAGATAATTATGAAATTCAGACATTGGGGTTTCAATGTTCCAGTTTTTCAAACTTTGGAGGAAGGCATTATGGAACTTAGAAGGTTGTCTATCAGCAACCCGAGCATAGTGCGTTCGTATATGACTGTGGTGTTCTTTTCTTGGAAAAATAGGAATGCAGTTAAGCATGGAGAGAAGGCAACTTCTGTTTCTGTAACTGCAGCAAATGCATTATTTGCAGCTATGCAACATCGGGTTAATCCATCACTAGAAGATTGGGATGTTAGCCTCCATCAGGAGTTTGTTAATTTCTAGCATCCCCCACCACTAGGATGGATTAAGATAAATGTTGATGCCTCCTTGCAGAATTCTAATCTTGGAGGGATTGGAGTTATCCGAGATGATAAAGGAAGATTCTTATTAGCCTTTGGTAAACAATTGAAGCATTGGGATATAACACAATTGGAGATGCAAGCGGTTCTTTTCATTAGAGAAGTTCTTCAAGATTGGCTCTTTGAATATAAAGGTGTGGTTGTGGAAAGTGATAATGTAAATATTATCAAATTCATTCGTGACTCGATGAAGGATTCCAAGTGGAAGAAAGAGAGCTTTTGGAATAAGGATCTTTTATTTTTTCGTAGTTTTAAAAATGCTTTATTTCAATTCCTAGAAGTTGTAATAATGTGGCTGATTGGTGTGCCACATTTGCTTTGAGTAGTAATTTCCTTTGGGATAGTTTAGATTATTATAACATTCCTTCTTGTTTTAGTTCGTTACTAAAGAAGGAATTTGATGCTTTTCTTTAGTAGTTTGTAATAGCTTTTATCTTTTTAATGCCAATTGCTATTTGCATCTTTCAAAAAAAAAAAAAAAAAGGAAGGCGAGCCTGAATCCTTAAGCGGGTGGCTAGAAAAGTTTCTTCTATGAAAACCTAGGGGTATTCTAAAGGGCTCGATGAATGGAGTATGAGGGGGCCAAATTTTAGGAATGAGCATAATATATGTAAAATTTAGCAAGAGAAGCACGAATGGGAAGAAATATGAAAAGTATCCGATATGTCATAAGTGATCGCTCATTCAGAATGTGTGAATTTGTTCAGGAGTGTGCCAATATGTTAGGCGCATTCTTTGAATATGCCTAACGGGTTAGTGCATTTTGCATGCGAGATCTGCAAATGCCACAAATCATTTTGGAAATTCTGCCACGGACGTTTCGCCGAGAGTAGACAAGATCTGGAATTTTTGAGAAAACAAAGTGCTCTTGAATGAATGGGAATCAATTTGCTTCTTCTTTGCAAGTTATATAAACTTCCTCCCGGTGAGACTTCCTTCGCAAACATAAACTGAGAGAAGTTAGAGTTAGAGGAATTGTTCAGATGAAGGTTAGTATTTGTTTGTTTATTTTTTATAAGTTTATTTCAGTTTATGTGTATGATATTTGTTAAGTTGTTTCAAAAATGTTCAGAGAAGGCATGACAGTTGTTAAGATTTAGATTTTTCTATGTACATGTTCTTAAGAAATTTATAACATTTGAAAAGTTTAAAGTAGATTTTATTCAGATATTTCTTTTTTTCTAATATGCTCATCTAGTACTTATTGTCTTTATTTTGGGTACTACCCATTTTATCGGACATAAAATTAAGGTGAAATTTGAAAGAGGACCTAATAACATGTCTTATGGAAAATGAAAAACTTCGTCTTAAGCACATAAAGTGGTAGGCTTTTGTTATCCAACGAAGTCATGTATGCTCGAATCATATGTTAATTTGTGTTGGAATTTCTGAAATGAAAAAAAAGTACATCCATAATACTAATAAATTTAAATCATTATTATTTTTGAATTTTATTTTAACTTGGGAATATTTAGTTTGAGTCATTAATTAAAGTAAATATTTTCAAGTAAAGAAACCTTAACAACATAATATAATAATTTAACATTTAATTTTTCATTCTAAAAAAAATTATTTTATGAAATTATTAATATAAATTCTATTAAATACAACTTTTAAATTTTATAATATAAATAAAATAATATTTTAGTTATATTTTAATTAAATGTGATATTATTTATGATAGTTTATTAATATTTTAGATATATAAAATCTATATGTAGTAGGAAAAAAACCTATGTATTAACATATAAAATACAATATTGTGAATATTTATTATTAAAATTTAATAATGTATATTTACTGGTTATAATATTAAATCAATATGAGAATTTATATCTTAATATATATTTTTGTTAATTAAAATTTTTTTTTCAGAGAATTTAATTTAAAGATAATGTAATAAATTAACATAAAAGTTAAAGTATAATAATTTTTATTTAAAAATCTGATAATACGGAAATAGTAATATAAACACTATTAAATTAAAATATAAATAATATAATTTTATAATAATATTTTAAATAAATGTGATGTTATTTATAAAATTTTATTAAAATATTTAAATTAATAATTATTTAATTTAAAATTATATAATTTATTTATATTAGATTAAATTTCTATATATAATATGTTTTATTGTAAAATAAAATTTCTATAACAATTAACATTAATTTTAAAAAATGTATATTTAATGGTTATCATATTAAATAAATATGAGGTTTAATAACTTAATATGTCATTTTTTTGAATTAAATAAAATATTTCAGCTTAATAAATTTTAACATAAAGTAATAAATTAAGATAAAATTTTCAAGTATAATTTTTTAAATTTAAAAAATATTATATTACGAAAATAAAAATATAAATACTATTAAAAGAGATGTAAAATTAAAAAAAATAAAATAAAATAATATTTTATTAGTATTTTAAGTAAATGTGACATTTTATAAATTTTTATTAAAGTATTTAAATAAATTATTATTTAATTTTTTATATCTAATATGTTTTAATGTAAAATATAATTTATTTAACATTTAATATGAAATATTTAAAATTTGTATTTAATGGTTATTATATGAAACCTAAATGTGAATTTACAGGAAATAAATTATCATTTTTATTTTAATTAATTTAATTTTTAGCTAAAAAAATTTTAACATAATGTAATAATTTAACATAAAAGTCTAAACTATTAAATTAAACGTCAAATTAAAAAAAAAGCATATAATATAAAATTTTAAATAAATATGAGGTTATTTATAATATTTTATTGAAATATGTAAATAAATTATTATTTAATTAAAATTTATATAATTTGTTCATATTAGATTAAATTTGTATATATGATATATTTTTATGTACATTAGAATTTCATTAATAGTAAATATGAAAATTTTAAAATATAATGTATATTATTGATTATCATATTAAATCAAAATGAGAATTCATATCGTAATATCTCATTTTTATGTTAATTAAATTATAATTTTTAGATAAATAAATTTTAGCATAATGTTATAATTTAACATAAAAGTTTATAATATTTTTTATTTAAAAATCTTATATTACGAAAATGTTAATATGAAAACTATTAAATTAAACATAAAGTTTTAAAAGTATAAATAATATAATATTTTTTTAATAATTTAAATAAATGTGAGGAACATTGATGAACATGAAAGTGGGCATCATAGTTCAATAGTCTCATAATTCTATCAAATAAAACTCTTTCTTTGAATCCCCCCAAAAATATAGATTAAAAAGCTATCTATAGATTTGTACATAGTCTAAACACGTATTTTCTTGAGAGATAAGATGCCTTTTGAATGTATATTGCATAAATTGACGTGTAACGCTTCATGCATGACTAATCAAAACAAATTAGATGCCGAGGTTAGATCAACAAAGGAAGCTGCACTGCCAAATGCAGTTGAAACATCTGGAAAGAAGAGTATTATATTCATTAAGATAATAAACAATGCGTCTCTAATTAACCACTCCAATTTTGGATGGCATAATCTTGAACATCCTCAGCTAGTTTCATTTGATCCAAATTCTTCCATAAATGCAACTTTAAACATTGTTGTAGCTACTTTTATTAAATAAATTATACATCCTCCAAATAAGAAAAACTAGCTAGCTTCTCCCCTAGGTACTAGGCCCTACGCTCATATACTAACACTACCTAATTCATGAGACTAAACCAACAACATTACTAATTGACTTCTACTAGAATTGTTTTAATAAATTGAAGCTCAAGCTAAATGATTTTGTAATAATTAAAATTTTATGTCTTAGTCCCCACAACAAATCCTAATATATGGCACAATTACCACAAAAATTCCTAAGAGATTATTAGAGAATTGTTATGATGAATTTAAACTCTATAACATTGCTTTGTGCAACACCTTATACAATATTATTGATAAGGTTATTGCTAATAGGATTAAGCCTAACATGCCTATGCTTGTCAAAGAAAATCAATTTGGATTTATCAAAGCTAGAGTCTCTACGGATAACATCATTCTTGCGAATGAACTTCTTTCCCTAGTCCGCAAAAGAGGAAGTGCCAAGTTTTTTTGTGCAAAATTAGATATCCGTAAAGTCTTTGATATTGTTTCTAGGGAATGCTTGGTTGCTGGATTACTTCAGAAAGGGTTTCCTTCTATTGTGGTGAGTTGGATTAAAGCTTGTATCACTGATGTCAACTTCTATTTAATTATTAATAATGGTGCTTTTGAGGGCTACTTTCCCACTTCGTTTGGTCTTAGGCAAGGATGCCCTCTTAGTCCCTATCTCTTTTGTTTGGTTATGGATGCTTTTTCTTCATTGTTGGTTCCTGGGGTTTTCAAAGGTATCACTTTATAAGGCTTTTCTCTCACCCATCTACTCTATGCAGATGATGTGCTGGTTTTGGGAGAAGCTACCATTGAAAAATGTATCAATTTAGCAAAAAATTCTTGAAACCTTTGCTAATGCTTTGGGTCTACATGTTAATTTTGACAAAAGTTCTATGTTGTTGCCGAGGAACTTGTCTAATTCGGATGCTATTTGTCAAGCTCTTTCAATCCCAACAATTAGTTCTAAAATTGCTTAATTCAGTATCCCTTTGTCTTTTAATAGACTTAAAGTTGCCGACTTTTAGCCACTTATGGATAATGCTACAAAAAAAAAAAAAAATACTTGGATGGAAAGCTAACCTCCTTTCCTTTGCAGGCTGGTTGAAATTTCTGAGATATAGCATACTAAACTCTATTCCTTACTGGATTCATGGTTCCATCTTTCCCAAAATTATCCTCAAATACTTTAAGAAAACTTGTTTTAAGTTTTTGATCTTTGGTGATTTGACTGCTGTTATGAAATCCATATGGTCTCCTGGGAAAACGTTTGCATTCCAAAGCAAAATGGTGGGTTGGGGCTGCCATATCTGCAGGCTATTCAATTTGCATTTAATTACTCTCTTATCCTTAGGATATACAATGCTAATCTCTTTTATCCACTTGGTTTTTTAGTAGATATACATCTCCTTGGTGTCCACCTATTACAAAAACTTCCACTTTCTGGAATTCTATATACAGAACAGCTGAAATTGCTAAGGAAAATGTTTTACTTTAAAGCCACTCCCACTGTTCCTATTTCCTTACACTTGGATCACTGGTATTATAATGGCAATTTAGTGAGCTATCCTGATGTTATTACTTTGTTGAATGCTACACATTCTCATGCTAAGCGGAAGGATTTTATCTCGGTTATGACTTGATCACTCCCATATTATGTGGCTCCTTCTCTTCGGGACCTGATGCATGGTATTCCCATTTTTGATTGCTCATGCTATTGTTTACTATGGGAAAATCTGAGTAATGGTAAATTTAGTCTTTTTTAAATGAATTCTACTCACACCTTCAGAAGTGCTCCTGGGATAAATTGATTTGGCATTATAGGAATGCTTTGCGTTATTCGTGTTACTTTTGGCTCGATGTGGTGGGTGGATTAAAAACCGCGGATGCATCAGTTCTCAGGAACATTCATGTTTCTGTTACCTGTAGCCTCTGCCATGAGTTTCCTGAGAGTGTTTCTCATCTTTTCTTTGAATTCCCTTTCTCTTATGTTGTTATCTCTCATATGATGCCCTCTGTCAAGAGCCTTCTTCTTAGACGCACGATTCTTCATCTTATGGAATGGATTAGTGGTGAATTTAATGTGAAGCATCAGGTTAAATCTCTTTATCACCTTTTTACTTGCTGCTCTATTTACTATATTTGGAAAGAAAGAAATAATAAAAGATTTGGTAATGTTGTAAGCTACTACACCTCTATATCCATGAGCATCAAGAAAGCTATTTTTGAGAAAGTTCTCAAATGGAAATGTCACTCTTATATCAAGGACTGGTTCTGATCAGGGATATTTTATTTTTCCTGGATGTTGCTTTGTTGAATGGAATTGATTCTATTCATTTCTTGTTCTGGGGCCCTTGGTTTATACCTGCTGTTGTCGTCATGTTAGTCTTGGACAATGATGAAGCTCCCTATGCAGTCCCCCTTCGACGGTCTTCGGCGACCAGGGGATTATTTTCTTCATGAAAAAGCTGTGATGAAATTTTTTCTTCCTGATTCCAGGCTAATTTTTGTCTTGGGAGCTCTCTTCTTTTGGTCTCTATTTTTTAATGTTCTTGATTATTTCCTGCGTGTTCTATGCAGGTTTTTAGCTCTCGGTTGTGTGAGTTTCCCTTATTTTGGGGCTGATTTTGATGTTTTTTTTTCTTACCTGTAATTTCCTTTTGATCTTATTTTAATATTCGGTCCAAGCCCAAATTTTTGCAATAAAAAAAGGCGATATAAAATCTACATGCCTACCACATTGTGAGCTACATGTGGGTATGCGGGTCAGGTTTTTATAAAAGTGCGGCCACTCCTTCCCTGCGCTATGCTAGACTGGTAGCTCGCGAACTACCCATCTTGCCCGAAATGCTGGTAAAGTTACTTGCTGCTCGCCAGAAGGTTTCGAGGCCGTTGAACCAAACAACGCGGTTTGGAAGATTAAGGAACTGCAGCCAGGGCTGTAGCCTGTAGACAATTTGAAGGGATCCGAGAATATTCATATGTTAAGATTGTTTATTTCTTTTCTAATAATTTTAAATCTTGTTGACTTTTTTTTTTCTTTTTGTTTTTTCATCTAGGTGTAAATAGGATATTAAAAAATTATGATATGTATTTATGTTTATGCATGTTTTATCAAAAGTTAAATTATATATATATATATATAATTCAGGCATCAAAGTGCTATAAAATAACTTTAAAAAATTTATATATTAAATATTAAAATACATAAGAACCTGCTGATATGTGAATAAATCTCTCAAAGTTTAATTGTGATCAAATATAATTATTAAGTCAGCCTGAATCCTTAAGTGGGTGGCTAGAAATGTTTCTTCTATAAAAACCTAGGGGTATTCTAAAGGTCTCGGTGAGTGGAGTATGAGGGGCCAAATTTTAGGAATTAGCGTAATATACGTCAAATTTAATAAGAGATGCGCGAATAGGAAGAAATATGAAAAGTTGCCGATAGTCCGTAAGTAATCGCTCATTTAGAATGTGCAAATTTGTTCGGTAATGCACCGTTCTGTTAGGCACATTCTTTGAATATGCCTAATGGGTTAGCACGTGCTTATTTTTGAATGATGAGGACCCGACAACCCACCTAGCAAGTTATGGTAAATTTTTAAATAAATTTATAGCTTGTAGCTTTTCACTTTGCTTTACTAGATTCAAAGAAGAAGCATCTTCTGCAACTGTTCATTTCCTTCATAGTTTGCAAGCATTTGCCTTCAGTTCGAATCAAATATCCAATCGAATACATTCAGAGAAATAATGCCTCTGGTTAGAAATTTCTTTCAAAGAACATGTATTCTTGTCATATTGTTTTTTTGTTTTAAAAAATTAAAAATCAAATTTTTAGGATTAGGGTTAACTTACTAACTTTGATTTTAGTGTAAAAATTTGAATGTATACTGTGACAATATTTCTAATTAATCAGAGTTTCGTATTTGATGGTTCGCAGTAGTGCTTGGTACTAATCAGCATTCGGTATTACCAATCAATTTTTATCTGTATTTATCGGTAGTGATCATTTAGAACATTAATGGAGTTTTAAAATAGTGTCTATTGTTTGAATAATATACAATTATTGTTCTACATTTTAAAAAATATGATTACTACAATGGACGATATTATTCAGGGAACATGCTTGCACTGCTCTTTATATTTGTTATATAATATATTTTATTTTTAATATTGTGTGAAATTTTTTGAAAGCTCTGTGGTATTGTCCGATGCTGCTCGGTACTGCTCAGTACAGCTCAGTATAGCGTGGTACTGAAAGTTAATTCTTGGTATAAATTTTAACTTGTATTACAATATATCTGTATATTTGTTATATGATATATTTTATATTTTATACTGTGTGAAATTTTATGAAAGCGCTGTTGTATTTTTCTTTGCTGCTAGGTACTTCTTGGTATTTGTAGGTATTCAAAGTCAATTCTCGGTTTTAATTTAGATATATCTCAAAAATAATGTGTATATGTTCTTATAAAAATACTTTTTAGTTTCTATTGAATTAAATTTTTTGTTAAGGATGGATATTGATCGCTATGATTCCTCTGTAATATTACTTGGTACTACTCGGTACTTGAAGCTTATACTCGGTATTTATATAAGTATTATTTTTTATTATTTATTATGCCGGGATATTCCCCCAAGATTCATTTCAGATGTCAAACTTCAACTTTAGAGAAGTTTGAAATCAATTGGTTGTAAAATTTGGTGAGCCATTTGTTGCAAGACTACGCCAGCTACATATTAATCCGTTCCTAATACTGCCTCGATTCCCTCAGAATGTTCCAATTGTTTTTATGTTATGTCGAAGTGGGACATATGGTATGAATGTTTTGTTATTAATGGCAAGATGTTACCTTTCACATCTAATGAAATTGCTCTGATTCTTGGCTTGCCCAACAGAGGTATGAAATTCAAGCCAGGAACTGCTAGAATGAGTGGAGTGACAACAAATGACATAAGACATGATATTGAGAAATTGGATGTGTCAACTCCAGTAGAGAATGTAGTGAAAGAACTCATTGTTTACTTATTGTTCAGCAAGTCCAATTAGAATGCCAAGCCCAACTCTATCTCCACCAAGTCCAACAAGTCCAATTAGAATGTCAAGCCCAACTGAATCTCCTAACCAACCGCCATTTGGAATCAATATCACAAAATCAATGCTACATTGGGTTATTGCTTATTTGGAACTCAAACCAATTCTTACATTTGGAAACTATATTCAAGATTGGTTTTGTGAATACAAAAGAATAGTCATTGAAGGAGACAATGTGAATATCATAAAGATGCTCAAAGAGTCAATAAATATGAAGACCAATAAAGGTCTGAAACCGGACCTCTCATTCTTACAAGTATTCAGTAATATCATTTTTCTCTTTGCTCCTAGAGAATGTAATAAAATGGCAGATTACTGTGCCAATCTTGATTTGTTAGGTGACTTTTACTGGGAGTTCTTTGTTGAGACAGAACTTCCAACTAGTTTTTTACACTTGTTTAGGAAGGACTGTCATAGATTTTTTTTTTAGTAACCTCCTGTAATTATTTCCTAATTTCTTTAATGCAAGATGCATCTTTTATTCAAAAAAAAGGGCAACTTTCGTGTACCAACTGCAATATTGGACGTTGCAAAGAATGTTAAAAACTTTGGAACATACAACTGGCCCCAATCCATTAGGGATACCCTCATGATTGAATTTAATGCAATTGCAAAAAATAATCAAAAGGTTATTCACTAGGATATGTCAATAGATTTGTGATGATTGAAATGGTGAGTATTTTTTACAGATATGGTTTGGTTTTATTTACATAACTAATGTCAATGGTTTTTTAACATGATTAAATAAAATTGTTTGGTTTTATCTTCTGCCACATATATGTTTTTTTGAACATACAAAGTTTCATGCCATAGTGGATGATGTAGCACGACCCCGTCTCACTCGATGGGATGGAAATTTTAATTATAGAGAGAAAGATGTTAACAGTTTGTTAACTGACCTTGAGGATATTGAGGTAGTAAACCTAGGTGTAGTCATTTAAATTTCTAATTTATTTATATATTTCTTATGATAATAAACACATTTTGTGCAGATTTTCACACATTTATAAGGAATTATAGATGTTGATAAGACTTTACTTGAGAGTTCTTCCACATATCCAACATAAGAGAATCTACAAATACTACTTACCCCATACACAACCCCAAACATATCTTCTAGGCCCCCAAGTCCATATCCACCAAGTCCAGCAAGTCCAATTAGAATGTCAAGCCCAACTGAATCTCCTAGCCAACCGTCGAGTAGCAGTAAGACCCCACAGAAAGAATCAACCCCTGATCCTGATCAAAATCATTATGTTTCAAAAGAAACCAACTTGAAGATCCTTAATCAAGCCATTTACAAACTTATTACCCAGCAAAATGTAATTGTCAAAAAGCTTTCCTCAGTCGAACTGGTGAATAGTATACTTGAAAGACGGGTTGCGGCTTTGGAACAAGTAAAATTTGACATAAAAGATGAGAGTAAATTGAAATTTGCTGTTATAGAGATATTCTTGAATGATAATTTTCCTACCCCTTTTAAATCTCACTGGAGTGAAAGTTCGGTAAAATCTTCTTCAAGAACTGTATCTGACCATAACAATTTGGCCCAGCCAGCCAAATATTTTGCCCAAATTGTTGAGGAAATTACCAAAGAAGCAGAGGTGGAAGGGATGGATGATGTTGTTACCCAATCTGCCTCATATGCACCCTCACATGAAAGGGAATGTGCACACACAAAGAATCTGCATTCCCAGGTAGATGAAGACTTAGAAGAGAAGGGTATTAACCAATCTGAAGATGAGGAATTTGATTCATCTGTTTGGGGAGGCATTGCTAGACTTGTACAGCTGAGGAATGACAGAAAAAGCAAACTGGTTAAAACTCCATTCATAGTAGGTGACGACAAGAAGAAGAGGGATGAGAGTACTTCTGTTCATGTGGATGTCTCTACTGTTGGAAAAACTAATAAAAAGGAAATTGCACATAGATCAATAAAGCCTGCCCTTCGTGCTTCTAAAAAAATAAAAATAAAGGCTACTACTGCTACTCCTGCTGCTCCTGCTGCTGTTACTGCTTCTGCCACTAATGTAGTTCATGACGTTGATGATTCAAAAATAATTGAATGGCCAACACCTGAGGTGATAGAGTACCCAACCAGATTATTAATAACTGAAGAGAAATATATTTCCATCGATAAATTTCTTAAGAAGTTTAAGGATAAGTGAGTATCAATGTGTACCGAGCCCTATAATTCATTTATTAAGTTAATGTATCGAACACTACCGATGATCACAACGATCATAAGCTTATTGTACCGAGTAGATAATATGAATACCGAGCAGTACCTAGTAAAAATTAACTTGGTATTGATAAGTTTTAAATAAATATTATATGGTACTTTATAATGTTTTGAGTCTTACCAGTTTTTATTGATAAGTTCCTAGTATGAACACCAAATAACGAGCAGTACCGACCGTTCATAAGCTTAAGGTACCGAGTAGATAATATGAAGACCGAGCAGTTTCGAGTAAAAAATAAACTCGGTATTACTCGGTATTTATAAGTTTGAAATAATTTTTATACTGTAATTTATAATGTACTGAGTATTACCATTTTTTTATTTATAAGTACCTTGTAGGAAGAATAAGTACAATGTAGATAATATCAATACCGGCATGTACCGAGTAGAAAAATATTCGGTATTACTCGATATTTATATGTATATTGTTTTTTTCTAATGAAAATTACATGAATTATGTAGGGCTGATACTATTTTCTCGTACAGAAATGTAATTATTTATAGAAGCTAATTGGACGAGCTATTGCTTTAAGAAGAGCTTGATAATAATCATGTTGATGCTTTCAGAATGTTATTAGTCAAAAAGAATGATCTGATCCCAAGACTCAACCAAGCTTTTATCTTTTTTTTTTCTAGTTTCTATTAGGTGAGTGTTGACCTCATTTTTGTATGAGGTCGTCAAGTACTACCTCACACTCCTGATTCTACATCTAGTGGTTGATAACTTGCCACCTGTCAACCACTTCAACAAATCTAAATCAATCATCCAGTATAAAAATCAAACCCATAAATCAACCAATCATTCAATCAATCATCCAGTCTACGATCAAACTCAAATGTTCCAACCATCCTCCAATCACTGCCCTGCACTCAATTAATCAATGATCTTGCAAATTTCAATCATATGTTAATAACCTTTAAATCCATCACCAAAATGGATTATAAGCCTCATCAAGCTTCTTTAAACATTTCTCTTAATGAAATGGATTTAAATAATCATCGTATATTCAATCATATCGAATATTTTTATTTCATATTATAATATTAATTTGTGCTCTAAATCTACCTAAACATGTCACAACTCCACCTATGGTGATTTTTATTTGGTCAAATTATAGTGACTTTGACTAAGTCAATCTGGTCAATTTACTTTGACTTGGTCAAAACCTATCATGAATTTCATATACAACCCAATGTTTGAGCCCATGATGTGAGACTCTTCTTAAACTAGCTCAATAGCTTTTCCCTTGCCACCTCAATAAGGCTTGACCTGTTGACTGGTCAAACTAGCCAACAAATGGTCAAGAGACCATTAAACATTTCAAGAATTAATTCCATAGCATTCAAATTCCATTCATTAGCTCAAAACCCAGCATCCTAGCAATCAAGAGATCCTTGCATGCCACCTCATCAGTCGACATCCCAAGTTTACTGGTCAAACTATCAAATCAAGCTTTAAATGGATTAAACATGGCCAAATTAACCCCTTAAGCTAACCCACTCAACCCCAAATCATTCCAGCAGTTCAAATAACACTCTAGAACCTTCCTAGGCTCTATCCCATTCCTTTTATAAGGATTCGATGGCTCATATCACTCCCATGTGCTCACAAAGGGCAAAACACACTTTCCACATAGATGTCCTTGCTTGTCCTTTGATTCTCTGCACCCCAACAACCTTTAGGACACATGACAACATCTCAGCAGCTTGCCAAACGCATCCCAGCCATCCAATGGGTTCTGGCTCTTTTGAATTAGCCAAAGCAACCTAAATGACCTACATTCCAATCTCTACATTCTCTCTCTACACTCAAGCTCTCCAAGTGATTTCTTTTTTTCTCATTTTGGCTCAAGAGGCTCCCCTCTACATTCCCCCACCAGAACCCGGCGGTTGGAGGCGGCCGGCGGCGAGAATCCGGCCAAACTGAGACTAGAAGAACATCCCAGGTCTATAGCTCAAGATATAGACTTCCTCAGACCTTGGAGCCTTCTGGAGGAATAATCTAGGTCAATCAAGGAGTTTAACGAGCCCTCAAACGTCAAAATCCGTCCATCCTATCATGGTAACGAGCTAACCCTAGCTTAATACCTTTAGCTCTATTTAGCTTCTTATAAGGTTTGTTTTAAGCCAACACAAAATATCCCCGTTAATGCTCTTTTTTTAAGGATTCTACGTTTAAAATTTCAAGTCAAATGATTGATCAAATCTCTCGAATGAGGCATAAAATACTTTCAAGGAAGTTTTCATGTTCTAGTTCAGGCGTATGGTTCCTAGACCGTTGATCGCTCGATTAGCGGTCCCAATCATGCTGTTCCGTGGACTGTTGAGCCGCGTATTTCATTCAGCTGGACAAAATTGCCGTTTGACTTTATCCTAGCCACAAGTTCAAAATTGCGGGACGAGCCTCCATCATTTGATCTCGCCTAGCTGGATTTGAACGACGGGACTTGATCCAGCCGTTGGATGAATCCCTTGTGAATCCGACGGCTGTTAGTATCTTGCTGACATGGATAAGTCGAAACTGAGTGATCATCATTGCCTAATGATTGCACACCGCAATCTTTGCCACGTGGACCCGCGTTTCAGCTGGCCGAATTGAAGCATGCCACCTGCCCCATTAACAACAGCCAGTGTAATTAAAGGGTTTTAATTAGAATTAAATCCATTTAATTATCAAAAAACTTCTAAAAAATATTAAAAATTAATTACTTTTTAGATAATTAAGTATAATATATCAAACTCTCCAGTTCTTCAAGACCTTTAATTTAAAAATAAAATGAATTAAAAATATTTCATATATTTTGAGTAATTTCAAATATTGATTATTAGATTATTTTAATTATTATTTAATTAAAATAAATCTAAATATTTTCAAAATTTAAAGAAAGGTATTTTAGTCTATTTTTTATTTCCAGAGTATATTTCTATAATTATTTAAGTAAATTTTGGTGTTAATTTGAATTACTAAAGTTATAAACCTTATTTTACATATAATTTTAAACCACTTCATATATATATATATATATATATATATATATATATATATATATATATATATATCTAAATTATTCTGAATATTGTTTTGATTTGACTTGAAATCTTAATCAGAGATATGACTTGATAGAATTGATTCAAAGGGAATTGGATGAGGGGTAATTAACTTGTTAATTACTCATTATCCAAGTTTTGCTTTCGAATAAGCAAATTTTCATCTTTACCTTCTTAAGTTATGCACACACCATTTAGCCTAGGCTCTCTTAGTTTTAAGGACTTGATTGTGTTGCTGTGTTATTTTCTTACATGTTGTTCAAAAGGTTAGTGGACTTGATTTCTAGCTTATAACCTAGTGACACTTAAAAACAATAATTAAGGACTTGTGTCTTAGAAAACTTAGATCAATCTAGGTGAACTTCACACACATCCCTTTTGGGATGAAATTCAAACATAGAAAACTAATATTATGACCTCTTGATCAAATGTATATTGATTCGACATTAATCGACCTCAAACAACTATTAGATCTAGGTTATCCTTCTTTAAGGGTCTTAATATTCATTAAACATAATAAATCAAATAAAATTTTTAAAAATAGAAAACAAACCTCAAATCATTACAATCAATTCAACATCATAAATTCAATAATTTAAAATCAGAATTTTAACTCAGATTTCATTAATTTCATCAAATCTTTAATTAATCCTTAATTAAGCCCCTAAACCTTCCAAAAAATGTAATAAATCCATTTTAAACCCAAAAAATACGAATAATACCTCTAATTGACCAAAATTAAATCCTTAACCAATGAAAAATAAAACCAAACTTATTTGACAGCAAATTAAAGTTAAATTTAATTTTAAGTAAAATACAATATTTAATTGATTTAATTAATTAATAATAATTAAAAATTACAATAAATTCCCAAACATTTGGGAATCCCTCATTAGGTAATTCTTGACCTTTGGAACTTATTTCAAGGAATTAGGAACTCATTTGGAGCAAAACCATAAAAAGGCTCTTAATTAAACAATTTTCCAAAATTCATTAATTACCCTAAATTTTGAAAATTCATAATTAATTCAAGAAAAATCCAAATTAGTCAAGCTCATTTGAATTAAACTCATAATAAGATCTAATATTTAGTAAAAATTTAAAATTTCCAGAAAATCATTAAATTCAAAAAGTCAACAGTTTGGTCAACTATAGGTCAAAACTAGCTCAAAAATTGAAACATTCATAACTAAATCCAGAAAACTCCAATTTCAGCATACTTACCTTCTAACTAAGATTCTTAAGGTATAATATTTTAATAAAAGGCTAACTTTTTAGAAAACACCCTTAAATAAAAAGTATTTTTTGGCCCCCTTAATTAAATGATTAAAATACTCCAAAAAATTCCAAAAATTCAAAATTGCTCTAAAACTCCAGAAATGTTAAACAAATTCTTAAAATTAGTAATATAACTTCTTTTGAATAAAATCCATTTACTTTCAAACATGAATCATACTTAAGCTATTTAATTATATCGGGTACCACTAGGTAACCCAGGCCTACGAGGCTATTAGTTTAGCCCCAAGGAAGGTGAAATAAACTTTATGGCCTCGGTGAGAAACAAAGGTGGTATCCAACCAACAATTAAAAATTAACTTTAAAATCATTTTCAAATCATCAAACATTTAATAAATAATTAAAATTCTGAATGTTATAATAAAATTCATTAAACTTTAAATTAAATTCTAATTTATTTAAACTAAATTAGTTTGATAATTTGATTGATTAAGATTTATCTTAATCAATCAAATTTGATAATTAATTTAGATTAAATAAATTAAGGTCTTTTATGCCTAAAATTTGATTTCTTTTGGAGGGCTTTAGGCATTTTGATTTCAAAAGACCTTAATACATCTAAATAACCAAAAGATCTCCTATGTATTACGCACGACTCCTTTTAGGAATGAACTAATACATTTGGATTTGGAAATATTCAAAACAAACATAATAACACACCGACCTTATATGATGTGCTAGATTTCTTCGGGAGGGCATGTAGTATTGCATTCATAAGGTCCTTTTCTCTCTCTCTAATAAAACTTTAGGGATTCTCAAAGAGATATTTGTCTTCCATATAAGATGGGCGTCTATTTTGAGATTCCTAGGATTTATAAATTGATAACTTCCTGCACTTAGAGAGTTATCAATCTATAAGTTCTTTAAAACTAAATTAAATAACTCTAACATTTAAAATTAGAATAATTCAAAATTCAAATACACTCTACTTAAATTATAATTAAATTACTTTTTAGCCTTTAATAAATAAAGCCTAATAATACATGAAATTCAAACAATAATTCCTATAGGACCTATCCAAGCCACACGACCTCTTTCACACACTTAGATGCTTGTTAGGACTACCAACTTTAGCCTAAGCTAGGCTGGTGGTTTATTGTGGTTTGTTTACCAGTGTCTTGCCTAGAGGGCACCTTTGTGTGATTGCTTACTTTTCTATACTGCATAGCATACATATCTATTTTCCTGTCTGTACACCAGAGAGCAGAGTGAATAAAGTGAGGACCGTATACTTTACTTTTATGTCTTTACTTTCCAACATTTATAGCTGTACACAACCCACTCATCGCATGCATAACTACATAACTGTTTTATTATTTTCTGCTTTTACTTATCTGCAAAGTAGAATGTTATTAAGGATCGATCTACATATAAAAAGAAATGTAAAGCTTTTTATTTCTTAGAATTGTTGTATATAGATTGAGTCTGTAAAGCGTCTTGAGTCTGTAAAAGAATTAGAGATAACTGCTTATACATACAGATGGGGCTCCAAAAAGTAATATCCTCTATCAGGAGGATGTTCCTTTTTGGAATTCCATAAAAGACCTGGAGCCTGAAGATCATAAGCAGTTATATTTAATTCTCCTTTATCGTAGGCTTAGAAATAAGGTTTGTTGGCAGTGGGGCCTGACCACCCTTACTTTCCTACAGACCCTGGGACGTACTATGTAAATTTTATATTAATAAAATCAGCTCTTTTATATACAACTGTTTCATGCATCATCAGCATACGAGTAGATTTTTTGTTTTTGTAAGCATGTTACTCTGCATTTATTTTAAAATCTTGAATTACTCCTTGATTCGTAGGGTAGAGCCATCATAACTCTTGCATCATCGGTGAATTGTTGTGATTAGGATTGTTAGCAGGCAACCCACTCTAGGCAGTGGTAAGTCCATATCGTATACACTTCTCTCTGCACATTCTTACTTCTAATCAATTCTAATTCTTCTAAATTCAGTGTTAGAGTCTATAATCTAAAGCCTGATCGTGAAAATTTAAATTATACCCAACTATTTAATCAAATTTATATATAATTTTGAAATTAATTACTCTTCATTTAAATCGAGAGTATTCTCTTAGGAGATGTAATTAATTATAAGGGCTTGCCCCTATAGGGAGTCTAGATCCCAGAATAATCTAAACTCTACATTAGTTTCTTTCTAAGGTAGGGGAAAGATCTGTGAAATGTAGATTAGTGTTTTATCTATATTTTAAAATTTATTTCCATAATCAAAGGATAGGTAGATAATTGATATGCTTTTACAGGCAGGTCAAATATCTTCTATATTTGATAATGGAAATGAATCAATAATTCATTAGTCTAATCGGGTCGATTAGGTAGTGTACAAATCGTTCTTCGAGACAATTTATATATTGCATATGCTGTACCTAATTAGAAGAATGAATTATAATTTCTTTCTCTAAAATCAATAGAAGGACATTAGGTTGTTCCTCGGGGCAGTATAATGTCCGACTATGTAGATTTAACTAAAAGAAATATTAAAAATATAAATAAAGTGAATCATGTAAGAAATATAAAAATAATTTTTTTAAAAAGTAAATCCAAATATCCTTCAAAGCATTTTTTTAAACTTAAATATTTAAAAGTAAATTAAATATTTTCAAAAGTATTTTTAAATATAAAGATTTAAAAGTAAACTAGATATTTTCTAAAAGTATTTTTTTAAAACAATTAAATATTTAAAAGAAAATGAAACATTTTCTAGCTAGTATTATTTTTAAAATAAAAGTAGAGTTAAAAATATTTCTCACAGTGAGGTGTCATTTTTAATTCCTATTTTTTGATTTTAACTAATTCTCAATTTAAATTTTATTTATTCCAGGGTTATTACCGTCATGGAAATCAAACGGACATAAGTGCTTTCGTTGCACATATCACTAGAATTTCTGTTATGAATGTTAATCTGATCCTTGTTACCACCATAAATGAAAAGCATTGGATACTCCTGGTCTGATTTCTAAGGAAAAAAATATGGGAATTTTTGGATTCATTACCCAAAGCCACTCACAAGGCTGTGGCTCCTGAAGTTATAAGTGCTAGTAAGATTTGTTTTTAATTTGAGTTATGATATTGAATATTAAAAATTTAATTTTATTATCTTTTCAGATATCCCAATTATGTACTGATACAAAAAATTGTTTTGACGATGATATACGGAACTGGAAAATCCTAACAGTTCCAAACTTGCCAACACAAGAGAATAGCGTCGACTATGGAATGTTTGTTTGTAAATATATGGAAACAGTGATCCAAGAAGAAATTATTCAATGGGATGTCCATAAAAACTGACAAAGTAATATGCCTATATTCAGGGCTGATTTTGCATATGCCCTTTTATGTACTAATACGAAATAATAATATGAATTTGCATAGGCCATTCCTGTATTTTTTATTTTGATTTGAAATAAATTACAATGCTTTGAATAATTCCAATTTATATAATGCTGGATAAATTAACTTGATAGTATAATATTTCGCATTCAAGAAATAAATGCTAAATACCAAGTAATACTTACTAACACAAGATAAAAAATATTTAATTCAGAGAAAAACCGTTTAATACTGAGTAATACCAACCAATACCGAGTTGTATCGAGTAAATTAAAAGTTTTGGATTTAATTTTAAAATTACAAAGGATGCATACAACCATACGCAGTGCAACTTTCAATTGAATCTTATAGCAAAATATTTCTCAATGAAGCTAAAACATAATTATTACCAAGTAATACTTACCAATATCGAGTTATACTGAGTAAATAAAAATTTTTGGATTTGTTTTTAAAATTGCAATAATGCATACAACCATACGCAATGAAACTTTCAATTGAACCTTATAGCAAAATATTTCTCAATGAAGCAAAAAAATAATTAATATGGAGTAATAACAACCAATACCGAGTTATACCGAGTAAATTAAAATTTTTGGATTTGTTTTTAAAATTGCAAAGGATGCATACAACCATACGCAGTGCAACTTTCAATTGAACCTTATAGCAAAATATTTATCAAAGAAGCAAACAAATAATTAATACCGAGTAATACCTACCAATAACGAGTTATACCGAGTAAATTAAAATTTTCAGATTTGTTTTTAAAATCACAAAGGATGCATACAACCATACACAGTGCAACTTTCAATTGAATCTTATAGCAAAATAATTATCAATGAAGAAAAATTAAAAAAAAAAAAATACCGAGAAATACCTATTAACACCGAGTTATACCGAGTTATACTTAGCAGTTACATAAAGGACAACTGACTGCCTGTTTCTCCTAGTTTAAACTGTATACTTGTAGGAGGAATCCTCTATGTAGGTTTCACTTTTTAGCTCTTTCTTTTTTCCCAGTGATCATTTAATATAGTATTAGAGATGCCCTTTGGACGGCACTTCCGAGGACCTTTAATAATTTTATACCTCCCCTCAACCATGCGTTTATTTTTTTTCCATTCCATAATGATTTTAACATTTCCAACCATTGCACTCATATGGTCGATCATACATTGTTCTACATCCTCATTACCCTTTCTCTCTTTGCTAATTGAATATATAAATCAACAAATATAGTTTCTAAAAATCATGTTACGGGATGCCTGAATCGATTTGCAACCATTGTTTCCCATAGATAGGATCTTCCATCCACTATATAAATCTATTCGAGCTCTAGATCACCATCTTCGGAGGAAATATTTTTGAGAAATATTAACAATATCCAAATGCCTCATAACTCTCATGCAATGAGAACATAATAAACCCATCATCTCAAACTTTACACAGCTGCATTGTATGGTTCCTTCAGAAGAATTAAACATAATAGTTCACTTGTGTGAATCAATAGAGTGTTCTATGTTCTTGATGAAAAATTTCAATGAGTCTGGTGAAGAATGATCAATGCATAGTCCACCTAGACCATATAAGAACTCCTCTTTAAAGAATGAATATAACTTTCTTGAATAAAAATTGGCACCTTGATTTAATATTGGGTTACTTTTCATGTAAGGTTGTATTTTGTTTGACTAAATCTAAAATTTTTATCTTGTTTATTCCTACGCCAAGTGTTCATAACTTTCTCCAACCACAGGAAATAATCAGTGATAGAACTTGTAGCTTCAGAAATGCCATGAAAAACATAACTAGTGGACTCACTAGGTTGTGTAGATAAAATGCCAAGGTTAAAACATTTTTTGTTGAATGTTTTAGACCACTTCTCCCTTATTCTGTATAGTTCTTTTAACCATTGATTACTCTGAAGGTTCCCTTCTTTGATCATTTCATTTCACATTCTCTCAAACTCATCCTTAGAATCACACTGGCTGAAATAACTATAAAATAGGCCTTTTACTTTGTTGTTTCTATTAAAACTCCATACTTTGGAAAGGGACTTATTGTATATATGCCATTGGCACAACCTATGCTGTGTATTAGGTAATACAATCTCTATCGCCCTAGCCATTGCTTGATCCTGATCAGTAAATATAGTAACTTGATATTTGTTATCCATAATTCTTAAAAATGTTTGAAATAACCAGGAAAAAGACTCAATTATTTCCTCAGATAAAATGTCACACCTAATATAATGTTTTGAAAATGATTATTCACTCAAATAATAAGGGCACAGGCTAAATTATATTTGTTAAGATGGTAGCTTGTATAAAAAATAATAACATCCCCAAAGTAGTCATAATCAATTCTCCCCAATCCATCAACCCAAAAAAAATATATCAATTTGTCTTCTTCATCAGTTTGGATATCCATGCAAACATATTATCTGCAGCTACCGGGTCTTTAAATAATTTGATTAGTGAATTGGTGTCCCCATTCTCAATTTTGACTCTTCTCTCTTTTTGAATGTAGTTGTATACATCCCTCTTTTTGAATCCCAGATTTCCTACACCTCCCACCTCATCGGATAGATAAGAATATGCATTAATTATTCTTATGCCAGCTTCAGACATAGATTTCAGAACAAAATCATTTTCATTACTAATGTGCCTAGATGATCTCAGCAAATGTTGATCAACTGGCTAGCCACAGATTGTGACTCTCTACCAATATTTTCACCATCCAAATCCCATCTTCATTGATAGTAAATCTAATCATAGCTGGACATCCAATTCTTGTGCTTGATTTTCAAAATTTGACCTTCTTATTTTTTTTATCTCCTTCTTAAATCCGGCTTTAGAACATACAAAATCCTTTGATTTTATTTTTCATGAATTTAGCCAGAATGAATGATGTTCTTTCTGAACACTAAAACCATGAGAATACGCATATTGGCAAATATTTATCATAAGCTTCCTTTTCAAAGTTGTAAAACCCCTGTGAAAAAATAATTCAAAGTCTTATAAATTATTGTTAGTGAATAAATATTTATCATTACTCGGTAGGACTCTACAATGAGCTTATACTGAGCAATACCTATCAGTACCGAGCAATACCAATAAATCTAAACTTCTGATAGTCTATGTACTATGATCTATTTTAATTACAAAATGTTTGATTTGCTCTGACTCACTGTGTATTGAGTGCATACCGAGCAATACCCATAAATACTGAGCAGTACCGATCAATACAGAGTTTAATCGAAAGTTTTTCTTGGTACACATATGGTACTTATCTATAAGCTCGGTACAAGGTACTGTATAATCAACGTAAAAAAATAGAAAAATAAGGAGCATACTGAGAAATACCTATAAGTACCGAGCAGTATCGATTAATAGTCCAAATGTTTTTCACGGTACACATGTGGTACTCATGTATAAGCTCGGTACAAGGTAGTATGTAATCTACTCAAACAAACAGAACAAAAAGGAGCATACGTAGCTAGAATATAAAATTTTTTATTCTAAAACCTCTTCATAGATAAGAAATTACTTGTATAAAATCAAAAAAATCTTCATCAAAATTATAAGTGCCAATTGCTTCGTTGAAATCTTTGAAGTCTTCCAAAGAAAAAATCGTTGTCGTCTCTTCCATCTCCTGGAACCCTTCGCGAAAACTTTCTCTGAGTTATGTAAACCCAAAATACTATATAACATCTTTAGACCATAATCCACCAAAAGGTTATTCTACATTTAAAGAAGGAGCAGGTTTTTAACTTTTGGCGCCCATTTAATATAAACTACGTCGGGCCAACCCGAAAAGGTTTAAAATACGTACAAAATATGACAGGTTTGGGTCAGGTTGTCGGGCTGCAACGTACCGCCATTTATGTTGTGTCCAAATTTAGATTTAAGTCCGGACACCTGACCTAATAAAACTTCCTCTCGGTGAGACTTCCTTCGCAAACATAAAATGAGAGACGTTAGTGGAGTTAGAGGAATTGTTCAGAGGAAGGTTAGTATTTGTTTGTTTATTTTTTTTAAGTTTATTTCAATTACTTTTATGTATATGATATTTGTTAAGTTGCTTAAAAATGTTCAGAGTAGGCATGACAGTTGTTAAGATTTAGATTTTGCTATGTACATGTTCTTAAGAAATTTATAACATTAGAAAATATTACAGTAGATTTTATTCAGATATTTCTTTTTTTCTAATATGCTCATCTTATACTTATTGTTCTTATTTTGTGTATTACCTATTTTATCGGATATAAAATTAAGGCAACATTTGAAAGAGGACCTAATAACATGTCTTATCGAAAATGAATAACTTCGTCTTAAGCAGAAAAAGGGGTAGGCTTTTGTTATCCAACGAAGTCATGCATGTTCGAATCATATGATAATTTGTGTTGGAATTTCTAAAATGAAAAAAAGTACATCCATAATACTAAGAAATTTATATCATTACTATTTTGGAATTTTATGTTAACTTGGGGATATTTATTTTAAGTAAATACAAATTATATTAATTAAAGTAAATATTTTCATGTAAAGAAATTTTAACAACATAATATAACAATTTAACATTTAAGTTTTCAGTTAAAATATTATTCATTCTAAAAAATTTTATTTTATGAAATTATTAATATAAACACTATTAAAGGCAACTTTTAAATTTTTAATATAAATAAAGTAATATTTTTGTTATATTTTAAGTAAATGTGATCTTATTTATGATATTTTAATAATATTTTGGATATTCTATATATAATAGGAAAAGAACTATGTTTTAACATAAAATACAATATTGTGAATATTTATTATTAAAATTTAAAATTGTATATTTACTGGTTTTTTTTTTGAAGAAAAGCCAAAGAAAGCTTTATAATAAAATCAAAAAGTCTCAAAAGAACTACAAAGTGGATTCTTCCTTCAAAATATTCATAAATGAAGGAGGAATCTTATTCAAGGATACATCATCCCAAGAAAAATTATTAAAAAGAGCTAAGTTAGCACAATAATTAGCTAAATTGTTACATTCTCTACTAATACAATTGAAGATAACAAAGTTAAACTCATTAAGAAAATCAAAATCTTCATCATAACAATTACCTTTTTTCCGGATTCTTTGAATAAAGGAAATGATGTTTGAATTATTTCCTTCAATAATGATTCCTTTGTATTTGAACATCCAATCCTTGATTACTTTCTTCAATGATTTGATTGCTAAAAGCTCCAAATTAGCTATATACCAATGAGTACCTTTTCTCCCAAAAGCATAAAGAAATATTCCTTTGTGTCTCTAAAAACTCCAGCAATTCCAGCTGTGTAGTTCTGTAGAATTGATGCATCCACATTGATTTTAAGCCATTCGGGTGGTGGAGGTTGTCAAGAATTGGACAGTTTAATCAACTGATTGACATCCCAGTTGCCCAAGTTAAAATGGTTGTAGTTATGATGAGATGTTGTATAGCATACAACATTTCATGCAATAAAAGCCGAACTTTCTTCCTCTCCTTCATGAATTTTCTTGTTTCTAGCATTCCAAGATAAGAAAACAACATTACTGTACAGGTTTTCTAGCCATCCTTTCTTTAAAGCTAAAGATTTCATCCAAATCAAACATTCTTCAAAGCTTTGAAATTTATGAATTTCAAATCCCCACTGATTCAAAATGTTAATAACTTTTTTAATTTTTTCACAGGAACAGACTATGTGTTCCGTATCTTCTATAGCTAAGCATCCTCTAGGAAATAAAGCATTCTCCTTTAATCTCATATGCTGTAAGAAACCGAATGTTGGTGTTTATTTTTTGAATACTCTCCACCAAAATAGCTCCACTCTAGCATTTAGCTTTATTTTTTTAACGAACTCATTATTTGGTCTTCACTGTCATGCTGAATCTTTGCATTATATGCCATTCCGGTTATAGATAAACCAGAGTTTTTAAGGACGAGTTCCATAGCATCTTCTTCATTATTTTGATTAATCTTCACCTGTAGAATGAGTGAAAACAATTCCGTTCCAAACATATTTAACAATTTTGGAATATTCCATCTCCCATCTTGAATTAGATCTCTTACAAATACATTTGCATCATTTTGTGGAACCACGAAAGTTGGCCAACGGTTTATGCTTTTATCCCAGATCCATGTATCTTTAAAAACATCAACTTCTTCTCCATTTACCAATTTCCATCTAACAATTGGCTTTAACATTATGTAACCTTCCTTCAATAGTTTCCAAGAAGTAGAGCAATTACTTATATTGTTACCTGGTTCCAGTTTTCTTCCATATTTAGCAGCCAAAACTTCATGAAAAAGAGAATCTCTGTCTTGGAAGAACTTCCATGACATCCTTGCTCTTATAGCTGCAGATTTTGAAGCACAAGAGATTAATCCTCTTCCTCCTTTGCTCACCAGTTTACACATATCATCCCAACTAACAAAATGAATCCCCATTGATCCATCCATTTTATTCCAGATAAAATTTCTACATATTTTGTCTATCTTAGCCAGAATCGTTTCTGGAACCAGAGAATGGGAAGTGTAGTAAGCTGGTAATATTAGTAAAACTGATTTTACTAAAGTTATTTTACCTTCTATAGAAAGGATTTTACTACCCCATATGCTCAGCAATTTCATTGTTTTATCAATAATAAACTGAAATCATCCGATGAAAGTCTTCTAAGTGCCATTTTCAATCCCAAATAGTTGAATTCTTTTACAGTTTTGAATCCCATAATTCTTGCAATAGACTTCTTCTTTCTTCTACAAACATGGTTCCCAAATAGCATAGCTGATTTATTCAAATTTACACGTTGACCAGTCCAATTACAAAAGCTGTATAAGATATTTTTCACATTTTTCACTGCATTTTTGTTGGCTTCGAAAAACATTATAACATCATCAGCATACAATAAGTGTGATATTCTAGGACCATTGGAATTGATCTTAATTCCACAAGTACTTTGAGCAAAAGCATTAGAAAGAAGTTGGGCACAAAGAATGAAAAGAATTGGTGATAATGGACAACCTTGTCTAAATCCACTCTTGGCTTGAATCCAATTTGAATTTCTTCCATTTATAATGAGAGCAAATTTAGGATCTTCTACACAATTTAAAACCAATTTGGAAATCAAAGGAGGGAAATTGAAATAATTCAAAACATTCCTTAAAGCTTTCCAAGACATGGAATCATAAGCTTGTTTCATGTCTACTTTGAATGAAACCAAGCCTTTTGCAGCTTTAGAAAATCTCAGCTTGTGAAAAACTTCATGAGCTACCATAACATGTTATGATAAACTTCTTTCATGGATGAAGGCTGCTTGTTCTCTAGATATAAGCTTTGGGATAACTTCAATCAATCTATTTAAAAGGACCCTAGCTGCCACTTTATAAACCGAATTACAAAGACTAATAGGTCTATAATTAGAAGGCAAAAGAGGATTTGATACCTTTGGAATAAGTATGATAAGTGTTTCTTTCCATTGTTCATTAAGAACTCCATTACAGAAGAAATGATTGAGAGAATTCTAGAAATCTTCTTTTATGATATCCCAATAAGCTTTTATAAATGAGTATGTAATACCATCTTGTCCCGGAGAGATATTGCTTCCCAACTGATTCAGCACTTTCTCAACTTCTCTAATTGAAAACACTGCCTCCAGCAAGCTCCTTTCCGTGTCATTTAATATTTTAACTGCTACAGGCCAGCCAAGAAGATCACACTGTCTTTCTTCCCATTTACTTTCAAAATATTTGGAAAAAGTGTCTTCAATCAATGATTGTTCTTCCACCACATTTCCATATTCATTTTTAACTTTAATGATTTTGTTGGCATTCCTTCTTGCACAGGCATATGAATGAAAAATTTTGGAATTGGAATCTCCATCTATTAGCCACTTAACTTTGGCCCTTTACTTCCACCAATCATTCAATCTTGCCATAATAGAATTCACCTCATTAACTTTACTCAAGCTCCAGCATTCATTTTCCAAGAGTATACCACCTGTAGCTTCCTTGTTTTACAGCTCCAAAATTTCCTCCATAAGTTTATCTTTATGCATATTAAGGTGTTTATGTGTGGCCTTGCTCCAATAGAAAAGGGATTTCAAAGATTTCTGAAATTTTTTGTTCAGAACTTGAGCACTATCTCCTTGATACTTTTTCCTCCATTCCTTCTTTGCAATTGCAAATGAAGCTTTGTAAGAAACCCAGCTATCTTCAAACTTGATATTGTTTTTGATTTGAGGGAAAGAATCATGTAAGTGTAGAAGAATTGGACATTGATCCGAGGCTATTCTAGCCAAATGCCTTACTATCAATCTTTGAAAAGAGCATAAAGCATTAGAATTGATGAAGCACCTATCCAATCTTTCAAGTATTCTAGCTGTTGGAACTCGATCAATATGAATTAGGTTGTTAAGCCTAATTAAATGTCCCAAGGCTAACCAAGAGGGGGGGGGGGGGGTGAATTGGTAATTTAAAAATTATACTTCTACTCTTGGATTTTTAGAAAACCTTTTTAATTATTAATGCAAGTTAAATTTAAAGTTTAAAAAATAAACTTTTCAACCAGAGTAAACAACTTGCAATGAAATTAAATGCGGAAGAAAAATAAGAAAGAACACACCAGATTTATAGTGGTTCGGTCAAACCTTGACCTACGTCCACTCCCCGGAGGCACCCTCCGAGTATTGCACTAATACCATAAAGTGACTCTCCTTTTGCCCCCACAGCAAGGCGGAGAAGCCTGTATAAAATCACTTTCACCTTCCCCGGTGCGGCGGAGTAGCCGGGTTCTTTGACACCAAAGAGATCTTCTTCTCACCAAAACTTCATTAAAGACAACCCTTGAATCCGATGGTACTAAAGTGCAAGTTCGCCAGAGCAACCGTGTGAATATCCCCTCCACACTCCCTTGAAATCCCCTCCAAGGATCTTCTCCCTCTCAAACTCCACCCTTTCCTCTCTCCCTTTCAAGTTCTCTCTTCTAGTTCTCTCCCAAAGAACGAAGACACAATGGTTGTCAAAGATACACTTTGTCGTCCTTTTACACTCTCCAAGTGTCGGCAGAGAACTGGACCAATGTTGTTGAACTTCACTTGAGAGCCTTCGTCGGAGCAACCGTGTGAATATCCCCTCCACACTCCCTTGAAATCCCCTCCAAGGATCTTCTCCCTCTCAATGATCCCTCTCAAGAGAAAATAACTCCAAAGGTACTTGTAATAGTTTATAGGACTCCTTATATATAAAGGACATGAAAAACCGTCCAAAAAACTGCTAAAAACTTGTTTTTCTATGCACTAGATCATCCCGTACGAAATTGAGTTAGTACGGACGAACTAAGTAAAAAACTATCCCGTACGAACCATTTGTTCATCTGTATGAACCAATTTCATCCTGGACGAAATTGGTTCGTCCCGGGACAAAAAATTTTGTCCGGTACGAACAGTTATATCAAAAGTCGGTTTCGAAAACTACAGAATATTGCCAGAAACTGCCATAGTTGGTTCCCATCGTCCTGGACGAACTGGACTTTGTCTGGACAAAATTTTTACAGTGAGAAACTCGTCCTGGGACAAAAAATGATTTCTTTTGGACGATCATTCCTTAGAAAAATTTTCCAGTTCAGTTCCTGTTCGTTCCATTGCTCTTACAAGGAGATAACTGATCTGATCGTCCTGTACGAACAATGTTCGTCCCGTACGATCAGTACAAAAACTTTTTCAAGATCTCCTTTAAGTGTGTAAATTTATTCACTCAATTACAATCACTCCCTCTTAAATTTAATTCAAATAAAAAGTACAAGCTTCAAATTCTCAAAGTATCTCATGCTGAATTTGATTTGAAGTCTTCGTAGCATGGAGTTCGATTTTCCTGAAATATTAGTACACACAAGAACAAAAAAAAATCTTCCAAAAATTGTTAGGAGATAACAACACATAAAACAATAATATTTGGAATCATCAAAACTATACAAGTTGCAAGAATGTAAAACATGCAAATAGCAACTTTCCTAATACTAGCTCCTCTATTTTTATTATTACACCATATGAATTTAGGACCAATGAATCCTAATTCATGAAAGTCATTTCTTATCAAATAATCTTTCATATCCCTAGGACCTTGTGAAAAAATGAATCTTCTACCTCCAATTTTGTCTTCTTTGCACAAAATGCAATTAAAATCTCCACATATAGCCATTGGGGAATCCTCTACATAATGTTTGTCAAGCCTATCCCATAAATCCTTTCTCTTCTGAACTTTAGTGCTACCATAAACAGTAGCTATTCTCCACCGGCTATTGTTATATAATTTTAAATCTCCAATGACTACTTGAGCTGATTAGTCAATTACAGAAAAATCAGCTACTTTGAAATTCCATAGAATAAGAATACAACCAGACAATCCATAAGAAGGAACATAAAAATATTCCCACTCATCACCAATCAAAATATTAACTTCCATTCTATCAATGGAGCTTAATTTGGTTTCTACCAAACCCAAAAAAAAAAACACATTATGTAATTTTACAAATTCCCTAAGATATAGAGAAGCATTCTTCTTCCTTGCTCCTCTACAATTCCAAAATGCAATGGATTTCATTAAAAGGGATTAGGGGGATGCCTCCCCAAAGTACCTTTCTCTTCAAGGTCCAATCTTCTTAATCTTGTAGAGGAACTAATAGGTCCCAAACTCTTCAGTTGCTTGGAAATCTTCTTCTTTGATGATTGAGAACCACTTTCTTTTTCATCACCTCCTTTATTTACAAAAGATACTTCAACCTGAAAATCCTTTACTGTATTGTTCTTTAAATCTGCAATAGATCTTTCTTCAATGTTCTTCACTGAACTAAACTCTTTGGCTTCTTCCCCTATATCATTGATCTGAACAATTTCTCCTTCTTCTTCATCTTCAAGATTCCTGAGAACAATAAAACTATTCCCATCTTTTAAACTCAGGGAACAACTCCTGTTTCTTCTAATAACATTTTATTCTGCTCAAAACTGATTAGTAGCTGTAAATATGTTTCCTGATGGTATTCAATTACCTTCTCCATGCAATCTACATTTTTATTTTTGTTCTTCACCGGGACAAAGATCTTTCTGCTATCTGACCTTTGAGGAGGCTTTCTCTGGTTATTATTGAAATTCTTCTTTCTTCCATATATCACCATCATCCACAGACCATATTCATCTATGTTTGTGTCTTCATTAGCATTCAAATTCAGAGAATTACCAGTAATGCTACTATCAATTGCTATTTCCAGAATTTCATGCCCAGTCAAATCTTTCTTTAATTTGTTCTCCATGATAGATTTGGCACAATTGCTTTTCACATGCCCAATCTTTCCACAATCAAAGCATAGGCTTGGGATCCTCTCATACTCTACCTTTTGATAGAATTTGTCATTATCTTTTCCAACCCATACTCCTGTAGGTAGACTAGCATCCAGCTCTATACAAACACAAATTCTTCCAAATTCCCTTCTTGACCATTGAAACATATTTCCATCTATCAAGTATGGTTTTCCAACCATAGAAGCAATGCGACAAATATTGATTTTGTCCCAACAATACAATGGAAGGTGTGGGAGTCTAATCCAAATAGGAGCTGTGAGTCCTATGAGAGAATTAGGATTAAAACTTTGCGACCATCTATCAATCCCCACAATATTTCCTTTCGCAAACCAAGGACCATTGGTTAAAACAGATTCTACATTGCTAGGATAATAAAATGAGCATAATATCCATCCTTTACCAAGCACTGTAAGATGGAATTTTCCATATACCAACCATTGTTTCCTAAGTTCAAAAATGATAGCAGAGAAAGGAATTTCTTCCCCAAATACTTTAACTACTAAGGAGTTTCGCAGCTTTTTTGAATTTTCTATCACCTTATCCTAGTGTAGCTTAATTGATTTACCATCTGCATAAAGGAAATTCCAAAAATCCAGGTCTTCTACTCTGATGTTCTGTTTTTTCTCCCAAGCATTAGGTTGATTTCCAGGAACTGTTCTTTCAGGCAATTCCTCATTAACTTTGTCACAGTTGGCCAAATCTCCATTGCCGCATATACGAACTTCATTCAATTATGTATTTCTTGGAACTTTTGATAAAAGATCCCTGCCATTTCCATCACTTACAAATTTGTTACCTTCATTATCAGCTTTACGAATAACTTCATCATATTTGTATATTTATTCTCTCCTTACTGTAACTTCTGCACTTTGCATTGCTTAAGGATTCACAATCTTTGATGGGGATTTCACAGATACTCCATTTAGAATCACTTTCATTCTGTTTGAACTGTCCTTTTCAGTATAATCTTCTTGTAAGATACCTTTGCCTTTGCCGATGACAATAGTTTCCTTCTTCTTCTCCAACATTCCTCCTTCATTAATGACCAATGGTTTGTTTAACCTCCCATTAGCTCTATTGAAAGAAATTTTCCAGTCTCAAAAAGCAGAAGGAGACGACGAAGCTCCAATAACACCTCCATTTAATCCAGTCAATGATCGCCCTAAAGATCGACGTTCCTTAGGTGGTCTGCCGGCCATCAAAGGCCGGCGACCGATAGACGCCATCTTCAACCGCGTAATACGAGATTTAAAAATTCAAAATTTTTCACTTTCAATACCAGACTTTCTCTCACTAGGTTTCTATGAGTAATCGAATAGTACAATCAGTTTTATATTTACTGGTTATACTATTAAATCAATATGAGAATTTATATCTTAATATATATTTTTGTTAATTAAATAAAATTTTTCAGCAAATTAAATTTGAACGTAATGTAATAAATTAACATAAAAGTTTAAGTAAGTAATTTTTATTTAAAAATATGATAATACGGAAATAGTAATATAAACACTATTAAATTAAATGTAAAATTTTTATAATATAAATAATATAATATTATAATAATATTTTAAATAAATGTGATGTTATATATAAAATTTTATTAAAATATTTATATAAAAAATAATTTAATTGTAAATTAAATAATTTATTTATATTGGATTAAATTTATATATATATAATATGCTTTATTGTAAAATAAAATTTCTATAATAAATAATATTAAATTTTAAAAATGTATACTTATTGGTTATCATATTAAATCAAAATGAGAGTTAATATCATAATATGTCATTTTTTAGTGAATTAAATAAAATACTTCAGCTAAATAAATTTTAACATAAAGTAATAAATTAACATACAATTTTCAAGTATAATATTGTATATTTAAAAAAAATATTATATTACGAAAATAAAAATATAAAAAATATTAAAAGAAATATAAAATTTTAAAATATAAATAATATAATTTTTTTATTAGCATTTTAAATAAATGTGACATTTTATAATTATTTATTAAAGTATTAAAATAAATTATTATTTAATTTTTTTATATAATACGTTTTAGTGTGAAATATAATTTATTTAATATTTAATATGAAATATTTAAAATTTGAATTTATTGTTTATTATATGAAATCTAAATGTGAATTTATACGAAATAAAGTATAAATTTTATTTTAATTAAATTTTTTTTAGATAAATAATTTTAACATAATGTAATAATTTAACATAATGTCTAAATATTATATTTACTGTTAAAGAAATTATATTGTACATAAAAATATATATATATACAAATATATCTATATAAATAAATTATATATTTTTAATTAAATATATAATTTATTTATATATATATTTTATATATATATATATTTATTTAAAATATATGAAATATTTAATAATATTTTAAATAAATATGAGGTTATTTATAAAATTTTATTGAAATATGTAAATAAATTATTATTTAATTAAAAATTATATAATTTATTTATATTAGATTAAATTTGTATATATAATATATTTTTATGTACAATATAATTTCTTTAACAGTAAATATGAAAATTTTAAAATATAATGTGTATTATTAATTATTATATTAAATCAAAATGAGAATTCATATCTTAATATCTCATTTTTATGTTAATTTAACCTAAAAGTTTATAATATTTTTTATTTAAAAATCTTATATTACGAAATTGTTAATATAAAAACTATTAAATTAACATAAAGTTTTAAAAGTAAAAATAATATAATATTTTTTTAATAATTTAAATAAATGTGTGGAACATTGATGAACATGAAAGTGGACATCATAGTTCAATAGTTTCATAATTCTATTAACTAAAACTCTCTTTCTTTAAACCCCCCCAAAAAAAATAGAGTACAAAAGCTATCTATAGATTTGTACAGTCTAAACACTCATTTCCTTGAGAGATAAGATGCCTTTTGAATGCATATAGCATAAAACGATGTGTAACGCTTCCTGCATGACTAATAAAAAAAAAATATGTCGAGGTCAGATCAAAGAAGGAGGTTGCACTGACAAATGCAGTTGAAACATTTGGAAAGAAGAGTATTATATTCATTAAGATAAGAAACAATGCGTCTCTAATTAACCACTCCAATTTTGGATGGCATAATCTTGAACATCCTCAACTAGTTTCATTTGATCCAAATTCTTCCATAAATGCAACTTTAAACATTATTGTAGCTACTTTTATTGAACAAATTATGCATCCTCCAAAAAAGAAAAACTAGCTAGCATCTCCCCTAGGTACTAGGCCCTATGCTCAAATAATAACACTACCTAATGCATGAGACTAAGCCAACAACATTACTAGTTGACTTCTACTACTTGAATTGTTTGAATAAATTGAAGCTCAAGCTAAAAGATTTTATAATAATTAAAATTTTATGTCTTAGTCTCCACAACAAATCCTAATATATGTCATGATTACCACAACAATTCCTAAGAGATTGTTAGAGAATTAAACTCTATAACATAACTAAAGTATTTACGTAATTTCTTCTAACTTGATAGTATGTCAAGATTGTTGCTATATTTCGATGGAGAGTTGCATATTTCAAGCGAGTTCACAAAATTGAGGAACACTCAAGACATTAATAAACAACAAAATATGAAACACATGAGATGCAACACACAAAATTTAAAAGTAAGAAGGCCCCTGATCAGTGGTGGTTGTGGACGTGGTTGGACATATTTATGAATACAAGAGAATTGTTCTCCAAACCACGCCATATCCACCTCGTGTTGCTACTAAATATGAGAATCCATACGGGAGTCTAGTATATCAAACCTCTATATTAGCTCCTTGTAAGCTTCTCTAATTTCTGATTATAAACTGATTTTGTTATGCAATGCTTTTTATAAAATTGTGGTTAAGATTTTTGCTAATCATATGCAATGTATCATGCCTCTCATTATTCATCCTAGTCAATCGGGGTTTATCAAGAAAGTTATTTTTACAGATAATATCTTATTATATTTTGAATTCTTAAGAGAGTTTAATTTTGGAAAAAAACAAATATTTTTTGTGCAATATTGGACATCTTAAAATCTTTTGACACAGTTTCAAGAGATTTTTTATTAAAGAGAAAGGCTGAAAAAGGTTTTCCTGATAAATTCATCAGTTGGATTAATGATTGTATTGAGAATACTTATTTTTTTATTATTATTAATGGGTTTTCAGAAGGATTATTTTAATTCATCTTCTGGTCTTCAGCAAGGTTGTCCACTATCTCCTTCCTTATTTTTTATTGTTATGGATGCTCTTTGTAATTTAATTGATAGCAGATTTCATGGCTATCAATTTGAGGGCTTTAAAGTGGGAAATTTTCTTACTTCTCACTTATTATATGCAGATGATGTATTGGTTTTTGGTAAAAGCTTCTCTTAACAATGCAGAGCTGCTTCAAGATAGTCTGGATTAGTTTTTTTTTTCTTGTAGTGGTGTTTATGTTAATAATCAAAAAAGTTTTGCATTATTTTCTAAGGATGCTTCAGAAAAGGATTAAATTTGTCAGGTTCTCAATTTCTCTTCTTCTCTGAATTACATTAAGTATCTGGGCATTCCTATTTCTCTAAAAAGGCTTAGTAGTGATGACCTCTAACCGTTGTTTAATTAAGTTATTGATTTACTTTCAGGTTGGAAGGAAAAAAAATTATCTTTGGCAGATAGAGTTCAATTTCTTAAATTTGGTATCACTAATTATATTGCTTATTAGATTTGTGGAATGATTATACCTAAATTTGGTATAAAGTTCATTAAAAAATGTTGTTCTAGTTTTTTTGTTTCATGGCAATATTCATTCTAAAGAAAAGCATACTATTGCTTGGAAAGATGTTTTTTAAGCCCAAATGCTTTAGGTGTTTAGGTTTCTCGAATATTAATGCTCTTTACTTCACCTTTAATTGTATTATTATTTGGAGAAATTTAATTAAAAGATGTCTGTTAGCTACTTGGGTGAAAGAGAGATTTATTGCTCTTTGGAAACTTCCCCCTTCTAAGGCTTCTACTTTATGGAAAAACGTATCTAATTTGGATGTGGCTCTTAAAGATAAATTTTCTCTTATTATTACAACTGATAGTGATTTCTCATTTTACTGCTATCCTTGGATTAGTGGGAAATCTCTTCATGATTTGTTTCCTCATATTAATACTAGTTGTCATTTTATGTTGGTGAAGGAAGTTATTATGGGAAATTATTGGTCTTTGCCTCCTTGATTACAATTTCTAAATAGTGTTATCTACTCTATGCCTATTCAAAGTAATATTATCTCCTGTGTTAAGTGGAACGGGGAAATTAATCCAAAGTTTAAGTTCTTTCATTTAGATTTTTATGATGGTATTTCTAAGGTTCTTTGGTTTAAGTTTATTTCACATTAGCATTAAGCTTTGAGATATTCTTGCTATGCTTGGAAGGCCTTATTAAATGGTTTATATACTATGAATATTTTATATAAATAGAATATTTTTATTCCTTAAGGTTGTTTTTTTTGAAATTTTGATTTAGAATCTCATAATCATTTATTTTTTTATTGTGATTTTTTTTGAAGTTTTATCTTTATTTATTCCTAATCTTACTTATTTTTTTCTTAGGCCTAATATTTTACAAGTCTTTGATTTTATTTCTGACCTTAATGTTTCTTTTCATGTTAAGAATTTCTTCTTTTTAGTGACTTGTTGTTCTTTGTATTTTATTTGGAGAGAGAGGAATGAGAGGAGATCTTATGGTTTTTGCTTGAGTGTGGATTCAGTTTGTGGTTTGATTCATCATGCTATTTTTTCTAAGGTTTATGGTTGGAATTACTTTAATGATATTCAATAGTATTTTGTTTGATGGCTTTGTTAGTTAGGTGTTTTTTGGTTGGGCTTCTTGTTGTTTCATTTATTGTCAACCAATGTTTATATGGATGGAAAATATTTGAAATTGATGTTGTTGTTTGTTGTTTTGCTCTATTTTCTTATTATTGTTGAGGCTGGTCTTGCTTCGATTTTATGGATTTTATTGTTGTCGCTTGCTCATGGTTATGAATCCAATTTGTTAGTTCCTGCTGTTGATTGTTAGTTTGTGGATTCTTGGCTTTTGTACTTCTGGTTGTTGTTCCTTGATTGTAGTTTTGTTGATGGTTATCTTGGTTATGTAATGCTATTTTTGTTTGGCTGCTCGTGCAGCGCTTCTATTTTTGGGTTCTTGTTTATGTAGCTTGCATGTGGATTTCTGGCTTGGTTGCTTATTTTGATCTTTTTGCTGTTTGTTTTGGGATTTTTTTTTTGTACTTGTTGTTGTCTTCTTGTTATTTCATTTATTATCAACCGATGTTATTCTGGATGAAAATATTTGAAATTGATGTTGGTGTTTGTTATTTAGCTTTGTGTTCTTATTTTTTTATTTTATTCTACGCATTAATATAAAAAATTAGTACAAGGTCCTTAAATGGTCCAGAAGCTCCCTACTGCTCGAAAGAGTAACAAAAAGAAATTAAAAAAATCCTACGAGTTTGAGGTCCCTACGAATAAAAAGTACAATATAATCTAAATACTTACTATGGTGCACAGGAATGGCCACCCAAAAAAGATCAGAGATCCAAAAAATAGCGACTCGATTCAGCTTACCTTCCAAGATTCGATCAAAATACTCACCTACAAAAGAGGGGCACTGTAAAACAAGATATAGAAGGAAAGGAATATAGGAAAAATAGAAATAAATAATGAAAATACAATAGGTGATCTTGCATAGAAAATTCTAAATGTAAAATAAGATCGATACCAAGCAGTCCCAGAAACAAGGCAGCAACTCAACTTAGTAAATAACTGGCCACAAGAAGAAAAACTAAAATAGTAATACACCCAACAAACCTGATCACCACCTAGAATATCATCAGACCACTGTCCAATTCTTCTCCAAATTAACAACAAAAAGCAGCCAAATAATAGAGAATTAAGATTTGAGAACTTGTGGTGTTCGTATGTGGCAGCAAGGGGCATCATAGCTAACTCCTGGAGAAAGAAGGACTTTGGAAGTTCGAATGAAATTCTAAAAAGAAAAATTAAAAGAGCTCCTAAAAATCTTTATTTTTGGAGCAAAAAAAAGTTGAAAGAGCTAAACTTGAAGAAACAAGAGCTAAAGAATGAAATCATGCATTTACAAAAAAGAGAAGCTAAGGAAGGAGGCTTGAGTCAGGATAACCTTCTAATACTTAGAAGAAAGGTTATTGAATACAACACAAATTTTGCAATACTAGCAACATGGTGGAGACAAAGATCTTAGAGTCAATGGATGGAAGAAGGTGAAAAGAACACACGTTACTATCATACCTTTGCAACGACTAATAAAAGAAGCAACCAGATTTAGCAAATTGCTTGGGAGGATGGATCTTTGGAATCAAATCAGGAATCAATCTTTGAGATTATGGAGAAATTCTTCTCAAATAAATGGAGCAATCGCAAATGTAACTTGGAGGAGTGGCCAAATTTCAATAATTCATATTGCATCCATGAAGACATGGTAAAAACATTGAAAGTAGATTTCACTAAAGATGAGTTGAAAGTTACTGTAACGAGCATGGACAATAATAAATCTCCAGGAGTTGATGGATTCAATGCCTGTTTTTAGCAATGGAAGGAGACTATAGTAGTATTGATTCTAAAAATACAAAATGCCAATGAATGTTCCAAATTTAGATCAATTTACCTTTGCCAAAAGGTCTATAAGATGGCGGCTGGTATGATCTTAAACAGATTTAAAAAATGCCTCCCAAAATTTATCTCTGAATACCAAGGAGCCTTTGTTTCGGGAAGAAGTATTTCAGATAATTTCCTTATTGCTTAAGAGATCATAAGTAAGATGATATCCTCAGTAGCAAAGCCAGTATACTTTCTTTTGAAGCTTGACATGGAGAAAGCCTATGATAGCATGTGTTGGGAAGCTTTAAACCAAGTTATGAAGCTAACATGTATACCAGAGAACATGATACAGTTGATAATGCAATGTGTCTCTAATCTGAAATACTCAATAGATATAAATGGAAAAGGAACAAATTGGATCAAAGCTCAATGTGGCTTCAGACAAGCATGTCCTCTATCACCGAGTTTATTTATCTTATGCTCCGATCTTTTGTCTAAAGATATCCGTGGAAAATGGAACAATTGGGGATAAGATTAGCTACTAATGTTGAGAATATAACACATCTACTGTTTGCATATGATGTCTTGATAGTAGTAGAAGCTTATAGTAGAAATGTCAGAACATTGAAGAATACTCTCAAAAACTACTTTGGATGGATAGGACAAACCATTAACTCCCAAAAATCCATGGTTTTATATGGTAAAAAAGTCACCAAGAAAAGAAAAAGTAAACTAAACAAAATCAAGGGAATTAAAGAGGATAAGGAACTCAAATACTTGGGAATTAAACTAGCAATAAGGAGACTAAAGGCAGAAGAATACAATAACATTATTGATAAATCTATGTGTAGGCTTAACTCATGGGGAGCAAGATGGTTATCACTGGCTGGAAGAATTCTTCTAATCAAAATAGCTTACATGAACATGATTTCTTATCAGGTAGAACACTCTCTCATTCCTAAAAGCATCTTGATGAAAATTGACAAAATTTATAGAAATTTTGTATGGCACAAATAAAATGGGAACCAAGGAATGCATTACATTGCATGGAAAACTCTATGCTTACCTACAAGTTTAGGTGGATTTGGTATCCAAGGAGCATCGAAAAGGAAGGGACCTTTGAGGGCTAGAATTGCTTGGATGTATCTACAGAACAAAGAATCATTACTCCATAAAATTCTTAAAAGCAAATATGGAGACAAAATATAGGAGGAAGGAATGAAGAGAGGGTCTTCATCATCATGGAAGATCATAAAAGAAGGGATCAATCATCTAAAGCCAATTATTGGATGGAAAGTAACCAATGGTGAAAGTATAAATATTACTACTGACAATTAGATTCTAAAAAGATGTATGAACACCTGGTTGGCAATGTTAAATACTATGGAACTTTACGATAAAAAAGTTTCATTCCTTATGGATAATTGCGGTAACTGGAATATAGAGAAAATGACTGAATTTTCTCGGAAGATATGATAAATCTCATCCAGCAGATGGAAAAAGGGGAAGATAGCAGGGAAGATAAGATTGAACTAATCTATACCAATTCTGAAAGAAATATCTCATCCCTATCTTCTGAAGCTAACACCAAAAATCATTACAGTAATTTCAGCAAGCATATTTGCTGAAAAAACTCAAATTAAACTAAAGAGTATCACTTTTTTGGTGGAGATTGTTGAATGATGTGTTGCCAACAAATGAATGGTTATGTCATAGAAGACTAGCAAGCAATTCCTTTTGTCCTAGAGGATGTCAAACAATAGAAGACACAGAACATGTGGTCATAAAATGTAGCAAGCTGAATGAAATAATACAGAAGCTGAGACAATGGGGATTCAATGTCCCGTTATTTCAAAATCTCAATGATTGTTTATAGGAACTAAAATAGAAAGCTTATAAAGACAGTGGACTAGTAAAAATTTATGTCTCGACAGTTTACTTTAGTTGGAAATCACAGAACCTGGGAAAACATAGAAAACAGAGCTTTTTATTGCTTATACAGCAACAGAGATCATTTCTAACGCTTCTTATTTGCATTAAGCTCCAATCGAGAAGAACTAGAACATTAACTAGTAATTGCTGCTTAAAACTTGGAGTCCCCCTCCCGAAGGTTGGATAAAATTGAATGTAGATGTGACATTATCAAAATCAAATGTGGCAGGAGTAGCAGGGTTGTTAAGAGATTGCTAAGGAAGAATGATATGTGCTTATGGAAAAAATCTGATACATTGGGATATTGCAATTTTGGAGCTTAAAGCAATTCTAACATTTGGGAACTATTTTCAAGATTGGTTTTGTGAATACAAAGGAATAATCATTGAAGGAGATAATACGAATATCATAAAGAAGCTCCAAGACTCAATAACTATGAAGACCAATAAAGGTATGAAACCGGACCTCTCTTTTTTACAATTATTTAATAATATCATTTTTATCTTTGCTCTTAGAGAATGTAATAAAACAGCAGATTACCGTGCCAATCTTGCTTTGTTAGGTGACTTTTATTGGGAAACATTTTTAGAGACAGAACTTCTAACAAGCTTTTTATACTTGTTTAGGAAGGACTATCACATATTTCTTTTTCAGTAGCCTCTTGTAATTATTTTATGATTCCTTTAATGCAAGATGCATCTTTATTAACAAAAAAAAAAAAAAAAAAAATACTCCCAGCCAAAAGGGTACCCAAGGCCAAACTACATCCTTAAAAGTAAATAATCATAATACCATCAATATAAGAAGTAGCTATTGAGACAACTGAAGGCAGTGGAGAACATAACTAGACATTAAGAACACAAAGCATCCACTTAAGCAGTAAGATCAACCATTGAAAAGTCCCAACCCAGCCAAAATCTAGAGAATATCCTACCAACTGCACGAAAACCCACAGGCTGCAGTAGAGCCAACTACAGCAGTGAAAACACCAAACCTCCACAAAAACACAAAACCTAAGCCAATAATAGACAACACCAACAACCCTGAAGCAAACAACAAGCCCCCAGGAAACAACAACAGCCAAAGTAGAGGAGGAACCAAGAAACCACCTCAGACCAATAACAGGGCCACTAGAAAACCAACAAAAATAATAGAGGGACAAGCAAACCATTACAGAAACATCCCTCATAAACCTAACAAACATAAGCAAAAACCGAACCCAAAGGCTCAACAAACAGACCACCAGTAAAAAAATAAACAACCCAGCAAGGTAGAAAGCTGCAACCTCTTAAGATAAACCAACATAAACCTACCCCAAAAATAAAAAAAATTAATGAAACACATAAGGAAAACTACTCTCATCTAAATAAATAAGACTTCTAATCTGAAGAGGAAGGTTAGGAATGCTGACATCCTATAGAGTCTTCAAGGAACAATCCCACTTGGCAATACCAAGCGCATAAGCATTCCTCTCCAACTTAATAATATAAAAGGAACAATTAAACAAACTTAACCACTGCTTAGTCTGCGAATATGTTTTAGGGAATATAATTTTGATGATAGCAAACACTTTTGTTTCTCTACGACTGCCTTGCCTACTAACATTTTAGGCCCACAAGATCAAACTGCAATTTGAACTAGCTCAAGATTGGGTAGACTATGTCTGAGTCAGTTTGTAAACTTTTCCCTTTCTTGAGTCTATTGTAAAGATGTGATTCCTGATGCTACGTAACCTTGCACTCACATTTGGGGGAAATCTTTTCTATCTAATTTAGAGTTTTTTGTTTTTGCTGACATAGTCCAGGACGATCCCAAAATCGGCCTGGACGATCAATTAAAAATAGAAACCCTAATTAGGACATCCTGGTTAAGGAAGCCAATATTAAGTGCATCATCCAAGATGATATTTGTATTAGTTTGGATGATAGGCTCAAATCAGAAAGAATCATCCACCAAATCTATTTAGGTATTGTTTATTTTTGGACATCATCCAGGACATCGTCCATAATGATGCAATACAATTATGCCTTAATTAATTTGGTAATTAAGGAAAGCAATTAAGATTTGATTGCTCTATTATATCATCCTTGACGATCATAGGATCAGTCGAGATGATCAGTTCAAAAATCTTAGTTGTCCCTGGATAACCAAACATCGGCCAGCTGCTATTTAAGGCAGTGCTCTGGATGATTTTCACAGATTGGAACTAATCATCCGGGATGATCGTAAGATCAGCTTGGACGATCAAGCTATTTTTCCATCATCCAGACATCCATTCAGTGTGATTGTCTGGATGATATTCAACGATTTGTACTGATTGAACTTGACGATATTCTATTGACCTGGAACATATGAACAAAAACCATCAAATCATCCCAAATCATCCTAGCTAACTGAGCATAATTTATACAGTATCGCCCTAGATTATAAAGTTGATTTGTTATAATTAAGAGCTATTCCAAATATCTTTTATTTAAGACCTCTTGTTCTACTCAAGAGAGTATCGTTTACTGCTATTCTGACCTAAGAGAGCCAAGATGAGAGGGAGAGCAAGGGAGAGAGAGAGAGGATCTTATGAGGGAGAGTCTGTGAGTGGTTTCATAAAGGTTACTTCAGACAAGGATCCGTCATCAACTTCTCCAGTCATCGTCCTTAGTTCTTTGGGAGTTCTAGAGAGGTCTACTTTAGCATTTGATCAAGGTTCTCTGCCTGTTTCAAGAGAAGCAAAAGGAGTTGGGTTTTCTTCCTACTTCTGGAGGAAGTAAAATGAGTTGGGTTCTCTGCCTCACCTTGGTTGGTGGGAATGAGGTTTGTAAATGCTTCTCTGCCTTGCTGTGGTGGTAAAAGGAGAGACACTGTGTTTAGTTCAATACTCGAAGGGTGCCTCCTAGGAGTGGACATAGGTCATGTTGACTGAACCATTATAAATTTCTATATTCTTTATTACTGCTTCCACATTTAATTTCAGCACTTTGATTTCTGTGGTAAATTTTGTTTATTGTTTTAAGATTGTGTTTTGATCAAAAGTTTTTTAAAATACCAATTTCCTCCCCCTCTTGGTTAGCCTTGGGACTAGTTCATAAAGGCTTAACATCCCTGCCAAACTTTCAAGTGCTATCAGAGCACTTTCAAGTGGTATCAGAGCGGGGTTAATAAAATCTAGTTTTTGAAAACTTTTAAATTTGATCAATGACTAACTTCGATAATTGTAATAATATGGAAGGATATTTTATTACACGATCATAATTATTTGACAATATTCATTTTGATTTTTAGAAAACTTGTATGTCTATATTTTTACAATCGCTTGATTATCGTATGTGATGTTTGTTAAAGAAGGTTATACACCTCGTTCTTGTGAAATTAATGTCATTAAAATTGAACTTCCTTTTACTGAATGTACTTTAATGAAAGAGACTTAGCACAACTTCATGCAAAATGCTTGAACTATTTTTTCTGTGCTTTGAAATATGAAGATTATATGCATGTTTCAACTTGTGTAACTGGTAAAAAATTTGGGATAGATTGTGTGTAACTTATGAAAGAACCAATGAAGTTAAACAATCTAGGTTGAATATTTTGTTGCATGACTATGAAGTTTTTTGTATGAAACCTTTTGAATCAATTTCTGACATTTATACTAGATTACTTAAATTGTCACCTCATTGCATGCTTTAGGAAGAGAGTTAACTAATTATGAAAGGGTCAATAAAATTTTGAGATGCTTGCCTTCTTCTTTTAATACTAAGATTATTGCAATTACTGAAACTAAAGATTTAAATACTTATTATGTTGATAATTTACTTGGATCACTCATTGCTTACGAGCAAGGGGTGAATCAAAGAAATCTTGATGCATGTGAGAGAAATAAGGAGAAAATTTTGGCACTAAAGACCAACAACACGGACACTGATTCTTTCAGATCTAAAAATGATGATGTTACCTTCATCACTAGGCAATTTAAAAGATTTTTAAGGAAGAATAATAAGTATCATCATAAGTGGAAAAGAGGTAAGGATAGCAAAAATTATAAAGTTCTTTCGATGTTGTTTGCTTTAAATGCAGGAAGCCTGGCCATGTTAAGGCTAATTGTCCTACACTTAAGGAGCACCCAAGTAAGGAGAAGGGTGAGGAGAAACAAAAATAAATAAAGGACAAGAAGTAGTACCAAAAAACTTTCTGGGCAGATTCTGCATCTGACTCATCTGAGATTGAAGCTGAAGAGGAGATAACAAATTTGTGCTTAATGGGTAATCATCTTGGTCAATCTGATCAAGAAGCGTTATATGAACCAACTTATGATCAATTACTTGAAATTTGTGAGAAAATTCATGCATCATATAAGAAACTTAAGACGCATGCTAGTTTGAAATTGGAGTTTTTGAATTTGCAAAAAAAACATGAAAGTTTAAGCAAAGATCACAATCTACTTGATAGCAATCACATGTTTTTACTTGATGAATTTGATAATTTAAATAAAAAGCATTCTGATTTGATTGTTGAGCATGATTCTTTGAAAGCATCCTACACCTCACTTGAATCTGATTTTAAAACTTATATTGAAGAATTTGAGAATAAAAAGCACTATTTGAATGTTGATAATGCTATTTTAGAAAGTGCTAACTTGAGGTTTAAAGCTAAATTGAATATACTTGAGGGAAATTGGAATACATCAAAACTTGATCTAAAGCCAAAACCTAGGAAGAGGAATTATAACCCAAACATATTAGTAAATCCTTTTCATGGAGTTAGATGTTTCTCATGTGGCATGTTATGAAATATTTCACACACTTGCACTGTTCATCGTAGTACACATTGGGTGTGGAGACCCAAACTGTATGATGAAAGTTTGTTAGTGATGTTAGGCCTTATGAACTAGTCCCGAGGCTAACCAAGAGGGGAGTGAATTGGTATTTAAAAATCTTTAAATAAAAAGAACAATTATCTCAAACCAAAGTCACCACAGAAAAATAAGTGTGGAAGAAGTAAAAATAACACAAGGGTTTATAGTGGTTCGGTCAACTTGACCTACATCCACTCCCCGGAGGCGCCCTCCAAGTATTGCACTATCAACGTGACTCTCCTTTAGCCCCCATAGCTAGGCGGAGAAGCCCTTACAAAAACACCTCCTTTTTGCTACCCCCAGCAAGGCAGACAACCCCATTCCTTTTGCTTCCTCCTAAAGCAGACAGAGAACCTCAATCATTCGCTGAAGCTTACCTCTCCCAACCCTTCCAAAGATAAGAGACTTTAAGGAAGAAGAAGTGGAATAATACTTGGAGTAACCCTTGTAAACTCCCTCACAAGCCCCCCCTCACAAGATCCTCTCTCTCTCTCTCTCTCTCTCTCTCTCTCTCTCTCTCTCTCTCTCTCTCCCTCTCTCTCTCTCTCCTTTAGGTTTTCTCAGGTCAAGATAGCAACCAAGGATGTTCAAAAATATTGATCAATAGATTTTAAATATAAGAGCTTCAAAGGAGCTCAATAATTGCAAGTTGCTGACTTTATCGTCCACGACGATAATCATATAGTCCTGTACGATCAGTTCAAATCATAGAAGATCGGCTAGAACATCGCCCTGAAGATGATCTGGATGATTGAAAATTGGCTTGATCATCCAGGCCGATCTCACGATCATCCCGACTGATTAGTTTAAATCAAAGAAAAAAAATCTTCTAGAGTATTGCCCTGAATTCGAACTGTCCGATCCTAATCGGCCAAAACATCGCCCTGAATTTGTGCTGGCCGATATTTATCGTCTAGGAGCAACAAAGGGTTTTTGAATAGATCATCCTGGCTGATCCTGAGATCGTTCAGGGTGATGTGATCGTATCAATCATCCTTAATTACTTCCTTAATCTCTGGATCAATTTAGGCATAATTGTGTAATATCATCTAGGCCGATCTTACGATCGTCCTGGCCGATTTCTAAAAATACAGAATACCTAAATTGATTAAGGCGACAATTTCTTTCTGTTTTGAGCATATCATTCTGGCCGATACAAGTATCATCCAGGACGATCAGTTAATTATGGCTGCCTTAACTAAGAAATCTTGATTAGAACTTTTATTTTGAACTTGATCGTCTAGGCAGATATAAATATCGTATGGGATGATGTGAGTAAAAATAGAAATTCTAAATCTCTAATGTGTGTGTAGGGTTACTTAGCATTAGACACTTAACCAGATTACAATTGACTCTAGAATGGGAAAAAGAAAAATACAGACTTACTCAGACCTAGTCTACCCATTTTTGGGCTGGCTCCGTCTGTCATCTGATCTTTTGGTCCTGAAATGTCGGTAGAGAAAGGCATTCAAAGTGTTTGCTAACATCAAAATCACAATCCATGAAACCAAGTTTGCAACATTCTCCCCCTTTTTGATGATGGAAAATACGTTAATGATTATAGCAGTGTAATTTAAGAATTCCAAAAATTCAAAGTAAAAGTTCAAACATACAACCCTACTAACATGCAACCCTACTACTCTCCCTTTTGACATCTCAAAAAGGAGGAGGAAAGCAAGAAACAAAGTAAACAAACCCCCTTTTTTTTAAACCAAGGAATGAACATGATGTAGTATTCCATTTGATTGATTTTAAAAATTTTGTGAGCTAATGAATCAACATTAAAAAAATCCACAAAATGGTATAATATCCGATCATGGTAACCCTTAGCTCGGACTTTCTTTTAGGGTAGAATTTCCTTTGGAAATCAATGACCTAACTCAAAAATTCAATTGGATATGAGAAAAAAAATGATCCATTCATTACTTGTTTTCAGAAAAAACATCTTATAGAATAATGTACCAAATTAAATTTATCACAATCGCAAAACAATCGAAATCAAGCCTTTGATACATGAAATCTTCTAAGTTTTAAAAGATTTGAAAGGAGACGAGAGTTTGCTTTTTGTGGGCTCATTTTATACCTCTTATCAATTGATTGATGCTTTGCACATCTTTTGATTTTTGATACACTTTGTGTATTATTTTTTCAATTTGGCGTCATTGCGCATCTTTTGTTGGCATCATTGGCTAATTTTTTATTTGTGCCAGCTCCATTCTCTTTTAAAATTTCTTAAAAAGAATTCTTAGTTGTGAGTATATATTCTAGATATTAGAGAATAGGAGCTCTCTCTCTAACATAGATAAGAACTTAATCATAAAATAGAATTAATAACCAATGGCAAGAGTAACGAGGAATCTTGATGTGATAAAAAGACTTTAATCATTATAATTATAAGATAGATTTGCTTTAGCAAGGTTAGAAAAGATCTTAATTTCATACTTAATTATTAATTTGAAATAGATTTTTGATTAAAAAAGAAAACTTTTCAACTAAAATAGGTTAGAGAAAGAGACACATTCAACGGTATATTTTTACCATCTAACAGATTAAGAGATGTGAAACATTGACTACAAATTTTCAAAAGTAAGGACAAGGCATACGATATCATTTCAGAGATGATTTTGAAAAACAAAATGAAAGTAAAACAAATAAAACAAAGACTAAACGTAAATGAAAAAGAAGAAAAGAAAATAAGGAGCAAAAAGGAAAAGTAAATAAAAGAAAAGAACAAAAGCAAAGGAAAGCAAGTAAAAGATCAAGTTCATGCATTTATGTCAATCACACCCAATCTGGTCCTTAAAGAGCTGAAAAATGTCGATGGGCAGTGGTTTCGTAAAGATTTCAGCCAATTGATTTTCAGTTGTCACATGGTGTAACTCAATGTCTCCCTTAGTCACATGATCTCTAATAAAGTGATGCCTAATGTCAATGTGTTTAGTCCTTGAATGTTGGATAGGATTCTTAGAGATGCATATGACACTATTATTGTCACAAAAGATTGAAATGGTGCCTACATGTAATCCTAAATCCAATATCTGTTGTTTCAACCAAAGGAATTGGGCCACACAACTTCCAAGTGCAATGTACTCAGCTTCAGCAGTGGAAAGTGCAACAGAGTTTTGCTTTCCACTAGACCATGAGACCAAAGATTGTCCTATGAATTGACAAGTTCCTGAAGTACTTTTTCTATCCACCTTGCATCCTGCAAAATCAGAGTCAGAAAATCCAATAATCTCAAAAGAAGTGTTGTGCCTCGGGATACCAAATCTCTAAATTTTGGGTCCCCAAAAGGTATCTAAAAATTCTCTTAACCGCAGTCCGGTGGGATTCCTTTGGGTCAGTTTGAAACCTAGCACAAAGGAAAACACCAAATATTATATCAGGTCGGCTAGCAGTCAGGTAAAGTAAGGATCCAATCATGCCTCTGTACTTCTTCTGATCAACAGACTTACCACTTGGGTCCTTATCCAATGGAACAATAGAAGTCATGAGAGTATTAATTGGCTTAGCTTTATCCATCTCATACTTCTTCAAAATATCCTTTATGTATTTTGTTTGATTTAGAAAGGTTCCATCATCACATTTTTTTTTACTAAATCCCAAAAAGTAGAACAACTCTCCCATCAAACTCATCTCAAACTCTCTAATCATTATTTTAGAAAACTCATCACAAAGTTTTTTATTAGAAGATCCAAAAAGTATGTCATCCACATAAATCTGAAAAATGAGTAAATCATCTCCAACTTTCCTAAGAAAAAGGGTGGTGTCTATGCTCCCCTAAACAAACTCCCTTTCTAGTAAGAATGTGCTAAGCCTCTCATACCAAGCTCTTGGTGCCTTCTTTAATTCGTACAAAGCCTTTTTTAATTTAAAAATATGATTTGGAAATTGTGAACTCTCAAAACCTGGGGGTTGTTCTACAAAAACATCCTCTTTTATTTCTCCATTTAAAAAGACACTCTTGACATCCATTTGAAAAAGCATAAATCCTTTATAACAGGCAAAGGCTAATAGCACTCTAATGGCTTCCAATCTTGCTACAGGGGCAAAAGTCTCCTCAAAGTCTATCCCTTCTATTTGATTATACCCCTTAGCCACTAATCTTGCTTTATTCCTAACCACCACTCCAGAATCATTCACCTTATTCTTAAAGACACACTTTGTTCCAACTACACTTTTTCCCTTAGGTCTTTCTACAAGCTCCCAAACATCATTCCTAATAAATTTGTTTAATTCCTCCAGCGTGGCTAAAATCCAAAACTCATCAGTAATGGCTTTGTTTATGTTGGTGGGTTCAGTCATTGAGATTAAGGCAGAGTGGTTCACCTCCTTCCTAAGTCCATGTCTAGTATTAACTCCATTAGAAGGGTATCCTAAGATAAAATCCTTGGGGTGACTTGTAGAGTATCTCCATTCTCTAGGCAAGGTGTGATAAGGTCCAACCCTTTCCTCCAAATCTATATTTTATACTCCTTGGGTGACATCTCCTACTCCTTCAATGTTTGGTGACCTACTCCCTTCTCCAAATTTTTTGCTCCAGTGGTAATCTCTCCAACATCATCATCATCCTCAACTCTAAGCTTTTTAGGACCAGACTCATCAAATACCATATGTGTAGTCTCTTTCACCATCAAAGTCCTTTTGTTAAACACCCTATAATACTTTCCAACACTAGAATATCCCAAGAACACTCCATCCGATTTAGGATCAAATTTTCCCAACTGAGACTTCCCATTATTGTGAATAAAACCTTACAACTAAAGACATAAAGGTGGGAAAAATTGGGTGTCCTACCCTTAAGGATCTCATAGGGTGTCTTATCTAGTTTGGCTATAACACTCACCCTATTCAACACATAACAAGCTGTGTTAACCGCTTCAGCCCAAAAGTATTTTAAAAGTGAATACTCAGTAAGCATGGCTCTACCAGCTTCCACAAAGTTCTGGTTCTTCCTTTCATCTATCTCGTTCTGCCTAGGGGTCCTAGGAGCTGAGAAGTTTGGGATAATCCCCTTGTCCTCACAAAAATCTCCAAATCTTTCATTCTCAAACTCTCCCCCATGGTCACTATGGATGGTCAAGATCTCACAACCTAGCTTTTTCTGAATCCAAGTAGAAAATGTTCTAAACTTCTCAAAAGACTCATTTTTATATGAAAGAAATCTAGTCCAAGTGAACCTCGAGTAGTCATCAACAATCACAAAACCATAGACTTTCCCTCCCAAGCTGCAGTGCTAATGGGTCCAAAAAAATCCATGTGAAGGACTTCTAAAGGTCTAGAGGTACTAATGTCCTTAGTGGGGTGAAAGGTGGAGTGGATTTGCTTTCCTAGTTAGCAAGCATCACAAAGGTGGTCTTTTGAAAACTTGAGTTTGGGGACACTCTAACTAGGTCTTTTTGGGTCACTTTCCTAAGGGTTTTCATACTTGCATGACATAATCTTCTGTGCCACAACCATGAATCATCAATAGCAATTTTTAAATAAAAAGATGCAACACATTCAATGTTATTTAAATCAAGCATGTACACGTTGTTGATCCTTTTTCCCTACAAAATAGTGTTGTTACTTAAAATAACAATGCATGAATTTGCAAAGAATTATACGATGAAGCCCTTGTCATAGAGTTGACTGATGTTGACCAGATTGTGCTTTAATCCATCTACAAGCAAAACATTTTCAATCATAAGGTTCTTGGAATTACCAATTATACCTGAGCCTACCACCTTCTTGGAGGTGTTGTCTCCAAGAGTAACCTTGCCTCTAGTCCTAGACTCCTGCAAAACAAATTAATTAGCATCACCAGTTCTATGTTAAGAGCATCTGCTATCTAGGTACCACATACTCTCACGAGGCCTTTTATGTGTGCCCACCTACAAGATCATTAAATGTTAGATATAGGAACCCAAACAAGTTTGGGTCCCTTCTTATGAAAAGTAGAATGCAATGCATGTGTGGTATGTTGTGGATCATTCACCTTAGGTCTCCACACCCAATGTGTACTATGGTGAACTGTGCAAGTGTGTGAGATGTGTCCTACCATGTCACATGAAAAACATCTAACTTCAAGAAAAGGATTTCTTAAATGGTTATAATGCCTCTTCCTAGGTTTCAGCTTTTGATCAAGTGTGGGTGTCATCCGAGTTTTCTTACATGTATCCAATTCTTTTTGAATCCTCAAGTTAGTACTTTTGAAGACCTCATTCTCAATCCTCAAATTCTTCTCTATCTCTTTAGATTTCTTAAAATCAGATTCAAGTGAGGTGTGTGAAGTTTTTAGTGAATCATGCTCTTCAATTAATTCACAATGCTTTTTTATTTTACTCATCAAATACATCAAGTAGGGTCATATGATTTGATTCAATTGTTGAGTGATCTTTAGTCAAAATTTCATGCTCTTTTTGTAAATTAAAAAATTCCAATTTCAAGCTAGCATGTGTCTTCTTAAGTTTCTTATTTAATGCATGAATTTTTTTCAGAAACATCAAGGACTTGATCATAGGAAAGTTCACATACATCTTCTTGATCAAGATGGTCGTCTGCCATTAAGCACAAGTTTGTTGTGTCATTTTCTGGTTCTGTCTCCGATGAATCTGATGTATAATTCACCCAAAATGCCTTTTGAAGTCTCTTTTTATCTTTTCTAAACTTGGATTTCTCCTCACTCTTTTCCTTGCTTGTGTGCGTCTTAAGTGTAGGGCAATCAGCTTTCACGTGTCCGGGTTTCCTGCATTTATAACAAACCACATCAGATGATCCTTTAGAATATTTGTTATCCTTACCTTTTCTCCAATTTTGACAATGCGTTTACTTCTTCCTTGAAAGCTTTTGAATTGCCTTGTGATTAAGGTAAAGTCATCACTTTCAGACCTGGAAGAGTCAGAGTCCAATTTGTGGGCCTTTAGTGCCACTATTTTCTCCTTCTTTTTCTCACCTGCATCAAGATTTCTTTGATTCACCCCTTGCTCGTAAGCAATGAGTGAGCCAAGTAAGTTATCAATTGAATATGTGTTCAAATCCTTAGATTCAGTGATTGCATTGATTTTAGCATCAAAAGATGAAGGCAAGCATCTTAAAATCTTGTTTACTTATTTATAATTTGAAAGTTCTCTTTCTAAGGCATGCAAAGAAGTTACAATTTGAGTAACCCTTCTATACATTTCAGAAATCGATTCAGAAGGTTTCATACGAAAAAGTTCGTAGTCATGCAAGAGAATATTCAAACAAGATTGTTTCACTTCATTGGTTCCTTCATAAGTAATGCACAACCTATCCCAAATCTCTTTTCCAATAGAGTAAGTAGAAACACGCATGTAATCCTCAGACTTTAAAGCACAGAAAAAATAGTTCAAACACTTTGCATTCAATTGAGCTAAATCTCTTTCATCGAAAGTCCATTTAGTAAAAGTAACTTCAGTTTTAATTCCGTTAATTTCACGAGAAGATGGAGAATATCCTTCTTTAATAAGCATCCACATGCGATAATCAGTTGATTACAGAAAAGTATACGTGCGGGTTTTCCAAAAATCAAAAGGAAGGTTGTCAAACAATGGGGGTCATGTAATAGAATATCCTTCAGTTGTATTACAATTCCCAAAGTTTGCCATGGATCAAATTCAAAAAGTTTTCAAACTCAGTTTTTATGAACCCTGCTCTGATACCACTTAAAAGTTTGTTAGGGATGTTAGGCCCTATGAACTAGTCCCGAGACTAACCAAGAGGGGGGGGGGGGGGGGGGGTGAATTGGTATTTTAAAAATCTTTAAATAAAAAGAACAATTATCTCAAACCAAAGTCACCATAGAAAAACAAGTGCTGAAAATTAAAGTACGAAAGCAGTAAAAAGAACACAAGGGTTTATAGTGGTTCAGTCAACTTGACCTACGTCCACTCCCCGGAGGCGCCCTCCAAGTATTGCACTACCAACATGACTCTCCTTTTTCCACCACAGCTAGGCAGAGAAGCCCTTACAAAACACATCCTTTTTGTTACCCCCAGCAAGGCAAAGAACCCCACGCCTTTTGCTTCCTCCTGAAGCAGGCAGAGAACCTCGATCGTTTGCTGAAGCTTACCTCTCCCAACCCTTCCAAGGATAAGAGATTCTAGGGAATAAGAAGTGAAACAATGCTTGGAGCAACCCTTGTGAACTCCCTCACAAGCTCGCCCTCACAAGATCCTTTCTCTCTCTCTCTCCCTCTCTCTCTCTCTCCTTTAGGTTTTCTCAGGTCAAGATAGCAGCCAAGGATGTTAAAAAATGTTGATCAATAGCTCTTAAATAGAAGAGCTTCAAAGGATCTCAATAATTGCAAGTTACCAACTTTATCGTCCAGGATGATAATCATATCATCCTGTATGATCAGTTCAAATCACAGAAGATCGGCCAGAATAACACCCTGAAGATGATCTGGACGATTGAAAATTGGCTTGATCATCTAGGCTGATCTCACGATCGTCCCGGCCGATCAGTTCAAATCAGAGAAAAATTATCTAGAGCATCGCCTTGAATTTGAACTTTCCAATCCTAATCGGCTAGAACATCGCCCTGAATTAATACTGGCCAATATTTATCGTCCAGGAGCAACTAAAGGTTTTTGAATAGATCTTCTCGGCCAATCCTGAGATCATCCAGGATGATGTGATCGTATCAATCATCCTTAATTACTTCCTTTATTCCTGGATCAATTTAGGCATAATTGTGTGATATCATCCAGGCCGATATTATGATCGTCTTAGTCGATTTCAAAAAATACAGAATACCTAAATTGACTATGGAGCTAATTTCTTTTTGTTTTGAGCATATAATCCTGGCCGATACAAGTATCGTCCAGGATGATCAGTTAATTACGGCTGCCTTAACTAAGAAATTCTGATTGAAACTTTTATTTTGAATTCGATCGTCTAGGCTGATATAAATATCGTACGGGATGATGTGAGTAAAAACGAAAATTCTAAATCTCTCAAGTGTGTGTGTGTAGGGTTACTTAGCATTAGATACTTCACCAGATTATAATTGACTCAAGAAAGGGAAAAGGAAAAATATAGACTGACTCAGACCTAGTCTACCCAATCTTGGGCTAGCTCTGTTTTTCGTCTAATGTTTTGGTCCTGAAACGTTAGTAGAGAAAGGCAATCAAAGTGTTTGCTAACATCAAAATCATAATCCATGAAACCAAGTTTGTAACATATGATTCACAGCATAACGCATGCATGTTATTCTTCTTTTTATAAGAAGGGGCCCAAACCTATTTAGATTCCTAAATCTGATAAATGATGATTTTTGTAGGTTTACTATCACCAAAGACCTCATGAGAGCATATGGTACTTAGACAGTGGAGGCTCGCGACTCATAACTGCTTAAACTTACTACTTTGTTGATTGTTATTTTTTTTGTTTTAGTTTATTATGATTGCTGTAATTTTATAATTGTTACATCTTTGATGTTGTTTTTTTATTTTCCCTTTTATAGCTGAAATGATATTTTGCCTTGTTTTTGATTTTTGGAAATTTGTAGTCAATGTCTAAACATTCCTAAATCAGTTAAAGGGAGAAACACCATAAATTATTTTCCTCCCTCTAACCTCTTATAGTGGTGTAATTTTCTTTTCTAAATAAAAGTCTATCTCAAATTAACAACTAGACTTTGTGAATGATATATTTTCTACCTTACTACAGTAATCTAACTTATATTTATAATGTTTAAAATCTTTATATTACTTTAAGATTTCTCGTTATCTTGTCAATGCATTTATCATATTATTTTGATTTTGTTTTATGGTTTATTCTTTCCTATGTTAGAGAGTGAGTTTTTCTTATCTAATATCTAGAAGATATACTCACAACTGAGAATATTTAAGAGTTTTAAAAAGGAATCTAGCTTGCAAAAAAATAAAAATAAATGGTCAATGACGCCAGAAAAAAAAAGATGCGCAATGACGCTAAATTGAAAAATATACACAAAGCATATAAAAAATCGAAAGATGTGCAAAGTGTACAATTCAATTGACAAGAGGCAAAATATGAGCCCACCAAAAGCAAGTTATCTTCTCTTTTCAAACTTTTAAATCTTAGAAGAATTCATGTATCACTTGATTTTCAGAGGTTTGATTTCAAATTTCAAGATTGTAACAAATTACTTTGATGCATTATTCTATAAGATATTTTTCTGGAACCAAGTTTTGAACATATATCTTTTTTTATTCAATTGGTTTATTCTAAATTAAGTCTCTTATTTTTTAAAAGATGATTTTTCCTGAGAGAAGTCTAAGCTAGGGTTAGTAGGATAGGATGTTCTACCATTTTCGGATTTCGACAAAGTTAACGCATTGGTCTTATAAGTCATTAAATTCAATCACTTGAAGAATTTATCATTTTCATGCCTTGAAAATTAAATAAAAAAGATAATTTTTTTTAAAATTTAATTTTTGTTTTCGTTCATTTTTGTCTCTTCTTTTTTGTCTTTTTTGTATTTTAACTTTCTTTTATAGATGTTTTTGTGTTTTTTCGACCATCTCTGATCATCTACTTCCACCTCTTGAATTTTATTTTTTTGTCTCATCATCCTGGATGATTTTTATATCGTCCTGGATAATGCATTCAATCAACTCATACCCTTTTCATCTGACTGCTGATACATTTTCTCTATTCATCAATGTCCTGGACAAATCTTTATATCATCTTAGACGATCTGATCGTATCCTACTTGTTGCAGATTTGTTTTCATGGTTTATAATTTTGATGATAGTAAACACTCTTATTTCTCTACGACTGCCTTCTCTACTGACATTTCAGGTTTACAAGATCATACTGTAATTTGGAACCAGCTCAAGATTGGATAGATTAGGTCTGAGTAAGTTTGTACCCACTTTCCTTTCTTGAGTCTATTATAATTATTGTGGATCTTGATGCTATGTAACTTTTATTATTTTTGATAACATTGTTCGGGATGACATTTATATCAGCCTGGACGATCAGTTCAAAAGCAGAAACCCTAATTAGGACATCCTCATTAAGGAAGCCGTCATTAAGTTGATCGGTCTGGACGATCCTTATATCGACCTGGATGGTCCTTATATCGACCAGGACGATATGCTCAAAATAGAAAGAATTAGCCGCCATGATCAATTTAGGTATTCTTTATTTTAGGACATCGACCAGGACGATATCCACATCAGCCTAGACGATGCAGCTCAATAATGCCTAAATTAATATTGTATTTATGGAAAGTAATTTAAGCTGATTTATACCATCACATCGTCCGGGCCAATCGCAAGATCGTCCTGGATGATGGCCTGGACTATTGATATCGGCCAGCATCTATTCAGGGTGATGTTCAGGATGATTGTACTCATATTTAAACTAATCAGCTAGGATGATATTGTATCGGCCTGGATGATGTAACCAATTTTCTTCTGATCGTCCCAAATCGTCCTGGCTAATTGAGCTTATTTTGTACTAATCAGCCAGGATGTTAATCGTATCGGCTGGGATGATAAATTTGGCAAGTTACATTAATGAGCTTATTGTGAGCTCTTCTATTTAAGCTTTGACAAGACACTTAGTAAGTGTCTTTGGCAGCCTTTGTAGCTTCGTTCTTTTTGGGGAAACTTAAAGAGAGAGCTTGAAAGGGAGTGAGGAAGGGGTGGAGTTTGAGAGAGGTAGAAGATCCTTGGAGGGGGACTCAAAAGAGTGTTGAGGGGTATTCCATACGGGTGCTCCAGCGAGCTTGCACCTTAGTACCAATGGATTCAAGGCTTATCTTTAGGGAAGTTCACAGAAGAAGAAGATTGCTTTGGTGTCAAATGACCCGTCTACTCCGCCGCACCAGGGAAGGTGGAAGTGTTTTTGTAAGGGCTTCTCCGCCTAGCTATGGGGGCTAAAGGAGAGATACTTAGTTTAGTGCAATACTCGGAGGGTGCCTCCGAGGAGTGGACGTATGTATTGGTTTGACCGAACCAATATAAATCTGGTGTGTTCCTTCCTTATTATTTCTGCATTTATTTTCCGCACTTTGGTTTTCTTTGTGGTATCTTGGCTTTGGCTTTAAGATTGTGTTCATTTTAAAATACCAATTCACCCCCCCTCTTAATTAGCCTTGGGCTAGTTCATAAAGGGCCTAACATCCCTAACAAACTTTCACTACTTTGCTTACTATGATCGGCCTGGACGATCCTCTTCGTCTTGGACAATGTTCTTAAATCTTTGCTCAATTTATGGAAAATCAGCCTGTACGATCCACATGTTCATCCTGGATGATACACATGACAATATGTTTAAACTCTTTAAATTTGGTTGGTACAATCAATTATTGATGATCATCCTGGTTGATCCACCTGTTCATCCTAGACGATACACATGGCAATATTTTAAAGGTTTTTAAATTTGGCTGGTATGATCTAATATTATGCATCATCTAGGACGATTTTCTTTTCCAACAGTCGTCCGGCGACTCCTCGGGAAGATCGCCTATGTCTTATCATCTCGGACGATATTCGATCACCCTGGATGACTTTACCAGCTTTCTAACCTATATTACTAGACGTAATTATTGCACCCAATCGACCTGGCTGATTCTACGATTGTCCTGGATGATCGGTCTGATTCTTTATAAATTCAGCCATTCAATCCGTTTTCTCACACAATTCCTCTTCAACTCTCTTTTGCTCTTACTTCGCTTATGTTCTCTTGATTATGGCTAGTGGAAAGAGGTCTCACCATCCTTCTGGAAGTTCCTTGACGGTGAATATGGAACCTCGCTTCACCGAGGCAAGCAACCAAGCTGCCTATTTGAGGTACAAAATAGCTAGGATCATTGTATCCCAAAATGTCAACCCTCAAATTCTATCCTATCCTATCCTTGATTTTTTTGCGCACACTTCCTTGACCTTCCTTATCACTCTCACTGTCCAATTCAACTTCGAGCTTCTTTTTAAAAATTTCACTTGCCTCCACATAAATTCCTCTTTCACTACTCTCGGGTCCTATGTGAATCAATGGCCGATCAAAATCACATATCAGAACTGTCAAGAGCTTTTATAACTTTTTAACACAGGGGACAAACTCCACATCATGTATTCTGATCCTGACTACGACTCGGCTCTGACTAACCACTTTCTAAGAAACACTAACGCTCACTTTAACTTTGGAGAGTCTAGCACCTTACTCAAAGATGCTAGGACAATCCAGCATGTCTTTCACCCCTCAATTCTTCCAAAAGCTGGTGATCGCATTCATATCACTCCTCTTCTTTTGATCACCACTTTTTATATTTTGGCCCATCGTGAATTCAATGCCACTGATTTGATTTTTCATTATATTGAGTATCTGACTAGTATTCGAGATCCAGGATATAAAAGGAAGCTCAATCTTGTCCTAGGATATATCATTTCCTATGTCTTAGAATCAAAATACAACCTCTAATATCCTGCCCCACCAAATTTTCAGCCTACCTTCTAGTCAAACAGCTCCTTCCACATTCTTCAGAGTACTCGTCTCCACTCGGGGCACGAGGAAGTCGAGGGAGCTAAGGAGGAGGCAGCTCCTGCACTTGTTTTTGCACCTGCTCCGCTCTGCTAGCAATCTCTGCTGATGGAGCAATTCGGCTAGTGTGAGACACGGTTCGATACCTACGTTGTTGTGTAGAAACAACAACATACTAAGGATGTTGCAAATTTTTACTCATACATTTCTCACCAGTAGTACCAGCATAACCAGGATATGGCCTAGCTTAGGGAGCAGTTTACGACTCTTTTCTAGTTACTTTTAGCCTCATCCACCACCACCACTTCCTCTTTCGGATGATTAGGGGTCATCTTTCTTTTTGTTTGCTTGTTTATATGTGATGTTGTTCTTTCTTTTAATGTTGTTAAACTATTTCATATTTTTTCTTATGTTTCTTTTCCCTCCTCCTTTTTGTGATGTCAAAAGGGGGAGTAGTTGTACTAGTTTATACTGTTCTAGTCTATTTTCATTATTCTAATTTGTTATGTTTTTATGTTGTTTAGTTGAACTATTTGAACTATGTTTGTTTCTTCCCCTGGTTTTTACTGTTCTAGTCTGTTTTCATTATTCTAATTTGTTATGTTTTTATGTTGGTTAGTTGAACTATTTGAAATATGTTTGTTTCTTCACCTATTTCATTTAAAACTGCTTTGAACTGCTTTAATTACTTTTTGTGTTTGCTATCATAAAAAAGAAGGAGATAATTAGGAATCAATATTTTTGGGAATAAAATTTTGATGATAGGAAACACTTCTGTTTTCCTATGACTTCCTTGCCTACTGACATTTTAGGTCTGCAAGATCAAACTAAAACTTGAACCAGCTCAAGATTAGATATACTAGGTCTGAGTCAGTTTGTAAACTTTTCCCTTTCTTGAGTCTATTGTAAACGATGTGGTTCATTATGATAAGTAACCTTGCATACACACACTTGAGCATATTTTTTTTGTATGATTTAGAGTTTTTTGTTTTTGCTCACACCATCTAGGACGATCCCAAAATTAGCCTGGATGATCAGTTAAAAATAGAAACTCTAATTAGGACATCCTGTTTAAGGCAACCGTCATTAACCATATAGTCCTGAAAGATATTTATATCGGCTGGGATGATAGGCTCAAATCAGATCTATTTAGGTATTGTTTATTTTAGGACATCGTCCAGAACATCATCTTGGATGATGAAACACAACTATGCCTAAATTAATCTGAAAATTAAGGAAAGCAATGGTTTTATTGCTCGATCATATAATCCTGGATGATCGCAGGATCGGATGGAACGATCAGCTCAAAAACCATAGTTGTCCCTAGATGACCAAGCATCAGCCAGCTACTATTCAGGGTGATGCTTTGTATGATTTTCATGAATGAAAATTAATATTCTAGGCCTAAAGTGAGATTGACCTAGATGATCAAGCTACTTTTCCATCATTCAGACATCCATTCAGTACGATTGTCTGGATGATATTTAATGATTTGTACTGATCGTATAGGATGATATTCTATCGGCCTAGACGCTATGAACAAAAACCTTCTAATCATCCCTAATTGTCCTAGCTGATTGAGCTTAATTTGTACTCATCGTACAAGATGATTTTTATATTATCCTGGATGATAAAGTCAGTTTGTTGCAATTAAGAGCTATTCCAAAACGCTTCTATTTAAGACCTCTTGTTCTACTCAAGAGAGTATCTTTTGCTGCTGTTCTGACCTGAGAGAGCAAAGAGTAGAGGGAGAGCAAGAGAGAGAGAGAGAGAGCATCTTTTGAGGGGGAGTTTGTGAGGGGTTTCACAAAGTTTGCTCAAAGCAATTTTTCATCGTCATCTTCTCTAGTTGTCATCATTAGTTCCTTGGGGGTTCTAGAGAGGTCTACTTCAGCATCTGATCAAGGTTCTCTACCTGCTTCAGGATGAAGCAAAATGAGTTAGGTTCTCTGCCCGCTTTTGGGGGAAGAAAAAGGAGTTGGGTTCTCTACCTCACCTTGATTGGTAGAAAAGAGGTTTTTAAATACTTCTCTACCTTGCTGTGGGGGCAAAAGGAGAGATACTGAGTTTAGTGCAATACTCAGAGGGTGCCTCTGGGGAGTGGACATAGATTGTGTTGATCAAACCATTATAAATTTTTATGTTCTTTATTACTTCTTTCACATTTAATTTATGCACTTTGATTTCTTTAGTGAATCTAAATTTTTGTTTTATTGTTGTGTTTTGATCGAAAGATTTTTTAAAATATCAATTCACCCCCTATTGGTTAGCATTGGCACAAGTTCATAAGGGCTTAACATCCCTGTCAAACTTTCAAGTGCCATCAGAGAACTTTCACTTAGTATTTCTCCTCATGTAAAACACCACAGAGGAACAATAAGTATCCTTGGTCAAAGAAAAAACCTGATCACAGTGATGAAAGCCAAACTCAAGCACAATGCTCTTGATATTAAGAGAAAAATAAAGTTTCAATCAATAAAGGATCGAATAGATAAAAGCCTCATTCACATCACATGTTTAGAAGGGACCAGCAAAGGCCATCATGTCTTTACCATTAGCATCACTAAGGATACCACCACAACCCACAGTAGAGCTAATTCTAACAACTTCCACATTAAGTTTGACAAAATTAACTGGAGGCTTCCTCTAAGAGGTAAAAATAGGACCATTGGTGGAAATAGCCCCCATCAAAGTAATACCAAAATCAACCGCAACATAATCATAATTCCTAAAAGATTTAGGCATCAAAATTTTAGATGAAAACATGGTCACTAGCTTATCTTTAATTCTTTGAATAATCCAATTATGATTCGTGGCAACCCCGTTAAAGCGGGAGTTATTCCTTTCCAACCATAAAAACCAGAGGACAAGAGAAGGAATTACGTTCGTAATATGACCTCTTGACTTAGAGCACCAAGAGTTAAGAATATAAAAGATTGAAGTAGCATGAAAACAATTTAAATACAAAATATCATCAAAGAACGTCTAAACTTTAACAGTACCAGGACTAGAAACAAACACATGATGCATATTTTTCAAATAAAAATAACACTAACATTTATAAGGGAAGATAAAACCACGTTTAATCAAATTTTCATCAGTAGAAATAAACTTATGTAAAATATGCCAAATAAAAATGGAGACCATATGGGACACTTTAATGCCAATTCTTATTAAACAATTTTGGGGCCTCCTACTTAGTATGAAAATAATGCCAAGCATCTTTTAATCTAAACTTTCCGTCTTTAGATAAAGCACACATCTGAACATCAAGGCCATGAAAGTTTAAAGGAATTAGTTAAACTTGTTGAATAATACAATTCAACAGAACAGTAGAAAGCTTATCAACATCCCATCCATAATCATTAAAAAAATAATGGACTATAGCAGAATCATTAGAAGAAGTATTCAAAATTAAATAAATAGACTGCCCCCCCCCCCCCCCCCCCCCCCACCATCTTGTGATCCTGCCAGAAAAAAATATTACCAGAATTGAGACCCCAAAAAATAGTCGGTTCTACGAACCACTTCACTTTGCAAAGCTAATGCCACACTTTAGAATTACCTTTACTATAAGAGCATAAGGTGGGATGCTTCACACCACAGTACTTAGCATTCATAAACTTAGCCCAAAGATTCAAATTAGCATAAAAATTGTGCCATAACTTAAAAGAGAAAGCAAAAGCAAGTTTCTTCAGAGACTTATAACCCAAAGCCCTTCAGCCAATGTGCCACAACAATTATCCCAAGAAGATCAATGAATTTTAAAATTAGAGCTAGCACCTCTCCAAAAAAACTTATTATAAATCCTTTCAATCTTATTATAAACCCCCTGAGTGGGCAATAAAGTTTGAAAACTATAAACAAGAATAGAACAAAGAACACTTTTGATAAGAGTTAACCTATCATCAAACCTTAAAAAAATAGAATCCCAAAAATGCAATATGTTATTAACAACTGAAATTAAATCATCGAAGAAGGAAGAAACCTTTCTATCCTTATAAAGCGAAACATTAAGATACTTTAAAGGTAAGCAAGCATGGTTGAAACCCATTAAATTCTTAATACACCCAATACGCTCCAAAGAAACCTTATTAGAATTAATAAAGACACACTTATTTTTATTTAAAGTCTGACCACTAACAGATTTGTTGTGACTCGAGCTCACGAATTTTATATTTTTGATGATAACAAACATCTTTATATCTCATAGTATTTTTTATTCTATATTTGTTTGTGTGTATACTAACATTTCAGGAATACCATGCAATATCAAACAAAAAATCAGAGCTCAAGATTTCGTTGAATAATATTATGTTGTAAAGGGTTAGTAATTTTTATTGATTTGATTTTGATTTCTTGAGTCAAGTCCAATAAGGGAGTATGCTTGCTTGGTGACCATATACACACACACTCAAGGGAGTGAGATATAGTCAAATAAAGAAGATCAAGTTTTAAATTAATCATATTGGATGATTTTGGATCATCCACGATGATCCTTTATGATCATGGAAAATAGCTGCCAATGCTAATTTAGGAAAAATTTTAAGATTTAATTTCCGTTCTAATCATCCCGGATGATCTTGATCATCCAGGATGATTAAAAAAATTATGCCTAAATTAATCCTATAATTAGAGGATTAATTATGGTTTAATTTTTCAATCCGATCATCTTGGATGATCTGTATATCGTACATGACAATGTTTGCAGACATACTTGATTTTCCTAAATCGTCCAAGCTGAAATATCATAATTTTTCTTCTAATCACCCCGGATGATCCACAATATCATCCTGGATGATCTGTACAATTTTGCACAGATCGTCCTGGACTATCCTAATATAGTCTGGGACTATCAGGTCAAATTCTGCACAGAAATAAATAGATCGATAAGAAGGGGGGTGGGGGTGACTTGTGAAAAACTTTATAGCAATAATTAAAAACCTAAGCAGTTCTAATTTTTAGGTGTTTTTAATTTTTTTACATGAAAATTTAAACTACTACGAAGGCAAACAATTGAACTTAACGTTCAATAATAGAATCCTTTTCTTTCACAATTTTTCACCAAGCAAATATTATGAAAATAAAAATGCACATAAGAATAAAATGCGATAAGGAAAAAGCACACTAGAATTTTATAGTGATTCGGTCAAACCATGACCTACATCCACTCCCCAGAGTCCTCCGCTCCGGAAATTTCACTACAAATAATAGCTCTTCATTTGCCCCCGTTGGGAAGGCGGAGAAGCCTTTACAAAACTCCCTTTCACCAACCCAGCATGGTAGAGTACCAAGCGCTGTCTTCACCCTCCATGTGATGGCAGAGAACCTTCTCATTTTTCTCCCTCCTGGAGAAGGCAGAGTACCTTCAAGGTAACAGATGTAGAAGAGTCTCCCCCTCAGAGAGCCTCCCACAAATTCTTCTCGGGCCACAGGAGGAGCAAGATGCAGCAAGAATGGAGAAACTATGTGATCTCCCTCACACCTCTTCTCCCTCACCAAGCTCACCTTCTCGTTCCTCTCTCAAACCCTAAAAAATTCTCAAGAGCTCTCTCCCAAAGATTTAATCTCTAGTCACGTTCCCCTCTTTCTGTGTCTCTTAAAAAAATTACTAATTTGATACATAAATATAGGCTCCAAAATCCCTGTAATATTCAAAGTAGTTGTTACTATCCTACAATACGATTTTGAATCATACAGTATGATATGTATAACATGCCTCATCCTGGTACAAAGGTGTACAACCATTCAAAATATAATAATACAATACAATAATAAATCATACGGTACGATCCTTAACACTATGACTCGTACAGGACGATAGCCGGGACTATCAAATGTCATCTTTGTACATCGTATGGTACAATATACATCGTTGTTGGTGGAATTTTGGAAAAACATGTTTTGAAAAATATTAGTTTTCTTTGGGGATTTTAAGATTAAAGTTGAGTTCTAATTCTAAGGTCGAATCGACTCGTTAGAAAGAGTATATCACCCCAAAGGACAAAAATAAACTTTCATAACGGTGTTCAGACTTAAAATTATGTAAACTCATCTTGAATGTTATGATCGGGTTCTAAGGAGAACTCTATATGGCCCCGAAGGGACACAATATAGTTCAACTAAGTACCCAATTACAATATTCAAGAAACATGATCGTCGCATTCACATCCAAAGCCTTATCGAAGAAGGGTGTATCTCCCCAAAGGGAAATGAGACCATTCAACGATAATCCTTCTAATGCAACTATGACGATCATTATTTAACTTTTCCCAAAGAAATCTAATGAAGTTTTGAAAAATCGATTTGTAAAATCAGGTGCGTGTGTGGTTCTAAATCTCCTACGAGCGCAAGCCCTCGTAGTTAATTACATCGTAGGGAGATAAAATCTCCTACGAAAACTCTCGATTAAAATAATGGCAGAATTTTGTTTAGAGTTTCTAGGAGTGATATCAAAGTATGAATAGAATTATTGGAAAATCAAAAGGGAATGGATCAAAATTGAACAGTTATTAACAGAGTTAAAGGATGAGAGGTAGGGGACACCTTGAGATTCCAGAACCACCCGGAAGTGTCCCAACTTAATCTAAGTGTTGGGCTTTATGTTTTAGGATTGAAATGAAGCTTTAATTAGAATTGAGCATTTTATTAGAAATTTGGGATTAGATTCCCGAAGTTTGGGGTCTTATAATCAAAGATCTGCCCCGGATCCTAAATCTATTTTGGACACTGGACCACAGTCGTCCGATCCTAACTAATGCAGTGCAAGGTCTGGACTTACCCCGGCCTGGATTGGGGAGCCAGCTAATCACCTAATCGATTTAAAATACATGAATCCGGTCTTTTATGAAAGAGTGGTAGGGACGTTGTAATTAAAGTTTTGGAAAGTTGGGGCCGACATCTAGAGATTCTCCTAATTGGCCCCATGGACTTATGTTGGGTGCTAAAATGCTAAGGACTATGAAATTAAAATTTTGACTCTTTAATTTGTATCTAATGCAATGCATGCTGGTTAACAACCTCAAATCAAATATGCTTGAAATTTTTAAAAACAGGCTTATAAAATAATTTTTTTAGAAGACTGGACTCCCCCAGGTCCGGCACCTCGTCCTCATAGGTCAGACTATCCGGACTCTACCCGCAGGCGGGGAAGGGTCTAAAGCAAGGAAAGAGTAATGCAGAAATATGCATGCGACCCCGGGGTCGATCCCCGGCTAATTCCCTAGATTCGTTATCTTTCTATGTTATTTAGACTCACTAAAATTTTAGACTTTTAAGATTATGAGTATAAAAATTTCACACCCTCACGAGCCTCACGTATCCAGGCGAAAACAAAGAGCGGCATGCAATCGCCAAAAAACTAGTAAAAACAAGTAATCCTAAAGGCAATCAAATCATCAAATCAAATACAAATTAATTAATAAATGTCCATAGGCAGAATTGCCTTGCTTATTACAAACCAGAATATTACAGAAAGTAAAGTGGCCGGGCACCACTGACAACAACCCGGATTCTAAGCCTAGTAATGACGCAAGTTATTTTGAGTGGGATACTCTCAATCCTCAAATCTTCAAATCTTCAATTTCATTCTTCTTTTGACTCCTTTTCTTCAATCTTCTTGGAATCTTCGTAGTGGATTACCCAAATGGACAAGAGGGCACTTCCTTTTAAGGGGAAGGCCACTCTTTCCTCTTTGGGTAAGGAAGAGGTATGATCCAAATTTGGATCTCCAAATGGAAAAGGAGTGTTCCCCAAAGGGGTATCCTTTCCTCTTTGGAATCCAAGCTTTGGATCTATGTATCCCAACTCAAAATAAACTTTCACAACACTTGACACTTGCACAAATTACATTGATATCAAAATAAAAATCTAGACTCACCTGCAGGGTTATCCTAAGCAATTAATATATAAAAAGCAGTTATTCCCAAGCAGTTGTATATGAGCAAAAGAAAGTAAGTAAACACACTGGCCACGCTCTTTTTATGATTTGGGGGCATTAGCAGCTGAAGCACCTGTGCAAAGAATTTATAATATTTATGCATTTTTTATTTGCCCCCTTTTTATATTGCCCTGCATGAGCGTGGCCACCTGCAGAAAACTGTGTCAACATCCAGATCGTACCTAACCTAAGGGTAGTCTAGTCGTCAAACACATCAATCCATCCACAGAGTACAGAAAAAGTAAGCAGACACAGCAAAGCAATTTCATCCACAACATGCAGTGAAAACTACGAAAAATACGGCACACAGCAGTAAAGTAAACACCGGCCTAACCTAGATCTAGAGTTGGTTGTCCTAGCACATCATCTAAAGTATGTGAGAAAGGTCGTGTGGCTGGGATAGATCCTAAAGTAGGTTATTAATTGAAGTTGTCTAAAAGTTTGGGTTTGTTAAAGCTTAAAAGGGGATTTAGATTAAAATTTAAATATTAATGAATTAAGAATTTCAATTAACATATATTTTAAAAATTAATTGATTGCTACCTTTGTTTCACACCGAGGCCGTGAAGTTTATTTCACCTTCCTTGGGGCTAAGCTAATAGCCTCGTAGGCCTGGGTTACCCAGTAGCAATCGGGGTTGATTAAGTTATTTAAGTTGGTTAGAATTAAAAGAGTGGATTAATATTAAAGGGAGTGGGTTGCTGATTTTAAAGGCTTGATTAATTTAAGTTTGCCATTAATTGATTCGTGGCGTTGTGCCACCAGGCTCGAGGAACCAGCCTCCTTAGGACACTTAGCCCCGCAGCCCGGAGTAGTCCAGCCGATAAACCAAATTAATGTAATTGAATTAGAGATTTTTAAAATGTTAAATAATTAAAGATTAATCTATTTTAAGATTTAACACCCCTTAGAATCCATTCGTGGCGTTGTGCCACCAGGCTCGAGGAACCAGCCTCCTTAGGACACTTAGCCCCGCAGCCCGGAGTAGTCCAGCCAATAAACTTCAACTTTAGGATGGTTGTTGTGTTTTAAAGGATTTGTTAAGTGCTTTAAGCATTAAACCAATATTTTCTGAGTTTTAGAGTGATTTGAGCTTTTTATGAATTTTTTAGAATATTTTAATGATTTAATTAAAGGGTCAAAAGTTGAATTTTTGATTAAGCTCAAATTCTGGAATTTTTGTATTTTATTCAAATACTAGACCTTACTACGATCAGTTAGAAGGTAAGTACGTTGAAATCGGATTTTTCTACATTTTATTACGAAGGTTTGAAGTTTTGAACTAGTTTTGACTTAAAGTTGACCGATTTGTTGACTTTTTAAAATATTGCAAATTTCTGGAATTTGATATTTTTAATAAATACTAGAGCTTATTAGGAGTTGAATGCAAGTGAGTTTGGGTGATTTGGATTTTATTTGAATTAGTTATGAATTATCGAAGTTTGGACATTTTAATGGATTTTAGGAATTTCTTAATTAGAGGGTCTCTTTTGTGGTTTTGCTCCAAACAAGTTCCCAATCTCTTGAAAACACCTCCAAAGGTCAGGAACAACCTAAGGAGGGATCCCCAAGTGTTTGGGAGATTTTTGGATTTTTATATTATTATTAATTAATTATCTTAATTAAATATTGGTTTTCACTTAAAATTAAATTAGGGTTTAAATTGCTGTCAAATCAAGGGCTTTTAATTATCATAGATTAAGGACTGAATTCTGGTCAGTTTGAGGGTTTATATGTAATTTTTGGATTTAAATTGGATTTATTACAATTTTTAGAAGTTTTAAAGGCTTAATTAAGGGTTTAAGACTTAGAAAATTAATTAGGGGACCTAAAGACCTCAAAAATCAGTGAAAATTTGCCTAGGGGCTGAGGGTGTCACTAAGTTCAAATGTTCAAAGTTTCAACTCAAGGGGAAGTGAATCCTAATTATTGAAATTTTTCTAAGTTTTCTATACATGAGTCCTTAATTATTGTCCTTAATTATGTCACTAGTTTTGAATAGGTTCAAATCATAGTTCCTCTAACCCTTTGAATAAACATGACATGCATGAATCACATAAACATAATCAACACCTAAATCTAGGAGAGCCTTAGACTAAGTGGTGTGTGCACCTTAAGCATGCAATTAACTAATTAACATAATTAAGACAGAATGATTATTCACTAATCATCCCCTTCATTTCTATTCAAACATGCTTAATCAACATTTAAGATCTCAAATGACTCTTGAACACTTAAGAATTTACATATATATATATAGAATTTCAAAATAGATATTTAAAATACATAAATATAAATGAATTATATATATATATAAATAGAAATATATATTATAAAATAATTAAATATATTATCAAAATACATGTTAATGGGTTGAAGGATCCACTGATCTCCATAGAAGTTTGGAAGTAATAAAATATATTTCTTGTAATTTTCAAATACTTAATATTTAATTAAATATAAAGAAAGGATGAAAATACTCCAATAATTCAAATTACCTTCAAAACCTATTCAAAAAGTATTGAAAATTTTTCATGAGACCAGCCATGCACTCAACAACATGCATGCCAAATTTCAGATAAAAATACTTTGTATATAATTAATTAAAAATGAAATACACATTTCTGTATTTCTTAAATTACCAGTAAAATAATGGTCAAAATAAACTGATTTTATTTTTAAAATAAACTAGATAAAAATCTGAAAAGTTTGATATATTATACTTAATTTTTGGTTATATATTTGATTTACTATGATTTATTTAAGTTTCAGCCATTAAAACTAATTAAAATACATTATTTTTAATTAAATGGCGGCGGTCAGACACGCGGCGCGCTAGGATTGGCGGGATCGAAACCGCGCGGCGGCGGGGACACGCGTCGGTCGCTGGCCGCTTCACGCGGTTTCCACTTAACCACGTCAGCGGCGCGCTACAGCCGTTGGATTAACCACGGGTTCGATCCAACGGCTGAGATCAGATCGCGCGGTCTGATTTCACCAGGAGAAGATCAGACGGCGAAGATTCGATCCCGCTATTCCGAATGGACGGCCTAGATCTCGCCGGACGGCTGATCGAGCGAGAGATCGAACGCGCGGTCGGATCAGACCGCGGAAGGGCTCGATCTGGACCGTTGATCGAACGATCAACGGTCCAGAAAACGTACACTCGCCGGAGACCGTGAGTGACGCCCTAGAAAACGTATTTCGCCTCGTTCTCTCGATCGGATCGATCATTTCACTTGAAATTTTAAACGTAGATTAAGGGGATGAACAGAAACCATGGGGAATAATTAGTTTTAGCTAAATCCCTAAAAGCGTGAAGCTATTTAAATCCAACTAGTGTGACCTAGATCTAGGGTTTTAGGGAGTTATACCGTTAGATCTTCGGAATTTCTGGATGGTTGAGCTTGTAGATTGTCCAAGTGAAGATCCCCAGCGAAAATCCAAGCTCGAACGCGTCTGGATCGGCTGCTATGGGCTTGGGACGGTCTAGGTGGTGGTTTCGCCGGAGAACTCGCCGCCGGTGACGTGCAACCACCTGGGTTTTGTAGTGGGGAGGTAGAGGAAACTCTGGAGGTTCGAAACGAACTGAGAGCTCGGTCTGGGAGGCTAGGGTTGGTGAGAGAGGCTGCCTTGATCAATTAACCTCAAAAGGTGCCTTTCTCCCTATTCAAACGGGCTGGGCTAGATTGGACGGCTAGGATTGATGCAGGGGCTCTCCAGATGATGCCACCTCTCCCTGGGAAAGCTGGAAGGCTGCGGAAAGGGCTGGACAAGCCTTGCTCCTATTGGGTGGACTTGGGATGAGTGAGAGGAGGGATTGCCACTTATGGCTAAACCAGGCCCTGAGCTTGGTTAGGGGAGCTCCAAGTGAGCTTTAGGGCATAAAGGGGTTGGCCTAAAGCAGCTTAAATCAAGGAAAAGGGTTTGGCATGTGATAAGACCTTCTAGAAGAGGTTTAAGCTTGGGTTCGACCAAGTTGACCAGTCAACTGGTCAATGGAGCTGATGTGGCATGAAGGGAAGTAGGAGCAGCCAATGGGAGAGCTTCCAAGCCTAATCTCACACTCCTTGAGGTCAAAATGGGAAGTTTGACCACTTCAAAGAGGGATTTAGGGCTTTGTTGACTTGGTTTGACCAGTCAACAAGGTCAAAGCTAGTGATGTGGCATTTGAAGAGGTAAAAGGTCATTTAGGATAGTTTGATTAAAAGTCAAAAGTCAAAAGTCAAGGGTAGGGAAAATGGGAGCCAATGTCACTAAGAATTGAGGGTTGACTTGGTCAACTCAAGTTGAGTCAAGTTGACCAAATGTCAAGTGACACTTGATCCTTAACCAAGAATTGATTTGAGTAGGTAATAGGGGTTGAAGAGCTCAGATGAGTTGATTTAACCCATTTAGACCCTCTAAGAGCTAATGGGTCAACCTAAGTTGACTGGGTCAACCAGGCTGACCCAATGGGTGAATCTGGGCTGGACAAATTTGAAAAGATATTTTAAGACCATTGAGGGTGGTTCCTGGGTCTGGGGAGGTCAAATTGATCAAAATCCCTATTTGGGCCCCTAAGGGCCTGTTTGGTCAACCTGGGTTGACTTGGTCAACCAGGTTGACCCAGGGTCTGGGTTTGGGCTCAACAGGTTTAAAATGATATTTTGAGGTCAATGGAAGTGGTTGGGTGACTTAAAGAGGTCATTTGGGTCAAAACACATGTTTGGACCCTTAAAGGGCCTCTTGGGTCAAACCAGTTGACTTGGTCAACCAGGTTGACTCAAGGGTTGGAAATAGGTTCAAAAGTTTTGAAATGGCATTTGAAATTTGTTAAAGGTGGTTGCATCCCATTTGGAGCTCATTTGGTTTGAAATCCCCATTTGAGCCCCATAGGGGTATTTTGGTCAATTTTGACCTATGGGTCAATTAAGGTCAAAAGGGTCTAAAAAATGCAGTTTACTGCTCAATGGGTTAAATTCAAAGGTCTGGAAGTGATTGGAGGCTTGGATAAGGGTTCCAAGGTCAAAATCTCAAAAGGGTTATGCTCAGTGGCATAGGCTGTAAATATTTGAAGATTTTACAACCTTTGAATTTTAATTCAGACTCTGGGGTTAGAGACCTCAGAATGAACTCAAACTTGGAGGGTAGCCTTTAGAGACATGTCTTATCACTTTGCAAGTGATAGACCCTGAATCAGAGGCCATTTGACTGGGTTTTGAAATGTTTGAAAAATCTCTGAAAAGGGTGTTTAGGACAGGACCTTAAAGGTTTGAATTTGAGTTTAGACTCTGGGTCTGAATTTGATTTGAAGTTTGAATTAATTTGGACTTGAATTGGATGGAGTTTGAGATTCAAATTGGTCACATATAGGAGTCAAATTGAAATTGAAGTGAATTAAATATAGGAATTGATTTAAAATTGAGGTTGATCAAAGGTGGAGGTTGATTTGAAGTTGGAGTGATCCTAAGATCTAGGAGAATTCTAAGATCTAGGATTTAAAGGGATCCTAGGCTCTAGAATAGGCTCTAAAGTCTAGTTCTAGGAAAGATCCTAAGATCTAAAGAGGATCCTAGGGTCTAGGATTAAATTTAGAATCTGGAAGGGTCTTAGTGACCTCATACAAAAATGAGGTCAACAAATGGACCCCCAATGTGTGTGGTAGAAGGAACTTCTGCTGCACACATTGGCGTTGACCGAATAGGAGTAAGATTTTGAGAATGGAAGGGAGATCATCTCCCAACCTCAAGCCTATAGGATGCTAATGGAAGGCTTACACCTATTGGATAAAGAAAGCTGGTAAAACCAAGGCAGGGAATACCTAACCTTGGGTCTAAGGAAGGGCATCACCCAACCTTAGGTCTACAGGATGCTGATAGAAGACTTACTCCTAGTAGACAAGGGAACTGGAGAAACCAAGGTAGGGAATACCTAGCCTTGGGTCTAAGGGAGGGCATCACCCAACCTTAGGCCTATAGGATGCTGATAGAAGACTTACTCCAAATAGGCAAATTAATTGGAAACCAAAGTAGGGAAAACCTAGCTTTGGGTCTAAGGAAGGGCATCACCCAACCTTAGGTCTACAGGATGCTGACAGAAGACTTACTCCTAGTAGACGGATCAACTGGAAACCAAGGTAGGGAATACCTAGCCTTGGGTCTAAGGAAGGGCATCACCCAACCTTAGGCCTATAGGATGCTGATAGAAGACTTACTCCAAATAGGCAGATTAACTGGAAACCAAAGTAGGGAATACCTAGCTTTGGGTCTAAGGAAGGGCATCACCCAACCTTAGGTCTACAGGATGCTGATAGAAGACTTACTCCTAGTAGACGGATCAACTGGAAACCAAGGTAGGGAATACCTAACCTTGGGTCTAAGGAAGGGCATCACCCAACCTTAGGCCTATAGGATGCTGATAGAAGACTTACTCCAAATAGGCGAATCAACTGGAAACCAAAGTAGGGAATACCTAGCTTTGGGTCTAAGGAAGGGCATCACCCAACCTTAGGTCTACAGGATGCTGATAGAAGACTTACTCCTAGTAGACGGATCAACTGGAAACCAAGGTAGGGAATACCTAACCTTGGGTCTAAGGAAGGGCATCACCCAACCTTAGGCCTATAGGATGCTGATAGAAGACTTACTCCAAATAGGCGAATCAACTGGAAACCAAGGTAGGGAATACCTAACCTTGGGTCTAAGGAAGGGCATCACCCAACCTTAGGCCTATAGGATGCTGATAGAAGACTTACTCCAAATAGGCAGATTAACTGGAAACCAAAGTAGGGAATACCTAGCTTTGGGTCTAAGGAAGGGCATCACCCGACCTTAGGTCTACAGGATGCTGATAGAAGACTTACTCCTAGTAGACGGATCAACTGGAAACCAAGGTAGGGAATACCTAGCCTTGGGTCTAAGGAAGGGCATCACCCAACCTTAGGTCTACAGGATGCTGATAGAAGACTTACTCCTAGTAGACGGATCAACTGGAAACCAAGGTAGGGAATACCTAGCCTTGGGTCTAAGGAAGGGCATCACCCAACCTTAGGCCTATAGGATGCTGATAGAAGACTTACTCCAAATAGGCAAATTAACTGGAAACCAAAGTAGGGAATACCTAACTTTGGGTCTAAGGAAGGGCATCACCCAACCTTAGGTCTACAGGATGCTGATAGAAGACTTACTCCTAGTAGACGGATCAACTGGAAACCAAGGTAGGGAATACCTAGCCTTGGGTCTAAGGAAGGGCATCACCCAACCTTAGGCCTATAGGATGCTGATAGAAGACTTACTCCAAATAGGCAAATTAACTGGAAACCAAAGTAGGGAATACCTAACTTTGGGTCTAAGGAAGGGCATCACCCAACCTTAGGTCTACAGGATGCTGATAGAAGACTTACTCCTAGTAGACGGATCAACTGGAAACCAAGGTAGGGAATACCTAGCCTTGGGTCTAAGGAAGGGCATCACCCAACCTTAGGCCTATAGGATGCTGATAGAAGACTTACTCCAAATAGGCAAATTAACTGGAAACCAAAGTAGGGAATACCTAACTTTGGGTCTAAGGAAGGGCATCACCCAACCTTAGGTCTACAGGATGCTGATAGAAGACTTACTCCTAGTAGACGGATCAACTGGAAACCAAGGTAGGGAATACCTAACCTTGGGTCTAAGGAAGGGCATCACCCAACCTTAGGCCTATAGGATGCTGATAGAAGACTTACTCCAAATAGGCAAATTAACTGGCAAACTAGGATGGTGCCACGAAGGGCGTACTCCATCACTAGCGAATGGAAATCAGGATGGTGCCACGAAGGGCGTACTCCACCACTAATCTCCGGGTGAAATGCCAGGGTGGTGCCACAGAGGGCGTACTCCACCACTAGCGGGTCTAATCCTAAGGGAAGGAAGAACCTAACCTTAAGGAAAAGGGCGAAGAGCGTTAAAAACTTAACTTAAAAAAAAAGGTAGAATCAAGCTAAAAATCAAGAAAAGAAAGTTTTATTGATTGATAAAATGAGCTACATCAAGCATAGTATTTCTTAAGGAAACGCCCATTAACAGGTAGCATTGGGTGGTTCCCTTTACAATCTACTAACTGATACGAGCCTCCTTCGTAGACAGTCTCTATAACGAAGGGTCCTTCCCATGTAGGTTCAAATTTGCCTCCCAACTTCCGATGGGCCAAGATAGGCCTCCGAAGGACCAATACCAAGTCTCCCGCCTGGAAGGTCCTAGGTCGCACTAACTTGTCATGGGCTTGAACCATACGGGACTTATACAACTCTAAACTTTGTTGAGCTTGGAGACGTCGCTCTTCAAGGCCTTCGAGTTCTTCCAATCGTAGTCTTGCATTTTGTTCATTGGTAATTTGATTCTGAACTGCAATTCTAAGCGAAGGAATTTGTATTTCCAAAGGTAGAACAGCCTCAGATCCATACACTAGTGCAAACGGGGTGGATTGGGTCGGGGTTCTATAAGTGGTACGATAAGCCCACAAAGCTTCCACCAACCGCTCATCCCACTGCCGTTTGTTATCATCAAGGGTCTTTTTGACAATTTGCACCAAGGTTTTGTTGAAGGCCTCGGCCAATCCATTCGCCCGAGGGTAATAGATCGTCGAATATCTCCAATCAATATTATGGCGCCTTACGAAACTATTGATTTTTGTAGACTTGAATGCGGACCCATTATCGGATATGATTCTGCGGGGTACGCCGAATCGATATACAATATGGTCACGAAAGAATTTTAAGACATGGTGTGATGTTACGTTTCGCAGGGGAATTGCTTCCGCCCACTTTGAAAAGTAATCAGTTGCTGCTAATATGAAACGATGACCTCTCGCGGAGGGAGGGTCAATCGGCCCAATGATATCCGTGCCCCAACTTTCAAAGGGCCACGAGGCTATCGTAGGGTGTAACACATTAGGCGGCTGATGTAAAACCACACCATGGACCTGACATTGATGACAGAGCTTTGCAGTATTCATGCAATCGTCAATCATTGTAGGCCAGTAGTACCCAAGTCTTTTAATCTTTAATTTCATTTTTGGACCCGATTGATGAGCACCGCACAGTCCTGAATGAACTTCATTAACAATTTTCTGGGCTTCTCGCTTGTTCAAACAGCGCAGCCACATATGATCAAAGGACCGACGGTACAACAGATTCGTTAACTAGTGCATATGAGAGGGCACGTTTCTTAATCTGGTTGGAGAGTGATTTATCCTGGGGAAGCTTCCCTTCCTTAAGGTAATCGACTAAGGGTCGTCTCCAATCGCCTTCTTCGTCAGTCGTCGAAGAGGCAGAAAGGATCTGAAGGGGAGTCTTACTAATATGTTCCAAATCTATAAGAGAAAGGGTCATACGACCCTGTATCTCTATAGGGATGGAATCCTCCTCAGGACATGCAAATTCCTTTGCGAGTTTTGCTAAGGCATCCGCCGCAGAATTGCTTCCACGGGGAACCCTATACAAAGTAGCAATGGGAATTTGTTCCAACAAGTGAAGCGTGTACTGGTGATATTTTAGGAGATTCGGATTCAAGACTTTATAAGTTCCGGCGACTTGGTTAATAACTAGTTGGGAATCTCCAAAGATCTTAATCTCTTTAATCTCCATTAGAATTGCAAGTTCCAAACCAGTTATCAGAGCTTCGTATTCAGCTTCGTTGTTTGTGCAAGGCTCCGATAAGTGGTAGGAAAAATGCATCATTCCTTTTTCTGGTGTAATAAAAATTAAACCGACTCCAGCCTTTCCAGGAATTACAGATTGTTGGGTCGCAATCCTACGAGAGGATGCTGCCCCATCAAAATATAATTCCCAGATGGCCTCGCCAGATTCCCCCAAACTCATGATTTGTTCGTCGGGTAAGTCATCGTTCAGAGGAGAATCTGCCGGCAGCGGGTGTGCTGCCAGAAAATCGGCGACAGCCTGTCCTTTCACAGCACGAAGGGGAGTGAAAGTAATCTCAAATTGCAACAATATCATAGACCAACGAGCTAAACGCCCTGACAACGTAGGTCGGGTCATAAGATATTGCAAAGGATTAACTTTTGAAATCAAACTAATTGAGTGAGAAAGCATGTAATGCCTTAGTTTCTGAGCTGCAAAAACCAGAGCAAGACAATGCTTCTCAATTGACGGGTATCGAATTTCAGTAGGAAGGAGTCTTCGACTAAGGTAGTAGAGAGCATTCTCTTTTCCCTCGTCGTTAACTTGAGCTAACAGAGCACCTAAAGACTCATCTAGAGCTGCGGTGTAGAGGATTAATGGCTTTCCGGGAATCGGAGCTGCCAAGACTGGCGGGTTAGACAGGTATTGTTTGATATCATCAAAAGCATTTTGACACTTCTCGCCCCATACGAATTTAGTATCCTTTTTCGCAAGGACAGAAAAGGGTTGACATCTCCCGGAGAGATTAGAAATAAACCTCCTTATATATGCCAATCTACCTTGTAGAGACCTCAATTGAGTAAGGCTCTTAGGGGATGGCATATCTAAGATGGCTTCAATTTTAGCAGGATCTATCTCGATTCCACGGTGCCTCACTACGAATCCCAAGAATTTTCCTGAAGCGACACCGAAGGCGCACTTCAAGGGGTTCATTTTCAAATCGTAGCGGCGCAACCGTTCGAAAACGACTCTTAGGTCATGCAGGTGAGCCTCTTTAACCTTGCTCTTGACAACTAAATCATCAATATAACATTCAACTTGATTATGAATTAAGTCGTCAAAGATACGGGTCATGGCCCGTTGGTAGGTTGCTCCGGCATTCTTTAGGCCGAATGGCATTACCTTATAACAAAAGATTCCGATAGGGGTTCTGAACGCCGTATTTCTCTCATCTTCAGGGGCCATCTTGATTTGGTTATAACCCGACGAGCCATCCATGAAGGAGAAAATAGCATGTGAGGAGGCAATGTCCACCATGAGTTCTGGTATTGGTAAAGGGAACTCATCCTTAGGGCATGCCTTATTCAGATCCCTATAGTCGACACAAATCCGAATCTGACCATTTTTCTTCCGAACTGGCACGACGCTGGCCACCCAAGAGGGGTATTGTTCCTCTCGAATGAATCCGGCCTCTGCCAATTTCTTAACTTCAGAAACGACTTGTTGCTCAATCTCTAAGCGCATGCGTCGAGGAGCTTGTTTAACAGGGATGGCATCATGCCGAACCCCAAGTTTGTGAACTGCTACCTCAGCAGGCAAACCTGGCATTTCGTCATATGTCCAGGCAAAGCAGTCCCTAAACTCGAATAACAACTGGATTAAGTCTTGAGTTTCACCCTCGCTTAACAGAGTACTTATAAAAATCGGACGGGGGTCATCATCGTTTCCCAAGTTAATTTCTCTTAACTCATCGACTGTCGACTTAATTTCCTCTTCAAATTCAGGGGGTGCATCCCGAACTTGAAGATCATCGGGATCGTCTAAAGTCTCCAAACAGAGTCCATCCAAAGGACAAGGAGGATCTGTAGGGACATTTGGAGAATCAAGATGGTAAGTTATCATTAGGCAATACTCATCATCATCAAATGAACTAACGGTCCCAAAGCCAATACCACTTGTTGGATTTTTATTTACTTTTGTTCGCCAAATGTTCTCGTGGTATCTGGCTTGACCCTTAGTCCATCGGTATGGTACAGAACCTTTAGAAAAAGTATTTTTTACACAAACAGGAAGTAGCCGAAAGGTAATTCCATTAATTCATTAAAATCTGCCTCCTCAAGGGTTACATCACCTTCGTCCCTTGCGGAGGAGGAGCCAGGAAAGAATTTCTGGACTTTCTTAACTTCACCATCCAAGTTGGGGGCCACTTTGACTTCCAACCCTACAAACCTGCCTGCCGACAGTGGGGTCAGAGAAAGGGCCTCAATCCTTCTAGTGAGCTTTCATACATTGTTAATTCAGGCTCGTCACTTTTAACTTTGAAATATCTACCTCAGGGTCACTGTCCTGGTCTAAGGTGAGATCAAATTTTGGAGGAGTATTTATGCTTTGATAATCGAGAGAGAGGGCAGCACCTTGACTTTCTAGTTCACTATCGGAATCTGATTCCAAATCAATGTATACGGGTGCTGCTCTCCTGTCTAATGAAGCACGGCCTCGACCTCGTGCCCTTAAAGCCATCCTCCCACCTCTTTGAGGTAATGTGCTTGGAGGTCTAAGGACAACAAATCAGAGTCGTCTTCACTACTCGATTGAATCATTTCTTGATTGATATTCTTATCTTTTTCTTTCTTTGGTTGAATTTTTGTTCAACCATTTTCTCCTCAAATTTGATCTCTAATTTAGAACGGGACGAGGACCCTTTTGGTACGAAATATGCAGCATCTTCGTAGATCCCAATTTCTTGAATCGAGAATGGTTGCAAATCACCCTTAATCACATGTTCAATGCCATCTCGTTGGTACTTAATGCATTGGTGCAGGGTAGATGGAACCATTCTATATTCGTGAATCCAAGGTCTACCTAGAAGTGCGTTAAAGGACGTAGTCGAATCAATTATATGAAATTTAGCTTCAGTTTTTAAACCTCCTATTTCCTAGGAGTAGAGTGATCGAACCTAAAGCTCTCTCGCCCTTCTCGTTGAACCCACGAAGCACCAACCTGTCGGTTGAAAGCTTGCTAGTATCAACTCTGAGATAAGCAAGGGTCTTTATGTTCATCACGTTGACCGATGCACCCGGATCAACAAGGACTCTTGATAACTTGAAATTTCCCACTTCTACAGTAATGTAGAGGGGACGATTGTGGTCAGCAGTTCTCAAGAGTAAATCTTCGTCTGAAAAGGTAACCCCAGGGACCTCTTTGAAGTAGAGAGCCTCACCTTCTGAAGTTGCAGCCAACTGTGTTAAGCAAATCTCGGGATCGAGAAGTGCTTTAATTAAAGACTCCCTCATTTCTTTGGAAAGAAGGAGGGCGTCATAAATACTTAATTTTGCTGGCAACTTCCTAAGGTGGGCTAGAACATTGTAATCAACCTTAGGAACGACAGACTCGAAACCCGGAGGAATTAAAGGAGATTCTGGTTGTTGAGGGGAATCCGGACTTAAAATTTCGAATGAAGGTTGCTTGCCTTTATCCTGAGGGGGCATCCTAGGGGGTAAGACTTTACCGCCACGGAGTTGCACCTGCTCGATGTCTTCGGGCGGGCAAACTAGAGCAGTGTCTACACACACCATAGGTGTCGGATCATCATTTTCTGAAAGCGAGTCAGAATCTGAAAGTTCTATCAAGATAGGATTTCCTTGGAAATTAATTTGAGGGAAATCACTTTCTGATAAAGCTTCAAATTCGACCTCTTCTTGAATAGTCGATTCAGTGAGGTTGGTTTGATTAGCCTCAATATTTGGTTCATTAGGAGTTTGATTCAAAGCAGGAGAGTCATCAATTTGCATTTGAGATTCATGGTTAATCATCAAGACAGAAGTAGAAGGATGTTTTTTATTCATCTTTTGACCCTTCGCCTTTGATGGGGCAAAGTAAAAGTCAGATAACAAAAGAGGGGAAAGGGTTTTAACACCACCATCCGCCATTCTAATACATCTCTCATCTACACACTTCCTCTCTACAAAATCAGATTTCTCTTTTTCACATTTTTCTCAGTAGTTCCTAAGACTACTGGAGAGGGAAGTGGCTCAACATCCTTCTGCGAAGCGTCCAGGTCAACCTTCCACACCGGGGCCTGGGCTATCGTAGTCAGCTGTTGAGAAAGATGAAAAGACTTGTTAATCGACTTTTTAAGTGCCCGGGACAAAGCAATGTCCCAACCATCTTCAACAAAACAAGAAGAGTTAAGAGGATTACCTGAAATGGTCTTAATTGAAGCCTTTTCTGGATCGACCAAGTATTCCTTAGGTATTATGATGTTACCTTGGGTGTAGTTCCTCTCAAGCCAATCTTTGAACACAACGCAGTCCTCAAGAGGGTGACTAAGCATCCTGTGGTAGGGGCAGTACTTGGGATCATCTTTCTTGCTCTCATCCTCAGGCCTTCTAGCCTCTGGCAACTGAAAATCCGGTTTCTTTAACAGACTCCTGAAGATCTTCTTAACTGACTCCCTTTTAAATGGATAAGGTTTTGCCAATCTCTCTCTAAAAGGGATGAAAGAGGGATCTCTAGTATGTTGAGGAACTATCTGAAAGGGCTGCTTCTGAGGCGGCTGTGGTGGAAGTGGAGTGCTAGGCTGACTAACCATTGGCCTCTTTCCTTTATCTACTGCTGAAACCACAGCTTTCTTTTCAAATGTCTTTACCAGTTTTGGACCCTTCCTTTCTTCAGACTGCTCTCGTAAGAATGGCATCCTAGGAGCCTCTTCCTGCAAATTGCTAGCCTTATTAAGAAGTTTCTCAAAAGTTTTAATAGTGAAACCCTTCAGGAGAAAAGCAACAGGACCGTGGATATTCTTCAACAGAATCTCCACAGCATGTTGTTCTTGCAACTGGGGTTCACACTTCATCGAGAGGTTTCGCCACCTCAAGATGTACTCAACTAGAGACTCTCCCGGCTTTTGCTTTTCAACCACGAGATCGCCCACGGTGGTGCGTTGTTGCGCTCCGAAAATCTCTTAAGAAAGAGGTTTTCTAGGTCGCTAAAGGTTCTTACTGAACCGTTGGGCAGATCGGCGTACCATTCAAAAGCAATGCCAGATAGACTACTTACAAATTGGCGAAATAGTAGAGCATCTGACCCTCCTGCATTGCAACAGCTTGCTCGGAAGTGGGCCAGATGCTGTCTCGGATTTTCAATTCCGGTGAAAACTTTAAAAGTTGGTGGCACAAAGCCCTTTGGATAAGGAACTAGGTCATATTCCTCGGGGTAGGGTCTACCCTTTGCAATAGACACAGTTCCTTGAGCATGGGCTAAGGCCTCCCTTACCTGGTCCTCAATTAACTGCTTGATATCCTTCTGAGGTGGGATCGGAGGAATGGTGGAAACTGTAGGGTGAACTGAGGTGTCTCTACTGGACAAGGGAGAGTCACAGGTGGTGACTCGAGAGGTCTGGAATTAAGTTCTGCCCTTTTGGCCTTTTCTGTGAGCTCTCGGGCTGACTGGTGGTCACAAAAGACTCTTGTTGTGATTTGTCCAACTTCTCTTGCATTTCTCTAACTTGTGACATCATGGTAGCAAGCTGAGTCTCCAAACTCTTTATATGTTCTTCATCTTTATCTTTCACAGACTCATCTGATTCTGACTCAACAGCATGCGGATCATCATCTTTAACAAATCGGCGTTTGCTGGGCTCAGCTTCTTTATTAGACCCTCTAGTCTCAACCACATGAATGCCTCCAACATAATCATCTTCATTCCAAGGAGATCATCCATATCAGGGTCAAAAGAAGCCATTCCTTCTTTGTTCAACAAGATGTTTCTTATTTCTTGAACTACCTCCTCGACCGGTCTATCCCCAATTGATTTAGGGTCGAGGGGTAAGTATCCTTTATACTCAGCCATATCAAACAACTCTTCAGAATCCATAAGGGCAATGATTTCTGTAAGTTTTGGATTAGGATCTGGTTGAGACTTTGTATCTGGCTCATCTTCCATTTCTAAATCCTGGTCAACTCTCTCCTCTTCGACTATCCCAAAGCTGGTAGTCAGAAGAGTGGCATCCTCTACAGGGAGAGGGACATATTCCTCAGGGGAAGTAGGAGCTTGTAAAGTGATAGTTCCCACATCCGGTAAGGTAAGGTCCTCAGACACCTGACTAAGGGGCCTAGGAATGACACTCGAACTTTGAGGATCATCAACTGGGGTAACAGGAACGGTGACTATTGGATCCGGGATCAAACTAACTGCGGCAGGACTATCAACTGTAACAACTGGGGTACTAGCCTGAACATCCATCACTTCAACTGAACTCGGAGTAGGGTTGACTGAAACTCGTTGGAGCTGCAGAATGAACTTAGAAGTTCTAGGAGGTGGTGGCAGATTTTCCAACTTAGTTCTCTTTGGCACATATCTCCTTTCAGGAGATTTATGTCTTTTTCCTTTAAGATCCACAGACTTTGAACTTCAACCCCCTTTGGTTTGACAATCACTGAGGCCAATCTCACAGGTTTATGTGGGGGTACCGGGGGTCTACCAGTAGAATGGCGGCCTCTCTCGGACCCAGTCAACACAATACCCTCTGTTTGAGAAGACAGAGGGCGTGGCGCCCAGTGATATCCATCAACCAACACCGAAGTAGCAGGCTGTCTAGCATACTTCTTATTCTTCCTAACGAATTGAGGGGTTAAATTCTTTGCTTCAGATGCTTCTTCCTTCAATACTTCTTTTTGGAAGCGATGTGAGATCACTCCCTTTAACTGTTTCACATACTCCTCTTTAGTCTGTCCGGTCTGTGCAGCACAGGTGTGAATTATATTTCTCAAAGTTCTTGCCTTTTGAAGATGTTTTCTTTCTGAGTCTTCTTGGTCGAGTAGTCGACCGGGCATGGTGGAGAACGGGCTATCCTAGCTACCCTCTCCTCCCCTTGGCTGAAGCCAAGGGGTAAAAGCGACTTCCCTTTAGGAGGGGAGAGGAGCAGGAATAGGTAGTTCCTCAACAGCCTCAGGTTCTACTTGGGCCAAGGTCTTAAAAGGTAGGACTCTCTTAGCCTTAGAGATTTTCTTCCTAAGTCTCCTCAAATAATTCTTCTTCTGATTCTTAGTGGTGAATCTAAGTCCAGAACTAGACCCTTCTTCAAAGACAGACTTAATTTCAGTGGAAGGCTCAACAACTGGTTCAGGCTGTTCCTGATCATCACTGACTACTGGCAAGGTAGGTGCAGATCCCACAATTAGCTCAACTACTGGGGAGTTTCCTTACTGGCATCCAGGCTCACAATTTGGTGTCCATCCATAGAGAGCTCTAGAGTACTGAATCCCATTCCAAAAATAACAGTGCTCCCTTGGTCATTAACAGTTGAGGACAACTCTCGGTCAAAAGAGAAAATCAGTTGGCCAGCCATTTGAAATTTTCTGAAAGTTAAAGAAAACGATTGAAATTAGATTTTTTTGAAAAGAGTAGTAGAAAGTATTTTATTATTATCTTTTGAAAGTATGACATATATTAGCCCACAAGGAAATCGTATGGGGTAACATGTGTCAACTTGGAGTTTGAGAATTTTTGAAGAAATTTTGAAAATTTGAAATGGGTTCTCTTACAAATTCCAAAACACAACGGACAGAGTTTCCCCTTGCCCGAAGGCCTATGGAATTGTGAGAAAGCCCAAGTAAAAGGATAGTTTAACCCTCCCCACCCTTAGAAGTCAAAAGAGGAATGAGGGGGTTAAAACTAGCAAGTTTGGGATGAAATCAAAAATTTTGAATGCTTTTCAATTTTAAGGATTTATATGTTGAATGAAAAATTTATCGACTATAAATCCATAAAATTAGAAAAGGATATCTAGAGATCTGATTTGACACTGTCGCCTCACAGGCTATGCTGGGGCAGAAGGTCAAAATCAGAACAGTAGTCTAAATAAAATCAAATTTAGAGGTGAAACCTCTCTTTTAAAGTTTTATTATTATTTTAGATGTTGGCCACACTAAACCCAAGGAAGAAATGGGCAAAGGGACCAACGGAAGAAAGGTAGTTAAGACTACCGATGAAACAAAATTTTGCCATTATTAAAGATGGAGAGAGAGATTTGTCCCACCGGGCGTGCCATTTTTTTGTTGGTGGAATTTTGGAAAAACATGTTTTGAAAAATATTAGTTTTCTTTGGGGATTTTAAGATTAAAGTTGAGTTCTAATTCTAAGGTCGAATCGACTCGTTAGAAAGAGTATATCACCCCAAAGGACAAAAATAAACTTTCATAACGGTGTTCAGACTTAAAATTATGTAAACTCATCTTGAATGTTATGATCGGGTTCTAAGGAGAACTCTATATGGCCCCGAAGGGACACAATATAGTTCAACTAAGTACCCAATTACAATATTCAAGAAACATGATCGTCGCATTCACATCCAAAGCCTTATCAAAGAAGGGTGTATCTCCCCAAAGGGAAATGAGACCATTCAACGATAATCCTTCTAATGCAACTATGACGATCATTATTTAACTTTCCCAAAGAAATCTAATGAAGTTTGAAAAATCGATTTTTAAAATCAGGTGCGTGTGTGGTTCTAAATCTCCTACGAGCGCAAGCCCTCGTAGTTAATTACATCGTAGGGAGATAAAATCTCCTACGAAAACTCTCGATTAAAATAATGGCAGAATTTTGTTTAGAGTTTCTAGGAGTGATATCAAAGTATGAATAGAATTATTGGAAAATCAAAAGGGAATGGATCAAAATTGAACAGTTATTAACAGAGTTAAAGGATGAGAGGTAGGGGACACTTTGAGATTCCAGAACCATCCGGAAGTGTCCCAACTTAATCTAAGTGTTGGGCTTTATGTTTTGGATTGAAATGAAGCTTTAATTAGAATTGAGCATTTTATTAGAAATTTGGGATTAGATTCCCGAAGTTTGGGGTCTTATAATCAAAGATCTGCCCCGGAACCTAAATCTATTTTGGACACTGGACCACAGTCGTCCGATCCTAACTAATGCAGTGCAAGGTCTGGACTTACCCCGGCCTGGATTGGGGAGCCAGCTAACCACCTAATCGATTTAAAATACATGAATCCGGTCTTTTATGAAAGAGTGGTAGGGACGTTGTAATTAAAGTTTTGGAAAGTTGGGGCCGACATCTAGAGATTCTCCTAATTGGCCCCATGGACTTATGTTGGGTGCTAAAATGCTAAGGACTATGAAATTAAAATTTTGACTCTTTAATTTGTATCTAATGCAATGCATGCTGGTTAACAACCTCAAATCAAATATGCTTGAAATTTTAAAAACAGGCTTATAAAATAATTTTTTTAGAAGACTGGACTTCCCCAGGTCCGGCACCTCGTCCTCATAGGTCAGACTATCCGGACTCTACCCGCAGGCGGGGAAGGGTCTAAAGCAAGGAAAGAGTAATGCAGAAATATGCATGCGACCCCGGGGTCGATCCCCGGCTAATTCCCTAGATTCGTTATCTTTCTATGTTATTTAGACTCACTAAAATTTTAGACTTTTAAGATTATGAGTATAAAAATTTCACACCCTCACGAGCCTCACGTATCCAGGCGAAAACAAAGAGCGGCATGCAATCGCCAAAAAACTAGTAAAAACAAGTAATCCTAAAGGCAATCAAATCATCAAATCAAATACAAATTAATTAATAAATGTCCATAGGCAGAATTGCCTTGCTTATTACAAACCAGAATATTACAGAAAGTAAAGTGGCCGGGCACCACTGACAACAACCCGGATTCTAAGCCTAGTAATGACGCAAGTTATTTTGAGTGGGATACTCTCAATCTTCAAATCTTCAAATCTTCAATTTCATTCTTCTTTTGACTCCTTTTCTTCAATCTTCTTGGAATCTTCGTAGTGGATTACCCAAATGGACAAGAGGGCACTTCCTCTAAGGGGAAGGCCACTCTTTCCTCTTTGGGTAAGGAAGAGGTATGATCCAAATTTGGATTTCCAAATGGAAAAGGAGTGTTCCCCAAAGGGGTATCCTTTCCTCTTTGGAATCCAAGCTTTGGATCTATGTATCCCAACTCAAAATAAACTTTCACAACACTTGACACTTGCACAAATTACATTGATATCAAAATAAAAATCTAGACTCACCTGCAGGGTTATCCTAAGCAATTAATATATAAAAAGCAGTTATTCCCAAGCAGTTGTATATGAGCAAAAGAAAGTAAGTAAACACACTGGCCACGCTCTTTTTATGATTTGGGGGCATTAGCAGCTGAAGCACCTGTGCAAAGAATTTATAATATTTATGCATTTTTTATTTGCCCCCTTTTTATATTGCCCTGCATGAGCGTGGCCACCTGCAGAAAACTGTGTCAACATCCAGATCGTACCTAACCTAAGGGTAGTCTAGTCGTCAAACACATCAATCCATCCACAGAGTACAGAAAAAGTAAGCAGACACAGCAAAGCAATTTCATCCACAACATGCAGTGAAAACTACGAAAAATACGGCACACAGCAGTAAAGTAAACACCGGCCTAACCTAGATCTAGAGTTGGTTGTCCTAGCACATCATCTAAAGTATGTGAGAAAGGTCGTGTGGCTGGGATAGATCCTAAAGTAGGTTATTAATTGAAGTTGTCTAAAAGTTTGGGTTTGTTAAAGCTTAAAAGGGGATTTAGATTAAAATTTAAATATTAATGAATTAAGAATTTCAATTAACATATATTTTAAAAATTAATTGATTGCTACCTTTGTTTCACACCGAGGCCGTGAAGTTTATTTCACCTTCCTTGGGGCTAAGCTAATAGCCTCGTAGGCCTGGGTTACCCAGTAGCAATCGGGGTTGATTAAGTTATTTAAGTTGGTTAGAATTAAAAGAGTGGATTAATATTAAAGGGAGTGGGTTGCTGATTTTAAAGGCTTGATTAATTTAAGTTTGCCATTAATTGATTCGTGGCGTTGTGCCACCAGGCTCGAGGAACCAGCCTCCTTAGGACACTTAGCCCCGCAGCCCGGAGTAGTCCAGCCGATAAACCAAATTAATGTAATTGAATTAGAGATTTTTAAAATGTTAAATAATTAAAGATTAATCTATTTTAAGATTTAACACCCCTTAGAATCCATTCGTGGCGTTGTGCCACCAGGCTCGAGGAACCAGCCTCCTTAGGACACTTAGCCCCGCAGCCCGGAGTAGTCCAGCCAATAAACTTCAACTTTAGGATGGTTGTTGTGTTTTAAAGGATTTGTTAAGTGCTTTAAGCATTAAACCAATATTTTCTGAGTTTTAGAGTGATTTGAGCTTTTTATGAATTTTTAGAATATTTTAATGATTTAATTAAAGGGTCAAAAGTTGAATTTTTGATTAAGCTCAAATTCTGGAATTTTTGTATTTTATTCAAATACTAGACCTTACTACGATCAGTTAGAAGGTAAGTACGTTGAAATCGGATTTTTCTACATTTTATTACGAAGGTTTGAAGTTTTGAACTAGTTTTGACTTAAAGTTGACCGATTTGTTGACTTTTTAAAATATTGCAAATTTCTGGAATTTGATATTTTTAATAAATACTAGAGCTTATTAGGAGTTGAATGCAAGTGAGTTTGGGTGATTTGGATTTTATTTGAATTAGTTATGAATTATCGAAGTTTGGACATTTTAATGGATTTTAGGAATTTCTTAATTAGAGGGTCTCTTTTGTGGTTTTGCTCCAAACAAGTTCCCAATCTCTTGAAAACACCTCCAAAGGTCAGGAACAACCTAAGGAGGGATCCCCAAGTGTTTGGGAGATTTTTGGATTTTTATATTATTATTAATTAATTATCTTAATTAAATATTGGTTTTCACTTAAAATTAAATTAGGGTTTAAATTAATGTCAAATCAAGGGGCTTTTAATTATCATAGATTAAGGACTGAATTCTGGTCAGTTTGAGGGTTTATATGTAATTTTTGGATTTAAATTGGATTTATTACAATTTTTAGAAGTTTTAAAGGCTTAATTAAGGGTTTAAGACTTAGAAAATTAATTAGGGGACCTAAAGACCTCAAAAATCAGTGAAAATTTGCCTAGGGGCTGAGGGTGTCACTAAGTTCAAATGTTCAAAGTTTCAACTCAAGGGGAAGTGAATCCTAATTATTGAAATTTTTCTAAGTTTTCTATACATGAGTCCTTAATTATTGTCCTTAATTATGTCACTAGTTTTGAATAGGTTCAAATCATAGTTCCTCTAACCCTTTGAATAAACATGACATGCATGAATCACATAAACATAATCAACACCTAAATCTAGGAGAGCCTTAGACTAAGTGGTGTGTGCACCTTAAGCATGCAATTAACTAATTAACATAATTAAGACAGAATGATTATTCACTAATCATCCCCTTCATTTCTATTCAAACATGCTTAATCAACATTTAAGATCTCAAATGACTCTTGAACACTTAAGAATTTACATATATATATATAGAATTTCAAAATAGATATTTAAAATACATAAATATAAATGAATTATATATATATATAAATAGAAATATATATTATAAAATAATTAAATATATTATCAAAATACATGTTAATGGGTTGAAGGATCCACTGATCTCCATAGAAGTTTGGAAGTAATAAAATATATTTCTTGTAATTTTCAAATACTTAATATTTAATTAAATATAAAGAAAGGATGAAAATACTCCAATAATTCAAATTACCTTCAAAACCTATTCAAAAAGTATTGAAAATTTTTCATGAGACCAGCCATGCACTCAACAACATGCATGCCAAATTTCAGATAAAAATACTTTGTATATAATTAATTAAAAATGAAATACACATTTCTGTATTTCTTAAATTACCAGTAAAATAATGGACAAAATAAACTGATTTTATTTTTAAAATAAACTAGATAAAAATCTGAAAAGTTTGATATATTATACTTAATTTTTGGTTATATATTTGATTTACTATGATTTATTTAAGTTTCAGCCATTAAAACTAATTAAAATACATTATTTTTAATTAAATGGCGGCGGTCAGACACGCGGCGCGCTAGGATTGGCGGGATCGAAACCGCGCGACGGCGGGGACACGCGTCGGTCGCTGGCCGCTTCACGCGGTTTCCACTTAACCACGTCAGCGGCGCGCTACAGCCGTTGGATTAACCACGGGTTCGATCCAACGGCTGAGATCAGATCGCGCGGTCTGATTTCACCAGGAGAAGATCAGACGGCGAAGATTCGATCCCGCTATTCCGAATGGACGGCCTAGATCTCGCCGGACGGCTGATCGAGCGAGAGATCGAACGCGCGGTCGGATCAGACCGCGGAAGGGCTCGATCTGGACCGTTGATCGAACGATCAACGGTCCAGAAAACGTACACTCGCCGGAGACCGTGAGTGACGCCCTAGAAAACGTATTTCGCCTCGTTCTCTCGATCGGATCGATCATTTCACTTGAAATTTTAAACGTAGATTAAGGGGATGAACAGAAACCATGGGGAATAATTAGTTTTAGCTAAATCCCTAAAAGCGTGAAGCTATTTAAATCCAACTAGTGTGACCTAGATCTAGGGTTTTAGGGAGTTATACCGTTAGATCTTCGGAATTTCTGGATGGTTGAGCTTGTAGATTGTCCAAGTGAAGATCCCCAGCGAAAATCCAAGCTCGAACGCGTCTGGATCGGCTGCTATGGGCTTGGGACGGTCTAGGTGGTGGTTTCGCCGGAGAACTCGCCGCCGGTGACGTGCAACCACCTGGGTTTTGTAGTGGGGAGGTAGAGGAAACTCTGGAGGTTCGAAACGAACTGAGAGCTCGGTCTGGGAGGCTAGGGTTGGTGAGAGAGGCTGTCTTGATCAATTAACCTCAAAAGGTGCCTTTCTCCCTATTCAAACGGGCTGGGCTAGATTGGACGGCTAGGATTGATGCAGGGGCTCTCCAGATGATGCCACCTCTCCCTGGGAAAGCTGGAAGGCTGCGGAAAGGGCTGGACAAGCCTTGCTCCTATTGGGTGGACTTGGGATGAGTGAGAGGAGGGATTGCCACTTATGGCTAAACCAGGCCCTGAGCTTGGTTAGGGGAGCTCCAAGTGAGCTTTAGGGCATAAAGGGGTTGGCCTAAAGCAGCTTAAATCAAGGAAAAGGGTTTGGCATGTGATAAGACCTTCTAGAAGAGGTTTAAGCTTGGGTTTGACCAAGTTGACCAGTCAACTGGTCAATGGAGCTGATGTGGCATGAAGGGAAGTAGGAGCAGCCAATGGGAGAGCTTCCAAGCCTAATCTCACACTCCTTGAGGTCAAAATGGGAAGTTTGACCACTTCAAAGAGGGATTTAGGGCTTTGTTGACTTGGTTTGACCAGTCAACAAGGTCAAAGCTAGTGATGTGGCATTTGAAGAGGTAAAAGGTCATTTAGGATAGTTTGATTAAAAGTCAAAAGTCAAAAGTCAAGGGTAGGGAAAATGGGAGCCAATGTCACTAAGAATTGAGGGTTGACTTGGTCAACTCAAGTTGAGTCAAGTTGACCAAATGTCAAGTGACACTTGATCCTTAACCAAGAATTGATTTGAGTAGGTAATAGGGGTTGAAGAGCTCAGATGAGTTGATTTAACCCATTTAGACCCTCTAAGAGCTAATGGGTCAACCTAAGTTGACTGGGTCAACCAGGCTGACCCAATGGGTGAATCTGGGCTGGACAAATTTGAAAAGATATTTTAAGACCATTGAGGGTGGTTCCTGGGTCTGGGGAGGTCAAATTGATCAAAATCCCTATTTGGGCCCCTAAGGGCCTGTTTGGTCAACCTGGGTTGACTTGGTCAACCAGGTTGACCCAGGGTCTGGGTTTGGGCTCAACAGGTTTAAAATGATATTTTGAGGTCAATGGAAGTGGTTGGGTGACTTAAAGAGGTCATTTGGGTCAAAACACATGTTTGGACCCTTAAAGGGCCTCTTGGGTCAAACCAGTTGACTTGGTCAACCAGGTTGACTCAAGGGTTGGAAATAGGTTCAAAAGTTTGAAATGGCATTTGAAATTTGTTAAAGGTGGTTGCATCCCATTTGGAGCTCATTTGGTTTGAAATCCCCATTTGAGCCCCATAGGGGTATTTTGGTCAATTTTGACCTATGGGTCAATTAAGGTCAAAAGGGTCTAAAAAATGCAGTTTACTGCTCAATGGGTTAAATTCAAAGGTCTGGAAGTGATTGGAGGCTTGGATAAGGGTTCCAAGGTCAAAATCTCAAAAGGGTTATGCTCAGTGGCATAGGCTGTAAATATTTGAAGATTTTACAACCTTTGAATTTTAATTCAGACTCTGGGGTTAGAGACCTCAGAATGAACTCAAACTTGGAGGGTAGCCTTTAGAGACATGTCTTATCACTTTGCAAGTGATAGACCCTGAATCAGAGGCCATTTGACTGGGTTTTGAAATGTTTGAAAAATCTCTGAAAAGGGTGTTTAGGACAGGGCCTTAAAGGTTTGAATTTGAGTTTAGACTCTGGGTCTGAATTTGATTTGAAGTTTGAATTAATTTGGACTTGAATTGGATGGAGTTTGAGATTCAAATTGGTCACATATAGGAGTCAAATTGAAATTGAAGTGAATTAAATATAGGAATTGATTTAAAATTGAGGTTGATCAAAGGTGGAGGTTGATTTGAAGTTGGAGTGATCCTAAGATCTAGGAGAATTCTAAGATCTAGGATTTAAAGGGATCCTAGGCTCTAGAATAGGCTCTAAAGTCTAGTTCTAGGAAAGATCCTAAGATCTAAAGAGGATCCTAGGGTCTAGGATTAAATTTAGAATCTGGAAGGGTCTTAGTGACCTCATACAAAAATGAGGTCAACAATCGTACACTATGAATGGTCAAAATCAATGCATTATCCAGGATGAATTCTAGGATGATCAAATGTCGTCACTATTCATCATATGGTATGATAGACATCGTACAATACGATGAGATAAAAATAAGGGATCGTCCAGGACGATCAGGATTCATCTCTGTTCATCGTATAGTACGAATGTGTTCATAGAGTATAATATTCAATTAGTAATCAAACCTTGATTTATTCCACTAATCATGGGTTAATTTAAGTAAGTATTTAAAATAAATTGTACAGAATGAAGTCCTTTGTACAGTACGAATGACTGAGAAAAACTTACTTAAGTTAATTTGACAGCTAGGGTTTTGGATTTGGAACACATCGTACAGTACAATAGTATTCGTATGGTACGATCTATTCACATAAATTATTTTACAATCTCAAATCGTACAGTACAAAATAAATTCGTACAGTACAAAATAAATTCGTACAGTATAATCACCAGAGAAAGAAAATCTACATTTTTTACTTTTAAAACCCTCTCTCCCTGTGTGTGTATGGTTGCTCAGACTTACATGCAATTTGTGGCCACACTCAAAAAAATAAAAAGTAAAATAAATAACAAATTACATTGTTAGACTCATTCTCCTAATCTAACCAGTCTTGAGTCTTCCTGTTGTCCTGAGTAGCTTGTGATCTTCTTGAAATATTAGTACTCATGGACAATAGAAAATAATATATGATATTCAATGAATAGTAGTTTAGGTGACATTATTTGTCATCATCAAAATCTCAAACCCGTGGTCATGGGTCAGAACAATCTCCCCATTTTTGATGATGTCAAATAATGTTTGTTGTAGGCAAGTTTGAAAGGCATCTATTTTTTTTTTTTTGTTAATAGAAAAAGAAAATATGAACTATACATGACAAGAAAAGAGATGAAATGCATTCTATTGAAATGCAAAAGGAATTTACTACATAAGCAAACTACAACAACCTTCTCCCCCTTTTGACAGCACCAAAAAGAGGAGCAAACAACACTAAGAAAGAAAAACACAACACATACACTTCAAAGGGAAGGATCCTGATCACTTAGAGATGGAGGTGGGTTTGGCTGAAAATAGTGAAGGATTGTGTCAAATCATTGATCAATCATGGTGAAGCGTTCCCCAAACCATTGCATGTCAGTCTCGTGTTGCTGATGAGTCTGAAGTTGGTCGAAATGTATAACCAAATCATCGTGAGGATAATCTGGTGCAGGTGCTCGGGGTGCTGCATGTCATCGTGGTCGAGCTGAAGCTGCTGCAGGGGCATCTTGTCCTTCTTCTTCATCAAAGACGGGTTCTTTTGGCTGTTATTCTTGATGGAAAAGAATACGGAAAGAGGCATCCGTATAATAAATTGGAAGATTATTGGGTTCATCAGGATAGGTTAGTTGGTATTTTATTTCCGGTGAGTAGTATAAAGGCGAACAAAAGTCATATAATAAATGTAGTCAATAATAAGATCTGCCTCATCGAATTTGGTGTTCATCATGATAAGATAGGTAGCGACAGATAAAGTCAGGGTCATGTTGATTCAGTCGCCATCTTTGGGTATTATAGAGGTTCTAAAGACATGTTGAATAATTCTGGCATTTTGATTGAGTGATTGGACAAGTGGCTGGTGTTGATAGAAGTCTGTATTCCTAAGGACATGATTAACATCACTACAGTCAAATTCGTTTGTGAGAAAGGAACGAACTCTAGGCCATTCAGTAAATAGCCCAATGTATTGGGTGATGTCAGCTTTGGTAATTTTGATATTTTGGCGACAGACAAAGGAGTGAAAAGTTAGGTTGTCGATGGTGTAGGTTAAATTTGCTAGAAATTCTAAAAGAAGTTCAGAGTTGTAGGGGAAGGCCAGGGTGAGGAGGAATTGGAAGGTGGTGGAAGAAAAGAGATTCAGTACCTCAAAGTTCAGATCTGCTTGATTGAGCATTTTTTATGGTGTAATTTTGCAAGCTTTATACATATGATAGGCCTCTTCACACTCAGTATTTAGAGCAAGCACTGTGATGGCTAGAGGAAGACGAACTTCTAGCTGCCAAACAACCCCTCTTGCTGGATTGCAACATGATAAGGAAAGAAAGTAGAAGAAGAGATGCGAGTGAAGAGTTTGGATTGAAGAGATCTTCCAAGTAAAGCATGTTATAGAATTTTTCCAACATCGTACAGTACGATCGTGTTTCATACAGTACGATTGGTAATAAATGTTCTTAACGATCATTTCGGGAAAAGGTGGTCAACTCGTATAATATGATGTGTATCGTATGTTGAGTCTAGTGAATAGGTTATTAAACCTAAGTTAATGTCCCAAAGCTACCAAGAGGGGGGGGGGGTGAATTGGTATTTAAAAATTTTCCCTCTTTTGATAAATTTAACCGAAATTAAACTTTAATGAATTTTAATAAAAAGTTTTTCAACCACAATTTTTAAAACACAGAGTTAAATACAGAAAATTAAAAGAAGTAAAATAAAAAGACACACGATTTATAGTGGTTCGGTCTAAACCAGACCTACATCCACTCCTTAGAGGCACCCTCTGAGTATTGCACTAATACCAACATTGTCTCTTCTTTTGCACCCACAGCAAGGCGGAGAAGCCTTTATAAACACTCTTTTCATCACTACTCGGTGCGGCAGAGAACCGTCGTCCTTTTATACTTTCCCTTGTGTTGGCAGAGAACCGTCATCCTTTCACACTCTCCTAGTATGGGCAGAGAACCCTTCGTCCATTCACACTCTCCTAGTGTGGGCAGAGAACCCTTCGTCCTTTCATACTCTCCTAGTGTGGGCAGAGAACCCTTCGTCCTTTCATACTCTCATAGTGTGGGCAGAGAACCCTTCATCCTTTCACACTCTCCTAGTGTCAGCAGAGAACCGAATCTCTTTGACAGATCTCTTCGCAAGAAATATAGAAGGAAGAAAGAAAAAGAGTGAAGTAATCTCAAATCACAAGTAGGAAATCTTACCTTTGAATATCATGCAAAGTCTTCACACTCCAGTGGTAGAAATCCTTCTTTGACTGCTCTCTCTCACTCTCTCCTTTACTCTTCTTTTAATAGACACGAAGATCAATGAGCAAAAATATTGGGTGGCAGTCTAATTTGAACTATATATATAAAAGACAAGAAAAATTGCCCAAAAATTGTAAGTTTTCAATTCTGTACGCAGTGGATCATCCCGTACGATAGTGGATCATCCTGGACGATTTTACTTAAAGTGTCAGAAATGATCCTAATATATATATATATATATATTGATACGAATTATGTTCGTAGACGCGCATCATTCCGTACGAACTATGTTCATCTGGTACGAAATGGTTATTACATAGGTCGGTTCCCAAAATTCTACAGGATGTAACCAACTGACATAAGTCGGATCAGTTCATCCTGGGACGAATAAGTTTTATCCTAGGACGAACAAGTTTCATCCTGGGACGAACAAGTTTCGTCCTGGGACTATGTTATACAGAGAGTTTCATACAGGAATGAAAATTTATTTCATCCTGTACGATCTCATACATAGAGCTTCGTCCCGGTACGAACCATATTTTGCATCTGGACGAACCGGGCAAGGTGAGAATCTCGAGACATTCATCCCGGGATGAATATTAAATTCGTCCTAGACAATTATGACTTAGAAAATTTTCAACCTGCATGTTCGATCCATTGCTCTTTCGAGGGGTTAATTGACATGATCGTCCCGTACGAACCAGGTTCGTCCCGTACGATCAGTTTACAAAAATTATCTTCCAAGTGTGTGTGTTGTGATTTTTCACTCAATTACAATCACTCCCTCTCATTTAAAAACTTATAATTTACAAATGAATAATTTGAAGTCTTCATTGCTTGGAGTTCATTTTCCTGAAATGTTAGTACACACAAGAGCAAAAAACAAATATTCTAAAAAGTGTTAGGAGATATATAAAATAATAATATTTGAAATCATCAAAACAATACAAGATGCAAGAATGTAAAACATGCAAATACAAATAGCATCTCTCTCTACAATCTCCCCCTTTTTGATGATGGCAAAATAATTATTGTTTGTAGGATTTCAAGTTCTAAGAATCTTCTAAACTCCCCCTGAATTGATAAACTCATGAAAATAAGGAGGCATTTGAATTACTTAAAAAAAATTTTATTTTTCAAAATTTTTATACAAAAAAAAAAAAAAAAAAAAAAACACACATACGAAAATCAAACACTACGAAAACATACCCAACAAACAATTTGATACCACTACGAAAACATACGCAACAAACAATTTCTCCCCCTTTTTGACAACATCAAAAAGTGAGGAAGAAAAGAATGTTAAAAATGTAAGCAGAAGTATGAAATTCATTTGATATTTTAATTGAAAGTGATTGAAATAAGGTATGCAAATAAAATCAAAACATTAGAAAAATATAAGATTTCATATAATTTAAGAAGTGATATAACATAGAGAATAAAAAGAATTTATCAAAGGCATGTGTCAATTTAGACATGAAGATAAAGAAAATCTTTGCACTAAGGATGAATAAAAAATTTTATATTTCAAATTTCAATATAAATTAGAAATGAACATTAGATCAATTTGAATTAAGAGATTAAAAGAGTCTGGAAAGAAGTAATTACCACATGTGGCGCTTTGCGCATCTTTTTCAATTTTTATGGCACATTTTTGTGCATCCTTTTCAATTTTTATGGCACATTTTTTGTGCATCTTTTTACTTTGGGCTTATTTTGTGCCTCTTTTGTCATTGCAAATTTTTTCACATTCCTTTTAATTTTTGAACATTTATACAATTTTTCAAGAGTAATTGAATTCTTTCCAAAATCTATAATCTAAAATTTCAAATTTTTCTAAGTGCATAAATACTAATTGAAAAGAGAAATATAAAATAAGAAAACATCTAAATAGCAATAATAATATTAAAGATAATGTAGTCTAAATAAGAGAGATGGAATTGAAAATTCTAATAATATCAATTTATAAGCATTTCTTAAATTTAGAAAAATTATATTTTCTAATGAAAATAATTTTAATTTACAAATTAAATAAAGCACTATTAAGATTAAAAAAAAATGAATATCATAAAGTCTAACACATTTCTAAAATATTAAATGACAAAACATTGAAACATATATTGATATCAAATGAATCTATTACAATTTGAAGTTCAAGATATCAATACTAATAACACAACTAAGAGAAGGAAAATACAACAATCTAAAGGAAATTATTAACACATGAACTACAACAAAACACAGAATAAATACTGAACAAACACTAAACAAATCATTCAGATGGACCCTGATCTGGAGGAGGAGGAGGTGGTGTTGGGCTTCTTTATTTTATGATCAACATGACCAATTTTAGAGAGACCATAAATGTAGTCAATTAGGAGTTGGGCCTCATCTATAGGTTGTCTAGTCATAATCAAGTAGGTAACAGAAGAAAGAAGAGGAGTGATGTTGACTCTATCACCAGCTTTAGGTATAATGGAAGTTCTTAATACATGCTGGATGATACGGGCATCACGCACTAAGGTTGAAACTTTAGGCAAATGATCCTTAATTCTCCTATCTCTAATCACACGATTAACTTCAGTCCAATCAAAACTTATGGTGGTTAAAGTGTGTGCTCTTAAGCCTTCAGTCCTTAAGTTTAGGAAGATACCAAAGTCAGTCTTGGTGATTTCAATTTTCTTTTTGACAACAAAAGAACTGATGACAGAATGGTCGGAGTTGAATGACATATTTGCTAGAAAATAGTGAAAGGTTTCTCTATTATAGAAATGTACTAAAGTAAGGATCAAACCAAATTGAGTAGAGGTAAACAAGTGCATTACCTTAAAGGTCAATTGATTCTGTAGGAGAACTCTAGATGGGGTGATATTTGCATACACAAACCTAACAAATGATTCTTCATTGGCTCTAGGAAGGAAGTTTTTAGATGTATTTCTTAGAGGACTCTTAGTCAAAGACTTTTGTCGCTTACTAGAACTTGCCATTTGAAAGATCTCGAGAGAAGAAAGGTTTGAAAGAGATGTGTGAAAGTGACTGTTCAGTAAAAACTGCCATTAATTTCAAGAAGAACCACTGTTCGTACCAGATAAAATTTTCGTTCGTCCCGTACGAAAATATTTTGTATGGACGAACGAATGAGTTTAAAAAATAACAGCTTTTCATAAACACATAATTTTTGAAGCGTCCTTTTGTATAGAATTTTGACCAAGACGATCATACAGACAAACACGTATTCATACGGATGATCAGAAATTTAACTCATTTTAATGGCAGTTGAAAACCATCCCCCGCCATGAACCGACATGTGTTCGTCTGGATGAACCAAAGGTTCGTACGGACGAAGTTCATAATAAAAACTATCTTATCCATTCAACTGCTGCATTCAATCGTCCCGTTGTTTGAAAAATATTTCATCCCAGACGATCGTGATGATCGTACAGACGAACTACATTAAAAACTACTCTTAAGACTGTTCGAAATCACGCAGTTTGTCATTTTACACACATTGTCCCGTACGAAAAATTTTCATCCCAAATGATGATGACCACTAATTTTCATTTTCACACTCAAAACAAAAATGAATAAAAATAAACAAGATACATTTAAATACACACCAAAAATAAACAAAATAACAAAACAAAATAAAAAAATGAACACAAAAACAAAAACAAAATATCAATTTTGCAGAAAAAATATTTTTATCTAAGCATTTAAATCAATCACTCTAAGCCTAGTTCTTAATGTACTAAAAGTATCAAATGCTTTAGGTTTTGTAAAAATGTCTGCAAGTTGATTTTCTGTTGAAACATGGTTAAGTTCAATTTCTCCCTTGGATACATGATCCCTTATGAAATGATGTCTTTTGTCAATGTGTTTGGTTCTTGAATGTTGAATAGAAATTTTTGAAATGCAAATAGCACTAGTATTATCACAATAAATTGGTATAGTGCCTATAGTTAATCTTAAATCAATCAACTGTTATTTTAACCAAAGTACTTGTGCCACACAACTTCCTAGTGCAATGTATTCTGCTTCTGTAGTAGATAGGGCCACTGAATTTTCTACTAGACCATGAAACTAATGAATTTCCAATGAATTGATATGTTCCAGAAGTGCTTTTCTATCCACTCTACAGCCTGCAAAATCAGAGTCTGAATAACATATAATTTCAAATGAAGAGCTAAACTTGGGATACTAAATTCCTAAGTTCTGAGTTCATAGTAAGTATCTTAAAATCCTTTTCACTGCAGTCAAATGTGATTCTTTTGGATCAGATTGAAATCTAGCACACAAGAAAACACTAAACATGATATCTGGTCTGCTAGCAGTCAAATAAAGTAAAGATCCAATAATCCCTCTAAATTTCTTTTGATCAATATATTTTCCCTTAAGGTCCTTATCGAACTGAACTGAGGAACTCATTGGTGTACTAACAGGTTTAGCATTGTCCATTTCATATTTTTTGAGGATGTCCTTAACATATTTAGTTTGACTAAGAAATGTACCTTCCTCAAGTTTCTTAATGCTAAAGCCTAGAAAGTAATTTAAGTCTCCCATTAGACTCATCTCAAATTCACTACTCATTATTTTAGAAAAATCATCACAAAGATTTTTATTTGAAGATCCAAAAATGGTATCATCCACATAAATTTGAACTATGAGTATATCTTTTCCAAATTTCTTTAAAAAGAGAGTTGTATCCACACTTCCTTTTTCAAAAGATCTTTCAAGTAGGAAGGTGCTTAACCTCTCATACCAAGCCCTATGTGCCTGCTTTAATCCATATAATGCCTTTTTTAATTTGAAAATATGATTTGAGTATTTAGAATTTTCAAAACCTGGAGGTTGTTCTACAAAAATATCCTCTTCAATTACCCCATTTAAAAAGGCACTTTTCACATCCATTTGATATAATTTGAATCCTTTAAAACAGGCAAAGGCTAGCAAAACTATAATTGCTTCAAGTCTAGCTACAGGGGCAAAAGTCTCTTAAAAATCAATCTCTTTAATCTGATTATACCCCTTAACAACTAATATAGCCTTATTTCTAATGACTACACCCGAGTCATTCATTTTATTTTTGAATACCCACTTAGTTCCAACTATGCTTTGATCTTTTGGCCTTGAAGTTAATTCCCAAACTTTATTTCTTACAAATTGATTCAACTCTTCTTGCATGGCCAATATCCAAAATTCATCATAAAGTGTTTGATCAATTTTAGTGGGTACTATAGTTGAAATAAAGGTTGAATGATTGACTTCCTTGTTTAATCCACGCCTAGTTCTAACACCCTCACTAGGTTCACTTATAATCAATTCCCTTGGGTGGTTTTTAAATTGGATCTCACATTCACCCTATTCAGAACATAACATGCAGTGCTAACCGCCTCAGCTCAAAAATATCTAGGAAGTGAGTATTCTGCCAACATTGCTCGGGCAGTTTCTATTAATGTTCTATTTTTCCTTTCAACTACCCCATTTTGCTGAGGGGTTCTAGGTGCAGAAAAATTGTGATCAATTTCTTTCTCTTTACAAAAGTTTTCAAATCTTTCATTCTCAAATTCTCGTCCATGATCACTTTGTATAGAAATAATTTTACACCCTAACTTCCTTTGAATCCAAGTCGAAAAATTTTTAAATTCCTCAAATGATTAACTCTTATGAAATAGAAATCTAACCCAAGTGAATTTTGAGTAATCATCCACTATAACAAATCCATATACCTTTCCTCCTAGACTTACAGTGCCAACTGGTCCAAAAAGATCCATGTGTAAGATTTCCAAAGATATACTAGTCCTAAGATCCTTATTAAACTGAAAAGAGGAGTTCACTTGCTTACCAAATTGACATGCATCACAAAGGTGGTCCTTATTAAAGTCTAGTTTTGGTATATCTCTTACTAAGTTCTTTTGGGTAATCTTTCTAAGGTTTTTTATACTAGAATAACAAAGTCTCCTATGCCAAAGCTATGACTCATTAGAGACAGTTTTTAAACAAAAGGCAGTAGGAGTATGAATGCAATTTAAATCTAGCATATAGACATTATTTACCCTTTTTTCATTCAACACATCTTTACCATTTATGCTTAATATACAACTAGTAGGAAAAACTTTTACGCTATAACCCTTATCATATAGCTGACTTATACTTAACAAATTATGCTTTAAGCCTTCAACAAATAACACATTGTCTATAATTTTTTTTTTAAGTTTCCAATCATAACTATTCCAACCACCTTCTTTGTGGTATTATAATCAGATGCATGTATGATATGTCTAAGTTTGTGCATCTTAGGTCTCCACACCAAATGAGATTTTATCTTCAAAGTACAGGTGTGTGTTATATGTCCAACTAATCCACAATTATTACATTAACATTAGGAAAAGTATTCCTAAGCTTTCTACCATTTGTTTATCTTCTAAGGGATTCTATATATTTAGGATAAAATTTACGATTTGTAAAATCTTCAAGTTTGGGTGGTATCTTATTATCCTCGAGAGCTTTTATTTTCAACTTATAAAATGAATTCATGTCTTCCAAGATTCGATTTGTATAATTGATTCGATATGTTTTTCTCTCTGATTCATCCTTAAATTTTTTAAATTCTTTTTCAAGATCAGCATAGGATGATTTTAAAATCTCATTATTTTTATTCAGATCATCATATTCATCAAGTAATTTTAGGAGGTTGTCATCTATTAAAGCATGATCTTTCCTAAGGATTTCATGTTCTTTCTTAATTTCTTCCAATTCTAAACTTACACTAGCATGCATCTTTTTCATTTTCCTATATGCATCATGTATGTGTTCAGAAAGTTCAAACAATTCATCATAACTTAAGTCACATACCTCTTCTTAATCTGATTGATAGAGACTATCTGCCATCAAGCAAAGATTGGTGACCTCTTCTTCCTTTTCAGTCTCAGATGAATCTGAAGCTGAGTCCGCCCAAAAAGCTCTTTGAAACATCTTCTTGCCATTCTTTACAGTTGGTTTCTCCTCAACCTTCTCCTTGATAGGAGTGGCTTTGAGTTTTGGGCAATCAGTCTTGATATGACCTGGTTTCCTGCATTCATAACAAATCACTTCATTAGAAATCTTACCATTTCTGTTAAACTTACCTCTATTCCATTACTGGCGTCTCTACTGCTTCCTCTTCAGAAAGCTTCTGAATTATCTAGTCATTAATACAATATTGTCTTCATCCTCAGGTTGCGAGTGTTCACTCTCGAACTCTTTCACTTTTAGTGCTATATTCTTCTCCTTTCGTGGTTCACCTGCATCAATCTTTCTTTGACTAACCCCTTGCTTGTAAGCAATGAGTGAACCAAGAAGATTGTCAATATAATAAATATTTAGATCTTTAGACTTTGTAATTGCAGTAATTTTAGCATAATAAGCAGTAGGTAAACAACGAAGAATCTTATTAACCATTTCAGCATTCGTTAATTCCCTACCAAGTGCATGCAAAGAGGTGACAATTTGTGTGAATCTTGTGTACATATCAGAAATGGATTCAATTGATTTCATGCGAAATAATTCATAATAATATAATTAGATATTAAGTCTTGATTGCTTAACCTCATTAGTCCCCTCATAAGTTATACAAAGTCTATCCCATATGTCTTTTCCACTTTTGCAAGTGGAAACCCGCATGTAGTCTTCAGATTTTAAAACACAAAAGAAACTATTTAAACATTTAGCATTTAATTGTGCTAAGTCACGTTCTTCTATAGTCCAATCTGCAAAAGATGTTCCTACCCTAACTCCATCAACTAATCTAGTTAGTTTTGTATAACCTTCCTGGACTAAGATCCACATACGTTAATCAAGTGACTGTAAGAAAGTAGTCATGCGTGTTTTCCAAAAATCAAAAGGTATATTATCAAACAGTGGAGGTCTAGTAATAGAGTAACCCTCAGGTGTATTTCAGTTTTCAAATGTAGTCATCTACGTTAATCAAAAAGTAGTTTAAACTTATGATTTTGAAACAAAGCTCTGATACCACTTGTTGAGTCTAGTGAATAGGTTGTTAAACCTATATTAATGTCCCAAAGCTACCAAGAGGGGTTAGGGGGGGGGGTGAATTGGTATTTAAAAATTTTCCCTCTTTTGATAAATTTAACCGAAATTAAACATTATTGAATTTTTATAAAAAGTTTTTCAACCACAATTTTTAAAACACAAAATTAAATGCAGAAAATAAAAAGCAGTAAAATAAAAAGGCTCATGATTTATAGTGGTTCGGTCTAAACTAGACATTCATCCACGCCCTAGAGGCATCCTCTAAGTATTGTACTAATACCAATAGTGTCTCTCCTTTTGCACACACATCAAGGCGGAGAAGCCTTTATAAACACTCTTTTCACCACTACCCGGTGCGACAGAGAACCATCATCCTTTTACGCTTTCCCTAGTGTTGGCAGAGATCTTTCGTCCTATCACACTCTCCTAGTATGGGCAGAAAAGCCTTCGTCCTTTCAAACTCTTGTTGCAAATCTATTTTCATGTCTTATGTTTTGATGATTGAAAAACACTATTTCTCTTGGACTGCTTATTGCTTCTAACGTTTCAGGAATCGAAGATCGGACGAATAAGACGAAGCCAATTCAGGATTACGTAGGTTTAGGGTTGAGTCAGTCTGTATTTTTATTTTTCACTTTTTGAGTCTACTTGTAATGGTCAAAGAGACTGATGCTAAGTAACCCTTCACACACACACTTGAGAGACTTAGAATTTCTATTTTTACTCATATCGGCCAGGACTATTTTTTCTATCGGCCTGGACGATGAGGCTTAAAATAGAAAGTCTAAATAAGGAGTCTTAAATAAGGCAGTCGTCATTAACATATCAGCCTGGACGATATTCTCAAAACAAAAAGAAGTTGCCGCCATAGATAATTAAGGTATAATGTATTTTTAAATTATCGGCTAGGACGATCCTGTATCGGCCTGGACGATATTCACAAATTATGCCTTAATTGATCAGGAAATTAAGGGAGTAATTAAGAATGATTGATACGATCATATCGTCCTGGACGATCGCAGGAACGGCTAGGATGATCCAGTCAAAAACCTTAAGTTACTTCAGAACGATAAAAATCGCCCAGCTCGTATCCAGGGCTATTCTCAAGACGATTTTCCTTTGATTTGAACTGATCGGCCAGGATGATCGTGAGATCGGCCTGGACGATCAAGCCAAGTTTCAATCATCCAGGAGTGTATCCAAGGCGATGCTCTGGCCGATCTTCTTTAATTTGTACTGATCGGCCAGGACGATGTCCATATCGACCTGGACGATAAAGTCGGCAACTTGCAATTAATGAGCTCCTTTGAAGCTCTTCTATTTAAGAGCTCTTGTTCAACATTTTTCAAGACCTTTGGTTGCTTCCTTGACCTGAGAAGAACTTGAGGAGAGAAAGAGAGAGAGGGAGAGAGAGAGGATCTTGTGAGGGGGGGCTTATGAGGGGATTCAAAAGGGTTGCTTCAAGGATCGCTCTGTTTGTTCTTCGTCTAGAGTTTCTCGTTCGTGGAAGGGTCGATAGAGGTAAGGAGTTAGCTTTTGGTTGAGGTTCTCTGCTAGCTTCAGGAGGAAGCAAAAGGAGGTAGGTTCTCTGCCTTGCCGGGGTGGCAAAAAGGAGGTTCTTGTGAGGGCTTCTCCGCCTAGCTGTGGGGGCTAAAGGAGAGTCACGTTTTATAGTGCAATACTTGGAGGGTGCCTCCAAGGAGTGGACGTAGGTCCAGTTGACCGAACCACTATAAATTCCTGTGTTCTTGATTTCTTGCTTCTGCACTTTTATTTCCGCATTTATTTTTGTAGCGTGATTTTGGTTTGAGATTTTCAATCTTATTAAAAAGAAATTTTTTAATTACCAATTCACCCCCCCCCCTCTTGGTTAGCTTGGGCCAGTTCTATAGGGCTTAACATCCCTAGTGAACTTTCTGAAAGTTCGATGGGGATGTTAAGCCCTATGAACTTAGTCCCAAACTAACCAAGAGGGGGGGTGAATTTGTATTTTAAAAACTTCTTTTTAAAACAAGGAGATAAAATCATATAAACCAAATCACACCACGAAAATAATGCGGAATTTAAACGTGCGGAAGCAAGAAAAAGAACACAGAAATTTATAGTGGTTCGGTCGACTCGACCTACGTCCACTCCTTGGAGGCACCCTCCAAGTATTGCACTACACAAAAAGTGACTCTCCTTTAGCCCCCACGGCTAGGTGGAGAAACCCTTACAAGAACCTCCTTTTTGCCACCCCAGCAAGGCAGAGAACCTATCTCCTTTTGCTTTCCCCTGAAGCTGGCAGAGAACCAGAACCAAAAGCAACACTCCTTACCTCTACCGACCCTTCCACGGACGAGAAACTCTAGACGAAGACGACGCAGAGAGATCCTTGAAGCAACCCTTGTGAAACCCCTCACAAGCTCCCCCTCACAAGATCCTCTCTCTCTCTTCTCTCTCTCTTTCTCTCCTCAAGGCCTTCTTAGGTCAAGGCAGCAGCAAAAGGTCTTGAAAAACGTTGAACAAGAGCTCTTTAAATAGAAGAGCTTCAAAAGAGCTCATTAATTGCAAGTTGCCGACTTTATCGTCCAGGCCGATATGGACATCGGCCTGGCCGATCAGTACAAAACAATGAAGATCGGCCAGAGCATAGCCCTGGATGTGAAACAGGACGATTGAAAAATAGCTTGATCGTCCAGACCGATATCACGATCGTCCTGGCCGATCAGTTCAAATCAGAGAAAAATCGTCCTGACAATAGCCCTGAATACGAGCTGGCCGATATTGATCGTCCTGAAGTAACTTAAGGTTTTTGACTATATCGGCCTGGCCGATCTTGCGATCGTCCAGGACGATATGATCGTATCAATCATCCTTAGTTACTTCCTTGATTTTCTGAATAATTATGGCATAATTTGTTAATATCGTCCAGGCCGATCCGAGGATCGTCCTTGCCGATAATTTAAAGATATGGTATACCATACTTGTCTATGGCGGCTACTTCTTTCTGTTTTGAGCTTATCGTCCTGGCCGATACACGTATCGTCCAGGACGATCTGTTAACGTAGGCTGCCTTAATTAAGAATCCTTAATTAGACTTTTTGTTTTAAGCTGATCGGCCAGGCCGATCGAAGAAATCGTCCTGGCCGATATGAGTAAAACCAGAATTTCTAAGTCTCTCAAGTGTGTGTGTGAAGGGTTACAAAGCATCAGTCTTTTTGACTATTACAAGAGGACTCAAAAGGTAAAAAACAAAAGTACAGACTGACTCAACTCTAAACCTACGCATTTCTGAACTTGGCTCCTTTTTGATTATCCGATCGTCGATTCCTGAAAAGTTAGAAGCAACAAGTTGTCCAAGAAAAGCAGTGTTTGTCAATCATCAAAACATAAGACATGAAAAATAGATTTGCAACAATCTCCCCCTTTTTGATGATGACAAAACACAAGTAGGTAAATCAAAATAAAAAAAATTCATTAGAAAAAACAAGGTTATAACATCAACTTTTTCTGATTACATCCTATCCTACTCCCCCTTTTTGTCATCACAAAAAGAGAGTCCAGAAAAAAAAAAAAAAAAAAAAACAAACATCACGAAAGACTACTAAAAAAAAACAAGAAACAATAACTAAAAGAACGAGGGATCCTGATCATCAGATGGAGGAGGTGGAGGTGGCTGCTGAAAGTAACTGGCAAGGGTAGTAAACTGAGCATTGAACCAGGCGATGTCCTGGTCATGCTGCTGCTGCTGGTGAGTGAGAAAACTGTCAAATCGAGCTAAATCCTCAGCGCGGTGATGCTCGTAGCGGGCGATGTCCTCAGAGTGTTGCTGCTCCTGGGCAGCAACATATGCATCAAATCGGGTCTCCCATCGATCAAACCTCTCAATCAACTGATCAACCGGTGAGTGTTGGTGGAGAGGGACAGGGTCAGGAAAGGGAGCTGGAGTGGGAGCCTCCTCCTCTCGAGCCCCCCGTGGTTCATCAGGGTGGAGACGAGTACTGTGAAGGGTGCTGAAGGAATTGTTTGAGTAGAAGAGAGTTGGGAAATCTGGTGGATTGGGATATTGAATTTGGTATTTGGTTTCAAGAACATAGGCTATGATGTGTCCTAAGGCTAGATTTGGCTTTCTTCTGTGGCCTGGATCACGAATTGTTGTTAGGTGATCAATGTAACGAAAAAATAGGTCAGCAGTGTTGAATTCCCTATGAGCCATGATATAGAAGGTAGTGAGGGAAAGTAGAGGGGTAATGTGGACACGGTCGCCGGCTTTTGGAATGACGGAGGTGCGAAGGACATGTTGGATTGTCCTAGCATCTCTGACTAAAGAGCTAGTCTCTCCAACATGGTAACAGACATTGGTCTGGCGAAGAAAGTGATTTGCCGTGGACCAGTCAAGATCAGGGTCAAGGGCAATTAAGTGCAGCTTATCTCCGGTGGTGGATAGCTGTAAGAGATCAACACAGTCCTGATATGTGATTTCGACAGGGCGTCGATTCACATAGGAGGACAGGGCTGTGAAGGTGGAGTTGATGCGCAGGTTCGCAAAAAATTCTAGAAGGAATTCAGAATTGAAGGGGAAAACAAGAGACAGAATGAAGCAAAGGGAAGTGTGGGCGAAGAGAACCATTACCGGGTAAGAGATGTGGACTGGATTGATAATCCTGGAAACAGTAATTCCACATTCTTTATAGCGGTGATATGCAGCTTCATCTTCTGCTTCACGGAAACGAGGGTCAACCCTTGCCCTCGAGGAACTTCCAGAGGTCTGACGGACGCGCTTCCCACCAGCCATTTGAGAGATCTTAAGCAAAAACACAAAGGAGAAGGGATGAGGAGTGAAAAACATGGCTGGATCGGCCTGAATTTAAAGAAACGTCCATATCGTCCTGGCCGATCGCGGAATCGTCCAGGTCGATATGTGTCAATAATTACGTACAGGCCGATTGGTCAAAAAGGCGGTCCAATCGTCCGGGCCGATCAGATATCGGCCAGGCCGATTAGACACAGGCTATCGGCCCGAGGAGTCAGTCCGGACGACCGTTGAAAAAGCAGATCGTCCGGGCCGATTAGGTGTATCGTCCAGGACGATGCACAATAATTGATCGTACCGGCCGAAGTTAAAACGTTTTAAATGCTTGCCACGTGTATCGTCCAGGACGAACAGTGGATCGGCCCGGCCGATGGTCCAATAATGGATCGTCCGGGGCCGAATTTAAAGATAAAAACGTACTGACACGTGGATCGTCCGGGACGGTCCAGTGTATCGGCCAGGACGATGCACATAGAATGCATCGGCCAGACAAATAAACTATCGGCCAGGACTATCATCATGAGTTTTGATCAAATCGTCCAGGACGATAATGTATCGTCCAGGACGATGATTTTCATTAAGCACAGAAAAAGGTCAACAGATGGATTTTGGAAAGAATTTGTCCTATCGGCCGGGACGATAGAAATATCGGCCAGGCCGATGTGACTTGAAATTGAAATCAAGAAAGGAATGGTGATGATCAAGACCCTCAAAAATAAAACAAAAGAAAAGACAGTCAAAGACACAAAAAAATAAAACAAACACCGAATATTTTTGGATTTTAATTTTTCTATTATTTTTTTTTTGTTTTATGAAGGCATCATATGAGAATTCTTTTCTTGAATTTAAATTTTTGAAGTTTTTAGGAGATCAAGAGGTTTAACAAAATCCAATTAGAGGAAGGTAGAAAAACTGATTCCATTAACCCTCAATCGGACATTCTTCAGGGTACAAAAAATCTCTTAAAAACAACAGAGTCCTAACTTGGAATAACACAAGAGGTTTTAAGAAGATCCAATCAAGACTTGTTAACAACTAAAGTATCTTATAAATAATAAACCAAAATAGTTTTTCTCAATCATGGAATTTGAAATCAAATCTTTGAACGTATCACATAATTAATGAGTTTTCTAAGTTTTAAGAGTTTTACCAAAGAGGTGATAGCTTGCAATTAGTGGGCTAATTTTATGCCTCTTTTCACTTTTATTGGTTCTTTGAGCATCTTTTGATTTTTCATACACTTTTGTGTATATAATTTTCTTTTCAATTTGGCTTCATTGGCCTCTTTCCTTTTTAACTCTTGCAAGCTAATAACTCTTTAATATACCCTTAAAAAAAAATACTTAGTTGTGAGTATATCCTCCAAATATTAGAGAATAGGAGCTCTCTCTCTAACATAGGGAAGAACAATCCACAACACAAAATCAAAATCACGTGATGACTGCAATGGTAAGATTTCAAAGGCTTGAATGATATCAAAGAATTTTGACTATTATGCATAAGATGACTTAATGTAGCAAGATTAGAAGGATATCTTAAAAAGCCATTGGTTAAACTGAGTTTAAACTTTTTGTTTTATAAAAGAAAAATCATGCCACTAAACAAAGTCAGAAGAGGGAAAAATATCACCAGTTTACTCTCTTTAACCAATTTAGAAAAGCTAAACCTTATCAAAAGAAAAACTCCAATATTTAAAAGCTTGAGAAGTTTCATCATATGGAATGCCAAAAAGTGAATAAAGCAAAAGCAAAAAATAAGCAAACTAAAGACAACAAAGAGTGAACACAAAAACTAAAAAATAAAAGTCACAAAAAAAAAAAAATGATTTCAAGCAAGTGATAAAACAACGGATTTTAGCAATTGAGCTGCAAGCCTCCTTATGTTCAGTTATCCTATGCTCCCACGAGGTCTTTGGTGAGAGCACATCTGCAAAACTCAACAACAGTTAGTTTTAGGAACCCAAACAGATTTGGGCTCCTTCTTAGAAAATGTAGAGTGCAATGCAGATGTGGTATGTATTGAATCATGCATCTTAGGTCTCCACACCCAATGTGTACTGCGGTGAACTGTGCAAGTGTGTGAGATGTGTCCTAGCATGCCACATGAAAAACATTGAATTCCAGGAAAAGGTTTTCTTAATTGGTTTGGGTAAAAATGCCTCTTCCTAGTTGGTGTCATCCTAGCTTTCTTACATGTTTCCAAATCATTTTGAATTCTCAAGTTAGTTCTTTTTAATGCATCATTCTCAATCCTCAAATTTTTCTCAATCTCTTTAGATTTCTTAAGATCATTGTTAAGTGAGATGTGTGAAGCTTTTAATGCATTACTTTTATCAACTAATTCCAAATGCTTCTTGTTTAATTCATCAAATTCATCAAGGAGAGCCATGTGATTTGAATCAATCGTTGCATGATCTTTGAGAAAAACTTCATGCTCTTTTTGTAGATTTGAATGTTCTAATTTTAGGCTAGCATGAGTTTTCTTTAATTTCCTATATGATGCATGGATTTTTTCACAAATTTCAAATAATTCATCATAGGTTGGTCTACATACCTCTTCCTCATCACTTTGATTTTCTCCCATGAAACACAAGTTTGTAGTCTCTTCCTCTGGTTCAGTCTCAGAGGAATCAGTACCAGATTCTGCCAAGAAGCCTCTTTGGATTTTCTTATTCTCCTTCCTAGACTTAGCTTTTTCCTCACCTTTTTCCTTTTCTTTGCTTGAATGATCTTGAAGTGTAGGACAATCGGCTCTTACATGTCCCAATTTCCTGCATTCAAAACAAACAACATCAGAAGATCCTTTAGTATATTTATGATCCTTACCTTTTCTCCAGTTTTGATGATGCTTTTGTTTCTTCCTTAGAAAGCTTTTGAATTGCCTTGTGATGAAGGCAACTCCATCGCTTTCAGACCCGGAAGATTCAGAATCCGATTTGTGTGCCTTCAATGCAATGGTTTTCTCCTTTTTCTTCTCACCTGCATCAAGATTTCTTTGATTCACCCCTTGCTCAAAAGCAATGAGTGAGCCAAGCAAGTTATCAATAGAATAGGTGTTTAAATCTTTAGATTCAGTGATTGTAGTAATTTTTGCATCATAAGAAGAAGGCAAGCATCTCAAAATCTTGTTAACTTCTTCATAGTTCGAAAGTTCTTTTCCTAGTGCATGCAATGAAGTAGCAATCTGAGTAAACCTAGTGTACATGTCAGAAATCGATTCATGAGGTTTCATACGAAAAAGTTCGTAGTCATGCAAGAGAATGTTTAAACGGGATTGTTTAACTTCATTAGTGCCTTCATAAGTAATGCACAGTTTATCCCAAATTTCTTTACCAGTCTTGCAAGTTGAAACACGCATGTAATCCTCAGATTTTAAAGCACAGAAAAAACAATTCAAACATTTCGCATTTAGTTGAGCTAAATCTCGTTCATCAAAAGTCCATTCGGTAAAAGCAACTTCAGTTTTAAAACCGTTAATTTCACGAGAAGGTGGAGAATAACCTTCTTGAATAAGCATCCACATGCGATAATCAGTAGATTGTAGAAAAGTTGACATGCGAGTTTTCCAAAAATCAAAAGGTAGGTTATCGAACAGTGGAGGTCGGGTAATAGAATACCCTTCCGTAGTGTTGCGATTCCCAAAGTTAGACATGGATCAAATTCAAAAAGTTTTTAAACTTTAATTTTCGAATCGGGCTCTGATACCACTTGAAAGTTCGATGGGGATGTTAAGCCCTATGAACTTAGTCCCAAACTAACCAAGAGGGGGGGTGAATTGGTATTTTAAAAACTTCTTTTTAAAACAAGGAGATAAAATCATATAAACCAAATCACACCACGAAAATAATGCGGAATTTAAACGTGCGGAAGCAAGAAAAAGAACACAGAAATTTATAGTGGTTCGGTCGACTCGACCTACGTCCACTCCTTGGAGGCACCCTCCAAGTATTGCACTACACAAAAAGTGACTCTCCTTTAGCCCCCACGGCTAGGTGGAGAAACCCTTACAAGAACCTCCTTTTTGCCACCCCAGCAAGGCAGAGAACCTATCTCCTTTTGCTTTCCCCTGAAGCTGGCAGAGAACCAGAACCAAAAGCAACACTCCTTACCTCTACCGACCCTTCCACGGACGAGAAACTCTAGACGAAGACGACGCAGAGAGATCCTTGAAGCAACCCTTGTGAAACCCCTCACAAGCTCCCCCTCACAAGATCCTCTCTCTCTCTTCTCTCTCTCTTTCTCTCCTCAAGGCCTTCTTAGGTCAAGGCAGCAGCAAAAGGTCTTGAAAAACGTTGAACAAGAGCTCTTTAAATAGAAGAGCTTCAAAAGAGCTCATTAATTGCAAGTTGCCGACTTTATCGTCCAGGCCGATATGGACATCGGCCTGGCCGATCAGTACAAAACAATGAAGATCGGCCAGAGCATAGCCCTGGATGTGAAACAGGACGATTGAAAAATAGCTTGATCGTCCAGACCGATATCACGATCGTCCTGGCCGATCAGTTCAAATCAGAGAAAAATCGTCCAGACAATAGCCCTGAATACGAGCTGGCCGATATTGATCGTCCTGAAGTAACTTAAGGTTTTTGACTATATCGGCCTGGCCGATCTTGCGATCGTCCAGGACGATATGATCGTATCAATCATCCTTAGTTACTTCCTTGATTTTCTGAACAATTATGGCATAATTTGTTAATATCGTCCAGGCCGATCCGAGGATCGTCCTTGCCGATAATTTAAAGATATGGTATACCATACTTGTCTATGGCGGCTACTTCTTTCTGTTTTGAGCTTATCGTCCTGGCCGATACACGTATCGTCCAGGACGATCTGTTAACGTAGGCTGCCTTAATTAAGAATCCTTAATTAGACTTTTTGTTTTAAGCTGATCGGCCAGGCCGATCGAAGAAATCGTCCTGGCCGATATGAGTAAAACCAGAATTTCTAAGTCTCTCAAGTGTGTGTGTGAAGGGTTACAAAGCATCAGTCTTTTTGACTATTACAAGAGGACTCAAAAGGTAAAAAACAAAAGTACAGACTGACTCAACTCTAAACCTACGCATTTCTGAACTTGGCTCCTTTTTGATTATCCGATCGTCGATTCCTGAAAAGTTAGAAGCAACAAGTTGTCCAAGAAAAGCAGTGTTTGTCAATCATCAAAACATAAGACATGAAAAATAGATTTGCAACAATCTCCCCCTTTTTGATGATGACAAAACACAAGTAGGTAAATCAAAATAAAAAAAATTCATTAGAAAAAACAAGGTTATAACATCAACTTTTTCTGATTACATCCTATCCTACTCCCCCTTTTTGTCATCACAAAAAGAGAGTCCAGAAACAAAAAAAAAAAAAAAAAAACAAACATCACGAAAGACTACTAAAAAAAACAAGAAACAATAACTAAAAGAACGAGGGATCCTGATCATCAGATGGAGGAGGTGGAGGTGGCTGCTGAAAGTAACTGGCAAGGGTAGTAAACTGAGCATTGAACCAGGCGATGTCCTGGTCATGCTGCTGCTGCTGGTGAGTGAGAAAACTGTCAAATCGAGCTAAATCCTCAGCGCGGTGATGCTCGTAGCGGGCGATGTCCTCAGAGTGTTGCTGCTCCTGGGCAGCAACATATGCATCAAATCGGGTCTCCCATCGATCAAACCTCTCAATCAACTGATCAACCGGTGAGTGTTGGTGGAGAGGGACAGGGTCAGGAAAGGGAGCTGGAGTGGGAGCCTCCTCCTCTCGAGCCCCCCGTGGTTCATCAGGGTGGAGACGAGTACTGTGAAGGGTGCTGAAGGAATTGTTTGAGTAGAAGAGAGTTGGGAAATCTGGTGGATTGGGATATTGAATTTGGTATTTGGTTTCAAGAACATAGGCTATGATGTGTCCTAAGGCTAGATTTGGCTTTCTTCTGTGGCCTGGATCACGAATTGTTGTTAGGTGATCAATGTAACGAAAAAATAGGTCAGCAGTGTTGAATTCCCTATGAGCCATGATATAGAAGGTAGTGAGGGAAAGTAGAGGGGTAATGTGGACACGGTCGCCGGCTTTTGGAATGACGGAGGTGCGAAGGACATGTTGGATTGTCCTAGCATCTCTGACTAAAGAGCTAGTCTCTCCAACATGGTAACAGACATTGGTCTGGCGAAGAAAGTGATTTGCCGTGGACCAGTCAAGATCAGGGTCAAGGGCAATTAAGTGCAGCTTATCTCCGGTGTTGGATAGCTGTAAGAGATCAACACAGTCCTGATATGTGATTTCGACAGGGCGTCGATTCACATAGGAGGACAGGGCTGTGAAGGTGGAGTTGATGCGCAGGTTCGCAAAAAATTCTAGAAGGAATTCAGAATTGAAGGGGAAAACAAGAGACAGAATGAAGCAAAGGGAAGTGTGGGCGAAGAGAACCATTACCGGGTAAGAGATGTGGACTGGATTGATAATCCTGGAAACAGTAATTCCACATTCTTTATAGCGGTGATATGCAGCTTCATCTTCTGCTTCACGGAAACGAGGGTCAACCCTTGCCCTCGAGGAACTTCCAGAGGTCTGACGGACGCGCTTCCCACCAGCCATTTGAGAGATCTTAAGCAAAAACACAAAGGAGAAGGGATGAGGAGTGAAAAACATGGCTGGATCGGCCTGAATTTAAAGAAACGTCCATATCGTCCTGGCCGATCGCGGAATCGTCCAGGTCGATATGTGTCAATAATTACGTACAGGCCGATTGGTCAAAAAGGCGGTCCAATCGTCCGGGCCGATCAGATATCGGCCAGGCCAATTAGACACAGGCTATCGGCCCGAGGAGTCAGTCCGGATGACCGTTGAAAAAGCAGATCGTCCGGGCCGATTAGGTGTATCGTCCAGGACGATGCACAATAATTGATCGTACCGGCCGAAGTTAAAACGTTTTAAATGCTTGCCACGTGTATCGTCCAGGACGAACAGTGGATCGGCCCGGCCGATGGTCCAATAATGGATCGTCCGGGGCCGAATTTAAAGATAAAAACGTACTGACACGTGGATCGTCCGGGACGGTCCAGTGTATCGGCCAGGACGATGCACATAGAATGCATCGGCCAGACAAATAAACTATCGGCCAGGACTATCATCATGAGTTTTGATCAAATCGTCCAGGACGATAATGTATCGTCCAGGACGATGATTTTCATTAAGCACAGAAAAAGGTCAACAGATGGATTTTGGAAAGAATTTGTCCTATCGGCCGGGACGATAGAAATATCGGCCAGGCCGATGTGACTTGAAATTGAAATCAAGAAAGGAATGGTGATGATCAAGACCCTCAAAAATAAAACAAAAGAAAAGACAGTCAAAGACACAAAAAAATAAAACAAACACCGAATATTTTTGGATTTTAATTTTTCTATTATTTTTTTTTGTTTTATGAAGGCATCATATGAGAATTCTTTTCTTGAATTTAAATTTTTGAAGTTTTTAGGAGATCAAGAGGTTTAACAAAATCCAATTAGAGGAAGGTAGAAAAATTGATTCCATTAACCCTCAATCGGACATTCTTCAGGGTACAAAAAATCTCTTAAAAACAACAGAGTCCTAACTTGGAATAACACAAGAGGTTTTAAGAAGATCCAATCAAGACTTGTTAACAACTAAAGTATCTTATAAATAATAAACCAAAATAGTTTTTCTCAATCATGGAATTTGAAATCAAATCTTTGAACGTATCACATAATTAATGAGTTTTCTAAGTTTTAAGAGTTTTACCAAAGAGGTGATAGCTTGCAATTAGTGGGCTAATTTTATGCCTCTTTTCACTTTTATTGGTTCTTTGAGCATCTTTTGATTTTTCATACACTTTTGTGTATATAATTTTCTTTTCAATTTGGCTTCATTGGCCTCTTTCCTTTTTAACTCTTGCAAGCTAATAACTCTTTAATATACCCTTAAAAAAAAATACTTAGTTGTGAGTATATCCTCCAAATATTAGAGAATAGGAGCTCTCTCTCTAACATAGGGAAGAACAATCCACAACACAAAATCAAAATCACGTGATGACTGCAATGGTAAGATTTCAAAGGCTTGAATGATATCAAAGAATTTTGACTATTATGCATAAGATGACTTAATGTAGCAAGATTAGAAGGATATCTTAAAAAGCCATTGGTTAAACTGAGTTTAAACTTTTTGTTTTATAAAAGAAAAATCATGCCACTAAACAAAGTCAGAAGAGGGAAAAATATCACCAGTTTACTCTCTTTAACCAATTTAGAAAAGCTAAACCTTATCAAAAGAAAAACTCCAATATTTAAAAGCTTGAGAAGTTTCATCATATGGAATGCCAAAAAGTGAATAAAGCAAAAGCAAAAAATAAGCAAACTAAAGACAACAAAGAGTGAACACAAAAACTAAAAAATAAAAGTCACAAAAAAAAAAAAAATGATTTCAAGCAAGTGATAAAACAACGGATTTTAGCAATTGAGCTGCAAGCCTCCTTATGTTCAGTTATCCTATGCTCCCACGAGGTCTTTGGTGAGAGCACATCTGCAAAACTCAACAACAGTTAGTTTTAGGAACCCAAACAGATTTGGGCTCCTTCTTAGAAAATGTAGAGTGCAATGCAGATGTGGTATGTATTGAATCATGCATCTTAGGTCTCCACACCCAATGTGTACTGCGGTGAACTGTGCAAGTGTGTGAGATGTGTCCTAGCATGCCACATGAAAAACATTGAATTCCAGGAAAAGGTTTTCTTAATTGGTTTGGGTAAAAATGCCTCTTCCTAGTTGGTGTCATCCTAGCTTTCTTACATGTTTCCAAATCATTTTGAATTCTCAAGTTAGTTCTTTTTAATGCATCATTCTCAATCCTCAAATTTTTCTCAATCTCTTTAGATTTCTTAAGATCATTGTTAAGTGAGATGTGTGAAGCTTTTAATGCATTACTTTTATCAACTAATTCCAAATGCTTCTTGTTTAATTCATCAAATTCATCAAGGAGAGCCATGTGATTTGAATCAATCGTTGCATGATCTTTGAGAAAAACTTCATGCTCTTTTTGTAGATTTGAATGTTCTAATTTTAGGCTAGCATGAGTTTTCTTTAATTTCCTATATGATGCATGGATTTTTTCACAAATTTCAAATAATTCATCATAGGTTGGTCTACATACCTCTTCCTCATCACTTTGATTTTCTCCCATGAAACACAAGTTTGTAGTCTCTTCCTCTGGTTCAGTCTCAGAGGAATCAGTACCAGATTCTGCCAAGAAGCCTCTTTGGATTTTCTTATTCTCCTTCCTAGACTTAGCTTTTTCCTCACCTTTTTCCTTTTCTTTGCTTGAATGATCTTGAAGTGTAGGACAATCGGCTCTTACATGTCCTAATTTCCTGCATTCAAAACAAACAACATCAGAAGATCCTTTAGTATATTTATGATCCTTACCTTTTCTCCAGTTTTGATGATGCTTTTGTTTCTTCCTTAGAAAGCTTTTGAATTGCCTTGTGATGAAGGCAACTCCATCGCTTTCAGACCCGGAAGATTCAGAATCCGATTTGTGTGCCTTCAATGCAATGGTTTTCTCCTTTTTCTTCTCACCTGCATCAAGATTTCTTTGATTCACCCCTTGCTCAAAAGCAATGAGTGAGCCAAGCAAGTTATCAATAGAATAGGTGTTTAAATCTTTATATTCAGTGATTGCAGTAATTTTTGCATCATAAGAAGAAGGCAAGCATCTCAAAATCTTGTTAACTTTTTCATAGTTCGAAAGTTCTTTTCCTAGTGCATGCAATGAAGTAGCAATCTGAGTAAACCTAGTGTACATGTCAGAAATCGATTCATGAGGTTTCATACGAAAAAGTTCGTAGTCATGCAAGAGAATGTTTAAACGGGATTGTTTAACTTCATTAGTGCCTTCATAAGTAATGCACAGTTTATCCCTAAATTTCTTTACCAGTCTTGCAAGTTGAAACACGCATGTAATCCTCAGATTTTAAAGCACAGAAAAAACAATTCAAACATTTCGCATTTAGTTGAGCTAAATCTCGTTCATCAAAAGTCCATTCGGTAAAAGCAACTTCAGTTTTAAAACCGTTAATTTCACGAGAAGGTGGAGAATAACCTTCTTGAATAAGCATCCACATGCGATAATCAGTAGATTGTAGAAAAGTTGACATGCGAGTTTTCCAAAAATCAAAAGGAGGTTATCGAACAGTGGAGGTCGGGTAATAGAATACCCTTCCGTAGTGTTGCGATTCCCAAAGTTAGACATGGATCAAATTCAAAAAGTTTTTAAACTTTAATTTTCGAATCGGGCTCTGATACCACTTGAAAGTTCGATGGGGATGTTAAGCCCTATGAACTTAGTCCCAAACTAACCAAGAGGGGGGGTGAATTGGTATTTTAAAAACTTCTTTTTAAACAAGGAGATAAAATCATATAAACCAAATCACACCACGAAAATAATGCGGAATTTAAACGTGCGGAAGCAAGAAAAAGAACATAGAAATTTATAGTGGTTCGGTCGACTCGACCTACGTCCACTCCTTGGAGGCACCCTCCAAGTATTGCACTACACAAAAAGTGACTCTCCTTTAGCCCCCACAGCTAGGTGGAGAAACCCTTACAAGAACATCCTTTTTGCCACCCCGGCAAGGCAGAGAACCTATCTCATTTTGCTTTCCCCTGAAGCTGGCAGAGAACCAGAACCAAAAGCAACACTCCTTACCTCTACCGACCCTTCCACGGACGAGAAACTCTAGACGAAGACGACGCAGAGAGATCCTTGAAGCAACCCTTGTGAAACCCCTCACAAGCTCCCCCTCACAAGATCCTCTCTCTCTCTTCTCTCTCTCTTTCTCTCCTCAAGGCCTTCTTAGGTCAAGGCAGCAGCAAAAGGTCTTGAAAAACGTTGAACAAGAGCTCTTTAAATAGAAGAGCTTCAAAAGAGCTCATTAATAGCAAGTTGCCGACTTTATCGTCCAGGCCGATATGGACATCGGCCTGGCCGATCAGTACAAAACAATGAAGATCGGCCAGAGCATAGCCCTGGATGTGAAACAGGACGATTGAAAAATAGCTTGATCGTCCAGGCCGATATCACGATCGTCCTGGCCGATCAGTTCAAATCAGAGGAAAATCGTCCTGACAATAGCCCTGAATACGAGCTGGCCGATATTGATCGTCCTGAAGTAACTTAAGGTTTTTGACTATATCGGCCTGGCCGATCTTGCGATCGTCCAGAACGATATGATCGTATCAATCATCCTTAGGTTACTTCCTTGATTTTCTGAACAATTATGGCATAATTTGTTAATATCGTCCAGGCCGATCCGAGGATCGTCCTGGCCGATAATTTAAAGATATGGTATACCATACTTGTCTATGGCGGCTACTTCTTTCTGTTTTTAGCTTATCGTCCTGGCCGATACACGTATCGTCCAGGACGATCTGTTAACGTAGGCTGCCTTAATTAAGAATCCTTAATTAGACTTTCTGTTTTAAGCTGATCGGCCAGGCCGATCGAAGAAATCGTCCTGGTCGATATGAGTAAAACCAGAATTTCTAAGTCTCTCAAGTGTGTGTGTGAAGGGTTACAAAGCATCAGTCTTTTTGACTATTACAAGAGGACTCAAAAGGTAAAAAACAAAAGTACAGACTGACTCAACCCTAAACCTACGCATTTCTGAACTTGGCTCCTTTTTGATTATCCGATCGTCGATTCCTGAAAAGTTAGAAGCAACAAGTTGTCCAAGAAAAGCAGTGTTTGTCAATCATCAAAACATAAGACATGAAAAATAGATTTGCAACACTTTCAAGTGGTATCAGAGCGGGATTCAAAAATTTAAGTTTGAAAACTTTTTGAATTAGATCCATGGCTAACCTTAGGAATCGTAATACTACGGAAGGGTATTCTATTACCCGACATCCCCTGTTCGATAACCTACCTTTTGACTTTTGGAAAACCCGCATGTCAACATTTTTACAATCTACTGATAATAGCATGTGGATGCTTATTCAAGAAGGTTATTCTCCACCTTCTCGTGAAATTTATGAAAGTTCGATGGGGATGTTAAGCCCTATGAACTTAGTCCCAAAACTAACCAAGAGGGGGGGGGGGGGGGTGAATTGGTATTTTAAAAACTTCTTTTTAAACAAGGAAATAAAATCATGTAAACCAAATCACACCACGAAAATAATGCGGAATTTAAACGTGCGGAAGCAAGAAAAAGAACACAGAAATTTATAGTGGTTCGGTCGACTCGACCTACGTCCACTCCTTGGAGGCACCCTCCAAGTATTGCACTACACAAAAAGTGACTCTCCTTTAGCCCCCACGGCTAGGTGGAGAAACCCTCACAAGAACCTCCTTTTTGCCACCCCGGCAAGGCAGAGAACCAATCTCCTTTTGCTTCCTCCTAAAGCTGGAAGAGAACCAGAACCAAAAGCAACACTCCTTACCTCTACTGACCCTTCCACGGACGAGAAACTCTAGACGAAGACGACGCAGAGAGATCCTTGAAGCAACCCTTGTGAAACCTTTCACAAGCTCCCCCTCACAAGATCCTCTCTCTCTCTTTCTCTCCTCAAGGCCTTCTTAGGTCAAGGCAGCAGCCAAAGATCTTGAAAAACGTTGAACAAGAGCTCTTTAAATAGAAGAGCTCATTAATTGCAAGTTGCCGACTTTATCGTCCAGGCCGATCTGGACATCGGCCTGGCCGATCAGTACAAATCAATGAAGATCGGCCAGAGCATAGCCCTGGATGCAAAACTGGACGATTAAAAATTAGCTTGATCGTCCAGGCCGATCTCACGATCGTCCTGGCCGATCAGTTCAAATCAGAGAAAAATCGTCCTGACAATAGCCCTGAATATGAGCTGGCCGATATTGATCGTCCTGAAGTAACTTAAGGTTTTTGACTAGATCGGCCTGGCCGATCCTGCGATCGTCCAAGACGATATGATCGTATCAATCATCCTTAATTACTTCCTTGATTTCCTGAACAATTATGGCATAATTTGTGAATATCGTCCAGGCCGATCCGAGGATCGTCCTGGCCGATAATTTAAAGATACATGGTATACCATACTTGTCTATGACGGCTACTTCTTTCTGTTTTGAGCTTATCGTCCTGGCCGATACACGTATCGTCCAGGATGATCTGTTAACGTAGGCTGCCTTAATTAAGAATCCTTAATTAGACTTTCTGTTTTAAGCGGATCGTCTAGGCCGATCAAAGAAATCGTCCTGGCCGATATGAGTAAAACCAGAATTTCTAAGTCTCTCAAGTGTGTGTGTGAAGGGTTACAAAGCATCAGTCTTTTTGACTATTACAAGAGGACTCAAAAGGTAAAAAACAAAAGTACAGACTGACTCAACCCTAAACCTACGCATTTCTGAACTTGGCTCCTTTTTGATTATCCGATCGTCGATTCCTGAAAAGTTAGAAGCAACAAGCTGTCCAAGAAAAGCAGTGTTTGTTAATCATCAAAACATATAACATGAAAAATAGATTTGCAATAATCTCCCCCTTTTTGATGATGACAAAACACTAAAAAAGGATTTAATAGCAACCGAAAAAATAACCTCATAAACTTCTCCCCCTTTTGACATATCAAAAAGGAGGGCACATGAAAGCATAGTAAAAGAGGTTCTCCTCATAAACTTCTCCTTTTTTTTTTTTTTTTTTAAGAGCAAGGCACATAAATGATATAGTATTTCATGTGATTGATTTAAAAATTTGTGAGTTAACGTGTTTCCAATCTCATTTAATCCATAGAATAGGAGAATATCCGTTCATGGTTTACCCTTAGCCAAAATCGTTGTCTTAGGGTAGAATCGTCTTTTGAAATCAATGACCTAACTCAAATAATTAATTGGATATGAGAAAAAGAATCTACCCACCACTTGGCATAAGAAAAGTATCTCTATAAAACAATGAGGTAGATTTGTCACGATCGAACGATAATCGAGATCAAGCCTTTGAGAATCAAAACTTCTAGGTTCTAAAAGATATAAAAAGGGAGAGTAGCTTACTTTTGAGTGGGCTCATTTTATACCTCTTGTCAATGTTGTGGCGCTTTGCACATCTTTTTATAGATTTTTCAATTTTTTTGGCGTCTTTGCGCTTCTTTTGTTGGCATCATTGGCCAAAAAATTTTTTTATTTTTGCAAGCTAGATTCCCTTTTAGACTCTTTTAAAAAACTTAGTTGTGAATATATCTTCTCAGATATTAGAGAATAGGAGCTCTCTCTCTAACATAGGGAAGAATTACCACAAGCAGGATTAATAATCGAAGACAAGAGTAACAAGGGATCATGATGTGACAAAAAAACTTTTAATCATTGTAAATACAAGATAGATTTGCTTAAGCAAGCTTTAGAAAGGATCTTAGTTTCATAAACAATCATTTATTTTGAGATAGACTTTTGATTAGAAAAGAAAATTATGCCACTAATACTACGTTAGGGAAAGAGACACAATCACAAGATATTCATACTATCTAGGTGTTTAAGTGGATGAAAACATATTAACTACAAAATGTTAAAGACAAGACACGAGATATTATATCAGTGAAGATCTAAAACTAAGGTATATGAAAAGAAAACAGAAGGTAAAAAAAAGAAAAATTTAGCTAAATAAAGGTTTCATGCATTTATGTCAATCACACCCAATCTGGTCCTTAAAGAACTGAAAGTGTCGAAGGCCAGTGGTTTAGTAAAGATGTCTGCCAGTTGGTTTTCAGTTGTCACATGGTGTAACTCAATGTCTCCCTTAGTCACATGATCTCTAATAAAGTGATGCCTAATGTCAATGTGTTTAGTTCTTGAATGCTGGATAGGATTTTTAGAGATGCATATGGCACTAGTGTTGTCACAAAAAATTGAGATGGTGCTTACATGTAATCCTAGATCCAATACCTGTTGTTTCAACCAAAGAACTTGGCCACACAAGCTTCCAAGAGCAATGTATTCAGCTTCAGCAGTGGAAAGTGCAACAGAATTTTGCTTTCTACTAGACCAAGAGACCAAGGATTGTCCAATGAATTGACAAGTTCCGGAGGTGCTCTTTCTATCCACCTTGCATCCTGCAAAATCAGAGTCAGAAAAACCAATAATTTCAAAAGAAGTGCTATGTCTAGGGTACCAAATCCCTAATCCTTGTGTCCCCAAAAGGTATCTAAAAATCCTTTTAATAGCAGTCATGTGGGATTCCTTAGGGTCAGCTTGAAACCTAGCACAAAGGCAAACACTAAACATAATGTCAGGTCGGCTTGCAGTTAAGTAAAGTAAAGATCCAATCATACCTCTGTACTTCTTCTGATCAACAGACTTACCACTTGGGTCCTTATCCAACGGAGCACTAGAAGTCATGAGAGTGTTAATTGGCTTGGCTTTGTCCATCTCATATTTCTTCAAAATGTCTTTTATGTATTTTGTTTGATTTAGAAAAGTGTCATCTTCCAATTGTTTTATGCTAAACCCCAAAAAGTAAGACAATTCTCCCATTAAACTCATCTCAAACTCTCTACTCATTGTTTTAGAAAAATCATCACACAAATTTTTATTAGATGATCCAAAGAGTATATCATCAACATAGATCTGAACAATGAGTAAATCATCTCCAACTTTTTTAAGAAAAAGGGTGGTGTCTACGCTCCCCTTAACAAACTCTCTCTAGTAAGAATGTGCTAAGCCTCTCATACCAAGCTCTAGGTGCTTGTTTTAAACCATACAAAGCCTTTTTTTAATTTAAACACATGATTTGGAAATTGAGAGCTCTCAAAACCTGGAGGTTGTTCTACAAACACATCTTCTTTTATCTCCCCATTTAAAAAGGCACTCTTGACGTCCATTTGAAAAAGCTTAAATCCTTTATAACAAGCAAAGGCTAGTAGCACTCTAATAGCTTCCAATCTAGCTACAGGGGCAAAAGTCTCTTCAAAGTCTATCCCTTCTATTTGATTGTACCCCTTAGCCACCAATCTTGCTTTATTTCTCACCACCATTCCTGAATCATTCACTTTGTTCTTAAATACCCACTTTGTCCCAACTACACTTTGTCCCTTAGGTCTTTCCACAAGTTCCCAAACATTATTCCTAACAAATTGATTCAACTCTTCTTGCATTGCTAACATCCAAAACTCATCAGAGAGGGCTTGGTTAATGGTGGTGGGTTCAGACATAGAGATAAAGGCAGAGTGGTTCACCTCCTTCCTAAGTCCATGTCTAGTCTTAACTCCACTAGAAAGGTCTCCTAAGATCAAATCCTTGGGGTGACTAGTAGAGTATCTCCAATCTCTAGGCAAAGTGTGTGAAGTTTCTCCCCTTTCATCAAAAGTTTCTATTCCTTGGGAGACTCCTTCTACTCCTCCATTGTTTAGGTGCTCACTCCCCTTCCCCAAATTTTCTACTCCACTTGTAATCTCTCCAACATCATCATCATCTACTCCATGTTTCTTATGATCAGACTCATCAAAAACTACATGGGTTGTCTCTTCCACCATCAAGGTTCTCTTGTTAAACACTCTAAAAGATTTCCCAACACTAGAATATCCCAAGAATACTCCTTCATCAGATTTAGGATCAAATTTTCCCAAGTGAGACTTTCCATTGTTGTGAATGAAAACCTTACAACCAAAGACATGAAGGTGGGAAAGATTGGGTGTCCTACCCTTAAGGATCTCATAGGGTGTCTTTTCTAATTTGACTCTAACATTCACCCTATTCAACACATAACATGCAGTGTTAACCGCTTCAGCCCAAAAGTATTTTGGAAGTGAATACTCAGCAAGCATGGCTCTAGCGGCTTCCACCAAGGTCCGGTTCTTCCTTTCAGCTACTCCATTCTGCTGAGGAGTCCTAGGAGCTGAAAAATTGTGGCTAATCCCCTTCTCCTCACAAAAATCTCCAAATCTCTCATTTTCAAACTCTCCCCCATGATCACTATGGATGGTCAAAATCTCACACCCTAGCTTCTTCTGAATCCAAGTAGAAAAAGTTTTAAACTCCTCAAAAGACTCATTTTTATGAGAAAGAAATCTAGTCCAAGTGAACCTAGAGTAGTCATCAACAATCACAAAACCATAGACTTTCCCTCCCAAACTTGCTATGCTAATGGGTCCAAACAAATCCATGTGAAGGACTTCTAAAGGTCTAGAGGTGCTAATGTCCTTTATGGGGTGAAATGAAGAGTGAATTTGCTTTCCTAATTGACAGGCATCACAAAGGTGGTCTTTTGTAAACTTAAGTTTGGGGACACCTCTAACTAGGTCCTTTTGGGTCACTTTCCTAAGGGTTTTCATACTTGCATGACAAAGCCTCCTGTGCCACAACCAAGAATCATCAATGACAGTTTTTAAGCAAAAAGAAGCAGCACATTCAATGCTATTTAAATCAAGCATATAGACGTTGTTTACCCTTTTTCCCTGCAAAATGGTGTTGTTACTTAAACTTACAATGCATGAATTCGTGAAGAATTGTACGATGAAGCCTTTGTCACAGAATTGACTGATGCTGAGCAAGTTGTGCTTCAATCCATCTACAAGCAAAACATTTTCAATCATAAGGTTCTTGGAATTTCCGATTATACCTGCTCCTACCACTTTCCTGGTGGTGTTGTCTCCAAGAGTAACCTTGCCTCCAGTCCTGGATTCTAGTACAACAAACTGGCTAGCATCACCAGTCATATGTCGAGAGCATCCACTGTCCAGGTACCACATACTCTCACGAGGTCTTTTGTGAGAGACTTCCTGCAAAATTATCAGATGTTAGTTTTAGGAACCCAAGCAGGTTTGGGTTCCTTCTTATGAAGAGAAGAATGCAATGCATGTGTGGTATGATGTGGATTATGCATCTTAGGTCTCCACACCCAATGTGAACTATGATGAATTGTGCAAGTGTGTGAGATATATCCTAGCATGCCACAAGAAAAACATCTAACTCCAGGAAAGGGATTTCTTAAGTGATTTGAGTTATAATGCCTCTCTCTAGGTTTTGGCAATTAATTAAAGGTAGAAGTCATCCTAGATTTCTTACATGCTTCTAAATAATTTTGAATCTTCAAGTTTGTGTTTTCTAAAACTTCATTTTCAATCCTCAAATCTTTTTCTATTTCTTTTGACTTTTTAAAATCAGATTCAAGAGATGTGTGTGATATTTTCAATGCATCATGCTCTTCTACTAACTTACCATGATTTTTATTTAACTCATCATATTCATCAAGTAACGTCATGTGATTTGAATCAATTGTTTGATGATCTTTAATCAAAATTTCATGCTCTTTTTGTAGATTTAAGAATTCTAATTTCAAGCTAGCATGAGTTTTCTTTAATTTCCTATATGATGCATGGATTTTTTCTGAAACTTCAAGAAGTTGATCGTATGAAAGTTCACATACCTCTTCTTGATCACTTTGATCTTTTCCCATGAAACACAAGTTTGTAGTTTCTTCCTCTGGTTCAGTCTCAGAAGAATCAGTACCAGATTCTGCCCAAAAGCTCCTTTGGTTTTTCTTTTTGTCCTTCCTAGACTTTGCTTTCTCATCACCTTTTCCTTTGCTTGATTGATCTTGAAGTGTAGGACAATCGGATCTTACATGTCCAGGTTTCCTGCATTCAAAACAAACAACATCAGAAGATCCTTTAGTATGTTTATGATCCTTACCTTTTCTCCAATTTTGATGATGCTTTTGTTTCTTCCTTAGAAAGCTTTTGAATTGCCTTGTGATGAAGGCAACTCCATCGCTTTCAGACCCGGAAGATTCAGAATCCGATTTGTGTGCCTTCAATGCAATGGTTTTCTCCTTTTTCTTCTCACCTGCATCAAGATTTCTTTGATTCACCCCTTGCTCGTAAGCAATGAGTGAGTCAAGCAAGTTATCAATAGAATAGGTGTTTAAATCTTTAGATTCAGTGATTGCAGTAATTTTTGCATCATAAGAAGAAGGCAAGCATCTCAAAATCTTGTTAACTTTTTCATAGTTCGAAAGTTCTTTTCCTAGTGCATGCAATGAAGTAGCAATCTGAGTAAACCTAGTGTACATGTCAGAAATCGATTCATGAGGTTTCATACGAAAAAGTTCGTAGTCATGCAAGAGAATGTTTAAACAGGATTGTTTAACTTCATTAGTGCCTTCATAAGTAATGCACAATTTATCCCAAATTTCTTTACCAGTCTTGCAAGTTGAAACACGCATGTAATCCTCAGATTTTAAAGCACAGAAAAAACAATTCAAACATTTCGCATTTAGTTGAGCTAAATCTCGTTCATCAAAAGTCCATTCGGTAAAAGCAACTTCAGTTTTAAAACCGTCAATTTCACGAGAAGGTGGAGAATAACCTTCTTGAATAAGCATCCACATGCGATAATCAGTAGATTGTAGAAAAGTTGACATGCGAGTTTTCCAAAAATCAAAAGGTAGGTTATCGAACAGAGGAGGTCGGGTAATAGAATACCCTTCCGTAGTGTTGCGATTCCCAAAGTTAGACATGGATCAAATTCAAAAAGTTTTTAAACTTTAATTTTCGAATCAAGCTCTGATACCACTTGAAAGTTCGATGGGGATGTTAAGCCCTATGAACTTAGTCCCAAACTAACCAAGAGGGGGGTGAATTGGTATTTTAAAAACTTCTTTTTAAAACAAGGAAATAAAAATCATGTAAACCAAATCACACCACGAAAATAATGCGGAATTTAGACGTGCGGAAGCAAGAAAAAGAACACAGAAATTTATAGTGGTTCGGTCGACTCGACCTACGTCCACTCCTTGGAGGCACCCTCCAAGTATTGCACTACACAAAAAGTGACTCTCCTTTAGCCACCACGGCTAGGTGGAGAAACCCTCACAAGAACCTCCTTTTTGCCACCCCGGCAAGGCAGAGAACCAATCTCTTTTTGCTTCCTCCTGAAGCTGGCGGAGAACCAGAACTAAAAGCAACACTCCTTACCTCTACCGACCCTTCCACGGACGAGAAACTCTAGACGAAGACGACGCAGAGAGATCCTTGAAGCAACCCTTGTGAAACCCCTCACAAGCTCCCCCTCACAAGATCCTCTCTCTCTCTTCTCTCTCTCTTTCTCTCCTCAAGGCCTTCTTAGGTCAAGGCAGCAGCCAAAGATCTTAAAAAAACGTTGAACAAGAGCTCTTTAAATAGAAGAGCTTCAAAAGAGCTCATTAATTGCAAGTTGCCGACTTTATCGTCCAGGCCGATCTGGACATCGGCCTGGCCGATCATTACAAATCAATGAAGATCGGCTAGAGCATAGCCCTGTATGCAAAACTGGACGATTAAAAATTAGCTTGATCGTCCAGGCCGATCTCACGATCGTCCTGGCCGGTCAGTTCAAATCAGAGAAAAATCGTCCTGACAATAGCCCTGAATACGAGCTGGCCGATATTGATCGTCCTGAAGTAACTTAAGGTTTTTGACTAGATCGGCCTGGCCGATCCTGCGATCGTCCAGGACGATATGATCGTATCAATCATCCTTAATTACTTCCTTGATTTCCTGAACAATTATGGCATAATTTGTGAATATCGTCCAGGCCGATCCGAGGATCGTCCGGGCCGATAATTTAAAGATATGGTATACCATACTTGTTTATGGCGGCTACTTCTTTCTATTTTGAGCTTATCATCCTGGCCGATACACGTATTGTCCAGGACGATCTGTTAACGTAGGCTGACTTAATTAAGAATCCTTAATTAGACTTTCTGTTTTAAGCTGATCGGCCAGGCCGATCCAAGAAATCGTCCTGGCCGATATGAGTAAAACCAGAATTTCTAAGTCTCTCAAGTGTGTGTGTGAAGGGTTACAAAGCATCAGTCTTTTTGACTATTACAAGAGGACTCAAAAGGTAAAAAATAAAAGTAGAGACTGACTCAACTCTAAACCTACGCATTTCTGAACTTGGCTCCTTTTTTATTATCCGATCGTCGATTCCTGAAAAGTTAGAAGCAACAAGCTGTCCAAGAAAAGCAGTGTTTGTCAATCATCAAAACATAAGACATGAAAAATAGATTTGCAACAGTTATTACAAGGTCGGTTCCAAAAAAAACTGCAGAAAAAACTGTTCGAAGTCAGTTGTATCGTCTGGACAAAAATTGATTCGTCCGGACGAAATTTTTATAGAGACCAGATCATCCTGGATGATATTTAATTTTGTCTGGACGAAATTCTTACAGAGAGCAGATCGTCCTGGACAATATTTAATTTCATCTTGACAAAAATTTTACAGAGAGCAGATCATCCTGGATGATATTTAATTTCGTCTGGACAAAAATTTTACATAGAGCAGATCGTCCAGGACGATATTTAATTTTGTCCTGGACGAATAGAACTTAGAAAATTTTTCTGCCGAGTTCCTTTTAGTTCCATGTGATCTTAATAGGAGATAACTGTCTGATCGTCCCATACGAACTGATATCGTCCCATACGATCAATATAAATTTTATATGATCTCCTTATGTGTGTGTGCATGTTTTTATTCACTCAATTACAATCACTCTCTTTCAAGTTTATTTCATAGAAAAATACAAGCTTCAAATTCACAAAGTATCTTATGATGAATTTTGATTTGAAGTTTTCGTAGTCTGGAGTTAGATTTTCTTGAAATATTAGTACACACAAGAACAAATACAAATCTTCTAAATTTGTTAGGAGATAACTACACATTTGAATAATAATGTTTGGAATCATCAAACTATACAAGTTGCAAAAATGTAAAGCATGCAAATAACAACTATTTTAACATTCAATGCTACTTAAACTTAAATTCCTAACTCAAAATTTGACCTAGGAATTTAAATTTTTAATTAAGGCCTTAATTGAATTCAACTTGCCTTCGATATATTGGAAATGTTCAAAACATATCTAAGAATCACCCCAGTCAATTTGAGTTTAATTCTAACATAATTAATCAAATAATTTCATAAACATAGAGGACAATATTTAAAAAATTATTTTTTATTAATGGAAATTAGGCCTCCAAACCATAAGGCTTTTATTTTACACTTAAAAAAAAAGAAAGAGGGCCTCCAAACTCTTTAATTGGTCAAGTGCATGGAGTTCTTATTTTTTAAAGTTCTTTGTGATTTTTTGGAATTTAATAGTAATAATTTTAATTACCCTATCAAATTTGCTAATTATGTATTCTCTTTAGACGCGATTATGCTTGACTACATACTCAAATAGTTTGCACACCACTTAAACTGTATGGTAGTCATCTCAGAAATTTGATTAGATATCAATTGGTTAAGATATATTATCTAAAAACCTTAAGTGGCTTGAAAGAAATAAATCTAGCTATATCAGGAAGATCCATGAATTAAAAAAATGATGCTAAATTTGATATGTGTATTTATCAATCAAACCCAAAATATAGATTAATTCCAACAATCCTTACCAAAGTTCATAGTTAAGGTCCATTTTGAGTGATTTTTAAATCACTTAAAAACCCCATCAAATGACCCAAAATCATGATATATCAATTCCATATTGAGTAGGCATGTCCCTAGGGTCTACCCTCCAAATGTGAACTCAATTTGAGGCCTATAACCCTAAAAATAGAACTGTTGTCCAAAGGTTGTAAAACCTTCAAATATTTATGGCTAAAAGTTTGTAAGGGTTGTGAAACATGAAAGAACTTGCCTAAGGCTAATCAAGAGGGGGATGAATTGGTTATTTAAAAAATTCTTTATTGAAAAAGAACTTATTTATAAAAAAAACTTTTCAAACCCACATAATAATGATACATCAGATACGAAAATAAGTAAATTTCAAAATAATGAAATTAATCAAATTTTTCAACCACACATATAATTATAGAAAAAATGTGTAGAAAATAATCAAAATGAATATACCCCAATTTATAGTCTATCAACTTGATCTACGTCCACTCCTTGGAGACTCCCTCTCTAAGTATTGCACTAAATAGTAGTGACTCTGCTTTTGCTTCCACAGCAAGGAAGAAAAGCATGTACATACTCTATTTCACCTCTTCGGTACAATAATGACCTTTGACTCTTTTATAGGTAGAGAACCTCTACTCTATTTTCACCCTCCTAGTGATGGTCAGAGAACCCAACTCTTGTTTTACCCTCATGGTGATGGTTAGAGAACCACAACTCTATTTTCACCCTCTTATTGAAGGTTAGAGAACCATAACTCTTTTTTTTCCTCCTAGTTATGGTCAAAGAACCATGATCTTTACTAAAGAACTTACTCACTAGAGCCATAGAGATTTCAGGTAGATGCTTATAGATAATAGATAAGATCCTTACTTGGAACAGCCATGTGAATTCCCTCACAACTTTTACCTCACAAAGTCTAGCTCTCTTATCTCACAAATCACTCCTTCTTCTCTCCCTCAAGGCTCTCTCTCCTGAAGTCTCAACACTCAAAGTTTTTCTAATAGAAGTATTAAAATACCATAAGTAGTGGGATTCAAGAAACCCTAACTTTTAAGAGATCCATCTTTTGTTCGAATAATATGATGCCCATATCTTACAATATGATCACTATAATTTATGATCGTCCAATATAATCATTCAAATGAAATATTCAACTTTTATAACATTTTATACTATACGATCAAAGTATCATATGGTATAGATTGTATAAATAATTTCTATTCATTTTGGATGATCCTTGGGATGGTTAAATATATATATTATTAGTTATCCATGACTCTGGACATCGTACAGTATGATTAGTACAAAAATCATGTATTTTTTTTGTACGATCTCTAGGATGACTATTTTCATATACATGTATTTGTACAACAAGACTATATTATTCAATACGATTAATTATAGTAATCATCTATGATTTTATTACTTGATATCAAGGTATTAATTAAAAAAGATTTTAATTAGGGAATACAATACAAATCAAATCATATTGTACGATCAATATATAATTAGTATCTTTCTTAACCTTTGACAGGTTGGTTTTTGACAGAGTACAATAGATTATGTAGTTTGAATTAAAGTCATACAGTACAAAACATTATCATATAATACAATTCTAGCATCGTATAATATGATGTACTTAAAAAAAAAAACTCTATCAAAAAAACATTTTTCTTTCTCCCTCAGTATGTGTGCAAGGTTACACAGTAAAGATATCCACCCAATTATATAGTACTACTAAAGAAAGGAAAAATACAAATTAAATTTAAAACTAATTGAAACCCTAGTCTATCTAATCTTGAGCTGATAAGAATTGCAAGTGAACAATGGAGTGATTTTTTGAAATGTTAGTACACATAAAAACAAATAAAATATCAGAAGAATAACATAAAGTATTATCAAACATAATAATATTTATTATAATCAAAATCACAATGCTTGAATCAGGTTTGCAATAATCTCCACCTTTTTTATGATAACAAATAGTATTGTATTTTTATTTGCAAAAAATTGTATTTTTATAAACTCTCCCTTAGATAAAAATCAATTATAAGAAAAAGGAGTGTAATTATTTTATTATTATAAAAAATATGCAAATAACAATAAAAATTATAAACAAAAAATTAGTACTCCCCTTTTTGACATCACAAAAGAGGAGAAAAAATGAAAACAAAAATTGAAAACAAAAATAGGAAATACATAAAACAAATAGACTCAAAATAACTAACAACTCAAGGTAAAGAAAAAACATCATAGACATGAGAACTCTTGTGGGCATTCTCCAAACTGTAATAAATTTACTCTATAAATAAAACATACAAAATAAGATAAGGTTTGACTTTATTGAAACCAAAGGATTTAAATTCTAAAGTTTGCACATCCAACTTCATTTTTTAAAAGCTATTTGGATTTCTTCTCAAAGAAAAAAAAAAGCTTAACATCTTCATAGGCTCAAATCCTTTATTTAAATAAAAATCTAATTCAAGAATTATAATTAGACAGAAAAATTTAAACTTTTCAGATTTCTAGAATGAATTATATTGAATAGAATATTTCTATAAAAGTTTTGAATGAAGAACAACCAATCTCCAAAAACAAGTGTAAAATATATTATGAAATATAAGAATTTTCAAAAATTTAAATATTTACCATAAAGAAAAACTAATTTAAGTTTGGTTCATTTTGTGCCTCTTTTATCAGCTTTCAGCATACATTGAACATCTTTTATTTTTGAAACACATTGTGCATCTTTTACTTTTGGCGTCATTACACAACTTTTGATTTTGTGATTATTTTGTGCTTCTTTTGATTTTTTTTTTTTTTTTGTAAATTGCTTCCTTTCTAAATCTTTAAGAATCTCAGTTATAAAGATTATCTCCCAAATAAAAGAGGAGAGTAACTCAATTATATATGGAGGAATAATCTGTAAAGCAAACCTGATATTTCTAATATGAACAAATAGTTTGATTTATGAAAAATTAATCAATTTCTTTTATAAAATTATAGAATATATTCATGATATAAACAAATGCAGTAGAATAAAATGTTTTCATTTCAACCATCTTAACTTAAATTCAATTTAGATTTCAAGTTCACACAAGGAATTAATATGTAAAGGTAGTAAGAAAGGATAAATCAATTCATGAATTTTTATCCTTTTAGTTTTAATAATGCTAGCAAACTCTTTTCTAACCTTTAAGCAATATAAGAAGTAATTTTATTACAATATAAAAAGAGCATTGTAAGAAGAGTTCAATCATACAATATGATATAAGTCATATAGTACGATTTAGATCGTACAATACGAGTATAATTCGTACAGTACGATTAACATAAACAATATGTTACTTGACTACAAATTTCTCAAGAAAAGAGCATAGAAAATAACCCAACATTAAATAAAATACAAGAACTTACTTGAAATAAAAATAAATACTAATAGAAAGTGAAAAAAAAAAACACAAAGTAAATTTTTTTTTTTAAATTTAAGAAGGTAACAACATACGAGGTGCTAAAAAATAATACAAAAATAAAAGAACAAAACAAAAAAGGAAAACATAGACATAAATAGAAAGTACAACATGAAAAACTATAATAGAGATGGATCTAAATCAGAAGTGTTGATTCTTGTTGAATCTTGAATAGGTTGTTAAACCTAAGCATATGTCCCAAGGCTAACCAAGAGGGGGGTGAATTGGTAATTTTAAAAATTACTTCTCTTGGATTTTAAAATTTGAAACCAGTTAATGATTCATAGTAAGTTAAATGAAGTTATTTGAAAATAAATTTTTTAACCCCGAAATTAAAGTTGTAGTAAGCAGCAAAAATTAAAATGACACAAAGATTTATAGTGGTTCGATCAAACACGACCTGCATCAACACTCTCAAGATTCCCTCTTTAGGTATAAAATAGAGGCGTTCATCCATGTATGAAAATTGAGATCATCTTGTATTATTCATACTTAGATAAAATATTTTCATTTCTGTTCGTTCAACTGTACGTCGGGAATAATAACTTGTCAGATCATCCAGTACAAAATGATATTGTACAGTATGATCAATTTAAAAATATGAATTTTAATCTCTCCCTCGGTGTGTGTGTGTGCACAATTATTCAATTACAATCACACTCTCTCAGACTCAATAAAATGGAAAATACATACTTCAATTACAATAAACTCTAAACTGATATTGATTTAAAGTTTTCAACAATCCGGAGTATGATTTCTCTGAAATGTTAGTACACATAAGGGAAAAACAATTCTTTCAAAAAATGTTTGGAGAAATAATAATCAAATTAATAATATTTAAAATAATAAAAAACATACAAGTTGTAAGAATATCAAACTTGCATAACTAAGTAGCAACTATCTCAACAATCTCTCCCTTTTAATGATGGCAAAAAAATTATTATTTGAATAAAATTGTAAAACTTAAATTTCTCCTTAACTCCTCTTAAATGAATAAGTATGTGAATACAAGGGAATTTCTATTAAGAATTAATCAAAGTTTTGTTTTTTCATAAACTCACAAAAGATCACAAAAGGAAGCACTTCAAATAAAAAACAAAAAAATAAAATAACTCTAACAAACACAAAAACACAAAAATCAAATGAAAACAAATAATATTTCTCCCCCTTTTTTTTTTTTTTTTTTGAGAAGATGAAAAGTGTAATATTATTAAGAGAAAAAAAAAACTATACAAAGATAAGATTATCACATTCCTCCTTTAAAAGTTTGAGAAACATTGGAGGAACTTTATTGATAATCAAATTATTCCACATAAAGTCACCCAACCTAGCATGGTTAGCACAATAATCGGCTAACTTATTAGAAGTTATATTTACAAATTGAAAGATGACTTGATTGAAACTTCTAAGAAAAAGAAAATCAAGTAGCTCGGGATTGCTACTTACAGCTGGACCTTTCTTAAAGATACCTTGAATATGCTTCAAAACAATATAGTTGTCTCCTTCTATAATGATTCCTTTGGCTAGATACATCCATTCTTGAGAAAATTTTTTAAAAACCTTCAATGCCTCCAACTCAAGTGCCGAGATATCCCAGTGAATACTTTTGAAACCAAAGGCATATAAAAATCTACCTTTATAGTCTCTTATAACTCCACCCACACCTGCAGTGTAATTTTTGTCAAGAGAAGCATCCACATTAAGCTTGATCCATTCAGCTGGATAGGGTTTCCAAGTTTGTTGAAACAGCAAATGCTGATTAGAAACCCAGTTGGCTGAAATGGTATATTTATTAAAAGAAGAAGATGCAAAACTGATAGCATTTGCTGCAATAATTGAAATGCTATATTCCGCCGATCCATGAACAAGTTTACTTCTACTTTTCCATGAGAAAAAAAACAGCAGCACAATACAAATTAGCCAAGAAAGGATTTAGAGTAGATATGGTAGAGAACCAATTTATACAATCTTCAAAACTATTGAAAGTCGGAAATTCATAACCCCATTTTTTAAAAGAGTTGATGATATTCTTCATGAAAAAACAATTCACAGTTAAGTGATTGTCATCCTCTTTTTCGCAGCAGCCTCTTGGACATCCGTTGAAATCAATTAACCTTCTATACATAAGGAACTCATTAGTTGGAATTGCCTTATGTAACAATCTCCACCAAAAAATTTAACTCTTGGCCTTAATTTGAGTAATTTAATCCATCTCCAATTTGCATCTTCTACTTCATTATAACTTAGAAGTTCTGAAATTACTGCTGATAGAGATTTCCCAGATAATTTGTAAATTAGTTCCAATTCATCTTCATGAGCATTTGAATTGAGGGATTGAAGTAATGAAATCTGCTAGTTCCTTGCCAAAAGTTTCATTCAATTTCAGTAAGTTCCAGCAGCCATTATTAAGAAAGTAATTCAAGGAACATTGATCTTTGTTTAAATATGAGACAATTGTTAGCCATTTCTCTAAACACTTATCAAGGATCCAAATATCCTCACTAGTGTTAATACTTTCTCCATTAGAGATCTTCCACCTGATTACATTTTGAAGAAGTTTTCCTCCATAATTAATAATTTTCCAAGTTGGTGAACTACCAACCTTAACTGCAGAAAAATAGAAACTGTTACCATATTTTGCTATAAGAATTCTGTTTAATAAAGATGAAGGATTTGAAATAAAGCTCCATGCAAGTTTTGCTCTCCATGATCCAACTTTATCATAAGCAGACATAACTCCTTGGCCACCAAATTTGATCTGTTTGCAAAGAGTTTCCCATTTCACATAATGGATTCCATTATTTTTATTTTGCTTTATCCAGAGAAAGTTTCTACATAATCTATCAAGTTCTTTTAACACTCCCATTGGAACAAGGGAATGTGTAGAGATGAATATTGGAAGTGATAAGGGTGCTGCTTTAATCAATTGAAGCTTACCATTAAGCTTATCATAAGCTTTTTCCCCAAACATTAAGCTTATCATAAGCTTTTTCCAAGACATTCTGAAAGTCAGAAGCTTTTAGCCTTCTCAAAGCTAATTTGATGCTGAGATAATTAAGCTCATTTACTCTTTTGAAACCCATAAATCTGGATAGAGATTTAGTGACAACTTTGTTAACAGATTTGCTGAAAATCAAGGAGGATTTTTGGTTGTTAACCGTTTGTCCAGTCTAGTTGCTGTACATCTTAAGAATTTTTTTTATTTTGGTAGCATTCCTTTTATTGGCTTCCGCAAAAATAATAGTATCATCAGCATACTGAAGGTGAGATATCATTTCAGCATTTGGTGTTATCTTTACACCAATATTTATACCATAACTATTGAAAATTTCCAATAGAAGTTGAGAACACATGATGAATAAATAGGGTGAAAGAGGGCATCCTTGCCTAAAGCCACATTTAGCTTTAATCCAATTAGTATTTCCACCATTAACATTAATAGAGTACTTTATGTCCACCATGCATTGAATTAGAAGATTAGCAAAGCTACTTGGAAAGCCAAAAAGATCCAAAACCTTTTTTAAGGTGCTCCACCCCATACTATCATAAGCTTGCTCCATATCCACCTTAATTGCCATAAAAACTTTCTTCGCTTTAGAATTTCTAAATTTGTGGAAAATTTCTTGGGTGAGCAGAATATTTTCAGAGATAGTTCTTCCTTTGATGAAAGCAACTTGATTTTACGAAATGATCTTTGGCATAATAAGAACCATCCTATTCAATAACATCCTTGCCACTATCTTATAGATAGAATTGCATAGACTAATAGGTCTATAATTAGAAGGAGTTAACGGATTTTTCAATTTAGGAATGAGAACCACTAAGGTTTCTCTCCATTTATCACACATCAATCCAGTTTTAAAAAATAGAGAAACTGCCTTCCAAACATCAGCTTTGATAATATACCAATAGAATTTGAAAAGGAATAGGAGATACCGTCAATGCCTGATGAGATGTTGCTTTCCAGTTGAGAGATTACATTTTCCAGCTCTTCTTCAAAGAATTTAGCTATAAGCCGAACTTTGTCATCTTCATCAATAGTTTTTGGAAAAGTTAGGCCAGCCAATGAGAGAACATCTTATGTTTTTCCACTTTTCCTGAAAGAAATTTGAAATAATTTCTTCAATACAATTTTGGTCTTCTGTCAGAATGCCGTCAGAGCTTCTTAACTGAGTAATATGGTTGTTGTTCCGTCTTGCAGAGGCCACAGAATAAAAATATTCAGAATTGGTATCACTCTCCTTATACCATTTCACCTTAGCTCTTTGTCTCCACCAAGAGCTTAGTCTTCCTAAGGTAGAATTAAATTCATTAATTTTGTACCTTAGTAATAGGATTTTGTCTTCAGAAAGACCTTCTGGACTAGCTTCTTCCTCTTGTAATAATAAAATTTCTGCCTTCAACTCTTCCTTCAACCTGTTGAGGTTAGCATGTTTGGCTTTACTCCAATGAAAAAGAGCTTTAAGAACTCTTTTGAGTTTGAGATTTAATTTCTGGACATCATCACCTCCTGCTGGTTTAGCCCAAGAGTTTGCCACAATACCTTTAGAAGCTGGATAAGAAGTCCAGACTTCTTCAAACTGCAATCTTCTAAACTTCTTGAACCCATGATTACAAATGTTAATAACTAATGGACAATGATCTGATGTAATTCTACCAAGATGATGTACTGCAGCAGGTTGTAAGATCTTTAAGGCTGCTGAATTCAGTAAACACCAGTCCAGTCTTTCATGTATGCGTGCTCCACCTTTCTTGTTGTTGCACCAAGTAAATTTGGGACCAATAATCCCAACATCATGGAAATCACAATTCTTCATAAACTTTTGCATGTCTTGAGGTCCTTGAGAGAAAGTAAATCTCTTCCCACCTCTCTTTTCCTCTTGAGAAAGAATACAATTGAAATCTCCTCCAATAATACAAGGAATGCAAGAATTGGTGAATAAACGAAGGTCTTCCCAAAGTTGTCTTCTTTTATAAACCTCTTTTCTTCCATATGTTGTGGCAATTAGCCATTCATTTCCACTATGCATTTTCAAAATACCAATAACCAATTGGTTTGAAAAATGACTGATATTAAATGAGCAAATGTTAGAATTCCAGCAAATGAGTATACCACCTGATAAGCCTTCAGCAGGAACAATAAAGAAATCCCAATTTCTTCCAATAAGTATGTTTATTTCAGCTCTATCAAAAGATTGGACTTTAGTTTCAATAAGTCCCACAAAAAAAACTTGAAGATCTTTAACAAATTCCTTAAGGTAACGAGAGGCCTCCAACTTCCTAGCCCCTCTACAATTCCAAAATGATAGAGACGTCATTTGGTTTTAAAAATGGGATTACTCCCATTTTTAAGCTTCTTTGATTCTTCACCTTTCCTCTTTTGTAAAAGAATGTTGTTCCTCCCCAAAGAATTAAGCTCTTTGACAAGTTTACCTTTATTTTTCACAGAGTCTTCCGTCTTGCTTTTGGCTTGATCTGTAAGGGGTGATTTTGAGCAAAGAATCTCACCTTCTTCAAGAATTCCTGATTTATCAATCAATTGTAGAGGATCCTCTTCTTCTTGTTGTAGACATTTCAAAATATTGAATTTGATAATAGTTTCCATAGAGCTGGATTGAATAACAGGCTGCATATATGTTACCTTTGAATTGCAGAGTTCAACTGTTGAGGTAACATTTTTGCAACGATCTTCCATAATTATTTCTTCATTTAAACCTTGTGAAGTAGAAGTGATATGATTCTGTACTGTTGTATTATTGACAGTAACAGCTTCATTAGGTAAATTTCTTGAATCTCCTTAATCAGCAGCTGAAATATTAGTAGCTTCTTTAATTACAGGGTTTAAAGGAGTTCTGAAAATAGATTTCTGGACATAAACACTTTTAGTATTTCTGAGTCTTGTTTCTTTGATGTGATTCTTCCCCTTGTATAAAGAAGGCTTGTTCTTTCTCTTAGAGTTCTGGACAAAGATCCAAGAACCATATGCTTTCTCAGAGTCAGTACAATGTTGGGATTGAATGATATTAGTAGGATCTTCCTTATCTTTAAGATTTGCAGATTCCTTAGGAAATGACGTGAGTTCATCACTACAATTAGAGTCTAGATGCCCAATTTTACCACATTTAAAACAAAAATTGGATACTCTCTCATATTCGACTTTTTGAAAGATTCTTCCAAAGGAACCTTCAATCCAAACTCCTGTTGGAAATTGTTGATCTAAAGATTTACGAATACAAACTCTGGCGTACTCCCTCTTGCTCCATTGAAACATATTACCATCAATCCATAGAGGAACTCCGATTTTACTAGCTATTTTGGCCACATTATCTTCATCCCAACAAATCAAAGGAAGATGAGGGAATCTGACCCAAATTGGGGAAGATAAACCTTTCATAGAGGTGGGAGAGAACATAGGGGTCCATTTGTCAATTCCAACAATGTGTCCATTGACATACCATGGGCCTCCTTCCAAGACTTTGTCTATAGCTTCTTTATCAGTAAAAGAGCAAAGAATCCAGCCGAGTCCTAGGGAAGTAATATGAACCTTTCTGAATTGCATCCATTGGCGACGTAGTTCTCTAGCGATCTCATAGACTGGAGCATCATTTCCAAAAACCTTTACCACCAAGGATAATTGTAACTTATCTGCATTCTTCTTCAGGCTTTCTTCATTCAGTTTGACAGCTACACCATCTTCAGAGAGAAAGGAATCTTTTCCTTTTAAATTCACCTTGATATAAGGCTTTCTGGACCAAGCGTCAACAGGAATAGAATTGTCTATATCTTTTGCATTGTCATTACAACGAGCACTTGAAGTGTTTTCCATTAACTTCTGAGAGAAAGAGACTCCTTTCTCTATTAATTGATTCTTGACAGTCGGATTGTTAAATTTGTTCACAAACAATTTGAGACCAGACGAAGACGACGCTTCGTTGTCAGCTAAATTAATTTTATGCTCAATAGGAGATTTGAAGACCTTAGAAGGAGAATGAACCAATTTTTCTTTACCTTTGCATGGAACAGTCGAAATAAACTTCCGAATTACTTCTGTTGGTTCATTGATTCGAAGAATACCAGATCTATGATTTTTTGGAGATTCGAATTTTTGATCGGAGATCAAAATATTGTCATTAGGACGATTCCGGCGACCTGCGGCCGAGGTCGCGTCGTCCTCCATTGGCGGAGAACAACCCGCCTTAAAAAAAGGACCGTTGAGATTTGAATTTCTTTCTCATAAACTTACTAAATCCGGGAGCTTCTCTCACTAGCTTCTCTCACTAATTTCTTCTCTCACTAGCTTTCCCCCTTTTTGACAACAACAAAAAGAAGGAAGAAGAAAAACAAAAAATGTAAGAAGTCATATGAAAAACCTTTAGTAATTGGTCTTGAAAGCGATTGAATTATAAATGCAATAACAAGATTAATATTCATTTGAGAAAAATAAAGATTCATAACATTAAAATTAAAATATAATATAGACAAGATAAATATATTAAGGTCATGAAATAATCTAGATAATTAGATAAGGAAATTATTGCAATAGTGATGAAATGAAGATTAATTAAAGTCAAATTCCAATAAAAAATATAATTAAACATTAGATTGATTTGAAATTGAAGATTAAAAGAAAGAGGAAAGAATATTTCTATACACTTGTTTGGCGACATTGTGTATGTTTTCAAATATTTGTGGCACACTTTGTGTATCTTTATGTATTTGGGTTATTTTTGTGCCTCTTTTCAATTTGCGAACTACTACGCATTCTTTCAATTTTTGTACACTTGTACATTTATCATATTTTTTTAATTAATCTTTCCAAAATAAATAATCTAAAAACTCAAACATCTCTAAGTATAAAAATAATTATATTGAAAAGAGAAATAAAAAATAATAAGACACTAATAATATTAAGATTATGTACGCCTAAAAAGAACATGAGATTGACACCCTTAACTTGATAGAGTTATAAATTAACTTATATTTTTTAAAAAATTATATTTCCTAATGAAATGAATTTTTATATTGTTGTTCATATTATAAAACTTTTTAGATCAATTAAGTCAGGATTATCATATAGGCAAACTAAAATATCAAATAGAGAATAATTTTTTATTGATATCAAAATAAAACAAAATATTTTTTATTGATATCAATTTTAAAAAGGTGATACAATGAAGCATAACTGATATCAATACATAAAACTAAAAAACAAGGCAACATAATAGCAAGTACAGAAAATACTAAACAAACACAAATAAAAATCATCACATCACATCTCAAAGAACTAGTAAAGACAACACTCAAGAAGTATATCTATAAATCTGAGGGGCCCTAGTCTGGAGGAGGTGGCTGGTTGAAGAAAGAAAAATAGCTATTCATCATAGCCATATTGGTGTTCACCGAATCAAACTGACCTCAAATACAACCCATGTCCTACTAGTATTATGCATCCTGCTGGTGTAGGTGAGTCTGAATTTGATCAAAGCGTTGATCAAAATGACTCTCTAGTCGGTCAAATCGCAGGACCATCTCCTGAAAGTCAGGTCCACGAGCAGGCGCAGGTGCAGGTGCAGGTGTAGGTGCTCCCCCTTCTCCCTTAAAATCCTCACTTATATCATCTCTCCTAAAAAGTGCTCGAAATGAAGCATCAATGAAGTAGTAGGCATTTCAAGTAGAGGATCAAGATGAACATGATTGTACTTCTTTTTAGGGATATATGTCACTAGGTGTCCTAAGGCATTATTTTTCTTCCTCTTGTGAGAGACATGTCTAATTTTAGAAAGTCCATAAATATAGTCAATAATAAGTTGGGCTTCATCTAAAGTTTGACCAATCATGATAAGGTAAGTAAAAGTGGACAGAAGAGGAGTAATGTTATACAATCACGAGCTTTAGGAATTATGGAGATTCTAAGGACATGCTGGATGATCCTTGCATTTTGGTTCAAAGTAGAGACCCTAGGCAAATGACATACTTGTTCAATCTCTCTAATAACTTTATTTATTTCAGTCTATTCAAAATTAGATGTAGAAGTCAAAGTGTGGGCTCTAACTCCTTGAGTCCTTAAGTGCAAAATGGTTCCCAAATATTTCTTAATTATTTCTACTCTCTTTTAAAGTACATAAGATCTAATCCTACTTTCATCAGTACTAAAGGACTTATTGGTTATAAAGTAGTGAAAGGTTTCTTTGTTATAGGCATAAATTATGGTCGAAAAAAATGCAAATTGGGTGGTAGCGAAAACGGGCATCACTTGAAAATGGATACTATCTTGAAGTAGGATTCTAGAAGGTATAATTTTTGCAGAAATAAACCTAAGAAAATAATCCTCGTTAGCCCTGGATAGAAAGTTATCATCAACACCCCTAGAAGATTAATCCATGAGTCTGCCCCTCTTGCTAGAATTGGCCATTGCTAAGATTTGAAAGATTGGAAAAGTCTATTGAAGTGAATAAAAATGAATTCCAAAGCCCTCCTATTTAAAGAAAAATAATCTTTCATACGTATGAAAAGAGGTTCATACAGTACGATTCATGGGTTCGAACGTACGAAAATAAATTTTGTATTTATGAACTAATACGTTCAAAATGAAATAACTTTTTGTAATCACGTTAGTTATGAGGCATCCTTTTGTACATGCTTTAACCATACGATCATATAGATAATAGGCATTTGTCTGGGACTATCGGTTATTTAAAATCATTTTAATGACGGTTATATTCATCCCCTACATTGAATGACACATGGTTCGTACATATGAATTAGGGGTTCGAATGTACGATTAGTTATAATAACTGATTCTTCACGGATAATCATCTAGGTGCATACATACGAATGAATACACATCGTCCAAGATAATATATAGATCGTACAGTATGAAATGTATTGGAAAAATAAAACCATATGCAAACAGTTCAAAATAATGATCGAAGTGCTACAAAATTCGTACATGACAAAAATAATTTCATACAGTACGAATAGAACACTTAGAAAAATTAACACGATCAATTAGAAACATGAAATCCAATGTGAAAGCATTTTAAAATCACACAAAAACATAAACAAAAAAAATCAAAAAACAAAAATACAAAAACACACAATGAGACATATCAAGTTTGCAGAAAATTTTAATTAAAGATCAATCAGAGCTAGCTTTGGTTTTAATGTGCTAAAAGTATCAAAAGCTAGTGATTTTGTAAAAATATATGCAAGTTGATTTTCAGTTGAAATATGTTTTAGTTCAATTTCTCCTTTGGATACATGATTCTTTATGAAATGATTCCTTATGTATATATGTTTGGTTCTAAAATATTGAATAGAATTATTAGAAATGCAAATGGCACTAGTGTTATCATAATAAATTGGAACTGTGCCTATTGTAAATCTTAAGTCAATCAACTATTATTTAACCAAAGAACATGTGCCACACAACTTCCTAAGGTAATGTATTCAGCTTCTGCAGTAGATAGGGCTACAGATTTCTATTTTCTACTGGACCAAGAAACTAAAGAATTTTCAAAAAATTTACAAGTTCCTGAAGTACCTTTTCTATCGACCCTACAACCTGCAAAGTCCAAATTTGAATATCCAATTATTTTAAATGAAGAAATAAACTTAGGATACAAAATCCCTAAGTTCTGAGTTCCTAAGAGATATCTCAAAATTCTTTTTACTGCTGTCAAAAGTGATTCTTTTGGATCTAATTGAAATCTAGCACACAAATAAACACTGAATATAATATCGAAACTGCTAGTAGTTAAGTATAGCAAAGATCCAATTATTCTCCTAAATTTTTTTTTATCAATAGATTTTCCCTTTGGGTCCTTATCCAACTGAACTGAGGAACTCATAGGTTTACTAACAGGTTTAGCATTATCCGTTTCATACTTTTTGAGGATGCCCTTAATATACTTCGACTGACTAAAAATATTTCTTCCTTAATTTTCTTAATGCTAAAACCTAGAAAGAAACTCAAAGTTCCATTAGACTCATCTCATATTCACTACTCATTATTTTAGAAAAATCATCACAAAGATTTTTATTTGTAGATCCAAAGATGATATCATCAATATAAATTTATACAATGAGTATATCTTCTCCCAATTTTTTCAAAAAGGGAGTTGTGTCCACTCTTCCTCTTTCAAAAGATCTCTTAAGTAAGAAAGAGATTAAACTCTCATTCCAAAGCCCTAGGTGTCTGTTTCAATCCATATAATGTCTTTTATAATTTAAAAAAACATGATTTGGGTATTTTGAATTTTCAAAAATTGGAGGTTGTTCAACATAAACATCCTCTTAAATCACCCCATTTAAAAAGGCACTTTTAACATCTATTTGAAATAATTTGAATCCTCTAAAATAGGCAAATGCTAATAAAACTCTAATTGCTTCAAGTCTCCTTACAGGGGAAAAAGTCTCCTCAAAATTAATCCCTTCAATCTGATTATATCCCTTAGCCACCAATCTAGTCTTATTTCTAAAGACAACTCTAGAGTCATTCATTTTATTTTTGAATACCCACTTAGTTCCAACTCAACTTTGATCCATTGGCCTTGCAATTATTTCCTAAATATTATTTCTCACAAATATATTTAATTCTTCTTATGTTACCAAAATATAAAAATCATATGAAAGTGCTTGATTTACATTTGTGGGTTCTATCATTAAAATAAGGTAGAATGATTGACTTCTTTGCTTAGTCCATGCCTAGTCCTAACACCCTCACTAGGTTCACCTAAAATCAATTCCTTACGGTGTTTTTTTAGAAAATCTCAATCTCTAGGCTACGGGGTTTCTAACTCCAAATTTTTTTCCAAATTAACTTTCTCAATCCTTCGAGAGTTACTTTCTATTTCATCCTCTTCCAAAATTTTAGGTTCATCAAATACAACATATATGATCTCCTCAATTACCAAAGTTTTTTTTATTAAATACTTTATAAGATTTTCCAACAGGAGTATCCAAAGAAAATTCTTTCATTTAATTTTGGATCAAATTTTCCCAAGGTAGATTTTCCATTTTATGTATGAACACCTTACATTCAAAAACATGCAAATATGATAAATTAGGTGTTCACCCTTTAAGAAGTTTATTGGGTGTTTTTATTTTAATTTTGATATGATGTTCACCCTATTTAGAACATAACATGCAGTACAAATCACTTCAGCCCAAAAATATTTAGGAAGTGAATATTTTGCCAACATGGCTCGAGCGGCTTCTATTAATATTTTGTTCTTTCTTTCGACTAACCCATTTTGCTGAGGGCTTCTATGTGAAAAAAATTTGTGATCAATTCCTTTTTTATAAAAATCCTCATATCTCTCATTTTTAAATTCAACACTGTGATCACTTGAATAATATTTGAACTAACTTCAAGGTTAGGTTTAACGAGTTTTAGAGAGAGAAAGTCCTAAATTCTAAAGAGAGAAAATCCATCTTCCTATTTTTGAATTTGGTTTTTTCATGGGATTCCCGCGATCGGTGGTGGCGGCAGTGGATGATCGCTGGCGTTTGCTTGGCATCTTCATGAATGCTCTGCGACCTATGGGACCTCTACGTGCAAGTGGTAGAGGTTATAATGGAATTGTGATAAGAGAAGGTGAGGTAACCCGTTGCTGTCAAGTCCCTGTTGAAGGTAGGGGAAAGAGCAAGCTGGTTGAAAATATTGATGGGAAGGAAAATCTTTGTGTGAAAGGGAATCCAGGTGTAGCGATTCTTGAATCATTGGCATCGGATGATTTAATTCTTTGTGTGAATAATTTCTCAGGGGTTTTTGATATGATTAAGGGGCGTAATATTGATGACGATCTATCGTCGGTGGAAATTCTGAAGGAGGATGTAATTATGGAGGATCATACTAACGAACCAGTGGAGATGGAAATTTGGAAGAACAAAAGTAATGAGGTTATTGAAGCCTGGTCGAAACCAAAGCCAATCAAGATATCATTCAATAAGGATCAGGTTAAATTTTTAGAAGATGGCATTGCTGTTCAATTGAATGCAGATATGGATGCAAAGAATTCAGAGATTTTAAAGAATTCGGTGGTGATTAAAGTGCTGGGCAACAATGTGCCTTTTTCGATTTGTAGTACCGAGTTCAGAAGGCAATGGAGCATGTTTGGTGGTTCCACTTAACGTCGATTGTCATGGATTGGATCTTGTGCTCATTCCATACGAGTGATGTGGTTGAAGAAGTTCTGAATGGGGGACTCTGGTATGTAAATGGATTCATTATTGGAATGGATAGGTGGTCGGCTGCATTTGATCCGAACACGTTTAAAGGAGTTTCGGCACCAGTATGTGTTAGATTTCCATGTCTACCTCTGTATTGCTAGGATGAGGATAACATTGCAAGAATTGCATCTTGCTTGGGAATGCCAATGTACATTGATGGCAACACATTCAGATGGGGTAAATGGGAGTTTGCTCGTGTATGTGTGAGGATTAATCTGGAGAAGATATTGCTAAATGGTGTGTGGGTGGATGGCTCAGCCGGGAGGTTCTTCCAACGGGTTGAATATGAGAAAGTCAATCTTCTTTGTTATCAGTGTGATAAAGTAGGCCATAATAAAGGAATATGTCTAGAAAATGTTTCTACTGGAATACAGAATCAATCCTGAAGGAGAAGGAGATAGATAAGGAAAATGGTGAGAAGAAAATGCAGGATAGTAAAACCTCTGTGATTAGTTCTGAATATGGTCCCTGGATCCAAGTTCAATTCAAAGACAGGAGAAACAGCAGAGGTAATATTACTGGAAAGGGATTGAATGTTGTTTGGTTCGGCAATGCTGTCAGGGAGAACAACAATCAGAAGAATAATGCACAGAAAGATATGAAAATGATGAATGAAAATGGTAATGCTGATGGAATAAATGTCCTAGTTCCAGAGAGTATGGATGGATATGAAAAACCTGTTGGAAAGGAGAGTTCAGATACTGTTATAACCAATAGGTTTGCTGTGCTGAGTGAAAGTACTGAAGAAGATTGTTTGGGAAATCATGCTGAAGATGTAAAAACTGCAGAAAGAGATCGGTAAAGTATTGGTGCTAATGTCAATAACAGTGGTTTGGGTGCTTATAGTGCTGCTACCAAGGTGAAGCTGGCCAAAGAATTGAGATCATTAGGACTTGTGGAAGTGGTTCATAAGAAGAAAAAGAGGTATGATAGGTTGAACCCCAAGAGTGGGGAGAGACCATTTACACCTGTTTAATGTCTTTAATTCTTTTTTAGAATTGTAGAGGGGCAAGGAAAAAAAGAAGCCTTCTTATATTTGAATGACATTGTTAGAGATCATAGTATTTATTTTATTGGGCTTATGGAGACCAAGTTGGCTAGCATTGATAGAAAAGATGTTGATTATATGATTGGGAATGAGTGGGAATACTTTCATTACCTTGTTGTGGGTACTTCAGGAGGCATTCTAGTATTATGGAATAGAAATATGGTTTCTTTTGATGTGGAGGAGGCATCATCACAAGCAATTTTTGGTTGTCTCTCGGTTCCTAGCTTGGGAATTTGGAGAATTGCCACGGTTTATGGGATCAGAATATGTCAGGAAAGGGAAAGTTTGTGGAAGCAACTTCAGGATTGTATGGAGGATACGATTCCTTCCATAATTGGAGGGGATTTTAATTGTATTATTAACAAGTAGGAGAAGAGAGGAGGCAAGAGATTCTTGTTCTCAAAAGGACCTAGGGAGATGAATAGTTTTATGGTTAATTCTAATTTCCATGACATTGGAAGTTTGGGACCAAGGTTTACTTGGTGTAATAACAAAGAGGGGACCTCTCAGATTTGGGAGAGGTTGGATAGATGTATACTAAATTTAGCTGCTATTCAAATGCTTCCAATGGCTACTATCAAGCATCTTGCTAGAGTAGCATCGGACCACAGTCCTATTGCTCTAAGTATGAAGGATAAAATGCATTGTAAGGCTAAAATCTTTAAGTTTGAGGACACTTGGAGATCATACCCCACTGCCAAGAGTATTGTTTATAACTCTTGAATGAAGAATGACTTTGGTGATGAGTATATAATACTACAAAGGAAACTCAAACATACCTTGAAGGCATTGTTTTTCTAGAATAAAAATAAGTGCAAGGAATTGAATGTATTGAAGGAAACTTTGAAGAGGGAAATTCTAGATCTTCAAAACAAGGAAGCTCAGGATGTTAACTGGCCAGCTAATTACCTTTGAGTGCTCAGGAACAAAGTACATGAATTGAATATTACATTGAGGCGGTTGTCTACTTGGTGGAATCAAAGGGTAAATGTGAGATGGCATGAGGAAGGAGACACAAACTCAAGATTTTTTCAAAATTTTGCATCGGCAAGATGAAATGGCAACCAAATTAATCAGATCAAAGATGAACGCAATACGTTACATGTGGAGGAGGATCAAATTGAGAAGGTCTTTACAAATTTTTTTGAAAAGAAGTGGAAGCATAGAGAGTGTGAGTTGACGGGGTGGCCATTCATTGAGGAAATCAAGATGGTGAATAATACTGATATGGTGACGCTTAATGAGGATTTCTCTATACATGAACTGCAGCTCTCGGCTTTTCAGCAAGGGAATAATAAGGCACCAGGTATTGATGGGGTTACTTCCTCTTTTTAGAAAAGCTATTGGAGCATAGTTTGGGAAGCTTTATGGAATGCAGTCAACCGATTTTTCAAAACCAGTATTTTAAATAGTAAATGGAAGGATACATTAATTACTTTGATTTCTAAAGTAAAATATCCTTTGCTTCCATCAAATTATAGGCCTATTAGCCTATGTCAGACCAATTACAAAATTGTGGCAAGCTTGTTAGTCAACAGATTGAAGAAAATCATTGACAAGATGGTTTATGAAGAGCAAGCAGCATTCATTCCTGCAAGATCCATTTCAGAACATTGACTATTGGCCCAAGATATTTTCCATAAGTTCAAATTATCCAAGAATAAGAAAGGATTGATTGCTCTTAAATTGGATATGGAACAAGCATATGATAGCATGGGTTGGACAACACTTCATCAGGTTCTTAAGTGGTATGGTTTTCCTACTTTGTTTTCTAACCTCCTTATGAAATGTGTTGTAGATGTGAGGTTTTCTATCATCATTAATGGAAGGAACTCCAAGTGGATTTTTGCTAAAAGTGGCTTCCGTCAAGGATGCCCACTTTCTCCATATCTCTTTATTTTATGCTCTCAACTCTTATCCAATTCTTTGGATCAAAGGGGGAAGGATCTTGGCATTCGAATCTCACCTAGAGGTCCAAGGATCACACATCTTCTTCATGCAGATGATGTCTTGATTTTTTCTCATATTTGTATTACTTTAGCCAAAGCATTGAAGAATATAGTGAAGGATTTCTGTAAGTGCACAGTGTTGAGTCCAGTAATTAGGTTGTTAAGCCTAAGTAAATGTCCCAAGGCTACCAAGAGGGGGGTGAATTGGTAGTTTAAAAATTTTAAACCCTCTTTGAAGATTAAGTTGAACCGAAATAAAAATTTCTTTTAAGGTTTGTAGAAAAATATTTTTCAACCACAGAGTTGTTAAAACTGAAATTTAAAGTGCGGAAACGTAAAACCAATAAAGTAAATGACAATAGATTTATAGTGGTTTGGTCTATAACCAGACCTTCATCCACTCCTCAGAGGCACCCTCTGAGTATTGCACTAAAACCAATAGTGACTCTCCTTTAGCACCCACAGCAAGGCGGAGAAGCCTTTACAACACACTCTTTTCACCACTACGCGGTGCGGCAGAGAACCGTTGTCCTTTTACACAATCCACAGTGCTGGCAGAGAACCATCATCCTTTTACACTCTCCTAGTGTGGGCAGAGAACCCTACGGTTGTTCACACTCTCCAAGTGTAGGCAGAGAACCTTTGGCTGTTCACACTTTCCAAGTGTAGGCAGAGAACCCTTCGACTGTTCACACTCTCCAAGTGTCAGCAGAGAACCGGATCTCCTTGACTGATCTTCTCACAAGAATCTAGAAGGAAGAAGGAAAAGAGTGAAGTAATCCAAATTCACAAGTAGAGACTCTTACCTTTGAAATCCAAGTGAAGCCTTCTCGCTCCAGTGGTAGTAATCCTCCCTTGAATGCTCTCTTCCACTCTCTCCTTGGCTATTCTCTTAAGAGGCACAAAGATCAAATGACAAAAAGATTGGGTGGCAGTCTAATTTGGACTATTTATATAAAAGACAAGAAAAACCGCCCAAAAACTGTAAGTTTTCAATTCTGTACGCAGTGGATCGTCCTGTACGATCATGGATCGTCCTGGACGATTTTACTTAAATGATCTGAAACGACCCTATTTGAATATGTGTACGAAATTTCTTCGTACAGATGATCGTCCTGTACAAACTAGGTTCGTCCAGTACGAACGGTTATTACTAGGTCGGTTCTAGAATCTGCTGAAAACTCTTCTAAGTCGGTTAATCATTTGGACAAGAATATGTTCGTCTGGACGAAAATTTTCCAGAGACATGATTGTCCGGTACGATATTTAATTTTGTCTGGACGAAAATTTTTCAGAGGACCAATCGCCACGGACGATAATTTATTTTTGTCTGGACGAAAATTTTTCAGAGGTCCAGTCGCCTCGTACGATAATAAAATTCGTCTGGACGAAAATTTTACAGAGAACCAATCATCTGGTACGATAATTAATTTCGTCCTGGACGAATAGGACTTATAAAAAATTTTTCGAGCAAGTTCCTATTCGTTCCATGTGCCCTATAGGAGATAACTGTCTGATCGTCCCGTACGATAGGATATCGTCCAGTACGATCAGTATAAAATTTTATGATCTCCTTATGTGTGTGTGTGTGTATGTTTTTTATTCACTCAATTACAATCACTCCCTTTCAAAATTAATTCAAAGAAAAAATGCAAACTTCAAATTAACAAAGTATCTCATGTTTAATTTGATTTGAAGTTATCATAGTCTGGAGTCTGATTTTCCTGAAATGTTAGTACACACAAGAGCAAATACAAATCTTCTAAAAATATTAGGAGATAATTACACATTTGAACAATAATGTTTGAAATCATCAAAACTATTCAAGTTGCAAAAAATGTAAAGGCATTCAAATAGCAACTATTCTAACAATCTCCCCCTTTTTGATGATGGCAAAACAATTATTGTTTGTATGGTTTCAAGTTAAACAATTCTCCTATCTCCTAAACTCCCCCTGAATTGATGAGTACATTAAAATGAGGAGACATAAAGAATAATATTTTTGTTTTTCAAAAATTTTAACACAAATAACGACAAAGTCAAATACTTGCAAACAGAATAATCAAAACAGAAAACACAATAATTTCTCCCCCTTTTTGACAGCAACAAAAAGTGAAGAAGAAATAGACGAGAAATGCAAATAATTATATGAAATTTATTTTAAAATTTAATCTAAATGGTGATTGACTTAAGGTATGCAATTTTAAACTAAAAATATTAGGTCAATCATAGAAATTCTTAAAATTTAATAAGTGATATAACATTATAAGTAAGAAGAATTTATCAAAGACATGATTCAATTTAGACATTCGACTATAGAAAATCATTAGAAGAGAGATGTATAAAAATTTTATATTTCAAAGTTCAATAGAATATAAATGAACATAAGATCAATTTGAATTAGGAGATTGAAAGAATTTGGAAAGAAGAGAATTACCTCATGTAGTGCTTTGCGCATCTTTTTCAAAATTTTTTGGGGCACATTTTTGTGCATTTTTTCTTTGTTGGGCTTATTTTGTGCCTCTTTTTTACTTTGCAAATCTTTGTGAATTCCTTTTGATTTTTGTACTTTTTGTACAATTTTCAAGAGTAATTGAGACTAATTCTTTCCAAAATCTATAATCTAAAATTTCAAATATTTTTAAGTGCATAAATATCACTTGAGCATAGAAATACAAAATAAGAAAACATCTAAATTGCAATAGTAATATTAACTTTTATGTAGTCTAAATGAATAGACATGAATTTAAAAGTTCTAATTACAACAAGTTATAAACAACTTTTAAATTAAGAAAGACTAGATTTTCTAATATAGAGAATCTCAAATTACAATCTAATTTAAGCACTATGAAGATTAAATAATACTAATGAAATTCATGAACATTAACCACATTTCAAAAACAAATCAAATTAAAAAAAATCCATTGATATTAATGAACGGATTACACATTTCATTATATCTTAAAAACAAGTAATAAAATACATTGAACTTAAAAGAAAAAACAAACATAAACACAAACACTTAACATTGAAACTGACACAATAAAAACAAAAAAATACGAATACAACAAACACACAGAAATTCATCTCTACTGTTCTGGAGGAGGAAGAGGAATGCCGCCAAAAAGGTTGAAGTAGGAGGCCATCAACATTACATTGGTATTAATTTCATGTACTTCATTTCTAATATTACCAATGTCTTGTTGCTGCTGCGTAAGTTGAGCATCAAATTGATCAAACCTTTGATCAATGTGAGTCTCTAATCTATCAAATCTTTCAATAAGATTTGGATAATCTGATTGAGGAGCAGAAGTTTGCTCTCCTTCTTCTTCCTCCTCTTCTGAAGCACTAGCATGTGTTTTTCCTTTTTCCTCCTTGAAGAGCAATCTGAAGGAAGCATCATTATAGTATATTGGCTCTTCGTATTCTTCATCAGGATGCACTAAGTTGTATTTCTTTTCCAAAATGTAAGTGATTAAGTGTCCTAATGAAATGTTCTTCTTCCTCTTCTGATCTGCATGTCCTATTTCTGAAAGCCCATAGATATGATCTATGATAAGTTGGGCTTCGTCAATAGGATGACCTTCCATAATTAAAAAGGTTAGAGAAGAAAGGAGAGGGGTAATATTAATCCTATCACCAGCTTTAGAAATGATTGAGGATCGAAGGATATGCTGGATGATTCGGGCATTTTTGGTCATACCGGAGACTCTAGCGACATGATTGTCAATACCATTTTTTCTAATTACCCTATTGACATGATACCATTTGAAAGAGGTTTCTAACATTAGGGTGTGAGCTCTATATCCCTCAGTTCTTAAGTTCAAAAATGCACTAAGGTCATGCTTGGTGATCTCAACTTTTTACTTGAAGACATAAGAACTAATGGAGGAGTGGACAGAATTAAAACTCATGTTCGCTAGGAAATAGTGGTAGGTTTGCTTGTTGTAGAAGTGGATGAGAGAAAGAATGAAATGAAATTGGGTTGAGGCAAAGAGGTGCATTACCCAAAATTTTAACTCAGTTTGAGTTAGAATGCGAGAGGGAGTGATTTTGGCGGATGCAAAATGAGGAAAGGATTCTCATTCGCCTTAGAAAGAAAGTTGTCTGAGGCATTCCTATTTGGTTTTTTTACCAACACCTTTTGTCTCTTGCTTGAGGAGGCCATTATCGATTTGAAGTAGAAAGGGATTGAAAATGAAGTTTGGAAGTGTGATTGTTAAGTTAGAAAGCCTTCATATTTAAAGAAAAATGATACGTTCGTCCTGGACGAAAATATTCATCCTGGACGAAAATCATCATTCGTCTTGACGAAATTATTTCGTACAGACGATCCAATTCGTCCAAAATGTAACGGCTTTTCATAATCAACACAACTTACGATGCGTCCCTTCGTACAGGCTTTTTGACTTGACCAATCGTACAGACGAAATTTTTTCGTACAGACAATCAAAAAGTAACTCATTTTAATTGTCTCTTGAAAACCGTCGCCTACAATGAATTGACACCTGTTCGTCTTGACGAACGAAAACTTCATACAGACGAAGTCCATATTAAAAACTGTCTTATCTACTCAACCGCTCCATTCAATCATCCCGACGTTTGAGAAAAAATATTTTCATCCTGGACGATCGTCAGATCGTACAGACGATCTAATTAAAAACTGCTCTAAAAAACGGTTAAAATTCGCGCAAACTATTCTTTCACATATCGTCCCGTACGAAACCAGATTCGTCCCGGACGATTTCCTCCAAATTTTTTAATTTTGATTTTAAATTAAGAAAAATAAACTAAACATTAAAAAAACACAGAAAACATAAAAAAAAAACCATAGACCCAAAGATAATTCATTCAAATCACACAAAATTTCACAAAAAATTGAAAACAAAACAAAACAAATATCAATGTTGCAAAGATATTTTGTTTAGGCATTCAAATCAATAACACCAAGCCTTGTTCTTAAAGTACTGAAGGTATCAAAGGTTAAAGGTTTTGTAAAAATGTCTGCAAGTTGATTTTCAGTTGAAACATGTATGAGTTCAATTTCTCCCTTGGATACATGATCTCTTATGAAATGATGCCTTATATCAATGTGTTTGGTTCTAGAATGTTGAATAGGATTTTTGGAAATATAAATAGCACTAGTATTGTCACAATAAATTGGAATAGTGCCTATAGTTAATCCTAAATCAATCAACTGTTGTTTTAACCAAAGTACTTGTGCCACACAACTTCCTAATACAATGTATTCTGCTTCTGCAGTAGATAGTGCCACTGAATTTTGTTTTCTACTAGACCATGAAACTAATGAATTTCCAATGAATTGATATGTTCCTAAAGTGCTTTTCCTATCCACTCTATAGCCTGCAAAGTCAGAATCTGAGTAACCAATAATTTTAAATGAAGAGCTAAACTTAGGATACCAAATTCCTAAGTTTTGAGTTCCTAGTAGATATCTTAAAATCCTTTTCACTGCTGTCAGATGTGATTTTTTTGGATCTGATTGAAATCTAGCACATAAGCAAACACTGAACATAATATCTCATCGGCTAGCAGTCAAGTAAAGTAAAGATCCAATTATCCCTCTAAATTTCTTTTGATCAACAGATTTTCCCTTAAGGTCCTTATCCAACTGAACTGAGGAACTCATTGGTGTACTAACAAGTTTAGCATTGTCCATTTCATATTTTTTGAGGATCTCCTTAATATATTTAGTTTGACTAAGAAAAGTACCTTCCTCAAGTTGCTTAATGCTAAATCCTAGAAAGTAATTTAAATCTCCCATTAGACTCATTTCAAATTCACTACTCATTATTTTAGAAAAATCATCACAAAGATGTTTATTTGAAGATCCAAAGATGATGTCATCCACATAAATTTGAACAATAAGTATATCCTTTCCAATTTTCCTTAAAAAGAGAGTTGTATCCACACTTCCTTTTTCAAAAGATCTTTCAAGTAGGAAGGTGCTCAACCTCTCATACCAAGCCCTAGGTGCCTGTTTCAATCCATATAATGCCTTTTTTAATTTGAAAACATGATTTGAAAATTTAGAATTTTCAAAACCTGGAGGTTGTTCTACAAAAACATCTTCCTCAATTACCCATTAAAAAAGGCACTTTTGACATCCATTTGAAATAATTTAAAACCTTTAAAACAGGCAAAAGCTAGTAAAACCCTAATTGCTTCAAGTCTAGCTACAGGGGCAAAAGTTTCCTCAAAATCAATTCCTTCAATTTGATTATACCCCTTAGCTACTAATCTAGCCTTATTTCTAATGACTACTCCTGAGTCATTCATTTTATTTTTGAACACCCACTTGGTTCCAACAACACTTTGTTCTTTTGGCCTTGTAGTTAGTTCCCAAACTTTATTTCTTACAAATTGATTTAACTCTTCTTGCATGGCCAATATCCAAAATTCATTAGAAAGTGCTTGATCAATGTTAGTGGGTTCAATAGTTGAAATAAAGGCTAAATGATTGACTTCCTTGTTTAATACACGCCTAGTTCTAACACCCTCACTTGGTTCACCTATAATCAATTCCTTTGGGTGGTTTTTAGAAAATCTCAAATCTCTGGGCAAAGGGTCTTCTCTTTCCAAATTTTCTTCCACATTTTCTTCCAAATTTAATCTATCAATCTTTTGGGAGTTTTCTTCAATTTCTTTTTCAACAACATCTGGCTCTTCCATGTTTCCACTTTCATCAAATACAACATGTGTGGTTTCTTCAATGACTAAAGTTTTTTTATTGAATACTCTATAAGATTTTCCAACACTTGAATATCCAACAAAAATTCCTTCATCTGATTTTGGATCAAATTTTCCTAAGGAAGATTTTCCATTATTATGTATGAACACCTTGCAACCAAATACATGCAAATGAGACAAATTTGGTGTTCTACCTTTTAGCAACTCATAGGGTATTTTATTCAAATTTGATCTCACATTCACCCTATTCAGAACATAGCATGCAGTGCTAACTGCCTCAACCCAAAAATATCTAGGAAGCGAGTATTCTGCTAACATTGCTCGGGCGGCTTCAATTAATGTTCTGTTCTTCCTTTCAACTACCCCATTTTGTTGAGGAGTTCTAGGTGCAAAAAAATTGTGATCAATCCCCTTTTCTTTACAGAAATTTTCAAATCTTTCATTTTCAAATTCTCCTCCATGATCACTTTGTATAGAAATTATTTCACATCCTAGTTTTCTTTGTATCTAAGTTGAAAAATTTCTGAATTCCTCAAATGATTCACTCTTATGGAAAAGAAATTTAACCCATGTGAATCTTGAAAAATCATCTACTATAATAAATCCATATACCTTCCCTCCTAGACTTACAGTGCCTACAGGTCCAAAAAGATCCATGTGTAGAATTTCTAAAGGTTTACTGGTCCTAAGATCTTTATTGGACTTAAAAGAGGACTTCACTTATTTTCCTAATTGACAAGCATCACAAAGATGGTCCTTGGTAAAGTCTAGTTTAGGTATACCTCTCACCAAATTCTTTTGGGTAATTCTTCTAAGATTTTTCATACTAGAATGACAAAGTCTCCTATGCCAAAGCCATGATTCATCAGAAATAGTTTTCAAACAAAAAGCACTAGGAGATTGAATACAATTTAAATCTAGCATGTAGACATTGTTTACCCTTTTTCCATTTAAAATAATTTTCTCATTTAGGCTAATTTTGCAGCTAATAGGTAAAAATTTTACATTATAGCCCTTATCACATAGCTGACTTATGCTAAGCAAATTATGTTTTAAACTTTCAACTAATAACACATTATCTATGAAAAAGTTTTTCAAATTTCCAATCATACCTGATCCAACCACTTTCTTTATGGTGTTATCTCCAAGTGTAACCTTGCCTCAACTCCTGGCTTCCAGCGTTATGAATTGAGCAGTATCTCTAGTCATGTGCTTTGAACATCCACTGTCCAGGTAACATATACTCTCACGAGGTCTTGTGTGAGAGTACTCCTGCAAAATTCTCAAATGTTAGACCTGGGGACCCAAACAAGTTTGGGTTCACCTTTATGAAATTTATAATCAGATGCATGTATGATATATCTAGGTTTATGCATCTTAGTTCTCCACACCAAATTAGTTTTTATCTTTAAAGTGCAGGTGTGAGATATATGTCCCAAGAATCCACAATTATTACATTTAACATTAGGAAAAATATTTCTATGCTTTCTTTCATATGATTGTCTTCAAAGGGATTTCATGAATTTAGGATAATATTTAGGATTTATAAAATCTTCAAGTTTAGGGGGGTTCCTATTATCCTCGAGAGCTCTTATTGTGAGTTTGTAAAATGAATTCATATCTTCCAAGATTCGATTGGTATAATTGATTCTATATGTCTTGCTCTCAGATTCATCCTTAAAATTCATAAATTCTTTTTCAAGTTCAGCATAGGATGATTTTAAATTCTCAAAATCTTTATTCAAGTCATCATATTCATCAAGTAGTTTCATGTGGTTGTTATCTATTAAAGCATGATATTTCCTAAGAATTTCGTGTTCCTTATTAAGCTCTTCCAATTCTAAAACTAAACTAGCATGCATCTATTTTATTTTCCAATATGCATCATGCATGTGTTCAGAAACTTCAAACAATTTATTATAGGTTAAATCACATACCTCTTCTTGATATGATTTTTCAGCATTATCTGCCATCAAGCAAAGGTTGGTGACTTCTTCTTCTTTTTCAGTCTCAGATGAGTCTGAAGCTGAGTCCGCCCAAAAAAGCTTTTGAAACTTCTTCTTGCCCTTCTTTACCATTGGTTTCTCCTCTACCTTCTCCTTGCTAGGAGTGACTTTGAGTTTTGAACAATCAGTCTTTATATGACCTGGTTTCCTGCATTCATAACAAATCACTTCATTAGAAACCTTCCCATTTCTGTTATACTTACCTCTATTCCATTGCTGGCGTCTCTTCTACTTTCTCTTTAAAAAGCTTCTGAATTGTCTAGTCATCAATGCAATATCGTCTTCATCCTCAGGTTGTGAGTGTTCACTTTCTAACTCTTCCACATTTAGTACAATATTCTTGTCCTTTCTAGGTTCACCTGCATCAATCTTTCTTTGACTTACTCCTTGCTCATAAGCAATGAGTGAACCAAGAAGATTGTCATGGAATAAAATGTTCAGATCTTAGAATCTGTAATTGCAGTAATTTTAGCATCTTATGCAGTAGGCAAACAACATGAAGAATCTTGATTGCTTAAATTTAGCATAGTTAGTTCCTACTTTACAAGTGCATGAAAGAGGTGACAATTTGAGTGAATCTTGTGTACATGTCTGAAATAGATTCATTAGGTTTCATGCGAAATAATTCATAGTCATGTAACAAGATTTTGAGTCTTGATTGCTTAACCTCATTTACCCTTCATAAGTTATACAAAGTCTATCCCATATATCCTTTCCGCTTTTACAAGTGGAAACTCGCATGTAGTCTTCAGATTTTAAAGCACAGAAGAAACTATTTAAATATTTCACATTTAATTATGCTAAGTCACGTTCTTCAAAGTCCAATATGTATAGGGTGTTTCTACCCTAATTCCATCAACTAATCTAGTTGGTTTTGAGTAACCTTCCTGGACTAGCATCCACATACGATAATCAAGTGACTGTAAGAAAGTAGACATGCGTGTTTTCCAAAAATCAAAAGAATATTGTCAAACAGTGGAGGTCTAGTGATAGAGTAACCCTCAGGTGTGTTTCGGTTTCCAAAAGTAGCCATCTACGTTAATCAAAAAGTAGTTCAAACTTATGATTTTGAAACTAAGCTCTGATACCACTTGTTGAGTCCAGTAATTAGGTTGTTAAGCCTAAGTAAATGTCCCAAGGCTACCAAGAGGGGGGTAAATTGGTAGTTTAAAATTTTAAACCCTCTTAAAGATTAAGTTGAACCGAAATAAAATTTCTTTTAAGATTTGTAGAAAAATATTTTTCAACCACAGAGTTGTTAAAACTGAAATTTAAAGTGCGAAAACGTAAAAACAATAAAGTAAATGACACCAGATTTATAGTGGTACGGTCTATAACCAGACCTACATCCACTCCTCAGAGGCACCTCTGAGTATTGCACTAAAACCATAGTGACTCACCTTTAGCACCCACAGCAAGGCGGAGAAGCCTTTACAACACACTCTTTTCACCACTACCCGGTGCGGCAGAGAACCGTTGTCCTTTTACACAATCCACAGTGCTGGCAGAGAACCGTCGTCCTTTCACACTCTCCTAGTGTGGGCAGAGAACCCTACGGCTGTTCACACTCTCCAAGTGTAGGCAGAGAACCTTTCGGCTGTTCACACTTTCCAAGTGTAGGCAGAGAACCCTTCGACTGTTCACACTCTCCAAGTGTCGGCAGAGAACCGGATCTCCTTGACTGATCTTCTCACAAGAATCTGGAAGGAAGAAGGAAAAGAGTGAAGTAATCCAAATTCACAAGTAGAGACTCTTACCTTTGAAATCCAAGTGAAGCCTTCTCGCTCCAGTGGTAGGAATTCTCCCTTGAATGCCCTCTTCCACTCTCTCCTTGGCTATTCTCTCAAGAGGCACGAAGATCAAATGAAAAAAGATTGGGTGGCAGTCTAATTTGGACTATTTATATAAAAGACAAGAAAAACCGCCCAAAAACTGCAAGTTTTTAATTCTGTACGCAGTGGATCGTCCTGTACGATCATGGATCGTCCTGGACGATTTTACTTAAATGATCTGAAACGACCTTATTTGAATATGTGTACAAAATTCTTCATACAGATGATCGTCCTGTACGAACTAGGTTCGTCCAGTACGAACGGTTATTACTAGGTCGGTTCTAGAAACTGCTGAAAACTGTTGTTGGTGGAATTTTGAAAAATTTGTTTGAAAAATATTAGTTTTCTTGGGGATTTTAAGATTAAGGTTGAGTTTAATTCTAAGGTCGAATCGACTCGTTAGAAAGAATATATCACCCCGGAGGATGAAAATAAACTTTCATAACGGTGTTCGGACTTAGAATTGTGAAACATCTTGAATATTGTGAGCGGATGCTAAAGAGAAATTCATATGACCCGAAGGGTCAAAATGAGGTTCAATTGAATATCCAGCTACAATATTCAAGAAGTGTGATCGTTAGGTTCACATCCAAAGCCTTATCAAAGAAAGATATATCTCTCCGAAGGGAGAAAATATCGTTCAATGATAATTCTTTAAATATGATAATAATGATCACTAGTATTTTAAGTTCTCCCAAGAAATCCAGTTGGAATTTTGAAAAATCAATTTTTTAAAATCAGGTGTGTGTGGTTCTAAATCTCCTACGAGCGCAAGCCCTCGTAGTTAATTACATCGTAGGGAAATAAAATCCCCTACGAAAAACTCTCGATTAAAATAGTGGCAAAATTTTGTTTAGAATTTATAGGAGTGATATCAAAGTATGAATAGAATTATTGGGAAATCAAAAGGGAATGGATCAAAATTGAACAGTATTAACGGAGTTAAAGGATGAGAGGTAGGGGACACTTTGAGATTCAAAACCATCCGGAAGTGTCCCAACTAATCTAAGTGTTGGGCTTTATGTTTTAGGATTGAAATGAAGCTTTAATTAGAGTTGAGTATTTTATTAGAAATTTGGGACTATATTCCCGAAATTTGGGGTCTTATAATCAAAGATCTGCCCCGGAACCTAAATCTACTTTGGACACTGGACTACAGTCGTCCGATCCTAACTAATGCAGTGCAAGGTCTGGACTTACCCGGCCTGGATTGGGGAGCCAGCTAACCACCTAACCGATTTAAAAGAGATGAGTCCGGTCTTTTATGAAAGAGTGGTAGGGACGTTATAATTAAAGTTTTGGGGAGGCGAGACCGACATCTAGAGATTTCCTAATGGCCCCTTTGACTTATGTTGGGTGCTAAGATGCTAAGGACTATGAATTAAAATTTTGACTCTTTAATTTGTATCTAATGCAATGCGTGCTGGTTAACAACCTCAAATCAAATATGCTTGAAATTTTAAAAACAGGCTTATAAAATAATTTTTTTAGAAGACTGGGCTTCCCCAGGTCCAGCACCTCGTCCTCATAGGTAAGATTATCCGGACTCTACCCGCAGGCGGGAAGGGTCTAAAACAAGGAAAGAATAATGCAGAAATATGCATGCGACCCCGGGGTCGATCCCGGCTAATTCCCTAGATTCGTTATCTTTAATGTTATTTAGACTCACTAAAATTTAGACTTTTAAGATTATGAAAATAAAAATTCACACCCTCACGGGTCTCACGTATCCATGCGAAAACAAAGAGCGGCATGCAATCGCCAAAAAAAACTAGTAAAAATAAGTAATCCTAAAGGCAATCAAATCATTACATCAACTACAAATTATTAATAATGTCCATAGGCAGAA